>OX422211.1:666171908-667616074 GCA_949130495.1 Sambucus nigra | reverse complement strand
GACCCTTAAACTTGTGTGAACATTGCTCTATATATGATAGTGAGATAAATCATAAAGTAAATAGTACGACGAGTATGCGAGAGATATATACTACGTACTAAGATGAATTATTGAGTGGTGTGAATACCTATTGGTTCATAGTACTACTTAGGTTGTGTGAATACCTAAAGTATACTCTCTATATATTGATGATCGAGGTACGATTCTAAGCTAATAACCCCTAAAATGTGATAGAGGTAGGTGATTATGTAGTATATGTTTATGCTATATATATTGTGTGCGAAATATATATATATATATATATATATATACATAAAGTGTGCTTAATTCTGTATTAGGGTCGATGATTATCCAGACCAATATAAAAGCTCGATTTGGGGTCGATGATTATCCTAACCAAATCGAAGATGAAAGATATTGGGTCGACGAGTATCCGGACCAATATACATATGCATAACATTTACCTTGGGGTCGAGGGATATCCGGACCAATGTATATTATAGGATTATTAGGGTCGATGATTATCTAGACCAATATCCTTATAATTATATTGTGTGTGAAATATATATATATACAATTATATATATATATTATAATTATATTGTGTGTGAAATATATATATATATATACAATTATATATATATATTATATATATATATAATTGTATATATATATATATTTCACACACAATATAATTATAAGGATATTGGTCTAGATAATCATCGACCCTAATAATCCTATAATTTACATTGGTCCGGATATCCCTCGACCCCAAGGTAAATGTTATGCATATGTATATTGGTCCGGATACTCGTCGACCCAATATCTTTCATCTTCGATTTGGTTAGGATAATCATCGACCCCAAATCGAGCTTTTATGTATTGGTTTGGATAATCATCGACCCTAATACAGAATTAAGCACACTTTATGTATATATATATATATATATATATATATATATAATTGATAAATTAAGTAGACACGACTTAATTTTAATGAGTAAACATAACATATGTGAATGTTATGTGAAAATTGAATAACAAGCCAGGAATGTTAATAATGAAGCGTGTTTTATGGAGGTACGAGAGAGTGGACTTGATAAGATTGGTTATATACTTTAGTTGAGATAGCTTGGGTATGATATCTAGGTGGTCTAAGTATAAGAACGTTAGGTGTGCGCATTATATGGGAGGTGAGGAAACTCAAGGGAGTGTGTGTGGACTTAACATGTGTAATCAATAAGGGATTTTAATTGCGATAAATTACTTGCTTAATGTTTTCAAAATGTTTTGATTACTAACTCTTGCTATAAAAATATTTGTAAAAACCTTTTAGGTGTCCAACCACAGGGACGCCATGCTTAATGGTTTCATTCCGGGAACTCGAAGTTGTAGCACTGTGGATGCTGAAATGATTTTGAGTGGCCGATTCTTTCCTTCAGATCTAGCATAGGATCTCACTCTTATATATAATGTTTGGACATGTGGTCCATTGTCGGTATTATAGTTTCAGTTTTGTAAGAGTTTTACTTTGTAGTTTGTACTTGAATTATTACATGGCTTGGTTGTTTGTTCGATAGGTTATTATGGTTTGGACTCTAGTATACTGTGAATGTTGTTTTCGTTTTCGAACTACTTGTTTATGTTGTTTAAGTGAAGGATAAAATTTGGTATCGTTTCTTTTGAATACTAGGTGGTTAGTAACTTTTAAAAAGTTTTCGACACTGATGCTAAGAATGAACCAGATGAGATTCCTGTGTAATTTGATATAGGACTGATCACCCGGTATTTTATTAGGCGGGATGTCACGCCTTACTTTCAAGCTTACACGGTGGCAGTGCTCACCAACACCTATCTGATAAGCCATTCATAAACCTGATAAATTGAGTATGCTAATGGCTTAATTGGTGGATATATGTGAGTTTGATATCATCTATCAGCGGATGAATGCAATTAAGGGGCAGGCATTAGAAGATTTTGTGAGCGAGTATACATGGGAGTTAACAGATGACATAATAAGTAGAATACAAATCTAAGTCTCTGAGGCCATCCAAAATGAAAAGGAAAATAGAGACGAGGGTTCATCGATCGATACCACAGTTTGTACGTAGAAATGGAATTTTGTTACTAAAAATAGTGCCTTAGCCGAAGGACCTTTTTCACCAGAATCATCAATCTGAAGTTTTTTTTATTGACAGTTCGTCATGTGCCGGTGGAAGTGGAGCAGTATTAATATTATTAGCGCCAGATTGGACTGCGTATTTGTGACTTAAGTTTGAGCACATTTATTTTGTGAATTAATTTGTAAGAACATTTTATTAATTATCTAATTAATTAATTAATTGATTTTTTTTTCTTTACCATTTTCGGTGTCCAAGCCCGAATGTGAAATGTGGTGGGTTAGAGTCAGGTTGATGGTCGACTGTAAATTTATGTCAAATCTTGATGATGAATTCTCTAGTTAAAAGAAGAAACGTAAATAAAAATAATTTACATAAAATTAGATTTTGTACGTGGAATTTACGAACACTAACTAACAAATGTTAAGAACTTATGGATACCTTAAAACGGAGAAAAATCAAAATAGCACGCCTATAAAAAACTAAAGGGAGGGGTGAAAAGGCTAGAGGGATAGAAGTTTATAAATTATTTTATTCGGTAGGAAGAGATTATCATATAAATGGGATAGGTATTGATGTTGATCACTATATGAAAGATAAAGTGGTGGATGTTAATAGATGGGGAGATAGATTAATGAGCATTAAGATTTCCTTAGATAAAACAACATTTAATGTTATACGTTTTTACGTGCCCTAAGGAGCTTTAGATGAAAATGTAAAGAAATTATTTTGGGAATTATTAGATGAAATATTACAACAAATTCCTACGCATGAAAACATACTTTTGGGAGGTGTCTTGAATGGACATGTAGGAGTAGAACGGGACGGTTATCCAAGGATACGCGAAAGTTGTGGTTTTGGTAAGAGAAATAAAGGAGGGAAAACTATCTTATATTTTTCTAAGTCCTATGATTTAGCATTAACAAACACATTTTTTTTTAAAAGGAAGAACAATTAATGACATTTAAAAGTGGAGAAAATAAAACTCAAATAGATTATTGCTTACTTAGAAGAAGAGAGTTGAACGCTTGCAAACACTATAAAGTTATACCAGGTGAAAGCTTAACAAATCAACATCACCTATATGTAATAGATTTAGGCATTAAAGGATTTAAGTACCGAAAAGAAAAATAGGTTATCAAAATATAAAGTGAAAGGGTTTATATGGATGCAAAGAGAGATAATTTAGGCAGAAGTTCCTACTAAACATGAAGTTGAATTGGAATGAGAAAATTGGTAAGAAAATTTTAGGTGAGACTAAAGGAAAAGGATTCATTGAAAAAGAGACTTAGGGGTGGATTGAGAAAGTGAAACAGATAATACGAAAGAAATAAGTAAGTTTTAAAGAGTGGAAAAAGAGTAGAAATAAAAAAGACTTAGAAATGTATAAGAAATTAAAAACTGAAGTAGAAAAATATTATTATAAATGCACAACAAAACATACTAGACAAACTTTATAGTAAATTAGGTACGAGGGTGGGTGAAAAGGAGATATATAAATTGGTAAATAAGAGAGACAGATTAACAAGGGATATGGGTACAATTAAGTGTATTAAAGACAAAAAGAAATTAACGATAAAGAAATTCTAGATAAATGGGAAGAGTATTTTAAAGGATTGTTAAATGAAGAATATTCCAAAAAAGATGTTGAGAACATAGAACCTAATATAGGAATGGCATGTCCCATTATTGAAAAAGAAGTAGATATATTAATAAGAAAAATGGGAAGGAATAAAGCAGTTGGTCTAGATAAAATAACCAAAGAGGTGTGGAGAACCCTTGGAAGTCTACGAGTTGAATGGTTAATATGTTTATTTAATAAAATTTTAAAAGAAGAAAACAGCTAGATGAGTGGAGAAAAAGCCCTATAATACCTTTGTATCAAAATAAAGGGGATATACAAAATTACAGTAATTATATAGGAATCAAACTGATGAATCACACTATGATATTATGAAAAAAGGTTGTTAACAAAGATTAAGAAATGAGTCAACTCTTTTGGATAATAAATTTGGATTAATGCCAAAGCGATCCACCATAGAAGCTATTTGCTTATTAAGATAGTTAATGGAGAAATGTAGAAGTAAAAATACAAATTTACACATGATCTTAATAGACTTAGAAAAGGAATATAATAGAGTACCTAAGGATAAAATATTGTGCGATTTAAGGAGGAAAAGAATCCTTATGAGTTATATTAAAGTTAGCAAAGATATGTACGATAACACAAAGACTGGAGTAAGAACTATTGCGAAAAAACTAATGATTTTACGATTAAAGTGGGTGCACATCAAGGATCGACTTTAACTCCTTACATCTTTGTCGTAGTATTGGATAAGATTACTAAGGACATATAAGAAGATGTCCCATGGTGTATGATGTTTGTGGATGATATAGTTTTCGTAGACACATCAAAGGAGGTCATGGTAATGAGAATATATACTTGGAGAAAAGCCTTAGAGTTTATGGGACTGAAAATTAGCATAAATTAAACTGAATTTATGGAATGTAAATTTAATAATGAGGTGTTTAATAGCATAATGTTAAATATCGAAAAAAGTGATAACTAAACTTATAAATTTTGTTATTTAGGTTCAGTGATACAAAGTAATGAGAAATTTGATGATGATGTTACAAGTAGAATATCAACTGGTTGGATGAAATGGAGACAAGCAAGTGGGGTGTTATGTGATAATAGGGTAAATAATAAATCAGAAGGAAAATATTATAGAACAGTTGTTAGGCAGTGACCCTCTATGGAGTGGAGTTTGGGGCTTTAAATAAAAAACATGAACAAAGTCTCCATGTTATTGATATTAGCATGATCCAAAGGATTATTGGAATTGATTAAAAAAACATTACGTGGGAGAAAATTTAGGAGTAGCTCCTATTAGCGATAAATTAGGAGAAAATAGACTTATATGGTAAGGATATGTGTTGCGTATACTAGTAAATGTACTTATAACAAGACTAAGATTATTGGAATTAGAGGTTAAAAGAGAAAGGGATCTCCCTTAGCTATCATGGGATGAAATTATTAGGAGAGAACTTGAGGAATTAAACTGGAGTGATAATATTGCTTATAATATATTAGAATGGAAAAGGAGAATCTATGTGGATGACGCCATGTGATGGGGCTAAGGCAATGATGATGACGATGATGATTTAATATTTCGTAAGATTTAACTTTAAAGCATCAAATAATAAATCAGAGTATAGAGAACTTTCGGCAAGACTTGGACTTGCCAAAGCATTGAATCTCAGCTATATTTGCCCACATCAATTCTTAATTGGTTGTTAAGCAAATTTTAGTGATTTATCAAGCTAAAAATGAGAAAATGGTTAAGTACTTAGCTAGTGTCAAGAAGATTTTAAATAGTTTCAGAGAATTAAGGATCAAGAGGATCCCAAGGAATGAAAGTGGGAGAGAAGATACACTGGGAAGGCTCACGCCAATCACTAAAATAGAGATCTATCGATCAGTTCCGATAGAGATTCTACTAAAGTTGGGCATAGAGAGCAAAGAGGCTGACATTGAAGTGTGTAAGAATCTAAACATGGAACCATCTTGGTTTACCCTGTGATAGATTATTTGAAATATGGAAAATTTCCAGAAACTAAAGTCGAGCATAGAAAGTTATGATACCGAGCTGTTAAATTCACTATTATTGGAGGTGTGTTATACAAGAGTCATTTTCTTATTCCCCTCCTGATATGTTTGCACGCCTCCGAGGTAAATTACATGCTTAGAGACATACATAATGGATCTTGTGAAAGCCATATCAGTGGACGATCCTTATACAAAAGGATTATAACTCAAGGGTATCATTTGTGAAACCTTGCCAATGAACCAACCGAGTATGTTCTAAAATGCGACAAGTGCCAACATATTTATAACATACACCATCAACCTCATCATCCTTTTTCTCCAATATCGTCCCCTTAGCCTTTTGTAATGTGAGGGATTGACTCGGTCAGCCTCCTACCCAGGGCAAAGGGAATTTCCATTTTCTGATTATCATTGTAGACTACTTTTACAAATGGCTAAAAGTTGAGTTTATGAATTTTATCCCAGAGAAGAAATATTTTAGATTTATTTGGAGGATTATTATATGTCAGTATAGAATCCCCAACACCTTTAATATCCGACAATGGAAAACAGTTCAATAATAAGTCCGTCGTAGCCTACTGAGGAAGGATTGACATTAAATAATTCTTTTTGATATCGGGCCCAACACAGGCTAACGGGCAGATCGAGGTAACAAATAAGACAATATTGAATGGAATGAAAAAGAACTTAAAAAATGATAAATGCAAATGGGTTGAAGAGTTGTATAGCGTTCCATGGGTATGTAGGATGACCGAAGGACCCCAACAAGATAAACCCTATTCATGTTGTCAGAAGTCGTCATTTCAATAAAAATTGGGTTGCTAAGACATAGGGTTCAAACTTACTACCCTAAGGAAAATCTGGATGAAGCCAGACTAGACTTGGTCCTTATTGAAGAAAGAAGAGACGTGGCAACCATTAGACAATCAACCTATCAGCAGAGAGACACTAAATTCTAAAACAAGAGAGTTAAGTGTTGCCCTATTATGGTGAGGGATATCGTACTGAAAAAAATCATCCAGAAAACCAACAAGCTTCATCCTAACTATCATAGGACCCACTGAGTCATAGAAGAGGTCATCCTAGTAACATATCATCTAGAAGACCTTGAAGGGGAACCTCCCTCCAATCCCTGTAACGTGGATCAGTTTAATGAATATTACCAATAGTTATCTTATGTGTTATAGCTGGAAAGAAAATCATTTTTAATAATCAAATGTTGAATATAGAAAAGTTGAAAAAAACAACATAATACAAAATATTCCCTTCTATTTTGTAATTTACGTTTTTAGAATCATATAGTTATATTTAACATCGTTTTAAAGTGGATTACTAAATCTCTCTCTCGGCAGTATGAGAAAGCCTTCGAAGTCTCGACTCCAAGTATCACCCTACATAAAACCTGAGTGGTCAAAACCATTTAACATTATTTAAGTATGGTGAAATTATTAAATACCATGTCATGGTGAATAACTAAATCCCTATCTCTCTGGGAGGAGAATGACTTTGGAGTCTTGGCTTCAAGGCATCACTCTGCATAAATCATGATAGGTGGGAATTAATTAGCGTCATTTGAATATGGTGAAATCATTAACATCATTTAAGTATGTATAAATTATTAAACATTATTTTATGATGAATAACAGAATCTCTCTCTCGGTGGTATCAGAATTCCTTTGGAGTCTCAGCACCAAGATATCACTCTAAATAAACCCCGAGTGGTGGGAACATTTAACATCATTTGAGTATGGTGAAATTAATAAAATTTTCTTTTAAGTATGGCAGATTCATACATCATTTAAGCGTGGTGAAATTCCTAAAATTATTTTATTAAGATCATATCTTTTTAGCGTCCTCTCTACAGTACGAGAATGGTATAAAACCATCTTTAAGACATTCTCATAAAAAAACATTGGGGATAAGTAAATTTCACATGATTGTTAAAATATTATTGTGAAAGCAAATACTACACTTGGCAGAAAATAAAGAAGAAAACAATTGAAAAAGTCAACATTTGAATTATATAAATAATAACATCTCAAAAGGTTATGCAGACTAAGTGTTCAGAATTAATAAAAGATGGGTTTCAAAAATTGGGAATGAAAGACTACACGATTGATTGAAAAAAAAAAAACTAAAGCATTAACTGCCAAGGATGAATTAATAGTTTGCTCAGTCGGGTTATCGTCAGGGTTTATAGTTGTCCCTCATTTATCACCAACTACCTTGGTCCCATGTTCCTCAACGTTTAGGGTCATCTTGGCCTTAGATATCATTCAAACCTCACTGACCTCATCCTATACTTCTTGAAAATTATAAACACTCACATGATCTGTAAAGTTGAAGGAGGTGATAATCTCGACCAGTACATGATCATTGGCGAAGAGACCACCACATTAGTTGGCAATCCTCCGATTGATAGTTTTGACCCCCTTTTCCATGTACTATATGTCATATCCGAATAACTCTTGGGACTCCTCCAAATTGGCTATAGCCTTCAAAGCCCATTCGACCTTAGTTTGCGATAAATGAGGAAGATAGTCCCCCATTTACTACGTCAGCAAGATTCTTCTGGACGTCGAGAAGCGTTACCTCTCACTGGAGAAGTTGGCCTACTCTTTAGTCATCGTGTTTTGAAAGTTAAAGCACTACTTTGAGGCCCAATCCATCACAGTCATCACTTTATTCCACCTAAAAGTTATTCTATGCAAACCCAACCTATCTAGGCATATGTAAAAATGGTCAATCAGACTCGGGAGGTTTGATACACACTATCTACTAAGAATAACAAGGGATAGGTGTTGGCTGATTTTATAGTAGGATTCTTGGGACAAGAAGCACTTAGCAACCAATAGGTTGCCGACCAGTTAAAAGATTGCGATATTGACCAATACAGGCAGTGGATAATGTATGTGGATAGTACATCCAACTCTAAAAGGGATGGAGTAGGTATTGTACTCATCTCATTGTAGAATACTATGATCGAGCAATGAATCAAGATAGATTTTGAATCCTGTAAGGCAAAATAGTTTATCATAGTCTTAGTATTTATTTTATTTTCCACTTTGGCACATCGGGCGTATCCCGTTACAAACTGACACGTGTCGACACAAAGAACCAAATCTCCAACATCTCCAATGTTCAAGACTTTTACACATTATGAAGGTATAAATCAATTAGAAGTTTAAATTTATTTACATTTATATCTAGGAGATTTATTATAAAATATTTTTTTATAAAATCAAGGAAATTTTTTCAGAGTAATATTTTTTATTGACCTCATTCAACAAGATGTCAATCCCGTTCGAACGAAAAGGAATTTTTGTTCGATCCCTTCTTTGATCATTTTGTCAAACGAACATCTAATGAGGGTGTACTATTTCAAATCGTTTGAAGCTCGTTAGAAGCTTATTATAACGATATTGGAGTTTCATTTGAACAAACCCTATTTTTATTCCAATGAGATGGTATTCTCATTAGAACGACTTCTATTTCGTTCGAAAGAATTTCCCTGTCTTAAATTTTGTGTATGACTTATAAATACCTGTTTCGAAAAGATTTTTATAGAGACTTTTGAAAACGCAAACTGCATAACCCTTTTGATTAGCAAAATAACCTCCCCAATATACTTTTGAATCCTTTTAAAACTCTAAATAGTTTCATATCTAATTTATACCTTTGGAGAGAGATCTCTACTACTAACCTTGTTAACCTAGAGGGATCACGACTGAAGAAGAAGGTTGAAGGCTAAATCGATTGATATCGGGGGTGGATGGCCACCTGTGGACTGCTCTAAATCTGAGTATTTTTCTTTAGAGATTTTTATATGTAAGTTATCTCGTAAAAGTTTCTAAAGTGCATAAATAAATGTTTTCCCCTAAAAAGATATGTTTCCTCATATTTGTTTGTGATTGCATCCGTAGTTTATTTTCTGTGTTAGGAATGATCGTCACATGAAAACCTAATTTAATCAAAGATTAAAATGGGTAAAACTTGGATTTATGTTTGGTGACATTTAATTAAATAAGTTATCTCGTTAAGAAATTGTCCACTCTCAAATTGGTATCAGAGTCGATTACACAAAAAATACTTTGTGATATTTTCTGCACATTTTTTTCTTTATTATCAATCTATTTTTAAAAAATATTGATCTTGAAAACGACAGGATTTAATGGATAATTTGTATAATTGAATACCCATATTTGATAGTAATAACTATGCATATTGGAAAGTAATGATGAGGTCGTCCGTAAAAGCTATTGATGAACATTCTTGGTTATTTTGTGAAAGAGGTTGAATACCACCCACTGTCACCGTTGATAACGTTGTTGGCCCTAAACCTTTCCCTTCAACGATAAATGATGAGTTTAATTGGGGTAATTTTAACTCTCGCGGTTTGAGTGCTCTCTCAGGAGTCGTCACCCCTGAAGAGTTTCTCCACATCTTGACATAAATTGGGTCTAATGAAACATGGGATACCCTACATCTCACTCTTGAGGGAACCAATGCTGAAAAGGAATCTAAGCATCAAATTTTGAACACCCAATTTGGGACAATTACAATGCTAGATTTCGAGTCCTTAGATGAGTTTTATGCACGTTTTTTGGACATAGGTAATTCTACTTTTAATTTGGATAAGAAGATTCCTGAGATGGGAGTCATCAAGAAAATTTTAAGGTCGCTCCTTGCTCGCTTTATTCCAAAGGTCACCGTACTTATTCGTTAGGGATCCTAGACACTCTTAGGTTTTAAGAACTTATAGGAGATCTTCAAACATATAAGATTGATATGTTCCCTAAAACCATTATACCTAAGGAAGTATGGTTTGATTTAAAGACTCAAACTAAGAAAAAGAAGAAAGAAAAAGTTTGTGAGTCTGAATCTGAGATTGATTTTAAATTTTGATAACTTGGCACTTTTTGTGAATTTTTTAAAAAAGTTTCTCTAATTTTCTAAAGAAAAGTTTTTTGAGAAAAACAAATATACGAATGAGGGCACGAGCGGGTGTGAGAAAGAGGAAGAAATAAGGTGTTATGAATGTGAAGGGAAACGACACAAGGCACATGAGTATCCCACTAAGCTTAAGAGAAAGGGTAAGAAAGTTGAGAATAAAGCCACCTTTAGAGATAGTTACGTCGAGTCGGTTGATTCAGGGGGAGAAGCACCACAGGAACCATGAATTGCATTCATGGCTAGTCACGTTAGCACTTATAGTTTGTCCCACGCCGATGAGAACATATCTAAACATGAAAGACTCGATGATGTTTTGAGTCATTCTAGAGATAGTGAGAGTGAGAATTTTTCGGGAATATTTCGAATCAAATTTTGAGAATTTTTTGAAGACTGTTGATGCCTTTTCTTTCATTTGTTCCAATTCTAATAATGATCCTTTATACTTATTTTCCAAAATTTTGTTGGATTCAATCAAGTCTTTCAATTTTTGTTCAAAAGCTTTTATTTCCTCATTATGAGTTAAACTTTGAGACGTATACTCTTCAGAATTTTGTTTGACTATTTGGTTTAGGAACTCTAATTTCCTGGAAAGATCTTTGACAAGTTTATTTAATCTAGTGCTTTTCTTGAGAGTTTTAGTGTGAAGTGTGTGAATGTCAAGAAGATCCTTATTATCGGAGTCACTAAGTGAACTTTGTGATGTGTTACCTATCGATTCAATTTTAGGACTCACGTACCCATTTGCATCAATGATAATACGATCACTTTGACTCACACACAAGATTTTCAGTACTACAATCATTCTCAAGCAGTAAGGTAGACATATCATTAGAAGCAACTTCAATCATGGCATGATCAATTTCCTCATCATCATTCCAGATTATCTTAGCAAAGAATGACATGCAAGGGTCATAAGAATTGGATGACTTAGGTTCTTCATTTTCAGAGTCACTTGAGTCATTCTAAGTCTTGCATAGCTGAGCCCTATTAAGTTTGGTGTATTTGTCTAAGTTAACCCTACAGTCACTAGCCATGTGTCCAAGTTTGCCACATCTATAACATTCCACATTTTTCAGGTCTTTCTTAGGTCTCTTGTGGTCATCACTCTTTTGTTTTTCAGGTCTTCTCTCACGAGGCCTATTATTAGAAGTATCAGAGTAATTAGGTTTCCCTTTTCTAGAAGCAACTTTGAAAGTTTACAATTTTTTTTAATTCCTTAAACATAAGAGCAATCTTATTATCCAAGTCACAGTCCTCATCAGAGTCAAGGTCAAGGTCAAGTTTATTCAACTTAGATGAAAAAATAAGATTATGATGACCTTATTTTTTACTGGTTTGAATCAATTGTTTCCTGAGTTGTAGTTCCATTTCCACAAGTATTGATTTACTACTGAGTAGTTCTGGAGTAAGGTTTTAATCATCCATTTCCTCAATAGCATAACTTTTGTTATTAAACTTCTGTGGAAGTGATCTTAGAATTTTTGAAACAATTTCTTTTCTATTATAGGTTATACCATTTGCATGCAATTTAGTTACAATGTCAGCTAACCTAATGTAGAAATCATCAAAGGTTTTAGTCTCACACATGATAACAGAGTTACACTATTTGATAAGCATTTGAGTTTAGCACCTTTAACTCTTGTATCACCCTTATGAGCAGTTACAAGAGTATCCCATGCTTCCTTAGAAGTAGTGCAGGATGAGATCCTCTTGAACTCATGTTCATTTATGGACATAAATATGGCATTCTTTCCTTTATTGTTACATAACGAAATTTGTTTCTCATCTTTAGTGAATTCACTTAGTAACTTCTTGATTCTCACAAGTTTTCATTCAATTGCTGGTTTAGTAGGAAAAGTGTAACCATTTTCTAAAACTTCCCAGACTTCATCTCCCATAGTTCCTTGAATGAAAGAAATCATCCTTACCTTCTAGTAGCGAAAATTGGTTCCATCAAAGATAGGGGGTCTGTACAGGTTACCTAGTCTCTCAAATTTCTCGTCCATACTTTTGTTTTTAAAAAAATAATTTTAGAAGCCCGGGATATAAAAGGTTTTAAAACATCCAAGCTCTGATACCAATTGAAAAATGCCACTTAAGACGTTTAAAACCGAGTTAAACTAATAAAATGGCTCCGAACTGTTTGTTGAAGAAACTCTTTTAATCAAAGCAAAACTTAACACAAGATGTGTTTTAAGAAACTTATCAAAATAGTTTGAATGAGTGTGAACGAGTTATTTTATATCTAGTAAACAAGTTTTGAAAAACAAAACTTAAACTATTAAATTAGCACAACTAAGAAAAAGGTGATGAGAAAATAAAGAAGAACACAAGTAGTTTTTAACGTGGTAAAACCCCACCCAATTGGGAAAACATCCACGGTGACCTCTACATCACAAAATGAAAATCCACTAAAATCCACATAATAAATTACAAGCTATTTAACAATCAAACCAAACAAACACACCTAAACTAAGTTTAGAATTGTTAACAACTCCTCTAGATTTGATCTGACTTCTCTGAAGGTTGTTGTTGTTGTTTTTCTCTGGATCTTTCATAACTTTACTTGATTCCAGTCTTTACGTCAACTCAAACAAGTTCTAGATCATATAACCAACACTTTAAGTGTGGTAGAGTGTAAATGTAGTGGTGATGTGCTCTATAACATATGCGTGCAAGACACTCACACTTAATATAGACAAAATGACTTAATCAAATTACAGAATCACTAATCAATCAAGGTTTTCTAAAATCAGTTTAGTCAAACCAAAATCAGACTTTAAACCTTTCAATTTATCTATAGATCAACAGGGAATCTTGCTGTGAAATATCCAAGATCCTAACAGTTTCGGGTTTTGAAAATATTATCAAGAAAGTGCAAATCCTAATCAAGATCTCAAAACTAGGTCTTAGCCTGATGATCTGAGTAAAATGAAATAAGAAGAAATATTGTTGGTATAGTGTTTAAAAACATGAAATCAGTTTTAAAAAATAACCAACAAAAAATTATTTCTCGAAATAAGAAATCAAAACATAAATCTATCTACGTGATTTGTATCACTAAGATGAGATCTCAGGTTTCTATGTAGAGAAATTGAGAACCTCTACCAACGTGACTATGTTGGTACAATGATCAAGAACAAGAGAGGAATACTTCTCAAACCACGATCTAAACACTCAAGGTTTTTAAATCTCGGAAAAGTGATTATGTGTTTTGGATTAGACAAAGTTGGATTAGGGTTTCAACTTTATCTCTTCTCTTTTCTCTCTCTTCTCTTTCTTCTCTTTTTTTTCTCTGAAACAAGGAAATAGCCAAAGTCTTCAAATGCCTTACAGATGGCATATATTTATATTAGGCATCGAAGGATATCGAATAAAGGTTTGAAATCAAAGGCTAAGATTAAAAGGATTTAAAACGATGGAGATCTAATGGTTCACAATTGGCGATGGAAATAAACTACACTGATTGGTTCAAAAACACTTCACTTGGAAAAAGTCTAATATATGCAGACCGTAGATAAAAACAATCCAATGGTTAGAAATTGGTTTTAATTATGTGAGGGAAAAGAAACACAAATTCACCCGCCTAGTGTCCAACACGTGTATGCTCCAGATTCAATTTCACGTGCGTGTTTTTTGTTTACCAAAGAATCTCATTTTCCACCACAATATTTTCTGCCGCTTTTGGTTTCTACACAAACAAATTTTAAGGACAAATTTTATTTACAAAACATTTCAAAAACTTTACAAAGTTCAAATTTTAATATCCAAAAATCATTTTAAAATTCTTAGAAAATTCTTAATAAATCCCAAAAAATATTTAAAATACATATTGGGGGATTTAACTCACACAAGGTCATAATGAGAATGAAATGCAACATGTATGCAGTCCTAGTGTGTGGTGTATGTGAAAAAGAATCAAGAACTTATAGAGGAATATCAAAGTTGAAGAGAGTGTTCGAAGGATTTTTGGTTTAACTAGGGATGGACACTATTTTGTCACTATTTCCAAACTAAATAAACTCCTATATAATGTAGACTCAAATGAGTCAAAGATATAGGGTGCTTCAAAACTGCGAGTAGAATTCATGTACTCAAGAAGGAAGAAGGCAGTGCGAGGATGGTCACCACCTTGAACAGAAGGTCCATCAGATTCAAGACTTCCAGCATCTCTTCCTTATTGATATGATGAAGGGAGGTATATTTCTTCTTTGATCGAGTTGTTCAGGAAAAAGGAAGAACTATTATCAGTTAATACACAGTCAAGAAAAGATTCAAAAAAAAGGTAGGGAATAATAGAAAAAGTATTAACCTCTATCACTCCCCTATTCTGGGCATAGAAACGCATGGAATTGTTCTCCCTTTAGGAGAGGAGTATGTTAACCATTACAATAATAAAACCGTTATCATAATATCCCTTATTGGAATCACGAAGGTTAACTACCAATACCATGTTATCCCTCCTCGCCTTCAAATACAAAATACTAAACATTTTGCAAGACCAGGAATAACAAAACTTAATTTTGGGGATCCCCAGTTTGGTCCCATATATTTCATTCATTTTGTGAATGCCATTAAGAATCCGCCATGTATTAGAAGAATATTGGGTGGGAACAACATCGAAGAATTTACAAAATTTTAGAAAAATTTGGTTTGGGGAAAACATTATTCCCCTTTGAACCACTAAAAGAATGTGAATCCTGTGGCCACCATCAATCGCAATGTAATTTTTGGGCATGGGGTAGACTCAATTGTGACCCAAAAAGGGATTGAATAAGTTTTCTCAAATCCTCAAAGTTCTTATCATGGACCATATAAACCAATTTCATTTGAGGAAAGAATAAAAGAAGATATGTAGTGACTACAAGAAAAAAAGAACTATGAAGATGGAAAAACAAGAGGAAATGAAGAGTACTTACAGAATGAGCGAAGAGAGTAGAAGCTTTAGAGAGTTTTTTTAGTAATAATGGAAGGAAAAATGACGATGCATAGTTTGAAACAATTGAGGATCGAGTTCCAACATCTCAACCATAAAGAACAACACTCAAGCTTAATTTTAGGGATTCAACTTTTTACATGGACCAGCGTACCCCTATAGATTTCAAATAATCACGAACATGTTTGATCATGCATTTCAGGCTTTGGGTTCAACTTGGGCCCATAAAAGGATGTAAAAATCTTTGGCCCATCTTTGACAACGAAATTTAGGAAAAATTATGTGGGAAAAACCATGAGGGCCTAATTTTTGGAATCCCAATAGGCCTAGTATGCTATCCCCAAAAAAATTTCATGTTGTATGGATAAATAAAAGGACTTATCACTTGGGTAATTGAATACCCAATTTGTTACCTACATTCTCGAGGGACATAACTAGGAATCACCAATGGTACAAAGAGGAGCTAGGAGAGTTTCTTATACAACTTAATAAATTTTTACTATTATAAACATAACCCTCACCTTAGGGCATGGGGACTTATAATTCTAGACCTCTGACATATTAATAAAAGCGAGAAACCTCTCCATGGATATAGGCAGTTGCCAAACGATCTAAATATTCCTTCAATCCCACTGTTCTTTAGGGATATTTAATTTTATTTCTTACACTCGCAACTAGCAATGGTGAAATAGATTTCATATATTTCTTCATATTTAATTTATGAGTCGGTTATGAGATAAAAGGGACAAAACTAATATTTAACTCAATGATAAGATTATGCTCCATCTGTTGATCATATTCTTTATTAATACACTCGTTAGCCTTATTATCATCGGTAAGTATACTATAGGAACATCCTTCATGATTCGGATGATGAACAACCTCTAACCAAAATGAACTCTCAACCAAAAAATCAACACATATAGGATAAAATATAGACAAACTCCTAAAACAAGGTACTTCCCAATAAGTTCACTTTGTATTGAGTTTTCGATCTATCAAAGTAAGGTTATCCATCATAACTATAGATGAGTCATAACTTGAAATCATTATGTTATTGCATATAGATAAGTCACCTGAATTCCATAGAGTGGTTTGCCTAGAGTTGGATTCAAACTCTTTTATCGAAGAATTATAAACCCTAGATGAACCCAGGGTAAAAGGGGATTATGGGTATATAACTAATATGGGTGACAACCTTCGAACCCCTCATTTGCATCCTGAGCACAATAAGTTTCTTTAGCTAAGGATTTCATAAACTTGTTGAAAGAATACTGTAAGGACACAAATTTCAAATTGAGTCCATGTATAGTGTTGGCTCAATTTCGGACAAAAAAATTTATTCATAGGATAGTATGTAATTGTAATATTCTCAAGACTATGAAGTGTTTATTGAATACATAACGGCAAAGAGTATAAAGCTTCATCAAATATTCCGGTTTGTGTGTCTCGTTTCTACGTCATCAATCATAGTTCCATGCTCCCAAGGTATGAATGCAATTATATATATATAGGAGCTTGGAACAAAGTTTATTGGGTGTTAGGTTTAATAAAAACTGTGTTTTATTTTCACAAAGAATTAATTAGAACTTTAAAATAAGTTTACAAAGTTTTCTGGGCTAAAAACGAATTTTTCAAACTTTCTGGCGGTTCGTTCGATAGGTCATTCGAACGAGTTTTTCCGTTCGAACCATATATCGTTCGAACGAGTTTTGCCAACGAGTTCCCACTAAAGCATACTAGTCCGTCGTTAGATATGTCGTTCGAACGAGATTATCGTTCTAACAAGATATCCAACGAGATTCTAACGAGTTCAATCTGGAACGTTGTTAGAAGTCTCGTTCGAACGAGATTTCGTTCGAACGAAATGTCGTTCGAACGAGATGCCCGGCGGGAACAGTTATTGGCAGTTTTGCACCCACTTCCCCACTTGGTTTTTAACCAACTTTTATAGACTTTAATATGTGCGGGAATGACATTTTCCAACTCAACATTTCCATAACTTTTCCATCCTAGTTTATCTCTTAGAGAGAGTTTTGAGAGCAAAAATTGTTTAGGAAAATGTTCATGTTTTGAGTGAGATTTTAAGAGAAAAATTTCCATCACTCTAGTGTTTACACCCAAATGAGTTTATTCCAAGTTCTTATATACTTATCAATTGCTTGGAGTTTGGCACCGGTTATCTCTACACCGAATTGAAGAGAATTTTTGGGTTTTGCTTCCACCACCCACAAAGAAAGAAGAAGTGTTTCTATGTTAATTTACCCACACGGAGAAAGGCTCCATGCTCGGGTGATGGTGACCATATAAAGTCCCATCGGTGGATTCCGAGACTGCGGTGGTATTCCAAGGTTATCCGCTAGGAAGAGGTTTCTACAAGAAGAAGCATCGAGGCTTGAGAGGGATCGAGTCGTGCATTGTAAGTCTATCTGTCTTGTAATTGTAATTCCGTATCTAGTGGATTTGTGGCTAGGGTCGTCCGAGATTGTTTCCCGTCTTGGGTTTTTCCTCGTACATCGCGGCGTAGTGTGATTGGTTTATTTTATCTTGCATAATAACGTAGAACGCATGCGTAGGATAATTACAAGATAAAATTTGGTTTAAATTATCACACTCAATTTAATTTGGACTTTAATTAAATATTGGGTAAAGTTTAGTTAATTCAAGTCATTTGCTAAAATTTGGTTTCGCCTAATTTGCTAATATTGATAAATATGACTTAGGAAAATTCTAGGACTTGGATTAATGTATTGGTTTAAGTGAATATATTAATTGATTAATTTTACTTCACTTGGTGCGATTTTAATTTATTTTTAAGAAATTAAAATTTTGTTGAACCATCTTTACGCTTCTGCATCATCTTGATTTTATATAAAAGGAAATTATTAATAGTTTGATTTTAATTGGGAGTATCAAAATCCGGGGTTTTACAAATTGGTATCAGAGCCAAAAACGATAAAGTATTTCGTTAAAGATGCTTAAATAATTTTTGGCTAAAATGGATTTTTCCCCATTTTCAAAATTTCCTATTTTCGATGGTTCAAACTACGCGTATTGGAAAGCGCGTATGAGATCGACACTAAAATTTATCGACGAGAGAGTTTGGATGTCTGTTGTTAACGGATGGTCCCCACCAACTTATTTAGTTGAAAATGAACGTGTTATCAAACCCGCCGATAGATGGACTGAAAATGAGTTTAAACTTGCTAATTTCAATTTTCGTGGTTTAAATGCTTTGTTTAGCGCTGTCACACCGGATGAATTCCGACGTATTATGACGTGTGAAACCGCTAAAGAAGCTTGGGATATTTTACAATTAACTCATGAAGGAACTAGTGTCGTAAAAGCTTCAAAACTCCAAAACCTCACCACTCAATTTGAAACTATCAAAATGAATGAAAAATATACTTTTGATGAATTTTATGCTAGACTTTCCGATATTGTTAATTCATCTTTTAACTTGGGAGAGAAAATACCTGACGACCGTGTTGTAAAGAAAATTTTAAGGTCCCTACCCGATAGATTCATTCCAAAAGTGACCGTTTTAAATTCTTTACCCACTTTAGCCTCTACGAAATTAGAAGAGCTTGTAGGTGATTTACAAACCTATGAACTGGATATGTTTCCCTCTAAAACTGAAAAGAAAATCGAAAAGGGCGTTGCGTTAAAAGCCCGAAAATAGGTCAAACAAGTAGTAGAGAGCGATAGTGATAGTGACTCGAAAGACATGGCTCTGTTTGCTCGTAAATTTAGAAAATTTCTTAAAATTAACAAAGATAAATTTAAAAATGATTTTAAGAAATTTGAATCTTCTAAGTATGACAAAGGCGAGAAGATTTCTAAAGCCGAGAAGACTCCTAAAGCCGAAAAGATCCCTAAATCTAGTAATGAAAATTTAGATAGGGACGAGTCTAATAAGTGTTTTGGTTGTGAAGGTTATGGCCATAGGGAGTTTGAGTGCCCCACTAAACTAAGGAAAGAGGGTAAGCAACCCATTTCATATAATGCGACCCTTAGTGATAGTGATAAGGAAGAGAAGCCCGATTCCCCCACTAAGAAAAATTTTGTGGCTTTTATGGCTAGTCATGTGAGTGATAGTGAGAACTCATCGATTGATGAAACTTTAACACATGAAACTTCCAAGGTCAAAGTTTATGATTCACTTGTTTTTTATGATAGTGAGAGTGGAGAAGAAAGAGAGAGTGAAAATGAAGAAGAGGTTAATGTGAGTGAACTTCAAAATGCTTTTCAAGAGCTTTATAAAGAATCTATTAAATTGAAAAGAGCTAATTTGAAGTTAGAAGCTAGTTTAAGAGATAGTGTCAAGGTCGTTGATGAAAATGCCTTAATAGAAGACCTTAGGACACGTGAGAGGACTCTTGAAGAGAAGCTAGAATATGTAGAAGGCGAAAGAAATAGCCTTAGGGGTTTAATGGAATCCTTGAAAAAGGAGCTTCTTGCATTTGAAGAGAGAAACTTTTTATTAAAGTCTAACATTTTAGAATTGCAAAATAAATTAAAAGACTCTAGTAATGTCAAATTTGATTTGGAGTGTCGTTCGGAAAAACTAGATAAAATGTTAGGAACGGTCCAAATTAAAAATGACACTTGTGGTTTAGGCTTCAATACTTGTAATAAATCTACTCATAAAGCCAAGACCAATGTTTTAGGAGAATCTACTAGGAATTCATTTAAAGATCACTCCTTAGGTAAATCTTTTCGACATGTTTTTGCTTGTACACATTGTGGTCGAAAAGGTCATCTTAGGAAATTTTGTTTTGATCTTAAACGAATTCCTAGAAAATCCCATAGTAAAGTAACCACGGTAGTTAACGTTCCAACACCCCAAGATAGTCATTTTTCATTAATTTGGGTTAGGAAATCTGACTTGGTTGCCTTGCAAAATAGGAATTTTGATTCTCATTTACTTTCACATGCTTCCTCCCTTGCTAAATCTAAAGGATGAATGTGTTAGTATTTTGCATACTTTAGCGTTTGTACTTCATGCTATATTCACATGCTAAATGTATGCTTGTTTAGTCATTTTCTAGTCATTGCCTTATTTCATATCACAGGCTAGAAATTATGACTTGTTTATCTTTTTGTATTATATTTTGTGTTTGAATTAATTGAAAAATATGAAAAGATTTTTGTTTATCATTTGTGTTTTATTTATTTCATTTAAGCTTAATGAAAAATACAAATGATTTTTGTTTATTCTTTTGAGTATATATATTTATTTTGGTGAAAAATGTCAAAAACTCAAAAAGATTTTTTTTATGTGTGTATTTTTAGTTTGACACACTTTATGTGGCATATACGTGTGTTTGAATCCCTCATTTAACGCTCCCACGTGGCTAGAACTTTTGGTTTAGATTGTCAATCCTTATAATGTTCTTTACCATGTTTTATATGGAGTAGTTGGATTTTGTATTGTTTAAATGGTTTCTATTTTTATATGCCTCTATTAACACATGCACGAGCTCTTTTGAAATCTTAATGTCACATGTTATATTTGAGCTTTTTTGAAGTGTTCTCCTACCAATCTAGTCATCTACATATCTATGACCTAGGAGGACTAGTGCATGTCAAAATCCGTTGAACGTGAGACTTGTGAGATAAAAAATTATATAAATGTGCACGGGGAAGGGCTCCGAAAGGATGAATTAAATACTTTGCGATAGTAAGCCACCGTTTATTGGATCTAAAAGAAATACGTGGTCCAAAGGCCTAAAAACAGAATATTTGGCATTAAAAAGTAAACAATTTCCAAGGCCTATGTTTGTTTGATATATTCATTCAAAAGCAAAAGAATATATATGCTTATTGAGGGACAATTGGATGGTATATCAACGGTTTGCACAATGTCCGTTTATCCTAGTTGTCTTTAATGTCAGGACTCTATTTGGTTTGTAGAATCATCATCATGCTAAGCTTGTATGCACTGTGTATTTTTGTTCATTGAGTTCAATCTTTATATTGTCACGTGAGGTTATATTTAAATGTGATAAAGTTTGCAATCGAATGAGAACTCCGTGAATGTTTATTAAGTGTTTGGGTCTAAATTTAATCGTTACTAGTTCACACCCCAACACTTCCATTTCCATATGACACATTTTTGCCCTACGAGTGTGCAAACTTATTGTATTTTGTGTTATATCTGTGTTTATATCTATATATATATGCAAGTGCTTCATTGGTATATTTCTAGTTTATATATATATGATATTTGTTTTGTTTTTGCCTATGCTTTTATTGCCCATATGATTTCATGTCTTATCACTTTAAGCTTCAACATGCTTTTATGTTTATTAGTTCTTTATCCTTTGCCTATTCCTGAATAAAAAGGGGGAGAATGATGATAGGGGGAGAAATGGTATCTAATCCTATTTTCATCGTATCTTAGTTTGGGGGAGATTTACGTATCTTAGTTTGGGGGAGATTTATCTTAGGGGGAGATGTCTTTCTAAGTAGGTCATGTGTTTGATAAAGGGGAGAATTAATTTAGGGAGAGTAATTAATTAAAGTTGCATTTAATACTTTGATATTCCCTATGAATTTGATGAGTTTGCTTAAGTGTGCAAGAATTCTTCTAAAGCGGCATTGTTTTATGGCAAAGCGTTTGATCCTTGGGTTGAGTCAAGTTTGGGTGGGTTATGTTTTGAGTCTAGTGAGCCTGACGGCCCTTTAGGATTTTTGTTTGGTTTTTGTCCCGGAATAGCCAAAGGGGGAGATTTGTAAGGACACAAATTTCCAATTGAGTCCATGTATAGTGTTGGCTCAATTCCGGACAAAAACATTTATTCATAGGATAGTATGTAATTGTAATATTCTCAAGCCTATGAAGTGTTTATTGAAGACGTAGCGGTAAAGAGTATAAAGCTTCATCAAATATGCCGGTTTGTGTGTCTCGTTTCTACGTCATCAATCATAGTTCCATGCTCCCAAGGTATGAATGAAATTATATATATATATATAGGAGCTTGGAACAAAGTTTATTGGGTGTTAGGTTTAATAAAAACTTTGTTTTATTTTCACAAAGAATTAATTAGAACTTTAAAATAAGTTTACAAAGTTTTCTGGGCTAAAACCGAATTTTTCAAACTTTCTGGTGGTTCGTTCGATAGGTCGTTCGAATGAGTTTTTCCGTTCGAACCATATGTCGTTCGAACGAGTTTTGCCAACGAGTTCCCACTAAAGCATACTAGTCCGTCGTTAGATATGTCGTTCGAACGAGATTATCGTTCTAACGAGATATCCAACGAGATTCTAACGAGTTCAATCTGGAACGTTGTTAGAAGTCTCGTTCGAACGAGATTTCGTTCGAACGAAATGTCGTTCGAACGAGATGCCAGGCGGGAACAGTTATTGGCAGTTTTGCACCCACTTCCCCACTTGGTTTTTAACCAACTTTTACAGACTTTAATATGTGCGGGAATGACATTTTCCAACTCAACATTTCCATAACTTTTCCATCCTAGTTTATCTCTTAGAGAGAGTTTTGAGAGAAAAAATTGTTTAGGAAAATGTTCATGTTTTGAGTGAGATTTTAAGAGAAAAATTTCCATCACTCTAGTGTTTACACCCAAATGAGTTTATTCCAAGTTCTTATATACTTATCAATTGCTTGGAGTTTGGCACCGGTTATCTCTACCCCGAATTGAAGAGAATTTTTGAGTTTTGCTTCCACCATCCACAAAGAAAGAAGAAGTGTTTCTATGTTAATTTACCCACACGGAGAAAGGTTCCATGCTCGGGTGACGATGACCATATAAAGTCCCATCGGTGGATTCCGAGACTGTGGTGGTATTTCAAGGTTATCCGCGAGGAATAGGTTTCTACAAGAAGAAGCGTCGAGGCTTGAGAGGGATCGAGTCGTGCGTTGTAAGTCTATCTGTCTTGTAATTGTAATTCCTTATCTAGTGGATTTGTGGCTAGGGCCGTCCGAGGTTGTTTCTCGTCTTGGGTTTTTCCTCGTACATCGCGGCGTAGTGTGATTGGTTTATTTTATCTCGCATAATAACGTAGAACGCATGCGTAGGATAATTATAAGATAAAATTTGGTTTAAATTATTACACTCAATTTAATTTGGACTTTAATTAAATATTGGGTAAAGTTTAGTTAATTCAAGTCATTTGCTAAAATTTGGTTTCGCCTAATTTGCTAATATTGATAAATATGACTTAGGCAAATTCTAGGACTTGGATTAATGTATTGGTTTAAGTGAATATATTAATTGATTAATTTTACTTCACTTGGTGCGATTTTAATTTATTTTTAAGAAATTAAAATTTTGTTGAACCATCTTTACGCTTCCGCATCATCTTGATTTTATATAAAAGGAAATTATTAATAGTTTGATTTTAATTGAGAGTATCAAAATCCGGGGTTTTACAAATACTTTAAAGGATTAAAATTAAAAAACTACTGGTGTTGCTGATAAAGCAAAGGCTAAATATAAAAATGACAAAATTGAAGAAATTAAAAGAAAAAAATACAGACATATTACTTCACTTTTGCTACCTATGATCTTACTTTTAAAAAACTATGAGGAATTAAATCACTACTAAAAAAATCTAAAGGGAAATTTTCATATGAGAAAACCTAATGGACATAAAGAACATATATGACCTATAAAATATAGCCTTGTAGATATTGAGACAATATCAAAGGGAGAAAGTGAAAATTTGAGTAGTTCCTAAGGTAAATGATGATGAATAAGAGTTATACCTTTTATTATGTCTGGGGAATCACAAATGATGGAATCTTAAATATCTCCACCTACGTATATATTTTTTATCTTGAATTCATCCATGCTCCTTCGGATGATAATTTTTTGTGCCCCTCAGATGCCTCGGCCTATGTTCCTTCAGTTGAAATATTTTGGTTTCCTTAAGATACCTTGGCATATACTCCCCCAACTTAACATTTTGGTGTTTTTAAATTCCTCGGGCTAGAATCTCTAAGCTAACATACTTTGGTCTCCCTCAAATGCTTCGGCTTATTATTCGATTGAAAAAATTTGGTTTCCCTCAGATAATTTATCATATCATCCTTTGATTGGCACATTTTAGTGTCTTTTAGATGCTTCAGCCTATGCTCCCTCGAGTAATGTATTTTTTTTATCCCTTAGGTGACTGAGCCTATGATCCGTCAATAAACACAATTTAGTGTCCCTTAGATGTTTCACTTTATGCTCTATTGGTTAACACATTTTGTTGTCCCTCATATGTCTTAGTCTATGGTCTTTTGGTGGACACAATTTGGCATCCTTTAATGCCTCATCCAATTGTCTTTCGATTCACACATTTTGGTATCCCTCAAATTCCTCCACTTATACTCCCCAAACGAACACATTTTTTTCCCTAAGAGGCCTCATCTTATGTTCCCTAAACTACAAGATTTTAGTGTCCCTCAAATGCCTCGGTCCATACTCCCTCGGCAAACACATTTTGATGTTATGTAGATGCATAAACGTATGATCCTTCATCTGAAACATGTTAGTGCCCCTTAGATACATTGACTATAATGCTACCTCCTTAAGATTCTAAGTACATCTTTAAATTTTTGCCTATAAACCCTTGGCCTCAATATTTTAAGGTACTTCACATGAGGACTTATTTTGCATTAACCATATCTCGTTCGATCTATCACTAGAAGAATTGTAACATAGCTTTTAATCTTCTACCAAAACAAAAATTGTACAAAATATTAAAGATTATGGGTAATTAATGATCCCAAATTAATGTCAATAATATTAGAAGCAGAATCGTTCCTCATAAGGCGACTTTAATGCCTCGACAGTAATCCTGTGGACTTCTTCCATATCCCCTCGGCACTCGGCCAATTTTTTAGATAGCATACAATGTGTGGAATATCCAAAAAAGGTAATGTAGTCAACTACTCATCTCAACTATTAATCAATGTGCAGAAAATTTGAAAGAATACTCACATATTTCAATATACCTTTTAGAAAGACAAGCATCACAATTGCAAAGGCTTTTATTAAAGAAGCATATTTCACATGCCTTGGGGTTAACATTACACTCCATGTCACCTATAAAGGACAAATGTTCACAAATTTATATGAAAAAGTCATTCATTTTTATATTGTTACACTATGAAACTAGTTCCAGAGAGATAAACTGAATAAAATCTTGTAAAATCGTGAAATGGTGGTGCTCCAGTAGTTATACTGGTAAATAAGCTTGCTCTTCGACATGTGGAGGCCAAATAAGGATAAGCTACTTGATTTTGGATGTTTGATATACCTATGCATTCTCTTCTCAAATAATTATTATATAAAAATAACCATAATGATAATGATAATGATCTTAAATATTTAGTGAGTTACTATTAATTTTCCTCATTAGCTGAGTTAAACCCAAATCAGGGTATCGTCACCAACACTTCTTGGGTTTATGCCAGAGGACCTTACTTTTAAAATAGTTTATCAGGCAATCTAAGTTTAAGATAATATAAAAATGTGGGTATTTCATATTAAAAAATTATGAATGTAGGCAAATATATTAAGGTCACGCAATCAAAATTCCATCGACATTTTTAAGTTATTATCATACAATTTGTCAAATATATAATGTAATATAATTATAGTACAATGGTAACTTGTAAAGGCGCTATAAAAATTACTCTCTATTTCAAATTTATTGTCGTCGTTTGAAGGTCAAACACTTTAATAAAAATAATTCTTATCCGCATCTATCCTTCCAGAAATAATGAATACTTTTGAATTCATGGCAATACCTTGGATCATTTTTCGCAATAGAGAACCTATTTATATTATATTACAAGTCTAGAACAAGATAATTCATATGCCACATGTAGATTATATATAAAACCTATACAATCCAAAACCATATCCTTGTGGAGTATGTGAGGAGCAAAGCCAAAAATGGAGTCTACGTGGGGATTTTTCGAATCATACTTATTAAAACATATTTGATATCCAAATGAATTCCCTATAACAAAAATAGATGCATACAAACGTAAGAGACCTACTCAACTCTATGATGTCCGTGACTTATTACTGTAGGTAAATGTTGGTATAAATCGTCAACTCCAATAGACATATAAAGTAAATAATGAATTTGCTTCAATAAGATGTTAGAGTTTATTGTATTTTATGGGTTTTAATTAAGTTGACAAAATTAGATTTTGATCAACTTTATGATCAATTTAATATGGGACCCACATGTCTTTCGAGATGGTTCAAAGTGGTAACGTGTTTTCCTCCATGAGGAGTATAACGTGGTATACTCACATGTGTAAAACCATAAATTACTAAGTGAGAAATTATAGCTCAAAGTACACACATAAAACATGAAATTTGGTAGAAGTATTAAGTTAAAAGATCTTTTCCCACATAGGAAGAATGTGAAAAATGGATGTAGTATAATATAACCCATTTTATCTTAAAGGTTTGGTACCCTTGGGGTATCCCAACTCTTTGAAGGAGGGGGGACTTACATGGGCGTGGGTTAACTTCTAAGTCCACATGGTCCAGCTCGGTTCGTGCTCATGGGCCTTGGGATTTGGGTTTTGTCTCGACTGATTATATAACTTTTAGGCCAATTTTATTTATTTATGAGTCCAATTTTTTGTAGTTTTTTTTTTGGCCCATAATTAATTTTGTTTTTTATTTCTAAACAGTCAGTTGTTCAGATATTTCAGTTTTTTAATTCCAACAATTGTGACTATTAGGATATGTTTTAATCGAATTTTAACCTCCACTTATTTAGTATAAATAAGTGGCCTGGTAATTCATTTAAAGAGTTGTTAAAATAAATAGAAAAAATTTGTCCAGTCTCTATCTCGTTTTCAATCCATAAAAAATAGAGTTCTTCATTGTTAGTTCACTAGTGGCTTGTAGTTTGAAGTGCTGCTATTGCAAGTATGATTTTTGTATCCTGTGAGACATTTGTCATAAAGTCCGTAAAGGACCAGTGCGGGAAAAATATTGTCTTAAGGTCAGAGTGCTTAATACTTACTTCAATCAATATTCTGTATTTACTCTCACTCTGAGTTTCTTTCAAAATCATATTATTATGCATTGATTAATTACTATTTATATATTTTGTAAATAAATTAAAACTCATTTTGGTTAGCATAAGAACATTCATTATGCCTTTGATTCGAAAAAGTAATAATCCATCTGCGATATCCACTAGTTAATCTTATTATTAGTAGAATTCCAAAAAAAATTATAAAACCCCATACGAATCGACCTAGAGAATTTTCGGTGACACCACCCACACTTGCACTTCCTATTAATATCGTTAAAGTGCCATCCCTATTATGCTTAAAAGTAATAAAGTGAAACTAATAACCTCAATTGTATATTATTATTGTTATTATTGATAAGGTTAATATTTAATTTAGCGATTTGAAAATTCCGTATGTCATGCTTAACTTGTTTTTTGATCCAAGATAGTTGAATCAATTCATTTTAAAAGATTTCAATATTTCTAACATGCCAAGTCTCCAAAACGTAAAGACATGGTCATAAAGCTTCAAGTTTTGAACATTATTATGCCAATGGGAAATGGGTAAAAATGAATTGCAGTCGGCGAAAAATTAAGTATTAGAGTCTAAATCATTACAAAGCACACATATATTAGAAAGTATAATGTTCCTAAAGTCTCAAATATTCCATGTAGGAAGCCCATTATGACAAATAAACCTAATGAAAGATTTCACTTTCATATAACAAAGACAATTTTGAAATCTTATTCAAGAAATTTAAGGGTATGGAGGCTTAAAGTTTTGACTATATAACCAATAATGCTTAAATCTTATTGAAAATTTCATAAACTTCGGGTCCCCGAGTCGGTAACTCTTCCTCAAACCTATCTAAGAAAGGAATACCCTAGATATCTTTGATTAAAATTTTGGGCAAAAATCTCTTAAGAAGCTCAATATTCCATCTATTAGCACCTAGGATCCTAGTTTATTTTAATTTGTGAGAAGGATGCTCAATGATAATCTAATATGTATATTTAAAAATAAAGTCTCTTAAAGGGTCCTCTAGGCTTCGTTATCTTTTTTTTAGCACTCTTCCACTACAAGAATTTGCACCATTAGCATCGATATTTAACAACACAAGCTATTTTTGTTGCCAGAGATACCCTTTTGGCAACAAAATCTTATTTATGTTGCCAAAAGACTATTTTAGAGGGTACTTTTTGCAGTATAAAATAAACTTTGTTGCCAAAGGTTAAAATTTTAAGCGGGAAGGTAGCAAAATAAAAGTGGGGAGAATTTTAGCTTTTAGAATCATAATTGTTTGTTGCCAAACATCACCCAATTTTTAACAACACGAGTGTGTTGATAAAAATAAAACACTTTTGGCAACAAAGTAGATTATGATGCCAAATGTATTTTATCTTTTGTCAAATAAGGTTAAGTACATTTTTTTCCAAAGCTGCCAACCCGCTGTGAAATCGCCGCTGTGAAATCCCCATCGTAAAACTAAATAATACCTTTTGTGAAATCCACAAACACCCCTCACTGTCACCGTCGCTCTGCCCCACCGACCACCACCGCTCTATCTTTTACCGGGTATCTCTCTCTCTCGCTATCGCTCTCTCTTTATATATATATATATATATATATATATATATATATATATATATATATATATATATATATATGTTATATATATCAAATATATATATGATCGTTGTATCTGATATATATCAATATATAACATATATATCAAATATATATCTGATCGTTGTATCTGATATATATCAATATATATACACTTCGTGTGTTGTGGATATATATCTGATATATATATCTATGTTATATATATTTCTATATATCTCTGATATATATCAGATATATATACACAATACACGAAGTGTATATATATTGATATATATCAGATATTGTGTATATATATCAATATATATTATATATTTACACTTCGTGTATTGTGTATATATATCTGATATATATCAGAGATATATATCTGTTATATATATCAGATATATATCTGATCGTTGTATTGTTATATATATATATATCACAGTCGCCCATACACATGCTCAAAAATCGATTAAAGAAAGATCTGATCATTGTATTGTTTGTTTAACATCACAAAAAAAATGTTTGTTCAATCTAAAAGGAAATGGACTCGATGTGTTTTTTATTCTTAATATTGTTCATTTAACCTGAAGGGAAATCGATTCAGAAAAAAAATCTCAAGTAATTTGGATTCAATAATTTCTTCCATCTCTCAAAGGTATTCGAATCATATGAGCCTCTCTGTATATTTGGGGTATGTATATGTGTTTAAGTATCTCATAAGATTTGGTGAATTTTTTTTTTTAACCCTAGTAGTTCAAATCCTTTTGTTCTCTAGTTATCACATTTTCTTTCAAGTCACGATGTTGATTATTTTCTATGAACATATGCTTTGTTGTTTACATGAAAGATGTTAATCTATACTTGATAGTGATTCATTAATAGTACAAACGACTATAGTTCGAGATATTAGCTAAATGTGTACATTCTTCTTTATAATACCTCACGTGGAAACACTACTAGAACATGGAGACATGAGCCAATTTTCACTCATGCTCATTTGGTTCATGGTTTTGTGCTTCCTAGAATATGAAATGGTAAATTAAAATATTAAGTTCTATAATTCATTATAAAGTATATATAAATGGTGCCAACTCCTTGCCTAAATCTGAAACTTAACTTTTTGAGATACCGAGAAAGCAAAAACACTCGAACCAATGGGAGAAAGTAAATGTGTCTAAACTTGTCTGTGAAATAGCTTATCGGATTGCGAGATTCTTGTTTGTGAAATTTATTCGGTACATATTTGTTTCATTATAAGTGGGGGTAATGGTTATTAAGCTATCTAGGACTTTCAATGAGGGGGGGACCCATTACCCTTAGAATTTTGGAATCATGTCTTAGATAAAGTTGAGAAAGTTTGATGGGTGGAAGAAGAGTTCTCTATCAAAGAGGGGGTGTATTGGTGTAGATCGTTATTAGCCTATTTACTATTCAATGATCTTTAATCTACCAATAAAAGTTGCAATGTTGATGGAAATAAGGATGACTTTTTTTAGTTGGAATGGGTTGGAGAACAAAAATGATCACATTTTAGAATGATATTTGTAACAAAACATAAGAAAACACGAACCCTAGCCTTCAGCCACTCAACTCTGCCCTCCTTCCGGCCGCCTCTGCTCTCCCTCTGGCTACCCGTTCAGCGAAAACACGAACCCTAACCTTTGATTAAAAATTGTAATCAAAGGTTGATTACAATTTTCGAAATAAAGTTCCACGATTTTTGCAAGGGTCCTAACAGTGAGATTTGCATTTTCTATATAGGACCTCGGCCATTGTAAGTTTCTTTTCACTTATTTCTTTCCACTGATTTCTGATTTCCTTTATAAATAACCATTAAAAGATGTTTTGAATTTTTGATTTCATTGTAAGACATTTCCTTGTTATTTCATTATAATATTCAGTTATATGTTTGTAATGAGTCATTTTTTTATTAACAGTTATAATTTAAAAGCGTGCAAGATTCAGACCTGCTTTTGGTTAACTTCTCCGGCTCCATCTCCATTTTTCCTCTCTCCGGCTCCAACTTGCTGGTAACATGTTAACTCATCCATCAAGTTTTTTTATTTGACATAATTGGTTTGAAATTTAAATGATGTTTAGATTTATGATTCCATTCAAGAATAAAAATATGCCTTCAAAGGGTGAAAAGATAAAACAACCACATAACCATCCTGAAAGGTTCATGAACACCTCACACGGGACCAATGTAACACGTAGGAAGCAACCGCGTAGTCTCATTGCACCCGGTTTGAGTGTACGACCTAAATTTGCAAAAAGTTAGACTTAAGCATAAAAACACGCCATTAAAGGGTGAAAACGTAAAATAATCACAAAACGCTCCCTTAAGTGGTATGAACACCTCGCACGGGACCAATGTAACTCCTAGGAACCGACCACATAGTCACGACGCTCCCGGTTCGAGTGTACGATGTAAATTTGAAAAAAGTTAGACTTGAGAATAAAAGCATGCCATCAGAGGTTGAAAACGTAAAACAACCACAAAACGGTCCCGTAAGAGGCACAAACACCTCGCACGGGACCAATGTAACTCGTAGGAACTGAGCGCGTAGTCACGGGTCTCCTAGTTTGAGTGTACAACGTAAATTTGTAAACAGTTGAGTTAAGCATAAAAGCATGCCATCAAAGGGTGAAAACGTAAAACAACCACAATACGGTCCCGTAAGAGGCACGAACGCCTCGCATGGGACCGATGTAACTCGTAGGAATTGACTGCGTAGTCACGTGACTCTCGGTTTGAGTGTACCACATAAATTTGCAAAAAGAGACTTAAGCATAAAAACATGCCATCAAATGGTGAAAACGTGAAACAACCACAAAATGATCTCGTAAGAGTCACAAACACCTCGCACGGAACCAATGTAACTCGTAGGAACCGACCGCGTAGTCACGGAGCTCCCAGTTTGAGCGTACAACATTAATTTGCAAAAGTTAATACTTAAGCATAAAAACATGCCATCAAATGGTGAAAACGTAAAACAGCCACAAAACGGTTCCGTAAGAGTCACGAACACGTCGCACGGGACTAATGTAACTCGCAGGAATGGACCGCATAGTCACGAGGCTCCCGCTTTGAGTGCACATCATAAATTTGCAAAAAATTATACTTGAGTATAAAAACATGCCATCAGAGGGTGAAAATGTAAAACAACCACAAAACGGTCCCTTAAAAGGCACGGACACCTCATACGGGACTAATTTAACCCGTTGGAACCTATCACGCAGTCACATGACTCCCGGTTTGAGTATACGACGTAAATTTACAAAAAGTTAGACTTAAGCGTAAAAATATTCCATCAAAGGGTGAAAACATAAAACAACCAAAAAACGGTCCCTTAAGAGACACGAACACTTCGCACGAGATCAATGTAACTCGTAGGAACCGATCGCGTAGTCACGTGACTCCCAATTTGAGTGTATGACGTAAATTTGCAAAAAGTTAGACTTAAGCATAAAAACATGCCTTCAAAGGTTGAAAACGTGAAACAACCACAAAATGATCTCGTAAGAATCATGAACACCTCGCACGGGACCAATGTAACTTGTAGGAACCGACCGCGTAGTTACGGAGCTCCCAGTTTGAGGGTAGAACATTAATTTTCAAAAGTTAAGACTTAAGCATAAAAACATTCCATCAAAGGGTGAAAACGTAAATCAGACGTAAAACGGTCCCGTAAGAGTCACGAATGCCTCATACGGGACTAATGTAACTCGTAGGAATCAACCGCGTCATCAAGGGGCTCCCGGTTTGAGTGTACGACATAAATTTGAAAAAATTTACACTTGTGGAAAAACATGTCATCAGAGGGTGAAAACATAAATGAGCCACATAACGGTCCCTTAAGAGGCACGAACACCTCACACGGGACCAATGTAACTCGTAGGAACCTACCGCGTGGTCACGAGACTCCCGGTTTGAGTGTACCATATAAATTTGAAAAAAGTTATACTTGAGCATAGAAACGTGCCATTAAAGGCTGAAAACATAAAATAGCCACAAAATGGTCCTGTAAGAGGCAGGAACACATAGAACGGGACCAATTTAACTCGTAAGAACCGACCGCGTAGTCACGGGTCTCATGGTTTGAGGGTACGGCGTAAATTTGCACAAAGTTGAGTTAAGCGTTAAAGCATGCCATCGAAGGGTGAAAACATAAAACAACCATAAAACGGTCTCCTAAGAGGCACGAACACCCCTTATGGGACCATTGTAACTCGTAGGAACTAACTGAGTAGTCATGTGACTCACGATTTGAGTGTACCACATAAATTTGCAAAAACACAGACTTAAGCGTAAAAACATGCCATCAAGAGTGAAAATGTAAAACAGCCACAAAACGGTCTCGTAAGAGGCACGAACATCTCATACGGGACCAATGTAACTTGTAGGAACCGACTGCGTAGTCACGACGCTCCCGATTTTAGTGTACGACGTAAATTTGCAAAAAGTTGAGTTAAGCATAAAAACATGCCATCAAAGGGTGAAAACGTAAAACAACCACAAAACGGTCCCATAAAAGTCACGAACACCTCGCACGAGACTAATGAAACTCGTAAGAATCGACCGCGTAGTCACGGGGCTTCCGGTTTGTGTGTACGACATAAATTTGCGAAAAGTTAGACTTAAGCAAAAAAAATGACATCAAAGGATGAAAGCATAAAATAACCACAAAACGGTCCCGTAAGAGGCATGAACACCTCGCACGGGACCAATATAACTCATAGGAACCGACCGCGTAGTCACGATGCCCTCGGTTCGAGTGTACGACATAAATTTGCAAAAAGTTAGACTTGAGCATAAAAAATGCCATTGGAGGGTGAAAACGTAAAACAACAACAAAACAGTTCCATAAGAGGCACGAACACCTCGCACGGGACCAATGTAACTTGTAGAAACTGATCGCGTAGTCACGGGTCTCCGGGTTTGAGTGTACGACTTAAATTTTCAAAAAGTTGAGTTAATCATAAAAACATGCCATCAAAGGGTGAAAACGTAAAACAACCACAAAACAGTCCCGTAAGAGGCACGAATACCTCGCACGGGACCAATGTAACTCGTAAGAATTGGCTGCGTAGTTACGTGACTCCTGGTCTGAGTGTACGACGTAAATTTGCAAAGAGTTAGATTTAAGCATAAAAATGTGCCAATAAAGGGTGAAAGTGTAAAACAACCACCAAATGGTCCCGTAAGAGGCACGAACACCTCGTACGGTACCAATGTAACTCGTAGGAACCGACTGCATACTCATGTGACTCTCGGTTTGAGTGTACGACCTAAATTGGCAAAAAGTTATACTTAAGCATAAAAACATGCCATTAAATGGTGAAAACATAAAACAACCGCAAAACGGTACCGTAAGAGACACGAACACCTCGCACGGGACCAATGTAACTTCTAGGAACCGACCACGTAGTCACGACGCTCCCGGTTTGAGTGTATGACGTAACTTTGCAAAAAGTTGAGCTAAGCATAAAAACTGAAAAATATGTTACTAAGGCCGTTTATAAAAATAAACTATTTAAGTAACTCCGATCTGTTTTTTTAGGAAACTCTTTTCGTAAAAACCAAACTATTTGAACACAAGATGTGTTTAACAAATCAATATGTACGAGATCTATTCAAGATTTGAATAACAGGATTATAAAGTAGTTTAAAAAAAACTTAAACTCAGCACAACCAAGAATGAGATGAGGAGATGTAGAAAGATTATGTTCACGATGTTTTTTACGTGGTAAAACCTCACCAATTGAGGAAACATCCACGACTCCCTCTACGGAGTAAAATGAAAAATCCACTAAAACAAATTTATGAGTTACAAACTATATAACTAACATGCAAACAACTCAGACCTATATAAGTTTAGGAATGTACCCTCTGGTGTCCTTATAACTTCTCTACAGTTCTGATTGTAGATGTAGTTCTCCCAGTTTGTTAACTTCTGATTTGTTCCGGCACTTTACGTCGACTCTTTGTTCACAAGATCTTATTACCAACACTTTTCGTGTTGTAGGGTGAAAGTGTTTGTGAAGGTTCTCTCTAACACATGCATGCACACACACACACACACACACTTATTAAGTGCAAACAGTCAAAACAAATTACAGTAACACTATATGCTGTGATCTTTTCTTTTTCTTTCTTCTTACAAAACTTTGAACCTTATTTGACCTTTAAATCAATCCCAGAATCCACGGATACCTTGCTAGGAAGACAGTCAAGGTCTTAATCAATCTCATTATTTAGAAAAGTTTTTCGAGATTGAAAACCTCCAGGTGTGATTCCAACTAGGTCAAAGGTTTAGTTTTACAAGAACTAGAAACAGAAAGCATTTATTGTTGATTTCAAAGTAAACAAACGTTTTATGGAAAATAATCAACAATATATTTCTCAAGATGACAAATACAGAATGAAACTAAGTGTAATGTAACATGAATAACTCAGATCTGAAATTTCTATGAAATCAGAAAGTAGATCTAAGTAAAAGTTTAAGTTGAAAACAAGATCTAATGAACAAGAGGTTACAGTAGCAATTACAAACTCAACTCAAACTCTCAATCACTCAAGAACACTCAGGGTAGTGTTTTGGATATGAAGGAGTTTTGAAGAAATGTTTGAGTTTGGATGGAAGAGGCTTTGACGAACAGGGTTAGGGTTTCTAACTCTCTCTCTTCTCTCTCTTATCTCTCTTCTCTCTCTATTTCTCACAACAAGGAAAAGGCAAAAAGTCTTCGAAGTTTGAGAATAGGGTTACTTTTATAAGGTGAAGAGAAGGTTCGAGAGACTGCATCAAAACTAAGGGCCAGGATTAAGTCAAGTTAAATTGACTTAGATCGAAGGGTTCTAAGAACGGGGTGCTTAAACGATACCTGATTGGTTTAAAAAGTTGTACTGGGATTCACCAAGAAACATGCAGATCGTCGATAACCAATGATCCAAGGGCTAAAAACATACGCGTTTATAACTCACTAAATAAACACAATCTCAGCCAATCAGATAAAGACAGGTGTTGGCCAATAACAGGATATGAAGCGCGCGTCCTAAAGTAATTAAAACCACACCCTAAGGTTTACTCCGCTTTCGGATTCTACCCAAGGTAACATTAGGCCAATATACCCAACAAATTATATTTACAAATTGACCACAAAAACTTTTAAATCAAGTTTTAATTAAGAAAACCTTATTTAAAAAATGTTTATAAAATCCCAAAAAATTATTAAAATTCAAACTTAGGGATTTAAACACACTCAACATATATACACACATTATTATTCAGTATGATATGCATTAAATAAGTTCTACTGTGTGTGAGTGTTGGCAATTTGTTCTTGATCATTACAAGATAGAGAGATGAAGTAGCAAACCAACTTCTGAGGTTCTTTGGTTTCTAAAGAGGACATAATTTTGTCACAATTTCCAAACTAGATGAGCACTTATACAATATAGACTCAAGTGAGTCAAAAGCATAAGGGCTTCAATCTCCCCCTTTGGAAATATGAGACAAAATCTCCTTTGAGTCATCTAGGACTCGTAGGGTAACAAAAAAATATGAAAAACTTATTCCTATCAAAATTCTATCTACCCAATGCCTAGAAATCAAAAAGTACATAACTCAACTAAGTACATTTGAATAACCTATTACAACTATTGAGAGTACCTGTATAATAAGAACCTACAATAAATCACTAAGATCAAGCTGTTTAGCATATGTAAGAATTGAATAGACTCAAATTTCTCCCCCATTTTGTCTCAAATGGACAAAGGGAAAAACTTAGATAAACAGCAAAGTTATTAGTCAGCATAAACCATACCAATAGATTTACATAATGAAATGAATCTATTATAATCTAGAGGTTTGGTAAACATATCTGCGAGTTGTCGATCAGTAGGAAGATAATTCATTTCTAATTCTTTAGATTCAACCAATTCGCGTATAAAACGATGTCTTATTTTAATATGCTTTGTTCGCGAGTGTTGAACAGGGTTTTTAGAAATATTAATCGCGCTTTGATTATCACAATAGATATGCAATTGGTTTTCTTGAATACCATAATCACTTAGCATTTGTTTAAGCCACATTATTTGAGCACAACAGCTGCCAGCGGCTATGTATTCAGATTCAGCTGTCGAGAGTGATGTGCAGTTTTGTTTTTTACTACTCCATCCTACCAAGTTATTACCTATATAATAACATGCTCCTGATGTGCTTTTACTATCATCAGTACACCCAGCCCAGTCAGCATCAGTGTACCCAATTATAGTGCTTGGTGTGTCATTAGTGTACCAATGTCCTAAATTTAGAGTGCCTTTTACATATTTAATGATACGTTTAACAGCATTCAAGTGGCTCTCTTTAGGGTTACTTTGATATCGAGCACATACACACACAACAAACATAATATCAGGACGTGAGGAAGTAAGGTATAGTAAGGTTCCTATCATACTACGATACAGAGTAGGATCTACGGATTTTCCATTTTCATCTTTAAAAAGTTTTAGCGTAGTACTCATGGGCGTTTTAGCATCTTTATCACTCTCGAGGCCAAATTTCTTTACTATCTCTAAAGCGTACTTGGATTGCGATACAAATAATCCTTCTAAATTTTGTTTGACTTGGAGGCCTAAGAAGAATTGTAGCTTCCCCACAAGGGACATTTGAAATTCCTTATGCATAGTTGCAGAGAAAGATTTGACTTCTGAGGGAGAAGTTGATCCAAATATAATATCATCAACATAAACTTGATCAATAGTGATATGTTTTTCAAAATTTTTGACAAAAAGAGTTTGATCATTTCTGCCTCTTTTGAAACCTTTATCTAAAAGAAAACTGGAAAGACGCTCGTACCAAGATCTAGGAGCTTGTTTAAGGCCATACAAAGCCTTTTTCAGACGAAAAACATGATTTGGATATTTAGGGTCAAGGAACCTTTTAGGTTGTTCTACATAGGTTTCTTCAGCCAGTATTCCATTAAGGAACGCAGATTTGACATCCATTTGGTACAGTGTAAAATGCATGTGGCAAGATATAGCAAAAAGCAGACGAACAGATTCTAAACGAGTAACAGGAGCAAAGGTCTCGTTAAAATTAATTCCTTCTATTTGAGAGTATCCTTGAGCAACTAATCTAGCTTTATTTCTAATTATTATCCCATTTTTATCAGTCTTATTTTTGAAAATCCAACGTGTGCCAACAACCTTTTTGTGATCAGGATGTGGAACAAGATACCAAACATCATGAATGAAAAATTGTAAAAGTTCTTCCTGTATAACAGAAATCCAGTGAGAGTCATTCAATGCCTCATTTACAGTCTTTGGTTCCACAAGTGAAACAAAACATGCATAATGTGCATAATTTCTTAGTTGGGATCTTGTACGCACTGTCTCACTAGGGTTACCAACTACGTTATTTATGGGATGATCTTTAGAAACCCAGTTAGGTACTTCAGGTGTCTCAATAGGTAATGAATTATCCATTTCAGAGGAGTCATTTTCTAAAATATTTGTCCTCAATAGTAAATTCACCAGTCTTACTTTCTACAGTAGTGTCACTAACAATTACATTTATGGATTCCATCAAGGTTTTAGTGCGAAGATTATACACTCGATAAGCTCTACTGTTAGGAGAATATCCTATAAATATGGCTTTATCTCCCCGGCTCTCAAATTTGGATAAGTGTTCCCCATATTTGCATACATAACAAGTACTGCCAAAGGTTCTAAGATATTTGAGATTAGTCTTTTTATTGTACCAAAGTTCGTAAGGGGTTTGTTTGGAATTCTTTCTAAGATAGACCCTATTTATAATGTGACACGCAGTACGAATAGATTCTACCCAAAAATATTTAGGTAAATTATTGGCATGTAACATAACACGTGCCATCTCTTGAAGGGTACGATTCTTTCTCTCTGCAATACCATTCTGTTGAGGGGTCTTAGGAGCACTAAACTCGTGTTTATAACCATTATAGTCACAGTATTCTATAATACCAGTGTCTTTGAATTCACCACCTCTATCACTACGAATTCTATTCACTTGAGTATCCTTTTCATTTTCAATCCTAAGAAGAATTTTTAGGAAGGTTTGAAATGTTTCAGACTTTTGTTTTAAGAAGGCTACCCAGGTAAATCTAGTGAAGTCATCAACCATAACAAGGATGTAACTGTGTCCACAGAGACTAATACTTTGGGAGGGACCCATTAGGTCCATATGGATGAGTTCTAAGGAATTAGAGGTAAGAATATCTTTGACTTTCTTATGAGGTGCCTTAACAATTTTACCTTCCTGACGGGAACCACAGATAAGATTGGGTATAAGTTTGATTTTAGGAACTCCTCGAACTATTTCCTGAGAAGTCAGTCTACTAAGGTTATCGTAATTTATATGACCCATTCTGTTATGCCATATCTCATTGTCATCCATTCTGGCAACATTACAGATTTCAGAATTGTTCATGACAGTGTAGCAATTGTCAGGAGTTCTGAATCCAGTAATTATGCATTCACCTTTTTCATTTTAAATTTTGCAATTGTTCTTTGAAAAGGTAACAGTATGATCTGAGTCACAAAATTGCGATATGCTAAGTAGATTTGCTTTGAGACCTTTGACTAGAAGAACATCTTGAAGAATAGGAAGCCCATCTTCTTGGAGAGTTCCTTTGCCTATGATTTGAGATGAAACTCCATCACCAAAAATAACATTACCACCAGCAAAGCTGGTTTTGTTTAAAAGTTTAGTTTCATCACCAGTCATATGCTTAGAACATCCAGAGTCTAAATACCAACCAGATGATGTGTGTTCAGCTTTTAAAGCAGTAACAACAACATTACACTTCATCTGAGGTAATAGATCATCTTTTCTAACCCAAATTGCCTTAGTTTTCATCTTGCGCTTATTAGCTCTCAATTGATAAAATTTGCGAGCTTTGGATTTTTGCTGAAAAATGTTTTGCGCATGATTTTGAATTTTGTGAAATACTTGAGCATTTGGTTTAGTAAAGTGCTTAGGATTCCTTCTACGAAATGTTCTTTTAGGTTTGGCCTTTCTCTTTCTATAATTAGAGTTTCTATCTGGCTGTCTAGGAAGTATATAATTGTTGCGGTTCCTCCTAGAATAGTTAAAGTTCTGATAGATATGAGGATTATAGACACGTTTAACTAGTCTCCTAGCATAGCAACTATCAAAAGAGTGACCATATATGTCGCAGTAGGCGCAATAAAGATTGCTCAGAATTGGGGTCTCCTTAGGAAAGTTTCTAAACAAAGGTTTTGAAGAGTTTTGAGGCTGAACTCTATTCCTAGGTGTGACAGTCTTGAATACAAACTCACTCTTCCTAATAAAAGGGAAGACGTATTTAGCCTTAGGTGAAATTTCATGTTTAGAGCAACTTGATTCCCCAATGTTAAAATTTTGATGTTTTGAATCAAACTCAGTTTTCAGAGAATGAAAGTCTGGGCATGTTTCAATAGGTCTTTTCCCTCCTGACACAAACTTGATAGGTTCAAAAGATTTTATTTGTTTTTTCAAATTGGGGCAAAACCCTATTCCAGTTCGATCATCAGAATTGGTTTTTGATTCAGCAACAAATTCATCAAAACATTTTGAATTATTTTCAAATTTTGTAAATTTTTTGAAAACAGTTGCTGTTTTTTCTTTAGTTTGTTCCAATTATAACAATGTCCCTTTGTATTTTTTTCTCCAAAGTTTCATTTGTTTTTTTTAAATTTCTGAGTTTTTCATTAAACATTTTGATTTATCTTTTATGAGTCAAACATTGGGTAGTATACTCTTTAGCATTTAGTTTGACCATTAGGCTTAGATCTTCCAACTTTTTGGTAAGTTCTTTCACAATTTATTCTAGTCTAGCGCTTTTCTTGAGAGTTTTAGCATAAAGTGTGTGAATGTCTGGGAGGTCTTCATTATTCGAGTCACTAAGTGTGGTGTGTGGAGTGACCCCTAAAGATTCATTTGTTAAACTCACACACCCATTGACATCGTCATTATCGCTATCCCTTTGACTCACACACCCCGAGGTAGAACATGCAACATTCTCAGTAATCAAAGCATCTAAACCAGTATAAACATGATTCTCAATAGCAGGAGTAGAGTTACTAGAAACATTTTCATACACGGGCATAGTCACATCATCATTATATATGATCTTGGCAAAGAAAGACATGCAAGGGTCAAAAACATCAGATGACTCAAGTTCCTCCTTTTCAGAGTCACTTGAATCATCCTATGTCTTGCAAATGTTAGCTCTAGTGTGTTTGTTTTGAGTGTTCAAGTTAACTCTACAGTCTTGTGCAATGTGCCCTAGTTTACCACATCTATAGCATTCAGTCTTCTTAAGGTCTCTATTAGGTCTAATATGAGAGTCCTTGTGATTTTTGTCATGGTTTTTCTCATGAGGTCTGTGATTAGAGGAAGTTGGATAATTTGAATTGCCTTATTTATTTGCCACTTTGTTTCTAAACTTAATGATTTTCTTAAACTGTTTTGTAATTAAGGCAATTTGATTGTCCAAACTCTCTATATTGCATTCCTCATCAGAATCATAAGTGGGGAATATAAGCTCAGGCTTAGTTAACTTAGAAGAGAAGCTCAGATTGGAACTAGTCTGTTTCCTATGGGTTTCTGTCAATTGTTTCTTAAATTCTAGTTCCATTTCCACAGTTCTTAGTTTACTACTGAGTAATTCAGGAGTGAGATTTTGATCACACATTTCCTCAATAGCATATCTTTTGTTATCAAATTTCACTGGTAATAATCTTAGAATTTTAGATACAATTTCATGTCTGTCATAAGTCACCCCATTAGAATTCAGTTTGGTCATAATATCAATCATGTTCATATAGAAGTCATCAAATGACTCAGTCTCAGACATAATTAAGGAGTTATACTGCTGAATAAGCATTTGAGTTTTAGCAGCCTTAACTCTAGTGTCTCCTTCATGAGCAGTAACCAAGGTGTCCCAAGCTTCCTTAGAAGTGGTATAGGATGAGATTCTTTTGAACTCATGTTCATTTATGGACATAAATATGGCATTCTTTCCTTTGTTATTATTTCGAGAAACTTGTTTATCTTCTTGAGTGAACTCACTTAATGCTTTCTTAACCCTCTCATTACTTCCTTCGGTGGCTGGTTTAGTAGGAAAAGTGTAACCATTTTCAACAATGTTCCAGACATCATCTCCTAGAGTTACTTGAATGAAAGCAATCATCCTTACTTTCCAGTAAGCAAAATTGGTTCCATCAAAGATTGGAGGTCTGGTCAAGTTACCAACTCTTTCATTTTTCTCATCCATATTTGATTTTTCAGAAAACAATTTAAGAAACATAGGATCTCTTTTGAACGAAGTTTACCAAGCTCTGATACCAATTGAAAAAAATATGTTACTAAGGACATTTATAAAAATAAACTATTTAAGTAACTCCGATCTGTTTTTTTAGGAAACTCTTTTCGTAAAAACCAAACTATTTGAACACAAGATGTGTTTAACAAATCAGTATGTACGAGATCTATTCAAGATTTGAATAACAGGTTTATAAAGTAGTTTATAAAAACTTAAACTCAGCACAACCAAGAATGAGATGAGGAGATGTAGAAATATTATGTTCACGATGTTTTTTACGTGGTAAAACCTCACCAATTGAGGAAACATCCACGACTCCCTCTACGGAGTAAAATGAAAAATCCACTCAAACAAATTTATGAGTTACAAACTATAAAACTAACATGCAAACAACTCAGACCTATATAAGTTTAGGAATGTACCCTTTGGTGTCCTTATAACTTCTCTGCAGTTCTGATTGTAGATGTAGTTCTCCCAGTTTGTTAAGTTCTGATTTGTTCCAGCACTTTACGTCGACTCTTTGTTCGCAAGATCTTATTACCAACGCTTTTCATGTTGTAGGGTGAAAGTGTTTGTGAAGGTACTCTCTAACACATGCATTCACACACACACACACTTATTAAGTACAAACAGTCCTAACAAATTACAGTAACACTATATGTTGTGATATTTTCTTTTTCTTTCTTCTTACAAAACTTTGAACCTTATTTGACCTTTAAATCAATCCCAGAATCCACGGATACCTTGCTAGGAAGACAGTCAACGTCTTAATCAATCTCAGAATTTAGAAACGTTTTTCGAGATTGAAAACCTCCAAGTGTGATTCCAACTAGGTCAAAGGTTTAGTTTTACAAGAACTAGAAACAGAAAGCATTTATTGTTGATTTCAAAGTAAACAAACGTTTTATGGAAAATAATCAACAATATATTTCTCAAGATGAGAAATAAAGAATGAAACAAAGTGTAATGTAACATGAATAACTCAGATCTGAAATTTTTATGAAATCAGAAAGTATATCTAAGTAAAAGTTTAAGTTGAAAACAAGATCTAACGAACAAGAGGTTACAGCAGCAATTACAAACTCAAATCAAACTCTCAGTCACTCAAGAACACTCAGGGTAGTGTTTTGGATATGAAGGATTTTTGAAGAAGTGTTTGAGTTTGGATGGAAGAGGCTTTGACGAACAGGGTTAGGGTTTCTAACTCTCTCTCTTCTCTCTGTTTTCTCTCTTCTCTCTCTTCTCTCCCTATTTCTCAGAACAAGGAAATGGCAAAAAGTCTTCGAAGTCTAAGAATTGGGTTCCTTTTATAGGGTCAAGAGAAGGTTTGAGAGACTGGATCAAAACCAAGGGCCAGGATTAAGTCAAGTTAAATTGACTTAGATCGAAGGGTTCTAATAACGCGGTGCTTAAACGATACCTGATTTGTTTAAAAAGTTGTACTGGGATTCACCAAGACAACATGCAGATCGTCGATAACCAATGATCCAAGGGCTAAAAACATACGCGTTTATAACTCAATAAAGAAACACAATCTCAGCCAGTCAGATGAAGACAGGTGTTGGCCAATAATAGGATATGAAACGCGCGTCCTAAAGTAATTAAAACCACACCCTAAGGTTTACTCCGCTTTCGGGTTCTACCCAAGATAACATTAGGCCAATATACCCAATAAATTATATTTACAAATTGACCACGAAAACTTTTAAATCAAGTTTTAATTAAGAAAACCTTATTTAAAAAATGTTTATAAAATCCCAAAAAATTATTAAAATTCAAACTTAGGGATTTAAACACACTCAACATATATACACACATTATTATTCAGTATGATATGCATTAAATAAGTTCTACTGTGTGTGAGTGTTGGCAATTTGTTCTTGATCATTACAAGATAGAGAGATGAAGTAGCAAACCAACTTCTGAGGTTCTTTGGTTTCTAGGGAGGACATAATTTTGTCACAATTTCCAACTAGATGAGCACTTATACAATATAGACTCAACTTAGTCAAAAGCATAAGGGATTCAAAAACATGCCATCAAATGGTGAAAACATAAAACAGTCGCAAAACGGTACTGTAAGAATCACGAACACCTCATACGGGACTAATTTAACTCGTAGAAACCTACCGCGTAGTCACGTGACTTTCGATTTGAGTGTACAACGTAAATTTGCAAAACGTTAGACTTAAGCATAAAAACGTGCAATTAAAGGGTGAAAACGTAAAAAAACCACAAAACGGTCCCGTAAGAGTCACGAACATCTCTCACGGGACCAATGTAACTCGTAGGAACCGACCGCGTAGTCACAACGCTCCCGGTTTGAGTGTACAACATAAATTTGCAAAAGTTAAGACTTAAGCATAAAAACATGCCATCAAAGAGTGAAAAATATAAAACAGTCACAAAACGGTCCCGTAAGAGCACGAACACCTCGCACGGGACCAATGTAAGTCGTAGGAACCGACCGTGTAGTCACTGAGCTCCGGGTTTGAGTGTACGACGTAACTTTGCAAAAGTTATGACTTAAGCATAAAAACATGCCATCCAAGGGTGAAAACGTGAAATAATTGCAAAATGGTTCCGTAAGAGTCTTGAGAACCTCATACGGGACTAATTTAACTCATACGAACCTATCGCGTAGTCACTACGCTCACGGTTTGAGTGTACGACATAGATTTGCAAAAAAGTTAGACTTAAGTATAAAAACATATCATCAGAGGGTGAAAACGTAAAACAATCACAAAACGGTCCCGTAAGAGGCACGAACACCTCGCACGGGACCAATGTAATTCATAGGATCGTACGGGACTAATGTAACTTGTAGGAATTGACCTTGTAGTCACAAGGCTCCCGGTTTGAGTGTACGACATAAATTTGCAAAAAGTTATACTTAAGCATAAAAACATGCCATCAAAGGGTGAAAACCTAAAACAACCACAAAACGGTCCCGTAAGAGGCACGAACACCTCGCAGGGGACCAATGTAACTTGTAGAAACCGACCGTGTTGTCACGACGCTCCCGGTTCGAGTATACGACGTATATTTGAAAATAGTTAGACTTGAGCATAAAAACATGCCATCAGAGGGTGAAAACATAAAACAACCACAAAATGGTTCCACAAGAGCTACGAACACCTCGCAGGGGACCAATGTAACTAGTAGGAACTGACCACGTAGTTACGGGTCTCCGGGTTTGAGTGTGCGACGTAAATTTGCAAAAAATTGAGTTTAGACTTGAGCGTAAAAAGTGTCATTAAAGGGTGAAAATGTAAAACAACCACAAAACGGTCCTGTAAGAGGCACGAACACCTCGCACAGTACCAAGGTAACTCGTAGGAACCAACCGTGTAGTCACGTGACTCCCGGTTTGAGTGTACGACCTAGATTTGCAAAAAGTTATACTTAAGCATAAAAACATGCCATTAAAGGGTGAAAACGTAAAACAACCACAAAATGGTACCGTAAGAGGAACACCTCGAACGGGACTAATGTAACTCGTAGGAACCGATCGCGTAGTCACGACGCTCCCAGTTTGAGTGTACGACGTAACTTTGCAAAAAGTTTAGTTAAGCATAAAAATATGCCATCAAAGGGTGAAAACGTAAATTAGCAGCAAAAAGGTCGCGTAAGATTCACAAATACCTCGCACGGGACTAATGTAACTCGTAGGAATCGACCGCGTAGTCACAAGGTCCCGGTTTGAGTGTACGACATAAAATTGCAAAAATTTACACTTGAGTAGAAAAACATGCCATCAGAGGGTGAAAACGTAAAACAACCACAAAATGGTCCCTGAAGAGTCACAAACACCTCATACAGGATTAATTTAACCCGTAGGAACCTACCGCGTAGTCACGACGCTCACGGTTTGAGTGTATGACATAAATTTGCAAAAAAGTTAGACTTAAGCATAAATTGTTATTGCTCCAATAAAACACAACAATCACTACTTTATATTATAAATTGTTATTATATTTTAAAGTCGGATTGATAGTAATTTATTTGGTTTTTTTGTAGAATGAAAATGGATTTGTAACACGTGGAAAAGTCAATGGATACGGAGGATCCAGCTATGTAGCTACTCGGATACTATGGCCGTTGGGGCTTGTATATATTATTTTTAGATGTTAAATCGGTGAAAGGGATTTTTTGGTGGTTTAGCTGTGGTTTTTGTTGTTGGGTTTATTTTAATGTTAAAAACATGTTGGATGTCATGAATAAACAAAGGAAACTCTGTCGAAATTTTCTGAAACTAAATAGTGTTAAATAGGTTGGATTTCATGAATAAATAAAGGAAACTCTACCAAAATTTTCTAAAATTAAATAGTGTTTTAAATTGATCAAGTCAAACATACATGCATTTGAAGTTATACAAAACCATGTAGTCATTTATTTTTGTATCTTGTGCAGGTTGATGATGGATTTTGCTTGGAGTTATTATGTTCGTGGTGGCTTGGAGCTGCAGTTTCTTATAGTGTAGGGGAGCGATATTGTCGTCGTCGTTTTAGTTTACGTGGATTTTTGTAACATCTTTTGATGTGTTAATGTATTATTTTAGATCATGTTTACATCATATTGTCATCGTCATTTTAGTTTACGTCATTTTATTTTGTACCTTTATACTTAGTTTGTGATTAAAGATTATTTTGTAATTCATATTTATGAGATTTGGTTGAAAATTGGGGAACTTTGTATTACTTATGATTGTATGAAAAATGTGCAAGGTTATTTGGGATTATAAGGTTGCACGTTTGATGAAAAAAGTGCAGGTTTAAAAGTAGTTCCAATTACAAAAAAAAAGAAGGTAATAAATAAAAATATAGTACTTTTGGCAACACAATTTTTTGTCTCCAAAAGTTATCATCTACATCTATCACTTTGGATATGGCAACACATATTTGGTTGCGAAAAGATAACTTTTGGCAATAAAAGAGTTATGTTGCCAAATGTATAGCTTTTGGAAACACAAGAGTTGTATTGCCAAAAGGCTATACCTTTGGCAACACAACTCTTGTGTTGCCAAATGTATTGTTTTTGGCAACACAAGACCTGTGTGGCCAAAGGTATAGATTTTGGCAACATAAGAGTTGTGTTGTCAAAAGGCCATACTTTTCGCAACACAGCTCTTGTGTTTCCAAAGATATTGCTTTTGGAAACACAAGACCAGTGTTGCCAAAGGTATAGACTTTTCGCAACACAACGCTTATGTTGCCAAAAGTTATACCTTTTGGCAACATAACTATTTTTATCGCTATTGAGTGACTTTTGGTAATACAAATAATATTTTTTATTATAAATTTGACAAATTATAAAATACTTTTGGCAACATAATCGCGTGTTGCCAAAAATATACGTTCAGCAACACAAGCCTGCTGTGTTGCCAAAGGGTTTCCTAGACAGACAATAGGCAACAAGCTGGAAACATAGCAAAATATGTTGCCAATACCTTTTAGCAACATATTTCAAACTTTAGCAACATAATTTGTATGTTGCTAATGGTACAAATTCTTGCAGTGTTCTTAGTTGGTCTAAGCATGGCTTGTAACGACTCATAATTATCTCGTGTTATTAAACATTTATTAGGTTTATAACGACGTAGTAAATGTGTCATCTATGATAACCTCTTTTTTGTGAAAGAAAATAAATTGCTTGCGGTTTATGGAAAAAATATATGGAGTAATAATTGTTTATTATTTTCAATAGGATACCTTAGAATATGAGTAATCCTAGCTATTTACTCACTTTCATGTTGTGTTGCAGCTGTGCACTGCCGACTACACAAAGCCATGTTTCGAAGATTTGAAAGAGGAAGAGTCGACATCAATTTTGAGGACGGACCTTTGTCAAATTTTCTATTTTACGAGTTTACTTATTTAATATGCATTAATTTAATGTTAGATTATAGAAACACTAGCATGCAGGGCACACGATGCATGGCGGACTTTATCTAAACGATATTATTTTAAATAAGAAGGAAATACTGAAGGCAGTGGCGGATCCAGAATTTTGTGTTAACTGGGGCGAAACTTTCGAGTATTGCCTAGGGTATCGGGAATTTTTTGGGTTGTTTTTACTTTTTTTGGACATAATATTCATTTTCAACACTAAAAACCATTATCAAAATATCACATGATAATTAATACAACATAAATCAATAATTTCAGTATAAATTTAATTTTACATTATAAATTTAATTTCACAAAATAAACAAATGATGAAATATAAATATAAATATAAATATAAATAAAATTTGGGGATCGAATCATCAGAGATCAAAATATACCTGGTGGAGGAGGGAGCAGTAGGGTAAGTGGTGGAAGAGATCAAAATTTTACATTTTTTAATACACGTTTAGTCCAAGCATTTTATTTTGTACCAAAAAGTCCCTCAAACACCCATTTAATTAATATTCTCTTATTCTTAAAGGTACACGTCAGCGGCTTGGTGAAGGAATTTTGGGAGAAAAATAAAAAGGCTTGGAGTAAACATGTATTAAAAATGTTTGAGGGACTATTTCGTATATGCCCTTATTTTTTTATTTTTTAAAGTGAACTCGGACGTCTGCCTCGCTTCGGCCCTACATGGGTCCACCCCTGATTAAAGGGTGAATTGAACAAAATAACAACGTAAGGAAGAAGATAATTAAAATCAAGAATCTGTAATAGTGAAAAAATTTACAATATCACCAATTAATGTAAACCTACATATATTATTTAAGTTTTTTTAGAATCATATAAAATATAAAAATAACTAAAAAAAAAATACAAAGTTAAAGCAATGCAAAGCGTTGTGTGCACAAAAAAAAATTAGGAAAAAAATTGATCTAATTGAATAATAGTAAATTAATAAATTTATCATCGTGTTTCACATTTATATACATAGATTACTTGATTTTATTACCCACTGACATTTACGAAGGACAAAGAATTTTAACATAACCTTGGAATGATCGAAAATACACCCAAATCTGAACAATTTTCAATGCAATCAGCAAATCTCAAACAGTGGATTAATTTACCTAAAAAACACATAAGCAAAACTCGGAAGAGTATTAGTACCCATTATCCCAAACATATACCCTAATCATAAGCTAAAAAATTCTTTAAAAAAAATCTCAAAGGCAATCAACACCCATTAAACAAACATCATATACCCAAAAATAGGCTAAATATTCTTATTAAAGAATGTTAGATAATCGTATAAAAATATAGAGAAGCAACAAATTTAGGCCAAAAATGAAAGGAAACAACTCAATAACTCAATTCCAAGATATATCCAAGGGGTGGATGGTGAGCTACAGGACTAGTTATACGCTCTAAAAGGTCCATTCCGAAAACACACGTACTCATACTACAACAATCAACATGATAATTATTATCCCCATTTCACTTTTATTTAGATTGAAACTCTTGAATTCAAATTTCAAGCACGAAGATATAATAAATGGAAACATAATACATAGATTTGCAAAAGGAGAAAATATTGGAACAAAAAGGGAGGTGTACCTGGAGAGTCCACCGGTGTGTTTTGTGACAAAATAATTGGTTAAATTGACAAAATACGCAAGTGAAAAATTGAATAGTAGATACCAGATCATGATATCCTGTCTAGCAAGATATAGTGTGATTGAGACCACATTCTCTTCCATATATAGTGTTGCAAGAAGTAAAAGTACAGTTGCTGTAGGAGCCATGTACGGTAACAAATTCATGGAATTGAGCTTCTTCCTCTAAGCAGATAATCGAAGTTTCGGTTTTCAAGTGTAAAAATTAAACCAAACGTAGAAAAATAAATTAGACTTGAACATACACTCTCATATAACCCAGATCCTTTATAAGCAAACTGATCGGGTTTTACAAAAAACTTAACATAGGTTGTATTTAACGAAATAGCAGATCTGTGTGAACAAAAGAATGATATCAATTTTCAAAAGGATAACAGATCGGGATTTTTCTTAAAGGAAACAATACCTCGAGGCAGAGGGTTTAGATTCACCGGTGGTGGATTCACTGTTTGAGAGAGAATGCTTGAGGAGAACGGGTGAGAGGGAGAGAGAATACACACAATGTCCACAGAAGGCCTGAGGAGAACGGGTGAGAGAAAAAGAGACGCTCACCGAGCTAATGACTATTAGTTTTTCATCTCTCAAAAAAGGAGTAAATCGAGGCAACAATTGGGAGACATTTACATTCCTAGAGCTTTATTTGAGGACAATGCTTAATTTTTCAAGGGTTTATTACTCTTACATGTCCTTCACACGATTTGAATTTATAATTTTTATATAGTTATATAAATTAATTTTGAAAATATACCGTTTATATAACTAATTCCCGTTACTTTTATATATAGGAAAATGATATTGAAATCGAAAAAATTATCGAAAGTGGAGATACCGAATTAGGTGGTGCGCTTCTATTGGTCAGTCTATGGGGTCCGCGCCAGCTGGTCCAAAGAACCAACTAATAACACGCCGTAACGTGTAATTTCAGTCAAAATTTAAGTTATTTTTTCGGTTACAATAGAAGTGTTCTTATATATATCTCCTATTGGTTTTAAACTCATAGTAAATTTGAGTTGCTATAACCAGTGATAGTACAATATTTCATAGTAAACGTGGACTCTCGTTCTACAATGTTTTAACAACTCTTAAATCGCAGCCATGTATATGATTTCAATTGAGAACTGTTGTATTTGATAAATTAACTGGCATGTGGCCTACATGGGTTCATATAATGTGTAGGAACCCAAATTTATAGTTCATTTTTAATTCTTCAAGTAATTTCACAGAAAATCAATCCCCGCCAAGTAAAAATACTGGCCCATTGATTTAACTACATAATCAATAGTGGAGAACAATATACCGATTTTAAGATTGTGTTCAATCATTCTTATTTTGTCTAAGTTCTATTCGTGCTCTTTATTTTTTAAATTTAATATAAATGAAATGTAATGCAATTGCATGATGGGTTTTAGATAATATCATATGTGGAGTGCAATTTTAATAGTAATAGGACGATAAATAGGGTGAAATTTGTCAATAGATATCTATAAATGATCATTTTCATTATTTAGACTCTACTATCCAAAAATATATAGATATTAGTGATGATGTTACTCATAGGATTAAAGTAGGCTGGGCTACGTGAAGAAGTGCAACCGGCGTATTGTGTGATAGCGTATACCTTTGAAGTAAAATGAAAATTTTATAAGATGGACATTAGACTTGTCATATTATATGGGGCAGGGTGTTATGAAACCAAAAAATAAAATGTGTAGAAATAAGTGTGATGGAGATGCGAATGCTAAGATGGATTTATTGTAAATTGAAAATGATAAAATTAGAAATGAACAAATTCATAAAAGAGTAAAATCAACTCCTAAAGAATATAAATTGAAAAAAAAATGTACTTAGATAGTCTGGACACTCAAACCTAAACAAGTGGATGCCCCCATAAAGAATAGTAATTCAGTTAGCATCGATGGTAAAGCAAGGAGTAGATGTAGGCATAAATTGATTTGGTGGGATATAGTAAAAAGGAGAATATATCATCTGAATTAATTAAAGATATTGCATTGAAAAGAATAGAATGAAAAAATAGGATTAATGTAGATGACGCAAAATAATTGGGAAAGGTCTTTGTTAGGTTGAGTTGAATTGAGATGAGTTGAGACATGGGTTTTAGATTATTTTTTTTCCCAACCGAGAATTTTAATTTCATCCCATAACTAAATAAGATATAAAAAGCCAGTGAGTGAAATTAAAGTTTACAAGTTTTTAAATATTTTAAGGTATGAAGTTCAGTTTGAAAATGTGAAAAAGCGTAAAATCTAAGTAAGAATTTGAATTGCAACCCTTATAAAATTGATGTTTCAACTGTTATCCTTGCACCTTATGACATAGAGACTTTAGTTTAGGTTATTTACGTTAAGCCTCTAATGATTCTTTCTCTTTAATGCAGAATATTTTGGCATTGCATTGATATATTTGGGTGCTCAATTTTATTGCCAGGCCTGTACATTAAGGTGCTGAATATTTAATTATATATAATATATGTATGTTGCTCAGTCTATATGGTTGGTACTTGATTTATATATTTGGTGCTCGATCTTTTTCAATATTTGAATATATTCTGGAATTTTTTTATTCTATATAATCATTTAGGCCCAGTTTGGTTGCGTAAATTGTTTGATTATGTAAATTGGTTCATTGTGAATTATTGAATTGTAAATGAGTGAATTTGAAATGAGTTAAATCCAATTTTATACAATGTTTGGTAATTTGAAATTGATGTTAAGGTTCTATGAAAAAAAGACAAAAAACAAATCAAGAGAGAGGGGGAGGGAAAGAGAGAGGGAGAGGAGGAGGGGGAGGGGAAGAGGGGACATGTACTTTATGTGACTCCTATTTCAAATGGATTCATTTCAACTTTTTTGTGAAATTATCCAATTTCAGATTTTGCACATGAGCTAAAATGGGGACAATTAATGAATCTTTTCATTAATGAAACCAAACACAATTAATGGGTCAATTTGTAAATGGATCAATTTATTAATGATCCAATTTACAATTTTGGGACAACCAAACGGGGCCTTAGTGATTTATTCAGTTTAGGATGCATGTGAGGATGCATGTGTTTTTCTTTATTTGGGTTTCGTGCATTATACAATCAATGAAATTTAATCTTTGTATGTAGGTTCTTGATTTTGGTTTAATTTATGGACATTATTTAATTATTTAATTAGGTGATGAACTATGGTCGTTGATAAATTTTATGTTCGAAATTTACAATCTTCTTACAATAGTTACCTTTTAAAGTATATTGCTTCTTTACATGTTTTAGTGAATGCGAAAGTTGAGAAGTGCACGACGTTGGAAAGTAACTATTACATCACGTGAAGAGTCCTGGATACTTTTGTAATGTGTTGTAAGTATGATTAATCGTGAACTCCATAATTTTGAGTTTCCTAACTTTACCTTTGATCAAAGATTAGCTATAACTATATTTTTTTTAAAATTTATTTTTATTTCTGTCTTTAAATAGAAATTATAAAGCGTCTGCTCATCTCACAGGACTAAAAACTATAGATTGATTATGTTTAACAATAATGAAATTATTAATCCAATTATTGCTCCAGAGTTTTAAATTACCACTTCCCACAGACCATCGAAACCGTCTTTAAAATTCTCAATCTATGCAAAGATTCATCTACACGTACAAGACACATTTAACTTTTTTACTATACATAATAAATTTACAAGGAAATTTTGTTTTTTTGATCGCTTTGTCCCAGACAGTGTTTTCTTGAATAAAAAGGTTCCGAACCAGTTTTACCATATAGCATTTTTTTTAAATATCAAAACTTTTAGGACTTTTTGCATTTTTGAGTACGTTTTTTTCTCATCCACTCTTGATTGGGTGCCGTAGTTTTTTGTATTGTTCATTGTGTGTTATTTCTAACTGATTCTATTTGATAAGAAATTTGATCATTAGTCTCTCTCTCTCTCTCTCTCTCTCTCTCTCTCACACACACACACACACATACACTTTATATTAATAAATTAAAAATATAGTATACCGTGAAATTAAAAAAAGTAATATTTTAAAAAATAAAGAGGTAATATATATATATATATATATATATATATATATATATATATATATATATATATATATATATATATATATATATATATATATATATATATATATATATATATCAGGAAGAAAACTTAATGATTTGGAAATAAACAAACTTAATGTTTGCAACATAAAAATCTAGTATTCCGGAAAAATAAAAATGTGTAATTAAAAAATGAATATTTTGTAAAAATATAAAAAACCCTAATATTCTTAAAAAACAAATTTTATGGAATTAAAAACATTACAATATTTGGAATATAAAATAGTCTAAAGTAGTTATGTTATAACAATGTTTTAAAATCGTTTTTTTAAATCTTAGGATTAGTTAAAACAATCTTTCTAAACATGTTTTAAAAATGGAAAGTCTTGTGCTGTTTTAAAAATTCGTAATGTTTTAAAACAGTCTTTCAGTTTTTTGCACCGGCTGCATAGTATTTCTTTTTCTTGGCTTATTTCAAATTGATAATAACTTGTTTGATAATTTCTAAGTGGTATGTAGTTTACTGCCTTGTTCAACTTTAGTTAAAGAGGTGGCTTTGTTTATGGCTTCGTGAGTTGTACTTATTTGGGCTCTATATACTTCAGCAAACCTTGTATTGTATCAGCGTGACATTTTGTTTATATCATGACGATTTTACCTATTGTGTTATAGATTTCAAGATTTCAGCCATCAAATTGGATTTTTAGCTTGTTTGAAACATCAATTCTAAATTAGTTTATAATTTAAAACAACTTTTTTTTTAAGTTTTAAAATAATATTTAATCTTTTAAACAATTTTTTTAATAATAAAAAAACTTTACATTTTTTAAAATAAGTTTTAATTTTTAAAACGTTATGAATTTTTTTTAAATGTTACTAATTTTTTAAAGCAACGCAAAACTTTAAATATTTTAAAAGAGTTTTTAATTTTTAAAATGTTACTAATTTTTTAAATTTTTTTTACAGAATAGTACATTTTTTTATTTTCCAGATATTACAAAACTTTCCAGAATATTACTTTTTTTTACTAACCGTTTTAACAGTTAACATACATTAAAACAATACGAAACTTTACATTTTTTAAAAGAGTTTTAAAAATTATTTTAACTAATCCTAAGATTTTAAAAACAGTTTTAAAACATTATTTTAACATAACTATTTTAGAGTATGTTATATTCCAACAATTGTAATTTTTTAATTTCCATAAAATTCATTTTTTTTAAATATTAGTTTTTTATATTTTTACAAAGTAATAATTTTTTAATTACATTTTTTATGTTTTTCGGAATACTACGATTTTTTATATTCCGGACATTACGTATGTTTATTTCCAAATCATTAAGTTTATATATATATATATATATATAAAAAAGAATATTACTTTTCTATTTTTCAGAATATTACTTTTTTAATTTTCGAGTAAAATTCATTTTTTATTTTTTAGAATTTAATTTTATGTAATTGGAAAGAAAAATATGTAGTTATTAATTTATTTATATAAAGTATGTGTGTGTGTGTGTGTGTGGGAGAGAGAGAGAGAGAGAGAGAGAGAGACTAATGGTCAAATGTTTGATCTAACATAATCTATTAGAAATGGCACCCAACAAACAATACTGAAAACTATGGCACCGAACGAAGAATAAATGAGAACAATTGTACCCCAAAATACAAACCACACAAACTTTTATAATCCAAAAGACCTAAAGTCTGAGGGGTGATTACATCATTCCAAAATAAATTATGTTACTTGGCAAAGTTTTTTTCTCGTTTTCAAGGAAATTTATACATTTTTATAATATTCCTTAAAAATAAATTGAGAAATTTTAGAAGATATCATGGTATAAATTGAGGAATTTTATAAGTAAGTTGTTTTTTCCTGTTTAAATATAAGACCTTGAAAAAGATTTTTCCATAACCCTGTCGTTCATTAAAGGAATTCTTAAATATTTATCCATACCTTTATATTAAGGAATATGAAAACATGCCTAAAGATATGACACACTGAAAGTTGCAAAAATGTTATACTCTCCTGGAAGTTCGATCTTATATGCATCGTTAACATACCTCTCAAGGAATTTAAATGGAACATCATCCTTGGTCTTAATATTCCCATGTTTCCTTCTAGGAAACCTTTCTTTTCGTGAATGAATCGATACAAAATCACCATTTTTAATGCAACATGATTACGGTGCTTAGTGGCCTAATATGGATACTTCTTATTCCGCTAAATTATTTTTTCACGCACCTGCTCATGCAAATTTTTATATACTTTGCTTGATCTTCTTCATCACCAATGAATTGGTAAGATGTTATAAATGGAGTCAAATCTAATGGAGTGATTGTTTTTCTCCCATACATAACTTTGAATGGGTTAGTTCCTTTATTTTGGCTTGAATATCTATTATAACAAAATTCAAGTTATGCTAGGATAAGTCCCACTTTCGAATGTTATTTCTCACCAAAGTCCACAATTAATTTCCTAAGATTAGATTCACATCTTTAGTTTTTCCCTCAGTTTTTGGAAGATGAGATGAACTAAATTGCAAACTATTTCCAAGCACTCTCCACAAGGTGTCCCAAAAGTGACTCATAAACATTGAATCTTGCTTAAGTGTGATGGTATTTGGAATGTCATGTAGCTTCACGAAAAAATGAGAAATTTTAACGAAATGGTCAACAACCACCATAATTGAATCTTTGTTCCTTTAAGTTCGAGACAACTTAATAAAAAAGTTTAAACTCACATCTTCCCAAGGAGCGAATGGAATAGGAAAAGGCATACACAAAACTGTATTTTTGGAATGGCTATTTCCAATATGATAAGTTCCACATGTCTAGGAGCATTATGCTCCATCTTTAGCCAATAAAAATTCTCCTTAACAAGAGCAAGTGGTTTGTCTATCCCAATGTGTGTACCAAATCCACCACCACGAGCTTCAATTAGAATAACTTCTCTTAATGAGCACATCAGAATGCTGAATTGATTATTTATGAAAATATAGCTATTATGAAATAAAAATTGTGGATCCGACTCATTGAAACACTTCCCCAAAATCTTACCAAATAAAGTATGATATTTGTATGACGCCTTCAACACTTCGAATCCCAAGACATTGAATTGCATTGAATGAAGCAAGGAATACCTTTGACTCAATGCATCTATCACTTGATTTTGCACATAAGTTTTATGCCTGATATAGAAAGTAAAGGCTTACAAAAATTAAACCCTATCTCATGTCTCGAATTGAGTTTGCATTGACCATTAATATAATTTAGTGCCTCATGATCCAAAAGGAGAATAAACTCTTTAGGCATAAGGTAATGTAACAACAATAATGGTCACATTTGAATTGTTTAATTTCTTATCAAGGTATGTAGTAGGCTTCCCTTATTGGCTAATAACAACAATATTACCCACATTTGAATCATAGGAATCAAGTTCAAACACCTTGTTAAAATTAAGAAGTGGGAGAATTGTATGTGTCACCATTTTCTCTTTTATAAGCCCGAAACACTTTTGTGCTTCATTACTCCATTTAAAGTTTCCCCTCTATTAAAAATTATGTATTTGGAGCAATAATGATGCTAATGTTCTGCACAAATCTTCTATAAAAAATGCAAAGCCATGAAAACTTCAAACACCATGACCATATGCTTAGAGAGTTATGGTTTAGAGCTGTGACCAGGTGGTCATAGTCCAAAATAGTGACCCCTTCCAAAATACTTTGATCAATTATGTAACTAGGTTAAAGGTGACATAAATAAGGAGATTGTTGTGATCTGGATCCATGACCATATGGGTAACGGTACAAAAACGTGAACCATCTATGAACCCTTTAGCCAAAGTTCCCAAAAAAATTATCACCATGATGGTCACGATTTTTTACTATGGCCCTTAACTCTATTTCAAAAAGGCCACATTAATATGGTCATAGTCCCCAGCTGTGACGATTTCTCAAGATTTAATTAGCCATAGTAAGGGTCATGGTTTTGAACCGTGACTATTTTAAATATATAAACTAGAGAATTTAGGTATCAGATTGCACCCATTGATTACTTTTCACTCTTTCTCTTTTCCTAAACTCTTACCCTCTCTCCCTCTCTCTGCCGATGATCTCACCATATCTCCCTCTCTCCACCGAGAACCACCACAGAGGTACATATCTCTCTCCCTGTGTGTGTGTGTGTGTCTACATTTTAATGTGTGTATGTGTATGGGTGTGAGTATGTGTGTGTATATGTGTTCGTTTCTATTTGTGTATGTGTTTTTCAATGTGTATGTGTTTTAAGGCCTCTGTTAAAAAATATAAAAAAAAATGTTTAATTACTTGTATAATTCATTTGTTATACAAGACAAGCCATTGAAAAATGTTTTCTTATTGAACAAATTTGTAATACTTTATTGATATGGGACATTTGTTTAGTTTTATTCCATATATTCTGAATGATTGAGTCGAATGAATTTGTTTTGGTTCAATGAATTTTCTTGAATAATAAATTGAGAGTTCTTGTATCCAACATGGCATTTTAACCTATTTATATAGGTGACTTGAATTTTAAAAACTATTTCAGGATTGGATGAGAAAGAGTCATAGAGTATCTGATAATTATGTAAACGGCGATCGAAAATTTATTAAATATCCAAATAGAAATCTTAATAGTGATAAGATTCCATGTTCGTGCAACCGTTGTCTAAATGGAAACTTTAAGTCTTTGGAAACTATTGAATTGCACTTACTAATATAGGATATGATGTGTTGAGACACCCTGCCTATTCAAATCCTAGGTGATCAGTCCATTATTAAATTAAACAAGAATCATTAATTATTTCATTTTTAGCATCACTGTCAAAACACAATTATATTACTAATATCCTAATGGCCCGATGTCAAAATTTTAATCTTTTTATTGACATGCAGTAATTTAAACAAATAAACCACATTCACCATTCCAGTAGTAAACATAATAAATAATAAAACGACTGAATAAATAAACGTGACTGGACTAAACACTCCAGACTGAAGTCCACATACAATAGTCCATAAATAAAACAAAATCCAACAACTGGAAATAAAATAGAAGTGCAATATCTTTAAAATAACCACTAGCTAAAGATGGGCAACATGACCAACTGAGATAACTGAATGATAACAAAGAACTGATAAAAGTGGAAGCGTTTACTACCGATTAACTACAACGTCCACAGTAGCTGCAGTAAGTCAAATAAAAATGAACTCCTAAGCTTGGTTTCTCAGAGACTAGGAACCTAAAAAGTTTTACAAAAATAGATTTAAAACGAGTGAGAGCCCAAGAAAATAGTTAAAAACATTTTTGCAAGTATTTAAAATACATTAAGAGAAGATATTCTATATATGTTAACTTTACGTTCCCTCACTTGAGATCCTCGCCTTTCAACTAATGTGCATGCCTAATGTATTCTTATAAACCAACCTATTTATGCTACCCCGCCTAACTAGTTTGAACTAATTCTCTCCCTGCATACTAACTTGTTGTGCTCACTCGTGTTGCCCATACAATACATTACCTGATTTCCAAACCCCCTTTAGCCATTAAAAAGCACCAATTAACTATTAATTTACCACAAAATTAGATTACTTTAGATATCACTATCTATCTTATCTACTAATGCACACATGGTATAATAAATCTCACATATATATACATACACCATACTTGAAATATATACGAATATGGCATCCCTGGGTGGAGACCCGCGATGCATGTATATGCTGCTATCGAGTCCTGGTACATCACGTAATAAGTAAAGGAATTTAGATTCGAAATCACTCTCGAACCATAAATTTATGATTCACACAATTTGGAGGCAAACATAGTTCTAAGCTTTTAGGCTACGTCCACAGCTAACGCACCGAAATGACAAATAACGCTATCATATACACAAGTAGTGCTCAACTTTAAGTTCTATGTTCTGAGGCACAAACCTAAAATCCCCCCAGTGGGCTAATCAGGATAAGACTATCCACGACGCAGAACATCCCGTGATAGCAGGTAGCGTAGGTATGTTCACACACATAAGAAGTCACACAATAGGTATTCACACAACTATATATATATAGGTATACATGCAACCTATAATATATCTCGTACATAGTATATAACTCTCGAATATTTTACGTATTATCAATTTACCATTATACTTGTCATCGTATATTCCCAAGTATTTCCCACTACTCTAAGAGTCCCAATTACCACTTAAAATGATTTCAGTAGTTATAACATCTCTCTCCTACAGGTGTTGTCTCAAGTTCACTCATGCTCTCCGTGACCCGTTCTTATTTTTACGAATTCATCAAATATAGAAAAATACGCCCAATCATTCCTAGCCTCAATTTTCCTCAGTTGGGGAAACCTCAAGCCTACTATAGGCTTACTGAAATTACAGTCTTCCTCATTAACATTTAAAAATATCCCAAAGGTCTCCCCGTAATTTATTCACATGTTTTATGCTTAAATAAGGGAAATTTTTTAAATCCTGGCAAATCGAATCGATTCGCCCAATGGCCGAATCGATTCGCCTTACTGAATCGATTTTCCCTTGGGACGAATCAATTCAAAATTGCATAGGTATCAACTTCCTAAATCAATTACGATTTTTCACCATGAAAACTTTTTTGAAACTCCATTAAACTTCTTCAAACTCCCAACCAAAGATCAGTCATTTATTATAGGTGTAGGGACAACTTTGAATGTAATTAACACATTTAATATTCTAGAATTCAATTCAAGAATAGATCAAAACTTAATATGAACACAAAACCCTAATTTCTCATGTTCTTCATCTCTTTCAATCAAAAACCTTGATTTCATCTACAATTATCATCTCATATATTCTGATTTCGTTTTCTATTCACATAAGGGTTTAATCTACATGCAAAACCTACTCAAGATCATGAATTTAATTTCCGATTTAATGCCAATAATCAATTATTCGTGAAAATATCCAATCCTACACTAACATGGATAGTATATGCACTCAAATTTTGTAAAATAAACATTTTCCTGGAGTTTGTAGGTCTGATTTGTGCAGAAACGTGGTGGAGTTGTCTTTCCCTCATTCCGATGTAAACTCCGGTGGTGATGGTGGTGGTGGTGCAAAAAATGGTGTGGGGAGTCTTGGAATCCTTAACTTTCATAGATCCCTTTTCTTTAAAAATTCGAAAGACCAAAATAACCCTCTGGGGTGACGGTTTGGCCAAAAAATGCCCCGGGACCCCATCTAAATCCCCGAGTACACTTTTTTGACTATTTCGATCGTTCCAGACACACTGTCACACTCGAAATGACCATTTTGGTGACCCGTAAATAAATCACATTTTATCTCATAAATTTAAATCCTAACACTACTAACACGTGCGTCCTGACTAAATTACCGTAATTGTTCTATTTCTCACTCATGACAATCATATTGCATTCTTACTAATTTATTACTCGTTCACTAAGTAATAGTCAATATAATTCATACAAATAAATATTAACCCTTATCTCACTAACTAATATTTATTTTAATCCTGATTAATTCCCTATTAATTTCTCATTTTAATTTAATTAATCCCAATATAAAAATCATTAAAAATATGGGGTTCTGCATGTGTAAGAACAAATTTCTAATTGAGTTAATTTGTATGTATTTTCTTAATTCCAGATAGAAAAATTAAATCATAGGTTAGGGTTTATGTATATTGACCTTTTAAGCCTACGACGTGTTTGATTGAATACGTAATGGAAAATCCTTAGAGTTAGCATTATCGTGTCATGTTTAGTAACGCATTTCATCTTTATGTTTTCGAGGATTTATCATATGTGAATGCATATATGTTTTCATCCTACAAATTTTATTTATTTTTATAAAAGGTTTGAGGGATGCTTTTTATTGTTTTGAAAAGAAAAATTACATTTTTGTTTTTAAGTCGTTCGAATGAGTTTATACAGTTTGTTTGAAAGATATGTGAATGTCATTAGAACAAACCTTCAACGAACATCAAATGAGTTTTTTCTGTTAGCAGAACACATGTTGTTCAAAGCTCGTTCAGAGTGTGTTCGAACGAGATTGACATGTTCATTCAAACGAGCTTCTAGTTGGTTCGAACGAGATAATATTTTCATTCAAAGGAATGTTTGAATGATATTTCTCAAGAAATAAGATTCCTAAAAGAAATTGTTTTTATTTCAAGGGGTTCTATCATTTGTTGTAACAGTGACTTTTGACGAAAATCAATTTCCTATATCTGGACATCCCCGATCCTCGTGATGGGAGGGACGAAGAAGAAGGTATCTTCAATGTCGAGAGGATCTTGGTCCTGCGCATCCCTCTCGGGAGCGCTTCGTCTGGCGTCGATGATGAGGTGAATATGTAGAGAGATGGAGTCGCCAGTCTATTTTACTCAAAACAAACAAAAGAAAAAGGGATCCATCCCAAAGGACAGCATCCAAAGACATACTGATACATACGAAACCAAAATAATTCAAAAAGAATCCGGGCTAATTTACGAAACGGGGAGGTGTTAGGCACCCATTTTGCCCTTACGGTCTCTCATGGGTTATTTTTATTTTCCTTTATTTCCCCGTGATATGTGTGCATGTGTATATATAGTGGAGATAGGAATTAGCTACTTGTATCATGGAAGAGATAAAGCCAGTCATATGTAGGAATGTTCCTAAAAGTAATATTAGAAAATAGGATTTACGCGATTATCCTAGCGTTAATCATTCTAATTGAACGATAACGCATACAGAATAATGCGCCACTAAGAACAAATATATGTATATATATTGAGAGAGAGTCTAAGAGAGTTAAGTTTAAAGAACATAAAAAAATAGAAAATGAGAGAAAAGTAGGAATAGGACTTGAGTCTCGGGTTTTACCCCGAGACGCCTACGTAGCCTATGGAGGCATAAAAGTCCACATAGTTCGTATGCAAAATGAGGGGTGGGATTTCTCCCATAAATCCAATCGGGGACTTCTCTTATATGTGTGTGTGTAAAAAAGTGTTTTAGTTGTTCAAAAAGTGCGAGAAAAATGTGAGAATTCCCGTTTGGAACTTATGAGCAAAACCTCTTTTTCTTATTTTTTGGGTTTTATTTATATGAAAATAAGAGATGTGCAACAATACTAAATAAAAATTATATTAGGATATGTGGGATGAGAGGATAAAAGTGCTAAGTAATAAAACAAAATTAATGCGAATTTAGGGGGATTTAAAGAAAGAGTTGAGAAAATTGGACCTTCTTGTAGATCTTAAGCTTTATCTTGGATATTGGAGAGCATCCCTTGCACTTGGTTGATGATGGAGGGTATCCATGGCCATTAGTGCCTTATTCAGGTGACCTTATTCACTCACTTGCACAATGACATAGGCCTAATTGGCTGAACCACTTATATATTGGTGTTCATCCTCTTCTCCTCATATCAATCTCTTATATTTAGTATATACTTGAGCTGCCATTGCTATAACTGATTTGAGATTATAAGCACCTTGAAGGGTGGTACTATTTCCAGTATCATCATTTTGGCGATGTCTGTGGGAACGAGAAGCTATCTCTTCCTCTTTTTCAGCTTAACCTCATCGAAAACTCTGGTGGTGAACCAGGCCTCACCCCTCGCGTGGAGATGATTCACCATTGAAAGAAGTCCATTAAGGTACTAAGCTCATCTACTTCAAAATCCCTTTAGTGTTAACGTATGGCACCGAAATTACCACCACCTCTTCCACCGCCTGGTGCTGGAGGACCTAGTTCCAACCAGGCACCACCTCCGTCCGAAATGGTAGAGGTGGAAGCAGCATTGAGATCTTTGGCTGCAACGCAACAAGCAATGAAGGAGAAATTTTCACAACTCAGTCAAAATATGATGAGACCACCTGGGGTCTCACCGGAGATGATTACTCTGGTAGCTGGACAGCTCCATCTTGAGGCAAAGGGACCACCCCAGACACCGCAAAAAGACCAACTTACACCTCAGCAGAGGAGGGACGTTGCTGACCCTAGGCGTTTGCGTCTGGGGAGGCAAGGACACCCTTTCCCTGAGGATAGGTATGATGATTTGGAGGCAGAAGATTCTCCAGAATATTGTTGGGAGTTGTATGAGGTTTCAAAAAATACAGTGCGTCCTATCCAGTAGAGCCGAGGTTGTGAAGGTAGAAGAGGTGAGGGAGCCCAACAAAGATGATCAACTTTTTATCGACTGAGCACAGGGTCGGCCTTTGAAAGGCTCGGCCCAGCCAACTCACAAGGGGAAGAGGGGGAACGTCGGCCTCATCAAGGTCGATCCCACATAGGACGAGGTAGGGACCAAGAAGAGGTCAACAGCCGACGTTGTGCTGCGGTTGGGGAACCCTCGATCCACCCTTTGGAGATGGCTGGAGACAACCTCGGCCAAGCCGGCATTTCAAGACCATGAAATGACTCCATCCAACATCTTGGAGAAAAGATAGGAGACCTCATCAAGAGTTGAGACCCACTACAAAGAAGTTTATCGGAGGGCTCTCCATTCGTGGCTAAGATAGTGAGCTTCCCAACCCCTTCCATGTTCAACACACCTATGGTTTCACCCAAATATGATGGTAGCACCAACCCTGTACATCATATTGAGATGTACTAGTCTGTGGCGGACATCTACTCAATACCATATGAGATGAAATGTCGAGCCTTTTCTGGGACTTTGACAGGAGCTTCCCACATCTGGTTTACCACTCTTCCGAAAAACTCAATAGAGAACTTTAAGGGCTTGGTTGAATGCTTCATCCATAGTTTTTGTTTTGGGGTAAGACCTCAAAAGAATACCACTCATCTGCGATATGTCAAACAAGGGAAGAATGAGAGCCTAAGAGACTACATCGCAAGATTCAATAAAGAGAAACCAGAGGTCGAAGATTACGAAGAGAACATAGTTATGACCGCTCTCAGAGGAGGTCTCCAAAAGGGAAAGTTGTTATGGAAACTCGCAAAAGTTCCTCCTAAGTCCATGCCAGAGTTATTGTCAACTATAGGTAAGATCATGAACGTTGAAGAGGCCATGGTCGCAAAGTATGAGGATGAGAACGATAGTGGTAGCGGGAAGTTCCAAAGAAAGGAAGACAGAAAGAAGAGGCCAGCTGATGATAAGTTTTCACGCTATACCCCTCTAACCGTGAGCTACGAACACATACTCAATGAGATCAAGAATGACCGATCTATGAGATGGCCAGAGAAGCTGAAGGCCCCTCCGCATAAGAGGAATAAGAACTTATGGTGCGAGTTCCACCAGGACCATGGCCATATGACAAATAAGTGCTTCGCCTTAAAAGATGAGATCGAGAAGATGTTAAAATCTGGAAAGTTGAGCAAGTATGTTGATGGCAAGGCTCTTAAGAGGGGAAGAGATAATCCTAAAAAGAAGAGAAATGACAGATGTCGTGATGATACTCCAGCAAGAAGAGACGATGATTCGGATCGTGATGATGAAGACGATCCAGACCTCCCACCAAAAGATGACCCTGCCCCTGTGAAGAGGGTTGGTATGATCTCCTTTGGTGTTAGCACGATATGCGGAGGGCTTGCAAGGGGTGTCTCCGAAGTGGATGACCAAAAAGCTCATGTGGCAGAGGCCAGGTCAGTGGCCAAAATAGAGGGTAAATTTGACATCTTCAGAGGCCAAGCAGAAGAGAAAGAAGGTGGATATGGACACTCTTATAGTCGGGTTATCTTGACTCGACTTCAAAGGCATCTTAGCTCCGCATGATGATCATTTGGTAATTACAACAAGAGTACATGGATGCGAGGTACAGAGAATTCTTATAGATGGAGGAAGTTCAACAAATGTGATGTTCTGACCTTGTTTCAAAGGCCTAGGACTTAGTAGGGACAGGCTGGTACCCTATCATCATCCATTAATGGGCTTCAGCGACGAAAAAGTCCATCCATTGGGCATGTATGATATGGACGTGCGAATGGGAGATGAGTGGCCTAAGAGGTTGATCCGGAAGATCATTTTTTTTATTATGGACGAAAATGTCTTTTCGGCCTATAACCTCATTATAGGAAGAGTAGCCCTTAAGGAGTTTAAAGCCGTATCATTGACGGTCCACCAGATGATAAAATTCTTAACCCCCTATGGGGTAGGGGAAGTGCAGAGTGACCAGACTATAGCACGATAATGCTACTTCAACTCAGCCGAAGAGAGAGAGGCCTATAAGAGAGCAACTACCACGTATAACATTGATACACTTGACCCGAGAGATGAAAAGAAGTTGAAGAAAGGAGAAGTCATGAAAGAGGTAGAATCCATCGTCCTCAATAAGGACGAACCAAAAAAAAACCATCCAATTCGATAAGGCCTTAAAAGTGGAGATCAAGGAAGAACTGATAAATTTCTTGAGGAAGAGGCAGAGTGTCTTCACTTGGATTCACATGGACATGCCTGGCATCGACCTGGAGGCTATGTGCCACAAACTCAACATGGCAGAAGATGCTAAGCTAATCAAATAAAGACAAAGAGTTTACTCTAGGGAGAAGTATGACATCATCAGAGAAGAGGTCAGGAAATTGGAAGAGGCAGAATTCATCAGGGAGGTTATATACCCAAAGTGGTTGTCAAACACCGTCATTGTGCCCAAAGCCAATGGAAAATGGAGGATGTGCGTAAATTTCATCGACCTGAACAAGTCTTGCCCTAAAGATAATTATCCCTTACCTCGATCGATCAGATGGTAGATGCCACGGTAGGGCATGAGCTAATGAGCTTCATGGACGCGTATTCTGGTTATTACCAGATCTTCATGAATGCTCAAGACTCAGAGAAGACATCCTTCATCATCGACAAGGGGACATATTGTTATAAGGTTATGCCCTTCGACTTGAAAAATGCAAGAGAAACATATCAACGTCTTGTGAATAAGATATTTGAAAATCAAATAGGCAAGACTATGGAGGTGTATGTATATGATATGTTGACGAAGAGCTTAACGGCCTACACTCATGTGGCAGACCTAGAAAAGACCTTTGATACCATGGACTTGTACAGAATGAAACTCAATCCCGCGAAGTGTGTCTTCGGGGTAGGAGTTGGAAAATTTCTTGGATTCATTGTCAATCATAGGGGAATAGAGGCGAACCCTGAGAAGATCAAGGCTTTGCTTGACATGAAGACACCAAGAAGTATCAAAGACGTTCAGAGGCTCACTGGAAGAGTAGCTACACTCAACAGATTTTTTCCTAGAGAAACTAACAAGTGTCTTTCGTTCTTTAAGGTGCTTAGAAAGGCCTTTGAATGGGATCAAAAGTGTGATGAGGCTTTTAATCAGCTCAATTCCTACCTCGAATCTCCCTTGATCTTATCTCGGCCCATAATGGGAGAGAAGTTGTATATTTATCGATCAGTCTCTGAGTCAGCTATAAGTGCATCCATAGTTCGGGAGGACGCTGGGGTCCAAAGGCCTGTATATTTCAATAGTAAAGCCCTTCAAGGGTTTGAACAGAACTATCCTCAGATGGAGAAGTTAGCCCACGCTTTCATACATGCTTCTAGGAAGATGAAGCCCTACTTCCAATCCCACTCTATGGTCATCCTCACTGACTCCCCATTAAGCAAGTCCGCCACAAGCCTGATAAGTCAGGAAGGTTGATGACCTGGGCCATTGAGTTGGGAGAGTATGACCTTACTAATCAACCCCGGACGACCATTAAGGGGAAGGCACTTGTAGATTTTATTGCTGAGTTCACTTGGGAAGAGACTGAAGTTGAGAACAATCCAGTGATAGCACAAGGGTCAAATAGTAACGTCTTTCGAGAATCGAAAGAGGTTATGTCCAACAGAGCCAGAAAGGGAGTGGCCGAGAATGAGGAAGACAGGTACCTCTTCAAGCAAGGAACCCTTTCAGAGGGGAGTTTCTCGACGAATGAAGACATTTGGAACCTCTTCATTGATGGGTCTTCTTGTAAAAGTGGAAACGGTGTAGGGCTGATACTCTCAGCTCCGGATGGTACCAATGTTGAATATGAACTAAAGTTCAACTTCTAGGCATCAAATAATGAGTCAGAATATGAGGCCATAATAGCAGGTCTCTCCTTGGAAAAGAACCTTAGGGTTGGTCGAATCTTACTCCACAGTGACTCGAGATTAGTTATCAACCAAGTGTTTGGAGTTTATGAGGCCAAGGATGAAAGGATGGACAAATACCTGAAGAGGGTAAGAATAATGCTAGAAGCTTTCGAAGAGGTAAAGATGAAGAGAGTACCTCGATAAAACAACATCCACTAGCAAGGTTGGCTTCAGCAACAAGGATAGCTCCAGTCGAGGTCCTACTCAAGCCGACCATTAAAGAAGAGTTTAGTAACCCTTACCTTAATTTGAACCTAGGTGACTCATGGATGGACCCCCTTATCTGATATATCAGAGAGGGAGAACTTCCAGAATCAAAGCTAGAGAGAAGGAAATCGAGGTACAGAGCTGCAAAGTTCTCAATAATAGGAGATATCCTATATAAGAAGGGATTTCTATTATCCCTCCTTAAGTACGTTCATCCCATAAAGGTACCCCGCGTCCTACAGGAGGTACATGAGGATTCTTTCTCCAGTCACATAGGAGGAAGACCTTTAACCAAGAGGATTATCACACAGGGATACTGGTGGCCGACTTTGGCCAAGGATACTGCAACTTACGCGAAGAGGTGTGATAAATGCCAAAGATTCTCCACTATCCCCCATCAACCTCATCAGCCTATGATGTCAATAAGTTCTCCTTGGCCTTTCGCAGTATGGGGAATTGACTTAGTGGGTCCCCTACCAAGATCTGCGAATAACTACAGGTTTTTAATAGTTGCCATTGACTATTTCTCCAAATGGGTAGAGGCCGAGCCGATGATCATGATTATAGAGCAGAAGACCTTCTAATTCATCTGGAAGAGCATCATATGCAGACATGGACTCCTTAACACCCTCATCTCGGACAACGAAACCCAGTTAAAAAATTCTTCCTTGGAGAAATATTGTAAGAGAGTTGGGATCAAGTAATTTTTCTCTTCTCCTGGTCGGCCTCAGGCAAATGGTCAGACCGAAGTCACAAACAAAACAATCCTCGATGGGATCAATAAGAGGTTGGAAAAAGATAAGGGGAGATGGACTGAAGAGGTTTATTCTGTGTTATGGTCCTACAGAACAATGGCTAGGACACCAACGGGGGAAACCCCATTTATGTTAACACATATCTCATAAGCTATCATACCAATAGAGGTAAGACTCCCCACTCACAGGGTTCAGACCTATAACCCTGAGAAGAATGGGGAGGAGAGAAGACTTGGCCTAGATTTGACTGAGAGAGAAGAGAAGACCCAGAGGTCAGACAGGCAGCCTATCAGCAGAGAACATCAAAGTTCTACGATCAAAGGGTGAAATCAAGACCTATAGACGTGGGAGACCTAGTGCTGAAGAAGACATTGCATAAGGCAAGCAAGCTTCACCCAAATCGGCATGGCCCTTACAAAGTGATCGAGGAGGTTGTACCCGGGACCTATAGGCTGGAAAATCTTGAAGGGGAACCTTTTTCTAATCCATGGAATGCTGATGATTTAAAAAAGTATTACATATGATGTTCTAATGTTTCCTATGTAAATTTATCAACTTGTGAAGAGATTATTAATGAGAACATCAGTTCCTGTGTCAATTCTTGGTTCATTATGATTTGGTGAAATTTATGGGGGTAACATCCTAGTTGATGAACTCAGACCTTGAAATATCATAGTTTGGTGACAAGGTCTGAGGTTCACATAACACTTGGATGACCTCAGACCTTAAACATCATTAATTCGATGAAATTTATGGGGGTAACATCTTAGTTGATGACCTCAGACCTTAAAACATCAAGTTTGGTGACAAGGTCTTGGGTGAACATCACACTTGGATTACCTCTGACCTTAAACATCACTAATTTGGTGAAATCTATGGGGGTAACATCTTAGTTGATGACCTCAGACCTTAAAACATCATAGTTTGGTGATAAGGTCTGAGGTGAACATCACACTTGGATGACCTTAGACCTTAAACATCATTAATTTGAGGAAATTTATGGGGAATACATCTTAGTTGATGACCTCAGACTTTAAAACATCATAGTTTCGTGACAAGGTCTGAGGTGAACATCACACTTGGATGACCTCATACCTTAAACATCATTAATTTGGGGAAATCTATGGGGGTAACATCTTAGTTGATGACCTCAGAACTTAAAACAGCATTGTTTGGGGATAAGGTCTGAGGTGAACATCACACTTGGATGACCTCAGACCTTAAACATCATTAATTTGGTGAAATCTATGGGGGTAACATCTTAGTTGATGACCTCAGACCTTAAAACATCATAGTTTGTTGATAAGGTTTAAGGTTAACATCACACTTGGATGACCTCGGACCTTAAACATCATTAATTTGGTGAAATCTATGGGGGTAACATCTTAGTTGATGACCTCAGACCTTAAAACATCATAGTTTGGTGATAAGGTCTGAGGTGAACATCACACTTAGATGACTGCAGACCTTAAAAATCATTAATTTAATGAAATTTATGGGGAGTAACATCACACTTGGATGACCCCAAACCTTAAATATAATTAATTTGGTGAAATTTATGGGGGTAACATCTTAGTTGATGACCTTAGACCTTAAAACATCAAGTTTGGTGACAAGGTCTTGGGTGAACATCACACTTGGATTACCTCAGACCTTAAACATCATTAATTTGGTGAAATCTATGGGGGTGACATCTTAGTTGATGACCTCAGACCTTAAAACATCATAGTTTGGTGATAAGGTCTGAGGTGACCATCACACTTGGATGACCTTAGACCTTAAACATCATTAATTTGATGAAATTTATGGGGAATACATCTTAGTTGATGACCTCAGACCTTAAAACATAATAGTTTGGTGACAAGGTCCGACGTGAACATCACACTTGGATGACCTCAGTCCTTAAACATCATTAATTTGGTGAAATCTATGGGGGTAGCATCTTAGTTGATGACCTCAGACCTTAAAACATCATAGTTTGGGGATAAGGTCTGAGGTGAACATCACACTTGGATGACCTCATACCTTAAACATCATTAATTTGGTGAAATCTATGGGGGTAACATCTTAGTTGACGACCTCAGACCTTAAAATATCATAGTTTGTTGATAAGGTTTAAGTTGAACATCACACTTGGATGACCTCAAACCTTAAACATCATTAATTTGGTGAAATCTATGGGGGTAACATCTTAGTTGATGACCTCGGACCTTAAAACATCATAGTGTGGTGATAAGGTCTGAGGTGAACATCACACTTGGATGACCTCTAACCTTAAATATCATTAATTTGGTGAAATTTATGGGGGTAACATCTTAGTTGATGACCCTAGACCTTATAAACATCATTAAATTGGTAGTATGATTAAAAGGTTAACATCATAACTAGTGATGAAGGCACCATTATATCATGAGGCTTCAAACCTTAATATATTCAGATTGCATAAAAAAACATTCAAGGAACAGTCAGCAAAAGAAACAAAGCCCTCTTCAAAGGTTGATATGGCATGAATTTAATACTTACAAATCAAAATGGTGTTTCAGAAAAGTGTTTTTAGAAGTTACAGATCGATATGGATCAGAAACAAAAAATTAATAGTAAGAGCTTCACGAAATGCGTTTAATTATCTGCAGTCTCAGGGTTAGTGACCATGCCCCCACTTCCTCGGTCGAGGTTGGTCACTTCTACCCCATCATCTTAAGGACCAACATCTTCAGTCCTTGTGTCTTCTTGTTGAGCAGTCTCGATAGGTGCGGTACCTCCTTCCTCCTCGACTTCTTACAAGGCCTGAGCAAACCGAGGATCGGCATATCCCAGACAAACGAAGTCAGAGGCTACCAGACTCCCCAACTCTTTCTTTTTCATAGAAGCCCATTTTCCAGTGGCCTTAACACCCCTTTGGAGGTATTCAAAGCCAAAGCTCACAAATTCGTTCGACACCTTGTAGTCCTCCAAGATCTTTTCTGAGGCGTCATCTAGAGCAGCCTTCACAGTAACATCGAGCTTGTGTTGGAGAGAGTCAGCCTGAGTCTTCAAAGCAGAGCTATGATCCTTTTTAAGCATGTTCATGTCCTTCTCCAGTCGCTTAACATTAGCTTCAGACTTCTCTAAGGAAGCCTTCAGACTCTCCACTTCAGTATTCAGAGTAGCCTCTATCTTTTGGGCATCTCTGCCCTTCTCAATTAGAGAGAGTTTCCTCAGGGTCTAGTCAACGAACTGGTGCATGGTGATGAGACCCTGTAAAACATGTGCAAAAATGTCAGTTCAAGATTTGGTATAGTTCAAAGCCGATGTTACACTTAAAAATAATAAAAAAAGTCTTACTTGAATAGATCGGTGGAGGCTGAACTCGGCCAGCATAGGGGTGTCCAGAGAATGGCAGAACCGTTTATCAGCATCGGTCATAACGGAGCCGGTGGCATCCCAGGCCTTCAAACTTTGGCCAATGAGACTATTACCAATCTTCAACTTCTCCAGACGAGCAACTAATGCGTCTTCAGAGGAGATGGGTATCACGCAATCCCCTTGGAAGTTTTCTTCTTCTGCCTTTGATCCTCAGGGGCAGGGTCACTGGACTTCTTTTTCTTTGAGGCATCGGCCCTTGAAGTGGTGGGAGGAGGAGGAGGCGCATTTAGACCTTCTTTCTTCACCATCTTTGTAAGACCGGGGTTTTCTATTTCCCATATATCGTCTGAGACTCCTGTCGGACGCTCTGAAAAAGAAAGGCATGAGTTAGAAGATCAGAGACGTAGCAAAATCAGAAGTTCAACTTATTGAAAAAATAATGTAACTTATGAATCTTGGTCAGGGGACTCCCACCAAGGCCAGTCTCAGAGAGGTAGTAGGTGTCATCAAATGCTCGTACTTGACCAGCAGACCATGCTCCCCCTGATCTTGAAGGTCTTTAACCCTCCGAAAGTTATTCTAGCTTAATCCAGGGTCAGCCCTAACAGCCATTGACAGCTTTCCCCACTTTAGTGGTATCCTCGGCTCTAAAGATGAAGAGGGGACACAAGCACCAAATTCCCATGCCCCTGAGGGGAAGAAGTATCATGGTTTCCAGTTATGGTTGGAAGTCTAGGTAACCAACAACATCATCTTAGTAGACTTTCGAGCTAGAAATTGATAGTAACTCGGATTATTCCTAGCAGAGGAGGGCACGTAGCACCCTGTGAAGACCTGGACGGGAAGGTCTGAATGATGGACCGCCCTCCATAAGACGATAACCCCAATAATTACTCTCCAGGCATTTGGGGAGAGTTGGGAAGGAGCCAAGTTAATGTAGTACAATATGGCCCTAATTATGGGATGAATGGGAAGATGAAACCCCAACTTAAACATCCGCTCATATAGGCAGATCTCACCATCTTGACCGCTAAAAGCCCTCTCATCCCTCAGAGGCCTCCTAAGTTTTATTGAGGGACCTATGGAATAAAGATACCTGAAAGCTAAGAGGTCGAGCTCGCTGATAGTTCTCTCTATCCCGGCTGCCTCTGAGGTGTCAACATTGCTTTCACTACCATCATCCTCATCTCGGGCAACGTCGACTTGGGTAGGGGTGGGAGCACCATCAGGGAACCTCTAAGTAAACTCAGCCCCTGTAGCGGTTGATAAGGGAATAGCTTAAAATATTAGGGGAATAGTCACACTAGGTCCTATAATTTCGACATCAGAGGAAGAGTGCAAAGTGCTAGAACTCTTATTAGACGAGGAACGGCTATAAACCTCAGCTTGGTCAGGGGCTTGATCCATCCTGATGGAATAATCCATGGCTTTTTAAAAAGAATCCACGGACATGGGATCTGAGGTCGATGACTCAAACTCAGACATTAGAGTGGGTTCCAACAGAGTGTCCGCTGGTTCAACTGGGTCTATTGGGTCAGGGTATATTACCCTCAGAGAGGGTGGAAAGATTGGTCTGAAAGGGAATGCCTCTTCCTTACGAGCTTCCTCTTTGGCTCGTTCTATTTGTCTAATATTATCTAAGGTTTTCTCCCTAAGATAAGGGAATTCCTCTAAGAGTTGATAAAGAGGTCTGAGCATATGAAGACGACCTTACACTTAAGGACTCAAGTCAAAAATAAACAAGACGACACAACTTAAGTTAAAGATCATATATGGCTACTTGAAAAGAAAACTAATCAAGAATAGTCAAGAACAACTCACCGAAAAACTCATAAGCTCGTCGGAAAACTCATAGGCTCACCGAAAAACTCAAACTCACCAGAAAGCTCAAAGCCGAGACCAAAAAATGCAACAAATAAAAATTAAAGGCTGAAAATAACCAAAGAAGGGTGAAGAGGATACCTGGCTGACCGTGAAATAAGAAGGAGGAGGATGATAATCGAAGAAACTTAAATAACTGCAGCAATAGGGTTCTGGAAAAGAGAGAGTGAAGAGGGTTCAGGTGAGAGAAATGGAGGGAAATGAGGAAGAAAGAGAAGAAGAGTGGTTTTAACCCTCAAATTCAATTGCACAAATCCCAAGGCTCATCATTGCCTTGGGAGCCCAAAAGACAATCAACATCATTGCACTTGTCAGGCACGCCACCCACTTCAATTCTTGACACTTGGAAAAGAGATATTGACACACTAATAAGAATGGACTCGGCCTTTCAAATACCCCTCAACCACCTACACACATAGGTAACTAAGGGCTAGGGGTGATTGATATGCCCTTAATGTACCTGACAACTCAGAGTCACCAACCTCGGCGTATGAGAGGGCCGAGGTAACAAAGGCTCCTGACTCACAACCATCACTCTCGTCCGACATAAGGTCGGCTATGGATGACGTCAATGGTCACCTCATTATCGGGCGGCATCAGAGATCACACATACCTCGCTCATCAACCTCGGCCGGGAATAAGCCGAGGTAGCAAGGACCACCCCCATCGTGACCAACCTCGGCTGAGAATCATCCGAGGTTCCTGTTAGTCCAACGTAACCTCGGCCCAGGCCGACGTTATAATTCCACCTGTCTTACCTCTGCTATCCTACTGAGTCGAAATCATCATGAATAACCTCGGATTGAGTAGTAGCCAGACTTCACCAACCTCGTACTCTTCTAGGATGAGGCTGGTACAAATTGAAGACAGCTGAGTATTTACACGCACATGTATGGCTTGGAACACGTGGACAGATCTGTTATAACCAAATTATTCCCTTCACGTGAGGGAATATTGAGGTCATCATTACTTAGTTGAGATCAGTCAGGTGTCACTCTCATACTGGTCCGATGCTCATGCATATGCTCATTGTATGCTTGAGGGGTACATTAAACCCCCAAGCACTATATATAGAGGTCATCCTCTACCTTGTAAAGGGATCCAAAAGGACAACTGTAGCTGAAACACTATCAAATTATATAGTAGAGAGAGAGAGCTTGATAGATTGTATCCATGGCCATTAGTGCCTTATTCTGGTGACCTTATTCACTCACTTGCACAGTGGACGTAGACCTAATTGGTTGAACCACTTATATATTGGTGTTCATCCTCTTCTCCTCATCTGAATCTCTTATACTTAGTATATACTTGAGCTGCCATTGCTATAACTGATTTGAGATTACAAGCACCTTGAAGGGTGGTCCTATTTCCAGCATCATCACTTAATTCACCAAGTTTGAGGAAAAATATGATTAAAAGTGATGGTTGGAAATGGATTTGAATGTGGAAATCACGCTGACTTCGACAGGGGTTTTCTGAGCTCGCTGACAGTGATGGATTTCAGATCTTGTTCTCCTTTCGCAATGAGGTCAGGCCCTCCTTTTTATAGGCCCAAGGCATTGCCGATCGTCATAGTCCTGGTCTTGCCAATTGGCAGGTGTGTTTAGGCACACTATCGATAGGGAGGGTTTGGAACCTGTCGTTTGGCAGTCTCTTTCAGGTTCCTTCAAAAAATTGATTGTAGAGCGCAAATCGTTGATCCGAATCGCACACGGGGTGAACCATTGGAAATTTAATTCAAAGACCTTCGAAAGTTTTTGGGACTGCTCCCAGGTCCGAGAGTTGACTTTGGGTCAAATGTGGCTTAGAAGAGTTCGTCGGTCCTTTGGATGGGGAATTATCGAACACAAATGAATTGTTCATCCGTATGATAAGTCAGAATCACACATAGGGAAGACCGTTGGAATGGTTAGGAGATGTACTTCGACATTCCAAAGAGATTGAGTCAATTTGGGAAGTTAACTTCGGTCAACTCGGGCCTGGAAGCGTTCAGTGACCTTTCAGAGTAAAATGGATCATTTGTACACGTCGTAAGTAAGAATTGGGCATGTAGTAGACCGTTGGAAAGGGTTTTTAGCACCCTTTGAAGATTCATTCAGTCTCAATCAAGATGAAGAGTTGACTTTGGTCGAACTGAGCCTCGAAGAATCCTATGACCTCTTGATCATGTTTCGAGGGAAAATGGGTCGTTCATCCGCATCGTAAGTCAGAATCATACACGGGATGGACCATTGGAAAGGGGATTCAGTTCCCTTTATAGATTCATTCAATCTCTATCAAGCTGAAGAGTTTGACTTTTGGTCAAATAAAACTTGGGAGTGCCCGATGGCCTCTAGGTTAGTAACCAGGGTATGACTTAGGTTTAGCTAGCTGATGAACCGCTTGATGTATTACAATTTCTCAAGGAAAGCACAAACTTCTTTTTCTGTTCGGGGAGGTGGCATCTCAAGTATAGCTTTTAGCTTGGCGGTATCTGCTTCTATCCCTTTTTCACTAACCACGAATCCCAAGATTTTTCCCTTTGTAACGTCGAAGTCACATTTCTGTGGATTGAGTCTCATCTGATATTTTCACAATCATTCCAAAAACATTAGAAGAGCGGGAACATGAACTTATCTACTTTTGGATTTGATAATCATATCATCCACATAGAGCTTGACTTCTTTGTGAATCAGATCATGTAGGATGGTTGTGGCAGCCCTCTGGTAGGCAGCCCCAGCATTCTTGAGACTAAATGGAATATAAGTGTAGAAAAAGGCTCCCCATGGTGTGATGAACGCATTTTTTTCCTGGTGATCCGAGTGCATTTTGATTTGGTTATATCCTTCAAACTCGTCGACGAATGACTTGAGAGCATGATTGGCTATGTTGTCCACGATCATGTCGATATTGGGTAGCGGGTAATCATCCTTTGGAGAGGCTTTGTTCAAGTCCCTTTAGTTTACACACATCCGAACATTCCTCCTGATTTTGGCACAAGCACTATGTTGGGTAGCCACGTGGGATATTCGGTCACACGAATAAAACCCACATTTAGATGTTTAACCACTTCTTCTTTGACTTTGAGCGACCATTCGGTGCGTAGCTTTCTCAACCTATGTTTAAATGGCTTGTAATATGGGAGAGTGGGGATCTCATATTGAGCTATTTAGGATCAATGTCGGGTATATCTTCATAGGACCATGAGAAGACATCCACGAATTCCTTCAATAATTCCTCGAGTTGTGCGCGCTCATTCTCGCCGAGGGTAACCCCTATCCTAATCTCGCGTAGTTGGCTACTAGAATGAGGTTAACAATAATAGTTTCTTCTTCATTAACTTGAATGAGGCTATGTTGTTTGTTATTAATCTTATTTAGATTAGTTGACAATTGTTCATTTGTAAAATCATCATCATCAAAAGTTTGATTGGAATAAAAAAAATTAATGCAAGGCACAACAAGATACTCAAAATCTTTATTTATTTCATTAATAGGAAAAACAGAATTGAGAACCTCATCAAAGGAGGTCTCGATTACATTTGAGCAAGGATAAATAACAGAAGAAGAAATGGGGTAAACATTGGGGTTAAGTGGAATTTCAACAGTTAGAACTGGTGCAGCATGCCAGTTGAGGAGAGGTGTATCAATAACTTTAATCAGGTGGGATGGATCATGTGATGCAGTGCTTGAATGAACCATGCAGAGTGTCAGCCCTAGTATTTATAAGTTGAAGGAATCTTCAAAGTCACTTCCTTCAGAATCTTCGGTATCTCTGATGAGAAGTTATACATGGTGTTGGGAACTTTGGGCGCATGGGTAGCTATCCTGGAAAAAGATCTCCATTCTGGGCTTCATCTTCTTGTCTGTATGGTCATACCAGGGTTTCAAAAAGCCACAAAATGGGAACCCTTCGCCCTATTTGATAAATCATCCATTCAAGAAGTCACTTGAAATAGTCTAGATGTAGTCTAGTCCTCTCTTTATTCGATACTGGCAGATCATTCTGAGCTCTTGTTCTAATGGTTGATACCCCAAACCACAAGGAGGGAAAGCTTTCTTCAGTTCAATGGTCTCAAGTATCCCTTTCCGTCTTTGCCCTAGTCCCAATCCGGGCATGAAGTGCATGTTTCTAAACATCTGAATCACATTGATGTTGCCATGAGGGTCGTATTTCAGACAAACCCTGTCTTTGAAATCATCCCCTTTCGAGAGAAGAAGTGGTTCAATTCGGAATACTGATAGGAGCATATCATTTAACCCATGTTGTATCTCAAGGATTGGACTGCTGGTACTTGCACCCTCGGTATTATCGTCGTCACCCAATCTGTTGATGACTCGTTCGTCGACAAAGAACTTAAATGTTTGATGGAGTCAGGAAGACGCACCCTTGATACTATATAGACAAGGTCGTCTGAGGAACGGGTTGAAATAAGATGGGATGCCAATAACTTGGAACTCAACGATAGGGTTTATAGGGCCAGCCCTTATTATATGTTTTATGGATTCGATCACTTATCGACGAGTATTATTATAGACACGTACAACAGCGGAGGTTGGAGCAAGGTCACTTTCCTTCAGTCCTAAGCATTTGAAAGTTCTTAATGGGAAGACATTCAAGGCGGATCCATTATCGATAAGAGAGAGTGGTACAATCTTCTCCATAACTTCGACGGAGATGTTGAGTGCATGATTGTGGTTTGACCCAATTCTGGGGATTTTTCTTCGGAAAAGGATAGCATTCGGGTAGAGGTCAAGGATCCGACAAAATTTACCCCTTCGCCTGGTGTGGTAGAAGGAGGAACTGTGGGTCTAGTGAGAAATTTGATCAAGGCATTTTTGTGCAGTTGGGAAGACATGAAAATCCCCCATAGGGTGATGTTATCTTGAGTTTTCTTCAGTTGATCGAGTATCTTGCTTTCCTCGAGGGTCAATTCTGGCATAGGAAGGTTTTCAACACCCTTCCCTTTATCATTGGCTGGTGGTAAGTTTGGGATCTGGTAATGCCTCCCTGGCCTGGTCATGTGATTTACTAAAGAAGGGAAGAACATTAACCCTATTTCTTTATCAATCTTTGGTTGTTCTGCCATCTTGTTTATTTCTCTGAGGAGCTCCTTAAATGATATCATCCCACATATGTCGGCTACCGGGCCTATTTCACTGAAGCTTACTCTTTATTTGAATCTTTGAATTCTTCCCCCTATCCGGTGGTAACAATTTTGTCTTTACATGTAAAGTCAAAACATTCCACAACTTCAATGGCTTATTTGTACACGTCTTCCCATTATGTGTGGATAAGTAAGGGTGAAGAGACCAGGCATCCTTGTAGCTTAAGAGTATCAAGTAACTCGGTCATACTGCAAATATAGTTGGTTTACCTGAATAGTTCTTCCATGATATGGACAACCCCATCTAGGATGACTTCATCAGTTGGTACCACCCAACTGTCTGACTCTCGGGCCCATTTTGTGCTTCCAAGAATAGCGTGCTGAACTTCTGGCAATTAATGATCACACGTGAGGGAAATTTCAGCCCAAACTCTAGGAGTTGATTTAATACTTTTGATAATTCCATAATTCCATTTTCATAATGGGTACAAACAGCGATGCATGCTCTGGTAAGGAGTGACAGTGCCTGATCAGCGAGGCAAACAAGGTGTAAGAGGAAATATGGGAAAGTTTGGAGAGGCTTGGCAGAGTATATGGGTGGGATTTGAGTTGAGAAATTTCTAGGAAGATAGCATTGGTTTCATTTAGGAGTGGGTTGTTAGTAGTGTTTGGCTTAGGATTGGCTGGTGGGGCAATGGTACCCCGGTCAATTAGACCTTGGATTATATTTCGGAGGTGAAAGCATTGGTCGGTGGTATGGACAGCAGTTTGGTGAAAGGAACAATGGGCATCTGCCTGGAAGTTTCTTGGGAATGGATTTGGCAATGGACGAGGTTACAAAGGTTTGATAAGGTTTCGGCTTAACAAGGCTTGATAAACTTTAGAGAGGGGAGCATAGAGCTTGATGTATTCCTTTCGGACTGGGACAGGGAGACTTTCTGGTGCCCACGAAGTGGTTGGTTGAGAGATGTTGTTGATGGTTGAGACTGCAGCATTGGCAGGTTTGTCATATTTTCTAGGGGTGAACTGTCCGGACACTTTCTTTGGTTCAACTTTTATTTTAGCAAGACCTTCCTCGATTTCTAATCCTAATTCTCTGAGAGCCCGGAAGCCGGGATAGTGTTGTCCTCCCATTATTGCTCGGACATGGGGAAAGAAGTTCTTCTTCACTATGTTGACTTGTTCTTCCTCCGATGGACGATTGGTCATAGTGGCTTCTTTTTCCCTCCATCGGGCTATGAAGTTACTTACTGATTCCCCAGAGTTCTATTTAAGAAGCTCTAAATCATGGCGGTTGACCTCAAGCTCTTCGTTGTATTTGTACTGCGACATGAATTCTCGGGCTACATCCTCCCAGCTATGGATTCAGGACTCCTCGAGAGACAAAAACCATCGGAGAGCGCTATCCTTCAAAGTTTGCTGAAATAATTGGGACATCACTTCCTTAGAAGCCCATAGTAGAGTCATGGAATGGTGATAACTATGAAGATGAAAAATCGGGGGTCCACTTCCTCCAAATTTCTCGATATTGGGCATCTTGAACTTATCGGGTAACCTCGCCTTAGGATAAGGAGATATGTGGGTGTAGTCCATGTAATTTAAAAAGATTCTGACTTGGTCAAACTTCTTAGTTAGAACCTTGAGATCTTCCTTCACTTTGTTCAAATCTTCCTCTTTTGGATCAATGATCATATGTAAGTTAGCCCCAGGTTCGGCAAGGTTTGGCATAGGAAGTTGGGCAGGCGGCGACCCATTAATAGGAGGGGCACGTGGAGCGTGATGATACTCTTCAGGAACCTAGATAGGATCGTGTGGATGCATAGCACGATAGAATATGGCCTCGGGCCCTTGAGGAGCAGGAATCTGGTTTCATTCCATCTTTCGGACCTCTGTCTGAAGGTTTTCAATTTTGGACACGAGCTAAGCTAAGATTGCCCTCAGATCTGGCTGCACAACTGGTACTTGATCTATATTTTCCATGGAAAATGGATGGATATCGAACTCGAAAGAAGTAGCAGGGGGACGGACGGAACTCCAGGGTTATTTGACTGAAGATCGAAGCCAATAAGGAGCCAGGCCAAGGGCGTGTGATCGACCTGAGAAGGCATAAAATGGGATTTGTTTTTTAGATAAAGAATGAAAATATTTTTGACATTTTTTTTCTTTTTAAGATTGAAAGACAAAATACTTTTGGATTTTTTATAAAGAAAGGAGATATATTTTTGGATTTTTGATAAAGAAAGGAGATATATTTTTGGATTTTTTATAAAGCAGGAAGAAATATTTTTGGATTTTTGATAAAGAAAAGAGAAATGTTTTTAGATTTTTGATAAAGAAGGGAGAAATTTTGGGAGATGGGTCTGAGCATGATTATTATAATTATTATGTTCTCACTTGTATTAAATTTTCCTAAATACAAAATGAAATGTCGGACGAGACCCGTGCCTGAAAAAGGTGGGTTTGTAACATATGCAAAGATATGGTTGGACTTGTGACCAGGCTCACGGGCAGGGCCCTATTTTAAAAATTCCCAAAAATTTGGGCGACAGACTGGCCCAGAATTTTGGCAGAGTTTTAGGTCTAAATCGACAATCTAACATGTGTGCCCTAGGCTTCACACCTATATGCGGGTATGCAGTTGGTTGGGTGAATCGAAAAGGGTTCTTCCCTTTGGCGTGCCTTCCACAACATACGCCTTTCTTTTAAGGGTGATCGGCATGTGTGGAGAAGCCATTTGATATACCTAAGTGTACGTGAATTGCCTCACTATATACCTCATGGGGAAGGTACGTGTGAGAGCGAATTCAATATACTCAGCGTACGTAAACGAGTTCCCTACGACATACCTCCCATCATGACTTTGATCAAACGGTACGATGCGGGGGAACCATTCGATATACATCGAAGGTACTTGGCCAATGGAAGGTAAGAGTCATTTCGCTTAGAATAACAACGCCCTGTCGGACCAGCGCCCATCACAAAGTGACCCTCGAGTTACTGAACAAAATTTGGTCAATCACAATGCTCTTTGGTGATGTCGTGTGAATCATGCATTATTTTCTTATTAGTATTGTATGATGAGAGTATCTTTCTTGATCATGCCAAACAGGGAGCAAAGTACAAGTACCAATGGTATACCAAGTATGGATGGGTGATGCGTGCAACATGTGGACATAAGTGATCCTAGGTGCACGTGGTGTGAAGTGTACATGGAGAATCTTCTACAAGTGTGTGAATATAAGCATAAGCATGAGGTATACATGAATATTAAAAGGGGCGTAAAAAATAGGGGAAAATATAACACCCATGTAAATAGACTCTAGCTCTCAAAAATAGATTCCCCAGCGGAGTCACCACTATGGCCATCCCCGATACTCGCGGAGGGAGGGAAGAAAAAGAGGGTATATTCAACATCGAGAGGATCTTGGTCCCACGCATCCCTCTCAGGAGCGCTTCGGTCGACGTCGATGATGAGGTGAAAATGTAGAGAGATGGAGTCGCCAGTCTATTTTACTCAAAACAGACAAAAGAAAAAGGGAGACATCCCGAAGGATAACGTCCAAAGATATACTAATTTATACGAAACCAAAATGATTGAAAAAGGGTCCGAAGGCTAAGTTACGAAATGGGAAGTTGTTAGGCACCCATTCCGCCCTTATGGTCTCTCATGGGTTATTGATATTTTCCTTTATTTCCCCGTGATATGTGTGCATGTGTATATATAGTGGAGATAGGAATGATCGACTAGTATCATGGAAGAGATAAAGAGAGTAATCCGTAGGAATGTTCCTAAAAGTTACATTAGAAATTAGGATTTACACAATTATCCTAGCGTTGATAATTATAATGGAACAATAACGCATACGGAATAATAGGCCACTAAGAACAAATATTTTTATAGAGAGAGAGAGAGAGAGTCTAAGAGAGTTAAGATTAAAGAACATAGAAAAATAGTAAATGAGAGAAAAGTAGGAATAAGACTCGAGTCTCGGGTTTTATCCCGAGACGCCTATGTAGCCTATGGAGGTATAAAAGCCCACGTAGTTCGTATGCAAAATGAGGGGTGGGATTTATCCCATCGGGGACTTCTGTTATATGTGTGTGTATGTGTGTGTGTGTGTAAAAAAGTGTTTTAGTTGTGCCAAAAGTACGAGAAAAGTCTGAGAATTCCCGTTTGGAATTTATTAGCAAACCCTATTTTTCTTATTTTTCGGGCTTTATTTATATGAAAATAAGAGATGTGCAATAATACTAAATAAAAAGTATATTAGGATATGTGGGATGAGAGGATAAAAGTGCTAAGTAATAAAACAAATTAATTTTTGGGTAATTTAAAGAGAGAGTTTACAAAATTGGACCTTCTTGAAGATCTTGAGCTTGAGCTTGGATGTTAGAGAGCATCCCTTGCACTTCGATGATGATGGAGGGTACTTAATTCACCAAGTTTGATGAAAAAGATGATGAAAGGTGAAAGTTGGAAAGGTATTTGGATGTGGAAATCACGCTGACTTTGAGAGGGTTTTTCTGAGCTCGCCGAGAGTGATGGATTTCAGATCTTGTTCTCCTTTTGCAATGAAGTCAGACCCTTCTTTTTATCGGCCCAGGGCACTTTTGATCGGCATAGTCCTGGTCCTGCTAATCGGCAGGTGTGTTTAGGCACACTGGAACCTGCCGTTTGGTAGTCTCTTTCAAGTTCTTATAGAAAATCGGTCGTAGAGCGCAAACTGTTGATCCGAATTATGCATGGGGAAAATCGTTGGAAAGTTACCTTCAAAAGTCTTTTGGACTGCTCCCAGGTCCAGGAGTTGACTTTGGGTCAAATGTGTCTCGGAAACGTTCATCGATCCTTTTTACGGGGAATTATCAGATACAAACGGATCGTTCGTCCGTATGGTAAGTCAAAATCGTGCACGAGGATGACCGTTGGAAAGGTTAGGATATGTACTTCAAAATTCCAAAGAGCTTGACTCCGTTTGGAGCGTTGACTTAGGTCAACCGGGGGCGTAGAAGCGTTTGATGACCTTTCAGAGTAAAATGGATCGTTCGTTCGCACCGTAAGTCAAAATTGGGCCCGAAGTGAACCGTTGGAAAAGGGTTTCAGCGCCCTTTGAAGACTCATTCAATCTTGGTCGAGCTGAAGAGTTGAATTTGGTCAAACGGAGTTTGGGAGCGTCCAGTGACCTCCTAATCATGTTTCGGAGGAAAAAGGGGTCGTTTGTCCGCATTGTAAGTCAGAATCGTGCACGGGATGGACCATGGGAAAGGGGATTCAGTGCCATTTGAAGATTCATTCAGTATCTAAAGAGCTGAAGAGTTTGACTTTTGGTCAAATGGAGTCTGGGAGTGCCCGGTGGCCTCTAGGTCAGTAACCAGGGTATGACTTAGGTTTGTAGTGATGAGGGGAGGTGCTAGGGGACCTACGTAGAGGTTAGGGGCTATTAGAATGGGGGGTCTACACTATACATATTCAAAAGCTCCTAAACCCTAGTTTCACCCAAACACTTTATGATCACATTTTCATTCTCATATATGCTTTGATAACTTTTTTGTGTGCCCCAAGACATTTATTTTCTTCATCTTGTTAAGAATTGTTTCGTCTGGAGAATTTCATATTCAATTTTCTATTTACACATGGTGCACGTCGTGGTGTGGTTTGGCGATGAAAAAATGGTGGACTCTACATTCCATATCCGTAAACGATTGGTGAGACCTATTAGTGGACATCGAGGCATGTCTGGACTCGTAAGTTGTGGCAGTTGTATGGGTGCATTCATGTTTTGTCTCTATGGAGGAGAGGTTGAATATTGAAGATGCATCAAGGCTTATACAAGCGTCGAGTGGTTGACTAAGTCATCTTTCAACTTTATTAAGACCTTTTCATAGTGAATTCTGTGGTTGGGTCATGTAATACCCCGTAATTTTGTTATTATTAATTTAATTGGGAGGAAATTAAATCAAAAATTAATAAATATTAATAAGCGAGATAAATGGTTATTATTGAATAAAATTATTATTTACTTGTGTGTGATAAGTAAATAGTGATATGATTTATTATATGTCGCGTATGAGTGATAACGACTGTTTAATTGGTGATAGGCCGATAGGGTGTTACATCGATGGATCTATATAATTTATGGGCGATGCACACGGTACACACGTGTTGGGACCAGTTAATGAAAAGTTAATATAACTGGAGTTGGGTGACTCGGATGACCTTTTCGAGTGCAGCGGGAATTCAAGAAGGTTCGATATAGTCCAGAATAGGTACTCGGGTGTTGTGTTTGGGTTCCGGGAACTTTTTAGTCATGAAAAGATCCGTATTGGGGTAGGAGGGTCATTTTATACCTAGAATTAAGAGAAAAACGGGATTAAATTACTTGGGAGGACATTTAAGCGATTGGGAAGGTACATGACAGTCCACCTTTGGGATTAATTTTTTAGGAGGACATTTAAGAGGTTGGGAAGGTAGATGATAGTCCACCTTTCATATTCTAAAAAAAGTTTGAAATAGAGAAACTTAGAGAAGAGGAAAAAAAAGGAAAAAGAAGAGGGATCTTGAATAGGGGAAGAAGAGTATTCAACCTAACTTAGAAGACTTTGGATTTATAATCCAACACGGCAAGTAAATACTTCTTTTATATCGCGATTTCATTGTAGTTAATTACTTTCTTGGGTTGAAATAGAAATTCAGGATTTTGACAATCGATAAAGAATGAATGATCTTGAATTAATGAGTAGTTAGGATTGACTACTGTTGTGATTAGAAATAAGATTATGTTTAATGGAAGAAGATGTAGAACTTAGATAAAAGCTAAAATCATTAATAATCCACTTGATACCAGAATTGTGATCTTGAATTTATGGGGTTTTCCATGTAAGAACCAAATATATTGTTGGGATCATGTTTTCTGGATGATATATGGGTTATATTTCTTGGATTTTTGGTAAAGAACCCTAGAATTGAAGTTGGGTTTTGGGGGTATGAATCCCACCTAAGAAAAATGCTTCATGCATGTTCTTTGTAATCTGGTTTGAACGTCGTTCAAACGAGATGTCATTTTCTTTCAAACAAGATGGGATTTCATTTGAACGACCCATGAGTTTGGGTAGGGTTTGGATAATGAAAATGTTCTAGGCATTTTTCTGAACTCAAGCGAGTATGTGGGAGGTTATCAAATGAGCAGATATTTAATTAAAAATAGTTTTATGCCACTATTTATTAGTGGGAATTTAGTAATTAACTAGGCTTCTCAAGTAAAGGACTAGTTAAATAAATAAATTGACAAGTTGGGACAAACTTCAGGAATCGATGAACCGTGAGCGGTGGGACACACACACACACACACACATATATATATGTTTTCATCCTACAAATTTTATTTATTTTTATAAAAGGTCTGAGGGATGCTTTTTATTGTTTTGAAAAGAAAAAATACATTTTTGTTTTTAAGTCGTTCGAATGAGTTTATACAGTTTGTTTGAAAGATATGTGAATGTCGTTAGAACAAACCTTCAACGAACATCAAATGAGTTTTTTCTGTTAGCAGAACACATGTTGTTCAAAGCTCATTCAGAGTGTGTTCGAACGAGATTGAAATGTTCATTCAAACGAGCTTCTAGTTGGTTCGAACGAGATAGTATTTTCATTCAAAGGAATGTTTGAATGATATTTCTCAAGAAATAAGATTCCTAAAAAAAATGGTATTTATTTCAAGGGGTTATCTCATTTGTTGTAACAGTGACTTTTGATGAAAATCAGTTTCCTATATCTGGACATCCCCGATCCTCATGACGGGAGGGACGAAGAAGAGGGTATCTTCAATGTCGAGAGGATCTTGGTCCTGCGCATCCCTCTCGGGAGCGCTTCGTCTGGCGTCGATGATGAGGTGAATATGTAGAGAGATGGAGTCGCCAGTCTATTTTACTCAAAACAAAAAAAAAGAAAAAGGGATCCATCCCAAAGGACAGCATCCAAAGACATACTGATACATACGAAACCAAAATAATTCAAAAAGGATCCGGGCTAATTTACGAAATGGGGAGGTGTTAGGCACCCATTTTGCCCTTACGGTCTCTCATGGGTTATTGTTATTTTCCTTTATTTCCCCGTGATATGTGTGCATGTGTATATATAGTGGAGATAGGAATTATCTACTTGTATCATGGAAGAGATAAAGCCAGTCATCTGTAGGAATGTTCCTAAAAGTAATATTAGAAAGTAGGATTTACACGATTATCCTAGCGTTAATCATTCTAATTGAACGATAACGCATACAGAATAATGCGCCACTAAGAACAAATATATGTATATATATTGAGAGAGAGTCTAAGCGAGTTAAGTTTAAAGAACATAAAAAAATAGAGAATGAGAGAAAAGTAGGAATAGGACTTGAGTCTCGAGTTTTACCCCGAGATGCCTACGTAGCCTATGGAGGCATAAAACTCCACAAAGTTCGTATGCAAAATGAGGGGTGGGATTTATCCCATAAATCCAATCGGGGACTTCTCTTATATGTGTGTGTGTAAAAAAGTGTTTTAGTTGTTCAAAAAGTGCGAGAAAAATGTGAGAATTCCCGTTTGGAACTTATGAGCAAAACCTCTTTTTCTTATTTTTTGGGTTTTATTTATATGAAAATAAGAGATGTGCAACAATACTAAATAAAAAGTATATTAGGATATGTGGGATGAGAGGATAAAAGTGCTAAGTAATAAAACAAAATTAATGCGAATTTAGGGGGATTTAAAGAAAGAGTTGAGAAAATTGGACCTTCTTGTAGATCTTAAGCTTTATCTTGGATATTGGAGAGCATCCCTTGCACTTGGTTGATGATGGAGGGTATCCATGGCCATTAGTGCCTTATTCAGGTGACCTTATTCACTCACTTGCACAATGGACGTAGGCCTAATTGGCTGAACCACTTATATATTGGTGTTCATCCTCTTCTCCTCATATCAATCTCTTATATTTAGTATATACTTGAGCAGCCATTGCTATAACTGATTTGAGATTATAAGCAGCTTGAAGGGTGGTACTATTTCCAGTATCATCATTTTGGCGATGTCTGTGGGAACGAGAAGCTATCTCTTCCTCTTTTTCAGCTTAACCTCATCGAAAACTCTGGTGGTGAACCAGGCCTCACCCCTCGCATGGAGATGATTCACCATTGAAAGAAGTCCATTAAGGTACTAAGCTCATCTACTTCACAATCCCTTTAGTGTTAACGTATGGCACCGGAATTACCACCACCTCTTCCACCACCTGGTGCTGGAGGACCTAGTTCTAACCAGGCACCACCTCCGTCCGAAATGGTAGAGGTGGAAGCAGCATTGAGATCTTTGGCTGCAATGCAACAAGCAATGAAGGAGAAATTTTCACAACTCAGTCAAAATATAATGAGACCACCTGGGGTTTCACCGGAGATTATTACTCCGGCAGCTGGACAGCTCCATCTTGAGGCAAAGGGACCACCCCAGGCACCGCAAAAAGACCAACCTGCACCTTAGCAGAGGAGGGACGTTGCTGACCCTAGGCGTTTGCGTCTGGGGACGCAAGGACACCCATTCCCTGAGGATAGGTATGATGATTTGGAGGGGCAGAAGACGCTCCAGAATATTGTTACGAGTTGTATGAGGTTTCAAAAAACACTGTGCGTCTTATTCAGTAGAGCCGAGGTTGTGAAGGTAGAAGAGGTGAGGGAGCCCAACAAAGAGGATCAACTTTTGATCGACTGAGCACAGGGTCGGCCTTTGAAAGGATCGGCCCAGACGACTCACAAGGGGAAGAGGGGGAACGTCGGCCTCATCAAGGCCGATCCCACATAGGACGAGGTAGGGACTAAGAAGAGGTCAACAGCTGAAGTTGTGCTACGGTTGGGGAACCCTCGATCCACCCCTTGGAGATGGCTGGAGACAACCTCGGCCAAACCGACATTGCAAGACCATGAAATGACTCCATCTAACGTCTTGAAGAAAAGATAGGAGACCTCATCAAGAGTTGAGACCCACTACAAAGAAGTTTATCGGAGGGCTCCCAATTCGTGGCTAAGATAGTGAGCTTCCCAACCCCTTCCATGTTCAACCCACCTACGGTTTCACCCAAATATGATGGTAGAACCAACCATGTACATCATATTGAGATGTACCAGTCTGTGGCGGACATCTACTCAATACCATATGAGATGAAATGTCGAGCCTTTTCCAGGACTTTGACAGGAGCTGCCCACATCTGGTTTACCACTCTTCCGAAAAACTCAATAGAGAACTTTAAGGGCTTGGTTGAATGCTTCATCCATAGTTTTTGTTTTGGGGTAAGACCTCAAAAGAATACCACTCATCTTCTATATGTCAAACAAGGGAATAATGAGTGCCTAAGAGACTACATCGCAAGATTCAATAAAGAGAAACCAGAGGTCAAAGATTACGAAGAGAACATAGTTATGGCCGCTCTCACAGGTGGTCTCCAGAAGGTAAAGTTGTTATGGAAACTCGCAGAAGATCCTCCCAAGTACATGGTAGAGTTATTGGCAACTATAGGTAAGATCATGAACGCTGAAGAGGCCATGGCCGCAAAGTATGAGGATGAGAACGGTAGTGGTAGCGGGAAGTTCCAAACAAAGAAAGACAGAAAGAAGAGGCCAGCTGATGATAAGTTTTCACGCTATACCCCTCTAACCGTGAGCTACGAACACATCCTCAATGAGATCAAGAATGACCGGTCTATGAGATGGCCAGAGAAGCTGAAGGCCCCTCCGCATAAGAGGAATAAGAACTTATGGTGCGAGTTCCACCAGGACCATGGCCATGTGACAAATAAGTGCTTCGCCTTAAAGGATGAGATCGAGAAGATGTTAAAATCTGGAAAGTTGAACAAGTATGTTGATGGCAAGGAACTTAAGAGGGGAAGAGATAATCCTAAAAAGAAGAGAAATGACAGATGTCGTGATGATACTCCAGCAAGAAGAGACGATGATTCGGATCGTGATGATGAAGACGATCCAGACCTCCCACCAAAAGATGACCCTGCCCCTGTGAAGAGGGTTGGTATGATCTCCTTCGGTGTTAGGGAGGGCTTGCAAGGGGTGGCTCCGAAGTGGATGACCGAAAAGCTCATGTGGCAGAGGTCAGGTCAGTGGCCGAAATAGAGGTGGTAAATTTGACATCTTCAGAGGCCAAGCAGAAGAGAAAGAAGGTGGATATGGACACTCTTATAGTCGGGTTATCCTGACTCGACTTCAAAGGCATCTTAGCTCCGCATGATGATCATTTGGTAATTACAACAAGAGTACATGGATGCGAGGTGCAAAGAATTCTTATAAATGGAGGAAGTTCAGCAGATGTGATGTTCTGGCCTTGTTTCAAAGGCCTAGGCCTTAGTAGGGACATGCTGGTACCCTATCATCATCCATTAATGGGCTTCAGCGGTGAAAAAGTCCATCCATTAGGCATGTATGAGATGGACGTGGGAATGGGAGATGAGTGGCCTAAGAGGTTGATCCGGAAGATCAATTTTTTTTTTTATTATGAACGAAAATCTCTTCTCGGCCTATAACCTCATTATAGGAAGAGTAGCCCTTAAAGAGTTTAAAGCCGTACCATTGACGGTCCACCAGATGTTAATATTCTTGACCCCCTATGGGGTAGGGGAAGTGCAGGGTGACCAGACTATAGCACGATAATGCTACTTCAACTCAGCCGAAGAGAGAGAGGCCTATAAGAGAGCAACCACCACGTATAACATTGATACACTTGACCCTAAAGATGAAAAGAAGTTGAAGAAAGGAGAAGTCGTGAAAGAGGTAGAATCCATCGTCCTCAATAGGGACGAACCAAAAAAAACCATCCAATTCGATAAGGCCTTAAAAGTGGAGATCAAGGAAGAACTGATAAATTTCTTGAGGAAGAGGCAGAGTTTCTTCACTTGGATCCACATGGACATGCCTGGAATCGACCTGGAGGTTATGTGCCACAAACTCAACATGGCAGAAGATGCTAAGATAATCAAATAAAGACAAAGAGTTTACTCTAGGGAGAAGTATGACATCATCAGAGAAGAGGTCAGGAAATTGGTAGAGGCAGAATTCATCAGGGAGGTTATATACCCAAAGTAGTTGTCAAACGCCATCATTGTGCCCAAAGCCAATGGAAAATGGAGGATGTGCGTAAATTTCACCGACCTGAACAAGTCTTTCCCTAAAGATAATTATCCCTTACCTCGATCGATCAAATGGTAGATGCCACGGTAGGGCATGAGCTCATGAGCTTCATGGACGCGTATTCTGGTTATAACCAAATCTTCATGGATGCTCAAGACTCAGAGAAGACATCCTTCATCATCAATAAGGGGATATATTATTATAAGGTTATGCCCTTCGACTTGAAAAATGCAAGATAAACATATCAACATCTTGTGAATAAGATATTTGAAAATCAAATAGGCAAGACTATGGAGGTGTATGTATATGATATGTTGACGAAGAGCTTAACGGACTACACTCATGTGGCAGACCTAGAAAAGACCTTTGATACCATGGACTTGTACAGAATGAAACTCAATCCCGCGAAGTGTATCTTCGGGGTAGGAGCTAGGAAATTTATTGGATTCATTGTCAATCATAGGAGAATAGAGGCGAACCCTGAGAAGATCAAGGCTTTGCTTGACATGAAGACACCAAGAAGTATCAAGTACGTTCAGATCAAGGCTCACTGGAAGAGTAGTTGCACTCAACAGATTTTTTCCTTGAGAAACTAACAGGTGTCTTTCGTTCTTTAAGGTGCTTAGAAAGGCCTTCGAATGGGATAAAAAGTGTGATGAGGCTTTTAATCAGCTCAAGTCCTACCTCGAATATCCCTTGTTCTTATCTCAGCCCATAGTGGGAGAGAAGTTGTATATTTATCGAGCAGTCTCTGAGTCATCTATAAGTGCATCCATAGTTCGGGAGGACGCTGGAGTCCAAAGGCTTGTATATTTAAATAGTAAGGCTCTTCAAGGGGTTAAACAGAACTATCCTCAGATGGAGAAGTTGGCCTACGCTTTCATACATGCTTCTGGGAAGATGAAGTCCTACTTCCAAGCCCACTCTATGGTTATCCTCACTGACTGCCCATTAAGCAAGTCCTCCACAAGCCTGAGAAGTCAGGAAGGTTGATGACCTGGGCCATTAAGTTGGGAGAGTATGACTTTACTAATCAACCCCGGACGACCATTAAAGGGAAGGCACTTGTAGATTTTATGCTGAGTTCACTTGGAAAGAGACTGAAGTTGAGAACAATCCAGTAATAGCACAAGGGTAAAATAGTAACGTCTTTCGAGAATCGAAAGAGGTTGTGTCCAACAGAGCCAGAAAGGGAGTGGCCGAGAATGAGGAAGACAGGTACCTCTTCAAGCAAGGAACCCTTTCAGAGGGGAGTTTCTCAACTAATGAAGACATTTGGAACCTCTTCATTGATGGGTCTTCTTGTAAAAGTGGAAGCGGTGTAGGGCTGATACTCTCAGCTCCGGATGGTACCAACGTTGAATATGAACCAAGGTTTAACTTCAAGGCATTAAATAATGATTCAGAATATGAGGCCATGATAGCAGGCCTCTCCTTGGAAAAGACCCTTAGGGTTGGTCGACCCTTACTCCACAGTGACTCGAGATTAGTTATCAACCAAGTGTTTGGAGTTTATGAGGCCAAGGATGAAAGGATGGACAAATACCTGAAGAGGGTAAGAATAATGCTAGAAGCTTTCGAAGAGATAAAGATGAAGAGAGTACCTCGACAAAACAACATCCACTAGCAAGGTTGGCTTCAGCAACAAGGATAGTTCCAGTCGAGGTCCTACTCAAGCCGACCATTAAAGAAGAGTTTAGTAACCCTTGCCTCAATTTGAACCTAGGTGACTCATGGATGGACCCCCTTATCTGATATATCAGAGAGGGAGAACTTCCAGAATCAAAGCTAGAGAGGAGGAAACAGAGGTACAGAGATGCAAAGTTCTCAATAATAGGAGATATCCTATATAAGAAGGGATTTCTATTATCCCTCCTCAAGTACGTTCATCCCATAGAGGTCCCCCGCGTCCTACAGGAGGTACATGAGGATTCTTTCTCCAGTCACATAGGAGGAAGACCTTTAACCAAGAGGATTATCGCACAGGGATACTGGTGGCCGACTTTGGCCAAGGATACTGCAACTTACGTGAAGAGGTGTGATAAATGCCAAAGATTCTCCACTATCCCCCATCAACCTTATCAGCCTATGATGTCAATAAGTTCTCCTTGGCCTTTCGCAGTATGGGGAATTGACTTGGTGGGTCCCCTACCAAGAGCTGTGAATAACTACAGGTTTTTAATAGTTTCCATTGACTAGTTCTCCAAATGGGTAGAGGCCGAGCCGATGATCATGATTATAGAGCAGAAGACCTTCTAATTCATCTCGAAGAGAATCATATGCAGACATGGACTCCTTAACACCCTCATCTCGAACAACGAAACCCAGTTCAAAAATTCTTCCCTGGAGAAATATTGCAAGAGAGTTGGGATCAAGCAATTTTTCTCTTCTCCTGGTCGGCCTCAGGCAAATGGTCAGACCGAAGTCACAAACAAAACAATCCTCGATGGGATCAAGAAGAGGTTGGAAAAAGCTAAGGGGAGATGGACTGAAGAGGTTTATTCTGTGTTATGGTCCTACAGAACAATGGTTAGGACACCAACAGGGGAAACCCCATTTATGTTAACACATATCTCATAAGCTATCATACCAACAGAGGTAGGACTCCCCACTCACAGGGTTCATACCTATAACTCTGAGAAGAATGGGGAGGAGAGAAGACTTGGCCTAGATTTGACTGAGGAGAGAAGAAAAGACCCAGAGGTCAGACAGGCAGCCTATTAGCAGAGAACATCAAAGTTCTACAATCAAAGGGTGAAATCAAGACATATAGACGTGGGAGACCTAGTGCTGAAGAAGACATTGCATAAGGCAAGCAAGCTTGACCCAAACTGGCATGACCCTTACAAAGTGATCGAGGAGGTTGTACCCGGGACCTATAGGCTGGAAAATCTTGAAGGGGAACCTTTTTCTAATCCATAGAATGCTGATGATTTAAAAAAGTATTACATATGATGTTGTAATGATTCCTATGTAAATTTATCAACTTGTGAAGAGATTATTAATGAGAACATGAGTTCCTGTGTCAATTCTTGGTTCATTATGATTTGGTGGAATTTATGGGGGTAACATCCTAGTTGATGAACTCAGACCTTGAAATATCATAGTTTGGTGACAAGGTCTGAGGTTCACATCACACTTGGATGACCTCAGACCTTAAACATCATTAATTCGATGAAATTTATGGGGGTAACATCTTAGTTGATGACCTCAGACCTTAAAACATGAAGTTTGGTGACAAGGTCTTGGGTGAACATCACACTTGGATTACCTCCGACCTTAAACATCATTAATTTAGTGAAATCTATGGGGGTAACATCTTAGTTGATGACCTCAGACCTTAAAACATCATAGTTTGTTGATAAGGTTTAAGGTGAACATCACACTTGGATGACCTCAGACCTTAAACATCATTAATTTGGTGAAATCTATGGGGGTAACATCTTAGTTGATGACCTTAGACCTTAAAACATCATAGTTTGGTGATAAGGTCTGAGGTGAACATCACACTTAGATGACTGCAGACCTTAAAAATCATTAAATTAATGCAATTTATGGGGGGTAACATCACACTTGGATGACCCCAAACCTTAAATATAATTAATTTGGTGAAATTTATGGGGGTAACATCTTAGTTGATGACCTCAGACCTTAAAACATCAAGTTTGGTGACAAGGTCTTGGGTGAACATCACACTTGGATTACCTCAGACCTTAAACATCATTAATTTAGTGAAATCTATGGGGGTGACATCTTAGTTGATGACCTCAGACCTTAAAACATCATAGTTTGGTGATAAGGTCTGAGGTGAACATCACACTTGGATGACCTTAGACCTTAAACATCATTAATTTGATGAAATTTATAGGGAATACATCTTAGTTGATGACCTCAGACCTTAAAACATAATAGTTTGGTGACAAGGTCCGAGGTGAACATCACACTTGGATGACCTCAGTCCTTAAACATCATTAATTTGGTGAAATCTATGGGGTTAACATCTTAGTTGATGACCCCAGACCTTAAAACATCATAGTTTAGGGATAAGGCCTGAGGTGAACATCACACTTGGATGACCTCAGACCTTAAACATCATTAATTTGGTGAAATCTATGGGGGTAACATCTTAGTTGATGACCTAAGACCTTAAAATATCATCGTTTGTTGATAATGTTTAAGTTGAACATCACACTTGGATGACCTCACACCTTAAACATCATTAATTTAGTGAAATCTATGGGGGTAACATCTTAGTTGATGACCTCGGACCTTAAAACATCATAGTTTGGTGATAAGGTCTGAGGTGAACATCACACTTGGATGACCGCAGACCTTAAAAATCATTAATTTGATGAAATTAATGGGGGGTAACATCACACTTGGATGCCCTCCAACCTTAAATATCATTAATTTGGTGAAATTTATGGGGGTAACATCTTAGTTGATGACCCTAGACCTTATAAACATCATTAAATTGGTAGTATGATTAAAAGGTTAACATCATAACTAGTGATGAAGGCACCATTATATCATGAGGCTTCAAACCTTAATATATTCAGATTGCATAAAAAAACATTCAAGGAACAGTCAACAAAAGAAGCAAAGCCCTCTTCAGAGGTTGATATGGCATGAATTTAATACTTACAAATCAAAATGGTGTTTTTAAAAAGTGTTTTTAGAAGTTACAGATCGATATGGATCAGAAATAAAAAATTAATAGTAAGAGCTTCACCAAATGCGTTTAATTATCTGCAGTCTCAGGGTTAGTGACCATGCCCCCACTTCCTTGGTCGAGGTTGGTCACTTCTACCCCATCATCTTAAGGACCAACATCTTCAGTCCTTGTGTATTCTTGTTGAGCAGTCTCGACAGGTGCGGTACCTCCTTCCTCCTCGACTTCTTACAAGGCCTGAGCAAACCGAGGATCGGCATATCCCAGACCAACGAAGTGAGAGGCTACCAGACTCCCCAACTCTTTATTTTTCATAGCATCCCACTTTCCAGTGGCCTTAACACCCCCTTGGAGGTATTCAAAGCCAAAGCTCACAAATTCGTTCGACACCTTGTAGTCCTCCAAGATCTTTTCGGAGGCGTCATCTAGAGCAGTCTTCACAGCAACATCGAGCTTGTGTTGGAGAGAGTCAGCCTGAGTCTTCAAAGCAGAGCTATGATCCTTTTTAAGCTTGTTCATGTCCTTCTCCAGTCGCTTAACATTAGCTTCAGACTTCTCTATGGAAGCCTTCAGACTCTCCACTTCAGTATTCAAAGCATCCTCTATCTTTTGGGCCTCTCTGCCTTTCTCAATCAGAGGGAGTTTCCTCAGGGTCCAGTCAACGAACTGGTGCATGGTGATGAGACCCTGTAAAACATGTGAAGAAATGTCAGTTCGAGATTTGGTATAGTTCAAAGCCGATGTTACACTTAAAAATAATAACAAAATTCTTACTTGAATAGATCGGCGGAGGCTAAACTCGGCCAGCATAGGGGTTTCTAGAGAATGGCAGAACAGTTTATCATCATCGGTCATAACAGAGCCGGTGGCATCCAAGGCCTTCAAACTTTGGCCAATGAGACTATTACCAATCTTTAACTTCTCTAGACGAGCAATTAATGCGACTTCAGAGGAGATGGTTATCACGCAATCCCCTTGGAAGTTTTCTTCTTCTGCCTTTGATCCTTAGGGGCAGCGTCATTGGACTTCTTTTTCTTTGAGGCATCGGCCCTTGAAGTGGTGGGAGGAGGAGGAGGCGCATTTAGACATTCTTTCTTCACCATCTTTGTAAGACTGGGGGCTTCCATTTCCCATATATCGTTTGAGACTCCTGTCGGACGCTCTGAAAAAGAAAGGCATGAGTTAGAAGATCAGAGACGTAGCAAAATCAGAAGTTCAACTTGTTGAAAAAATTATGTAACTTACGAATCTTGGTCAGGGGACTCCCACCAAGGCCAGTCTCAGAGAGGTAGTAGGTGTCATCAAATGCTCGTACTTGACCAACAGACCATGCTCCCCCTGATCTTGAAGGTCTTTGACCCTCCGAAAGTTATTCTAGCTTAATCCAGGGTCGGCCCTAACAGCCATTGACACCTTTCCCCACTTTAATGGTATCCTAGGCTCTAAAGATGAAGAGGGGACACAAGCACCAAATTACCATGCCCCTGAGGGGAAGAAGTATCATGGTTTCCAATTATGGTTGGAAGTCTGGGTAACCAGCAACGTCATCTTAGTAGACTTTCGAGCTAGAAATTGATAGTAACTCGGATTATTCCTAGCAGAGGAGGGCACGTAGCACCCTGTGAAGACCTGGACGGGAAGGTCTGAATGATGGACCGCCCTCCATAAGACGATAGCCCCAATAATTACTCTCCAGGCATTGGGGGAGAGTTGGGAAGGAGCCAAGTTAATGTAGTACAATATGGCTCTAATTATGGGATGAATGGGAAGATGAAACCCCAACTTAAACATCTACTTATATAGGCAGATCTTACCATCTTGGCCGCAAAAAATCCTCTCATCCCTCAGAGGCCTCCTAAGTTTTATTGAGGGACCTATCTAATAAAGATACCTAAAAGCTAAGAGGTCGAGCTCACTGATAGTTTTCTCTATCCCGGCTGCCTCTGAGGTGTCAACGTTGCTTTCACTACCATCATCCTCATCTCGGGAAATGTCGACTTGGGTAGGGGTGGGAGCACCATCAGGGAACCTCTAAGCGAACTCAGCCCCTGTAGCGGTTGATAAGGGAATAGCTTAAAATATTAGGGGAATAGTCACACTAGGTCCTATAATTTCGACATCAGAGGAAGAGTGCAAAGTTCTAGAACTCTTATTAGACGAGGCACGGCTAGAAACCTCGGCTTGGTCAGGGGCTTGATCCATCCTGATGGAATAATCCATGGCTTCTTAAAAAGAATCCATGGACATGGGTCGATGACTCAAACTCAGACATTAGAGTGGGTTCCAACAGAGTGTCCGCTGGCTCAACTGGGTCTATTGGGTCAGGGTATATTACCCTCAGAGAGGTGGAAAGATTGGTCTGAAAGGAAATGCCTCTTCCCTACGAGCTTCCTCTTGGGCTCGTTCTATTTGTCTAATCTTATCTAAGATTTTCTCCCTAAGAGAAGGGAATTACTCTAAGAGTTGATAAAGAGGTCTGAGCATATGAAGACGACCTTACACATAAGGACTCAAGTCAAAAATAAACAAGACGACACAACTTAAGTAAAGATCATATATGGTTACTTGAAAAGAAAACTAATCAAGAATAGTCAAGAACAACTCATCAAAAAACTCATAAGCTCGTCGGAAAACTCATAAGCTCACCGAAAAACTCATTAACTCATCAGAAAGCTCAAAGCCGAGACCAAAAAATGCAACAAATAAAAATTAAAGGCTCAAAATAACCAAAGAAGGGTGAAGAGGATACCTGGGTGACCGTGAAATAAGAAGGAGGAGGATGATAATCGAAGAAACCTAAATAACTGCAGCAATAGGGTTCTAGAAAAGAGAGAGTGAAGAGGGTTCAGGTGAGATAAATGGAGGGAAATGAGGAAGAAAGATAAGGAGAGAAGTTTTAACCCTCAAATTCAATTGCACAAATCCTAAGGCTCATCATTGCCTTGGGAGCCCAAAAGAAAATCAACATCATTGCACTTATCAGGCACGCAACCCACTTCAATTCTTGACACTTGGAAAAGAGATATTGACACACTAATAAGAATGGACTCGACCTTGCAAATACCACTCAATCACCTACACAAATATGTAACTAAGGGCTAGGGGTGATTGATATGCCCTTAATGTACCTGACAACTCAAAGACACCAACCTCGGCGTATGAGAGGGCCGAGGTAACAAAGGCTCCTGACTCACAACCATCACTCTCGTCCTACATAAGGTCGGCTATGGACGACGTCAATGGTCACCTCATTATCGGGTGGAATCAGAGATCACACATACCTCGCTCATCAACCTCGGCCGGGAATAAGCCGAGGTAGCAAGGACCACCCCCGTCGTGACCAACCTCGACTGAGAATCATCCGAGGTTCCTGCTACTCCAACGTAACCTCGGCCCAAGCCGACGTTATAATTCCACCTGTCTTACCTCTGCTATCCTACTGAGCCAAAATCATCATGAATAACCTCGGATTGAGCAGTAGCCAGACTTCACCAACCTCGTACTCTTCTAGGATGAGGCTGGTACAAATTGAAGACAGTTGAGTATTTACACGCACATGTATGTCTTGGAACACGTGGACAAATCTGTTATAACCAAATTATTCCCTTCACGTGAGGGAATATTGAGGTCATCATTACTTAGTTGAGATCAGTCAGGTGTCACTCTCATACTGGTCCGATGCTCATTCATATGCTCATTATATGCTTGAGGGGTACATTACACCCCCAAGCACTATATATAGAGGTCATCCTCTACCTTGTAAAGGGATCCAAAAGGACAACTGTAGCTGAAACTCTATCAAATTATACAGTAGAGAGAGAGAGAGAGAGAGAGAGAGAGAGAGAGAGAGAGAGAGATTGATAGATTGTATCCATGGCCATTAGTGCCTTATTCTGGTGACCTTATTCACTCACTTGCACAGTGGACGTAGACCTAATTGGCTGAACCACTTATATATTGGTGTTCATCCTCTTCTCCTCATCTCAATCTCTTATACTTAGTATATACTTGAGCTGCCATTGCTATAACTGATTTGAGATTACAAGCACCTTGAAGGGTGGTCCTGTTTCTAGCATCATCACTTAATTCACCAAGTTTGAGGAAAAATATGATTAAAAGTGAAGGTTGGAAAGGGATTTGGATGTGGAAATCACGCTGACTTCGACAGTGGTTTTCTGAGCTCGCTGACAGTGATGGATTTCAGATCTTGTTCTCCTTTCGCAATGAGGTCAGGCCCTCCTTTTTATAGGCCCAAGGCATTGCCAATCGTCATAGTCCTGGTCTTGCCAATTGATAGGTGTGTTTAGGCACACTATCGATAGGCAGGGTTTGGAACCTGCCGTTTGATAGTCTCTTTCAGGTTCCTTCAAAAAATTAATCGTAGAGCGCAAATCTTTGATCCGAATTGCAAACGGGGTGAACCATTGGAAATTTAATTCAAAGACCTTCGAAAGTCTTTGGGACTGCTCCCAGGTCCGGGAGTTGACTTTGGGTCAAATGTGGCTTAGAAGAGTTCGTCGGTCCTTTGGATGGGGAATTATCGAACACAAATGAATTGTTCATCGGTATGATAAGTCAGAATCACACATAGGGCAGACCGTTGGAATGGTTAGGAGATGTACTTCGACATTCCAAAGAGATTGAGTCAATTTGGGAAGTTAACTTCGGTCAACCCGGGCCTGGAAGCGTTCAGTGACCTTTAAGAGTAAAATGGATCATTTGTCCACGTCATAAGTAAGAATTGGGCATGTAGTAGACCGTTGGAAAGGGTTTTTAGCACCCTATGAAGATTCATTCAGTCTCAATCAAGATGAAGAGTTGACTTTGGTCGAACTGAGCCTCGAAGAATCCTATGACCTCTTGATCAAGTTTCGAGGGAAAATGGGTCGTTCGTCCGCATCGTAAGTCAGAATCGTACACGAGATGGACCGTTGGAAAGGGGATTCAGTTCCCTTTATAGATTCATTCAATCTCAGTCAAGCTAAAGAGTTTGACTTTTGGTCAAATAGAGCTTGACAGTGCCCGATGGCCTCTAGGTTAGTAACCCGGGTATGACTTAGGTTTAGATAGCTGATGAACCGGTTGATGTATTATAATTTCCCAAGGAAACCACGAACTTCTTTTTCCGTTCAGGGAGGAGGCATCTCAAGTATAGCTTTTAGCTTGGCGGTATCTCCTTCTATGCCTTTTTCACTAACCACGAACTCCAAGATTTTTGCCTTTGTAACGTCGAAGTCACATTTCTGTGGATTGAGTCTCATCTGATATTTTCACAATCACTCCAAAAACATTAGAAGAGCGGGAACATGAACTTATATACTTTTGGATTTGATAATCACATCATCCACATAGAGCTCGACTTCTTTGTGAATCAGATCATGTAGGATGGTTGTGGCAGCCCTCTGGTAGGCAGCCCCAGTATTCTTGAGACTAAATGGAATAAAAGTGTAGAAAAAGGTTCCCCATGGTGTGATGAATGCATTTTTTTCCTGGTGATCCGAGTGCATTTTGATTTGGTTATATCCTTCAAACCCGTCGACGAATGACTTGAGAGCATGATTGGCTATGTTGTCCACGATCATGTCGATATTGGCTAGCGGGTAATCATCCTTTGGAGAGGCTTTGTTCAAGTCCCTTTAGTTTACACACATCCGAACTTTCCCTCCTGATTTTGGCACAGGCACTTTGTTGGGTAGCCACGTGGGATATTCGGTCACACGACTAAAACCCACGTTTAGCTGTTTAACTACTTCTTCTTTGACTTTGAGCGACCATTCGGTGCGTAGCTTTCTCAACCTATGTTTAAATGTCTTGTAATATGGGAGAGTGGGGATCTCATATTGAGCTATTTAGGATCAATGCCGGGCATATCTTCATAGGACCATGAGAAGACATCCACGAATTCCTTCAATAATTCCTCGAGTTGTGCGCGCTCATGCTCGCCGAGGGTAACCCCTATCCTAATCTCGCGTATTTGGCTACTAGAATGAGGTTAACAATAATAGTTTCTTCTTCATTAACTTGAATGCGGCTATGCTGTTTGTTATTAATCTTATTTAGATCAGTTGACAATTGTTCATTTGCAAAATCATCATCATCAAAAGTTTGATTGGAATAAAAAAAATTAATGTAAGGCACAACAAGATAATCAAAATCTTTGTTTATTTCATTAATAGGAAAAACAACATTGAGAACCTCATCAAAGGAGGTCTCGATTACATTTGAGCAATGATAAATAACAGAAGAAGAAATGGGGTAAACATTGGGGTTAAGTGGGATTTCAACAGTTAGAACTGGTGCAGCATGCCAGTTGAGGAGAGGTGTATCAACAACTTTAATAAGGTGGGATAGATCATGTGATGCAGTGCTTGAATGAACCATGCAGAGTGTCAGCCCTAGTATTTATAAGTTGAAGGAATCTTCAGAGTCACTTCCCTCAGAATCTTCGGTATCTCTGATGAGAAGTTATATATCGTTTTGGGAACTTTGGACGCATGGGTAGCTATCCAGGAAAAAGATCTCCATTCTGGGCTTCATCTTCTTGTCTGTATGTTCATACCAGGGTTTCAAAAAGCCACAAAATGGGAACCCTTCGCCCTCTTTGATAAATCATCCATTCAAGGAGTCACCTGGAATAGTCTAGATGTAGTCTAGTCCTCTCTTTAGTCGATACTGGCAGATCATTCTGATCTCTTATTTTAATGGTTGATACCCCAAACCACAAGGAGGGAAAGCTTTCTTCAGTTCAATGGTCTCAAGTACCCCTTTCCGTCTTTTCCCTAGTCCCAATCCGGGCATGAAGTGCATGTTTCAAAACATCTGAATCACATTGACGTTGCCATAAGGGTCGTATTTCGGACAAACCCTGTCTTTGAAATCATCCCCTTTCGAGAGAAGAAGTGGTTCAATTCGGAATACTGATAGGAGAATATCATTTAACTCGTGTTGTATCTCAAGGATTGTACTGCTAGTACTTGCACCCTCGGTATTATCATCGTCACCCAATATGGTGATGACTCGTCCGTCGACGAAGAACTTAAATTTTTGATAGAGTCAGGAAGACGCACCCTTGATACTATATAGCCAAGGTCGTCTGAGCAACGTGTTGAAACAAGATGGGATGTCAATAACTTGGAACTCAACGATAGGGTTTATAGGGCCAGCCCCCATTATAAGTTTTATGGATCCTATCACTTCTCAACAAGTATTATTATAGGCATGTACAACAGCGGAGGTTGGAGAAAGGTCACTTTCCTTCAGTCCTAAGCATTTGAAAGTTCTTAATGGGAAGACATTCAAGGCGGATCCATTATCGATAAGAGAGAGTGGTACAATCTTCTACATAACTTCGACGGAGATGTTGAGTGCATGATTGTGGTTTGACCCAATTCTGGGGATTTTTTCTTCTGAAAAGGATAGCATTCGGGTAGAGGTCAAGGATCCGACTAAATTTACCCCTTTGCCTGGTATGGTAGAAGGAGGAACTGTGGGTCCAGTGAGCAATTTGATCAAAGCATTTTTGTGCAGTTGGGAAGACATGAAAATCCCCCATAGGGTGATGTTATCTTGAGTTTTCTTCAGTTGATCGAGTATCTTGCTTTCCTCGAGGTTTATTTCTGGGATAGGAAGGTTTTCAACACCCTTCCCTTTATCATTGGCTGGTGGTAAGTTTGGGATCTGGTAATGCCTCCATGACTTGGTCATGTGATTTACTAAATAAGGGAAGTAAATTAACCCTATTTCTTTATCAATCTTGGGTTGTTCTGCCATCTTATTTATTTCTCTGAGGAGCTCCTCAAATGATATCATCCAACATATGTCGGCTACCGAGCCTGTTTCTCTGAATCTTACTCCTTATTTGAATCTTTGAATTCTTCCCCCCATCCGGTGGTAACAATTTTGTCTTTACATGTAAAGTCAATACATTCCACAACTTCAATGGCATATTCGTACACGTCTTCCCATTATGTGTGGATAAGTAAGGGTGAAGAGACCAGGCATCCTTGTAGCTTAAGAGTATCAAGTAACTCGGTCATACTGCAAATATAGTTGGTTTACCTGAATAATTCTTCCATGATATGGACAAAATCATCTAGGATGACTTCATCAGTTGGTACCACCAAACTGTCTGACTCTCGGTCCCATTTTGTGCTTCCAAGAATAGCGTACTGAACTTCTGGCAATTAATGATCACACGTGAGGGAAATTTTAGCCCAAACTCTAGGAGTTGATTTAATACTTTTGATAATTCCATAATTCCATTTTTAGAATGGGTACAGACAGCGATGCATGCTCTGGTAAGGAGTGACAGTGCCTGATCAGCGAGGCGAATAGGGTGTAGGAGGAAATATGGCAAAGTTTGGAGAGGCTTGGGAGAGTATATGGGTGGGATTTGAGTTGAGAATTTCTAGGAAGATAGCATTGGTTTGATTTAGGAGTGGGTTGTTAGTAGTGTTTGGCTTAGGATTGGCTGGTGGGGCAATGGTACCCCGGTCAATTAGACCTTGGATTATATTTCGGAGGTGAAAGCATTGGTCGGTGGTACGTCCAGCAGTTTGGTGAAAGGAACAATGGGCATCTGCCTGGAAGTTTCTTGGGAATGGATTTGGCAATGGACGGGGTTCCAAAGGTTTGATAAGGTTTCGGCTTAACAAGGCTTGATAAAATTTAGAGAGGGGAGCATAGAGCTTGATGTATTCCTTTCGGACTGGGACTGGGAGACTTTCTGGTGCCCACGAAGTGGTTGGTTGAGAGATTTTGTTGATGGTTGAGACTGCAGCATTGGTAGGTTTGTCATATTTTCTAGGGGTGAACTGTCCGAACACTTTCTTTGGTTCAACTTTTATTTTAGCAAGACCTTCCTCGATTTCTAATCCTAATTCTCTGAGAGCCCGGAAGCGGGGATAGTGTTGTCCTCCCATTATTGCTCGGACATGGGGAAAGAAGTTCTTCTTCACTATGTTGACTTGTTCTTCCTCCGATGGACGATTGGTCATAGTGGCTTCTTTTTCCCTCCATCGGGCTATGAAGTTACTTACTGATTCCCCAGAGTTCTATTTAAGAAGCTCTAAATCATGGTGATTGACCTCAAACTCTTCGTTGTATTTGTACTGCGACATGAATTCTCGGGCTACATCCTCCAAGCTATGGATTCAGGACTCCTCGAGAGACAAAAAACATCGGAGAGCGCTATCCTTCAAAGTTTGCTGAAATTATTGGGCCATCACTTCTTCAGAAGCCCCTAGGAGAGTCATGGAATCGTGATAACTACGAAGATGAACAATCGGGGGTCCACTTCGTCCAAATTTCTCGATATTGGGCATCTTGAACTTATCGGGTAACCTCGCCTTAGGATAAGGAGATATGTGGGTGTAGTCCATGTAATTTAAAAAGATTCTGACTTGGTCAAACTTCTTAGTTAGCACCTTGAGATCTTCCTTCACTTTGTTCAAATCTTCCTCTTTTGGATCAATGATCATAGGTAAGTTAGCCCCAGGTTGGGCAAGGTTTGGCATAGGAAGTTGGGAAGGCGGCGGCCCATTAACAGGAGGGGCACGTGGAGCGTGATGATACTCTTCAAGAACCTAGATAGGATCGTGTGGATGCATAGCACGAGCGAATATGGCCTCGGGCTCTTGAGGAACAGGAACCTGGTTTCATTACATCTTTCGGACCTCAGTCTGAAGGTTGTCAATTTTGGACACGAGCTAAGCTAAGACTGCCCTCAGATCTGGCTGCACAACTGGTACTTGATCTATGTTTTCCATGGAAAATGGATGTATATCGAACTCGAAAGAAGTAGCAGGGGGACGGACGGAACTCCGGGGTTATTTGACTGAAGACCGAAGCCAATAAGGAGCCAGGCCAAGGGCGTGTGATCAACCTGAGAAGGCATAAAATGGGATTTGTTTTTTAGATAAAGAACGAAAATATTTTTGACAATTTTTTCTTTTTAAGATTGAAAGACAAAATACTTTTGGATTTTTTATAAAGAAAGGAGATATATTTTTGGATTTTTGATAAAGAAAGGAGATATATTTTTTGATTTTTTATAAAGCAGGAAGAAATATTTTTGGATTTTTGATAAAGAAAAGAGAAATGTTTTTAGATTTTTGATAAAGAAGGGAGAAATATTTTTGGGAGATGGGTCTCAGCATGATTATTATAATTATTATGTTCTCACTTGTATTAAATTTTCCTAAATGCAAAATGAAATGTCAGATGAGACCCGTGCCTGAAAAAAGTGGGTTTGTAACATATGAAAAGATATGGTTGGACTTGTGACCAGGCTCACGGGCAGGGTCCTATTTTAAAAATGCCCAAAAATTTGGGCGACAGACTGGCCCAGAATTTCGGTAGAGTTTTAGGTCTAAACCGACAATCTAACATGTGTGCCCTAGGCTTCAAACCTATATGCGGGTATGCAGTTGGTTGGGTGAATCGAAAAGGGTTCTTCCCTTTGGCGTGGCTTCCACAACATACGTCTTTCTTTTAAGGGTGATCGGCATGTGTGGAGAAGCCATTTGATATACCTAAGTGTACGTGAATTGCCTCACTATATACCTCATGGGGATGGTACGTGTGAGAGCGAATTCAATATACTCGGCGTACGTAAACGAGTTCCCTACGACATACCACCCATCATGACTTCGATCCAACGGTACGATGCGGGGGAACCATTCGATATACATCGAAGGTACTTGGCCAATGGAAGGTAAGAGTCATTTCGCTTAGAATAACAGCGCCCTGTCAGACCAGCGCCCATCACAAAGTGACCCTCGAGTTACTGAACACAATTTGGTCAATCACAATGCTCTTTGGTGATGTCATGTGAATCATGCATGATTCTCTTATTAGTATCGTATAATGAGAGTATCTTTCTTGATCATGCCAAACAGGGAGCAAAGTACAAGTACCAATGGTATACCAAGTATAGATGGGTGATGCATACAACATGTGGACATAAGTTATCCTAGGTGCACGTGGTGTGAAGTGTACATGGAGAATCTTCTACAAGTGTGTGAATATAAGCATAAGCATGAGGTATACATGAATATTAAAAGTGGCATAAAAAATAGGGGAAAATATAAGCAAATATAACACCCATGTAAATAGACTCTAGCTCTCAAAAATAGATTCCCCAGTGGAATCACCACTATGGCCATCCCCGATACTCGCGGAGGGAGGGAAGAAAAAGAGGGTATGTTCAATATCGAGAGGATCTTGGTCCCACGCATCCCTCTCAGGAGTGCTTCGATCGGCGTCGATGATGAGGTGAAAATGTAGAGAGATGGAGTCACCAGTCTATTTTACTCAAAACAGACAAAAGAAAAAGGGAGACATCCCGAAGGATAACGTCCAAAGATAAACTAATTTATACGAAACCAAAATGATTCAAAAAGGGTCCGAAGGCTAAGTTACGAAATAGGAAGGTGTTAGGCACCCATTCCGCCCTTATGGTCTCTCATGGGTTATTGCTATTTTCCTTTATTTCCCCGTGATATGTGTGCATGTGTATATTTAGTGGAGATAGGAATGATCGACTAGTATCATGGAAGAGATAAAGAGAGTAATCCGTAGGAATGTTCTTAAAAGTAATATTAGAAAATAGGATTTACACAATTATCCTAGCGTTGATAATTATAATGGAACAATAACGCATACGGAATAATAGGCCACTAATAACAAATATTTTTATATAGAGAGAGAGACTCTAAGAGAGTTAAGTTTAAAGAACATAGAAATATAGTAAATAAGAGAAAAGTAGGAATAAGACTCGAGTCTCGGGTTTTATCCCGAGACGCCTACGTAGCCTATGGAGGTATCAAAGCCCACGTAGTTTGTATGCAAAACGAGGGGTGAGATTTATCCCATAAATCCAATCGAGGACTTCTGTTATGTGTGTGTGTGTAAAAAAGTGTTTTAGTTGTGCTAAAAGTGCGAGAAAAGTTTGAGAATTCCCGTTTGGAATTTATGAGCAAACCCTCTTTTTCTTATTTTTCGGATTTTATTTATATGAAAATAAGAGATGTGCAATAATACTAAATAAAAAGTATATTAGGATATGTGGGATGAGAGGATAAAAGTGCTAAGTAGTAAAACAAATGAATTTTAGGGGAATTTAAAGAGAGAGTTTATAAAATTGGACCTTCTTGAAGATCTTGAGCTTGAGCTTGGATGTTGGAGAGCATCCCTTGCACTTCGATGATGATGGAGGGTACTTAATTCACCAAGTTTGATGAAAAAGATGATGAAAGGTGAAGGTTGGAAAGGTATTTGGATGTGGAAATCACGGTGACTTCGAGAGGGGTTTTCTAAGCTCGCCGAGAGTGATGGATTTTAGATCTTGTTCTCCTTTTGTAATGAGGTCAGAACCTCCTTTTTATCGGCCCATGGCACTTCTGATCGGCATAGTCCTGGTCCTGCTAATCGGCAGGTGTGTTTAGGCACACTGGAACCTGTTGTTTGGTAGTCTCTTTCAAGTTCTTATAGAAAATCGGTCGTAGAGCGCAAACCGTTGATCCGAATTATGCATGGGGAAAATCGTTGGAAAGTTAATTCACAGACCTTCAAAAGTCTTTTGGACTTCTCCTAGGTCCAGGAGTTGACTTTGGGTCAAATGTGTCTCGAAAACGTTCATCGATCCTTTTTACGGGGAATTATCAGATACAAACGGATCGTTCGTCCGTATGGTAAGTCAAAATCGTGCACGAGGATGACCGTTGGAAAGGTTAGGATATGTACTTCGAAATTCCAAAGAGCTTGACTCCGTTTGGAACGTTGACTTCGGTCAACCGGGGGCCTAGAAGCGTTTGATGACCTTTCAAAGTAAAATGGATCGTTCGTCCGCACCGTAAGTCAAAATTGGGCCCGAAGTGAACCGTTGGAAAAGGGTTTGAGCGCCCTTTGAAGATTCATTCAATCTTGGTCGAGCTGAAGAGTTGAATTTGGTCAAACGGAGTTTGGGAGCGTCCAGTGACCTCCTAATCAAGTTTTGGAGGAAAAAGGGGTCGTTCGTCCGCATTGTAAGTCAGAATCGTGCACGGGATGGACCATTGGAAAGGGGATTCAGTGCCATTTGAAGATTCATTCAGTATCGATCGAGCTGAAGGGTTTGACTTTTGGTCAAATGGAGTCTGGGAGTGCCCGGTGGCCTATAGGTCAGTAACCAGGGTATGACTTAGGTTTGTAGCGATGAGGGGAGGTGCTATGGGACCTACGTAGAGGTTAGGGGCTATTAGAATGGGGTGTCTACACTATACATATTCAAAAGCTCCTAAACTCTAGTTTCACCCAAACACTTTATGATCACATTTTCATTCTCATATATTCTTTGAGAACTTTTTTGTGTGCCCCAAGAAATTTATTCTCCTCATCTTGTTAAGAATTGTTTCGTGTGGAAAATTTCATATTCAATTTTCTATTTACACATGGTGCACGTCGTGGTGTGGTTTGGCGATGAAAAAATGGTGGACTCTACATTCCATATTCGTAAACGATTGGTGAGCCCTATTAGTGGACATCGAGGCATGTCTGGACTCGTAAGTTGTGGCAGTTGTATGGGTGTATTCATGTTTTGTCTCTATGGAGGAGAGGTTGAATATTGAAGATGCATCAAGGCTTATGCAAGCGTCGAGTGGTTGACTAAGTCATCTTTCAACTTTATTAAGACCTTTTCATAGTGAATTATGTGGTTGGGTCATGTAATACCCCGTAATTTTGTTATTATTAATTTAATTGGGAGGAAATTAAATAAAAAATTAATAAATATTAATAAGCGAGATAAATGGTTATTATTTAATAAATTTATTATTTACTTGTGTGTGATAAGTAAATAGTGATATGATTTATTATATGTCGCGTATGAGTGATAACGACTGTTTAATTGGTGATAGGCCGATAGGGTGTTACATCGATGGATCTATATAATTTATGGGCGATGCACACGGTACACACGTGTTGGGACCAGTTAATGAAAAGTTAATATAACTGGAGTTGGGTGACTCGGATGACCTTTTCGAGTGCAGCATGAATTCGAGAAGGTTCGAAATAGTCCAGAATAGGTACTCGGGTGATGTGTTTGGGTTCCGGGAACTTTTTAGTCATAAAAAGATCCGTATTGGGGTAGGAGGGTCATTTTATACCTAGAATTAAGAGAAAAACGGGATTAAATTACTTGGGAGGACATTTAAGCGATTGGGAAGGTACATGACAGTCCACCTTTGGGATTAATTTTTTAGGAGGACATTTAAGAGGTTGGGAAGGTAGAGGATAGTCCAGCTTTCATATTCTAAACAAAAGATTGAAATAGAGAAACCTAGAGAAGAGGGAAAAAAAAAGGAAAAAGAAGAGGGATCTTGAATAGGGGAAGAAGAGGATTTAACCTAACTTAGAAGACTTTGGATTTATAATCCAAAAAAGCAAGTAAATACTTCTTTTATAATGCGATTTCATTGTAGTTAATTACTTTCTTGGGTCGAAATAGAAATTCAGGATTTTGACAATTGATAAAGAATGAATGATCTTGAATTAATGAGTAGTTAGGATTGACTACAGTTGTGATTAGAAATAAGATTCTGTTTACTGGAAGAAGATGTAGAACTTAGATAAAAGATAAAATCATTAATAATCCACTTGATACCAGAATTGTGATCTTGAATTTATGGGGTTTTCCATGTAAGAACCAAATATATTGTTGGGATCATGTTTTCTGGATGATATATGGGTTATATTTCTTGGAATTTTGGTAGAAAGAACCCTAGAATTGAAGTTGGGTTTTGGGGGTATGAATCCCACATAAGAAAAATGCTTCATGTATGTTCTTGGTAATCTGGTTTGAACGTCGTTCAAACGAGATGTCATTTTCTTTCAAACAAGATGGGATTTCATTTGAAATACCCGTGAGTTTGGGTAGGCTTTGGATAATGAAAATGTTCTAGGTATTTTTCTGAACTCAAGCGAGTATGTGGGAGGTTATCAAATGAGCAGATATTTAATTAAAAATAGTTTTATGCCACTATTTATTAGTGGGAGTTTAGTAATTAACTAGGCTTCTCAAGTAAAGGACTAGTTAAATAAATAAATTGACAAGTTGGGACAAACTTCAGGAATCGATGAACCGTGAGTGGTGGGACACACACACACACACACACACACACACACACACACACACACACATATATATATATATATATATATATGTGTGTGTGTGTGTGTGTGTGTGTGTGTGTGTGTGCTACTTATTTATTTAAACATACCTACTCGGGAGTGTTATCGTAGGAGATTGCGCGTAGTGGGAAGGCCACTCTTGCATTGACCAACAGGACCACTATCCATGTGTGAGGATAAAAATTGGTTTCGAGTTCAGTTGGGTGCGATGTGGTATGGTTGCGACCCAAGGATGCATGTATATGGCCACATCCATTGTATGTGTATTCATTTGGGATCGGTGGTATGATTTCGACCAGGTGTCTTGGTTTGAGGCGTGATGCCTGGAGTCAGATAGCACGTGACGAATGTATCCCCGAGGTCTGCTGACACGGTTATACGTATATAGTGAGATATATATATATATATATATATATATATATATATATATATATATATATATATATATATATATATATATATATATATATATATGTATGCTTATATGATATTGTGTGTATATATACTTATAGCATGAGTGTATCTATGCTATGTTTATTACGTGATTGTTTACTTATAGCAAGTGTGTCCCTATAATATTGTTTATAGATTTATAACTAGCGAAGGTAGTTAGACTCAGATAATAAAGAGTATTAGCAGTGTTGTGCTTAAATAGTGGTTATGTATCCTAGTTAGACTAGAAAGTTTAATTAGGATAAATAAATAAAAATACTAGGTGCGCACTGTTGTTGATAGGTGAGGTGCATCTGAAGTAAGTGCAACCGGTTAATCTTGAAAGTAATACACTATTGTTAAAATGATTTAAAATTATTATTTACTTGTGAAAATATTTTCTACTCTTCGGGCTTTGACCCGCAGGTTTTTGTCTTTCCAAGTTTTTCTTTTTACACCCCAAGTGTGCAGGAGCAACAGTCGGGATAACGGGGGTAGATCCAATTTTGCCGAACAATAGTTCTGGACGCTACATCCTTGCTTAGCCGCTTCAATCGATTCTTATCTAGATAGGATCAATTGTTTCAGTTTACATCTAGGTGTGTTGCCCATAGATAGTACAATTTTATTTTACTACAAACTTTTATACTTTGTCAAACATGTACTTTATGTACTCAGTTATCATTTAGTTTTTATTTAGTGGATCGTTATGTGGTGACTGATGGTTTATTCGATTCACACTCATTACTTACATATGAATGGTGATTATTTCATCCATTAGAATTGTATGGATTGCCCTTGTTATTTATGTTATATTACCAATTGCGACGGTGATGATAAGAATGATCCATGTTGAGATTCATGTTATATTTTAGTAGAAAATTGGCCACCTAGTATTAAAATAGGCGGGTTGTCACAGGTCATTCAAGATTTTTTTTTTTGTTGGTCTTTCCTCGTACATCGATATGTTATGTGATTTATCTTATTACATCTGATCATACTTAAATTCATGTTACAGGACAAGATAAAATTTGATAAATTGGTGCATAGTTTTAATTTGAGTTAACTTGTTTAAGTTTTATATTTAATTTGAAAAAAAATAACTTTTTTTAGACCACCCTCGCTATTCCGGCACTTTTAAATTGGTATCAGAGTGGGAACACTAAGATATCATGTAGATCTGTCTTTTTGTGTTTTTTTATGGATTGCTTGGGTGTTTATCTCTCTCTCTCTCTCTAGTGGTGTTGTTTTTTCTCTCGATGGGCCATAATAGTGATAAGTTGTCGATGCGTTTAACGATGACAATGACTTACATATTCAAGATGAGATTAATAAGCTTCATAGCCATGCAAAAATTTTAGCTCTTTTGAATTTGAAGTTGGCAAAAAGAATTAAATTTCTTCAAAAATATCATTTTCATTTTAAAGATGAAATTGATTTTTTTAGGAACTGTTTAAACTCAAAAAGATATCATTTACAAGAAGCTCATGGACATGAATCATGATTTTTTAACTTTGAAAGTGTCTAAAAAATAGAGTGAGCATAGGGTCGTATTTTTAGAGAATGCATTAGAGGAATGTGAAATTTCTATGTTTGATTTACATGACATTCAGAAGAATCATAAACATTCAGAACAATCATACATCGATAGATGTTATAACAACATGTGAGAAAGCTCTTAGGAATAAATTCACTTACATTGACGGAATGCGCGATAACCTTATAGGTATTATTAAAAATTTAAAGAAGGATTCCCTATTATTTTAGGAATCTAAATTGTTGCTCGATCCTAGAATTTTAAAGTTAAAAGATGACTTAAGAGAATCAAGTAGTGATGGTATTGGCTTTGTTATTTTGAATTCTTTTGTTTCTAAATACAATACCATCATTGGTTTTAAAGGGTCCACCATAGCCCAGGGAGTTAGAAAAATTCAACCCAAAGGTCACATTTCTCATCGCATCAACACACGCACACACTAAGGTAGGAAAGGTCACCTTAGGAGTTTTTTCTATAATCTTAGAAAAGACCATAGGAAGTTGAAGTCTAGTGTGCACATGGTTCCTAAAACCTAACGCATTAACTATTCAACTATTTAGGTTAGGAAATTGGTTTTGGGGGCGATAAATGTTAGATTAGTTGATTCTCGTATTCTTTCACAAGACGCTTCATATGATATACCTAATAGGTGATTGATTGTATGTTTTTCATCCAATAGGTATTTTAATTCGTGTTAATTATGTTTGATAGTTGTATGAATTTGAATACTTTGTATTTTTTTAGGTCTTATTAAAAATACAAAAAGATTATATTTTTCTTTTTTTAATTAATATAATTTTAAAAATTAAAAAAGAGTTTTAGTTTATGTGTAGTTTAGTTATACACATTTTATGTGGCATATTAATATGTTTGGATCCATTTCATTCCATGTTTTCATGTGGCTATGACATTTGATTATGATTTTCAATGATCAGACTGTTCTTAATCATGCTTGGATGAGTTATTCGACTTTGATTTTCTTAATGGATTCACTTTGTATATGCCTCCAAACACACATTCATGAGCTCTTTGGAATTTTAACTTCACATTTTATATTTTTGAGCTAAGTGAGATGTTCTCCTATTAATCTTGTCATCTGCATATCATGTGACTATGGGGGATTTGTGGATGTAAGAACCATTGCTTGTGAGTATGATTATTTCTTACTGAATAAATGAGGGTGCACGGGAAAGGGCTATGAAAGGATCACATCTCCTTTGCGAGAAAGCCACTGTTGGTAAGAGCCTAAAAACTTAGTGGAAAAAAGAAAAGATTATTTTCAAAAATGGTATCTTCATTAGAATTGAGTGAAAATATATATGACATATGTTTGACTTTTGAGGGTGTTATAGTTGAATATTGACAGGATTGCACAATAAACCCTAGTTATCCTTATCGTGCTGTAAGGGCATGTTTTATAAATGATCGTCTAGAATCTAGGAATTTCTGTATTTTCCTGGATCACAGTTAGTATGTCGTATACCGTTACATCGCAGCACGTCTTCACATGTTCTACCTTGACGTCCATCATCCAAACCTTGATCATCACTCATCATCAACACGCACCCATCACTGATTATGTGCATCGTGCATCTTCAACCGGATTTATCCCACTAACTCCACTACGCTAAAGGTAAAATGATTAGTTGGAGTTATTAATGTTCAAGCAATTATTTCGGATATTTTTATAAAATGTTTTTATCAAAATTGAGGAATTTTTCTAGGTCAAAAATTATTTTTTACGACCTATAGTCAACACTTTTAAGGAAACATTTTTTCCTTGTGTCATTCAAATGACACTGTGAATTCATTTTAATGACATCTTCTAAGGACAACACATATCATTTCAATTGTCGTTTGAAGCCTACATCAAACCAACCCGTACTATTTTACATTTTTAGGGTCGTTAGTATGGTCATTAGTAACGACATTAGATGTCATTCAAACGACACGAAGATGTCGTTTGAACGACTTTAATTGACCTGCGCCGCCTTAATTTTTTATTCAGCCTATAAATACTTGCTTTGATTCTAGGTTTTGAAAGTCTTCCAAAACTCCATTTCTGCATTTTTGATGCACTAAAGACTTCATATTTTAGGCTTTAAACCCTTTTTGATTCACTACAAAAATGCCAAATCTTTTATGTGAATCATTCTTGATTTGATTATTCATCTTACTCATTTTGGAGTAACATTTGTGGAGAACAAGGCTGTCTCCATTGCTGACAAATTGGAGCTCTTGGTGATCTCTTGCTAAAGAATTCCAATCGAAACCTAAGGGTATTTCATTGTCACAAAAACGTTTTATATCTTCTATGTAATTGTAAGTTGGATATTTACAGTTTATAGAGAAATAAAAGGTTTTGCCTCTACTATGGATTTTTCCTCAAATCTGTTTTGTGATTGTTTGGCTATGTATGCTAGATAATTCATTTTAATGTTCAATCACAATTAGATGCATGTTTTAGGGATTTAATTAAAATCGAGGCATAAAATTGTAATTTAATTAAACAAGTTTAAACATTGCGTTCAAGAAAAATCTACGTGCCATGACACTATTAATCTGTAGATTCATGAAAATTATAGGATTGTGTGCATTGTGCTTGTTTTTTCATTGAGTTCACTATACGTGTCACTTGAGGAGAAATCTTATTTCGATAAAATTTTGCGGTCAAATAAAACTCCATGGAAATTTTTTGAGTGATTGGGTCATAATTCATTTGGTTCTTATTCATGACCCTTCACTCTATCCCGCGTGTTTAGATACATCGATATTATGCTAGTGTGTAAAGCTTATGTGTTTTGTCTCATATTTTTGGTTTTTATACCTATATATATGTGCACGTGTGTCACTAGTATATTTTGAATATTTATATATATGGTATCATTTTGTTTTAAGTCTTTGTGTTTGGATTTTATTCATGTTTTCCATGTCCTTTATCTCTGGATCAAATTGGCATGATATATGGTCATATTGGTATCTCTTGTTTCTTGATTACATTTATATCCCATGCTTCATTGTGTATTTAAGTAAGAACCATATTTGAATCAATATTTGTACTAATTGATCATTATTTGAATTAATTATGCTTGTGTTAAACATTATGTTTGTTGCACTTAACAACATTGCCTAATACTACTCTTCCTCTATATTTCCAATCGATATCACATGTTATCTCATTTTGGGGAGATATGGTTTATGCGGGAGAACTGATTATTATACATTCTTATTTGTCTATTCCTAAACAAAAACGGGGAGAAAGGATATCATTCACTCTACTGTTAGGAGGAGATCTTTATCTTAGGGGAGACATCTTACCTAGATGGGTATTGTTAAATATAGTGGGAGTTTATTCATATTCATATTTAAATTTCTTATATATTCTCTTTGAATTTGAAGGTGTGTTTAGTTGTTCAAGTTTCCAACATGGTATGAAGTTTACAAGCGTACAAAGTTACTTAGCGTATGTGTTTGTCAAGTCTATACTTTTTTCTTTTGGGTTTGGGGATTGAGTCTTTTAGAGAGATTGATGGACCATAGGTTTTATATTTTGTGTTTGGTCCCAGAATAGCCAAAGGAGAAGATTTTTAAGGGAATTTTGTTTACTGAATTAATATGTATGTATTGGCTTAATTCTGAAAAAAACATTTGGAGTCCTAGGTTAGGCTTTTTGTATATTGATCTTTCAAGCCTATTACGTGTTTTACTAAAGATGTAGATACAAAGCTTTGAAGATTGCATTATCGTTCTGTATTTAGTTCCATATTTCTTCTTCATGTATCTTGTGATCTCTCAAGTATAAATGCATATACATTTTAATCCTTGGAATTCTATTATGGGCAATTATTTTTATAAATTGTTTAAGGGTTATTTTTAAAATCTTTTCAAAAAAAATATTTTTTTCGTTTTTAGGTCATTTGGAGAAGTTTATATAGTTCGTCCGGACAAGCCCATCAAATGAGGTTTTTCAGTTAGGTAACAATTGTTGTTCGAAATTCGTTTGAAATGTGTTCGAACAATATTCCCATGTTTGTTTGAACTAGTTTCTAGTTTCTTTGAATGAGATAACATTTTCATTCGAACAAACCTTTATTTTCATTCCAATGAGATTTCTCAAAAAAATATATCTCCTTTAAAAACGTGTTATCTATATAAAGGGGTTCTTCCATTTGTTTTAAGAGTGACTTTTGGAATAAATTGTTTTCACATACATATCCAAAAGCTCACAATAAATTTGATTATTATATATGCTTTGAGATCTTCTTTGTGGCGACCAATAAGTTTATTTTATTCATCTTGTGATGTTGCAGTGAAGAAACTGTGGAATACATGTTTCATATCCGTAGACGGTTATTGATCCTTATGGGTGGACACCGCGGCCTATGTTGACTCACACAATGTGGCACTTGCATGGGTGGGATTCCTACATTGACTGTGTCGAGTAGAGGTTTAAGATATAAGACACGTGAAGACTTGTGAGGACATCGAGTCAGTGAGTAAGTCATATGTCGTCTTTTGTAAAACCTTATCATGGTGAATTTGTATGGCAAGGATGTCTAAGGTTTTTACTGTTGTGAGTTTTTCTCGTACATCAACATTGTGTTATTGATCTTATTTTGTATGGCCGCTCCCATATGCATATTTAAGATAAGAAAAAATTTGGTAAGTCTTGTATCACAACAGTCGGTCTAAAATTGGTGTTTGGGTTAAATTTGGGTTAAAATGTTTAATTTGAAAAAAATATATATAATGACTTTTGTTTGGATGATCTTCCGTACTCCTCCACTTTCATAATGCAAGACTATAAGATACAGACTATATGTGGGAAAAATAATGTACCTGATGTTCCAAAAGAATTACCATACATGATCGCATGACGGGACCCTATTGGGTGGAAGTGATGAACGATTTGCTAGCACATAATCCTTTGACCGACCTAATTGATGAAGATTACGGATTACACCACCATCAAAATCTCAATTGTATGAATATGGATAATATGCATTATAACCAAGTTAAATGATGAATTTACCAATGATTGGGAATACATACAGTTGAAAGACGATGTGGCTAGACCTTTGTATAATAATTATAAACAATATCACTCAATATTGTACGCAATGATCGATTTGCATAATTTGAAGAGTCAATTTTATTTGTGGAGAAACAACATTACTATAATTATTATGTGGGCTAAAGATATTTTCACGAAATAGAAGACGTTACCAAATAGTTGTACAATCATGAAGAAGAGCTTGAAGGGTTAGGGCTTAAAGTACAAATCTCTTCATGCATGCAAGTATGATTGCATATTGTATCGTAATGAACACAAATTGAATAATGAAATTCTTATATGCAAGGAGCCAAGATATACAGTTTGTAAGAGTGGAAAAGACAATACAATAAAATTTTGTAAGTGCTCGCAAGTTCCACTTAAGGTATTAACGTATTTTCCCATTGGGCCACAGCTGAAAATATTTTTAATTATAACTTTTATATCAAAGGTTATAACATAGAACTCTATAGTCGAGGTGAATGGTAATCTCATGCACCGTCTAGTTAACTGACTCATCTGGCAACATTCAAACGCATGACACCCTAAATTTGCAAAATAACCACTCAATGTCCATCTTTCATTATCAACTGGAGGGTTTAACCATTTTGATAATTTAAGTACTAATTAGAGTTATTGGATAGTTATCATGGAGCATTTAATTCTCCCTCCAAAAATATACATGACAAAAGAGTTCACATTATTATCATTATTGATACCCGGGACAAAGTCTCCCAACGATAATATTGATATTTTCTTTGCCCTATCAATCTAAGAACTAAAAGAGTTGTGATATGAAGGTGTGAGGGAGTTTGGCGCGCACAAAGATGAAGAGTTGACATCTAAAACAATGGTTATGTGGGAAATCCACAATTTTCTGGCCTATGGGGCATTATCTGGTTGCATTGTTCATGGTTATTACGAATGTTCCATCTATGGGGTGGAAACTGAATCCACTTGGTTACATCATTATGGAAAAATGACTTATGCCCGTTATCATAGATTTTTTTAAGAAGTCACCTTTTAGGAATGACAAGTCTAAACTTCTTACTTATCGATCAAGAGCATAGGAATGGATCTGCTTGTCAATTACGATTATGAAATCGAGGAAAAGGGTGAAGGATGCGACTTCGGGGAATAAGTTTATAAGAAATCACCCTCAGTTTGTAGGTCATAATCGTAAATCTAGGGAAGATTCAAAAGATCCTAGTAAAATGTAGGCATGGTCCAAAAGGTCAATCTTATTTGACTCGATGTACTGGAAAGAGCACTGTGTAAGCCATGTAATTTGTGGAAAATGTGGTAGGAACTTGTAGGGGTGGATCTCATTCAATAGATGAAGAGAGGGAGCATCGTGGTCTTAAGGAGATGTAAACTAAAAAGAAAATTATGGGTAAATATTAATCCTCAAACTTGAATAAATTTGACTCCCGATAGTTCTTTCACATCTATTACTAGTTATAAAAAGATCCTCTTAGACATGTTCAACTCGCAGACTTCGAATGATTATTCTGATACTTGGCGCAGTGTGGTAAGATACTAAATTAATGACATGAAACAGTGTAAGTCTCACGACTAGTAAATCGTCATCCAATTAATCCCCCTATTATTTAGGCATTCCTTTTCTGAGCACAAAGATCTTCGAAGGGATTTATGAAGATAAGTTTGTGTTTTAACTTATTATGTGAAAAGGTGGTAAACAAGATGCATATTAAGGTTGCGAAATAAACTTTAGCTAAGGCAATTTGTGTTTTCGAGAATTATTTTCCTCCTTCATTATTTAACATTAATGTCCACCTCCTTATGTATTTATGCGATGATGGTTTATTTTGTGGATCCACTAAATATCGATGGATGTATCCTTTTAAGGGATTGGAGAAAACCTTAAAGACTACGTTAAAAATATACAATATATATAAGGTCAATTACAGAAGAATACATAACAACATAATCAGCATTATACGCCCGAGAACGTATGTCGAAATAAGTACTTGAGAGGTTCAATACTCGTAGAGAATGAGCTATCACAGAAGTTACTGAGTTTGAGGATTAATTGCCTTTCGAGAATCCGAAAGAGGTGAGAGGCACTATTCAAACGTCTTATGTTGGAGTTATTTATGTATGAGTTATAAAATGTTCCTTCATACAAATCCATTAAAATGTAGCTTTTAAAGAAAAGGTGATGTGTCTTCAAAACTTGCACGCCTAACCAAATGTCCTAGTTTCCATGCGAATGAGTTAAAAAAATTTATGCCAATAGTTTTCATTTCGTGTTATACTCGTGCGATGAAAAACTATTGACGCAAAATAATAGAATATCAGCTTATGCATTTACTTCTTATGTATCTAGAAGAATTGATAAAAATGCAAAGGATATGGTGCTGACCTATTATGTGATTGTATACAAAAGTTAGAACTAGATTACTTAGAATTCAAATAAATCGTCTTCCATTATGACCGACTGAGCTGGAGGACAATACAAATGGTTGTAAATTTAATTTTATATCAAAACTTATAATGTTATATTGAGCTAAAATGAAGAGGAAAGATCTCTTGATCAATGCGACTTTTATTTGTGCCTTTCACAATGTTAAGAAAGTATTCACTATGACAGCATAAATGACGATAATTGGTCTATTGTTATGAATGAACAAAAGGGTTTGATTACTCAAGAAAACGTAATAAAGGACCCTATAAAGATCCAGTCTGCTCTTGATGGCAATCCTAATTTGACTGTTACTTTAGTTGATTTAGACTAAGATTGAGTTTTGAAACATTATATTATTTGCAATTATTTAACTATTGTATGACAATCGAATTTTTATCATCTGAATTGGAACAACCCTCGTATTAGTTCTATTACACTTGCTTTCCCATTCCTCACATTTTCAAAATATCATTTCGTAGATCTGCTTATGTTTTGATTGTAACATTGATAACAAACAGCCAATCTGAGGTAACCAAAAAATGGTCATGGATTTTACACCAAAAATCAATCTCACTTAAGACCATATGTGTAACACCCTTTTCCAACATTTTTATTTCATAAAAATATTGAGCTTTACGTAAAATTACCATTTTACCTATTTATTTCCAAACTTGCATTTTTTCTCCATTTTCACAAGTGTTATTTTCTTAAAAACATTACAAAGTTATACATATCAATTTCTCCAATGTTTTAGTACTAAATACTTATTGTGCACTTTGAAGTTAACACACGTTTCAAGTTCAAACTCTCTTTATTTCATTACTTTCTTTATCTAAGAAATCATTGGGCATTTTGAAGACTATTTTACATGAAAAATACTATTTTCTTTTATTATCACGTGTTGTCTTGAAATCATACACTTGTCAAAATTTTCACATTCATCAACACATTTTCAGGGAAAAAATTTATATTTTGTTTATTTCATGTCAAAGCTCATTAAAACCTTCACTAAACTTATTCATATACTCATCATCAAAATACTACAAGTTTATACACGAGAAAATGGATTTTAAGTCTAGAAATCTACAAAATGAGTTTCACACATGACTGTCACGTGAAATTCCATAATATTAGCAAAACATGCTTTTTAAGACTAGAGACATTTTTATTCTTCAAAACTTGAATAAATGTCCAACCTCATAAAAATCCCATTTTTATAAGAAAACTTCAAGACTTTGCATATAAAATATCTTAACAAGATATATATCATTTCAAACATTTTATTTCTTAAAATATTTAATATCAAGTCTTCTTGAAGACATATATTTTTCTCAATTTTGAAACCATTTTTGAAAACCATTATACCTAATCATGAGAAAATAACTATCTTGAAACATGGAAACATTTTACTCTTAAACTCTAAATATTAGATAAAAAAACTAGGAAAATAGAGTTCTTAAACTTATATTGTGGAGTTTCTCACCTCATTGAAGCTCCAAAATTGGTAGGATGAAGAAGATGGTGATGGCAACCTCCCACCTCCTAATGTCGCCTTAAAGAGGTTGCCTAGATCCAGTAGTTTGCTCCTTGATATATACAAGAAAATACCCTTCACACTCCATTGTTTCTTCTTCACTTGCTCTCCAAAATTTCCTAATAACTTCTCCAAAAATCAATACCTTGCTTAATAAATGGTGTAAATGGATTTTAAGGGCTTAAATATGAGGAGACTATGAAATACTAGGGTGGTTTAAGGTGGAGGCTGGTGGTGATAGGGTAGTGTAAGGTGGTTTTTGGTGGAGTGGGTCTCAAGAGCTAGAGAGAGTGTGTAAAATATGATTGAAAATGGGTTAAAATTAGCCAAACATCACTTAAATACCCCAAATACTTTTAGGGGAAAAATCATTAAAATTCCCAAAGACCCACCCCGAGTTGACTTGCTGTTGTGGGAGCATGACTCATGTCTTAATCCAATGGTAAGGAATTTGATAGTAATTTCCAAATCTATAGAAACTCATTTTTACAATCTTGTTCAAACGAGAATGGATCTCGTTTGAACGAGAACTACTATAGCGTTTGAATAAAATTGTATCTCGTTCCAATGAGAACCACATCTCATTTGAACGTACTTCAAACGAGGTTCTAATGAGATTAGGTTTCCAAAAAGATGTGGTTCAATGGAAGGTCATTTGAAAATAGTTTGAACGAGATTTAAATCTCATTCGAACGACTCTGAATGTCGTTTGAACGACCCTAATTTTCTCCAAAATGAATTTAAGATCACTCTAAATTCAACCAACTACACTGAGGCCAATATATTATCCAAATTTGAATCAAAATTCATCTTACAAGGTCTAAAGCTCGATTGGATCACATTAAGTCACCAAATTTCATAAGTACGATTAAAACCACGAGATCGGGTGTTACATTCTCCCCTCCTTAGGGAATTTCTTCCTCGAAATTATCGATCTATCAATTTCTCAAGTTCTTGGAGGTTATTAAGTCTTATTATAAGTCATATGAATCCATCAAGTCCAGGTTATCAAAATCCTTAGTCAGTAAGAAGTCATCATACGTTCTTTCACATGGGTTGTCACCAAAGAGCTCGGTGTGTGGCATATTCTAACGTTTACCATTAGGCTAGCCATCAAGGTTACATAATAGTCCTCGAGTCTCCACTTACTCAGTGATCGCACTAAATCGATTACTAAGGTTTCTTTGCTAGCATCCAGGACATACCGACACATCTACCGGAGGAACACTCCAACGTGATCGACACTCACCCAAGTCCAAACCGAAGGATAACTAACATCCCATTTAGAATATTAATTTATTTTAATTCTTAAGAATATACTTCCTTATTCTTTTCGAATTTTTTGGTTAATGTGACCACAAAAATTCACTTAAACTTTATACTAACCTCGCATGACTAGTCACTCACCCTGAGGAGCGACACACCAACCAAGTCACAAATCGTGAGACCGACTAAAACCTTCCACAAGATCCTTCTATGAACTTAGGTTCACTTTACGTGTCTAACTATGGAACACTCACCCAAGTATTTGAACAATCCACCCATTGTGGAAAAATACACAGTGTGATATGTTTCTTCGAGTTCTAACACTTTACGATGTCCTCAAATCATAATTCCCCTCTTCATAACTAGAGCCACTGATTGTCATACCAGCCAATTCATAAGATCACTAATCCTAAGGAAAGTGAATAATACGAGCAAATCGTGTGATAGAACCCGCAGCCACACATAGAACTTGTGAAAATAAAGTAATGTTTCAATAAGATCGCATCAAGTTATCGAGTTATAATAACCACACCAGGTCCATCCGCATCCATACTCAGCCGAGTTGTGCTATGACCAAACCGTCAACATGGAATAATACAAAACTATCAAATTTGAAAGGACAACATCCCCAACCACTATAACTGAGGGAAAATAGTCATCGACTATCGAAACAAAATGAACATAACGAATCAGAATGAAAAAATGATTATTTAGAGGGAATCCCATACTCATGCAATGGATATGGTTTATGAAAGGCAAACCTACTCCATATGCTTGAAGTATATGACTCCTCCCATGCGTTCTCATCAGATCCTAGTACATCAACACACCCTGGCTTAAGTCACCAACTGTGATGAATCAGATCATGAATGATTCATCTCCTGAAGACGAAAGTAATATACAAACCTATTGTCCTTTGGAAAGTCAAACAATGGACTTCCCTTCTTAGGAATAAGTCTTCTTCCTTTCATCCTTGATGAACACGATCCACTCCAGTTGACAAATGTCAAATTCCTTTGTCAATACCGACCTTGTCATCTCTCTAGTCATCGTGACGTCGTGAACAACCTAACATACCTAGGTTACTGTCTACTTTATTGTACCATGATCGTATCCCAGGAGTATCCTTAGGAAGTTCCCAACTAAGCGAAACCTTCACCTCATTATAACCTCCAAGGACACAAGGTCTTCACTATGCCTATCTCCAGATTCTTCCCAAACTAAAGTTACTTGATAGCCACACCGGTTGCCATTAGCACCATAAGGATAACAATTACTACATAGGTCTAATGTTCCTAATCCACTCCAATCCGAAAAGACATGCCAAGAACTAATCATTTCCCTTCAAGGGATTTTTTAACTTACATTGTCGACATATATTGATATCCTAATTGTAATACCCGGTAATTTTATTGATTTTTATTTAAGGGATTAATTGAATTAAATGAGAATTAATTGGGAATTAATCCAAATATAATACTAGGGAGATGTGAGTTGGTATTTGATTATGATGTTAAAATTGAAAATTTCATGAGTATTGAAAATATTTAAATTTTTCACGAGACGAAAATACGACAATTTGGAAAATTTAGTTGGGACGCGCGTGTTAGTCGTGTCAGGAATAAAATTATTTAAATTAAAAAGTGAATTATATTTTGATCAACCAAATGGTCATTTTGAGTGTGCCAACGTGTTCGGAAGGGTCTAAATAGTCAGAAAACACTAGTCATGGGTTTAGTTTGGGTCCCGGTGCACTTTTAAGCCAAACTGGTAACCTAGAAGGGCATTTTGGTAATTTTAAAAATTAAGGAATTAAGACCCACGAATTTTAGTGTTAATTTAGATATTTTAAAAAAGCCACTAAGGCCATTATCAGCATTTGGTAAGTTAGTGGGCTATGGGAGTTAAAGGGAGAGTTTGAAAAGGTTCCAAAAGAAACGTCCAACCACCATCACCATCCTTGGGAGAATTCTGTAGAGAAAGGGAAAAATCAACCTTCATTCACCAACATCAATTCAGAAGAACAAATCTAAGGCAAGTGATTTGATGTCGTTATTTTCATTGAATATTTCTCCATGTGTAGTGTAGAAAATCGTTTATGTCTTGGAAATTTTGATGAAGAATACCCAATGGAATTATTGTGAAACTTGTCGTTTTGGGTAGGAATTTGCATGTAGAACAATAATGGACGAATTCAATGTACAAAACATAACTTTTAATGATCTGAAAATGGATTTATAAGGAGTCTTTTTATGAAATTAAATTATGGGTTCAAGTTCTTAGGGTTTGGGACAAGAATTGGGGATTTATGATTTTGGCATGTTAATTTGTAAGATTTGACCCCTAAAATATGTTAAGGGATGATCTAGGGTGACTAAAGATAGTTTACAAATGTTAAAACATAATTTGGATAGTCTTAGGGTGGATTTAGAGAAGAGAAGAATGAAGAAAAACAAATTTGGAGATTTCTGGGCGTTTACTACCATCTCGTTAGAAGACCTGCCCAGGTCATTCGAACGAACTCATTCGAACGAGTTTCTAACGAGATGACAGTACCCCCTTCTAATGAGTTGGTAGTTCATTCAAAGCCTTTCCTTTGAACGACCTCGTTCGAATGAGACTTGTAACGAGTTGACAGAATGGCCTTAGGCCTAATTTTATTTCAAATGTCCCGTAGACTTAATTAATGGAGAATTAACCTTCCCTTATTGACTAGTGGGTATAATTGTGAGATTTGGGGCACGTTGAGGAGTAGAACTTAGAATCTTATAGTAAACCGGATGACAATTACGAATTTGGAAACGAGTACCTAATTACGACGTGAGAAGAGTTGACACTTTAATGTATATAAATCGGGAACTTATAAGCGTATAACATTAAATGACGGTATAAGAACGAGAAGCATACCTCTATTAATATTTTGAGATATTTAAGATGTGCGTATACTTAGTATATGTGATTATCTCTATATAACATACCTACCATACTTGCTATCATGGGAGGTCGGCGTTCAATCAGGGCCATCTAATCTTTGTGTGCCTACGGGGGGATTTAGATTGGTACCTCGAGGACATAGGTCAGATAAGGACTTATTGAGAAGTTAATAAACCTGCTGATCATGGGAACGTAGGTATGTGCGTGACCCATGTGATGTGAACTATGTTCGCCCCCATTATCTGTGATTGTGGTTATTTGAGAATGATTCCTAAGAGATTCGGAATGCGTGGTCCTTATGTACGTGATGTACCGGGATTGGATAGTAGAGTATGTGTGCACCGCAGCTTAGTCTCGGGGTGATATTATTGTATATTTATGATGAGAATAATATATTGATAATTGAAATGAACTGTCGTGTATAAATGTGAGTATAAATAATAGTAACATTTTGCAAAGATAAAATGGAAGATCTCTAGTAATTAGTATTACTAATATGGGAAGCTGTGAAGAAAAGTAAAACACTTTGTTTAAATGAAGATGCCGGAATTAAATCGTGAATCGTATAGAAATGTTAGATTTTGTATTGGACTAGTTAGAGATGGGAATAACTAGAATGGGTACGGTTACGATAGGAGTGCAAACTTAGTTGAGAGGTGAGGAATTCATGTGAGTGCACACACTACCATGTACTTAATATTCATTGTTTAATGATGTTAAACACTTGCTATATTTTAAACTGTTTCACAATCGGGCTCTGACCCATTTTCTTTCAAATATATTTTCTTGTAAAAACCTTTTAGGTGCCCAGCCATAAGGACACCAAGCATAGGAGTTCATTCAGGTGACATGTTGTAGCTGGTGTGAAAGTTACAGGACATTGACAATAGACGCCTCCACTTTCGATCTTGACTCCATTATCAGATTTTCTCATATGTTGGGCATGTCACCCCATTTCTTTTAGAGACATCTTACTTATTCAGTCTTATTTCAGATTTTGGGTTGTAATTAATTAATGATTCAGACTTTGTATTTGTTTATTTCAGTATTCCGATTGTTGTGAGGTGGAGTCCTCCAGATTCAGTTTATTACATGGTTATTCTTTTATGACTATGTTGTAGTGGTTATGTTATCATTTCATAATCTATCTTGTTGCATGTAAATCACTTTTAATTAAAATTGACAACTCACTTTTTAAATATTAGGTGGCTAGAAATTGTTAAAACGTTTTCGACAATGATGCTACGAACTTAACCAACTTGACATTTTTAATTAATTTGAATAAAGGAGTAGCTACCGGGTATTTAATTAGTCGGGGTGTCATAGATAGTATCAGAGCATCAGGTTCTAGTGTCCTTAGGATCTGTACGTCTTGTTATGTTTCCACGTAGCTTCTTTGATATAGAGCCCTATATTTTAGGACTGTTGTATTCTTTTGGTATGTTTCTCTCTTCAGCTATTCTGAGATAATAATTGTGAACTTATAAGACTTTACTCTCATTTCATATGCCTCCATGACGTGCACAGCGAGTTCCTAGGGATGCTCAGCCCGAGCCAGCGCCTGCACCAGTTTAGTGCACCATGAATGCCACAAAGGTTGCAGCTATTGTAGCCCAAGTGGTAAATACCGCCCTAGCAGTTTTACAGCAGGCAACACCCCAGGCACCAGTAGTAGCGCCAGTTCAGGATCATGCATTCCCGTCTGCTTGGGAGCGCGTTCATGATGCTTTTTAAAAAGCACACCCTCTAAAGTTTGTAGGTAGCTCCGACGTTGTTATGTCCAGTCAGTGGAGGAAGGACATTCAAAGGCACTTAAGGATGTACGAGTGCACGAATGTTCAGAAGCAGATACTGGCTACTTTTAAGCTAGTAGGATCAGCGTTGCAGTGGTGGGAGTCCATTACCACCGAGGAGGAGAGGGATGCCATTTCTATTCAGGAGTTCTAGGTGCGGTTCGATCGTAAATATTTTCCATCAGTTGTTCACACCGAAATGAGGAGGAAGTTGATGAACCTCAAGCAGGAGGGAAAGACCGTAGCCAAGTATGAGGCTGAGTTCACAAATCTCTTGAACATCGTTCCCGATGAGATTCCAATAGAGGAGAAGAAGATTCAGAAGTTTATTGATGGATTAACTTGGAGGATCCTTCAGCACTTGTTGGGAAACCTCTCGTTGGCCACTTATTCTGATGTGGTTAATGCAGCACTGCTTCACTGCCAGGATCACCGCTTTCACATGTTTGAGAGTAAGAGATCAGGAGAGTCTAGCCATCAGGGCAGGACAGGGGGGAATGGTGCCAACCGAGCACAATCTGCTCAAGGTCACCATAGGCAGGGAGATCAGGGTTCCCAGCAGGGGGATTTTAAGAGGTTCAGATCTGGGGGTTTTAGAAATGGTCAGGGAGGTTTTCGTCAGGGCCAGCAGGGTCAGCATGGCCATCAGGGTCAGCAGGGATAGCAGGAGCAGTTTCAGAAGTGCCAGCACGGCCAGGGGAGGAATGGCAACGGCCACCAGGGCCGTGGGCAGCAGGGTCAGAGAGGGGGGAAATTTCTAGGGAAATGTTTCATTTGTGGCAAGATTGGCCATAAATGCCAGGAGTGTCCTGATAGGGGCAGGGCCCCACAGCAGCAGCAGAAAGGTGCTCGACATGAGCCCGAGAGACCTATGTTTCCCTCCGCCCTCCCAGCACCACCACAGATTCCATCTTTGCCACCCATCCGAGAGGTTCCAGTCGAGCATGGACAACTACAATACGGGCAAGTTTATTAGCTTCAGCATGCCCCAGTCCCACATGATCCACCTGCTATTGAGGGTATGTTCTCTATTCAGGGGACTATGGGGCGTATTTAATTTGATACGGGGGCCACACACTGTTTCATTGCCACGGTATTTGCATGAACTATTGGGTTATTAGACACTGCAGACAGCATGATTACTTGTGTAGATTCCCTGTTGAGTAGGGGTTCTGTGATTTCCCTTATTTATAGAGGTATGGGTATAGAGATCGGGAGGTTTACATTACCCGCTTATATGTTAGTATTAGAGATGACTGAGTATGATGCGATTATTGGTATGGATTGGCTAGTTGCATACCGAGCCATGATTGATTGTTTCAGTAGGATTATTATATTTGTCATTCCCGGACAGAAGATGTTTTTAGTGGCGATGCCTCACCCTGAGGGAGGATCGACCACTCATTTGTACTATATAGAGGAGGAGACCTCTAAGGAAGTGGTATTACCACTCGATTCGATTCCAGTTGTTAGGGAGTTTGTCGATGTATTTCATGATATACCTGGACTACCTCCGAGTAGAGAAATAGATTTTGTGATCAATTTAATGCCGAGCACTCGACCAATTGCCCGCGCACCTTACCGTATGGCTCCAGCAGAGATGAGAGAGCTACGGGATCAGATAGAGCAGTTGTTGGGTCAGGGGTTTATCCGAAGGAGTACTTCTCCGTGGGATGCCCCTGTGTTGTTCGTAAAGAAGAGGGATGGATCATTGAGATTGTGTATATATTATCGGGATTTGAATAAAGTCATGACACGGAATAAGTATCCGTTACCCCGAATCGATGACTTATTCGACCAGCTGAGAGGATCTTCCTTCTTCTCAAAGATTGATTTGCGATCCGGATACCATCAGGTGCGTATTAGGGAACAGGACGTCTCGAAGACTGCTTTCTTGATGAGATATGGTTCTTACGAGTTTCGGATTATGCCTTTTGGCTTGACCAACGCTCTAGCCGTGTTTATGGAATTGATGAATAGGCTGTTCAGAGAGTTCCTGGACCAGTTCGTCATCATATTTATTGATGACATTCTGGTTTACTCCCAGACAAAAGAGGAGCACGCTGAGCAATTGAGGTAGGTTTTGAAGACGCTGCGTCAGAATGAGCTATATGCAAAGTATGAGAAGTGTGGGTTTTGGCTGAAGGAGGTACATTTTTTGGGGCTTATCATTTCAGATCGAGGGATATCTGTTAATCCGGGGAAGGTATCCACAATGAGGGAGTGGGGAAATCCCACGACACCGACTGAGATCTGTAGTTTCTTGGGCCTAGAAGGATACTACATGAGGTTTATTCGGGGTTTCTCAAAGATAGCGGGACCTTTGACACATCTGACTCGCAAAGGTGTGCCATTCATCTGGAGTGATGCCTGTCAGTTGGCATTCGATGAGCTGAAGGACAAGTTGACCTCAACACCTGTGTTAGCATTGCCCAGACCGGGGGTTGAGTATTTAGTCTACCCCGATGCGTCCTTATAAGGACTTGGAGGTGTGCTGCAATAGGAGAGTCAGGCCATAGCTTATGCTTCCCGTAAGCTTAAGCCTCACGAGAAGAATTACCCCACCCATGACTTAGAGTTAGCGACAGTCGTATTCGCTCTTCGGATTTGGATACACTATCTCCTAGGGGAGAAATTTTGATTGTTCACAGACCAAAAGTCTTTACAATACCTTTTCATGCAGAAGGAACTGAATATGCGTCAACATCGGTGGCTTGAGTTTGTGAAGGATTATCAGTTTGATATCCAATATCACCCGGGGAAGGCTAACGTGGTATCAGATGTGTTGAGCCGTAGGCCAGTAGATGAGGTGGCCGAGGTGTGGAAAGCTAAGTGGAAGGAGTTGGGACACCAGGATGTAGTGGCCTGATCATTCATGTCTGTGATGACTGTTACCCCTCAGATTGTTATGAGAGTGATAAAGTCCCAGGCAAATGACTCGTTCTGTCAGGAGCAGATAGTTCGATTACTAGCAAAGGGAGCCGAGTCCTATACCGTTAGTTCAGATGGGGGATTATGCTTCAATGGGAGGCTGGTCATTCCGAAAGGGGAAGACTTGCGACACGAGGTAATGGCAAAGTCGCACGGCTCACGGTTCGCGATACACCCTAGTGGGGATAAGATGTACCAAGACATGAGACGCCAGTATTGGTGGAGCGGGATGAAGAGAGATATCACCGTGTTCATTTCTAAATACGCCACTTGTCAGCTAGTAAAGGTGGACCATCAGAAACCAGCAGGACGTCTACAGCCATTAGAGGTTCCGATGTGGATATGGGAGATCATATCCATGGACTTTATCATGGGGTTACCTACGTTACAGAGGGGTCACGACTCCATATGGGTGGTTGTGGTTTTGGTAGACCTTGTCGTTCCCCAGCATGTTGGTTAGAGGTGGGGGATTATAAACTCCTTGGGCCGGAAGTGATTCAGGACACTTCAGCAAGGATAGAGATGATACGGAGCCGCATTCGGGTAGCTCAGGATCGGCAGAAGAGCTATGCTGATGCCAAGAGGTTCTTTAGAGAATTCAAGGTGGGAGACCAAGTGTTACTTAGAGTATCTCCGATGAAGATGATTATGCGTTTTGGGAAGAAGGGGAAACTGGCACCAAGATATGTGGGGCCATTTACTATCATCGAGCGTATTGGGACAGTTGCATATTGACTTGGGTTACCAGAGCACTTGCATAGGATTCATGATGTGTTCCATATTTCCTCGCTAAGGAAATATCTTAGGGACGATTTGGTCATACTCACATTGCTTTAGAGGACATCGATCTTCAGCCTGATAGTTCCTACGAGGAGGGTTCGATTGCTATTTTGGACCAAAGCGAGCGGAAACTGAGGTCAAAGATAGTACCATTAGTACATGTGCAGTGGCGGCATCATAATGCCGAGGAGTTTACATGGGAGCGTGAGGATGAGATGCACGAACGTTATCCAAAGCTATTTCTACCAGGTACTCATTAGTTCCGAATTTTGGGACGAAATTATATTATTAGGGGGGAAGTATGTAATACCCCGTAATTTTATTGATTTTTATTTAAGGGATTAATTGAATTAAATAAGAATTAATTGGGAATTAATCCAAATATAAATACTAGGGAGATGTGAGTTGGTATTTGCTTATGATCTTAAAATTGAAAATTTTATGAGTATTGAAAATATTTTAATTTGTCACGAGACGGAAATACGATAATTTGGGAAATTTAGTTGGGACGCGCGTGTTAGTCGCGTCAGGAATGAAATTATTTAAATTAAAAAGTGAATTATATTTTGATCAACCAAATGGTCATTTTGAGTGCACCAACGTGTTCGAAAGGGTCGAAATTGTCAGAAAACACTAGCCGGGGGTTTAGCTTGGGTCCCGGGCCAATTTTAGGCCAAACCGGCAACCTAGAAGGGCATTTTGGTAATTTTAAAAATTAGGGAATTAAGACCCACGAATTTTAGTGTTAATTTAGATATTTTAAAAGAGCCACAAAGGCCATTATCAGCATTTGGTAAGTTAGTGGTCTACGGGAGTTAAAGGGAGAGTTTGAAGAGGTTCCAAAAGAAACGTCCAACCACCATCACCATCCTTGGGAAAATTCTGTAGAGAAAGGGAAAAATCAACCTTCATACACCAACATCAATTCAGAAGAACAAATCTAAGGCAAGTGTTTTGATGTCGTTATTTGCATTGAATATTTCCTCCATGTGTAGTGTACAAAACCGTTTATGTCTTCAAAATTTTAATGAAGAATACCCAATGGAATTATTGTGAAACTTGTGGTTTTAGGTAGGAATTTTCATGTAGAACAATAATGGACGAATTCAATGTAAAAGACTTACCTTTTGATGATCTGAAAACGGATTTATAAGGAGTCTTTTTATGAAATTAAATTATGGGTTCAAGTTCTTAGGGTTTGGGACAAGAATTGGGGATTTATGATTTTGGCATGTTAATTTGTAAGATTTGGCCCCTAAAATATGTTAAGGGATGATCTAGGGTGACTAAAGATAGTTTACAAACGTTAAGACATAATTTGGATAGTCTTAGGGTGGATTTAGAGAAGAGAAGAGAAGATTGAAGAAAAAACGGATATGGAGATTTCTGGCCGTTTACTGCCATCTCGTTAGAAGACCTGCCCAGGTCATTCGAATGACCTCGTTCGAACGAGCTTCTAACGAGATGACAGTACCCCCTTCTAATGAGTTGGTAGTTCGTTCGAAGCCTATCATTTGAACGACCCTCGTTCAAACGACCACGTTCGAACCAGACTTCTAACGAGTTGACAGATTGGCCTTTTAGGCCTAAGTTTATTTGAAATGTCCCGTAGACTTAATTAATGGAGAATTAACCTTCCCTTATGGTATAATTGTGAGATTTGGGGCACGTTGAGGAGTAGAACTTAGAATCTTATAGTAAATCGGATCACAATTGTGGATTTGGAAACGAGTACCTAATTACGAGGTGAGAAGAGTTGACACTTTAAGGTATATAAATCGAGGACTTATAAGCTTATAACATTAAATGATGGTATAAGAACGAGAAGCATTCATCTATTAATATTTTGAGATATCTAAGATGTGCAAATGCTTAGTATATGGGATTATCTATGTATAACATACCTACCATACTTGTTATCATGGGAGGTCGGCGTTCGATCAGGGCCATTTAATCGTTGTGTGCCTACGGGGGGATTTAGATTGGTACCTCGAGGACATAGGTCAGAGAAGGACTTACTGAGAAGTTAATAAGTCTGCTGATCATGGGAGCGTAGGTATGTGCGTGACCCATGTGATGTGAACAATGTTCGCCTCCATTATGTGTGATTGTTGTTATTTGAGAACGATTCCTGAGAGATTCGGAATGTGTGGTCCTTATGTACGTGATGTACCGGGATTGGATAGCAGAGTATGTGTGAACCACAGCTTAGTCTCAGGGTGATATTATTGTATATTTATGATGAGAATAATATATTGATAATTGAAATGAACTGTCATGTATAAATGTGAGTATAAATAATAGTAACGTTTTGCAAAGATAAAATGGAAGATCTATAGCAATTAGTATTACTAATATGGGAAACTGTGAAGAAAAGTAAAACACTTTGTTTAAATGAAGATGCCGGAATTAAATCGTGAATCGTATAGAAATGTTAGATTTTGTATTGGACTAGTTAGGGATAGGAATAACTAGAACGGGTACGGGTATGATATGAGTGCACACTTAGTTGAGAGGTGAGGAACTCATGTGAGTGAACACACTACCACGTAATTTATATTCACTGTTTAATGATATTAAACACTTGCTATATTTTAAACTGTTTTCACAATCGGGCTCTGACCCATTTGCTTTCAAATATATTTTCTTGTAAAAACCTTTTAGGTGCCCAGCCACAAGGACACCAAGGATAGGAGTTCCATTCAGGTGACGTGTTGTAGCTGCTGTGAAAGTTACAGGACCTTAACAATAGAAGCCTCCACTTTCGATCTTGACTCCATTATCAGATTTTCTCATTTATTGGGCATGTTGCCCCATTTCTTTTAGAGACATCTTACTTATTCAGTCTTATTTCAGATTTTGGGTTGTAATTAATTAATGATTCAGACTTTGTATTTGTTTATTTCAGTATTCGGATTGTTGTGAGGTGTATTCCTCCAGATTCAGTTTATTACGTGGTTATTCTTTTGTGACTATGTTGTAGTGGTTATGTTGTCATTTCATAATCTATCTTGTTGCGTGTAAATCACATTTAATTAAAATTGACAACTCACTTTTTAAATATTAGGTGGCTAGAAATTTTTAAAACATTTTCGACAGTGATGCTATGAACTGAACCAACTTGACATTTTGAATTAATTTGAATAAAGGAGTAGCTACCCGGTATTTAATTAGTCGGGGTGTCACACTAATCATGCATCGATATGCCTTTCAGGGTGCTATTTTCAAGTCCTTAACATGATATCATCAATCTAAGTCCCTAGTACATTTTCTAGTACCCATGAAAATCAAGTACCATAGTTCGTACACTAGTCATCTTAGGATAAAGGAGTATCATGCCCAATCATTACACAACTCTCCAATTTCCTTTAGAAGGTTTCACCACTTATTTATATAAAGTTGGATAACCTCACTAAAGACTAAACGATTCGACTCCTTAGAATTTGACCAATAACCCGAGATCATGACATGACCCTTAATATAACCATCATTGGAACACTTTCACTTCATAACATCGAATTTTATTGATCCCTTAAACATACCAAGCACACCCTAACATAAAAGTCATCACACTCTCGATAAGATCTCATCACCTATGATCCTCTCATAGTAGGTATGCCTTACTAATTTCCCAATAATCATCCCACGACTATTAAATACTCGCAAGGATGGCTTGTAAGTCTCCACACATGTAGAACTATAATGATTGAACACCCCAAGGCATCATAACAAGTCAATTTATATTCCTAAAGACGCCACACGCAATAAGTCCTAGAGATACTTTAAGGACTTCCTTAAATCATACTCACACAGAAATTGCCTCACGTTCATCCATTACGTATGTCGTTTAAAAATGGGCTATGCTATTTAGATAAAAATCTTATTTCCCTTTTGTTTTAAACCTTGTCATAGGTCTAACCTATGACTCACTCCCCGAGACCCAATTAAGGTTCGAAAACTTCCTTCCAAGTGGTTGATGCCATATACTACGTATCAAAACACATGCTGACACTACTAAGGATTCTGACAGGACATAGGACGTAGTATACAACCTATAAGCCTCTAAGTCTACACTACTGATGTCTCAAGGGATCCTATCCCTCAAATGTCGCATCATATTTTCTAAAACCACACCATGGAATACTATGTAGAGTTCGCTCCTACGTCACTTAAATTTATCCTTTTTACACATGCAATGCTCTTACCACCGATAGCAAGTAACCCACACCATGGATTACGATACATACCTATTAATTAACAATTACTAAATCACTCACCGAAATTGATAGTATCCCACCAATCGATGTCTGATTATGCATTCCCAAGTAAAAACCAACACGGATCTACATGCCTACATAATTTGTCAAATTCTTACTACACGTCACTACCCCAAGGATAAAGTTCGCCTAATACTATCATCATTATTAACTACCCATATGCACCTAACCAAGGAACCTAATGCATCCTTATCATGAAGTCGGTATCGCTTGGACATGACACCCTAGTCACCTAACCTCCTCAGTCGACTTTAAGAAACTCATGTCTCTATTTCGATGGACGTATCTTTATTAACATCTTACCAGATCTCTCATATCATGAAGGGTTGACATCAAGGCATCTCACACTAGAGAACGCAGTGTTGCCACTGATGGCTTAGGCAGACACTCATAAATTATTACAACATAAGCGTTGAGAACTATTACTAGCACTAAATTATCCACTACATACTTGGTGATAATTTAACTATTGTTCTAATCTCTTTGACTTCATTATCGAGAACATGAATCAAAATTGTCACTAGTCTAGCATGATTGGCCCAAAACAAACACCAGCATCGAAAGATGCATTACCGACCTCACCACATCACTCCAGTGAGGAGCCTTGAACCTAGAACTCTGACACCATTTGTAATGCCTCAACTCGGATTTATGGGTTTCTCGTGGTCAACCGGATCTGAACCGAACGTTAGGCATGAAATGCGATGAGACAACCTAGATACTGTTAGTAGTCCAGTTTTATTTAATTAATATTGCACTTGTTTAGCATGCGATTCCAATTTAAATCAAGCTATATGAGGGACCCCTGGGAAGCGTCCCTGGAATCTAAGCATACAGAGATACTAACGTAAAATAAAAAGAATACCTACCTATATAACGATCTCACGATATGAAACATCACATAACCTACCATAACAAAGAAGAGGGAATGAGACGAATGTCGAGTGGAAAATTACAACAATGCAATATTAAATCAAATGGTATAAAAGAGACTCTAACACATCATACCTATGTGCACATGAAATGATATCATACATAGATATATGTATACATACATGATGTATGAAACCGTTTAATTCTAAAAGCGGTGTTGCGATCAAATCAATTTAATCTTATAAAGAACCCCTTTTTATTGAATTGACATTTATTTCTTAATTTAACGCACCCGCTTAAATACTTTGAGCAAAACACCCTTTGTTTAAGAAAATCATTTCTTTTATAGAAATCACCAAATTCACCTTAGTATTTTTCTTAACAATCATCTTTCAACACACGCACTCACAAAGTTAGAAAATAATTATTTCTTATAGAAACCTTTTGTATGCTCACTTTAGTGTTAGTTATGGGTTAAACCTCTTTTGTTTGCTTAATTATCCATTTCATCACTTGATTTTACCATTCCTTTTATTTCATTGGCATTGGCCAATTTCTTACATTACTCATCCACGTTATCTTTCAAGCGGGACATGTATTAATTTCATTCAAGTTTGGTTGCATTTCTTGACATGTCCCACTTTTTATTATCTTTTTTCCGAATCCTCCAAATAACCGCGTACTTTAACGAACTATACACTACCAGCTACGCTACTATATGTTATGGCCAGTGTTTTTAGGTCTTTCACCCAAGGGATCCGGACCCTTCTTAATTCTTTCCCAGTCTCATTCGAGTCCATATTAATGTGGTTTAACATTTATCAAATGTCCACATTATTTCACTTTTACTGGCTAAAGCCAAAATCTGGGCGTCTCATCCCACCTTGTGTTACACTTTCAAAAATCACAATTTCTTATCCTTTATACACACGCATTGATTTTACCCCCCAAATTACTTCCTTTTAGAACCATATGTGTAACACCTTTTGCCAAATTTTATTTCATAAAGATGTTGCACTTTACATAAAATTACTATTTTACCCATTTATTTCCAAACATGCCTTTTCCTCTATTTTCACAAGTGTTATTTTTTCCAAAAACATTACTAAGTTATACATATCAACTTCTCAAATGTTTTACTAATTTAACACTTACTGTGCACTTTAAAGTTAACACACCTTTCAAGTTGGAACTCTCTTTATTGTAACAACCCAGACTTTTGAGCGACTATTTTATATTTTTTGCCTGATGGGATAATTTTATAAAATAGAGGAAGTTTGAGTTAATATTATTTCCTGTGATATTAAGGGTTAATATTTATCGTGTTTTGCCTATTTACTGATATGAAAAGGTAAATAGTGTTATGTTGTGTTTTATTGCGTCGTTGTGCTCTACACGACGGTTATGACTTATATGTAAGTTAGAGTATAATTAATAAAGTAAAATAAATTTGGAACATAAAAATATTTTACTTTACTTCGGATGCCAAAATAGGGGATGCAGTTGGTTTTACAATAGACGAGATAGTCAAAATATGTGCCAAGTTGTATTTTTGAGTTTCGGGCACTTTTGAATGTAGTTACGAGTCATTTTAATGGTGTATCAACATTTACAAGAGGTGAATTTATGTTTCAGACCCGTATAAGTCTCTCAACCCCTCTTATTTCTTCATTTTTGTTATAATCCAAGAGAGAGAAGAGAGAGAGCTTGGGAGAAATGGGAGAAAATAGAGAAAAATGGAAGATTGGAGCCGAAAATCGTTGCTTCGAGAAGAGAATCTGAGCCTACAAACTTGAGGCAAGTTTCTTACTTACTAGATCATGATTTAATGTGATAAATTGCATGTATAGTTATATTTTGGAGATTTAAACCATTATTGGAATTTGTAGGTTTTTAGTGATTAAACCCTTAATTTTGTGGTTTAACTTGACTTGAGTTGGGAAAATTAGTTAGTTGTTGTGTAGGATTGTTTTGGTATAATTATTTGTTGTTGATGTTGGAGAAAAGTTGAAGATTTGAGGTTTTGGGATTTTAGGGTTTATACAACCTGTAGCCCAAATTGGGCAAATCTGCAGGGCCGAATCGATTCGGCCTTAGGGCGAATGGATTCGGATAAGGGGAAGGTTACATGTATGGGTAAACCGAATCGATTAGGGTTGGGGCCGAATCAATTCGGCTAAGACAGAATGTTGGTTTTACTCACCTAATCGATTCTCTTTTGGGCGAATCGATTCGCAATCAGAGGCGAATCGATTCTGCCCTAAGGCGAATCGATTTGGATGCCCTGTTTTTGTGAGATTTTTCGAGTTTTCTTTTAGCCTTTTTATTTTAGGTTTGAGGTTTAGGAACCTTCCTGTGGGAAGTAATAAAGAGTTTTAGAGGGTCTTTTGGGGTAGACAATTGTCCTAGGTTAGCATGGGGTTATTTGGGATTATTTTAAAGGTTAGATTGTGTAGGTTAATGTCCAAATGATATAGGAAGTTAACCTATTATTAATAGATGATAAAATGATAATGTTGGGACGTTTGGGAGACTATTAATGAGGGAGACTCACTTTGATGACTTAGGATATCGTTGTGGACTCTTGGAGACTAGTTTGAGGGTATTGGCACTTCGCGTCTTAGGTCATTAATACAATATGACTTTAAGAATAAGAAATGCACATTCTAAAATTGGTATTTCATCATTGAAAACAAATAATTTCTGAGAATGAAAAAAAAAATATGGATGTTTTCAAATGGAAAAAGAAATTATTTTCATAAATGATAATTTATATAAACACATCTCTCTAAATCTCTATCATAAGGGAAGTTGAGCGCGTGAGGTGAAGTCCCCTGGCTAATGAATGCAGGGTGAATATAGTCCTAGGCCATATGAGCGTTTATTGTATGTTTTTTGCGCTAGTGAGGTAATTTTGGGTGTGGTTATGACTCACCCGCAGGTATATGGCCGCTTCCCGACGTCTTGCGTTGTAGGATCCCAGGTTGTCTTGGTGATAGGACCTGGAAGATGATAGCCATTTAGGGGCGAGCACAGTGGGGAAACCCGAACGGGCGGTCTTAGAAACGTTATATGATATGAAATATAACTATTTATAATAATGTGGGACATTATTGATGATTAAAGCGTTTTATGATAATAAAATGGCTTTAAATGTATTTCCTAGATGGAAGAAAGGAAATGAGAAGTTATGATATGAAAAATCATTTTTATGATAATAAAACTTTCTTTAAATATATTTCCTGGATGGAAGAAAGGAAATGGAATTGGTAAAGAAAGTAATGAGATAAAATTGAATTGGTAAACATTTGATAAAATGAATTACCACGTATGTATTTACTAAAAGAGAAAATGGAATTGTGCTTTTTTATTCTGAATATTCGATTTGATGTCTCCTGGAGTAGATGTAGATGAGTTCTCCCATGCTTATATGATCGTTGAGCATTAGTATTGATATTGCGTTAGGTTGTGCTTTTAGAATGAGAGGTGAGAACCTTTATGTTTTATTGCGAGAGATAGTTATTGTGGGGGAAAAATATATGCCTACGTAATAGCATGACATGTGGCGAGCACCCTGGTCAAGATGGCGACGTGCCAACAATATAGGGACGACTAAAGTCCTTAATAAACTAGAAGACCAAGGAGCAGTATCTGATGACAATCAAACCCTACGAAGATAGGACTCATCCATATTTGTAACCCTAATGAAACCCCTAATTCTATATAAAGGGGACACCCCCCATTGTGAAAGGGGGCTTAGAAGTTAGAGAAACACTCTCATGTAAAACTCTCTGATCATTCTAATGAAACACACCAGCAGCCCCGTGGACGTAGGCCATTCATGGTCGAACCACGTAAATCTTTGTCTCTCTCGTATTTATTTTTATACTTGTATCGTGATTAATTGGCACCCCCCGATGGGTGAGATTTTTTGCACCTACAATTGGCGTCCTTTGTGGGAATCGGCACAAAAGGCCTTCCCCTTATTGCTAGAAGAGATATAGGTTTACGTTCAAGAACAATGGTGCCTACACTACGTACATAATCAAAAGATAAGTTTTCCTTTTTGATTTGTGCACGAGTAGTTATGTGTTTCATATATAATTATTTGTTTTGAACAAAGATCATTTCATTGATACATGATTTTGCATATAGTTATAATTACAAATCCTATATTTAATTATTATCTGCAAATCTACACAACAACTTTGATTCAAGACAATTTTAATTGTTTGTTCCCTGGGAATTCGTTATCAGAGGTGTCTATGATGACTCCAAATATCTAGACTCTATTGAGAGAGTCCTGGTCAAACACGTTTGTTTATTGGGCTAGTGGGCTACATCATGTCTTGATTCCCATATCAAAAAATTTCGGGCTGGGTAACCGTAAAAAAGTCTCTCTCATGAGAGATCTTGAAACATATGGAAGGAAATTGTCTCAACATATATGTTTACACAAAGAGTTTTCACAAAGATATACAGTTTGGGACACACGAGAAGTCATGGATTTTAATCTCCATCCACCCGATTTGTGCCTAGAGGGTGTAATCACGAAAAACATGTGGTTATGTCATCCGATTTATCTGCCTTGGGCACCGGATTTTCTGATGAGTGGCCCGCGGCAAGGTGTGAAGGCTGGCGACCACTACATAGCAATTCTCACACTATCAGAAAGAGTATAAACCACAGGATAAGGTCACCGGAATACCTTCCTGGTCGGTAATCGCACAGCGAACAGATTCTCAGCCAGCAACCTCCTGTCATCCCCGACCTGCCACCTGGGGCTATCACAACCTAACGCCCAGATTTTTGTTCTAATCCTCCCTGATTCTTCTTCAACCTGCAGCTGGAGCCGCTGCCTGTTGGTCGGCCTTCGTATGACTCTAATGAAGAACCTCGACGAAATAACATTCACAAAGATCATCCTAAAAAAGTTGACTGGACATCAAGGTCGCCAGACCATTACCTCTGATCGGCAACTGTGAAACCATCTCGAATCAGTCAGAGTCACGGGTATAAAGCCCAAATAGTTCGTGACCTATTGGCGACAAACATGGGTGGAGTCCGAGAAGTTTCGCGACCTATTGGTGACCAATATAGGTGTATGCCGACCAGGTCTTTGCCGGAACACCATCGTCTGGTCGGCGACAAATATTTTTAAGGATAACAACAGAACACCACTTTGGTTTTTTGAAAATCTTGACTTTTTCGAAGATAAATGCTCGCTGTTGTAATTTTCTCTCCCACCTCACCTCCGGCTACTCTCCGACGATAATCACATCAGCGAGCATTAGTCGATCTCACCTCTTGTGTTCGAGCAACAGCGAGCTCACCTCCTATGGTCGAGCTCACCTCTTGTGGCCGAGCATCAAGCGATCTAACCTTCCTGTGGACGAGCTCACCTCCGCGTGCTCGGGCAACCCCCGTGGTTGGCGACCAACCAGTGACGGAACCCCTAGCGACCTATTGTCATGATTTTTTATCATCAAGCATCCTCGGCTCCGCCCCAGCTGGTCAGCGAGCAGAGGCGAGCAGCAACGGGTGCAATCTCAGCTCAACACATTCCGTGCGTGTTGGTAAACACGAGCACAGGAACTCTTGGATTGGGTTCCCAGATCTATTTGAAGCCTAACTTACACTTTAGAAGATTTTAGTAGACCTCCCAATACTTTCATGCTTCACAACTTTGTGTGAGAATAACTTTTTGAAACCAAACTTGTGTTCACTATTGGGCTTCAAATAATTTGCAAAAATTCCAAATTAATCCTTGTCTTACACTTAGAATATATTTGACTAATCTTTGCATTGCTCGATTTTCTCTAAAAATAAAATTATTTTAAGGGACCGTGTGATTTTTTACAACGATTTTAGTTGGCACTTTTTTATGTGACCTTATTACAAATTATTTTGCTCACATAAATAAGTGGGGGCACTTTTATAAAACTTACGTCATTTATTTGAACATTTTAATTTTCAATATTGTCATTCTGCTACAATAATTGGTTATTTAGCTCAGCCCCGACGGATGTTCGAGCGCAATTATCTCAGTAGGATTTTTATTGATAAAAATGATTGGATCATTTGTTACATTCATACGCTACTGTGAAGTTTTTACATTCATACGCTACTATGAATTTTTTACCCGACATATGACCGAGCGGATGCATATCTTATATACTTTGTTGAACATATCATTTTTGTGATAACTTCTATCTGATTTAGCCTCAACAGATGGTCGGGAAATTTACTAACTTCCACAGGTAAAAGATTCAGTCCTGACGGATACTCGGCAACAATCTTAAGTCCTTGGAAATCTCATCGATGTTTCGATAGATGCTCGAGTACGAATTGCTCGCTATATCTACTTGGTATTCTACAACTTTTCCCGGGCGCACTATCCAGGCACCATTCATTTTATTAATGCTTCGACAGATAGTCGAGCACACTATAGCACCTTAGACCCAAAGAAATGCTTGGGAAAAATTATTATTACTCTGACTGAAGCCCGGATTCTATGATTCGTAACCTGAAGGACGGTCAGGCATATTCGAGATTCATGTGGGAAGATAATCGGAAATGGGTTAGTGGGTCATTAGTTAATTGATGGTAATGGTTTAGTGGGTCATTAAATTTTCTATTTTAAACTCCTAAAATTCTTTAGTCATAAATACCAAAATTACAAAATTACCAAACTACCTTTTTAAGTTGTCGGTATGGCCTAAAAATGCCCCGGGACCCAAACTAAACCCTCGGCTAGTGTTTTCTGACTATTTTGACCCTTCCGGACTCGTTGGCGCACTCAAAATGACCATACGGTTGATAAAAATAAAAATCACTTTTTAATTAAACTAATTATATTCCTGACGCGACTGTCACACGCATCCTAACAAAATTTCCAAATTATCGTATTTCTATCTCGCGATAATTTCAATATTTTTAATATTCATATCACATCATATGTATACACATTATAATCAAATACCAACTCACATCTCGTTAGTATTTTATCCAGATTAATTCTCAATTAATTCCCATTTAATTTAATTAATCCCATAAATAAATATCCATAAAAGTACGGGGTATTACATTTTACACCTACAGTTACGTTCATAACTCTCATGCATTTTAGTCACATGGTATTCATATCAAATCGGGCCCAGAACCATCTATATTTCTTTGTCTTGCACGCACTTCTTTGTCTGTTCAAGTGCTCCTCCGCAAGGACCCCCCGTATTGACCTTTCCATTCCCGTTGTCTTGGCGCTATAGTAGTTTGCGGATGTTGTAGGATAATTATTGTAGTTGTTGTTATTCCTTGTACTCTAGTTATGTTAAGTATATTATTCGGGCGTGTTGCTCATATTTTGTACTCATTTATTATAATGTGATATTAAACTGTAATACTTGGTGTAACCTGTTTGTATTTGCCTGTTAACCGACAGCTTATTCGGTTATTACTTTATGCATATCGTATTCTATTACTCGTTGATTTTTAGTATCCACCGTTTTTGCAAATGGGATTGTCTAAGTGTTTTTATTTTACTTATACAATTTAATTTGATAGTCCGTTTTCTAAAATAAATGGTGGTTATCTCGTACTATTATTTTAAATCGACAGTGATGCTAAGAATGAACCATCTATGATTCCTGTGATTATTGGAGTATTGGGTTGGCCACCTCTTATTTTAGTAGGGGGGTTGTCACTTTTATTTCATCACTTTCTTTATCTATGAAATCAATGGTCATTTTGAAAACTACTTTACAAGAAAAACACCATTTTCCTTTATTAACAGATGTAGTCTTGAAATAATACACTTATCATATTTTTAATATTCATCAACACACTTAAAGGGCTGAAATTTTAATTTTCTTTGTTTCATGTTAAAGCTCATTAAAACCTTCACTAAACTTGTTCATAAACTCATCATCAAAATTCTACAAGTTTATAAACAAGACAAAATGGATTTTAAGTCTAGAAATCCATAAAATGACTTTCACACATGATTGCCACATGAAATTCCATAATATAGAAAAACATGCTTTTTAAAACTAGAGACATTTTTGTTATTCAAAACTTGAATAAATGTATTCTAACCATGGGTGATCAATCCCTTATTAAAACAAACAGGAATCTCATTCGGTTCATTCTTAACATCATTGTCTATTTTTTTAAATTACTAACCACCTATGTCATATTAAGTCGGTGTCAAAATTTTATCTTTCATAAACCATACAAAAATAAGCTAAATAAAATATTCTAAACTATCCACACAATGATAGAGTCTAACACATCACATGATAAATCACTGAATAAAATAATATCGAATAAACCATTGGTTCCCAAATCAAAATCCATCTACAAATTTAAAATAAATATGACTAAGTATGATAAATACTAAATAGTCTGAAGGGAAACATGACCAAATGAAATATCAAAATGAAATATCAAAATGAAATCTTATCTATGAATGAATAACTGAAGCGTCTATATCAAATCCTCCAAGTCTCCACAATGATGCAGCTACGCATCCATGGAATGAATCATCAAGCTTGGCGTTCTTGTGGATGGACACCTAAAATTTAATGCAACAAAGTAGAAAAATGGATTTTCCATGGTCCGAACCCGAGAAAACCTTTTTAAAAATATTTAGCAAGTATTTAAATCACAATATAAGAACAGTTATTGGATACACATATTAGTTCCTCGTACACTCCCTTGAGTTCCTCACCTCTAATCTAGTGTTCATGCCTAACGCATCCTACCTAGCTATGCTATCCATCCTAACTAGACATTCGTATCTAACTAATCACAAAAGGTTTAACTCTCCGTGTACCGCCCATACGGTACGATATCGTAACACTAATAACTAACATTTCTCGTATGCTATTATTAAACCATTTAGATTAAGTTCTCATACTTAATTCACTTTTAGATATCTAGTGTCTATCTTCCTATTGTCACACAAGTAGAATAATTAGTCATTATTATCACACCATTAATGAGGTTTCACCACACTTAAGTTTCTTTTAGATATACACTATCTATCTTTTCTATTATCACACATAAGTACAATAATTCACACTTGTACATATTCATCACACATATAATATATACAATTATAGCCTCCCCGGAATGTCCTCTCATGATGCTGGCATACTCTGTTATCAAGTCCATGTACCTCTCGTGCCCAAATCAAGGACTATTGGTTCGGCATGTCTCCTCGAACCCAAAAATAAAATTCACGCATATTTGAGGTGAACATAGTTCCAATCCTTTAAGCCACGCACATACCTAATGTACCCAAATGACCATCAATACTATCATACACTCAGATAGTGATCATACCTAGGTTTTATGTTCTGGGGAACATATCTAGATCTCGCTCGAATTGCCAAGGTGGGATCGTCGTCTGTGCGGAAACCTATGGATAGTAGGCAGAGTATGTATGTTCACACACATAGAAAATCACATCATAGGTATTGACCAAACATATACAAATATCCAACATACGTATAAACACAACCTACAAGCATGCCCAGTATAGGCCTACACACAACCTATTAATATGGTTAGTATAGGTATACACATAACATATAATATATCTCGTACGTAGTATAAAACTCTCAAATACTTAACGTATTATCAATTTACCATAATGACCTTTCATATACATATTTTTTAGTATCACTCCCTACACGAAGGGTCTCAATTGCCCCTTAATTAATGTTAGTAGATAATATATCTATATTCTAGTAGTTTATGATTTGGGTTAACTCACTCCCTGTAACCCCTTCCAATTCTCAGAATTTATTCAACTGCACATTATGCCCGAAAGGTCCTAGCTTTAAATCCTCTCATTTGGTTAATCCCAAACCTTACCATAGTCTACCAGAATTCAATAGGTTCCTCTCTATATTTTAAACAATCACTAAAAAGTATCTTGATCAAAAGTCGCAATTTCGAGCATAAACAAGAGAAATTGGTGAACTCTATGAATTGAGTCATAACTATTCTTGTAGATTAAACACCCTGTAGTAAAATTATGAATTTTCCCTATAAAATACTCCAAATTACCTCATTCAAAGCTCATTAAAAATCTAAGACGTAAACCTTTCCATACATATATGTCTCGCACTCTAATTCTAAGGAAAATTAAAATGACTTACATTTATAATAACATCAAATATTCTGGCAGATTACTATGCTGGCAGATTAAACATCTTGTAGTAAAATTGCGATGTATCCCTTTACATGACTCCAGATGATCTCATTCAAAGTTCATTTGAAATCTAAGACCTAGACCTTTCCATACATATATAGTTCGCAGTCTCTTTCTAAGTACAATTAAAATGGAACACATTTAAAGTAACATTAAAAATTCTGGCAGATTGTCATCTTATGTTCATTAATCAAACCCTAAGTTATTCAAGATTCATGTTCTTTAACCAAGAACCCAACAATATTCCATATTTATGCATTTTAAAAATAAAATTTCAAATTATTCGAGAGGTTATATTCTAATAAGATTCCCAACAGAGCATGAATCAAAACCTTAAAATACATTCCAAAATCACGTCTTCATCCAATCGTAACCCTATACAATCATGGGTATTATAACATGCTTGAATAAATTGCAAGATAAATAATTTCATTCATCCATAAAGTCTGATTTTCATTGATTGATGATGGAGTTGGTCTTCCCTTGCTCCGATCTTAATTCAGGCAATGTCCGTAGTGCAAAACGATTTTGGAAAGCCTATATTCGTTCTCCTATTCCTCTCCTTTGGCCTCCTCTCTCTCTCTAAGGTATTCTAACCCTAGTCTCTCACACCAATGGGAAAATATAATTCTCAAATATTCGGTTTTCCATCTACCACAAAATCTCGAATGACCGAAACACCATTATTTAGTGCCAGTTTGGTCTAAAATAGACTCGGGACCCAATTAGCACACTCAGGTACACTATTCTTACCATTTCGACACTTTTGAAATCAATCGTGGCCCGAAAATGATCATCCGGCTCACTATACCATGAATTCCCATATTGACCTCATAATAGCCTGCACTCAACCCTCGGTTGAGGATAATATAGTCACGTCACTATTACTCATTATAAGGTGAAATAACAAATCACTATCCACTTAGTAATTATCTCCCATAAACATTTATCATCACCTCTCCTGATTAATATTTTAATCAACAAGAAAAAATAAATCCCACTAAATTACATCACACGTGAAATTCTAAAAATCACCGAATTATTTAATTTCTAATTGCTCAAAAATATGGGGTGTTACATACTTCCTCCCTAACAATGGAATTTTGTCCTCGAAATTAGGATAAGTCTGGTAGTAAAAGGCTTCTAATATCTCTTCGCACTACATCTATCTCTCTCCAAAAATCAAATCTTATTAAGTTGTTTCCTGCTATACTTCCACTAATAGTACTCCTAAGTCCGATGGTCCATACCTTACCGCTCAATACTAGTGACCAACCTATTGTAGTCACATTACATCAATATTTCTCTCTATAATTTACCATATCCTCTCGTCGATTACTCAACACATAAATATTTCATCCAACATTTTCCACTACGATGTGCCTATCTACCCGCCAAAGTATTTCCTTTACTGGGGAAAGCTCCAACATCCCCATGTGCAAACTCCCTTATTTGCATACGCTTATGTTCAATATATATATATATCTCCATATCTTCTGACTGCAGATGAAACTAGAAATTCAACCAACCAGGGAGGCCATAGACCCTATATACCATGGACAACTGCATAAATACTACCAGGCTCCTACCAACCTTACATTGTAAAATAATCCTCAAATCACGATTTTAATTACACCTCTATGCAACAACTAGTGTAATTGATCCATGTCCAAAATACCACGCATTTCCCAACCTCTGACATTTGCTAAAATTCATGTGTGGGATGTCTTGCAAGCAAAATCCAAATAAGGAATCCCTTGATACACTTTTTCCTAGAATTATCGATCATCAAGTTCCATGGGTCCAAGGCACATAACTAAGACACCTCAAATCCTGTTTTTCGACACATAAGTAAGATTGTTCACTCCCCATCACCTCGGGAATAATATAACATTGTGCTAGTAAGTTTTTTAGCACTATATCAATATGAGATAAATCTATTCGCCCGATGGTAAACTCGATATACCCTGAATCACATAAGTAAAAGTCCCCATGCATCGGGATCAAATGTAATAAGACAACGATAATCTTTGAAGTCTACTATGTAACACAATATATATATATATAGGCTTGACCCTCTTTCGAGTGATACCTCTCAAAACAATATATCTTATCTTTGAATGGCGAGCACGATAGCATTACCATACAACCTATTACCACTCAAACCTTCGGTATCTAGACACTACACAATACAATAATATGCTCTCCTCTCATAACTCTCAAATGAGTAGAAAATATCACGCAATATAAACTTCAGAGAATCTCGCTACCCAATAATAATTACATTTATAAATATAAGGCTGATACTGGACATGCACCTACTAAAACCAACTCACCCATGAATTTTAGTGTTACTATTTCTATTGGGACTCAGCCAAGTCACCCCAAAACCTTACTCATACTCATAATGATAAAACAAAAACTTACCTCCATTTGGCATGTGCCTCACCTAGTCGACAGGTTCCTGAACATAGTTATTGCATCAGAACTGACTCAAGAGTTACTATAATGGTTGTACTTCAAGGAATCCATCATGTAGCTACGCTTACCTTGTTTTGGTAAATCCCTTCTTTTATGGCCTACACACCCACAAGTGAAACATCGGCCCGAAAAATCTCCTTGTCTCTGACCATGGGCTTACTGACCTCCCCCATTATTTTCTTAGCCCTGGATGCCCTAGTGAACATGCGATTATTACTGTTGTATACCTTGTTGGTCCTGCCTGAAATCCTGACCCTTAGGTCGGTACCCTCATGGCCTAAACCTCTTGGGACCTCCCCCTTACCTGGAATCCTATCCCTAGTTTCTATTGAATGCTATTGCTAATGCTATGGTGCTCCACTAGCACAGCTACATCCTGCCTTGCCCTATTGTTTAGTCTCACCTCCTCTCTTGCTCCCCTTCACATGGAAGTGGTGGTATTGGAAGTGTAAAACTGTGGATTTGAGGACGTCTGTGTAGGTCACCAATGTGGGTTGCCAATCAAGTGCTACCTGATCCTCCATGCTAAACCATCCATAAACTTCACCTTCTTTGTTTCCTCATTATTCACCTCATTTGGAACAAAATTATCCAAACGAGTGAACTCCTTCTTGTACTCAGCTCCTGAGCTATCTTCTTGAATTACCGCATTGAACTTCTTCCGCATCTCTGTCTCAACGTCTGGCGCAAAATATTTGATGTCGAACTACACCCAAAACTTTTTAATAGGCATCGTGTCCCTCTCCTCCGTGGTGTTAACTGACTCCCACCACTGTAACGCTGCTCCTACCAGACTAAAAGTGGCTAACATTTGCTTCTGCACCTCGCTACACTCTACCATGCGCAGATGGTGCTGAATGTCCTTCTTCCATTAGCACGCCGTAATCACATCTAAACTCCATTAAAACTCTAGTGGGTGGCCCTTTTGAAAAGCCTCCCTAAATCTCTACGACTTTGATGGCCCCGGGTGGGCCTGGACAACTGGTGCCACTAGCTACGGTGGCTGTTGAAACTGAGAAAAATAATGAGCCATGACAGTCCTTAATTAAAAAAAACAAGAATCTCATCCAGTTCATTCTTAGCATCACTGTCGAAAACTATTTTTTAATTACTAACTACCTATGTTAAAGTAAGTCAATTTTAAAATTTTATCTTTCATTAACCACAAAACAATAAGATAAATAAAATATTCTAAACCATCCATACAATGATAGAGTCTAACACATCACATGATAAATCACTGAATAAAATAATACCGAATAAACCATTGGTTGTCAAAGAAAAATCCATCTACAAGTTTAAAGTAAATATAACAAAGTCTGATAAATAATGAATAACTGAAATACTGAATAGTCTGAAGGGGAAACATGCCCAAATTAAATAATAAAATTAAATCCGATCTCGGGTTGAATAACTGAAGCGTCTAGATTAAAAATTACAAGCCTCCACAATGTTGCAGTTACGCACCTCTAGAATGAATCATCAAGCTTGGCATACCTGTGCTTGGACAGTTAAAATATTTTGGAACAATGAGAAAAATAGATTTGACATGGGTGAGAGCTCGAGAAATCCTTTTTAAAAATATTTAGCAAGTATTGAAATCAAAATTTAAAAATAGTTATTAGATACACCTGTTAGTTCCGCATACACTCCTTTGAGTTACTCACCTTTAATCTAGTGTGAATGTCAAACTCATCCAACATAGCTATGCTACCCATCTTAACTAGACATTCATATTTAATTAATCACAAAACGTTTAGCTCTCCCCGCACCACCCATACGGTACGCTATCGTAACACTAATAACTAACATTTCTCGTATGTTATTATCAAACCATTTAGATTAAGTTCCCATACTTAATTCACTTTTAGATATCCACTATCTATCTTCCTACTGTCACACAAGTATAATAATCATTCATTATTATCACAACATTAATGAAGTTTCACCACACTTAAGTTGCTTTTATATATACATTATCTATCTTTTCTACTATCATACATAAGTAGAATACTTCACACTTGTATATATTCATCACACATATAATATATACAACTATAGCCTCCCCGGAATATCCCCCCGTGATGTTGTCATACTCTGCCATTAAGTCCATATACTTCTCGTACCCAAATCAAAGACTATCTGTTCGACATGTCTGCTCGAACCCAAAAACCAAATCCACAAGTATTGGAGGCGAACACAGTTCCAAGACTTTGGGCTGCACACATACCTAACGTACCCAAATGATCGTTAATACTATCAGACACTTAAATAGTGATTATACCTAGATTTTGTGTTCTGGGACACACATCCAAACCTCGCTGGAATTCCCAAGGTGGGGTCGCCCTCTGCGTGGAAACCTTCGGATAGCAGGCAGCATGGGTATGTTCATACACATAACAAATCACATTATAGGTATTCACACAACACACACACACACACACACACACACACACACACACACATATATATAAATATATATATCCAACATAGGTATACACACAACCTATAAGCATTCCCAGTATAGGCATACACACAACCTATTAATATAGCGAGTATAGGTATACACATAACCTATAATATATCCTATACGTAGTATATAACTGTCAAATACTTAACGTACCATCAATTTACCATAATGACCTTTCATATACGTATTTTCGAGTATCGCTCACTACATGAAGGGTCCTAGTTACACCTTAATCAATGTCAGTAGATAATATATCTTTGTCCTACTGGTTTACGACTTGGGTTTACTCGCACTCCCCGTAACCCACTCTAATTCCTAGAATTTCTTCAACTACACATTATGCCCGAAAGGTCCTAGCCTTAAATCATCTCCTTTGGCTAAGCCCAAATATTAGTATAGTCTGTCAGAATTCAATAGGTCCCTCCTTATAGTTTAAACAATCACTTAAAAAGTATCTCAATAAACATTTACAATTTTGGGCATAAACAAGAGAAATTTGTGAACTCTAGGTAATCGAATCAAGTCTTAACTATTCTGGTAGATTAAACACCCTGTAGTAAAATTATGATTTCTCCCTCTACAAAACTCCAAATGACCTAATTAAAAGCTCATTGGAAAGCTATGACCTAGAATTTTCAAGAAAAATATGGCTCGCACTATAATTTTAAGCACAATTAAAGTGGCATACATTTAAAATAACGTCAAATATTCTGGAAGATTACTATGCTGGAAGATTAAACACCATGTAGTAAAATTGTGATTTATCCCTCTACAGAACTCCAAATGATCTCATTCTTATCTCAGTGGAAATCTAAGACATATACCGTCACTCTAATTCTAAGTATAATTAAAATGGCACACGTTTAAAGTAACATAAAAAATTATAGCAGATTATCATCTTATGTTCATCAATCAAACCCTAAGTTATTCAAGATTTATGTTCGTCAACTAAGAACGCAACAATATTCCATATTTATGCATCTTAAAAATCAAATTTTGAATTATAAATCTCAGGAGGTTAGATTCTAATATGATTCCTAGCAAAGCATGAATCAAAACCCCAAAATACATTCCAAAATCATGTCTTCATCCAATCTTAATCCTATACTATCATGGGTATTATAACATACTTAAATAAAGTGCAAGATAAATACTTTCCTTGATATAAAAGGTCTTATTTTCATTGATTGATTATGGAGTTCTTCTTCCCTTACTCCAATCTCCATTCAGGCGATGTCTGTGGTGCAAAATGATGTAGGAAAGCCTAGATTCCTTCTCCTCTTCATCTTATATGACCTCCTCTCTCTCTAAGGTGTTATAACCCTAGTATCACACTCCAATGGGATGATATACTTCTAAATATTTCGGATTTCCATCTACCACAAACTCTTGAATGATCGAAACGCCCTTATTTGGTGCCGGTTTGGTCTAAAGTCACCTTGTGACCCAATCAGCACACCCAGATACACTGTTGAGACTATTTTGACCCTTACGAAATCAATCGTGGCCTCAAAATCATCATCCGAGTCACTCTACCATGATTTCCCATCTCGACCTCATATAGTCTACACTCGACCCTTAGTTAAGGTCTAGCACAATCACGTCACTGTTACCCCTTATGACGTAAAATAAAAAATCACTATCCACTTAGTAATTATCTAACATAAACATTTATCATCAACTCTCCCAATTAATATTTTAATCAACAAGAAAAAATAAATCCCACTAGATTACGACATACGTGAAATTCCAAAAATCACCGAATTAAATAATTTCTAATTACTCAAAAATACGAGTTGTTACATAAAACCATTTTACCTAATCATGAGAAAATATATGTCTTAAAACATCCATGCATTCAACACTTAAACTGTACATACAAGATCAAATACTAGGAAAATAGGGTTCTTAAACTTAAAGAGTAGAGTTTCCTACCTCATTGAAGCTCCAAAAATGGTAGCATAAAGAAGATGGTGATGGAAACCTCCCACCTCCTAAGGTGGACTTAAAGAGGTTACTTAACTCCACTAGTTTGGTCCTTGAAATCTCCAATAAAAACCCCTTCATAATCCATTGTTTCTTCTTAACTTGATCTCCAAAAATACCCTAATAACTTCTCCATAAATCAATACATTGCCCAAGAAATGGTGTAGATGTGTTTTAGGGGCTTAAATATGGGGGAGACTATGAAATACTAGGGTGGTTTAAGGTGGAGGGTGGTGGTGATAGGGTATTGTAAGATGGTTTATGATGGATGGGTTCTCAAGAGTTAGAGAGAGAGTGTAAATCTGCTTAAAAATGGGTTAATATGAAACAAACATCACGTAAATACCCCAAAAACAATTAAGGTCAAAATCGATAAAATTCCCAAAGCTCCTGCCACACGTTGATTTGATGATCTACGACCATGACACGTGTCTTAATCCAATGGTCAGGATTTTAATTATAATTTCCAAATTTGCAGAAACTAATTTTTTACAGTCTCATTCGAACGAGAACTATCATATCATTCGAACAAAATTCTATCTCATTCCAAGGAGAACCACATCTCGTTCTAACGTACCTCGAATAAGGTTCTAACGAAAGTAGGTTTCAAAACAGAGATGGGCGGTTAGAAGGTCCTTTGAATATGATTGTCGTTCGAACGACCCTAATTTTCTCCAAAATGAATTTCATGTTAGTCAAAATTCAACCAAGTGCACCAAAGCCACTATATTATCAAAATTTATCGCACAATTCATCTTGCAATGTCTAAAGCTTGATTGGATCACATTAAGTCAGGGTATGGTTAAAACCATGAGGGCGTGTACTATAGTTGTGCTGTAAAAAACATTTTTTGTTTGTGTATTTGATATTATTATGAAAAAATATGAGTGTTCACGAGAAAGGGATGATAATGTAGAAATCTCATTTGCGTGAAAGGCCACCATTGATAAGAGCCTAAAAGATTGAGAAGTAATAAAAACAGAAAATCTAGTAAGGAAATATTTTGCATTGATGCTTCGAAAATTATATATTTTTAAAAGACAAAAAAGAGAGAAAATGATATATATATATATATATATTGAGGGTGTTTATTTGAAGATCAATGGGTTTGGACAATAAGTCCTAGTTGAAGTTAATTGTTTTGATGTTGTTGATTATAAAATCATCAATATTTCTAGGCAAGTATGCATTGTGTTTTCCTTTTGAGTTTTTTATTTGACATGTGAGGCTAAGTTGAATGTTGATAAATTTTTTCGGTCAAATAGATCTACCTAGAAATTTTTGCTTCATTCCACCATGTTTAGTAACATTGATACTATGAGAGTGTGTAAAACACTTGTGTGCCTTATTTTTAATCTTTGATTTAATTTAGCATGTGTTATGATCATCTTTGTATAATATATTTAAATTCTTGCATCTTAGTTTATATCATTTGTTCATAGTTTGAATTAGTTATGCTTCTGCTTCTGCTTCCGAATTTTTTATCGATGCATGACTTGCTTTATATCATTACGTGACATGTTTTTTCCCTTTATGATTAACATGCTTCACTTGGGGGGGGGGGGATTTGGTTTTATTGGGGATAAATATTTTTATTATTGTTCACCTTATCCTTTGTTTATTACTGAACAAAAAGGGGGAGAAGTGGTATCTAACTCTTTTAGTTCGGAAGTTTTTTAACTTAAGAAGATGCATCCTTTCTTTGGTAGAGATGGTTAGCCATATGGAGAGGGTTTTTCATATGAAGTTTATATATTGTTATATTCTCTTTGCATTTGAAGGTGTGTATAAGTTTGTAGGTTAGCAGCAGTGCGACGAAGCTTTACACAAAAGCAAAGCTACTCGAGTTTGTTTTGATTTAATGTTTGTAACTCATTTGTTATTGAGGATGGGAATTGAGTCTTAGTAAGTTGAATGGCCCAGTAGGTTTTTCATTTTAATTTTGTCTCGGAATAGACAAAGGGTGATATTTATAAGGACAATTTTTTTAATCGAGTCAGTTTGTATGTATTGGCTTTATGTAGTGTTTGAAAAAAACTTTGTTCTCATAGATTATTAGTATTTGAGTTGTTTATCCTTTGAGCCTTTGATATGTGATTGAATATTATAGCTGACGAGATGAAGCAACATCATCTTTAGATTTGAATTTTATCTTCATCATCCAAGGGATCTCAATGAGGTATGAATACATGTTTTTCATTTTGATCCCTTCATTTTACCCTTTTTTTTTTAAATTTAAAAGAAAAATAGGTTGTTCACAAGGTCGTTAGAACAACATTGGCATGTCGTTAAAATGAGATATAGTACCTCATTAGAACAACTTCGAACGTGATCAATTTTTGCAAATGTTAGCCTCTCTAGAATATAGTTGGAAATGTCATTGGATAGGTGTTCGAACAAGATCATATACTTCATTTGAACGAGACGTGCCTCGTTAAAACAAGGGCTCAGATTTTTGTTTTCTTCAAGATTTAGCAAATGGATTTACATTCTTATCTCATTTTCAGCAAACCTAAAAAAAATAGATGTGCGGAGAAACATAATTTAAAGAGATTATTCTTATTTTTTAAATTCCCAAATTTATTTCAAAACCCTCAAAATTTATGTGTTTGTTCTGAGAGGAACTTTTCAAAACCAAAACCATAATTTACACCCATGTTTGAGATCTAAGAATCATAAATACATATGTCATTTTGAGATCTCTGATTGTCCATCAACATGGTTTTCTCTACATACTGTGAACATTTCTGATGATGGACATTGTGTTTGTGTTGAGCGACGACTGGATTGGTCACAAGACAAGTAAGATAGGTGGGATACTAAGACTGGAAACACACCCGCGTTGTGTGGATTTTGGAAGGCGTCTAATAGTGACTGTGAATAAGGTTACAAGGATGAAGGAAACATATGAAGGTTTGAAGGTTGTCAAGTATGTAAGTCAAAATGGGTCTGGTAAAACTACCTATATCATAGTGGACTTGTGTGGATCAGGCGTCTGAGGATTTTGTCATTATGGGTTTCCCTCGTACATCATTATGCCGTGATTTAATTATTTTACTCTTTCTTATACTCACCTAGATGCATGCTTAGGTCAAGACTAAAATTGATATGTAGATTCACATAACACTTGAGGTTTCAAAATTGGTACAACTTAATTTAACCTTGTGAAAATAAAAATTGGTGGTGTTTTTTGTTCAAGCCCTAGGAGCACTTAGCTTCGTTAACGCCATACCAAATTTCATCTTAATAAATTTGACCAATTGAAAATTAAAACATTCGCCTTTTATTAAATTTGACCTCATTTGCATTCTTAAGCCATGATAACTTATAGGGTTGTGGATGTTCCTTTATCTTAAGATTCAATTTCTCCACAATGTTATTAGATACAACATTCTCACAACTACCAGCATCAATAATAACATTATGAAACTTACCATGATATGTGCAACGGATGTGAAATATATTATTTTGAAGCCATAAATCATCCTCCATATGGATTGAATATAAACTTTTTGAAAAATAAGAGATTCGACTTGGTCACTATATATAATTTCACCCTCACTTTCATATTCATAACTAGAAATTGGTTCCACATCTTCATTAACGTCCTCCACCACTAATGAAACAATCTTTCGATTTGGACATTGGGATGCAATATGCCCAAAGCCTTTGAAACATTGGCGAGAATTTGAATTGAAATAAGCTGACTCAATTGATTTACCCCTTACCTCTTGCTTCGGATGTGGTTTCAAAGAATATGACTTTGGAGGATTGGAAGTGGAATTACTTCCACGGTTAGAATCCTTCATGGCTCCATGTTCGAACACAACTTTTCTCCTTGAGTTGTTCATCCACCTTTAGAGTTAATTTAAACACATGATTATAGGTCCAATAAGTTTACAATTGGACAAAATTTGAAATTTTAGCCCTTAAACCACTAAGATAACGAGCAATTATTTGTTCCTCTGACTCGGATAAATCACATCGTATCATGAGATGATAAAAATCTTTTGAATACTCCTCCACAGAAAACTCATTTTTCTTGAAATTATGAAACTTAAGAAAAGGATTTTTTAATTAATGACTATACAAGAATTTCTTCTTTAATTCCTATTTCATCTTCTCTTACGTTATAATTCTTCTTTTACCTTCATGTCCAGGTTGATTTTTTAAACGTTCCCACCAAATTGAGCCACGCGTCTTCAAGTTAATGGCAACCAACTTTACTTTTCTGATCTTTATACCTTCATGGTTGTAAAATATCATCTCCATTGTATTGAGCCATTCCCTAAATCATTTGTTTTACATTTAACCTTCAAATTTTGGGATATAAACTTTGATATATCCCGGATGATAAAGATGGTTTCATCTACATATACAATTTAGAGGATCCTCTTTTTTTGATGCTTGGTCATGAGAATTATATAAAGGGTTGATATCCTCTTTATCTTGTAGTAATTCATTCTCTTAACTATGATACAAACCGTCATGATCTTCAGCTTCTAAGCCAAGTAAACACCACTAGAGTTGTTTCACTTGTCGCTGAAACACCCTAAATCTTTAACTTACTTCAGTCTATATTATTTAGGCGTTTCAACTGGTTTGGATATTATGTCAAAATATATTTTTAGTCTGAGATCACTCTATGGTACGTTATGCAACGTTACTCGACTTTCCAAGACTTCCCAATATGCCTCGACTCTACTCAATGTACATATCTGAGTAAAGGTATAACACGTGTACAAGCACATATGCACATTAACACATATTAGGCATTTATGCATTTAGTGATTTATATTATTGATTGTTTGTCTAAATATTTACTAAAAGTGATATTATAATATTTTTGTTCAAAATAATTTTAAAAATAGAATTGGCAAACGAACTTTTGAAATAAAATTTAGTTTAAAATAAATTTTTATTTTTAAAATCATTTTCGTAATTTAGAATGATTTTAAAAATAAGATAAAAATATCATTTCCTTATACCCCTTAGATGTCTTGACTTGACCGAATTGACCTTACTTGTAGGTTTCAAATTTATCAAGATTTAGTCATTAGTCACTCATTTATATATTGGTTCTGCTGAATAAACTTGGCAACCTATACTGATTATAAAATTTTAAGATCTTTACACATTTGTGTTATAACTATAATTGTTTCTTAATAGGTTATAGCATTTAGGATCCAGTTAGGATTCTTTTACTTGGTTAATAGTTTTGACCGTTAGAGTTCATCTTTGTCCTTCAGTACCATTTGTCCTAAATATGAACGTTAGAGGTTGTTACCAAACTTTATACCATCCAGTGTATTCTTTTAGTGGTTTTGGTTTTAATTTTTTAAGATTGTTAGGTTGTTAATAACCTATTTAATTAGTTATAAGCATATTCCATCTCAACCTTAGGATTAAAATCTTTTAATCTTAGCCATTCATTTTATACTTCTGGAATAATATTTTCTCACCAGTATAAATTCCATTATAGAGTTTATTAGGGTTAGATTTTCAAATCACATAATCTAGAGTGAAAAATAAAATAGGGTTAGATATTTTGTATATAGAAAAATTGTAAGGACAAAAAATTTCAATAGAGTCCTTTGTTGTTTTGGCTCAATTCTGGACAAAAACGTTTGTTTCATAGGATAGAGTTTGTGATCATCCTTTAAGCCTATGACATTCTAAAGTCGAAGACATAGAGACCAAGTTCATAAAGCTTCATCAAATGCCATGTTTGTAGTGCCTCGTTTCTACTTCAACAACATTTCTTTTGTTTACTCCTAAGGTATAAATGCATTATATATTTATATAGGAGCTTGGAACAAGTTTTATTGGGTGTAATTTATAATTTTTATAAATTAATTTTAACGAATTTGTTTTACTCAGAAAAATATTTTTTAGAACATTCCATAAATAGTTTTGGGCTTAAAAATCAATATTTCATTTTTCTGACACGTCGTTCGAACCATACTGGAATCTCGTTCGAACGAGATTGCCATGTCATTTAAATGAAATTTGTATTGTCTTTTAAATGAAGATTTATACTGTGATTCATTTAAATGGAGATTTTTATTGTGATTTCATCTACTTAATTTTTTAGTTTTAAAATTTGTAGGTTGAAGGTTTCAATATTGAGCTCTCGAGGATTTCGGATTTACCCGCGTGAATAGGATGGTTTCAATAGTGAGATCTCTCTCAGTCCGTTTATTTTGAACAAACAATGGTTTCCTTTACTTTTTTTGAATTTGTTTTTTAGCCCTAACAATTTACTCTATTGATTATTTATTTAGTTACAAGTTGTATGTTGTGTGGTTGATAAAATGACCAAGTAATATTTTTAGGCACTTTCATTTATATTTTGGATCTAATAACTAATTTGAGTCTACAATTTGCAGATCTGACCATTTTTAGGTTCAATTCGTGGCTTAATTTGTTCTAACCATTTTTTGTTTGTTTTCCATCTCTCCATTAATCTATTTATGTGTTACATTTACTAATTTAGTGTTCTTTTTTTACAGCTATACTTTATCCTATCTCTAACAGTTATTTATGTGTTACATTTACTAATTTGAGTCTACAATGTGACATGCTTGAAATCCTTACAATGTTTGAAAATATGTAAATGAGATCCCTTTTCATTTAAGAACACTACGAGCGGCTTGAATTACGCGTTAATGATAGAGCATAGTGTTGAAAATTACAATGACCATTGCTGAATTGTATTGATTTGTAATTTTATTGCAGTCCAAATGTGCGCGTTATACGAAAAAAGAGATCTGTAGGTGAGGTTTTATACTATTAGGGGCATGATCAATATGAGTATATAGGCAGGGTTGCCTTAATTATTTTTGGGAGCTCATTTAGATAATTTCTCACCGGGAACCCTTATAATGGATGACAACTGTTGATACCAAAATTAATATGCTGATGTGGACGAATCATACGAAGACACTTGTCAGTCTACGTGGCACAATAACAACGAGGAAGTTCATTTCCTCGACCAACTCATGTTTTCCCCGAGCAACGAGGATATACCGAGGAACTGCAACACTCCGAGGTACTCTAGCGCTCCGAGGAACTCCTGACCAACGAACAACTAAGGCGGTCCGAGCTGCATCTCGGCCGAAGTATTAATTGCCAGAATGTCAACAGTTCAACTATTCATTGAATGTTTATCATCTTGATGCACACGCTGCATTAAATGTATTACCCTTTCATATGTATATCATTTAATGTATCAACCCATTCATGTACAGCCTAAGGGCTATAAATACCTTGTATCACCCTCATTCAAAGGGACCGGAATTTCTGGATTGAACTTGTAATCGAGAATTCCTAAACACTCAGCAATAACATAACAGTGGACGTAGGCCATTCTTATAAGGCTGAACCACTTTAAAAATCTTTGTTTCATTTTATTTATCTGTGATTGAATAATTAGACCAATCTAGTTTTTTACATCAACAGATTGGCGCCGTCTGTGGGAAACGACTGTTGCTATCGTTTTTCAGCAAAAATCATTTATCGTCAATGGCAGATAATCCAGAATCGAGTAATCGAAATGCTGGAAATGTTGGAAATCCTCCGAACCCATCTGCACCTCCAAATCTGGCTGGAATTATGACAAATCTGGCTGAAGGACAAACCGCCATGCAAGAAACAATGAGGCAACTCATTCAAACTCTTCACGGCGGTGCACCTACCCATTCAAGGCAAAGGAGTGATCGTGGGCAATCGCGATCCAGGCGTACTGGGTCATATCGTAGTGAAGAATCTAATGATTTTTCTTATCAACCTGGGCGAACTTCATCGATACAGGCTACGGATAACATATCACTCTCTCTCCGGAGAGAACTAGCGCCCTGGAAAGATTAAGCAGGGCATCTCCTTTCAGTCGTTTAGGACCAAGGAGAAATATGAGTCCACCTAGAGCCCCATCGAGAAGCTTTCGACCACCATCAGGTTTGAGAGAAGGATCAGCACAATCAAGACCAGCTACTCATCGAGATAGATCTCAAGAAGCTACGTCAGAACAATTAATTGCTCGGACTAAGCGACCCGAGGAAGGAAATGAAGCATGGAAGGGTTCCATTCAGCGATTGGAGGATAGACTTGGAGAAATGGTTAAAGAAAGGAATCCCTTACAGAGAAATTTTGTTCAAGGGACACCTTTTGTGCAGGCCATTGTGAATTTTCCTACGCCATCGAAATTTAAAGCACCTGTAGTGACCCCTAAATATGATGGAAAGACAGATCCTGTTCTTCATATAGAACAATACCAGGCTGCTGCCGACATATATGCTATCCCCGACGAGATGAGGTGTAGAGCATTTTCAGGAACTCTTACTGGATCTGCACAGATATGGTACAACAATCTTCCTCGGGGTAAGATTTCGACTTTTATTCAGTTAGCCGAGTTGTTCATTGGTAATTTCTATTTTGGAGCAAAGCCAGTAAAGCGAGTAGCGCACTTGTTAAGTGTTAGACAAAAATCAGGTGAGAGTACTAGAGATTACACAACTCGTTTCAATAACGAGAAGTTGGAAGTCATAGATTACGAAGAAAAGACAGCGATCACTGCTTTGATGAGTGGATTGCTGCCTAACAAGTTATATTATACTTTGGCCAAAGATCCACCTAAAACTATGTCGGAGTTGATGGCAAAAGCGGCCAAAATCATGAATGCCGAGGAGGCTATGGCTGCGAAGAAGAATATGGATAAAGAAACCAAGGTGGAGGTTGACAAATCTAAGAAGAAAAAGCAAAAAGGTAATGGTGGTGACAAGCACTCCAAGAATAATAGGACGTCATGGGAAGTCCTGAAGAAATATGATAATTATACTCCATTAAAGATGGGTATTAATCATATTTTAGAAGAAATCAAGAATAACGAAGAAATCAAGTGGCCAGATAAACTGAGGACCAATCCTGACCTGAGGAATAGGGCCAAATATTGCGAGTTCCATAAAGATCATAGCCATACGACCAAAAATTGCATAGCCCTTCAGAACGAGATTGAAACGCTCATCCGAAGAGGAAAGTTGTCAAAGTATGTAGATCGCAGAGGTGAAAGGAAAAATGATGATAGAACTAGAGATCGTTCCAGATCTCCTCGTCGAACGGAGGAGAAAAAGAAAAGAAATCATGAAGATGATCCAGATGAAGACCCCGATCTTCCAAAAAAGCCAAGGCAGCCTGAACGAGAGGTATTTTCCATTCGTTTTGGGTCATTTGATTGTAATGTTATTACAGGAGGAGATGCTGGAGGGGGAGACCTTACTGCAGAAAGAAAGGCCTATCTCGGAGAGGCCCAAGCCTGCTCATATATTCAACGAATAAATCTTGCCGAGGATGATCGTCCGAGGAAGGTAAATAAAGAGAAGCTAGTTATTGGTTTTTCAAAAAACGATTTGGCAGGTGTTCTTTACCCTCACGACGATCCCTTGGTGATCAAAATGAGGATGAAAGATGTGGTGATTTCAAGGGTGTTGGTGGACAATGGTAGTTCGGCAGACATCATGTACTATTCATGCTTTGATAGCTTGAATTTGAAATTATCTCAACTGGAACCTTATCACAGACCCCTTCTGGGTTTTGCTGGCGAGAAAGTTTTTCCACTTGGGACGATCAAGTTGGACATATTCATTGGAACTTGGCCCGCTTTTCGAACAGGAAGAATACGCTTCTTTGTGATGGATAAGAATGTGCAGTCAGCCTACAACATCATCATGGGAAGAGTTGGTTTGAAGAAGTTCGAAGCAGTTCCATCTACAGTGCATCAATGCTTAAAATTCCCAACAAACTTCGGAGTAGGAGTTATGAAAGGTGATAAAAAAATAGCTCGGGGAATGCTATTATTCATCTGCCGAGCAAGAGGAGCTTGAAGAATCAAGGAAAAAGACTATTACCTACCAGGTGGAGGAAGGTACAGAAATTGAAACTCTTGATCCCAGGGATGAATCCCAACTTGTAAAAGGACAGGTGGTAGAATCTACAGCGCCCTGAACGAGTAACCCAGATAGGTTCGTCGTTTGATGCTTCAATAAAACAAGAGTTAATAATGTTCTTGAGAAACAGGAAGAAAACTTTCGCATGGAGTCATGAGGACATGCCAGGAATAGATCCAAACTTCTTATGTCATGAACTCAATGTGAATAAGGAGATCAAGCCTGTGAAGCATAGAAGAAGGGTATTTAGCCCCGAGAAGAATCAAGCCATACAAGAGGAGGTCGAGAAGCTCCAGAAAGCCCAATTCATTGAAGATGTGAAATATCCAGACTGGATGGCAAATGTGGTGATGGTAAAAAAGAAGAACAATAAATGGAGAATGTGTGTTGATTTCACTGATCTCAACAAGGCATGCCCAAAAGATCATTTTCCATTGCCCAGAATTGATCAACTGGTAGATGCTACCTCGGGACATAAGCTGCTCAGCTTCATGGATGCTTACTCTGGCTACAACCAGATCAAAATGAAACCTGAAGACAGGGAAAGTACTTCTTTTATTACCCCTAGGGGAACTTATTGCTATAATGTTTTGCCTTTTGGTTTGAAAAATGCAGGAGCGACATACCAGCGGCTGATGAACAAGGTTTTCACTGAACAAATCAGTTGCAACATGGAAGTTTATGTCGATGATATGCTAACAAAAAGCAAGAAAGCTGCAGATCATCTAGTTGACTTAGCTCAAATATTTGACCAACTGGATAAATACCAGATGAAGCTCAACCCGACGAAGTGCACATTTGGAGTACGAGAAGGAATGTTTCTCGGATACATTGTCAATCAGTGAGGCATTGAAGCAAATCCAGATAAGATCAAAGCTCTTTTAGGGTTGCGATCTCCAACAACAAAGAAAGAAGTGCAGAGTCTTACAGGACGAGTTGCAGCGCTCAACAGATTTGTATCTCGAGCAACTGACAAATGCCTCCCATTCTTCAAAACACTTCGAAAAACTTTTGAGTGGACTGATGAATGTGAGAAGGCCTTTCAAGACTTGAAAAAGTATTTGGGAGCACCTCCATTGTTGTCTAGGCCAATAACAGGAGAGAAGTTGTACTTGTATCTGGCAGTATCAGAGAATGCAGTTAGCTCGGCATTGATCAGATTGGAGAATGGAGTCCAGAAGCCAATTTATTACACAAGTAAGGCTTTCCGAGGTGCAGAGATCAGGTACCCAAAGTTAGAAAAATTGGCATTGGCATTAATTGAAGCAAGTAGAAGAATGAGGCCATATTTCCAGGCCCATACCATCATTGTGTATACCGACATGCCATTGAGACAAGCCCTTCACAAGCCAGAAAAATCAGGAAGACTGAAGTAGTGGGCAATAGAACTCGGTGAATATGATATTGTGTATGAACCCAGATCATCATTAAAAGGGCAAGCTGTAGCAGATTTTATAGCAGAGTTTACATACCCTGATACCCCCGAGGAACGAAAGTTACTCGCTGACCAACCTGTGGATGTTACAGGATCAACAGACATAAATCTGGACCAACCCCAGTTGGTAAAAGGACTTATGGATGTAGAAGGATCATCAACTTCAAACTCAGATCAGCTCCGGTTGGTAAAAGAGCGAGAAGAGATGATCGACGAGGAACGAAAAGTGTCAGGGGAGGATGAAAAGAAGCAACAAATATTTCACCGAGGAACTCTGTCAGATAAGGAATTTGAAGACGGGTTACCCATATGGAGATTATATGTAGATGGCTCATCTTGCACAGCAGGTTGTGGCGCAGGAATTATTTTGAGCACCCCAGATGAGATTGACGTGGAATATGCTTTACGATTCCAATTCAAAGCCTCTAATAATGAAGCTGAGTATGAGGCCATGATAGCAGGTTTAAACTTAGCAAAAGTTATGGAAGCATGGCAAGTAATTGTATTCAGTGATTCTCAATTAATTGTAAATCAGATGACAGGAACATATGCAGTTAAAGGAGATTTAATGGCAAAATATCATGCAAAGGTGATGGAGTTACTGACAGAATTTGATGCCATTCAATTGGTGAGAATACCGAGGATGGAAAATGTACAAGCAGACGCACTGGCCCAACTAGCATCAGCTACTCGTACCGAGCTGCGAAGAACGATACCAATTGAAGTATTGGAAAGTCGAAGCATAGATGAGAACTTGACGATGAATGTTATTACCCTTGATTTAGGACCATCTTGGATGGATCCCATCAGGGTATATATTGAAGAGGGAGGATTGCCAGAGGATAAGCTCGCTGCCAAAAAATTGAAGTATAAAGCTGCTCGGTATGTATTAACTAATGGTATTTTATATAGACGAGGGATTATGGCAGGTTTACAGAGATGTGTACATCCCTCCGAGGTGAAGGAATTGATTGAATAAATCCATGAAGGGTCTTGTGGAGCTCATGTAGCTGGTCGAACACTTTTACAAAGGGTAATGACTCAAGGATACTATTGGTCGATGATGAGGGCTGATTGTATAGCCTATGCTAAGAAATGTGACAAGTGCCAACGTTTTTCCTCTATCCGACGAACTCCACAAGCACTGTTGACACCCATAACTTCCCCTTGGCCATTTGCCATGTGGGGAATTGATTTGGTGGGACCATTGCCGACCACCCGAGGAAGATTCAAGTACCTCGTTGTCGCAGTAGACTATTTTACTAAGTGGGTAGAAGCTGAACCCCTCATCGACATGACGTACGAGAAGGTATACCAGTTCGTTTGGAAGAATATCATATGTCGATATGGTCTCCCTCATGCCTTCATCACAGACCATGGAACCCAATTTGATAACGAGGAATTTGCTGCTTATTGTCATCAATCGAACATTTTGAAGGTCCATTCAGCACCAGGCCATCCTCAAAGCAATGGATAGACTGAAGTGATGAATAGAACACTGCTAAATGGTTTGAAGAAAAGGCTAAGTGAAGCTAAAGCTAACTGGATTAACGAGCTACAATCAGTATTATGGGCTTACCGAACAACTCCCCGAGCAGCGACTGGAGAATCACCATATATGCTGGCATTTGGAAGTGAGGCTGTAATACCTGCCGAGTTAGGTCTCCCAACACACAGAGTGCTGAATTTCAATTCCCCAGTCAGCGACTTGATGAGAAGACTGGATTTGAACATGCTCGAGGAAGTCAGAGAAGAGGCAGCCATTAGGAATGCTGCTTATCAACAACGAACAACTCTTTTCTACGACAAAAGGGTGAGGAAATGCGATTTAAAAGAAGGAGATTATGTGCTAAAGAAGGTTATTCAGAAACACAATAAATTGGAGGCAAACTAGCATGGGCCTTACCGAGTTACAGAAGTTGTTCGACCAGGAACTTACCGAATAGCAACTTTAGAAGGAGAAGAATTCAAGAATGCTTGGAATGCTGAACACCTTCGCAAGTATTATTAATGATGTAAAATGTACAACGGGTTCAAAAATATGAATAAAACGATGATGTTTTCACCATTTTCCTCTCCTTTGTTTGAAAGTTTTTCGGGGAATACTAGTGTTGTACACTACGCTGCTCGACAACAAAAAGAAGACAATAGTTCGAAAGAACCAAAAAATATAGTCCTTTGGTTAGGAGGCGTACACTAGCGTGGCCAACTAAGGTTGGTAAGATAACTAGTGGACAGAAAGTTCGAAAGAACCAAAAAAATATACTCCTTTGGTTAGGAGGCGTACACTAGCGTGGCCAACTAAGGTTGGTAAGATAACTAGTGGACAGAAAGTTTGAAAGAACCAAAAATATACTCCTTTGGTTAGGAGGTGTACACTAGCGTGACCAACTAAGGTTGGTAAGATAACTAGTGGACAAATAGTTCGAAAGAACCAAAAAATATACTCCTTTGGTTAGGAGGTGTACACTAGCGTGACCAACTAAGGTTGGTAAGATAACTAGTGGACAAGATAGTTCGAAGGAACCTGATAATTCAATAATCAACTACGGTTGAGGGAAGAACAATATCATTTGATTTGAAAATAAGCCAACAAGTTGGTCGGAAGGTAAAATCATTCCAGAAAATACAAAGAATTCCAAACTGAACCAAGTATAGTTGGTCGGTGACCAATTATACTTGGTCGACGAGGATAAATTGTCGACCATGGTTGGTCGGATACATTTTAGGAAAAAGTTTATTAAGTATGGTTGGTCGGGGATAATAACCCATCAACTGTAGTTGGTCGACAAGCACAATTTAATAACCTTGGTTGGTTGGAAACTGTTTAAACATTTTATACTCATTACTTTATTATTAGGTGATTGAGCAGCATTGATACTTGTAATTTTGACTACTAAGTTGGTTGATGAACAGCATCATATTGTTATCTTTTTAACAGATACATATACACAAATGTAAAAATGTTTGATAAACACAAGACAATCGCAATACAAATTTGCAAAAAGAAAATGAAATTCTTTCATTAAGATAAAAATGTATTACAAGCTATACATATGGGCTAATTATTACACTGAAAAACCTATTCTATTGGTTTCTTTCCTTTAGCTTTTGAAACAGGTTCCTCGCCGGCAGGAGGATCTTCTAAACAAAGAGGAGAATTGATGAAATTAATATCTCTGAGCATTCTGACGTTCATCACAGAAGGTGTATCCAAGAGATGCTCTGGACGAGATAATTCAGTCTGAGAATAAAGACTATAGTCGCCGAGATATTTTGAAATTAAACTCCGAGGAATGGAACGACCTGGGATCCATTCCATGTCCAATTTGAAAGGTGGCACAGGCAAATCTAGTAACCCTGGAGCATGATAATCCCATAAAAAATGCCCTTGCTCCAATTTCAGTACACCCAGGGCGTTCAACCACCCCTGCTTATAACCTTCATTATTGGCATGTTCAATCCGAGCATCTAAATGAACAAGGGCTTCATTGTATCCTGCCATCCAAAATTCCCTAGGCTGTTTATGGAATTGGAAGGTTAATCTATCCAATTGTTCGTGAAGGCTCCTGGCAAAAGCATCCTTATTATCCAGAGCAGACTTCATCGCAGTAAGTTGATCCTCCAAGGATAGGTTTTTCTTGAACATTTTAGACAGAGCCCGGTCTTTTGCGTTCAATTGGAATGCTTGAGTTTCTAAAGTAGACTGAGTGCGAACCTCTTCAACATTACGGCTAAGAACTCTTGATCGACTCCGAGCAGCAATTGGAGAACTTTGCTCCTCGGCAACATTTTGAACTGCTCTTCCTCGCCCACGAGAACCTTTTCCTCGTCCCCGAGCAATCACAGGAATGACAGATTTTCTTAAGTTGTCCAACTCTTGCCTTAATTTGGCATTTTCAACCTCTAAAAACGAGAAACCTTCATCGGTAACTTGTACTAAAGCAGTGGAAGATGACGCTGCAGATTCATACTGTGCCAGCTTTTTCTGCAAATTATTGTTCTCTTGTTCCAGCAACTCAGCAATCTGCTTGCAGGCCTCAACTTCACATTTTAAAGTTCTTTCTCTAACATCGTATCCAGCAAGGATCTTCTTATGGCCTGTTTCAGAAGAAAGCTGCTGATATCTATTTTCATACTCCTTGTGCAGCAAAGCAGTTGATTCATTGTGTTGACTCTGAAGATCTTCTAAGGTACAATGAAGTTCCTCGATCAATTCATAGTAAGCCACACTGTTGGCCACAGCTCGGTCGAGTAAATCCTTCAAGTATCGATAAGCCTCAATTGCTTGTTCTGAGGCATCATGACTAAGGATGTCAGCTATTTCTGATGTACTAAGATCTGTATGACCAGCTTTATAATATTCGTGTCATTGCTGCGTCAGCTTTGTATCATATGCAGATATCAGTTCCATTCTAGCAACAAACTAAGGATGAGAAAAAGACAACAATCAACAAAAACAAAACATCAACAACAGAGATGAACAAAGATTTATTTTATTAGATCACAAAAGGATTACATTGTTTGATTACAAAAACTGAAAGATAGAAATGATACCGAACAACTTCACACCTTTTCCTTGTCTCCCAAGACTTTCTCGGGAGGCTGGGACGAGGAGCTCGGTTGCTCGGTGGTAACAGCAACTTGATCTGCAGGAGTTGAAATTTTTTCAGAAGGAGGAGGCATGGAAAAAATGTCCTCGTTGGTAGCAAGTAAAGAGGCAGGGACTTGATCACCTATGGCCATGGAAGATTCATCAGAGACAGGCTCATCTTCTTCTTCCTCCATAATTGGTGGGGGAGGACCAGGGAGGTGTAGATGGAATAGCCCAGAATCTTCTTTGATCTTCAATTCTTGCAGGGCAGCTACCCAGCCATCTCGGAAGTATTTCAACTTCCCATATTGAACTTGGGATGTCATCGCAGCAATCCCCTTGTCCCATCCTTTATCCCAGCCTGCGCTGAAGGATTTTTTAGCTGTGAGCTTTCTCCTCAATTTCTCCGAGGAGAGCTTCGCATCCAATTCCTCTTTTTGACCTTTGATATCTCGCAGGGCAAACAACTCTTCCTCTGCCTTCTTCAGTTTATTTTCAAGCTCTCCAAAATTCTTGAGCTTGTCATCATATTTCTTATGCTCGACCTCTAAACTTTTCACTTTATTCTCCAAACTCTTGGAGATTTCAGCCAACTTCACCTTCTCGGCCTCAACTATTGATAACTTTTTCTCCCAAACAGCCTTATCCTCACTATACTGTTGGCGAGATTCCTTCAAGGATTGGGTCAAACCCAGCAGAGCATCCTCTACACCTGACGAGGAGCTTGAAGCTTTAATAGCTTCATCCTTCTTCACGATATTATTGAAATAGTTCACCAGCTGAAAGATGAGAAAAACAGTAAAGTCAATACAAAATGCAAGCATTCAGAGAAAGAAAGAAAATTCAGAGTGTGAGAAATTTACCGAAGCAAGATGACGAGTAGCTAGGGATGTTAGCATATCCCTAGAAATTTTTTCATCAATTCCTTGGACCTCGGGTATGATCCAAGTTTTTACCGAGCTCATTGCAGAGCTCGGAGGAATGATGGTTGGAATACCAACACCATCAGCTGGTAGGGAAGGGACAGCTTCAGCCAAATTGACTGAGGATGATTTCCTCAATCTTCTCAAAGGGACTTCATCAGCTTCAACCAAGGAATAACTCTTGGTCGGAGAGATAGTAATCACTTCCATAGGAGCAACTTTCTTGCTCGGAGCCACTGGGGGCTTCTCGGTAGCTTTAGAGGGTGCAGCATCCACCTTCTTAGTCCCCTCTGGGACATCAGTTTTGCTTTTCTTGGCCCCAGCAGCAGAAGTAATGTCATCAAATAGAGCAGGAGGAGCTCTTTTCTTGCCCATTCTCTGACTTAAAGGAAGATGAGAATCTGAAGAAGAATCCTCTGGAGTTGAAGCTGGCTCAACAGGGCGAGCAGTATAAGAGGTTGTATAACTCTTATACTGAAGCAAATATGATGCAGACCTGATGTGCTCGTCTGCAACGTTCTTATGCAAACCCCAGATAAGTTTCAGATGCTTAATATTAACCTCTGATTCTTTTGGAGTTTTTCTTTTACTATCAACTGCAAACAAACACATAATGAGATATCAGTCATACATTTTGTCAAACATGATAAAAGCATAATTTCATAAGTAAATGAAATAAAATGAAAAATAAACCTATCCCATTGCCGTATGGGGGGCATCTGGGACCGTTGTATACTCCATCTCCAACTAAAGGGGCATATTGCCAGTTTTTAATAACCACCCCATGTTCAAAATAATCTCTATTTGAATCAGGGAGGTTAACTACAAGAGCCCTATTCAGAAACCTAGTTTTTAAGTAATAAATATTATTTAGAGTGGCCCATTTATAGAAATACATAATTTCAGGGATCCCTATACGAGTCCCATGAGTTTGATTTAATTTGTACACCCCATTAATTATTCTCCATGAATTGGGGGCTATTTTTGCAGGGACAAGATCAAAATAGTGACAAAACTCAAGACACAATGGGTTTGGTGGAAAAGAAAATCCACATTCAGCAATGAATAGACTGGGGAACCAATGTCCCTCATCCAATCGAAAATAATCTAAAGGCTCAGAAAGAACCTCCAGAGTTACCCAAGAAGGAATGGAAAAATCGGAACAAAATTTCTCAACAGACTCCACAATATAAACCATACTGAATAAAAGAGATACAGAAGAAAGGAAGAAGATCTTACAGGAAGAAAGGAGGTATGTTGACAACGAACGAAAACTAGGATGAACGCACAAGAGAGAAGGAGAAAATAGAAAGCTTGAATGCAGGAAATTGGAAAAAGAAGAAGAAGGTATGGTTACCTAAGAAGTTTAAATACTTTGCCTTGGGAAGAGGCGAAGGAAATGATTACAAAAAAGAAACTATTGAACTTCCGACGGCTAAAAGGACAAAAAGGGCACTAAGATCGAAGCGCTCTTAAAAGTTCGAAAAAAGGCGGATTCGTTGAATTTGGAAATAAATTCAAATACGATGCTCCTAAAACCCAGGAAGATCATTCAATATTGCCATAAACCGAGAAAGAATGTTCCATACTCCTCGAAGTTCGAAATATGAAACATTGGGGGCTTCTGTTGATACCAAAATTAATATGCTGATGTGGACGAATCATACGAAGACACTTGTCAATCTACGTGGCACAATAACAACGAGGAAGTTCATTTCCTCGACCAACTCATGTTTTCCCCGAGCAACGAGGATATACCGAGGAACTGCAACACTCCGAGGTACTCTAGCGCTCCGAGGAACTCCTGACCAACGAACAACTAAGGCGGTCCGAGCTGCATCTCGGCCGAAGTATTAATTGTCAGAATGTTAACCGTTCAACTATTCATTGAATGTTTATCATCTTGACGCACAGGCTGCATTAAATGTATTACCCTTTCATATGTATATCATTTAATGTATCAACCCATTCATGTACAGCCTAAGGGCTATAAATACCTTGTATCACCCTCATTCAAAGGGACCAGAATTTCTGGATTGAACTTGTAATCGAGAATTCCTAAACACTCAGCAATAACATAACAGTGGACGTAGGCCATTCTTATAAGGCTGAACCACTTTAAAAATCTTTGTTTCATTTTATTTATCTGTGATTGAATAATTAGAGCAATCTAGTTTTTTACATCAACAAAAACTTTAACACTATAGTAATTATTTCCAAATGTGATTGTGTTAAATTCAAAAGTTCGTGTAATTCTAGATGACATTCAAAAGTTTATGCCTCTTTGATGTTGATGGGGTGTGAAATTAATCTAACGAGATGGGCACGACTTAACGACTCCTGGTCATCTTAGCATTACAGAATCTTCAATAATCCCAACATTACCCTGTGATGGGTGTCGAAATTCATATTTGGATCGATATTGTAGTCTAAATGACTCTTGGTCATATCCAACAGTATAAGGTCTCCCTTACCAAACCCGTTACTCTACCATGCTCCCGGTAACAAAAAGGGAAGCATCGTCTATTATTAGGGATCCTTATAATGAATGGAAGTATATGTTACCTTATTTATTGAGTGTTACTACATGATTTTTGAAATTAATGACATCATAACAAGATCAAGGAAAACATTTATAAGTATCCATGACATTTTGTTATTTACTTACTTATCAAGGGTTATAATATGTTAGTCGGGACAAAATATGATGAGTTGCTTATGTATAATGTTACTATTTTCGTAAGTGGTAATCACTTTGGAGTAGGATTTTGGAGCAATTAAATTTGATACTAGATTATCTCCTCTTAACGCTTCAATAAGAATTGATTTATTCTTTTGTAATGGCGTACTCTAACGCTCCAAATAGGTCATTTATAGCCTTATTGAAGTGACAATAAATCTAAAATAGACTTTTTCACTTTTCTGCTCTTTGCTATGTTTTTCACATCATATGAAACAGGTGTTGCGATGGTTTAGAGTGGACGAGATTATAAAAGGTATATTAATTACTCGGTGAATACCTTTTGTTCTAACTTTTATATATACTATTAGTTATTCGATTGGTTCGAAGAATATTAAATAGTAATATATTTGAGTGTTACTCCCATCGTATACGCATTTTATAAGAGCTAATTATCAGTATATTTACATAAACAGTATTCATTGTCATGTTAGTTTAGAAGACTCTTGGTTTCATTATTGTTTTTTCACAGAAATTTGGATCCTATAATAAATTGGGAGACATCAAAATTCTTCACTTTAGTACTAGCAGTTATAATTGTTGCTTCAGTTTCATTATTTCCTATTCTACTTTTACCATCAACTTTTATTTCCCAAGTCAGGTATTTCACTTAACAGATAGTCTCTCTCTCTCTCTCTCTCTCTCTCTCTCTCTCTCTCTCTCTCTCTGTGTGTGTGTGTGTGTGTGTGTGTGTGTGTAGGGGTAAATTTTTTATTTATGGGTTTTCTATGTGTGTGAAAGGTTGTAAACATGGTTCTGCACTAATGTTGTTTGTTCCCCACCTGTTCGAAGAAATGTCAAAGTGAGTTTTAATATTACTATACACTGGTGAATAAAATTAGGTTCATAATTTCTTGATGACAAAAAAAAATCTTTTAGTTGTTTGATGGATAACTTAGAAACCATGTGTAATACAGTGGTGAAAATATTGTCACGACTCAAAGATTATGTATTTTTATTCACTATTCTTTGTTATTACATTTTCTAACTTTTTACAAATCTGATGGTGTTTGATGGTGACTCAATAAGTAAGTTAGTGTCCAGTACATTCTTATTAACAATGAGGTTGAGGAGCCAATAATCAAGAAGAAAGTTGTTCCTTTTAACAATAAGGGTAGCCTGAAACCTACAGCTATTCAGGAACACATTGATAAAATCAAGTCAGTCACTATTGAAGAACAATATACTCAGGTTATTGAAAACTCAAAATTATCCCCAAGAGCCACTGATCTACTGGAGAAGGAAGTATACTCTCTTTATGATAATATGGCTTTATCTTATTATGGAGATTATGGAGGTATACATGTTCCATTTATGAAAGAGCTGAAGTTTTTCTCTAAATAATTGAATTTTCCTTTTGAGAAGAGAAGTAAGAAGGAGGAGGAGTTGAATGTATCCAACATAGTAGCTAATCAGGGGAAGAATGCAGTGGACAAGTCAAATGGTTTGTCAAAAGGTGTCAGAGTCCAAGATCCCATGTTTAAGAGAGTCACTAGATTAGGATCAAAGACATACAATATCTTTTCTTCTACTATCTATCAATGATTAACTCTCTAATTTGGAATGCTATGGGGGTGGGGAATAAAGCTACAAAAGGAATACTTAAAGACTTTTACAGAAATCACAAGTTTCCTTTTATAGCATTGCTAGAGCTAATGGTGGATATAAATAAGATGGAAGAGTGCTTCAGCTTGAAGGTTGTGGAGAAAATTTCAATAACAAAATTTGGAAGTTTTTAAGATTTGGTATGTCTTGCCAAATTCCTAAAGATGCTGAGAAGAATTTGTTTCTCAAAATGGAGCACCATTTGATTTCTACAGCTATGAATGTGAACGTGGTTTATGAAAAATATAATAGGAGCGAGAGACTTCTTCTTTAGGAGTAAATTCATATCAATGCTACTCAGGTATCTGGAGATCCTTTATTAATTATTGGTAATTTTAATACAGTTGCTAATAGCTCTGAAAACGTAGGGGAATGATAGTTTCAAAATAATATATGCTTTGTTGAATCCGATAATGCTTTGGTTAACAACTTATGATTCTTATGATCTGACAATGTAGCCCTGGTATGCAGACCTATCTTGCATTGACAATAAAGAAGTTTTCCAATAAAATGGATATTTTGGGGGGAATTGGATTCTTCCTGGCTTCAATTCTTATCATATAACCCTCATTCCTAAAGTCAATGAAGTTTATTCTCTTACTCTTTTGGCCTATTGCTTTAGATAACTTTGTTTTTAAAGTGATTACTAAATTTTTGGCATTCTAATCCGTCCCACTCTTTTTAGGCTTATTGCAAATGGTTCTCATTCTAATCTGTCCCACTGAAGATGTTTCTCTACGACCACTCATACCAAAGCATTTTTATCTTACCAAGACCATAAAGTTTATGTTTTCACCCATGTATATGGCTAAATCTCTATAAAGCTTCTGTTTGCACCCATGTATATGGATAAATCTCTTTAAACTCATTATCTCTCAATTTATTGGTTAGATTTTTCACTTTTAGTTTAGTGGTTTTTCGTGTTTGATCTCTCAATTTATTGCACCTATGTATATGGTTAAATCTCTATAAAGCCTCTATTTGCACCCATTATCTCTCAATTGCAGCCATGAAAGGATGATAGTGCTACCCAATATTTGGTTTAGGCATACTTTCTTCTTCATTTGTTAAGTAATGTTGCAGAACTGCTTGAGTATATGAAGAGGTTAGATTTTTATAGAGTTAAATACAAAGGAGGTTAAGCTATAATTGGTTCAATTTCTCATGGAAGAATAAAATGTATGGATAGCCTTTCGGATCAGTACTCTACAGTAATCAAAGGTACAAGATATTGGATTCCAACTCCAGATGGTAATTTTTCAACTAAATCTGCTTAGAACCTCATAAAGTTTGCTAAACCAATCTCTGTATTGTTTAAATTCATTTGGAACTAAGATATTCCTCACAAAATATCTATATTCCATTGTTGCTCTAAAAATTCTGAATCTCTGCATCTAGATGCCATTGTTGTTATAATAATTTTGAATATCTACAACATTTATTCTTAAATGGTCCAATTGCTCAATCGGTCTGGAAACATATTTCTCAGCTTCTTGGAGTGAAGATATCTTAGTCATCTATGCATATGGTGGTTAATACTTCCTAAACAATATTACCTCAAATTTGTTTTCTCTATTGTACCTGCCGGTATCGTTTGGGATGTATGCAGATCCATAAATAACTATTCTTTTCAAGGTGTTAAGATGGTTGCAAAGAATATTATTCATCAAGTATAGTATTAATCAAGTTTTGTCTATTCATCAAGAATAGACATCTGGTATTGGATCTTCTCAGCTTTCAAAATTAAATATCCACTGTTAACTCTATCATGGATCGCTGGAAATAAGTTTGTTCTCAAAAAGTCAGCGCACAAATTCATAATATTTTGATTGCGACTTTTCTTTGCATTCTTGATATCATTTGGAGAGGGAGAAATTTCATGTTGTTCAAGAACAAAAGGCCTGCACAGCACAAAAGTCTCATTTATCTGCAGACTTGGATTATTGAAATTGAAAAAATTTCTCCTGGTCATATGCATTACTCCATAAGACCTTTATATTTTTCATAATCTTCATGTCTCATGCAAATACAAACCCTCTCCAAAGATTACCCCCGTGTATTGGCTCCTCCCCCCCTCCCACCCACCCCACCCCACCCCACCCAAAAAAAGGGTATAAATTGAACACTGATGACATGGAAAAAGGTTCCCCGGGCCAAGTTGCTTTAGGATGTTTTTTAAGATCTTCTAGAGTCAATTTATTGGTGGTTTCGATATACACCATTCTAACTATGCTAAAATGAAGGCTTTCATTAATGGCATTAAGCTTGCTGTTAAAAACAAATTATTCCCTCTTTGGATTGAAGCTGACAATTCTGCCTCCATACAATGTATCCTTAACCATGACTTCAAACCTTCTTGTGATCTAAAAATTAGATGGAACAATTGCAGTGGTTCTATCTCAAAGAAGGTTTTATTGTACACATGACAAACTCAAAAATCTAGGCATTCAATTCCAAAGTTTGCGTTCATAGGACCATGCCCCACATGATATCATGTCTCTCATTTCCAATGACATGTCCCACATTCCTTATTATGTATTTAAAAATCTATAACCTCCCTCCCCTGGATTTCAGTGCAAATGATAGTAAATAATACCTTTGGTACAATTTAAACGATGCATGATCCCCTTTTTTCACACACTTTTGTTTTTTTGCATGTTTATTGTTAAAAGATTATTTCATCTATGATTGCCTCTGCTCTCTTCATTTATTACACATGTATTTTCTTAAAAGGTTTTTAATATTTTTTTTCTCATTACAGTTTTAACTTATGGCACTACAAACAAGTTCAGTGATTGTCTACTAATCATGATTCTTATTATAGTTTTCTTATTATATGTTTGGATTCTTAATGATGATTAACACAGCAGTGATGTTTTGATTCAATGGAAAACCCAAGGCTTCGAATAGCATCATGAAGCGAAGTAAGATATATCCATAACTTCCACATGATCACTGATATTATCAATTATGATTCGACAAATACTTATTTGTAATGCTTCAAAATGTTGAGCATGTGGGTTGTCATCTTTTTTTAGCGTGGAGAAAATAAATTAACCGAATAGAAAGTGGCATTGCTCTGTGTGTCAAGGGTGTCCCTGTGCGATTGACTGGTATAGGGGGATGCAACCACTCATGACACATGCGAAAACCAAATAAGGTGCCGCTTCATAGGAATTTTGCGGAGCTTTTGGATGAAGAGTTGCGTTAGAAGTGAATTTGATAAATGAAGAGGATTAAATGATGCCAAGGATAAGGAGACTGTGCAATTAGAATGTGTTCTATATATTTCATTTTTTAAGAAGTTTGTTTTGTTGAATAATTTTTTATATGAATTTGGGCGTTTTGAATATTTTTGGATTGATTGTTATCCCTTAGCAGGGTGGATAGTCCAATAAATAAAGGTGATTAGGTCTATTTTTTTTAAAATTGACACTTTGTTTATTTAAGGTGCAATGTGAATTCGGTTGATGAATATTGTATATTGCATGTTATATGTGAATTTGTTTGATGAATTTAGACTATTCGAATGTTGTTGGACACTTCACTATTTGTTAAGCAGGGTGAATAGTTCTATAAATAAAGGATATTATGGCCAATGTTTTTGAAATTATATTTTGTTTTGTTTTGGAACAAAATGTTTGCTGTTATGTAGTTACATATTTTGAAATCTTTGGTCGTTTTGTGATTACATATTTTGGAAATTTTCGTCGTGCCTTCAGGCACGGGCATTCCGCTAGTATATATATATAGCAAAAGAGCAATATAAACGGGTCAGAGCTCGAGGTATAAAATGTTTAGCAAGTGTGTTAATCGTGCATAATAAATATCAATGCAATATTTCATAATTATAGTGGAATCGCGCTCTCGTGAAACCTCCAACTCACCTCTCGACTACATTGCGCACCTAATCACGTCCTGGAACCTTGATTAAGTTACCCCACCCATAAGGACAACCTACCTTACCATACGCATGGCCTATACCCACATGACCTACCATTTACAAGACCTTGGAATCCTTTCCATTTTAATCACACTTAAATATGCATTCACATACATGCCTTATTAGGCTCTCGTAATTCCATTTATTAACTTAAACCAGTTATAAGACTTATTACATTACACATTAACGTTACTTCAATATAAGAGTTTATTACTCACATTTACATACATACAAGTATTAAGGAAAAAACTTCTCTCTATTCTCAACATTGCACTATGTTTCGTGCGTGGGGCGTCTCGCAAAGCAAAATCCAAACAAGGAACCCCCGATACACTACCCCTTGACAATGTCAATCGTTGGGATCCATTATGGCATTCACACATATCATACTACTGCAATTACTTAAGTAAAGAGTATTATATCTAAGGACATAAAGTGAATCTCTATTCAATCCTTGAGTCGATATAACCACAATTATCTCTACATACGATCCTTCGACCTCAACCAACTAGTACACCAAAATCACCCAAGATGTACATCATAGAAACTCCATATCCTTTTCACATATAGGATAGATAAATATATATTTATTCCAAATATATATATAATCAATCATTTCTTCCTATAACCACGTATACATAACACGCATAATGTATACTTGCAATACACATAACATAAACGGCTCTAGGATGCCAGAATACTGCACCATGCTATCATCTTCTAGGAATTACTCACTTTCTCCCGGGGTCACCACCTATCGGACTATTATCACACCACCATGGTGACAAAATCAATCATAACGTATGGGAAGCAGTCATAGTTCCTAACTGGCAAGTGAGAACGACCCATACCCAAGACTTCTCACCCCGAAAATATAAAATCACACAAATAAAAATGGACGACTATGAACTGGGGACTATCCACACCCTGCTCCTCAAGCTAGGGTGCTCAGCCTCATCGCACAACTTCCCATGATAGCATATGCAGGGTATGCTTCCATATATATATATATATATATGATCACATCATATAATCAAACCATCACGCACAGTATAGATATTCACACCATGAGTACACATATTTACATATATATATATACATACCATCTCTCGTTCATATGTATGAAACTTATAAACTCGGCTATATGTGTAGATAGCCCTCATTATACTAGCTATCACTCCAAGCATAATAACTTAATTCGTTATATAAATAAGATCCCTCACTTAAATCATATCCATCCATTACCCCTATGATATGAATAGTCTTCGAGTATATCCAACAATAAGATTATCAACCCAAAGTCTAGTGTAGGTAACAATCACTACACATCCCATCTATATCCGAAAGCACATCGATATATCAAGCAAGAATTTTGACTATTGGTATGCACATAACTAATAGTCTACAAACCTCAAGATCAATCCTAAATTAATTCCATGATCCCATCAATTATTGGAATCCACTTTATTAATCACACACCGATAAATAACAACTATCCCAACTAGATTTACAACACACCTTATTATAGTTTATAGTATGATCCCATCGCTCTCAATTCTGACTACGGTTTAATTGCTCCCATGAACCCTTAATATTACCACGTTTGTGATTTTACTCCTTGAGTTTATCATCCCTAAGGATACGCGGCCTCTACCTCTCATTAGTCTCCAAATCATATCTTAAATAGAATCCTATCGCTCTAAGGATTCGGCACAAATATCGGCCTACAATGTCACACCATACCCTCACCACTCTCCCAAAGAGTCCTAAATCTTAAATCATATCTAAACTCACTTATGACCTCTAGATAGAACTCCCATCCTCAAAGAGATCCCCCACTATACCTCGAAATATCTATTATTAATACACACATAATCACAAAGGAACTATCTCTACATTTCATCACTATTTCGTGATAGCTCATTACCATCATATAAATAAAATCCACCTTTCATTTAGTCCCCTAATCCATTCCTTCCCGAAAGAGGCATATCACCCTCATGAACCAATTTAACATAGGCCCACAAGGCCCTATTCGTCCTAGGGCACCTATTCTCTTAATATAATATCATAACCTTCCATGATAAGTACATTAAGAAAGCCCCTAAGAATAAAAGCCCAAAAGAAAAGGGGAAAAAGAAATCCAAATCTTGGGCTAAAAATAGGGGACCCGTCGATCTGTCCCTGACCCACGATCGACCGCGAGTCCAAAACTTTGTCCTACGAAGAATGCAATAGGCTCTTCCCTTAAGGCGCGGTCGACCGGTCCCTGGGCGCGGTCGACCGGCCATACCAGATATCATGGACCTTTTTCCATTTTGAACAAATCTTACTCTCCAAACACCCAAAATCTTATCATCCAACCCTCAATTTTTTTTTAACTCAGTCATATTCCTCACATCAAAACCCAACCAACACCTTATCTCATCAATTCATCAATCCCACATATAAACATCAAATTCAAGTTTTTATTTCCAAAAATATAGGTTTTCACATATAACCCAAAAATCCATTTATTTTATCCCCAAATTATGAAATGAAATACATAAATGAAATATTTATCAAGATTAAACACTTGCCTCGAAATCGTAGTGGTCGAATCGTCCTCGAGATCGCGTTTTGGCCGGAGTTTCCAATCTTTTTCCTCTCTCTCTTTCTTTCTTCTTCTTTCTTTCTTTCTTTCTTTTCTGCTCTCCTTCTCTTTCTAGGGTTTTCTCTCTTTATCTCAAATGAGATTGGCTTGATCCGTAAGCCTTTTAAACCTTTAAAATATATATCCCAGTTTTAAATGATAATACACACTTTAAATTACTTGCTTACTCCAATTGGAGTCAAACCAACTTCAAAATATTTCGGAGTCGAAATAAAACCCAATGACAGTCATTTTGACTATCTCGACCCATCCGAAATCAAGAGTGCACTCAGAATCGTCATCCGAAATACTTTGTAACGTCCTCAATTTTTGGACCTCAATTGCCAAATTATACAATTCCCCAATTTAAATAAATTTCATTTCTCTCAAAAATTTAATTTCTTAGTCCCAAAGTCATGGGGTGTTACATACTTCCCCCTTACAAGAATTTTGTTCGCGAAATTTGAATTATGCCTAGGACTTCGAATCTCGTCTAGTCCTTACATCTATCCTCCACATCGCTATACATATCTGTCTCATTTCTCACAACGAACCATTCAAACTTAAAATCAAATTAGCTACCCAGGGCGCCCATACACCCCATACCCAAGCTCAACTCGTAAAAACATAACCCGGCTCTGCTAGCCTCAAATCGTAATATAACTCTCAACAAATATCTATAGCAGCATATTTAGTATATACAAAAGTTTAAAATTTCCTATGGTTGAACTCTTCTCAATTCCTGACATAAGCTACCTTCATGCGGGGGAGGTCTCGCAAGAGAAATCCAAACAAGGAACCCTCCCAATACACTACTGTGTAGCTATGTCGTGGATTGAGATTGGTTGAACCAGGATTAAGGTTGTATAAAATATTTTCGAATTATAGATATTGCCCGAAGTCCTATATAACAATTTAATATAAAATAATTCCATGTCTTTCGACACGCCAAACAAACACCTTATGTTCAAAAAACAAGGCCTCAACAGATACAATACTCCTACCAACAACTAGATCTTAAAACTAGCACAATGCCTGAGCTCAAATCCCTGCTCAACAATGAATCTACTAAACTCTGAACCTCTCAGTTATACAATTTCTTTACATTACAGCATTGCCACAAAGTAAGTCCTTCCTTCACTGGAATACTAAAATGACCTTTCTTAGCTTATCTATACAACAATAACCTTACAACCACTACTCAAAATTTGTAACAATCCACACTCCCAGAAATCAATAGCACACCTCTATACTAGCTCATTGCGAAACGATTTATCATCCCCAAGAGATGCCATACAAAAGCCACACTTGCCCACCCCTTTCTCTAAGGAAAATTCTACACACACAATGGTTATAGCAATTAATCACTCGCTATACCTTACATGCGAAGCTCCCAATACCGCGCAAAGCATGAGCTAAACCCAAAGAAAGGCACTGTACCTTATACTTCCATAATCCAATTGCTTCACTTCATCCATGAATCCCTATTCAAAGTCCTCTACTCCTTCCAGTACAAGCCCTCCTACCTAAGGCCTAAATTTCCTTATTTTCCTCTCGAAAATCCTTCCTAACCATCTTGAAGGACAAGACGCTATTGCGACCCCCTGACAACTCCCATTTATGTCTACATGACAGTGTTCATATGAATATTATTACATTTTCTTAGAAAGAATGATTTGGGAATTTAGATGAAGTTATTATTTGAATTCTTTCTTAAAAATTGCACGTTGTCAATTTGTGCTTATAATAATAATAACAATATCTCTGATGTCGTTTAGTAGAAATATTTTATTTATACAAATGCATGCTTAAATTTTCTTTTCTAAAATTTCTTAAAAATATTTTTGTGAAAAGAAAATTGTTGAAATTAATTCTTTCGGATTTATGCATAAATGATAATATTTTTTTATCAAAGAGGGACGGTACCCCCACACATTTTATTTATAATAATATAATAGAGAAAGAGCCTCTCTATAGTTTACAAACCTTGAAACTTACCTAAATCTAGAGTTTGGTCCCAATACTTTACAATTTCTTGGTCCTTATTCTAAGTTGGGGGATATTTTGTCTATCGACGTTTATATTACCTTTGATCAGTCTAGGAAGATTGTTAGATGACCAATAGAAGCAAGATTAATTAGGTAGAGCAACACTTGATGCTATAATATTAGCTACTGAGTTCTGATGTCTCCATATGTGATTGATTTGAATTTGGTTTTGAGTAAGTCTTTGGATGTTGTTGATGATGGCTATGGAAGACAAAGGTGGGTTTGCGTGTTTTTGGATCACTTCAACTAGGAACCTGCAATAAGTTTCTATAATAGCATTATGAATGTGTAAATGATTTAAAAGATTAATACCTTACACTAAAGCCATAGCTTCTGACATGTAAGAAGATTGGGAACCAATTGCTTTTTGAAATCCAGCAATGAACAAGCCTTCAGAGTCTCTAATAATTCCACCTATTCCACTAGAACCAGGGTTGCCTTTTGAAGCTCCATCTATGTTTAACTTAAAATAACCAACGGGAAGTTTAATCCAACGACATTTAATTATTTGAATTTGCTTTGGTCTAATTTGGATGTTAGATCTTTGAGTTAATCTGAACTCTTAGAGTCTATTTTATCATAGAATTGGAAAGTATACATAATATCATAATCTAAGGAGATAGCGATTTCAATAATTTTGTGGGAAGAAGTAGTAATATTTTCAAAAACAAACTTATTCCTAACTTTCCATAGTTCCCAAAAGATAATTTCTGGCATTATTGAATAAATAATTCTAAGATAATCTTTTTTGATATTATACATCCACCAAGATAAAAGAATAGATTTAGAAGACGAATAATTAATCTTGATATCAAATAGAGCTGAGAAAATTGACCAAACCTTTTTAGTTACCTTACACTTAATCAATACATGATGGTTGCTGTCTTCATTAGCATAACACAACCTGCATATTGGCACTAGTCTTATACCTATTTTTTGAATTTAAGTTTCAAATTGAATTGCATTTTGGAGTAGCTTCCAGATGAAGTTTGAAGTTTTCAGACGGTATTCTTTAATCCAACTATTTTTCTAAGCAAAAGATAAAGGTCTACTTTTTTGATGTTTTGGAACCATTTGTCATTGATAAGCCTTTGTGATATTTATTTCTTAAAAAAAGTAACCCAAAGGCCCTGATCAAATTTGAATTTCCAATATAACTTAATACTAGAGGCTGTAATGATGTGATCTAGGCTTTTAACATTTAGGCCCCCTTCTTTAAAAGGAAATCATAAATCAGACCATTTAAGCCATTAAAATGGCTTTTCTTTGAAGGGGCCTCCCAAATTTTTTTTACTAAAAATGTTATTAATTCTTCTAATAACTAATTTGCGAGGGTTAGAGACACTAATATTATATAATGGAATAGAGGTCAGGACATGTCTAATTTAAGTTGATCTACCATCTTAGGATATAAGTTTAGATGACCAAGAATTGAGTTTATATCTTATTTTGGAGATTAATTCAGAAAAATGAATGATTTTTGTTCTGGATTTAATTAAAAAAGAACCTAAGTATTTAATAGCAAATTGCTTGTGGGGCAGACCTATTTTAGAGGTAATGACCTTTATTCGAGTTTGACTTGTCTTTTTATTGACATAGAAAGAGCTTTTAGCATAATTAATTTGTTGACTTGATGTTTCGTCATGGGTTTTAAGAAGTGTAAATAATGCTTTTAGACTATGACTACCCCCATTGATGAAAATTATAATGTCATCTACAAATCCTAAATGAGAAATAAGATGAGACTTTTTGGGGTGGGAGAATGGGATTGCCTTATTTTGAGTGAAAAGTTTATCTATGTTTCTACGAAGGCATTCTGCAGCTATAACAAATAAGGTGCGAGATATGGGATCCCCCTGAGTTAGACCCCTAAATGATTTTTAAAAAAAAACTTTGCTTTGACCATTAATAATTAATGAATACCAGTTATTTGAAATGATTCTCCATATCATATCAATCAATATCTCATTGAAGCCAAATTGTCTTAAAACTTCACAGAGAAAGGGCCAATAGACTTTGTCATAGGATTTTTCCATGTCAAGCTTTATGATGGTGTTATTTCCATGAACTTTCTTACCAATGTATTGAACCATTTATTGAGCTAGTAAAATATTGTCATGTATGCTTCTACCTTTTACAAATCCACTTTGATTAGGAGATATAATGTTGGGAAGAATAGAGGAGATTCTATCATTTAAAATTTTGGATATTATTTTGTTTGAAAAGTTACACAGGCTTATTAGCCTATAATTAGCACAGGTTGAGGGATTATATATCTTGGGGATTAGTGTAGTAGCAGTGGAAGACCAACACCTAGGCATTTTCGTACCAGCAAGGAACGCATGAATAGAAGTTATCAAATGTGTCTTAATAATATTCCAAAATTTAACATAAAACTCCCCACCAAACCTATTAGGCGCAGGGGCACTATTAGAGTCTAGAACCTTTATTAATAAGATAATTTCTTCCTTAGAAGGAAAATCTATAAGATTTGAGTTCATCTCTAGGGATATAACCTTTTATATAACTTCCATGAAGTCTTTATTTAGAGGCTTATATTCTGCTAACCAAAGATTTTGAAAATAGTCTAAGAAGATATTCTCTATCTCTTTTGTGGATTTCTCCCATTGGCCATTAGTGTTTTTAATTCTATAGATCTTAAGTTTTCTGTATCTGACTTTAACAGAGGCATGGAAAAATTTGGTATTATTATCTCCTTTTTAAGCCATTTTAGATGCCTTTTTTGGTACCAATAACTTTCCTCTCTGTTTAAAGCTAAATTTAGTGAGCTCTAGTTACATTCAGGTTGCTTCTAGTTGATTCATTTGGATTTTTTTCAAAAGAATTTTCTTGAATTAAAATTTTGTCCTATAAGTCCTTTATGGATTGAAAAATGTTTTTAAAATGTTCTTTTTTCCAAATTTTAAGCTTTTTTCTAACATTTTTAAGTTTCATAGCAAATGAAACCATTGGAGATGCATTACATTTAATTGACCACGATGATTCCATGATATCCCTAACATTAGAATTAAGAGTCCACATTGAAAGAAATTTGAAAGATTTTGGGTGATGGTCAATAGTTTTTTTAATAGAGAGTAATAAGGGACTGTGATCTAAACAGTATCTATGAAGATGAGAAATGCCAGAATTGGGGAATTGAGAAGTCCAGTGTGTATATACTAGACCTCTATCTAGTCTAAAAAATATTGCACCATTGACTTTGTTATTAGACCATGTAAACCTAGAACCTGTATAACCTAAATCTTGGAGGGAACAAGCATCAATCATATCTTTAAATTCTTCAGTTGCATGAAACTCTATTTGGTTACCACCAATTTTTTCAGTCTCATTATGAACCACATTAAAGTCCCCTATAACTAGCCATGGGTAGTTTTTGTAGCTAGCAATAAATTCAAGATCAGACCATAAAACTCTTGTTTCGACAGTAGTACACTTAGCATTTACAATCACTAAAATTATAGAGAGATAAAAATGGAATGTCAATTTTCAGGCATAACATTTTATTTCTATCTTGTTCAATATGTACTGTAAGGTCACTGGACCATAAGATCCATATTTTGTTTGAGGTATTGCTTAGGATATTTGGGAAAGACCATTTGATTTGGTATTTGTATAATGTATTTGCTTCAACTTTAGGTTCTAGTAGAGCTATAATAGGTAGATTATGAATTTTTATAAGTCTTTTAATGCTTCTATTTGTTGCTTTGTTAGAAACTCCTCTAACATTCCAACATACAAAATTTAACATTTATGATTTATTAGAAGCAATATGAGATTTGGACTTACCATAAGACCTTGTGAATCTTCTGAAAAGAGGATCCTAAGGCTGAATTTCAGAAATTTTACCTGGATCTTTAGTAGTAGCAACTTCTTTAATAATACCTGGATCTTTAATGAGCTTGTTGTCAATAGCTTTTTTATCTTGTATTTTCTTCCATTTGACCTCAAACCATGCTGCAAAGTTATACAATTCTTCTATCATTAGTGCACTAGACTCTTCTTCTTTTTCTAATTGACTGTTTTTTCCATTGCTGAGCGATTTTCAGAGGGAGGAATAATAGAACCCTTGGGAGACAAATTGAGTTTATCTACTATGAAAGTTTCCTCTGTAGTATACTCTCCATGATAAATCTTTTCCAAGAATTCAGCTGACTTTTTTCTAGTTTGATCCTTTGGATGAAGAATAGGTATACCCTTATCAGTAGTGTTTGGATAATGCTCTTCTTGAAATTATTCCTCTACTTCTTCTGGATAGCTTTAAAGGATTAGAAATCTATTGTCCATGTTTGTAGTATTGGTCTCTTCAATTGGTGGATTTTGAGTTACCAATTTTTTGGGAGAAACTATTGTGTTGGGTAATGCAACTATATTAGTTACAACTTCTTGATCTTGAACTATAGTTTGATCCCCTTTCTTGGAAGCTTTATTTAGATTAGGATGTTTAAAAATACACTTGGATTCTTGATGTCCTTTTTTATTGCATAAGAAATAGAAAGTATGGAGGTTTCCATATGAAATTTTTTTACCAGAAGCATTTGGGATCACATCAAATCCATATTCTATGGATTCTTTTATGGGTGAGATTAATTTCTATGCACACTCTAGTTATGCTTGGTTGACTTATTGAGGCTGTTGATGCATCCATTTGGATAGGTTTCCCATTTAATTGAGCAATAGAATACAACGCTGATTTGGCATATAAATGAATTGGACGTTTTGGTAGGTTTATCCATACTGGAGACACAAGGCTTTCTTCTTTAGGGTTAAAATCTTCAGTCCATTTCAATGTTGTCATTGGAAGTTTTCCAATGTACCATTGATCCCTGAGCTATAAATGCACATAATCCTCTTCACAATTTAAATGAATAAGGATGTGTTTAGAGTAAATTAGGCCTACAGAGTATGAAACCTTTAAAGAGAATGTAAGGAAGGTTTTGTGAATTGTTTCAATTGATGGCCTACTATGTAAGAATTTTCCAACAATGGAGTGTTTGAATGGCTATGAGAGAGAGGAAATGTCTTCTTCCAAAAATAGAACTGTTGGTTCGCCTCTAAAGGTTGTAGGGATCTTGAGGTCATGTTCATTAATAGTGGTGTTCATCAAGACACTAGCCAATGATTTTGCCCATATGTTTGCAGGGTATGGTGGCTTTAGTGGGATAAGTGTTGCTATTGGTGGATCTGCTATGTTGGCTATGGAGAATCTACGTGAATCGATTATAATTTTTGATTTTTTTTTAAGTTTTTATAGAAAACTTATTTGTTTCTTGTGTGAGTTAAGTTCTTGCACATCTTGCATTTAGAAGATATTCAGTACACTATACTTGTTGCACTTAAAAAGTGTGTTGTTAAGGGAGAGATTTGTTTGATCGAGTCGACACAAAGCTAAAAAGGAGAAGGAGCACGACAACTATCGGTAGAAGTCAAAGCAGAAGGAATACTGTTGGAGGCGTGGCTCAAATTAGGTATACTTCTTGATCTTTAATTTGATTTCGTGTTATCTTTAATTTGATTTCGTATTTTAATTGTAAGCTTGTAACCTTGTTCACTTCTGTGGATTTTGGTTTTATGGCGTAAAGGTCATCGTGGATATTTTCCCTACGTTTGGGATTTTACCACGTTAAAAAAATTATACATTTTATTCTTATTTGCCTCATCTCCTTTTATGTATGATTTAACATTAAAATTGATACATGATTTAATTCATTGGGTTAGAATAATTCATCATATGAGATATATTGAATTGTAATGTAATAAATCAGATTGTTATTAATTTGACACAAGAAAAATAAAATTTAATTAATTTTAATTTTCGCATGCATTAATGATTAGGTCGAATTATAAAGTTTTTCTCGATTTGATTATATATATGTCATTAAAAAAACTTCCATGAATTATTCTTTATATGCGCATACGAAAATTGTTTCATGGGTGCTCGTCGTACCACAACGATTTTTCTGTCGCCTCAAATCATCCATTTTAATGTCACTTAAGTCTCGTTCGTGTACCAGTGCATCAACATGCAGGCCACGAAGATGACAACTGGCCATCACAGCAAAAGCTCTGATACCAAACTGATACCAGATAATTGAAAAGAAGGAGAAAATACAAGTATAATCTAAAGTAACACACTCAAACTCTAAGTAATCCACTAAAGAGAGGGAGTATCACTCATCACCAATTTGAATCCAGTTTTTAAACAAAATTATGTTTTACAATAATAAATAAAGTTACCTGTGTTTCATACATCCTCAACCCTTTTATATCTGCTTGTAAAAAACCTCTGACAATGGTTATTAATAAATATTAAAGAGAATAATGAATTACTAAAAATTATAAATCTAAAAGACTAGACCTTTGGAACTCGAAAGTAATCTCTTTTTAATTTTAATGTCACTTAAAATACATATATTTCTCCGTGTACATTGAATTAGAAGGTGAACCATATAACAAATAAAATATCTGGAAGTCCTCTTTCCAATGAGCTTTGATTCAAGTCATTTGGAATTCAGAGAAATGAGTTATGATTGTTTTAGAAAAGGGTGTTTATGATGTAATACCCGTGCCCTATATTTTATTATTTTTCCTGGCATAAATTATAAGCACGTTAAACTTTGGGAATTTGTATCATTATGATTAAGTTTATATCTGTATTTTACTAATTTTGGAGGAGTGATGATAATCTTCCAAAAGAATAGGATGAAGATAGAAAAATTTAGACAAAATTTAGGAAATAGTAGTTCAAAGGTTAGTCTCGTTCAAAGCACAATTCGAATGAGAGGCCATTCTCTTTCGAATGAAAGTCCATTCTCGCTCGAACGAGGTTGACCAAATTTTTAAGTTTTGGCAACCCTTGTCTTTTTTCACATTTTGGACCGTTGGATGGATGAGGTATTGAGCTTTAGTGAGCCCAAATTGGTAAAAAAAATGCGATTATAAGGTTTTGGGGTGTTTTTATAAGGGTTTTTGGGGTTATTTGAATTATTTGGAGAGAGAGAGAGAGAGAGAGAGAGAGAGAGAGAGAGGATGAGTCTTCCCCCATAATTTTCAGAATTTATCCACCTCTCTCTACCACAAACCATCATGCCACCATAATTACTCCTTTGTGTATCACCATATTTGAAAATTATTCCGCCATATCCAAACCCTACATACCCATTTCTACCATTGTTGGGCAAAGCTACGAATTCGAAGGTGTTGTTGGTTTTTTTTGGAGAAGATGAAGATGGAAGATTCATGGAGCTTGAAGAGGGTTTTTTATGGTGAATTCATGGAGCAAGATTGGTAGAGCTAGTAAACCTGTGTAAGGCCACCTTAAGAGGTGGGAGTTTGCCATCTTCTTAAACATTTTAATTTACTATTTTGGAGCTCCATTTCAGGTGGGAAAACTCTACTCTTAGTATTAAGAGTTCATTTGCATATTAGTAGTCTGAAAAACGTCGCTAATGCCGTTTAACACAAGGTTAAAATGTATAAGCAACTCCGAATGTTTGTTGGAGAAACCCTTTTCTTTTGAAAATAAAAATTATAAACAAGATTTGTTTACAAAGAAACTTATGTACGAGATTAATTAAGATTGTGTAACCAGTTTTAAAACTAAGGCAGTTTCAAAAATTCAGCACACTTAACGAATGAGGTGAGTAGATGAAGATAATCAACACAATGATTTTTAACGTGGTAAAACCTCTCCCAACAGAGGAAACATCCACGGTGACTTCTAAGTCACAAAAACAAAAGTCCACTAATAACAAAAATCAGTTACAAACAACACAACATGCAAGCACACAAATCAACCTATTCTAAGTTTAGGAATATACCCCACTTGGCTCATTCTAACTTCTGATAGATCTGATTTGATGATGATGTTCTCCAGTTTGCTAACTTCCTTTACTTTAGCTTCTTTACGTCGACTCAATGATCTCAGATCTTAAACACAACACTTTCAGTGTAGTAGTGTGTAAAGTGTTTGTGTAGTGAATCCTATTCACATGCATGAACTCACACACACTTAGATTTACAAACAGTCCTATACAAATTACATATAAAGTCTATATGCAGTGATTTTGTTATTTTTCTTTCTTACAAAACTAAAAACCTTTTGACCTTTAAATATAACCCAGATTCCACGGAGATCTTGCTTAAGAAATCGGACAAGACCTTAATCAATCACTTTTGAGAATATTTAGGAGATTGAAAACCCTCCAAGTGCGAATCCAACTAAGTCAGGTTAAGTTTTGTAAAAACAGAAACTATAAAACATTTTTAAAACCAAACCAGAAATGATTTTCTTAAACCAAGTTGAAAATATGCAGATCTAGTGAAAAATGTAACATACAGAGTATGGATCCAACGTTTCTATGGAAAAAGAAACTAGATCTTCACTCTAACGTTTAAGTTGTGTACAAGATCAGAAATCATGAGGTTACAGCAACAATATAAACAAACCACTCTCTCTCTCTTTCTTTCAAACACTCAGGTTGTGTTTGGGGTAAGGTTTATTTGAAGGTTTGTTACAGAGACGAAGTGTTTAGGGTTAGGGTTTGATTTTGGCTAACTGTTTCCCTTTCTCTCTCTTCTCTCTATTCTTTCCTCTCTTCTCTCTCTTATTTTTTTCTCTCTGGAAGACGAATGCCCAAAAGTTCTCTAAGGCTGAGAAGTGAGGGGTATTTATAGTGCCTGGGGAAGGTTCTGGACGTTCGAGGCAAATCAACGGCTGAGATCAAGTCTTCAAAGGTTTGACTTGATCCAATGGTTCTAAAACAGCGGTGGTTTAAAACGATTCTGATTGGTTCAAATGAATAGCACCGGGATTAACCAAGAACGCATGCAGACCCTTGATAAGAAATGATCCAACGATCAACAATCATCCATCCAACCCTCTCACATAAGAAACACAAATACATTAACCCGGAGGATGACAAGTGTTGGCTGGTTATAGGCTCTCACACGCGCGTCAAAATAATTACAAAACCTCACCCTGAAGTCTCTAGCGCTTTGAGATCGTACCCAACCAAACAATTCAGTGAAAAATGAAGTTTCTAAAATAGTAAATTAACCCCAAAAACTTTATTATCCCATTTTATTAATAAAAATAATTATTAAAAAAATGTTTAAAAAAGTTTAAAAGGATTTAAAAATTATTTAAAATTCCCAAAAAATTATTAAAGCTCCAATTCAAGGGGAATTAAACACACACTCAATTTTAGGCAATATTAACACATGTATGAACTTCTAATTGTGTGTAGTGTGATTCATTTAGTATCTTCATAGATCATTGAAGGGGATTAGAGAGATAAGTTCTGAGGCTTTTTGGATTCTAGGATGGACTACAAATTTTGTCAATATTTCCAAATTAGTTGAGCACTTATACAATGTAGACTTAAGCAAGTCAAAGGTATAAGGTGCTTCAATCTCCCCCTTTGGAAATATGAGACAAAATCTCCTTTGAGTTAGCTTAAAACTCGTAGGGAACAAAAAAAATAAAACCTAGTCCTATACAAAAGATTCTATCTACCCATTTCCTAGAAATTCAAAAATTACATAACTCAACTATTTACAAGTATGTACACTAGAAACGGTAGACAATCAGAAGAAGAGATTCCTGCAAATATACACACTAAGATCAAGCAGTTTAGATGAAATGTGAACAAAAATGAACTCCATAAAACTCAAATTTCTCCCCCATTTTGTCTCAAATGGACAAAGGGTAAATCTTAAAGTTTTAAGAGTTTAATCAGCGCATACCATGCCTATAGAATTTTGCAAATACAGAAATCTGTTATAGTCTAAAGGTTTAGTGAACATGTCTGCAAGTTGCAGATCAGTAGGCAGGTAATGAATTTCTAATTCCTTAGTTTCAACAAGTTCGCGAATAAATTGATGCCTTATATTAATATGTTTAGTTCGCGAGTGTTGAACCGGGTTTTTAGATATGTTAATGGCGCTTTGATTGTCACAATACAATTGTAATTGATCTTCTTTAATTCCATAATCGCTTAACATCTGTTTTATCCATAATAATTGAGCACAACAACTGCCAGCTGCTATATATTCGGACTCAGCCGTGGATAAAGATGTGCAATTCTATTTTTTGCTACTCCAACCAACTAAATTATTGCCGACATAATAACAGGCACCTGATGTACTTTTACTATCATGAGTACAACCGGCCCAATCAGCATCAGTATACCCTATGATGGTGCTACAGGTATCCTTAGTGTACCTAAGTCCAAGGTTGAGAGTGCCTTTTATATACTTTATTATACGTTTTACACTCGATAAATGGCTCTCTTTAGGGTTATTCTGGTAACGAGCACACAGACATACATCATACATTATGTCTGGTCGTGAGGCAGTTAGATAGAGTAGGCTACCAATCATACTACGGTAAAGTGTGGAATCTACTGACGTACCATTTTCATCTTTGCTTAATTTAACGGTAGTACTCATAGGTGTTTTGGCAACTTTAGCATTCTCTAAGCCAAATTTCTTAACAAGGTCTAAGGCATACTTAGTTTGAGAAACAAATAGACCATCAGAATTCTGTTTCACTTGAAACCCTAAGAAAAGTTGTAGCTCCCCCATAAGGGACATGTGAAATTCCTTATGCATACTAGAAGAGAAGGATTTAACTTCAGAGTTTGAAATTGACCCGAAAATGATGTCGTCTACATAGACTTGGGCTATGATAATGTTTTTGTCAAAATGTTTGACAAAGAGAGTCTGGTCATTTCCTCCTCTCTTAAAACCCTTATCCAATAAAAAGTTGGAAAGACATTCATACCAAGCTCGAGGAGCTTGTTTTAAGCCATACAAAGCCTTTTTTAGACGAAAGACATGGTTAGGGTATTTAGGGTCAATGAACCCTTTGGGTTGTTCTACATATGTTTCTTCGGACAGGATTCCATTAAGGAAAGCAGATTTTACGTCCATTTGATAAAGTGTGAATTTTAAGTAACACGCTATGGCGAAAAGAAGACGAACAGATTCAAGACGAGTGACAGGGGCAAATGTCTCGCTGAAATCTATTCCTTCTATTTGAGAGTAGCCTTGAGCAACAAGTCTAGCTTTGTTTCTAAGAATCACCCCATTTTCATCAGATTTGTTCTTAAAGATCCAACGTGTTCCAATAACATTTTTGTTTTGAGGCCGAGGTACGAGATACCAGACATCGTGAATGACGAATTGTAAAAGTTCTTCCTGCATAGCAGAAATCCAGTGTGTGTCATTCAATGCTTCATTAACATTTTTCGGTTCCACAAGGGAGACGAAACATGCATAATTAGCATAATTTCTTAACTGGGATCTAGTACGAACTGGCTCATTAGGATTACAGACCACGTTGTTAATGGGATGATCTTTAGGGACCCATCCAGGTACTTTTGGACTCTCAATAGGTAATGAGTCATCTATTTCTGGTGAATCGGTTTTGAAATCATTTTCAGATTCAACCACAATAGGTGATACAGATATCTTATTTTCAACAATAGTGTCACTTACAATTACATTTATCGATTCCATAAGGGCCTTAGTATGCAGATTGTATATACGATAAGCACGACTGTTTTGTGAGTATCCTAAGAAGATGGCTTTATCACCACGAGTTTCGAATTTAGACAGATGTTCTCTGTCTTTACAGACATAACACTGACTTCCAAAGGTTCTTAGGTATTTCAGATTAGGCTTCTTACCGTACCACAACTCATAAGGGGTTTGTTTAGAGTTTTTCCTAAGATAGACCCTATTAGTGATGTGACAGGCAGTTCTAATGGATTCTACCCAAAAGTATTTAGGTAGGGATTTAGCATGCAACATGACACGTGCCATCTCTTGAAGAGTTCGGTTTTTCCTTTCAGCAATACCATTCTGCTGAGGAGTTTTAGGGGCACTAAATTCATGTTTGTAACCGTTGTAGTCACAATATTCAACTATTCATGTGTCTATGAACTCTCCCCCTCTATCACTACGGATGCGATTGACTTGTGTGTCCTTCTCATTTTCAATTCTTAGAAGAATTTTCAAAAAATTCTGAAACGTGTCAGATTTATGTTTCAAGAAGGCAACCCAAGTGAATCGTGTGAAATCATCAACCATGACAAGGATATAACTGTGTCCACATAGACTAACAGTTCTAAAGGGACCAATAAGGTCCATATGGATGAGATCTAAAGGTCTAGAGGTAAGGATGTCTTTAACCTTTTTATGCGAAGTCTTAACTATTTTTCCTTCCTGGCAATGACCACAGACAACACTTGAAATAGGTTTAATTTTAGGAATACCTCTAACTATCTCTTGACTAGACAATCTACCAAGGATATCATAACTTAAGTGACCCATACGATTATGCCAGATCTCATTGTCACCCATTCTGACAATGTTACAGGTTTCAGAACTAGTCTTGACAGTATAACAATTGTCAGGTGTTCTAAATCCTGTAATAATGCATTCACCTTTATCATTTAAAATTTTACAATTGTTCTTTGAAAAGGTGACTGTATGGTCAGAGTCACAAAATTGTGATATACTTAGGAGGTTGGCTTTAAGGCCTTTAACTAACAGAACATTTTCGAGAACAGGCATTCCTTCTTCTTTTAGGGTTCCTTTACCTATGATCTGAGATGAAACACCATCACCAAAAACAACTTTCCCACCAGCAAATTTGGTTTTGTTTAGAAGTTTTGTTTCATCTCCTGTCATATGTTTGGAACATCCTGAATCTAAGTACCAACCAGATGAAGTGTGTTCAGCTTTTAAAGCAGTGATGACAATGTTACACTTCATTTGGGGTAAAAGATCCTCTTTTGTAACCCAAATAGCTCTAGTTTTAATTTTGCGCAAGTTTGCTCTCATTTGATAAAATTTTTGAGACACAGCTTTTTGTCGAAAAACATTTGGAGCAGCAAACTGATTGTTGTGAATTTAGGAAAGTTTCTTGGAGCCTTTCTCTTAAATGAAATCTTAGTTTTGGTCTTTCTATTTATGTAGTTAGAGTTCTTATCAAGTTGTCTTGGAAGGACATAATTGTTACGACTTTGCCTAGAATAGTTAAAGTTCTTATAGACAGAAGTATTGTATATAGGGGTGTTTAGACGCCTAGCATAACAACCTTCAAAGGAGTGACCATAAATGTCACAATATGAGCAATATTGATTGCTTGAGGGATGAATTTCCTTAGGAAAACTTCTAAAGATAGGTTTGACAGCGTTCTGTTCATAAGTCCTATTTCTAGGGGATATGGTCTTATAGGTAGAATCAGCCTTTCTGATCAAAGGACAAACGTATTTAGTCTTAAGTGCAGTCTCAGCATTAGAGTAACTAGACTCTCCAATGTCTTTCTGTTGTTGCTTTTGATCAAATTCATTTTTAATCAAATGAAAGTCTGGACATGTTTCAATTGGTCTTTTGCCCCCAGACACAAACTTAATAGGTTCAAGTTTTGTATTTTGAGATTTGTTCTTAGGGCAAAATCCAATACCGATTCTATCATCAGAATTGGTCTTGGAGTCAACAACAAAGTCAGTAAAACAGTTTGAATTGTTTTCAAACTTAGAAAACTTTTTGAAAACAGTAGCTGTCTTTGTTTTTGCTTCCTCCAATTCTAATAATGTTCCCTTATATTTCATTTCCAGGGTTTCATTAGTTTTAGTCAACTCTTTTAATTTTTGATCAAAAGTTTCAATTTCAGATTGATGAGATAGACACTGGTTAGTGTACTCTTCAGCATTCAACTTCACTATAAGACTTAGATCATCTAATTTCTTAGTCAGTTCTCTAACAGTCTTCTCCAGTCTAGTGCCTTTTTAAGAGTTTTAGCATACAAGGTATGGATATCAGGGAGGTCATCTGTGTCTGAGTCGCTAAGTGAAGTGTGTGTAGTGACCCCTAACGATTCAGTTTTAGTACTCACGCACCCATTGGCATCGTCATTATCGAGATCACTTTGACTCACACACACGGAACTAGAACTAGCAATATTTTCAGACAATAAAGCATCTAGGCCAATCAAAGGAGTATTCACACAAGCAAGAGTAGAAGCATCATTATCACACACAGGCATATCATCATTGTAAATGATCTTAGCATAAAAGTACATGCAAGGGTCAAGTTCATTTGAGGACTCAAGTTCCTTTTCATCAGAGTCATTTGAATCATTCCAAGTTTTACAGACAGTGGCTCTATTGTGTGTGTTGGCTTTATTCAGATTAACTCTGCAATCGTGTGCAATGTGACCTAGTTTCCCACATCTAAAACATTCAATATTTTTAAGGTCTCTAGCGGGTCTGGAATTGTTATCCTTAGGATGTTTGTCAAAACTTCTCTCATGAGGTTTGGGGTTAGACAGACTAGGATAATTAGGCTTGCCTTGTTTAGTTGCCTGTTTGTTTCGAAATTTGACAATTTTCTTAAATTGTTTAGACATTAAGGCAATCTGATTATCTAGTTTATCTATATCACACTCCTCATCAGAGTCAGAGTTGGTCAAATTAGACTCAAGTTTGGGTATCTTGGAGGCAAAACTCAAGTTAGAGTTGGGCTGTTTTCTTTGAGAATGATTCAAATGTTTCTTAAAGTCTAATTCCATTTCCACAGTTCTAAGTTTGCTACTGAGTAACTCAGGAGTAAGGTTTTGATCATTCATTTCCTCAATAGCATACCTCTTACTGTCGAACTTTTGTGGTAATGACCTTAGGATTTTAGAAACAATTTCATTTCTATCATAAGTAATACCATTAGCATGCAACTTAGTGACTATATCAGTTAAGTTCATGTAAAAATCATCAAAAGATTCAGAATCAGACATGATCAAAGAGTTGTACTGCTGGATAAGCATTTGGGTTTTAGCAGCTTTGATTCTTGAGTCTCCTTCATGTGCAGTGATTAATGTGTCCCATGCTTCCTTAGAAGTGGCACAAGATGAGATTCTTTTGAACTCATACTCATTAATGGACATAAAAATGGCATTCTTGCCTTTATTGTTATTTCGAGAAATGTTTTTCTCTTCTTGGGTAAATTCACTTAAGATTTTCTTTACCCTCTCATCACTTCTTTCAGTGGCTGGTTTAGTAGGATAAGTGTATCCATTTTCGATAATGTCCCAGACATCATCTCCTAAAGTCCCTTGGATGAAGGCAACCATCCTTACTTTCCAGTAAGCAAAGTTGTTTCCATCAAAGAGAGGAGGTCTGGACAGATTACCAAACCTTTCATTCTTCTTGTCCATAGTTAGGTTTTTCAGAAAACGATTTCAGAAACACAAGATCTTTGAAATAAAAAGTTAACAGGGCTCTGATACCAATTGAAAAACGTCGCTAATGCCGTTTAACACAAGGTTAAACTGTATAAGCAACTCCGAATGTTTGTTGGAGAAACCCTTTTCTTTTGAAAATAAAAATTATAAACAAGATTTGTTTACAAAGAAACTTATGTACGAGATTAATTAAGATTGTGTAACCAGTTTTAAAACTAAGGCAGTTTCAAAAATTCAGCACACTTAACGAATGAGGTGAGTAGATGAAGATAATCAACACAATGATTTTTAACGTGGTAAAACCTCTCCCAACAGAGGAAACATCCACGGTGACTTCTAAGTCACAAAAACAAAAGTCCACTAATAACAAAAATCAGTTACAAATAACACAACATGCAAGCACACAAATCAACCTATTCTAAGTTTAGGAATATACCCGACTTGGCTCCTTCTAACTTCTGATAGATCTGGTTTGATGATGATGTTCTCCGGTTTGCTAACTTCCATTGCTTTAGCTTCTTTACGTCGACTCAATGATCTCCGATCTTAAACACAACACTTTCAGTGTAATAGTGTGTAAAGTGTTTGTGTAGTGAATCCTATTCACATGCATGAACTCACACACACTTAGATTTACAAATAGTCCTATACAAATTACATATAAAGTCTATATGCAGTGATTTTGTTATTTTTCTTTCTTACAAAACTAAAAACCTTTTGACCTTTAAATATAACCCAGATTCCATGGAGATCTTACTTAAGAAATCGAACAAGACCTTAATCAATCTCTTTTGAAAATATTTAGGAGATTGAAAACCCTCCAAGTGCGAATCCAACTAGGTCAAGTTAAGTTTTGTAAAAACATAAACTATAAAACATTTTTAAAACCAAACCAGAAATGATTTTCTTAAACCAAGTTGAAAATATGCAGATCTAGTGAAAAATGTAACATACAGAGTATGGATCCAACGTTTCTATGGAAAAAGAAACTAGATCTTCACTCTAACGTTTAGGTTGTGTACAAGATCAGAAATCACGAGGTTACAGCAACAATATAAACAAACCACTCTCTCTCTCTTTCTTTCAAACACTCAGGTTGTGTTTGGGGTAAGGTTTATTTGAAGGTTTGTTACAGAGACGAAGTGTTTAGGGTTAGGGTTTGATTTTGGCTAACTGTTTCCCTTTCTCTCTCTTCTCTCTATTCTTTTCTCTCTTCTCTCTCTTATTTTTTTCTCTCTGGAAGACGAATGCCCAAAAGTTCTCTAAGGCTGAGAAGTGAGGGGTATTTATAGTGCCTGGGGAAGGTTCTGGACGTTCGAGGCAAATCAACGGCTGAGATCAAGTCTTCAAAGGTTTGACTTGATCCAATGGTTCTAAAACAGCGGTAGTTTAAAACGATTCTGATTGGTTCAAATGAATAGCACCGGGATTAACCAAGAACGCATGCAGACCCTTGATAAGAAATGATCCAACGATCAAAAATCATCCATCCAACCCTCTCACATAAGAAACACAAATACATTAACCCGGAGGATGACAAGTGTTGGCTGGTTATAGGCTCTCACACGCGCGTCAAAATAATTACAAAACCTCACCCTGAAGTCTCTAGCGCTTTGAGATCGTACCCAACCAAACAATTCAGTGAAAAATGAAGTTTCTAAAATAGTAAATTAACCCCAAAAACTTTATTATCCCATTTTATTAATAAAAATAATTATTAAAAAAATGTTTAAAAAAAGTTTAAAAGGATTTAAAAATTATTTAAAATTCCCAAAAAATTATTAAAGCTCCAATTCAAGGGGAATTAAGCACACACTCGATTTTAGGCAATATTAACACATGTATGCACTTCTAATTGTGTGTAGTGTGATTCATTTAGTATCTTCATAGATCATTGAAGGGGATTAGAGAGATAAGTTCTGAGGCTTTTTGGATTCTAGGATGGACTACAAATTTTGTCAATATTTCCAAATTAGTTGAGCACTTATACAATGTAGACTTAAGCAAGTCAAAGGTATAAGGTACTTCATAGTCTTGTTAGATTATAAGAGCAGGATGCATTTTAATGAAATGCTGAGTTTCAAGTAATTTGGTGTTTAACATCTTATAGAATAAAAATGTTGCAAAATGCTATTTTGAGGAAGGTAAACTATGAATGAATATTTCAAAGTTTCTTGAAAATAAAGTTTGGGATTTTATGGTAATAGTGCATATCTAGAAGTTTGATGTTAAACATTTTATTGAAAATGATATTTATCTTGCAAAAAGGAAGATTTTATAAAAGTTTATCATTTGTTGAATTTTGAAGAAATAAAAATGTCCTTTATTCTTCAAAGATATATTTTGCAAGTATTACGAATATCTAGAATAAATTGTATGTTTGGCTCATTTAATATGATTTTTGGAGTTAAAATACAGAGTATTAAATAACTGTTAACGAGTTAAAAGTACTTAAGAAGTTAGTGTGGTAACTTGATGATGTTTGAAAAACAATACTTGTAAAAATAGAGAAAAGGACAATTTTGGAAACAAAAGTGAAAAATGTTAATTTTACGTAAAGTGAAATATTTTTATGAAATAAAAATGTTGAAAAAGGGTGTTAAACAAGATGGTCCTCTAAATGAACATGATTTTGGAATAAAATCAATGCTAAAGTGTAAAGGACAAGAAAAGATGATTTTAAAGTGTAACATAAGTTGGGGTGGAAGATCGAATTTTGCCTTCGGTCGGGTAAAAGGAAAAGTGGAATAATGTAGACATTTGTAAAATGTTAAAACACTTTAATAAGGACACATATGACACCGGAAAAATTAAGGAGGGCCCCGAGCCCTAGAGTGAAAGATCGAAAAGCACTAGCCAGAGCATATGGTGCGAATAGCTGACGGTGTGGAGCCCGTTAAAGTATGCAGTTATTAGAGGATTCCAAGAAAAAGATAATGAAAATGGAAAAATATGTCAAGAAATGGGTTGTGTACTTGTGAAAATTGATTAATGTTCATAAGGTAAAGAAATATTAAAGTGAAGTGGTTAAATGGGTAGTTAAGCTACCTAAAGAGGTTTAACCTATAAGTAACACAAGTGTGTGTTCAAGAAAGGTTTCAAAGGAAAAATAAGTATTTTATAACATGACATTTTCATGTGTTGAAAGAGTGATTTTCAAAGAAAATACTAACGTGGAATGGTACAAATAGGGCTGGCAATTTTCGACACAATAACCTGAAATGACCCGACCATGACACTATAAGCTTGTATAGATTTAAGAGTACCCAAAACTTATATTCAAATTAAAATCAACGGAACACAAAATGACACGAATAACCCGAATCGCCACCCCTAGGTACAAATAAAGTGGGTAATTTCGGTGAAACAAATGATTTTTCTTAAACAAATTGTATTTGTTTTAAGAATTGAACTGGGTGTGTTAAATCAAGGACTAAATGTCAAGTTAAGTAAAAAGAAATTTCTTTTACGGGATTAAGGTGAATTAATCGGGGTAAATAACGTCTTTAGAATAAAAACGGTTTCATGCATGTATATATATATATAGGAAGAGGTTCAAAAGTGAACCTAAAAGATGAATATTTTAATGAACCTTAACAGAAAAACACCTTAACAACCCATTAATTTTAATTTCTATGTTGTAATTGATCCGCTCCAGCGGCAATGGACATGTGTGTGATACGCGGGTGGGGCACAAGGGTTGGGGGGGGGGGGGGTAAGGTGTGTATATTAAAAAATACGTGTGCCACAGGCATGTCCATTACCGCTAACACGGACCACCCATTAATTTTAATTCCTATTTTGTAATTGATCCGTTCCAGTGGCAATGGACATGTGTGTGATACGCGGGTGGGGCATATGGGTTGGGGGGGGGGGGTAAGGTGTATATATTAAAAAATACGCGTGCCAGAGGCGTGTCCATTGCCGCTGGCGCGGACTAATTAAAAAAGAGGAATTAAAATTAATGGGTTGTTAAGGTGTTTTTTGTTAAGGTTCATTAAAATATTCATCTTTTAAGTTCACTTTTGAACCTCTCCCGATATATATATATATATATATATATATATATATATATATATATATATATATATATATATATATCAATAATGCTCTTGTGCATACCAAACCACATTTTAAGAGTGTGGACCGAACATGTGTCATCTGGCGGTGAACCCTAAAAAGAGAGAGAGTGCCTATAATTTAACCTATAATTTATAGTATCACCATCAGGTGACACGTGTCCAGTCCACATTTTAAGAGCAGTGTTGTATATATATATGGTAGTTGCTTCTGCACATAGATATAATACGTTAAGGTCTTCATTCTGTCGTTCGATATTATATTGCATTGCTGCGCATTTTCCATTGGGCATTCGGTTGATTCCCTCGTCTTTGTTACGGCAGGTTGGGTGCGGTTCCGTATTTTGAGAGCGTCATACAAGTAAGTATTCTTTTTATTTTACGTTAGCAGCTCTGTATGCTTGGAATCCAGTGATGTTTCCCATACGTCTCTCACACAGCTTTATTATAAATGGGAATCGCATGCTAAACAAGTGAAATGTTAATTAAATAAAACTAGACTAGCAAAATTATGTTGGTAGTTGCATTGAACTTCACACCTAACGCTCGAGTCAGACTGGGTTGACGAAGGGTAACCCATAAATCTGTGCCGGAAAATTACATATGATGACTACAAATTCAAAAATGGGTTCACCTAATGGTTACCGTAGACCCTTGCCTTTTCAAGTCCCCCCCCCCCCCACCCCCCCCCACCCGAGACTTTAACTTGTGACAAAAAAAAATACGAAAATAAACTCTTTAGTTTCTTTAAGCCCAATTAATTAAGTATTGAGTTTATAAGAACTTGTAAAACTATTAGAGGTTGATCTTCCATCAAACTACTTCACTCTAATCTCTCTGCATGTATTCAACCTACAATAAACTTATGAATAGTTAGTATATATATAATATTACCTCATATTTTTGTATTGTGTGCTACGTGTTTGATTTTATATCTTAATGATATTTGTGTCATCATTGGATTTTTTATTGTTTCATATTGATACTATGCCCATATAATTAGTGACTTCTCCACAAGTTATAACTCAACAAAGCTTTTCCAAATTATATGAGATTGGTTACATGTATCATATTTCTTCATTCCCTTCGGTAAGCGAAATGTCTTCGGTTTCTAGTATTAATGTGGATAATCCTAGGATTGATGTTTAAAGGTTTTACGCGTGTTGTTATCTACCAAACGCAATGTAGGACCGACACTGTATAAATAAGCAAGGCACATGCGTATTTACAACAAGTATAAGCCTCCCCATTTTAAATAAACCGAAGGCCGGTCTGGCCCAAATGTTTGACTAAATCACTTGTAGCTCGTCTCATTTATAGCTTTGTGGTTGTTTTTCCCCTTTTCAACATTTTCTTAATTTCATTTTCTTTAGCCAAATAAGACAATAATAGGATAATGAATTGTAATGGTCTGTCCTGTGCTAAAATATTCCACTTGTGGTGTTAACAATTCTTTAGGAAAAATAAAATGGCACAATCATTTTGTAAATCATAGTTTGTATGGACTTGTTACGACACAGGGGGAAAAATGTAATAATAGATAGTTATTCTAAAGAATATAATGTTGTTTCTATTCATTATATTTCTGGAATCACACTTATAATGAAATAAGAAGGTAGTTTATATACTAACCTTCTTTGGCTACTTTAGCTATAACAGAATCTAGTTACAATAGAATAACAGAAAATAACTTTCTAAAGGTAACAATGTAAAACTATAAGAACTAACTGTAACTAACTATCTAACAGCCCCCTTCAAGTTGGAGCTGGTCTGCTGAGGTGGATCAAGAGCAACTTAACTGTAGAAAGATAAACATGAGGCATGAATTTGTCTTGAAGATATTGAAACCTAGAGATAGAAAGAACTTTAGTGAACATGTCAGCTAGTTGGTCCATAGAGGAAAAGTAAGCAACTTGAAGTTGTTTGAAGGCAATATTTTCTCTGACAAAATGGAAGGCAACCTCATTGTGCTTGTTATGAGCATGAAATACATGATTAGTTGCTAGTGAAAGAGCCCCAATATTGTCACACCATAAAGTAGGAATAGATGATAGGGGGACCTTAATACCTGTGAGTAATTATTGAAGCCATAATACCTCTGCAGCTGCTATAGAGAGCGCCTTGTATTCAACTTCAGTGTTGGATTTGGCAACTGATGTTTGCTTTTTAGCAGACCAAGTAATGAGGTTAGGACCTAAATAGACACAATTGCCAGATGTAGACCTTCTATCAATAGAATCTTCTGCCCAATCAGAGTCACTGTAGGCAAGGATTTGAAGAGGTCCAATCTGAAATATAAAACCAAAATTAATGGTGCCCTTCATATATTTTAGACTTATTTTGACTGCAATAAAATGGCAATTGAGAGGTTAATGCATAAATTGAGAAACCCAATTAACAGCATAGGAGAGATCATGTCTAGTCAATGTGAGATACTGCAAGGAGCTTATGAGACTTCTATATAGTTGAGGATCATTAAAAGGTGTAAGATCAGAGGAAGTCGGTGGTTTAGAGGCTGATGGGGAAGCACAAGACTTACAATCTCATAAACCATCTTCGGTTAATAGATTTGTACCATACTTTTCTTGAGACAAGAGAAATTCATGTGAAGTTTGCTACACCTCAATACCCAAAAAATAATTTAAAGACCCAACTCTTTCATTGCAAAAGAAGTATTCATGGTTGTAATAAGAGAGTTGATAGTAGAAGAGGAACTACAAGTAACTAAGATGTCATATACATAGACTAACATTATTATAGCATGACTTGCATTATTCATGATAAACAAGGATGTATCTGCTGAGCTGATTGTAAAACCATATTCTGCTTAGAATTTTGATAGAGTGGCGAATCGTGATCTAGGTTCTTGCTTAAGTCCATAGAGAGCCTTTTTAAGTTTGCGAACATAAGCAGGTTAAGTGGGATCAATAAAACCTAGAGGTTGAACCATATAGACTTCCTCTTCTAGAACACCATGTAAAAATGCATTGCAAACATCCAATTATTGAAATGTCCAACCAAAATGCAGAGACAATAAGATAACTAATCTAATGATAGGTTGTTTCACAACAGGACTAAACGTTTCAAAGTAATCAAGGCCTTGTGTTTGATGAAATCCCTTGGCAACCGATCTAGTTTTGTGCCTAGGCAGTGAACCATCTGCTTTGAGTTTGATCTTAAACACCCATTTACATCCAATGGCTATCTTATAAGTAGGTAAAGGTAATAACTCCCAAGTTCGTTGAGCTATCAAGGCACTAAATTCATCACACATAGCTGTCCTCCAAACAGGTGAGGTATTGGCTTGTGAGAAGTAGGGTTTAGTAGTAAGTAAAGAACCATTGGATGTAGTGATAAGTAAAGCAGAGGGATCAAAAGGTAGTTTTGGTTTATGAATACCTATTTTGGCCCTAGTTATCACGGGATGAATGAATATAGAAAGTGTAGTATAAGTACTAGTAGGCATAGGATAAGGGGATGAAGGTTCTATGGATGGAGAAATAGTAGAAGAAGTTGAAGTAGAAGAATATGTAGTAGACGATATAGGATCATAAGAAGATGGAGAGGATGAGGACAATATGTATGAAAGAGGGGAGAATGGGGAAAAGAGAGAAGGTGAAGAGGAAGGACTGAGATTAAGTGTAGTGAGAGGAGAGAGATATTTAGTAAATGTTGGTGAAAAGGGAAATTAATTTTCCACAAACGTGATATTTCTTGATATATAGAGTTTACCATTGGAAATGTCTAGACATTTATAGCCTTTGGAGTGAGGGACACATCCGAGAAAAACACATGACTTAGATTTTGGCTCAAGTTTAGAATTTCTGTAAGGAACAAGTCAAGGATAGAAACAGCAACCAAACACTTTGAGAGATGATTAATCAGGTGGATGATGAAATAGAAGTTCAAAAGGAGACTTAAGATTCAAATAATTTAAAGGAAGTCTATTGTTTAAAAAAAGTAGTTGTAAGAATTGTGTCAGGCCAATATTTAGGAGGGACAGAAGAGTGGCTTAAAAGAGCTAAAGTGGTTTCAACCAGATCCCTATGTTTTCTTTCACCAACACCATTCTGCTGGGGAGTATAGGGATAAGAGGTTTAGTGAATGATCCCTTTTTTATACATGAATTCAGTCATGGGAAGGTTGAGAAACTCATTCCTATTATCTGTTCGAAGAATTTTAACACGCAACTTAAACTGAGCAAGTACCATAGTTACAAAATGAACAAAAGTATGAAAGACTTCAGTTTTCCTTTAAAGAGGATAAAGCCAAGTAAATTTGGTAAAATCATCCACAAAAAGAATATAGAACATGAGACCAGTAGTAGAAATGTTGGATGTGGAGCCCCAAACATCACTGTGAACTAATTCAAAAGGGTGAGCAGTGGGAGTGGAAGAAGGTTTAAATGGGAGTTGATTGTAACACCCCATAATTTTGAGGATTTAGTATTTAATTATTTTTGGGAGAAATAAAATTATTTAAATTGGAGAAAATTATCATTTGGAGAATTTATAGGAGTGGGAAGAATTATTCTAAATTTTTTTTAGCGATTCGAAGTTTAATTGTTCAAATTATTGTGTGTCGTATTTTGAGATTGAATCTTGTAAAAGTTATAAAGTATTTTGGATGACAATTCTGAGTGCACGGTTGGGTCCGATTGGGTCGAGATAGTCAGAAAGAGTACCTGGGGATAGTAATCGGGTCTCGGGGTATTCTTGGGCATAGTCGGGCCCACACGGGGGACTTGGGCCATTTTAATTAGGCCCATGTGGCTAAAATCGTGATTAGGGATTATAAAATTAATAGAGGGAGTGTTGAACGATAGTTAACAAAATTCTAAACCTAGGGTTTGAGAGAGAAATAGAGGAAACAAATCAAGAGCAAATTAGGGATCTTTTGGAGATAACTCGAGGGACAGATTGGGTGTTCTTCATCAACCCATTCTCTACACCAACGGATCAGACTCTACGAACAATTAGAGGCAAGTGGTTAACTGGTGTGATTCTTAAATTTATGATAATCAATTCATATTATTGTGGGTGTAAATCGAAATCCGTTTTTGGGTGAGTTATGGCATGAAATTGGGTTTTTATGAAATTGAACATGTTGTGTGATTTAATAGTTCAAATGATATTATAGAAGCATTTAGTGTTAGTTGAAATTAGAACTATAATAGAATACAAGTATTAGAGAGGAATTGATTGGGATTGTGAAATCGATTTTTAGGTTAATGAATTTGATGATAAGGTAAAAACCCATTTTTAGAATTTATGATATTTCCTAGAAATCGATTATCTTAAAATGGTTAAACGATGATCATGATCTGTTCTAGGTGTGAATATATGATGCAATGATAAATTAAGACTGGAAAATTAGAGATTTAAAAGCTTAGAAATTCGTTAATGGAGGGAAGCAGAACCTCGGAGAAGATGACCACCTGCTCGATCGATCGATCGACGCCTGCGGTCGATCGATCGACCCTTCAGGGATTTCGACAGTTTGGTTGGAAATTTATACGGGTTAAAATTTTGGGTTAGATTTTCTTCGATATATTTAATAGATGAAAATTAAATATGGAACCTTGCACCTAGCAATTACAGGGGAAATATAATTGAGTTTAAGAGGATGATAATTGTATGTCACAAAATGGATGAATTTTGGAAAATAGATTTCAGTAGTAAAATCGAGGCGAGGGAAAAATGTTCGGGTATTGTAGTTGAGTGGCACTACATTATTAAATGAATTGAGGTCTAATTAATTAATTAGGAGGTAAAATATTGACTTGGGTATTAACGATGGTACGGGCCAAGTGAGGGAATCCGAGTATATTGGTTGAGCGACACCAAGTATTAAATAAATTTATGTGTAAATTAAATTAAATTAGAGTCGGACCATAGACTTGGGAATATACAGGCTAGTATTACGAATTTTAGTATACGGTAATGCCAGGATTTATATTATATATATACGGTGTGGTGATAGTGTATATATATATATATATATATATATATATATATATATATATATTGTGTGTGTGTGTGCTATTAAATATCAGTGACTAGATATTTATTTAATTTATATGCTTTAGTGTTATCAAGGGAGGTTGCACGAAGTGGGTGAATCCCCTAGCTTGAGGAGTAAAGCGAGTATATCCCCAGGTCATAGCGTCCGGTATATGGGTGAGGGGCTTATCTCACTTTCAGGGAATAAATATGATCGTCTCCACTACGTTTATTTTGGGCTAGGTTGGTGAGTGATTACGACTTGGGTAACTAGGTTATGTGAGAACATCTAGTGAGATAGCACTTTAGCGAAAATCATCCGGTGAGGGTACACTCGGAGGGATGGATATACATATGAAATATGTTTGGATGTTATTGTAAAGATACGTATATAATGGTATTAAATATTTTATGCAGGCAATCATACAGTGTGTGATGTATTTACTTTATATAACTTGTGTCACGGCTATTTGATATTATTTAAAAGGAATTAATTAGGTTAATTGGAGAGATAACTTATAACCCATGAATAATAATACTCGGTTTAGAGTAGAAAGGCAAGGGAGGATTATACTAGGACAGGTTGGACGGGGTAGTACAACTTGGTGGGGTTAAGGTAACCGTTAGGTGTGAACCTCAAAAGAGTGTGACACTAACTTAAATATGAAGTGCATTCATACATTTTTATTTACTGCAGTTACTTCACTTGCTAAATATTTTCAAAATATTTTGGGTTCTAACCCTTGCTATAAAACTTTTTTCAAAACCTTTTAGGTGTCCAGCCACAAGGACGCCAGAGTTGATATTATATTCCAGGGACACGTAGTTGCAGAACATGTGGATGCTAGTATGAGCTTGGATTAGACGCATCGTTTATTCTTTCCTCGAGTAGGAATCATCTATCGGTTTCAATTTTACTTAGGTCTGGTCACCCAGACTCTTCAGTATAGTTTTCATATTTATTTATTCAGTTGTTGAATGATTGTTATTGGACTATTTACTTTGATGGCCGATGGTCTATTCGACAAGTAGTTATATTATTTATTTGATTCAGTTGTTGTGAATGGTTTATATGTATTTTCGCATGTTATTGTCTTGTTTAAATAAAAAGTTAAAATTTGGCACTGGCTTTTTGGAATACTAGGTGGTTAGTAAGTTTAAAAAGGTTTTCGACAGTGATGCTAAGAATGAACCAACTGGGATTCAGTTTTAATTTGATATAGGACTGATCACCCGGTATTTTATTTGGCGGTTTATCACCGATGGTATCAGAGCATCAGGTTCTAGTGTCCTTAGGATCTATGTGGATTTTCACGTTTCAGCTTAGCGTTCTTTGATATAAAACCCTATCAGAGGATTATTGTATTCTTATATTTATTCGCATTTACGTTCTTCTGATAATTACTTTATATTTGATGGTGAACCCATATGAGTCAATTTTCATTTCAGATGTCGCTCGGGAGAGAGGGAACAGCTAGGGCAGTAGGGGGAGATGAGACTAGAGAGGCTCAGCAGGAACCAGAGTTACCATAGCAGCTGCCAAAGATTATTTCGGCTGCACGGGTAACTAAATTTGTGGCACGGGAAGTTGAAGAGATGATGATCGCAATGTAAAAGTACTTTCCACGAGATCAGCCACAGGTGTTAGCGGAGTGGCAATAAGTACGAGAGGTCTTTCAAAAAGGCCATCCACCAGAGTTTTGATGGGGTTCAGATGTCATGTTAGGGTGTTAGTGGAAGAGAGATATTCAGCATCACCTACGTATGGTAGATTGCAATGAGGTGCAGAAGCAAATGCTAACCACTTTTAGGTTAGTGGGAACAGCGCTACAGTGGTGGGAGTCGATCACCACAGTTGAGGAAAGGGATACATTAACTCTTGCAGAGTTTTGGGTTCGGTTCGACCGCCAGTAGTTGAGGCCGAAATGAAGAGAAAATTCAGTAAGGTGACTCAGGGGGACCGTTCACTGGCCGATTACGAGGAAGAATTCACTCGTTTGGCAAATTTTGTACCGGATGAGGTAAGCAACGAAGAAAGTAAGGAGTCGAGGTTCATGGATGGGTTAGTCTGGAGGATCAGGAAACATTTGATTGGTAATCCTGCATTAGTAACTTATACAGACATCGTTAATGCAACACTCCTACACTTCTAGGAATATCGCTTCCACATGAAAGGAAGCAGGAAGGAAGTGGAACCCAGCCAGTCGGATAAAGCAGAAGGGAACAGTACTAGTGAGGTATCCCAGCAGAAAATAGGGGGACATCAGGGGCAGGATTTTTGGCAGAGAAATCAAGCTAAGCAATTTAGATCTGGGGGCTATCAAAAGGATAACCATGACTTCCGACAAGGCCTACAAGGAAAGGATCAGTGGCAGGGTGAATTTATTAGGAGGTGTTTCGTTTGTGGAGAAGCGGGACACGTGAAGAGAGATTGTCCTAAGTGAGGTAGGGGTCAACTACAGGATGAGGTTCTGGATGTACAGCCACTACAACAAGTCATGGGTGCGTTTGGGCAAGGGGAAACCGCTCAAGAACCTGAGAAGAAGCCATTATAGCTAGAGTATGGAGGTAATTATCTTTTTATCCTATGAGTATGGGGTATGTTTTGAGTGACAGTGAGGGTGTCACAATATAAAATTTATTTTCACTAGATTTCGCGGGTAAGTCGAATTTAGTGGGTGCGCTGGCTGTAGCAGTCATATATGTATATAAAAAAAATTTGTGGGGGTAGCGAAGTCCTTTAGTGTTAACCACGAGAGATTGGACGTGTAAACTGAGAGAAGGTTTGAATTATGCAAGGGGTTACTACTTTCGAGAATTATGGGAGTAGGGTAGATGATTTTTCCAAATATTGGCTAGATAACAATGGATTTGAACTATTGTGGATAGTGAGGGTGAGTTTTGGTGTTCGCGACACCAGGGTATGAATGACTTTTACTAGGTATCACCTAAGAGGGGTCTAGCCCATATATATATATATATATGTGTGTGTGTGTGTGTGTGTGTATATGTTGTATTTTGTGGTGGAAAATGCACATAAGGATGTCCTGTGTTATTATATTTTCTCCCGGTAAGTAGGGGTGTCAACTGTATTGAATTAGGATATTTAGATTTATTTTCGAGCAAGTAGAGATAGCTCGGGGTTTATTTTGCGCAAGAACTAGTGATAGTAAGGGAGTTGTATTTCATGTTGTCTTTTGTAGCATGAGAGTAGGCGTCTATGCTTTTGTGTTAAGAGACAAGTATTTGGGGGTACGTACTATGGACTGAGGGTCTAACAGATCTCAATGACCGACAATGTTAGGTAGTAGTGTATCGGGGGTTCCTTGTTTGTATTTTGCTTTGCGAGACGTCCCACACATGAAACTTATTGCAACGTTGGAAGTGGGGAGATGTTTGGTCGTTAGTACATGGGTTGCGTACCCTCGCTATTATTTATATGTGTGATATGACTACGGGTTGGAAGTTATATTATGGGTTATGGCTAGCATAGTCAGGTAACTTTCATGAGGTTAATCACGGGGACAGGGTGTATGGGCACCCTGGTTAATTAGGGTAACTTTTGTGTGCTTAATCACGAGTACAGGGTGTATGGGCTCCCTGGTTAATTAAAATGCATATTTGTGTGACTCATAGTTAGAAGTGGGAGAGATAAACGTAGCAAACTTAGAGGCATGGGACTCGGGAGTGATATTCGAAGCTTGGAGCACTAGGCTTATCTTAATTTCGAGGACGAAATTCCATTGTAAGGGGGGGGAGTATGTAACACCTTGTAATTTTGAGAATTTAGTATTTAATTATTTTTGGGAGAATTTTTTTTATTTAAATTGGAGAAAATAATGATTTGGAGAATTTATTGGAGTGGGAAGAATTATTCTAAATTTTTTTAGCGTATCTAAGTTTAATTGTTCAAATTATTGTGTGTCGTATTTTGAGGTCAAAATTTGAAAATGTTATAAAGTATTTTGGATGACAATTCTGAGTGCACAGTTGAGTCCGAATGGGTTGAAATAGTCAGAAAAGAGTACTCGGGAATAGTAATCGGGTCTCGGGGAATTCTTAGGCATAGTTGGGCCCACACGGGGGACTTGGACCATTTTAATTAGGCCCGTGTGGTTAAAAACGTGATTAAGGATTATAAAACTAATTGAAAGAGTGTTGAACGGCAGTTAAAAAATTCTAAACCTAGAAATTGAGAGAGTAATAGAGAAAATAAATTAAGAGCAAATTGAGGATCTTTTGGAGACAAATCGAGGGACAAATTGGGTATTCTTCATCAATCCTTTCTCTACACCAACGGATCAGACTCTACGAACAATTAGAGGCAAGTGGTTAACTGTTGTGATTCTTAAATTTATGGTAATCAATTCATATTATGGTGGGTGTAAACCGAAATCTATTTTTAGGTGAGTTATGGCATAAAATTGGGTTATTATGAAATTGAACATGTTGTGTGATTTAATAGTTCAATTGATATTATAGAAGCATTTAGTGTTAATTGAAATTAGAACTATAATAGAATACAAGTATTAGAGACGAATTGATCGGGATTGTAGAATCGATCTTTGGGTTAATGAATTTGATGATAAGGTAAAAACCCGTTTTTGGAATTGATGATATTTCCTAGAAATCGATTATATTAAAATGGTTAGACGATGATCATGTTCTCTTTTAGGTGTGAATATATGATGCAATGATAAATTAAGACTGGAAAATTACAGATTTAAAATCTTTGAAATTCGTTAATGGAGGAAAACAGAACCTCAGAGAAGATGACCACCTGCTCGATCAATCGATCGACGCCTGCGGTCGAACGATCGACCCTTCAGGGATTTCGGCAGTTTGGTTTGGAAATATATGGGTTAGAATTTTGGGTTAGATTCAATATATTTAATAGATGAAAATTAAATATGGAACCTTGCTCCTAACAATTACAGGGGAAATATAATTGAGTTTAGGAGGATGATAATTGTATGCCACAAAATGGATGAATTTTGGAAAATAGATTTTAGTAGTAAATTCGAGCCGAGGTAAAAATGTTCAGGTATTGCAGTTGAGTGGCACTACATTATTAAATGAATTAAGGTGTAATTAATTAATTAGCAGGAAAAATATAGACTCGGTTATTAGCGACGGTACAGGCCAAGTGAGGGAGTCCGGGTATATTGGTTGAGCGACACCAAGTATTAAATTAATTAATGTGTAAATTAAATTAAATTAGAGTTGGACCATAGACTTGGAAATATACAAGCTAGTATTACGAATTTTAGTATACGGTAATGCCGGGATTTATATTATATATATATATATATATATATATATATATATATATATTGTGTGTGTGTGCGCGCTATTAAATATTAGTGACTAGATATTTATTTAATTTATATGCTTTAGTGTTATCAAGGGAGGTTGCACGAAGTGGGTGAATCCCCTATCTTGAGGAGTAAAGCGAGTATATCCCCAAGTCATAGCGTCCGGTATATGAGTGAGGGGCTTATCTCACTTTCAGGGAAGGAATATGACCGACTCCACTACGTTTATATTTTGGGTCAGGTTGGTGTGGGATTTCGACTTGGGTAACTAGGTTATATGAGCACACCTAGTGAGATAGCACTTCAGCGAAAATCATCCGGTGAGGGTATACTTGGAGAGATGGATATACATATAAAATATGTGTGGATATTGTAGTAAAGATATGTATATAATGGTATTAAATATTATATGCAGGTAATAATACAGTGTGTGATGTATTTACCTTATATAACTTGTGTCATGGTTTTATGATATTATTTAAAAGGAATTAATTAGGTTAATTGGAGAGATAACTTATAACCCATGAATAATAATACTCGGTTTAAAGTAGAAAGGCAAGGGAGGATTACACTAGGACTAGATGGATGGGGTATTACAACTAGGTGGGGTTAAGGTAGCCGTGTGCACCTCAAAAGAGTGCGACAATAACTTAAATATGAAGCGCTTTAATACATTTTTATTTACTGCAGTTAATTCACTTGCTAAATATTTTCAAAATGTTTTGGGTTATAACCCTTGCTATAAAACTATTTTCAAAACCTTTTAGGTGTCCAGCCACACTGACACCAGAGTTGATATTCTATTCCAGGGACACGTGGCTGTGGCACATGTGGATGCTAGCAAGAGCTTGGAATAGACGCATCGTTCCTTCTTTTCTAAAGTAGGAATCATCTATCGGTTTCAGTTTTACTTAGGGCCTGTCGCCCAGACTCTTCAATACAGTTTTTAGATTTATTTATTCAGTTGTTGGATAATTGTTATTAGACTATTTAATTTGGTGACCGATGGTTTATTCGGCAAGTAGTTTAATTATTTATTCAGTTAATTTGATTCAGTTGTTGTGAATGATTTATTTGTATTTTCGCATGTTATTGTCTTGCTTAAATAAAAAGTTAAAATTTGGCACCGACTTTTTCGAATAGTAGGTGGTTAGTCAATTGAAAAAGGTTTTCGACAGTGATGCTAAGAATGAACTAACTGGGATTTCTGTTTTAATTTGATATAGGACGATCACCCGGTATTTTATTAGGCGAGTTATCACATTAATGACTTTTTAAGGCACAACATGCATGACATTCTAACAGAATGGAGACTGAAGGAATTAGATGTGTTTTAGAATGGTGAGATAGGATCTAAGAAGTAGGATGCCCAAGTTTAGAATGCCAGAGGTGAGTGGAAGATGATGTAGAAACAAAGGAAATGGGGAACATAGTAGAAGTGGGAGATGAAAGAGTGTAGAGTCCTTTAGAGCAGGGTCCTTGAAGAATGATTTGGTTAGAGAATTTATCTTGGATATAGAAGATGTGAGAATAAAAAATGACCCTGCAGTTGTTATCTCTGTCAAGTTGATGGACTGAAAGTAAATTATGAGTGATATGTGGGACATGAAGAATATTAGAAGTAAGAAGATTCTTGGATGGTGTAGGGAGAAGTCCATTTCCTGTATCTAGTATAGGTAGTTTCTGACCATTTCCCATTGTAATAAATTCAGTTCCAGTATAATTTTTAAAGGAATGAAAGTAGTGAAGATTGTTGACTAGATGACTAGTGGCCCCTGTATCAAATAGCCATCCAGTTGAAGATGAAAGAGTAATTTGTGCTATAAAGGCACGAGGAGAAGGAAGATCAGGAGATGTGGTAATGGAAGAATCATGATAAGATGAGGTATCTATATACCAATTGGGAGGTGAGATAGGTGATGATGTGGAATGATTTGGTGGATTAGAACAAAATGACGATGAAATAGGAATTACAGAATATGGAGGTGTATGTAATAGTGGAGGATTATAGGGAAATGAAGGTATAAGTTGTTGGAAAATTGGACTTAAACATATACTTAAAAGTTGTTCAGAATTTTCTGGACAGAATTTTGAGCAACTTTGAGCTCAAAGTTAGGTGGGACCCACACCAGGATAATTGTGGGACCATATACGAACGCGTTCTCCTTCGCAAGGAGATTAACATAGTATATTCACATGTCCAATTCCATTAAGTTATGAATGATAAATATGTACCCAAATTGACTTAAAAAATAATGAAAGTTAATGAATTGAGTATGTTTTAACTTTTGTCCCACATTGGAAGAGTAGTGGAAAGTTGATGAGTTAATAACATCCCAAGTATGGACTAAGTCTTGGATGCCTTGAGGTATCCCAACTCTTTGAAGGGGAGATGACCTACACTATGCATGTGTTGGGCTTGGCCCAAAAGCCCACACGCGCGTCGTTCGTCCGTCCGTCCGTCCGTCCGGCCGGCTCGGCTCGATTCGGACTTGGGCTTGGGCTTGGGCTTGTAATCTCTTAAATTTTTTTTTTCGATTTAAATTAACTTTCTGGAATTTAATTATTAATTAATTACGAAATTAATTAATTAATTAATTAATAAATTGTTGGCAGTTATTGCCAACAGTCAACAGTTAAATTCGTTTAACTGTTTCGACAGTTATTTTGAACAGTCACTTGATTTACTATAAATACAAATGCTTCCATCCGTTTTTAAACTAATGGAAAAATTCCCTCTCTAAATTTCTTCCAATAGAAATGTTGTTATTCCCATAAAATAAATTATGCATTCCTGCATTCATTTGATTACCATTTGATATATTGTTTGGTTGAATAAACACACATAATTGTGTTGTGCTACTTGTTTAATCCGAAAATTCGTTCTATCTTGGGAGACAATTATTCATTAACCTAATGCACTAAGGAGGGAATAAAATTATCTTAAGGACACTGTGGTATCACACAGGGCTCGGATTCTTTTTTATTTCTAGTAATTATTTATGCAAATACAAGTATTATTTTCTATAATTTCGTTTTAATTTCTGTAATTATTGTGATTCATAATTCTGTACTATTATATATATTAAATAGCAGCAATAACATAGGTGTGGGGTGAGATGATGGAGTTTGGACAGATGAGGGTATGGGTGAGGGGTGAGATGGTAGTGATTGGGCAATATAAGCATGAAGATGATTATTATTTTGTGGATGTGCAGTCATGAAAGATGAATTGGTGAGACCTTGAGTAGTCTGATTAGAAAAATGATAGGAAGAGTTAAACCTGTGATAGCAATCTGAGGCACTATGGTTGTCTTTCCCACAGATTTGACATTGTATTCTACCACAACCTCTTCCCATCTGAAATTTATTTCTACCACCTCCTCGTCTGAAATAAGTAGATGGATCTTGATGCGGTCTATATCCAAATGATTGAAAGTTCTGAAATGGAGGTTGTGTTGTGTTCTGAGATGGTACAACTGCTGCTAGAGCTGTGTTGGATTCAGTGGAGACATTTTTCAAATCTTTAAGAACATGGAGTTCTTCGGATCTTAATGAAACTTGTAATTCAGCAAATGAAAGTAGAGTTGCACTAGCCCGAATTGTTGTTTTAAGAGCTGAATAATCTGCAGATAATCCATTTACAGTATTCAACACTAGGTCTTCTTCACTTATTTCAACACCAGAAACACTCAATTTGTCTGCACAATCTTTAATTCTATCAATGTATTCATCCATAGAACTTTCATCTTTTGATGCATTGAGCAATTTGAACTTCAACTCATGCACATGTGATCTTGAAGTTGACATATAACGTTTTGCCAAATATCCCCAAATTTCAAATGCATGATTAAACCCTACTATTTGGGGAAGAATTGAAGGGGATATGATTGCATTAAAACAGCTCACTAGCTGACAATCAATGTTGCTCCATGCAGTAAATTCAGGGTTGGGAATCTTAATACCTTGATCATCTTCAATTTCAATAGTTGGTGGAGGAGATGATCCATCAACATAGTGCAGTAGATGATATGCTCGCAATGTATTCTTGACTTGAAATTGCCAAACCATATAGTTGGATGAATTTAGGTTAATGGTGATTCGCGAGTTAAGGTTTGATACAAAAAAGATCAGATGTGGTGGATTATCAAGATTATTAATAATCACCATTGATGAAGACTTGAAGTTTTGAGAGAAGAAATGAAGAATACAGTTTGAAGAAGATGAAGAATGAGATTTCGAAGAGAAGAGAAGAAGTGAAGAATGAAGATTGGAGAAGATGAAGAATGAAATCAGGAACTATCGCCCTAGAGCTCTGATACCATGAAGAATATTTCTAAAATACGTTATATTTCTGAAATCACACTTACAATGAAATACGAAGGTAGTTTATATACTAACCTTCTTTGGCTACTTTAGGTATAACAGAATAGTTACAACAGAATAACTGAAACTAACTATCTAACATATTCCAAACTTAGGAAAGGATATGAGGAAGATTGATATGTGTACCTTATTGATAGTTAAGAGTTTGGGTCCTCTAAATCTAAATTCAGATATAGATATAAGTGTGTTCTTTTAATTAGTGTATATTGGTGCTCGGACATTCAATCGAAATAAATTATTTAGATCAGTGTACATGAATTATATTTTTCCATTATGTTGCAACATTTAGTCACATGTGATCCCTATCTTATTTTACTCAAGGGAAACAAAACTATAGAATACAATTGAACCAAATCCCAAACCTTTTATATAAGCACAGACAATAAGAAGTTCTCCTATTTTTAGAAAAACAACACTTCTCTTTTTTCTTTTTTCATATCCCTCTATGGACCAAGACAATTCTATATATTCTCCTCAATCTCCCTTCTTCCTCCTAAGAACTTCAAGAACAGACTGTGCAGTACAAAATGCAATCGCTTGAACAGTAACCATCGGATTAACACCCAATGCAGTTGGGAAAACGCTAGCATCAGCCACATACAACCCCTCCACCTCCCATGTCTGCCCCATAGGATCAACAGCCGAGGTTTTACGATCAACTCCCATTCGACAACTCCCCATTTGATGAGCCGAACATATCGGTGTCGAAAGGTCTCTCAACCCTCTTGAGCTTTCTTCTTTAACAAACCTCTCAAACTCATGATAGCTTACTTGCTTAACTTTTAGTGTTTTTCCTTTGCAATGATGTGTTCCAATTTCTTCAGCACCAGCTGCTGCTAGTATTCTAAGGATCTTTTCTAGGCCTCTCTTTAGGTTTTGTTCATCTGTTTTGTCCATTTGGTAGGTGATTGAGGTTGGTGAAGATAATTCTCCTGACCCTTTGTCTCTTGCCAATGCAAACACATTGGCTGTCCTAGAATACTTGCACATTCTTGTTTTAATATCCATACCTGAAAAGGGTCATTTTCCATTTAGTCCATAATATTAGAATTTGAAATCGCTTTGTCACTTTTTATGACAGAAATTTAGCCTGCGGTCAAGATTCATATCCAATATTCAAATTGAACAAAACAAAACAAACTAATCTATTTTCAAATAGAAATAATTTTATGGATGTGTTTCATTACACTTTATTTAACAACCCCAAAACAGTTCAATTTGATCAAAACTTGGATAAAATGTCCAAAATTAAATGAAAATGTCCAAATAGAGTGGTTGATAATTTATTGATATATTCATTTTTGAGTCAGCACAATGTATCAGCCAAACTATGTCAAAATGACGTTACAATAGAATTATTAAATACCAAACTGCCTTACCTGAAACCCATGGCATCAATACCGAAAACATCCCAGGATGTAACGCAGGCGTTTGTATGACTGCACCATATCCTGATCCTTTGAAATCTCCTACCACCGTTGACATCGCCGTCATTATCCCACCTTCATAGCTCTTTTTCTCAGCCTCTGGCCAAACATCACCCACCGGTGAATCGGGAAAATGACCCCACGCCATTGTAACCGGATGAAGATGAAGGTTTTTCCCAATGTTAGGATTTTTCAGACCACTTCTTTTTAATAGTGCTGGTGTGCATAGTGCACCACAAGCTGCAATGGTCACCTTGGACTCTACTATACAAACCTCTGTGACACCTTTGTTTTTGTATTCAAAAGCAACCCCATATGCAGTTCTTCTATCTTTCCCTCCCTTTTGCTTCTGAAGAACTTCTATGGCCTCACACTCTGGTAGAATTACACCATTACCCGAATTCACCAAGTCCAAGAGCCATGTTTCTGTTGTACCTATCAGGAATATTGTGTAGTTTTATCAAAATACACTCATATGCTACTCTGTGTGTAATCATTTTGCTAAGAAGGAAATGTGATATAGACTTTGGTTCTCATTTCTTCTGGTCTAGTTCACATTTGGGTGCCAAATTTTGCAATAAGATAATACTTGAAAAGTGTCTCAAAAATCATTTGTGGGCTAAAAGACATGATATTGCAATTTTTGGCACAAAATGAAACCGGACTATAAAATTGCGGACAAACTCCAAATCAGCCATAAAAGATACATTTATGTAGAGAAAAAAATATAGGATAAATTGTAAATGAACTTTGGAACTCTAATTACTGCAATAAAGTTTCTAAATTATTAATTTTGTTCAAAACTCCCAAAACCGTGACAAAATGTTTCAATTTGCAAGTCCTTGAGACTCCATATAAACTACAATTCAACAATAGTTATAGTGACACATGGGGGCGGACTTGTAACATTTTCATAACAAGTGGATTTATTTGATACCTAAGGGACATAATTATAATCATTTTAGTACATAGTTCAGGGGTTTATGTATAATTTATCGACAAATTTATAACAATATATAAGGGAAAATTGAAAATAAACCTCTAAACTATTACTTGATTACCATCGATTCTGTGAACAATCAAAACATCCCCTTATTTTGAAAAAAAAATAATTAATAAGTCCTTATGTGTCGCTGGAAATTATTTTTCTTTATACATAAAGGAGTTATTTTCAGCCTTTTGAGGTAGTTGTAGGTGGTATCTGTTTTTAAAATTAGTAGTTCTCGAACATAATTACTGTCATGAGAAAAATTTGAAGATCAATTTTGAATTTACTCTGCCATATATATGTTGTACCTTTTTTCTGTCCATCTTTGCAGCCAAGGCAGCACCACCCACAATAGTGGTCTGGTGGCGAATTTCGAGGGATATTATTCACCGGATAACCCATTTCTTCACACCCTCTTCTTAAAACCATGTTATTAAACCCTTCATTCTCAACCTGGGATTGAACTCCCATTTTTTCACAAACAACATCTAATGCTTCTCTGTACAATTTGCTGTCAAATAATTCCAAGTCATAATCATTCGACCACTCGTTTAGCACGTGTTGAGGTGTCCGTATTGAAGCCGACCAATTTATGGTGGAGCCACCTCCCACGGTGGAGCCGGCAAGTACTACAACACCCATATTCTCCGTTGCTAGTAAGCCATTGCCTAGGTACATTTGTTCCAGGGTTGGACCCTCAAGAAGTGTGAGGTTTTTTCTTGCACAATAACTTCCTTTTTCTAAAACAATCACATTATAGCCCGCCTTTGCTAAAATTCCTGCAATCACGCCACCTCCAGACCCCGAACCGACCACTACTACATCACATTTTATGATCATTGAGGGATGCAGTGAATTTGGAACAACTTTTATGTTTTTTCGGTGACAAATTGAGACCGGAAAACCTGAATTTCGTAGTTTTTCTGCGACAATTTTGGGGGGTTGTTTTAGATTGATGAGGCCTTTATATAATGGTCCATGAAGATCTTCTTTACTTGCATCTACTTCTCTTTCAAGGTCTTCTAATGTTTTATTTCCCATTTGCTTTGATGTTTTGGTGTTTTGAGATTGGTTTTTGAAGTCTGGGTCAGGTCCAGAGTACTCTATTGCTTTCCATGACAGGTTCTCATCATTCTCATTTACCTGGAAAAACAACAGACATGTTTGTCATTTTAGGAACAAAACAAGTATAAAGTCCATAGATGATATATTTGTTTCATGCTCAAGTTGTATTAACATTTTTTTCCCGAATTATAGAGGCACCATTTATAGTTTTTATTCTGCCTTATACACGATGAATACACGACACGTATACATCATGTACCGTAACGCATGTGAACATTGTACTTATAATGAGGGTGTGTTATGTGTGCATAACACCATGTAAAACGATATATGTATTTGTAATACTGGATCACGCTATATCTTTATGTATTTTGTGCTGTTATTCTTAGCATCGGGCCATATAAGCATCCATGTGCAATTATACGATCCTCTTGTGATAGAAGAAAGAAGAAAAAGAAGAAGAAGCATACTGTCCATGTCCAATCTATAAGAGTATGAGTTCATAGAATCATCGGTTTAGATGATGCTTGCTCAGAGAAAAAGAATGAAGTTGGAAATGATGGGAAAAATGGACAAGAGATAAAAAAATTAAGGAATAAGTTCGTCTGTGTTACTCCTTTCGTCCTAAATTAAGTAATCGAATGAAAGTCAAATATGTACAGAAAAAATTAACAGAGCGAAAGCTAAACATTTACTGAAAAAATTTACTTTCTAAATATATACTCTTAAGAACTATGAGCACTTTCAATAATTCAATGCTATACACTGTCCATGTGTTGCATTAAAGCAATGTTATATACTATCCATGTGTTGTATTGCTTTAAAAATGCAACACATGGAGAGTATATAGCATTGCTTTAATACACCGCTCATCTTGTACGTGTTGGTAGGGAACTTAAGTGCCTACATATATAACATTGGTTTAATACAGTTTAATGCTTTTGCTGGGGTGCTAGTAATTGTATCACATTAATTCTCTTAGAACTGTTTAAACAAATTCGTTCATCAATGTCAAACTCAATGCAACAGCCAATTTATTATGGAGTTTTCCAATTTATTAAGGCAGGTAGTCATAAAACTAATTTTAAAAGAAATAATCATTAATATTTGAACCTGAGACCACACACTTAAGTGTCCTGCCACAGTTAGGTGGCTGAGCAGCAAGTGGGATATTTTCCATTTATGGGTGAGTGAGTTAAACATATCTCAACCAGAAAAATAAATTTCAGTCAACAGATTTTTTCACCTGTACGTACTATACTATCCAATCCAATATGCTTATGACGAATCATTCGTACTGACGATCTATTCAACAAATTTTAAGTTAGTGAAACAATGAGTTTACTAAAACTAAAAAAAAAAAAAAATTTAATTAAATAATACTTCATAAAAGTTTTTTTTAAAATTGAATGTTAGAATAGTATCCTGGATTCAGTGTGCGAAATAGTCCTTAATACATTCAGGGAGGAAACTCCTATTAGTTCCCAATGTAATATTTCGTCCAACATATTTTTAAATTTTATTTATTTGTCATTGTTTTTTTAAACGAATCTCACATGGAGCTAAAATTTATTTAAAGAAATAAAAATGATGGATAACCATCAAGGCTTATATTAATGGAGGATGAAAAGAAAAAAACTAAAATTCTAGACAAATTTGAATACGAACTACTTCTTACACTTCTTTGTTTTGCGGGGAGTCTCGTGGAGATTGTATTCATTTTTAATTTTGGAGATCTTATCATCTATTTCTTTCAATTTTTTTCTTTTATATAAAGCACATTATCACCCTACATGTTCATGTACGTACACACCGATAGAGTAGGAAATAGGCTGACCCAATATTTTGACTTGAACCAACCTCACATTAATTACTCAACTTGAACCAACCTCCCAACTTGCAAAGATGGAATATAAGCCAATTGTTTTGCTTTCTCGGCCTCCCTCTTAATAACAAGACATTTTTTTTCCTCTGCATGAGGAATTAGTTGAGCGTCCATATACAATCATGCATGTAAAATGCAAGTTGTTATGTTCCCATTTGACAATGGAATAAATTGTTTTTCCTAAATGTAATGAATGGTTGAATAGACAAAAACATGAGTAAAAAGTAGTAGCCACGTGTCCATTACGAAAACACATAGTGTTAGCAAAAGAAACAAAAATACAAAACTCTACATGGCCATGTAATAAAGATAGGTGACAAGTTTGTTTCATCTTATCACATTGGTTAGTATATTCTTTAATGATTATATATATATATATATATATATATATATATAGAGAGAGAGAGAGAGAGAGAGGTTCAAAAGTGAACCAAAAGAATGAACTTTTTAATGAACTTACTAAGGTATAAAAAATTGATCCTGAATTTCTTGTTGTAATTGGTCTGCACCAGCGAGGGGATTGAAAAATTATCCATTGCCGCTGGCGCGGACCAATTATAACAAGAAATTACGGATCAATTTTTTAATGTCTTAGTAGATTCATAAAAAAATTCATTCTTTTGGTTCACTTTTGAACCTCTCCCTATATATATATATATATATATATATATACACTGCAGTTTTAACATACTAATACACGACATGATAATATGATACAATATAAATCTAATCATACATAATATTAACTCGCTACACACAACGGTCACACCATTATGCATATGTATAGATTGATGGTGCTGTCGACATTTTTAGCTTTTTTTTTTTCAATTTTGCGAAAGCCATAAATACCCTTATTGGAAAGATAGGAAAGAGATAAATGCACACTGATATATAATCTAAGGATCCTGATAACATGTTCCTTAAAGGCACATATTAAGATTCTAAAAATAGTAGGAACGGAATTCCAATATACATTTAGTAGGGAGGGAACAGATATTCATGTGGAGCTATAATACATACTATTTATTATTTTGAGACTTAAAACATGTGCCCTACGGACACAAGTTATCATTTTCCATTATCTAATAAGGTAAGGCTTGTATTTCAAGTTAGAGTAATTATACTGGTGGCTCTGAACTTTATACCTAGTAATGTTTTGGTCGTCAATTTTTTTCATAGCATTTAAGCAACCAAATTATGTTTTGTTTGCAATGGTGGCCCTTTTCCCAATATTTTGGTTACAATTTGATAGAATTAGTTCACATGACTATCACTAAATACTTACCTTTTATCACACCACATACCCACCGTAATAACCAGATCCATAATTGGACAAAAAAAAGCCTTGGATAAACCATATTATTACTATACAAATATGTGATTGGGGAATGTTTTCGAGTTATTTTGTGCATGGTGTAATAAAGATGCATCCCCCCCCTCCCCCCCCCCCCTCTTTTATTAAACTAAGTTTGAGGATCGGGTACAATTTGGTACAGAATACATGGAGCACGGGTGTATGTTAAAACATGAAAATTAATTGCTTACGGAAGAGAGAAGCGTCATTTGTGTAATTTTGACATTTTTGGGGGGTTATTTTTGTTGAAGAATTTTTAATTATGCAGAAAATATGAACAGATGTTTGGATTTGAGGCGTAATAGACTGTTGTCCTTAAGGTGTTATTTGCCCCCACTCGTACAGAGTTTGCTAACGGGCTAGGCAAATTACCTCCAAGATACAACAAATCCACGGGTTTATTCAAGTAGCAAACTTGAATAATAACCCACAGAACACTCTATGAAATTGGTAAGAAGAAATAATAGAGAGAAAGAGAATTTTCGGAATTTATTATGACAGGATTTTGCCTTCTATATATAGCCTCTTGTGGTGTCTGTTCATGAAGAGACACCACATCCAAAGGTCATTTAATCACGGCCCTTGGATATATAACTATATTTTTTAACGTTCCAGATTTGAACTAAAAAGATGCGACTGTACGGATTAATACTTAACGAAGTGGCGCCAAAATCCGACGGTTCAGATCCACTCGCGCCATAATTATGTGTCATTTATTATGGATTTAATCTGGACCGTTTGATCTTTTGACGTTGTCAAAAATCAAAGGCTCCTACTGCGCGAAGTGCAAAGTGCCCCTCTAAAGCGCCCTAAACGCCCAATCGCACTTTCGCACACGCGCGCGTGTGCGGATGGTGCAAAGCACCATCCTTGGACCTAAGGTGTACACTAGTAGCATACACTTCAATGCACACAAGTAATCTCGTATGACACAAAAACATTTATTAACCCACTAACTTTTTCACACTTTTCCAATGTGGGACTTTGGTTTTCCCACTTCCCTTTGTCTTTTCCTATTCCAATTAATTGATGGTTTTAACCTTTCATTTTCTCTAACCATTAATACCCATTAATATTAAAATCATCCAACAATTTTTTCCCTAAAAACAACATTAACTTAAATTAATGGTACAAGCCCAATGCTACTACATTAATACTTTCTTTACTTCATTGAGTTTGGAGACCATGAGCAAATTGTTTTTTTTTTTTTTTTGGTAAGGTATTTTTCGTATCACGAGGTGTCCGGGCAGCTTATGCGCACCTCGACTAATTCCCGCTCGCCGTTCGTGGCTTCCGCTGGCCAACACTGTCAGGGATCGAACGAGAATCAAACCCAATCTACTCCCAAACAGTGTCCAAGTGATAGCGTATTACCACTAGCCAAGAAGCTTGATTAGCAAATTGTTTAGTCTTTCCATACATTGATGAAACCAAGCGAAATTCAAATAGTTAGGTGAAAGAAAACAACGAAAGCTCTCCGTGGTATTGAAATGGTAATCATCTACCTTTTTTTTTTGTCCCTAAGCATATAATAGAATTTGGAGTTGGAGTTGGATAATGGTTGGGCAATTACTACTATAATTGCTCTCTATTTTTATTGTCCTAAAAATAGAAATCAAAATAATGAGACGGCAATGGCTGTTTCGAGGAAAAAAATATAATAAATTGTGGACTTTTAGTGGCTCCAAACGGTGAGTATAAACAATTAATTAGGCACTTTGGATAATTTAAAGTTAATGTCATGTACTAAATTTTTCACATATTAGAAATAACGCGATTGTGATTTACGCATGTCTTTTCACTATTTTTCAAAACAAATTACGTTCTAAAATTTATTCTTGACACCTGATTTTAATATCAAGTCTTTCTTTTAGTAAGAGTCTCAAATTATTCTTAAGCAATGGAAAACCCATATATAAGGTGGTAGTAAGAGTTTTACACCTATGCGCTAATAAGAAATCCAATGCACTCAGTTTGGTTGCGGATAGAAGCAATCTCATTGTGACTTTAATGAGTACTTCTTGTGGGCCCATTAGAAAACCGCTGTTAAAAATATTTTCATGGTATGACGGGAATATTAAGGTTTTCCATCATTTAGACTTTACTTTCTCAATTTAAAAGTAATTTGCTACAATTTTTCGTTTTTTATTTTTTGAGTTTAACAGCTACTTTAATCACTGATTTTGAGTTATATCTCCAATTTTAAAACATGTTGCTAATGGATGGTATGCATGGGTCGTACGAGTTTTATATAAAATATCCTTCAATGTGGTGAAGACATATCAGTGTGTTTTAAAATTAAATCAAAAAATTGTATCCCGCAACATTTATTATTGAATAAATCTAGGGAGACCCAGTAAAAAAAACTCAATTTTGAATCCCACTGCATTAAAAGCTTATACCTTATTGTTGTGGGTCCCGCCAGGGCAACAAAATGTGCATTAAAAATTTGTATCCATTTTTGTCTTATGTATGGGTTTGAAAATTGAATCCCAAAAGTGGGTCTTCCTATCAACACTCTTTATTATTATCAAGGCTACCAAGATTAATCTAAAAATAACACATCTCTCTCTCTCTCTCTCTCTCACAAACACACACACACTCTCTCTCTAAAATTAAGAAAACAAAAGAAAAATCAGTTATACAACCAAACAAGGTCCTAAATATTTATTGGCAAGTGTCAATTTGTATTATTTTTTTTCGTGTGTGTGTGTGTGTGTGTGTGTGTGTGTGTGTGAGAGAGAGAGAGAGAGAGAGAGAGAGTATTAGAATACCTGAGTGAAGAAAACAAGTAGAGTGAGAAACTTGATGGCAACAAAAAGCATTCTAAGGAGAGAAAAATAGCTAAGCGACCACGACAACACAATCTCTTCTCTTTTCTTGAGTGAGATTTTAGAGAACCTTTGGAAGTAAGGAAAATGGGTTGACAAACTAGTTCTTCCACATACCACAAATGTTCCTATCCATGTTGATAGCATCCATAGCGTGAGTCTAATCAAATAAAGCCTTGGATGTTGCACCCTCTCACTTATCATCTCTCCAATCTATAGAAAACAACGTGTAACAACATTACTCATCAAAAAACAAAACAAAAACAAAAATTTGTACAAGACTTCAAGATATTTATTTTGAAAATTACTTTTCTTGAAACAAAACCAATGTGTTCACACTGGATGCGAAATAATGAAATTATTATTTTCAAAAGGGGGTTGGGGTGGAAAACTTACATACACCAACAAAAGTCATATTAGCGTTTTTTATATATTTCATTCGTTTGCAATTAAAAAACTTGGAAACGCAACCTTTTGAAAAAATAATTAATTTACTGTACATTATTCTAATGATAAAAAAAAACTATTTAGTAATGAAAGAAATGTTGATCATTTTTAAAACGTGACTTTAAATTTAAGGCATAGTAAACATAATTTTTTACATAAATAATAATACAAAAAAAAAATTGTAATCCATTTGAAAAAATATATTGTAAATAAAACTGCAAATTGAATCGAAAAAGGTAGATGGCAAGTGAGTTAAAAACCAAAGAACTTTAGCGGTAAGAGATGAATTGAAAAAAAAAACTCATTTACAAAATATATATTGCTAATGAAATTATAAATTTGGTTGTAAAGTTGTTTTAGTAAGTTACAAAATTTTCAATTTAATAAAAGTACTCACTGAGTCCTTTAATAGTCTTATTTTTCAATTAAAGCTCTCCCACAATAAAATTCCACTTTAAGAATCAATATACAACTAAAGTTAGTTCATTAAAAATGACTAAAATGGAAAAAAGGAGAAAGATAAATAAAAAATCATACGTACCCGCAGTGGAGTTCCAGCCATGGATGCTGAAGTTTGATATAACTTTCTAATCGAAACATCATCAATGTTACCATCCGAAAATTTGAGCGGTGGCAAGAAGGTATCACATAAAGCCGTAAGAGACTCCATTTGCCTATAAGAGAGTGAGTTCACATATTGTTTTCTATCTCCTTCATTAAGCAAACTCTCTGTATCAACCCTACCTAAATCTATCACTGCATGCTCTATTTTTCCGTTCACAGGTAAGAAGTTTTTTTCACCCCCGTTAACCTCCATTATCTTGTTCAGCTTTGTTCGGTTTGAGACTGGAACAGGAGCAGGTATCTATGCTAGTTTCTCGAGATTGAAAATTGTATGGGGAATTTGTTGGGGTCGTCACATTTTATGGGTGGTTTCGTGTGCACTACAACACCATAAATGTGTGATAGTTTACAAGTATTTATTACGGATAATATACCACTGTTATATCTAATAATTAGTGTGCTAGTGTAAAACTCCATTTAATTGAATTTTCATAATACTACTCCTATCACATATAAATAATCCTGGTTTCTTTTATTGATTTCTAACCCGCTTTCTGTTTTTTGAATATAATTAAAAAAAAATCATTTAAAAATCGTATTTTTTAAGTCATAACTATTAACTGGGGACAAAAATAGTATAAAAATATCACATTTTCATATTACGGATAAACAAACAACAACAAAAAAAAAAAAAAATTTGCCGACCTAATATGATTTGTCACCTAGGAAAGAGTTGTTGGTTTGTGATTATGACTATTACTTTGCTGGTATGTTATATTTTTGTAATATGTATATAGTAACAATTATATTACGGTATTATGCATATAGCAACAAGATTACCCTAGGGGGCAATAAAAAACAACCCATTAAAATCACACTGAATAAGGTTTTTGACATTACACTTTGCTGGTATGTTATTAATCATATCTGCTATAATTTTATAATATGCGTATAGTAACAATTATATTACGGTAATATGAGATAAATAAGATTACTTTAGGGGGAAATAAATATACAACCTATTAAAATCACACTAAATATGGTTTCTGACATAAATAGCTTCTTTGTTTTTGGTATGGCTACAATATGTTTCAATAAAAATATACTAACACCAATTAAAATCACAGGTAATGAGTTGTCATTTGTCTTTAGTCAATAGTAATGAGGAGTTGGTTTGTGACTATCACTTTGCTGATATATTATGAATCATATCTGTTATATTTTTGTAATAGGCCTATAGTAAGAATATCTTAGAATAAAAATATGTTCACACTAATTAAATTTTTTAATGTTCTAATGTCAAAATGATTATTTTATAATAAGTTTAAATAAAAATCTCCATCAAAAATTTTCTCAAATTAATCCACAAGTGCCTATAAAGAAGATCATCTGTAGGGGAATTAGATTTTCAAATTGACCGTATATCATGGATTGATTTGAATTTTTTTTTGAAGATATCATTTTTTTGGAAAAACATGAGGAGGGGAGTTTTGTTATGACATTTTCTATATGTTTATTGACTTTATTAGTTAATCCATGATTAATCCCTTAGACTCAAAGTTCACGCGCAAGGCATATGATTATTTAACAAGTAAAAATAAAAATACCTAAAAATGTTTAAGAGAAAATGAGGGTCGTACCCCTTGTACTTTTACTCATTTCACTTAATTGTTTTAGTTATTACTTTTCTAATTTATTTAATTATTATAAGTCTCCAAGGCATGTGATTCTTATGTAGATTAATGACGAAAAAGTTATTTATGTTATGGGTGACAATTTTTCACCCGAAACGAAATTAGCAGGTTAGGTTTGACCATTTTCTGCTAGGAACTCGAAAATGACATGATCCGTCAATACGAATAATAAACGGGTTGGGTTAGTAACAAACATGAATTACTCAAGAATGACAAAAATAGATTTGTTGGACTATTTTTTATTTAAAATAGTACATTAAATATTTATATATTTTGATATGGTGTTGTATAATTCTTTTGGATTATCAAATGATAAATTATATATTTGTTGCTAGAATTTGAAATTAATCACAATTTAATATATGACAGCTTATGAGTTTCATAATTGGTTAATAGAGAAAATAATATTATTCAACACGAATACAAACGAATAAATAAACATGTACGGGTTAAGATTTAATCATTTGACACTATTAATAAACAAGTTTTATTAGAGTTACTTGTACTTAATATGAAATCTATATGACATGATCCCTAACTAAAGTCAATAGAATTAGTGTAAAATACTATAATATTAAATGATTAAGTGTTTGTATATTAGAGTAGGATCCACAGTTAATATAAATATTTTATGTATTTTATGTAACACCCGTTTTCCTGAGAATATCTAAATTACACGTGTCACAGTAATTGAATTAATTTGAGAAATGAAGTGAATTTAATTATTTACTAATTAACGAGAAATGCATTAATATTTATGTGATATTACATTTACATGTGTAATAAGTAAATGGAAGTGTATTATTTTATATTACTTCGTAAGTGGATAAAAGCGACAGATCAACAAGATCTTATTCGAGACACGCGTGTGGGGTCGTATTGAAAATAAGGTAGTAAATTGATGATAGGTGACACATATGATAATTTCGAGTGCACGGATGATCCAAGATGGGTCGAAATACTCAGAATTATGTACCCGAGAGTTGTAATTGTGTATCAAGGCTTTTTAGACTAGTTAAGACCCACTTGGGGGCATACGGATTATTTTACACTATAGGGTTAGTCTTAGGGATTTAAATAAGAGATTAATGGTTGGGAGGCAACCACTCTATACATAAAAATAATTAAGGGCTTAATTAGTGAGAAAAGAGGGAGAAAACACAAGGGAATCGAGGGGGAGACTAATTGGAGGCAATTCTTGGCAGTTATTGGCTTGATTCAACCCTATAAATTTGAGGCAAGTGTTTAAACTTGCTATGTGTTTTGTTAAGTTTATGGTTCATATCAAAATTTGGTAGACAAAGAAACAAATTTTGGGGGGGTGAGGTACATGAAAATTAGTTCTTGTTAGAGAAAACTAAGAATGAGAATGGTATATATTGATCTTGAATGGAAAGAGATGAACTTGAATTGAAAAGATGAAATCTTGATGGTTAATTTAGAAATTTCATTTGATGTTATGAAATAATTTATGCTTAAAAAAATGATACAAATCCCATGATTAAATTTAGTTTTTGTTGATTTTAGACAATCAAATATATTTGTTCATGTTAATAATTGATACGAGAGATTATATATCTTTGAGAGAAAGTTTGGATTCATTTTGGGGTGAGAATTTGGAGAAACTCGTGTTAAAATTAAAGTAGATGTCCATTTTCACATAATCTTAGGGGCGAATAGATTTGATGCCCAGTCGAACCGGTTTGGTTCCCCTACTTAGCTCAGGTCATGAAGCTAGATCTTTTTATACGAATGTGTGACTGCCAGTTTCTTATTTTTCTGATTTTTTTTATTAGTTACGAATTTTCTACGAAAGGGTGTCCAAGACCAAAATCTTGAGTCGAAAATCCAATTCGAGTATGGATGAACGGGTGTTTGAGGGTGAACAACACTCGGGCTATGATTTATGAAATTGGGTTGGGATTTGAGAAAAGAGTTAGGTTATGAGCCAGAGAAGAATAGCTTAGTGTCCAGAATAATAACGATATGTGTGAATTAATTAAGTGACTACTTATGCATTCGGTAGGCGCCTTATGACTCATGGATTATGGGTTAGTGCCACGAGTGACATAGGCACGGTTGAGGGTGAGGGGTGACTCACGAGAGTGCGCTACCGGTTTGTAAATGTGACAATTGACTAGATATTTTCATTTATGCATTTTATACACTTGATAAATATTTTTCAAAGATTTTGGGCTCTAACACGAATCAAATCTATTTTCAAACCTTTTAGATGCCAGCCACAAGACCGCCAAGGGGTATTAATCTTCCAGGTTATTCGGAACTACAACTACTGTGGGAGCAACAGGACTTGATATTAGACGATTCTATCCTTTAAGATCATAGATAGGATCTATTCTAGTGTTGGTTGGACATGTTGCCCATTTTTATTCAGACTTGTGTATTTTAGATTAATTTAGTCCGTTGGATTGGATGTATTGGATTTTTACTTGATGGTATATTCAACGACTTTATTTATTTATCTCGACTTCAGACTTTACATTGTGGTTTCATTTATATTGATTATTGTGTATGTGATTACTGTGGATTGGTTAATATTGTTGTACGTTAATGAAAGATAAATTTTTACACCTACTCATTTAATGAATAGGTGGTTAGTAATTTAAAATTATTTTCGATAGTGTGCTAAGAATGGATCAGATGAGATTCCTATTTCATTTTAGAAGATGACTGATCACCCGTTATTTAAATAGGTAGGGTTACGCGAGCGCACGCGCGCGCGCACACACACACACACACACACACACACACACACACATATATATATATATATATATATTGCATCCCACAAATCATTCTTCAATTTAACTCGCACTTTAGGCCAACTTGAATAAGTTATTGACACAAAGCACTTCCTAACAAACCCCCATAACTTGATAATTCTTTTTTTCTAGTACTTATATGTTGCCTAAGATCATTAAATATAACTCTTATCCGTTCTTCAACGCTATTTATTTTAGTAAATGTTTTAGCTTTGTCGCACCTATACCTTTACTACTATATTGTGAAGGTTTCTTATCAGGTTTGAGGTCAATGTTTTCCATTTCAAGCTGAAGCAATTGAACTATTAAAAAATAAAAAAGATTGACAATATAAATTTCATTAATACATGTAATTCGTAAATACTCAAATAATACAATTATTGAAATATACCACAAATTAGAATTCATCATTTCATTCTATATTAATTGAAATTTATAAAAGCACAGTTGTCAAAATATTAAGCCTCAAATAATAATCGATAGTCTAGAACAAATGTCACACAACCCATATTATATACATTCAATTCCTAATAATCAACTGTTGTAGGTTCCCCACAAAGAACAAAAAAGTTGGACAACGTCACCAAACAAGCTTACATTTTAAAAAAATATAAATAATAATAAAGAACAATTCAAACATTAAGCATCATAACATTTTCTAACACAATTATGTTGGTGTATTATCTATCCATGTCCCCTCACAATATTCACGCGTATAAGTTTCAGAATTTTCCTTAACCACGTCAAAACATTCAATAGTTGACAAAACTTTAGTGCAAATATCATCCTCGAGACATCCATCATTGTGATCATCTTCATCATCTTTATCATAGTAATCCTTTTGAGGAATTGACAATACAATTGAATATTCAGGATTCATTTGGTCAGGAACAATTGAAGGAATCATATTTATGACTAACTCTATCAAGATCGACGGATGTGAGACCAAGCTTGTCTATGTTTATTCCATTTTTGTTATCAACCCAATCGCACTTGAATAAAGGAATCTGAATTGAAAAATAGTCAAGTATCCATATCTCCCTTATAAACACCATAGAAAATCATATCGATATGAACAAGGTTGTTGTCCTTTGCACTAGATATTTGTAGAGTCTTAGAAACTATACTTACTCCACTATTTCGGTTTACTCGTGCATAATCACGATCCTTTGCTAGGTAACAAATACCGTTAATGACATATATGTGAACTTTCATAACGTCTCGACGAGGTCCACAAGCAATCCATTTTAATTCATCTGAGATATTTTGTTTGGGAGTTGTTCTTCAAGCGCGTTACTTACAAACAAAATTGAAATTAAATATTAAGTAATGGGATATTTCCTCTTTATTCCCACTTTAGTTTTTATTATTAGACTTTACTTACCATTTAGCTTTACATACACTTTGCCACTATTTTTCACTAGTTGGAATTAGACTTTGTAAAATATAACTGTGTGATAATTGATTAAATTCACAAATTTCTACTTTGGCACACTTATTTAATTAGAGTTTATTTTTAAACCAAATCAATTTAGCCCAAAAACATGCAACTACGTGTGTGCGTGTGTCAACCCATAAATAAATAAAGCTTGCGACACAAATTTCAGAAAAAATCACAGCAGGGAAAAACCTTTTATTTCTAGAACTTTGTCAAGTTTATAAGACCATTGACTTACATACCATCTTGCTTTTGCCCACAAGAGTAACTCACGGTGTCTTCGTCAAACCTCCAAAGCAACGACTAAAAATCAGTAGTGGTTGACACGCAGCTATACCACAAGGACGCACAGTCCAGACACACAGTCTAAAGTCTTCACAAGGACTCTCTCCACAATAGCACGCAGCTCTCCGGTTATAGAGTTCTCCCTACAAATAATGATCAAAAGAAAAGTGTGTTCTTGAAAACCAAAACAATTCACCAAAGCATATAGAATTTTTGTGAATTGAAAACAAAAAGGGGATTAAACCCTAAAAGAATAAGTCAAAAGAATTCTGTAGATTCATAATTTTATGTCTTTTAAAACGCTGGGACTTCTGAATGAAAACGAAACCATTTAATGAGTATTTATAGAAAAACGCGTCGCCTCAGTCTTTAGAACGAAAATGGGATCTCGCTCGAACGAAGGACACGTGTCGTTTGAACGACATCGCGCGACATCTCCATGTCGCTCGAACGAGATGAGATCTCGCTTGAACAACCTGGGCGCCAAAATCGAGGAACTCTACAGGACTTAGAAAAATTACTCATTCTCAAATTTTGACGAAAAAAGTCCGCTCCAACACTTAAAAAATATTTTGAAAAAATATCCCAAAGCTATAAGTGCAAAGTTAACGTATTTAAAACATAACATTACCAAAGTAAAATTTGCGAAGGCTTTTTTTGATGAAGAACCTTGATATATTCAGATTCGTCTTGATGTAGATTGCTCTTGAACTTCTTCGACGGTTGTAACGGTATACGACATAATTAATTGTCACGGACATTTATAAAAATATGTCCTTACAAATCTCCCCCTATGTCTATGTCAGAACATACATAAAAAACATCTGAATTATCAAATACCAAAATGCCTATACAAATATACCCTCCCATAAATCTCAAAACTGAAAAGGTAAAAATTTGCAAGTTCTCAAATTGTTTTTCAAAAATCTTCATCAAATCTTAAAGCTTTTCTCACCAGGGTGTGCAATCTTTTTACCTACACACATGAAATAAAGCAAAAACCTTCGTGGCGCATCGAGTTTGAAATGATATAAGAATAAATCAATCAATCATAAAATCATAATTCGCTCTCCCCCTTTTTATGATGTCCCCAAATAGACAGATAAGAAGAAACAAACTGAAATATGGAGTGTTACAAAACATATGCATAGCAAACATGAATCAAACTACGCGCATGTAAAGGAGTATCTCAAAAACTTTCACAAACTATTTCTGATTTTTCAAATTTTTCGTACAAAAATAAGATACCAAAAATCACACACCATGGAATTAAACTCAAACAACCAAGTCATGGAAATGGAATGTATGGGTGTGAACACATTCGATAGGTAAATCAACTCAATCAAGCATATGTGCACGATGGATACGTGTACCCCTAATGAATGAACATCAAATGTATCCATCCTTAGGTGTAAAAATTGTTGAATTTAGATGACATCGTCTTATACAAATCAACAAATTATAATCAAAGTGATTTTCACCCTAATAACGTCCAAAACTATTTAATGCGTTTTCAAAACTTTCAAGGACATGCAATCCAAACTCCCTCGTATATATTTTTTTTAGAGGTAATCTGAATTCTCAAACATTGGAGAATTGGAGCAAAAACCTAATGGCCCCTTTTTGGCATTAATTTCTTTTTATTGCCTTCCAATTTTTTTCGGGCTCTTTTAAACCACTTTGGACCCCGGATAATAAAATTCCTCAATTTTTTAGGTCCGATATAACGGTGGCTTAGTATTCACAAACGTCAAATGTGAACCTTTCGCAGCCCTTCTCCGTTTTCAAATAAAGCACACAACCTCACAAACGGCCCTTACATGCACAACTTTCTTATCAAGTTTTATCACGCTTGGTTCGTTTTAAGGATGGGATTGAAGTGAAAACACCCAACCAACATGTGATAAGACAAGCACAATAATCAAACAAATCCGTACATGTGTGCAATAAAGGAAATCATGAGTCAAACATGTAGGAAGTATCACTTAATTACATCTTAATGACTCCAAACATTATAAAGCACAAAGATGACATGATGTATTATCCCAAAACACTATCAAATAGTCACATGGATAAATGGAATGAAATTGTGACTCGGTCATCCTAAGTTTGTATCCGTAAAAGGTCCAAACAAAATACAAAAATCTTTTTGGAATTTCAAATTTGACCAAAACAAAATATGAATGGACACTCAAAAAATAGAAAATCTTTTTGCATTTTTCAAAATTTTCAAAAATAAAAATCTAATACAAAAAGTACATTTCACAACGCTAGCAAACATATATATCATGAAACAAAAACTAGCGTTGGACAAACATGCGAACACAATTATTTATATGATATGGCAAGAGAAGAATCATGTACAAGCAAACGGGAATCAACTTGTCTAAAATCTAGTGCCTCTAAAAGTAATTTCTTAACCGGAATAAATGTGAAACGTCGTGTGGGGGATTTAGGAACCAAGGTAACACTAGACATAAACTTCCTAGGACTTTTTCCAAGATCAAAACAGAAATGCCTAAGGTGACCTTTCCTACCACAATATGAACATGTGTAAACGTGTGGAATGTTACCTAAAGGGTGATCTTTTCTAATGTCCATGGTATTAATTGACCCTTTAAAACCAATAATGGTTTTGGCTTTAGCACTAGAAGCATGAGAACAAGATGAGTCAGTACCATCACTATCAAACCTACTTGAATAATTTAAATTATTTTTCAACTTCAAAATATTTGATTCAAGAAATAAATTAGACTCTTCCAAAGACAGGGATTTCTTTTTCAAATTTTCAATTAAACTTAACAGTTTATCGCGTTCCCCCTCAATTAAAACAAACTTATCCCTAAGAGTCTTTTCACGTGCCGTAAAATCATCGATTAATTTTTTATCCTCGATGGCACAAACGGGAACCCTAGAATTTTTTCAGTCCTCCAATTCATTTTCTAAAGATAGGACTCCCTCAACACTCTCCTTTTTGGACAATTTCAATGCATTAAATTCATGGTGCAAAGAAACAAATTTTTCACGATAAAATCTCTTTGATTTTTAACCGTTTGCAAAATATCCATCGCGGATTTAAAACGAGAATTTTCTTTTTCCCAAAAATCAATTCTTTTAGCAAGCGTCAAATTCAAATGATTTATATAATCAAAACTCTGACTCCTGTCATCAAAGGGGGTGATCCGATCGCATAAGTGCTCCATCGGAAAAATTGCGATTTTTCACAAAACTGATTTTTCACAAAAAAATCAATATCACACAAATTTTGCGAAAAATAAGAATACATAAGTTTTGAGATCTCACTTGAATGACCTGGGCGTCAAAATCGAGGAACGCTACAAGACTTAGAAAAATTAATTATTCTCAAATTTTGACAAAAAAAGTTCGCTCCAACACTTAGAAAATATTTTCAAAAAATAACTCAAAGCTCTAAGTGCAAAGTTAAGGTATGTAAATTATAACCTTACCAAAGTCAACTTTGTGGAGGCTTTTTTTGATGAAGAACCTAGATATATTTGGATCTGTCTTGATGTATATTGATCTTGAACTTCTTCGACGATTGTATAGGTATACGACATAATTAATTGTCACGGCAGACTTCGACATGGGTTTTCACTAGAATTTCTATAGTGTTTATACTTTGCAACTAATAAATAACAAAATAGGGGCATTGTTTAAATGAAAACTAAAAAGTGGGTAATGTCTAATGAAAATTAAAGTGGTAGTTAAGTCAACATGCCCCTAAATTAATCATACCCTTTTATGTAACCAATGGATAAAGGGGCGGTTGTGCTCATCTTCAAGCGACTTTTTATTTTTCCCTTTTCGAGGATGGGTTTCTTTCAAGTACTGTTCATGCTCAATAACAAGGTATTAATGAGTAACCCATCATTAGTTATTAATATATTAAGAGATAAGTATGTGAGGAAGTAACTTCAAATTAATGGGAAGTTAGAAAAGTCATACTCTATATAGGGTTGAACATCATTCGTGTTATGTAACACATGAAGATGTGCCTGCTTTAAGGACATGCAATAGACTTCAACAACATCCGAACCTCCTATAAGCTTATCGTCATCCTTACTCGCAGGAATTTTAATTGAATCTAATTTCGATAAGAACTCGGAACAAAACTCAATAGCCTCTTCTGTTATGTAACATTAAGCAATACAACCTTTTAGGCGGTTACGATTTCTCACCTAACCCTTTAATAATTTCATGTACCTAAGACATTAAAAAAAAGGAATTATGGGTCATGATAACATGGGCCCTAAGGGCACACACTAAGAACCTAAAAATAGTAGGGACAGAGTTTCGACATACATTTAATAGGGCACAGATACTCATGTAGAGCACTCATACTTACTATTTTAAGACTCAAAACATGTTCCATAAGGGAACATGTTATTATTTTCCTACTTATATTAATATATGATAATGAGGTAGAGTGATACAAACATCCATTGAAAGAAAAACGGACCGCAACGTTCGACCTCCCTCACAAGATACCCCATTAAATGCATCATAATGTCAAGAAGGAAGGTGGAAAGTATTTTTCCAGCAAACACAATATGATCACAATTTCATTTTGAATTTCTCTTAGTATTTGCACGTCCATTACTTGGGCACAAAGGATACTAAAGAAAAAGCATACTCTCATGATCGCATATCTCACATGTTTTGGCAACACCGATCGAACTGCAATTAAATTGTATTAGAATACGGAAGTCATGAGACTTGAAGCCATAAAATTTCAAATCTTTCGTAGATACATGGCTTTTAAAATTATAAGAGTACCCTATCGGGACCTTAAGGTCATGAAAAGTTTGGCAAAACATTTTTCTTTCCTCTCTCGATAACATATAACATGATGGCATTAGGTATGTCCCTTTTCATTAACGTGTGCTTTCAATACACTTCTTAAGTCCATTTCTTTAAGGTCGAGTCGTCACTTCACCCCATCTTTAATTTTTCCTGGAATATTAAGCAAGGTTCCGATGAAACTATCGCAAACATTCTTTTCAATGCGCATGACATCTAAGTTATGTCGAATAGGAAAATCTTTCTAATAAGGAAGTTAAAAAAATATCAATTTCTTCTTCCAAAAATCTTCAAACCCATCGCTACTACAATTGCCTTTTTTATCAAAATTATCTACCCTCCTTGGTCTCTTACGCTTTGATGATTTCTTCAAATTAACCGCCCTCGTCTTTTTTACCTTCTTTCTCCATGAAACCTTAAGTTTCCAAACTTTTATCAATATTTTTTCACGGCTTAAAGGTTCAGGGGAGGATAGAAACTCTTGCTCACCGATAAAAGCCTTTTTGGTTTCAAAATGGATGGTTTTATGGAAGGTATATCCTATGTCTCATATAAACGCACTTGCCAGTAACACCCGAGTATTTTCAAAATCAAATATATCGATAACTAAGTCCCTAAAATAGTTATTTTAAACCCTTAAGGTGAGCTCAAATTCAAAAATGTTCTAAGAAGAATGAAACTACCCTTGATGCCCTATAACTTTACCAAATTTTCCTAGACACCCTGATGTTTTAGTAATTACAAACTAGCCCCTGAATAATTCACACTAACATAACTTGACCTATACTTAACATATAAACCTCAACTTTATATCAAATTAATCCTATAGACATCAATTAACAAAAAATATAATTTAGCTTCTGAAACTTTTTAAAATTACAAAATACCCCTAAACTTTCTTTAAAGTATACTTTTAAGGCAATATACTTTAATATTTTACTAAACAAGGACCAACCTCCAAAGTTTGAGTAATTGGACATAACCCCCTTGCCACATATGCAACACATTAGCACTAGAAGATAAGAATAACATATGTTAGCTTTGTGAAAACATGTGAAGTTTTAAAACTCATTATGAAATCCTTGAATTTTGCCTAAAATCACCACAACCAATCAAACTCCGTGATGAAGAAATATAAATACCCCATGTTTTCATCAGTTAAAATACACACCATAAGCATACATAAGGCTTGGAAAATTCACTCCAAACATGTACACTGTGATTTTATGCATTACATTAAATTCTTTTAGTTTCAAACGATTTCTATATGATTATTATGCATAGAGCAATCATAATAGTAAAGCTTTTACGTGTAAAATAGAAAAAATATGAAATTACACCATTAAAGGTTGAGATTTAATGGCGAGTCTTGATAGAAATATTAACGCTCTAATTTTAAGCTATGAATAACTTCACTAGAACCTTAAGAACTGTAGTTCAATGATCAAAACTCATGAATTTACACAACAAACTTCAATTTGGTAAAAGTGTTTTTCGAACCAGAAAACTATAAATATCAAATTCTCCCTGTATAATCCATCACAAACCTTGAAATCAAAATCAAACTACTCCTTAACATAGTAGAAACCATAGTAGGTTCATAAGAACCCTTACCATATTCTTGAAAGTCATGAATGTTAAGTCAAAATTTTGACAAAATACACAGTTATAGAACTTATGATATAGTGCATTTCAATCCATAAAACCTATATATTTGGATTTCTTTTAAAATTTTAGGTTGTGTTGGTTTAGAAATCATCTTAAATGGTGTAGAAATGAACGAGATATTCAGGGTTAAAAATCTGAAACCCTAAAGTTAACCATCGAGATGTTAAAGATGAGGTTCTTGACGAGAAACATTAACCACACGCGTGAAATATTTGAAATTTTTTCCAATATTTTTATTTTATTTTTTTAGTCAAAGTGATATAAGGTAAGGCCATGTTCCGTTCGTCCAAGCCTAAGTTATGAAAAAATGAGGTTTTAACTTTGAAATATTTTTTCTAAATTATAATTTGATCCCACCTGACTTTTTCAACTTATGAATTTGAACCCCAAACTTTACCTACAAGTACTTCAAAGTATTTTAAGACAAAAGTTCTGGTACACCAAACTTCAAATATAAACTTAAGTCCAAGATTTTAAAGCCCCAAGTTATTTACAATTAACCCCCTCGAACTTTAAAAGATATATTCTTTTGTATAAACTGACTAAACCACCCACAATTCCAATAAATGCTTATATACTTAAACACTATATAAATAAAATTAGGTACGAGCTCCTCCCGATATCCTCTTTTGATCCATAAGCAGTTCGAAATACTAGGCAATTAGGTTTTCTTACCTCTATAATATTAAATTTTAAATACTTGATAACTGCTATTGATATCATTTAAAGATAGACAACCTTGATTCCAAGTATGTGTAGAAATTACCATACTTATGTATTTTCATATTGTGACACCCCACTTAATTAAATACCGACTGATCATGCATTTATTAAATTAAAACATAATATCCAAATTTGGTTCATTCTTAGCATCACTACTGAAAAACTTTTTAAATTTTACTAATCACCTAGTATTTGAAAAGCTAATGTCAAAATTTTATCTTTTTATTTACCAGGCAAAGATTTAAAATAATTAAAAAATTAAACAACACATTCACCATACTAAATTAATCAACTCCACAAAAAAATGAAATATGGAACCAATAAAATATGATGGGAGTAAACACCCCTGAAACTCTAATACATTAATCCACAATCAAAAGTATAAATCCAATAACTGAAATAAAAGAAGTGACATGTCTCTGAAATCACTGCTAACAGAAGAAGCGCGACATGCCCGACTGAAATAAAATAAGGATGCATCGAGTCAGAAATGAACGGAGGCATCTACCAAGTAACTCCTGTAATCGGCCTCATCAACTGCAGAAATGAAAAATGACAATGAACTCATAAGTTGGGCCTCCCTGTGGATGGGCACCTAAAATGTTTTTTACAAAGAAAATAGATTTGCAAGAAACGGGTCAGAGCACGAGTGAAAATATTTTAAAACAGTTTAGCAAGTGTTTAAAATGCATAATTAGCAAATATTATACGCATGTTAGGTTCACGACTCTCACTTGAGGTCCTCACCCCTCAACTAGTGTGCACGCCTAATGTATAATCGTAACCCGTCCTAGTTATGCTACCCTGTCCAACTAGTTTCGATTAAATGTTTCACTTCATCTACTAACTTATGGTACTCACTTGTTTTACACATACAACAATTTATTTTCTATGTCTATTAGACATTTATAATTTCTCATATATTATCTTCCTCTTCAACTAAGCACAAACAGTAGGATTAAATCGCAAGTATTTGTATTTATGGTTCGAGAGCGATACCGAACCAACAATCCTTTATACAGTGTATAAAGGACTGTTGGTTGGGTATCTCTCTTGAACCATAAATAAAAATCACATATATTGAAGGCGAATATAGCTCCAAGCCTATGGGTTACGCAAATACCTACGCACCCATATGATTGCTAGCTTATCGTTCCCACATATAGGCCTTTCCTAGGTTCTATATTCTGAGGTACAAAATTTAAATCCCCCAGAAGGCTCATTAGGATATGACTGTCTCGGCGTGAAAACCTCTCGTGATAGCAAGCAACGTGTGTATGTTATACATATAAGAAATCATGCAATAGGCATACACATAACCTATATTTTTATATCATCGGTATAGGTATACTCCATCCCTATATTATGCATACCATACGTAATATATTTTTATATCCTGAATATGTCACGTATGACTAATTATTCATTTCACTAATCTTCGCATATTTTCGAGAATTCCTCACCACTCAAAGTGTGTCCATTATTCCATACATAATATCAGTAGGCAACTCACTCCAATCCTACTAATCTAAACCCTCGTTCCTCTTGAATTATTGTGAATCGAATTATCCTTAAAATTAGATTTTCCCTCTCCATTAAACCTAATTAATCTAGTCCTTAAATTTCACTCATAGGGCCAAACCTAAAACCCAACCTATGCCTACTAGTGTTTCAATTTAATCCCCTTTATATTTAAAATTACATCCCACGAATGAATCCCGAATAGTTTTCAAAGATTCTAAACAAAAGGGGAAAAAGTGGCCAAAACTGGATAGCCGAATCGATTTGGCCCTGATCCTAATTGATTCGCCTTGTCCAATTGATTCGGCCAGGAACCGAATCAATTCCCCCTACATGTCTCATCTTCTCCATTGCATTGTTACGGGTTCCCTTCATTTTTAACCTCTAAAACCTTCATGAATTATTCCCAAACTCAAAAACAGTTATTCAAAATGCTATACCAACTCATATAAATGATTTCTAATGTACAAGAATCATTAAATCGTTCAGATTCATCAATTAATCAAATTAATCCCAATTAAATTCTCAAGAACCCTATTTCATCATTTTTATTCAAGAATCATTATACAACCCAGATTTCTTCACATTTGGATAATCCCAATTCATTAATTTCATTTTATCTACATAAGGGAATTAAATCTAACATGAATTTGAATCAAGAATCTCAATTATATTCCCAAAACTTTATCAAAACTCTACATACTCATTGGTTTAATCATCCTAAACTAACATGAATATCATACATGCTCAGAATTTAGCAAGATTAAACACTTGCCTCAATATGAAGGTATGATCCGTTGAAGATGATGGATGTATGTTCTTTCCTCTTCCTCCGATCTACGCAATAGTGGTATCGGTGGTGCAAAAGGTGTAGGAACGGTAGTTCTAGCCTTTGGAACTCCTATCCTCTTCCTCCTATAGCTTTTCTGTAACTTCTCTTTGTTTCTCCCGTCTCTCACCCAACTCCCCTTCTCTTATCAGATATATTTTACTTAGTAAATTCGTAGGTTAAATTACTCCAAAAATACAAATGACAAAAATCCCCTCTCGGGATGCCGGCTTGGCCTAAAATTGTGCCGGGTCCCAAACTAAACTCCCGGATAGAATTTTCTGACTATCTCGACCCTTTCAGACACATTGGCACACTCGAATGACCATTTGGATGACTTAAAAATAAATTACTTTCTATCTCATTAAATTGAGTCCCGACACGACTAACCCGCGCGTCCCGGCTAAATATAATTCAATATAATTCACATCAATAAATACTAACCTTATCTCACTAGTTAATATTTATTTTAATTCGAATTAATTATTAATTAATTTCCCTTACTTAATCCAACATATAAAAAAATTTAAAAATTTGGGGTGTTACATACTTCCCCCCTAATAACAAAATTTCGTCCCGAAATTTGGAAAATAGAAGTATACATAGTAAGAAAAACTTTGTATTTTTTTGTGCATCTCATCCTTGCGCTCCCAAGTACACTCATATATATTATGATGCTCCCACTGGACACGCATAAGTGGAACTACCTTCGACTTAAATCTCCTATCGCTATGGTCTAAGATAACCACCATACTCTCCTCATACGAACTATCAGGGTGTAAGTCAATCTCCTCCAGCGCAATGTGAGTGTGAGCCAACTCATCCTGACGATACCGTCTCAGTGAAGAAATGTGGAACACATCATGAATATGATGTAAGTGCTCCGGCAACCCAAGTCTATACTCTATCGATTCAATCATCTCGATGATAGGAAATAGCCCCATGTATCTCCGTGCCAATTTCCCTTTCTTCCCGAATCTCAAAATCCCCTTCATAGGAGATACGAGTAGTAGCACCTGGTCCCCCACACTAAATTCTCAGAAGAACTGCTTATCATCGGCATAGATTTTCCTGTCTATCCGTAAGCGACTCCAAATTATCTCAATCCTGGCCAATGTATCCGGAATTAACTTTATCCAGAGTAGCTTGTTGTCCCCCACCTCTAGCCCAGAATTAAGAGAATGACAAGGTCTACCATACAACGCCTCAAATGGAGACATTCTAATAGTGAAGTGATAGGAGTTATTGTACGCAAACTCCACTAGTGGAAGGTACTCCTCCCAATCTCTCCTAAAATCAAGAACACACATACGCAACATATCCTCCAACATCTGATTAGTCTTCTTAGTATGCCCATATGTCTGCGGATGATAGGTTGTACTCAATTGTAACTCCGTGCCCATGGCCTCCTGAAGCTATGCCAAAAATGAGATAATTTTTTTTATCCCAGTCGGACACAATATCTAGGGGAACCCCGTGTAATCTCACTATCTTGGTAATGAAAATCTGAGCATACTGTGACATAGTATAATCCGTTCAGATTAGCAGAAAGTGGGCAACATTAGTCAACTGATCCACATTCACCCATATGGAATTGTGACACCTCTGATAGGTAGGAAACCCTGTGATAAAGTCCATAGAAATGCTCTCCCATTTCCACATAGGAATCTCTAGCGACTGAAGTAACCCTGGTAGCTTCTGGTGGTCCACCTTTACTAGCTAACATGTGGCACACTTCGAGACGAATTCACCAATGCCCCTCTTCACCCCACACAACCAATACTGCCACCTCATATCCTGGTATATCTTATCCCGGCCATAATGTATCACAAATTGAGACCCATGTGACTCTGTCATCACCACCTGTCGCAAATCCTCCTCATCGGGAACAATCAGTCTACCGTTGAAGCGCAAGCCTCCCTCGAAACTCACTAAGCAAGACTTTGTTCCCTCAGCTAAAAGCTGTCTAATCCTCTCCTGAAAAAATGGATCCACTGCCTGAGCCTGTACCACCCTCATCATAATCTGTGGTGTAATAGTCATAACTGACATAAATGACTGGGAAAATGCATCCTGATGTCCCAGCTCCTTCCATTTCGCCTTCCACACCTCGACCACCTCCCCCACTGGCCTACGGATTAATGCATCCTCTACTATGTTAGCCTTCCTCGGGTGATACAAGATCTCGAACTTATAGTCTTTCACAAATTCAAGCCACATCCGCTGACGCATATTCAACTCTCTATGAGTGAACAAATAATGTAATGACTTGTGATCTATGAACTTGTGAAATTTTTCCCCAACACGTAATGTCTCCAAATCCAAAAGGCAAACACGACTGCTGCTAGATCCAAGTTATGGGTGGGGTAATTCCTCTTATGAGGCTTAAGCTTGCGGGAGGCAAAAGCTATATTCTTATCCTCCTACTGATGTATTCCCCCAAATCCATATAAGGATGCGTATGTATATGCAAAGTACTCCACACCAACTTTGTGAAGTGCTAGTACGGGTGTTGAAGTTAAATTATCCTTCAGCTCATCAAATGCCAACTGACACGCATCATCCCAAAAAATGGTATGCCCTTACGAGTCAGATTAGTCATCGCACCTAAAATCTTCAAAAATCCTCGGATGAACCGTTTGTAATACCCGACTAACCCCAAGAAACTACGTACCTCCGTCGGTGTCGTGGGATGCCCCCACTCCCTCACCAGTGAAAATTTACTAGGGCCCGCTGATTTACCCCTCTCCGATACAATATGCCCAAAAACTACACCTTACGTAACTAGAACCTGCATTTCTCAAACTTCCCACACAGCTGATGCTCACATAGTGTCTGTAGTACCCGACGTAAGTTCTCAGCATGCTCCTTCTTGGTCCTGGAATAAATCAGAATGTCATCACTGAAGACGATCAAAAACTGATATAAGAACTCTCTGAACACACTGTTCATTATGTCCATAAACATGGCCGGTGCATTTGTTATCCCAAATGGCATAACCCGAAACTCGTAGGACCCATATCTCGTTAGAAATGAAGTCTTAGACACATCCTTCTCACTGATACACAATTGGTGATGTTCGGGTCTCAAATATATTTTAGAGAAGTAGGTTTCTCCTCTAAGATGGTCGAATAAGTCATCGATGTGAGGCAAGGGATATTTATTTCATATCATGACTTTATTCAACTCCCGATAATCTACTCACAGTCGTAAGGATCCATCTATTTTCTTCACAAACAGAATTGGTGTATCCCAAGGTGAGGTACTTTGGCGGATGAAACCCTATCCCAACAACTATTCAATCTGATCCCGTAACTCCCTATTTCCATAGGAGCCATCGGATAAGGTGCACGGGCTATCGATCGAGTGCCCGATGATGAATCAATCACAAACTCTATCTCCCTGCTAGGTGGTAATCCGGGTATCTCCTGAAACACATCGCCAAACTCACAAGCAATCGAAATTGAGTCGATAGAAATCTCTATCTCTTGAGTGGTCTCATCCTCTATATAGTACAAATGGGTGGACGATCCTCCATCGAGGCGAGGCATCGCCACTAGGAACATATCTTGTCCCTGAATAACAAAAATAATGATCCTACTGTAACAAACAATCATGGACTTATACGCGACTAGCCAATCCATGCCTATAATAGCACCGCACTCAAACATATCCAACACAAGCATATCAGTAGGTAAAATAAGACTCCCAATCTCTGTAATCACTCCTCTAAATATAAAGAAAATCAGCGTCTCAATAACCAATGGAGAGTCTACACAAGTAATCGTACTCTCGACCGTGTCTAATAGACCTGCGGCCTGGGAAAATCTAGTGGCTATAAATGAGTGTGAAGCCCTCGTGTCAAATAAAATGCGCCTAGAAATTCCATGGATGATAAATGGACCCTCAACAGTGGGTGGAGCCTGTGGTGTTGTGGCCTGATGGACATGGTATAAGCGCTCATACGGTAACTGCCCCTGTTGAGGTGGGGCTGCTAGAAGGGCTGGGATAGGAGGCAATACTGGCATCTGAACTGGTGCTGGAAGGGTGGCTAGGAAGATATGCCTATGGGGCTCCTGGAAAGTACCCTGTTATTACTGTGGCGCCCTTCCCCTCTCAGGGAACTCCTGACATTTGTGGATAATCTTTTCACAAGTAAAGAACTTACCCATAAAGTTTCCTCCCCACTGACCCGAATATCCTCGACTCTGCTGGTTGTTGCCACCCCTCCAATGGCCCTGCTATCCTCGTTGTTGGCCCTGCTGTCCTGGATGGCTCTGTTATCCTGGATGGCCTTGTCGAAAACCTCCCCGTCCCTTCCTGGAATCACTAGATCTGAATCTCTTAGTAGTATCCCCATAGTGGGAACTCTTCTCACCCTGTCTATGATGACTCTGAGTTGATGGTACCCCGCTGGCATGCCACCCCCGGTCCTGCCCTATTGGTTGGACTCTCCAACTCCTTTACTTCCCTTAACATGGAAGCATTGGTCCTGGAAGTGTAACAAATCAACATTTAATACATCATTGTATGAGTGCAGAGATAGATTACCCAGAAGGTGTTGTCGAATCCTCCAGGTGAGACCATCTATAAACATATGTATTGTCTTCTCTTTTTTAGGTACCTCGCCTGGTAACAAATTAGTCAGCATCATAAACTCCTCCTCTTATTCAACAACAGTCTTCCCCTCATGGGTGAGGTCCATCAATTTCTACCTCATCTCAGTCTGGACGGCAAAAGGGAAATATTTGCGGTCAAACCGCACCCAAAAGTCCTGAATAGTCATGATATCTCTCTCATCAGTTGTGGTAGTGGAATCCCACCACTGTAAGTCTTCCCCCAACTAGATTAAACGTAGTTAGTATCTGTTTTTGTACCTCGGTGCACTCGTATATCCTCAGGTGCCTCTGAATGTCTTTTTCCATTGACTCACAGTAACAAGATCATAACTCCCCTGAAACTCTGGGGGATGTGCCTTCTCAAAGGCATCTTTTGAACTCGCACCCAAGCATAATGGAACACCTGTGCTTGGGCTGGCGCCACTGCCTGTACCTAGGGTGGGGTCTGCTGTACTACTACCAAAGATGCATTCACCACTTCACTACACCAAAAAGGCCAAATCGGCACCCTTCAGTCAGCCATCTTTGTCACGGTCATTGAACGTGACTAGGTGTGACAAAGGCTTGTCACGGTTATTGACCGTGACAAGTTTGTGATAAGTATCGTTGTAACGGACATGTCACGGTCAATGACAGTGACAATATTATAAGTTATTACGGTCTTTGACCGTGACATGTCCGTGACAACTTTCCCAACAAATAACTCGTCCCCCTTCTTTTTTCCACCGTTTTGGTCCCCCCCCTCTCTCTAAGAGACTGCTTTCTCTCTCTCTCTACTTTCAGGTACGATTCTCTCTCTTTGTCTTCCCTTTACATATATATGTGTGTGTGTATATGTCGATGTGTGTGTATAAATGTGTGGGTATATGTGCATGTGTGTGTGTGTGCTCGTGTGTGTGTACATGTGTGTATGGTGGCGGGGAGGGGGCAGGGCTAGGGGTGGGGAGGGCGTGGGACAGGTGGTGTATATGTGCGTGCGTGTGTGTGTATATGTGCGTCTATGTGTGTATGTGTGTGTGTGTGTGGTGGGGGGAGGAGGGAGGGGGCAGGGCTGGGGAGTGGGGAGGGGAGGGGGAAATGGGGCAGGAGGTGAGGGGTGGGGAGGGTGGGGGCAGGGGGAAGTGTGTCTGTGTATGTGGTGGGGGAAGGGTGTGGGGCAGGGTTTGGGGTAGGGGTGGGGGTGGGAAGGGGGTTTGTTGTAGGGGGAATGGGGGGTAGTGTGTGTGTGTGTGGTGGGGCAGGAGGTGGGGCGGGGGGAATGAGGGTGGTGTGTGTGTGTGTGTGTGTGTGTGGTGGGGCCTTTAGATTCCCCTTATTTGGTTTTAGCTGAGTAAATTAATGATGATTGCCTATTTCATATGCAAGTAGGATTTCCCCTCATTAAGAGATAATTGCTGAGATTCGAAGTAACTTTAATTGTATAGCTTTAATAAAACCAATTGTATACTTTAATTGTATAGCTTTAATGATGATATACTTATAAGACATGATGAACCAACCTACTGGCTGGAGTTGGTCTCTTGGTATCCTGTAGTGTTCTACGAGAGTTCCAGCTCGATGAATCACCCAGTGGCACCATTTGGCGAGAGGGATCAATTGAACAGAATGTTCCAAGTGCATCCAGCAAGAATCGAACCTACGAATTTTCCTCTTTATTAGGTTGGGCGCTTTAACCAGAAAGATTCCTACGACGAACCCGATCCCCCTATCCCTATAAAGAGAAATAGATGCTTAAATGCAACCATCTGGATGGAATTTGCTTCATCAGAAGCTATTTCATGTATTTCGGGAGGAGAATCTTTAGATTCGTTGTGGGACATATCTTACTGATAGCACTGAGTGTCTTCTTTACACTAGCCTGGAATCGAAGAGAGGATCTCATGCTATCATTGAACGGATATCGAACCGCCATACTCAGGTAAGGAGTTTCTGTTCCAAGTACATCACGACCCCATATAGCTAATAGCTAATTAATGCCGCAACGCAATAAGGCTTTTCGTTCTAGTTGGGCAATGCAAGTAGGAGGCTCATCGCCTCTTCGCTTAGTCATCCTCGCTCCAAGGCCCGGGCGCCGAAGTGGCGAGATGTAAGTTGAATTCTTCACTTTGGCTTTTCGGCATTCTCTTTAGCTAAGGTTATTCGCCTTGCTAAGAAGGTGTCAACGATGACCTTTTTGACTATTACCGATCGTCCCCAAGTTCCTATCCAAGATTTAGTTAATAAATTCTTGGATATGTTCTCTCAAACTCTAGAGTACTTGGAGAGGTATATCCCTAAGATTGAATTAATTGAGTAGATGGATTAGAAGGATTACAGGATACACATTTGTTGGTTTGTTGTTGTTGTTGCCGTTGGATTATAGTGGATCGATGTTGGGTTGGTTAATTTTAGAAGTGGCATGAGCACTGGATTATTGTCCATATGGGGGTGGGATTTTTCAACTTTTTTCTAAAATTACTTTGTATTACGAATAATACATGTTGGATGTTGGGTTGGTTAATATTAGAAGTGGCATGACCAGCGAATACTAGCCTTATAGTTCTTATGCATACGCATTCAATAGCCCTTACACATGTTCGAGAGTCATTACCCCTGCAATGAGATCTCTCGAATTGTCCCATTTGGATAGTTTGGGACTGCATAATTTCTGTATAATAATATTCTTAGTGGCTTAAAGTTGTTACTTTTGGAGGAAGTTCTGCAGTCGTATCCTAATGTTCTCTGGATAAATACTAGATTGACAAGTGTGAGTTTTATTTCAATTGATCAATTGAAATAACACTCACACTTTCCAATCTACGTCGTGTACTTGGAGAACTATAGGGATATGCTGCTGAATTTTTCTCAAATCGTAACAGTATGCATGAGTTGTTAAGTATATTATAAAATATGCGATCTTGAAAACTAATCATGTGTTTTTTTATCGTTTCAGGCAAAGCTTAAGTAAGTGCATGAGTCGCAGTCCGATGCCGATAAGGCATCTTTGTCCAAGGACGCACTCAGCCAAGTTCTTGGTACTGATCATAAGGGGATGACAATGGGGGTGATCTCGCAGGTGGACAAATCTAGGATCATCGGATTGGAGACGAGAAACACCGGGTTGGCTCGAACGGTGGACTCACATGACGCAAAGTTGTCCCATTTGGAGGCTATGGTCCAAGATATGTTCTCATTCACGAAGCGTTCGTTGGGAAAAAACCGTAAGGGGAAAGGGAAGGATAAGGTGGTGGAGGAGGAGGACGAGGATGTGGACCTCGCTGCTTCATCGCTGACATGTACGGACTGTGACCATCCAGTACCCTATTTAGCTTCCTTCGACCGATCGATAACAACACTTGGTTGGACGAGCGTGTTTATATAGGACATATTTGATGGCCAACGAATAGGGCGGGGATTGAGGGACTCTAATACCATCCAGGGTATGCCAGTTCATGGACGTATGTTTCAAGACATCGAGACCGAGGTGCTCGTCACGCATGTGATACGCAGGAAGGAGAACTCCCCATTGTGGTTGCGCGAACAATGCGACACGATGAATATTCAAGGGTGTATCAATTCGTATATCGTGCGTCCTACTCACCTTCTCAGACCTACCCCAAACATGTAGTGACATTATTTGAATTGAATTTTTTTAAGTTGTTATATTTGGATTATATCGTGATGCATATTGTTTTGAATGTATATTTGCATTATCTCTATGATGCATATTGTGTTGAATGTATATTTGAATTATCTCTGTTTTATTTAGATATATGATGTTTGAGAAGGTACAACGTTGCTATAACAGGTACAAATATACTGCTGGGCAGTGGCAGTGGTCATACTGCCCAGCAGATTTTTTTTCAACTCTGCTCATAATTGTCACAGTCAATGACCGTGACAATTCTTAAAAAAAGGTCACAATCACGGTTATTAACCGTGACTAAGCTTATCACAGTCATTGATCGTGAAATGACGGTGACAAGTCTAATGAACTTGTCACGGTCAATGATCGTGATAATTCCGTGATAATAAATGTTGTCACCCCCACACTTTTCACGATCATTGACCTTAACAAGTTGGATTTGTCATGGTCAATGACCATGACAATCCAGCATATTTGGTATAATGATTGGGTCACTATCGTGGCAACCACCATAACATTCATAGTACCTTGGACTGGCGCTGGCTAAGGCTCTGGTTAGGGATTTTTGTTAGCCTAGGGTACATGTCTGGGATGTATCTAAAACAATAATTTTTTTTATAAGTCTTCGGTTCAATAAATGAATGCATAATCATTAATATAACATTCCTAATAACATGGCTCTATATAAAAGAACGCTATGCTGAAAGCATAATAAGCCGCACAGATCCTAAAAGACTCTAGAACATGATGCTCTGATGCCATCTGTGTCACCCCACTTAATTAAATACTGGGTGATCAGTCCTTTATTAAATTAAAACATAATATCCATATTTGGTTCATTCTTAACATCACTGTCGAAAAACTTTTTAAACTTTACTAACCACCTAGTATTTGAAAAGCTAATGTCAAAATTTTATCTTTTTATGTAATAGGCAAAGATTTAAAACAATTAAATAATTAAACGACACATTCACCATACTAAATTAATCAACTCCGCAATAAATGAAATATGGAAACAATAAAATATGACGGGAGTAAACACCCTAGTCTGAAACCCTAATACATTAATTCATAATCAAAAGTTTAAATCCAATAACTGAAATAAAAGAAGTATAATGTCTCTGAAATCACTGCTAACACAAAAAGGGCGAAATTCCCGACTGAAAAAAAATAAGGATGCATCGAATCTAAAATGAACGGAGGCGTCTACCAAGAAAGTCATGCAAGCGGCCACAGCAACTTCGGCAACGACAAATGATAATGATCTCCTAAGCTAGGCACCTAAAATGGTTTTTACAAAGAAAATATATTTTCAAGAAACGGGTCAGAGCTCGAGTGAAAATATTTTAAAACATTTTAGCAAGTATTTAAAATGTATAATTAGCAGATATTATATGCATGTTAGGTTCATGTCTCTCACTTGAGGTCCTCACCCCTCAACTAGTGTGCACGCCTAACGTATAATCTTAACTCGTCCTATTTATGATACCCCGCCTAACTAGTTTGGATTAAATATTTGACTTCATCTACTAACTTATGCTACTCACCTGTTTTAGACATACAATAATGTCTATTAGACATTTATAATTTCTCATATAAAAATTAATTTCTCATATACTTATATACATTCAGATATTACTATCTTCCTCTTCTGCTAAGCACAAAAAGTTGTATTAAATCAAAAGTGTATATATATATATATATATATACACTACTATAATACCCCTCACACACTGTATAAAGGACTGTTAGTTCGGTATCTCTCTCGAACCATAAATACAAATCACACATATTGAAGGCGAATATAGTTCCAAGCCTATGGGTTACGCACATACCTACGCACCCTTATGACCGCCAGCTTATCGTTCTCACAAATATGCCTTTCCTAGGTTTTATATTTCGAGGTACAAGTCAGAAATCCCCCCGAAGGCTCATCAGGATATGACTGTCCCAACGAGGAAACCTCCCGTGATAGGAAGAAACTTAGGTATGTCATATATCTAAGAAATAATGCGATAGGCATACACACAAACTATATTTTATATCATCATTATAGGTATACTCCCTCCCTATATTATACATCCCATACGTAATATATTTTTAACTCCCGAATATCTCACGTATGACTAATTATTCATTTTACTAATCATCGCATATTTTTGAAATTGCCTCACCACTTGAAGTATGTCCATTATTCCATACATAATATCAGTAGGTAACTCACTTCTATCCTACTGATCTAAATCCTCGTTCCTCTCAAATTATCGTGACTCTAATTATCCTTCAAATTAAATTTTTCCTCTTGATTAAACCTAATTAATCTAGTCTTAAATTTCACTGATAGGGACAAACCTAAAACCCAACCTAGGCCTACTAGTGTTTCAATTTAATCCCCTTTATATTTAAAATTACATCCCACGAATGAATCCTGAACGATTTTTGAAGATTCTAAACAAAAGGGGAAAAAGTGGCCAAAATTGTGCAGCCAAATCGATTCGGCTAGGAACCGAATCGATTTGCCCCCTACATGTCTCGTCTTCTCCATTGCACTGTTATGGGTTCCCTCCATTTTTAACCTAGAAAAACTTTATGAATCATTCCCAAACTCCAAAACAATCATACTAAACGTACAAGAATCAATAAATTGTCAAGATTCATCAATTAATCAAATTAACTCCAATTATATTTTCAAGAACCCTAGTTCATCATTTTTATTCAAGAATTACAATCAAGATTTCTTTACATTTGGATAATCCTAGTTCATAAATTTTGTTTTATCTACATTAGGGAATTAAATCTAATATGAATCTGAATCAAGAATCTCAATTATATTCCCAAAACTTTATCAAAACTCTACATACTCTTGGGTTTAATCATCCTAAACTAACATGAATATCATACATGCTCAGAAATTACCAGGATTAGACACTTGCCTCAATATAAACTTCTGATTATTTGAAGATGATGGGTGTAGGTTCATTCCTCTTCTTCCGGTCAATGCAACGGTGGTGTCGGTGGTGCAAAAGGTGTAGGAACGGTGGTGCAAGCCTTTCGAACTCCTCTCATATTCCTCCTATGGATTCTCTGTAACTTCTCTTTGTTTCTCATGTCTCTCACCCAAATTTCCTTACTTATCACATATATTTTACTTAGGAAATTCGTAGGTTAAATTACCCCAAAAATACAAATGACAAAAATGCCCTCCTATGATGTCGGCTTGGCCTAAAATTGTACCGGGACTAGGGCTGTGTTTCGGCCGGATCGGATCGGAAAATGACCTTTCGGAAAAAATTCCAATTTTTTCGGAAATAAAATATTTGTTCCAATTTCCTATCCAATTTTTTCGGAAAATCAAAAAAGTTTCCGAATTCGGAAATATCGAAAAATCGGAAAAATTCGGAAATTAGAAATATGGTTTTGTTTTATGTTCTGCCGCATGAAGACAGTATGAGAAATTAGAAATTAGTTTTTTTCTGTTCTGTCGCAGCCATCAATATAACAAACCGATGTAAACAAATCTGTAAACCTATAAACCGATCAATATAACAAACCTATTAAACATATAAATCGATCCCAACAGATGTATTAGATGAAATAAAAAAGATGTAAACAAATGTAAATAAGATGTAAACCGATCTTATAAACAGAAGTAAACAAGATGTAAACAGAGCCTATAAACCGATGTAAACAAATCTGTAAATAAGTAGAAATAAAAAAATAAACAGATAAAAATAAACTAGAAAAGGCTTACCTATGTTCGAGACTATAAGGATCGGACGATGTAAACAAATATGCGCCGCCGAAAGTAGAAGAAAGGGGTTGGACGACCGTATAGATATTGGGTCGAGAGAGAGAGGTGAGAGATATGAACCGCCGAGGAGAAAGGGGCGAGACGAGAGAGAGAGAGATAGATGTGAGAGATATTTTAATAAGAATATCATACAACCCTAGTTGCTCTCTACTAACGGCATATATAAATATATGGGGTAAGGTAAAAAATAAAGGAAATCTAAATTGTACACATTCTTATTACATAAGGATATAACTTATAAGGTAAAAATATATATATATAGAAAATATTCGGAAAAAATATTCGAAATATTAATCGGAAGATATATTCGGAATATTAATCGGAAAAAAGATTCGGAAATTATATCGGAAAATCGGAATTTAAAACATAGTTCCAATTTCCTATCCAATTTAATTCGGAAAAATGGGAAATCGGAAAATCGGAAATCGGAAATCGGAAACCTTATATATGTTCCAAAATCGGAAAATATCGGATCGGACATCGGAAAAATCGGAATGTTCGGAAAAAAAACACAGCCCTAACCGGGACCCAAACTAAACCCCCAAATAGACTTTTCTGACTATCTCGACCCTTCCGGACACTTTGGCGCACTCGAAATGACCATTTGGATGACTTAAAAGTAAATTAATTTCTATCTCATTAAATGGAGTTCCGACACGACTAACATGTGCGTCCCGACTAAATAATTATAATTATCGTATTTTTCACTTGCGACAATTATAATATCTTCATAATTTCATATTACTTTATTCACTAAGTAATATTCGATATAATTCACATCAATAAGTACTAATTCTTATTTCTCTAATTAATATTTATTTTATTCCGGATTAATTATCAATTAATTTCCCTCATTTAATTTAATTAATACAATATATAAAAATTATTAAAAATACGGGGTGTTGCACATATCAAGTGGTATTTTGAATATGATAATTCGGATAAAATTTAAACCCTTTTCACCCAATAACTGATATTATAACAATTCATTGTAATGATTTAGTTCACCCCGCACTTTTGTCCATTATTCTTATTGAAAAAGCATTACTAATAACTAGGGAATAAAATATCGCGTTATCCCACATAATTTTTCTACTTGGCCTACGATCTCCGATAGGTATGAGGATCACTTTAATTATGTGCCTAGCCAGTTATTATCCAAAGGTTTGGGATTAATTATTATTTGATTTTACTAATGGCTTATTTATTTCTATACCCGCTAGCGAGCTAGTAAGCATGGGATTATCAGTTCAAAGATCCTTGATTTTCTTTTGTAAACCTTAATAAACTGATAACTATGGGATTATTAGCGTTAATTATTTAACGTTGTTATACAAACATTGAATTTTATACGCCCTCCACCTCTCATCTATACATATCACTACACTAAAACAGTCAATTAGTAAAACTACTCCAGTGTTACTAAAATAATTACTAACACTAAAAAAGAGTTAGAAAAAAGGCGTGGGGAAGCAAATTACTAACAATGTTTTACCGTTACTAAATTTTGTGTTACTAACACAATTTTACTGTTATTAAAGTGTTACTAAATTTCTTATTACTAACACTTTTCTACCGTTACTAAAGTGTTACCAATTTCGTAACACATTTCTAACACAATTTTTGTGAAATAAGTAACTGTATAGGTCCGTTACTAATATTAAAAAAATTAAAAAAATAATATTTATATATTTATACACACACACACACACTACGGTATACAATAGTAAAAAAATGCTAACATAATGACAATAAAATAATTGTCGATCCGATTTAATTTCCATACAAATAAGTTAAATTTAAAAATAATAGATCAAAATCTCCTTTATTTATAGTACTATCCACCTGTTAAGGTATAAAAAATAATAAAACAATACAAATAATCCGCAACAACAACACTAATACACATCCAGACAATAACCTCAATAAAACTTAATTGTCCAAATTCCATTAATAGAAAATTCATCTCAATACTCAAGGCAATTTAGAAAATCTAAGAATTTTTCATCTCAACACATAAGCTAATTTTGAAAATCTAAGAATTATCATCATGAAGATGAGTTAGAATCAAGTACACAGGTGGGTTGTAGTTAATTTTAAAATTTAACTTGAATTAATACCACCTCCACTCAAGTCACTGCCTTGTTCTGTGGTCTTCGGTCGCTGCTTAAAGTTATAGGACCAAGAATTGAGTAAAACATCTGGATATAAGACCAAGAACTGAGTAAAACATCAGGATATAATTATCAAAAGGGGTAGAATATATCCAAAAATTAAAGGAAAATGATGATGAGTTAGATGTCCACCTCATGCTTATTTCCTTGGACAAGTGCATGGCACCATGGTTAGAGTTGTCGCATCTTTACTGCCACTCAATCTTGTCAGTTAAACACCTTTGTCATTATATTGCTAAAAAGACGCGATTACAAAAAGAAGATATTGAAATGATGTTGGTTAAGGATACCCCCTGATATTAATGATGAGAAGTCAACCATCAATGCCTCAACTTCAATGGATGAACTGAATTCCAAGTGGCAAGTTATCCGTGTATTCAAAAGTGGGCTTCAAATTTGAAATACAAATTCTGCTTCTCATTCGTCCATTCCATGGGAGTCGAGTCTGGCATGGGATATTCCTGAGAAAATAACCAGAAGACATTAGAATAAGATGAGCTGAATGATGTATACACACAACAGAATAAACAACCAATCTCCAGTCAGAAAAATCATCATTTTATATACAATGCATAAAATATTTATATTACTCAGAATATTCAGTGTAAATTCTTAGTGAATATTAATAAATAAATAAAAAATTTGCATGAAGAAACCAACTAAATAATTCTGGTGAATTAAACCCAAATGGTTCAATTTGTAATCACTATAAAATTGATCGTGGTAAGTAACGTATTTGCTAAGAGAAATAATTGATCACGAAATAGTCCTATTAGATTTTTTCAAACACCCCATCACCTAATACTCGGTTCCTTATGCAACCACCAACATCGTCCAATTGCCCTTTGAAAAACATTAAAAATAGGTATATGATGCATATAAGTGGCAATATAAAGTGTATCGATTATTTTTCTATTCTTTATCATATTTATTTTGTTTAACAATGGTTATTTGTGAATCTAAATCATGATACTTTTACGATGTGAATCCGTATATCTTGTTAAACCAACACTATATCTTTAAACTGTTATATAAGTACACCAACCTTTATTTTCATTTATCTTGGCATCGAAACTAAATGTTGTAGATAAAACAATTAATCAAAAGGACATGCATAATATGACTCAAGCATTCAAAGGACTAAATGCGCACATCGCCAACTAAATTATCAATAGAGGGAAATTTAACAAGTATCTATATAAGTATATGTAAACTATAAAGGATGATTACCTCCTATAGTGCCAAGAAACTTGTTGTAATCTGTACCATGCCAAATAAGGTTTAATTTTGTTCCTGCAAGAACACTGACATCATTTTCTTCACGTCTTGGCTTGAGTAAATAAAGATCCTTCTCACCGTATCACAGAACTCCCTATAAAATAATGTCAAAATGGTAACCTTAATGAGAAGTTATGAGAGAAGTTTACAGGTCAGTGACAATCATAAATACTATAGAAATGTATATTACTTACGCCCATGGATCATCCCCCATACGCATTATATCATCCTCGTCATATGTAAAGACAATTTCCCATTTATTTCGAGGACGAAGCTCTCCATTAATTTAAAATATGTCCTCCAGCTCATTTATAAGCTCGGCATTCCCCTTTAGCGCAGTCAAGTCCAGTGCATGACCCACTGCAATCCCCTCCGATTTCACACACCCAACGCAACGATTTCTATTTAAATATGATAGCTTGTCAAAAGATGACGAATTCACAAATAGAAGAATTTATAATTAAGAATGTAGTAAAAAACACGAAAAAAAACATTAAACTTAGTGTTACCAAGAAGCACCCCTCCCCCTCTTCCTAACTATTTTAATGTAAGAAACCCCTTGAATTATGTATGCATTTTGTTGCAACGACTTCATGTCTAGTGTTAAGACATCGTTAAACAGTCCCCCCGACCAAAGGGAGTGTCTGCAACAAAACACATAGTTCAGGAGGTAATTGATCCAACAATAATGTTTAAATCTATATTCATAATGAATTCAACATAAGCAATAAAAAAATAAATATAAAAAAGCAAACAAAGTTCCATAGATTTATCACCTGATATAACCTTGACCTTATGCTCCTGTATAACTATATTCTTTATGTCTTTTAATCGCTATATAAGAGAGACACCAATGACTTTCATGTCATGTTTTGTTTCCTACCTCTCATTCCAATTCACCCGCAAATTGTTTCGTAGACAAGCACTGGCATAACTAGTTTTGAAGACTCTACTCTCTACAAAAAGCCGCAAGCAAGCACACTGGAATGAAGAAAAGGACCCACTGGACCAGCTTTCTAAAGACATGTACATAGAAGAATTGGAAAAACCATGACTTCATTGAACTATTGTGCAACATGAATCATCTTCACCTTACAACTTACAGAACAACATTTTCTAAGTGTTTATGATCAAGTTGATATTGAAAGTTTCCAGATTGACTCTGCATACATGAAGCAAAAAAGATTAGTACCATTTATTTCCTACACACGGACAATATGTTCAAATAATATCACATAAAAGGTCACAGTAAAAAATTAAATCAAGTATTTAACCTAGACCATGTTGCAGAAACAAGAACTGTCAAAGTCAATTAAATTAAAACTTGTTGAAATCCAGAAACATACAAACAGTTATCTTAAAAATAAAAGTCACAGATTCGTAGGAGTCCTATCCACAAAATTCACATTGTGTAAAATTTCAAATTTATAAACTCATTACTTGCTCAGTTGAATAATAGACATCAAAGGCTTATTTGGAATCATGAAAGAATTTTATAACACGAGTTTGATATTTTGTCTTCAACGATTTAGTTTGAAAATATATAATAAGCCATGAAGGTGGTGCACTTGGATGGTCTTTGTTTACATGACTTAATTCCATTATCACTAGGTTAGTCCATGATGGGATATGATGACACCACTGTGGAAAATTGAATTTGACTTACTTATAACAAAAAAAACCTTCGATGAGTGACAATAAGAAATTTTCCTTTGGGGAGTGAAAAATGTTATTCGTAGGCATCTGATAAGGCAAACTTTCCACCTACTTTGAATAGATCAACCTGGATAAAAAATGAACCGCATTCTACTAGATGGAGTATTACCTGCATGAAGAAATCACATGAGGTAATTTAGAGTTGCAATTACATTTCTAATGTCTATTACCATACCCATAATATTATAAGAATAATGTTAGCCATAGTTGTTAGTATTGTAAGATGCACGATACGTATCATATGATATGGCATGCAATACAACAAAAAATACATATAACATGGTTCACATGCTTAAATTGCAAGTAGCCATATCCGTTCTTTATCGGAAAGTATCATTTTTTAAGAACATAAGGAAATTTAATTTAATTGTTGTATTATTACTTTCTATTTAATAATCATAGCTGTATATGTGACAATTGAAATAAGTACAAGAGAATGCATACATATTCAAGTTTTAATGCTAAATATGTATATACCTTCTTTATCCCAATCATATTTAGCCTATTGTCATTCACAATTTCAAGGATGACATCGAAAACCATCGTAGCAAAGAACTCCTTCTCTCTATCAATTAGCTTTGAAGAGAGTGTTGTAGCAGCACATTTAGCTAGTAAACTTCTTTTTTCATTTAAACTCTTTCCTTTAATACAAGCAGTAAATTCTTTTATCTTCTTGATTGCCTATAGCATCACTCATTATATTGAGGTCATAATAATTAAGCCCAAAACCAACCTAGGTAAATAAAACATAGAGGAAAATAATTTAAATCATATACCCAAAAGATAGCGGTTCGATAACTTCGTATTAAATTTTGTGGGTGGACCACATCTTCAATAAAAGGCTTGGCTTTTTTTAAAAATTCCCCAGCAAGAAAAACTACCGTAGTGGTTCCATCACTAACTTGAACCATAATCAAAACATAGGTCAAACGTTCATGCAGAAGCACTGAAAATATTCGAAAAACATGTTGGAGCAGAATAACTTTGAGATAGCATACACAAACAATCAATTATTTTCACATTGCCAAATAGACCAACCACATTAGATAGGGGTCACTAAGTTTAATCCAACTCAATCTAATGAAACATATATACCTAAAACATTTATTTCCCTCGACCACTCAAATAAGCACCCCAAAATAGGACAACGATTATGTTAGAATTAACATATGATCTTAATCTTGGGTTTGTAACTTATTATAAGAAAAGTCCCTCAAATTAAAGGACATGTCAAAGCACTAATCTATGCCAAGTTAACATTAAGGATCATACATGGCTATTTTACTATGGCTATGAATATGGGCCTTGAATTTGTGTTTAAGATATCTTCAAATTTTGGTTTACATGTACATACACAAACATATGAATTGGACTGGTACATTGACGTCTGTATGGTTGGCGTATATGGCAAGGCACAACAGCTGTCAAGCCTCACTAAAATTGGAGTTTCGAGAGAAGAATTAGTTTCTTGCTGATGCATACTAACATTTATGTAATTCAATTTTGATAGTAATATATATTCAATGTGGATTCTGCAGATAAAAAGAGTCAAAAATTAGCTTGGTGGTTAGAATGGTTGTCACAGTTAGAAATTATAGTGGCAGTGGTGGTTGGTAACATTATATACATCCAAGTAAGGAATGTAGTAGTCATGTGGATTTGGATGATAAAAAATGATAGGATCTTTTTTTGCCTCAAAATATGGGAGAAGATTCAGTGTTTAGCTTCCTTAAGGGTTGCTTCTTCCCTAATTTCTTAGTATTGGGTTTGCAATCTTTAAAAGAAAAATGCGTTGCCTATGTGGTTTAGATAGATCTAAGGATCACGTTTTGCAAATTTCGGACTTTGTGAGAACACATTATATATTGGCTTACTTGAGTCCACATATATATGAGTTCCAACTAGTTTGGATATCTAGACAAAATAGGTTAGATTTTTATGAGAACTCCATCTCCTCAAAGGTACAAGCTCAAAGAAGAAATCCTGTCCAAGAGAATCTTCAAGATCAACATAAAGGGAAGTTATTTTTAACGTTAAAACCATAAATATGACACTTTAACTGCATCATACATATCACCTATTTGCATTAATGTTTTTTCAACACTTTAAGTCTTTAAAAAATCAATTTAATTCAATTCAAATTATTTTATATAATTTTAAATAATTTTCAAATGATTTTTGAATTAATTAAAACATGTTTTTAAAAAGTGTTCTGGGTAAAATTTGAATTCCAAAAAGTGTCCTGATTGTTTGTCTGGGTAGAATCCAAAAGCTTTAGCGAATTCAAGGTGTGATTCGTAATTATTTTCAACACGCGTTTTATATTGCATCTAGTTCGTATACATGTTGCATTTCTATCAGCTTAGATTGTGTTTTCTATTAGACTCAAAACACGTATACCTTCTCAGCCCTTGGATCAACCTCATCAATGATCTGCTTGCGTTGAGAGTCAATCCTTGTGATCCTAGTTTGAATCAATCAACAAACGTATAACCCACCGTTTATGATGAACCGTTGGATTTAAGTCAACTGTTCAAGATACAATCCTAGCCATTGGATTGAGTTCGAGGTTCTGGATCCTTCTTTATTTAGTATAAATAAGACCCAAGCCAGAGACTTTTGCCATTTCATTAAATATGAGAAAAAAGATAGAGTAGAGAGAGAAGGGAGAAGAGAGGTAAAGAAAAGAGAGAAAAAAGGAAAGAAGAAACCCTAGGTCTTCATAGTTCAAACCTCTGAGTAATTTCTCCCAAACCAAACACCAAAACCTAAACGTTCCATACACCAGAAAAACCATTCTTAAGAGTTAGAAATTTTTAGGGTTACTGTGTTTTTGGTGTTGAGTTTGTTCCTTATTTTCTGAAGACCTCTTCAAGTTCTTGATTCTCTTAGAACTCATCTCTAAGAGAAACTTAAGTTTCATTGTTGAAACGGAGTTCTTTTGAAAGAGAACATCACACGATTTGTTTTCATTATTCTCCTTTTAGATATGGTATTATAGATCTTTTCTATTTCAACAAGTTTTGAAATAGAAATTTCTAAGTTTCAAAGTATTTTCAGATCTAGTAAGTTGTTTGTGTTTCCGGTTTTATATTTCATGTTTTATGAAATACGTGTGTACAAAAATAAAGAGAACACAAAGATCTTTGTTAAAGTTTTAAAAGTATAACCCTGGATATGAGAAAAGACATTTTATGTCAAAATATGTTGAATCAGTCTCTGCATATTAAGTCTGAATATGTTTTAATAAAGTAGACTTCTTGTCTAGTTTGGATCTCAATTAGAGGTTTATAATTTCAAAAATATTTTCAAAATACTGAAATTGTTTAAGACCTTGAACCGTCTTCTGAACAAGGTATCCTTGAGATCTATGGATAAATAAAAAGATCAAGAATTCTTATCTTGAAAATATAGATTCAGAAATAACCTATCATTTTAGAACAGTTGTAATTTGTTGGGAATGTTTGTATAATTTTGAGATGGTGAGCAGCATGTTTGCATATAGTAGCACATCACAAACACTATTTCACATGAACACTTAGACACTGTGATTCTGTCTGAGAATCTTAGATTTTGAACGAGTTACTTGAATCAGAACTCAAAGAGAAGGAGATCAAGAAAAAAACAAAGAAGCAGCAAGAAAATATCAGTCCAATTCAGATTACCTTTGGAGTGGAGGATCTCAAGTAGGTATATTCTAAACTTAGGTTAGGATCTTTGTGGTTTTCTTAGGTCCTGTAACTTGATACTTTATTCTAGAGAATTTTTATTTTGTGCCGTAGAGGGCACCGTGGATGTTTCCCTTTTTTAAGGGTTTTACCACGTTAAAAATTCCTGTGTCTATTGCTTTGAATGTTCTTAACTATTGTTTTGATTTGGACTGCATGATAACTTTAGTAGATGTCTATTAAAGTTTAAAAAAGAAAGGTAATCAACTATTAAATCTAAACCATACATTCAGAAAGATTTTACAACACATCTTGTTTTTTTTTTAAAAGAGTTTTGTCAAAAAAATTTATTCGGAGTTTACATAATTTATAACATTCTATTATTAACCTTGTAAGCTATTACAATTAAAGCCTTTCTTCACTTCGATTGTTTCTATACTTGGTTCTGAGTCATATAATCTGATTAGGAAATGGATGGAAAAGCGTTTTCAGTTGGATTGCATCTTTCGTCTATTTTTCTGCCTTTTTCTTTGAACATTTTCTTATTATTTTCTCCTTTTCTGTTATGTGGACTTCTAATCCACTAATTTATATATTTGTTATACCTCTTTTTTTTAATAAGATTGGTTTGTTTTTGTTATAAATAAATAAAAACTCAAAGGGATATTCGAAGGGAACCACAAGTACCCACATGGTCCACATCATATTCTATATACTGTAAATTTATATATTGAAGCATTTAAGGGGACAAATCAACTGATTTTCACATCCAACAAAAACCAAAGGACCTAAGAAATCATACTGCGATTTTTGCACCAGATATTCCATTCTTCAGCCATTTCCTGGACAATATTCTAAGGAAAATGATAATTTACTTTAAGTTTTTATAAGTAGTTCTCTTGACTAAATAAATATCTCAGATAACCAATCAGTTATAATACTAACCTAAATATGCTTGTTATGGTAGAAATTTTCACAACTTCGGTGACAATATAAACTAATAAAAGATTTAAATAGAAAAACACAAGTAGCAGATCTCGTATATCTCCCATATCTCTGATAAAGTATTTACACATCTTGCCTACATGAATTGGGCATATTAAAATAGGGGAAGTGTAAGCTTACCAAAAAAAGACTAAGGAGAGAACGAATTAAATCCATCGCAAGACGTGCAATAAAAACAAAAGAAATTAAATGCACTAGTTTTTTTACCACTGTACTGTTGGTGAAGCTGGATGGCACTTGTAAATTAATTAATTCACACGGAATTGTACGTTTTCAACATTTTATATTTCAATTACTATGTTATTTTTTCCTTTAAAACTGTTAGTAATCCTAGAAGATATACTAGAAAAAAATATTAAAAAAAGAAAATTTGAAATGAATCAATTGTTCCATTATAAGAACCAAGGCCCTTATTTAATCATATATTGCCACATCGAGGGATGTGGATTTTCGATTTGCAACACGCTCCAAATTGACATCAAAATTTTAATTACATAAATGCAAAGTATTAAAAGAACTTCTCCAACGGCACTGATTTCTATCTACATCCCCAAATGTTTTTTGATTGAAATTTCCACGAGACAAAATAAGTGAGTAATTTTAATCCAACGCATGTTTCGACAATTTTTGTGATGTGTTGTGTATATATTGATCGATATTTCAAATGATAATATTCAAATATTGACACCAAACAATCCAAACACAATAATGTGTCAAACTTCTTACTATGCAAAATACGTTGAAATCCCGTGAGCCTAAAATTACTCAAAATAATTAGACTGTGCGTTATCCAAAAAGAGTAACTTCATATCGAAACAATATTTTGACACATTTTTATTAATGAGACATGGAGTGGATGACATATGCATAATGAAAACAAACAGTTACCTGGATATTTTGGCCAACATATTCTAGTCCCTCGAAGCAAAATCGAGGATGCTCGAACTTGTATGTTGTTGGGTGCATGAAAGAAAGTTGTATTTCATGTAGAAACAAGATATTTAGGAACAAAACACCAGGAAATAAAAGGATGGGTAAATTTCCCAATAAAATAAACTGAATAAATTACGTTAAGTATTTAGATGTTTATCATGATTCAAATGTTAGGTAAATATTCTATTTGTAGTGCTTTGGGGCATTTCATAACCTCTCGCTTCATTTAAAGAATTCTAGCAGGTTAATTGTAGTTTAAGGCAAATGTGACATTCACATAAATTATATTGAATCAAGAAAAAAAAATTGAAATCCTCACAAACCACGAAAAATAGAAATCAAAATTGAAATCCTCACAACGCACTAATTTGACAAAGTAGCGTATCATAATAACAACAAATCATACTGTGTCCCCGCATAAAAAATCCTTCATAAAAAAATTGTGAACTTGATTCAATATAATTTTTATGGCTATCATAATAATCTTGATGGCTATCAAAACTTTAGATAACACATACATACCCAATCTGTCTTATTCCGTAGGTTAATATGCACAAAAAAAATGCGACACCACAATTCCATGTAATTCCCCATTCATATAATCGAGAAAAAAATATTTTCAACCAATCAGTTAATAATAATATCGATACTTGCATCAAAACATTTAACCTATGACCGAATAAAGTAAAAAGGGAAAAGAAAGAAACATTAATCCAAAACTCTAAACCTAATTTCAACATAAAACAGGCGTTCAAGAACTTGTGAATTTGGTGAACATTTACCTTAAATTTCCCCAATTGACCACCACCGCCATCTTATCCGCCCCTAAATCCCATGCCCAATTTGATGTATCTCCCACCATAGCCGACATCCTCACCGCATCTCTCATATATTCAACCTAATTTGATGTATCTGCCACTGTGTTATTATTAGAGTTAAATATATGAGATACAGATAGAGGGATAGAGAGATTATTGGGTGCTATGATGTAGGTCGATTGTGAGAGATGCGAGGATTGAGAAAACATAGTAGGATAAAGGAGAGAATGTTTTGGGATTTTGAGTAAGAGGGAAGTCTCCTTCTTTTATTATGTGAGGAGTATTATTAAAATTGATTTTCAGTTCATTATTTGACATGATAAAGCTCATTGCTAACACATATGATAATTTAGTAACGGTAAATTACTATTAGTAATTGTAATGGTATCATAATGTTAGTAATCAATAAATTTGTGTGTTACTAAAACTGCAGTTTGGTGTAGTGTATATTTGTTATACAATTGGTAGCACCTGGTAAGCATATTTGTGCTAATTCCTTTTTACTCCAGATGGCCCAGGAAAAAGGGGATAATACATTTTTCCCTTAGAGATAAATACCAGTCACCTGTTTGCATATGTGACTATGTGGGTAGAGAACAAGCCAGATGGGAGCAAGGAGTTGCACTTTCTGATTTTCTACTTAATAGTTCGTGCCAAATAAATGTAATTCACCCCTACAGTGGTAATACATTATGTATACTATTTTCATAATGAAAAAAAAAATAAAAAAAAAAGAATAAAATTTTGCTTTTCACCTTAACTTTAATTCATTGATTTATATGTAGTCTCTTGTGCATTCATACCAAAAAGTAGGGTGTGACAGTTGGCATCATAGCATATTTTAAATTTAAACATATCGTTGAGTTAGAATTCTATTTGGGAAAAGTTCATAAGATACTAGTTATTTAATCTTTTTTGTAACTCTTTTATTGTTATTATTATATCGTAATTCCATTTTTCAGTATGGATACATGGGATTCATTTATATTTAATGTGGATATTAGACTGACTAACGGCTAGGATACGGTTTGGGAAGAAGCACTCATGAAGCTCCGATAAATGATTCGTGCAGTAGATAAAGATTGGGTAGGCTCCAATAGAAATATAAAGAGAATTGTGCTGACTAATCGGGTTTGAGTGAAATTCAAGTAATGAGGAAAGTGGATGACTATGTTAACGGTCCAATGATACTCCAAGAATGCAAAACGTGTAAATGCGTTGTGTGATACCGATTTAAATTAATTCATAATTTTCCAAGTAAACCTTATTTAATTGGAGTCTATTTTTAAAACAAATAAATTCATCCCCTAAACATGGATCTAAATGTGTTCGTGTGTCAAACCATAAATAAGTAAAACATGTGACACAAATTTAAGGAAAAATCCCCTAAGGCCAAAACCTTTTATTTCTAGAACTTTGAAGAATTCACAAGACCATTGACTTACATACAACCTGATAATCGCCCACAAGTGTAACGCACGGTGTCTTCGTCAAACCTTCAAAGCAACGACAAGAAATGTCGTCGGTTGGAATCTCCCACAAGAACTCCAGATGGTTAGCAATGGAAAAGAAATGGCTTCTCCACAAGTGTGAACTTTATAAGGACTCCCTCCACAATAGCACGCATCTCTACGGTTGTAGAGTTCTCCCCATAATGGTAAAAAAAAAGCAAAGTGTGTTCTTAAACACCAAAACAATTCACCAAAGCATATGGGATTTTTTGTGAATTGTAAACAAAAAGGGATTAAACCCTAAAATAAGAAGTCAAAAGAATTATGCTATTTTGCAGCTTTCTGTCTTTCAAAACATTGGAACTTCTTAATGAAAACGAAATCATATAATGAGTATTTATACAAAAATGTGTCGCCTCGGTATATGAGCTCGTTCGAACGAGATAAGGATCTCGTGCGAACGACGTACATATGTTATTCAAATGACATCGCGCGACATCCATAAGTCACTCGAACGAGATAGCTATCTCGCTTGAACGACCTGGGCATCAAAATCGAGGTACGCTACAGGACATAGAAAAAATACTCATTCTCAAATTTTGACAAAAAAGTCTGATCCAACACTTAAAGAAATATTTTGTAAAAATATCCCAAAATCTCTAAGTGGAAAGTTAAGGTATTAAAAACATAACCTTACCAAAGTAAACTTCGCGGAGTATTTTTGATGAAGAACTTGATAATCGGATCCGTCTTTGATGCTTGAATGTTCTTGAATGCTCTTCGACGGTGTAGCGGTATACAACATACTAAATTGGTAACAGACTTATAAAATAATGTCCTTACAAATATCCCCCTATGTCTATGCCGGTACAAAATAAAAACTTTGAATTATCAAATCAAACTACCTATACATATCTAATAACCCCCATGAACCCAAAAATGGAAAATACTAAAATTTGCAACTCTTTAAATTTTCATCAGAAATCTTCAAGTTCAAATCTTCAAACCTTTAAGCTTTTCTCATCAGGGTGTGGAACATATGATCATCACTTTTGTACCTACACACATGAGATAAAGAAAATACCTTCGTGACGCATCGATTTTGAAATGATATAAGAATAAATCAATCAATATAATAAAATCTCCCCCATAATGCAAACTCCACCATAAAATCATAATTTGTTCTCCCCCTTTTTATTATGTACCCAAATATATAATAAGAATAAATAAACTAAACATGGAGTGTCACGATACATATGCATAGCAAACATGAATCAATCAACGCGCATGCAAAGGTATATCTCGAAAACTTTCACAAACTGTTTTTTATTTTTCAAATTTTTTGTACAAAAATAAGATACCAAAAATCACACCATGGATTTATACTAACACAACCAAGTCATGGAAATTGAATGTATGGGTGTGAACACATTCGATTGGTAAATAAACTCAATTAATCATATGTTCATGATGAATACGTTTACTCCTAACGAATGAACATCAAAAGTATCCTTAGGTGTAAAAATTGTTGAATTTAGATGACATCGTCTTATGCAAATCAACAAATCAAAGTTAAAGTGATTTTCACATCAATAACGTCAAAAACTATTTAACGCTTTTTCAAGACTTTTAAGGACGTGCAAACCCTTTTTAATTCTCCATCCAAACTCCCTCATATATATTTTCTTTGAGAGGTGATCTAAATTCTCAAACATTGGAGAATTGGTGCAAAAACCTAATTGGCCCATTTTTGGCATGAATTTCTTTTTATTGCCTTTAAATTTTTTCGGGCTCTTTTAAACCTCTTCGGACCCCGGATAATAAACTTTCTCAATTTCTTAGGTCCAATTAAATGGCGGCTTAATCGAAAAGGATAAATGATAATATTTCGTAGCCCTTTACCATTTTCAAATAAAGCACACAAACTCACAAACGACTCTTACATACACAACTTTCTTATCAAGTTTTATCGCCCTTGGTTCGTTTTAAGGACAGGATTGAAGTGTAAACACCCAACCAACATGTGATAAGACAAGCAAAATAATCAAACAAATCCGTGCATGTGTGTAATAAAGGAAATCAAGAGTCAAACATGAAGGAAGAAACAACGAATTCCATCTTAATGACTCCAAACATTATAAAGCACATGGATGAATTGACCTACTGTCTCAAAACACTATTAAATAATCACATGAAAAAAATGGAATGATGGTGTGACTCGGTTATCCTAAGTGTTCATCCATAAAAGGTGCAAACAAAATATAAAAATCTTTTTGGATTTTTCAAAATTTTATCAAAATAATTTTTTTTTGTATTTTTCAAAAAATAAAAATCTAACACAAAAAGTACATGTTATAAATCTAGCAAACATAAATATCATGAAATAAAAAACTAGCGTATGACAAACATGCAAACGCAATCATCTATATGATATGTCAAGAGAACAATTATGTGCAAGCAAACGAGAATCAACTTGTCTCAAATCTAGTGCCTCTAAAAGTGATTTCCAAACCCAAATAGATGTGAAATGTCATGTGGGGGATTTTGGAACCAAGGGAACACTAGACATCTACTTCCTAGGACTTCTTCCAATATCAAAACAAAATCTCCTAAAGTGACCTTTCCTACCACAGTGTGAACATGTGTAAACGGGAAGAATGTTACCTAAAGTGTGATCTTTTCTAACGTCCTTAGGATTAATTGACCCTCTAAAATAAATAATGGTTTTAGCTTTATCACTAGAAGCATGAGAACAAGATGAACCATTACCATCACTATCAAACCTGCTTGAATCATTTAAATCATTTTTCAACTTCAAAATATTTGATTCAAGCAACAGATTAGACTCTTCCAAAGACAGGGATTTCTTTTTTAAATTTTCCATTAAACTTAACAGTTTATCGCGCTCCCCCTAAATTAAAACAAACTTATCCCTAACAGTCTTTTCACATTCCATAAAATCATCCATTAATTTTTTATCCTCGACGGCACAAACGGAACCACTAGAATTTTTAAAGTCCTCCAAAACTTTTTCCAAAAATAGGACTCTATCGTCACTCTCCTTCTTGGACAATTTTAAATCATTAAAGTCTCGGTCCAAAGAAACAAGTTTCTCACGATAAAAATCTCTCTGATTTTGATCCGTTTGCAAAAGATCCATCGTGGATTTAAAACGAGAATTTTCTTTTTCCAAAAAATCAATTATTTTCGCAAACATCAAATTCAAATAATTTATATTATCAAAACTTTGAATCATGTCATCAAAGGGGGGCATCCGATTACATAAGTACTCCGTCGAAAAAATTGCGATTTTTCACAAAAATGATTTAAAAAAAATCAATATCACACAATTTTACGGAAAATAGGAATACACAATAAAATAGTGTAACCTGCTCTGATACAAATTTGTAAAACGTGTAAATGCGGTGTGTGATACCGATTTAAATTAATTCGCAAGTTTCCAAGTAAACCTTATTTAATTGGAGTCTATTTTTAAACCAAATAAATTCAGCCCCTAAACATGCATCTAAATGTGTTCGTGTGTCAAACCATAAATAAGTAAAGCATGCGACACAAATTTAAGAAAAAATCCCCGAAGAGCAAAACCTTTTATTTCTAGAACTTTGAAGAATTCACAAGACGATTGACTTACATACAACCTGATAATTGCCCACAAGTGTAACATACGGTGTCTTGTCAAACCTTCAAAGCAACGGCTAAAAATGCCGTCAGCTGGAATCTCCCGCAAGAACACCAAATGGTTAGCAATGGAAAAGAAATGGCTTCTCCACAAGTGTGAAATTTATAAAGACTCCCTCCACAATAGCACGCAGCTGTCCGGTTGTAGAGTTCTCCCCACAAAGGTAAACAAAAGCAAAGTGTGTTCTTAAACACCAAAACAATTCACCAAAGCATATGGGATTTTTGTGAATTGTAAACAAAAAGGATTTAAAACCTAAAAGAAGAAGTCAAAAGAATTCTGCTATTTCTCATCTTTCTGTCTTTCAAAACACTAGGACTTCTTAATGAAAACGAAACCATATAATGAGTATTTATACAAAAATGTGCCGCCTCGGTATATGATCTCGTTCGAACAAGATAAGAATCTCACGTGAACGATGTACAAATGTCGTTGAAACGATATCGAGCGACATCCATAAGTCGCTCGAACGAGATAGCTATCTCTCTTGAACGACCTGGGCATCAAAATCGAGGTATGCTTCAGGACTTAGAAAAAATACTCATTCTCAAATTTTAACGAAAAAGTCTGCTCCAACACTTCGAAAATATTTTGTAAAAATATCCCAAAAGCTCTAAGTGGAAAGTTAATGTATTAAAAACATAACCTTACCAAAGTAAACTTCACGGAGTCGTTTTGATGAAGAACTTGACATTCAGATTCGTCTTTGATGCTTGAATGCTCTTGAATGCTCTTCGACGATGTAGCAGTATATGACATACTAAATTGATAACGGACTTATAAAATAATGTCCTTATAAAGAAGCTATAAATCTTGCCTTAATTGATGCACCACAGACTCCACCGATGTATACTTATGCTACTTCAAATGGTGAACTCATACTTGGTGTGTCTTCTGATACGAGTAATTCAATGGATAACGATGATGATGACGATCCTTCATAACTAGATAACTATCTTGGTATTCCAGTTTCTGACTCTTTGAATAATGATGCCATTGTTCCCAATTAAGGAAAATCCAAATTTAAAAAGAAACTCCTCTCTCTTAGTGTTATATAGTAGAATAAAGTAATGTACATATTCTGTCTTACTAAACTTCAGGAGGAGTATTAACTTTAGTTGTTGTAGTATAGGTACTAATATAGAGAAAATCATGTACTATATCTCCAATGTATCCTCAAACTTTATTTTGAACATATTCTTGTTTATGTTTTTATTTATTATTGTGACTGTTATAATATATTTTAGGATGGTTAGTACTCGAATTCCCACCGCTGGAACTCAAACTGAATAGACCCACATTGAAGGAATCATACAATGTCTTCAGGAATTAGCATCTTTAGCCCGACAATAACAAATTCATCGCTTTACTCCGGAGGAAATTTTAGAAGAAGTCCTTAGGATGAACTCTCTCAAAGAATTTTTGCGACAATGACCCCCTTTATTTTTTGGAAATTTAGGTGCCAGTGAAGCTGAGAAATGAATGCATCAAATAGTGAAAATTCTAAATGGGGTTGGAATAGCAGCCAATATCCGAGTAACTTTAGTGGCTTATATGTTCGAAGATGAAGCTGATTTCTGGTGGCAAGTGGTATGCCGCAACTAGGTTGTCATAAATTTTACTTGGGGGCGATTTGAAGAAATGTTCTTTAAAAAGTACTTTGCCAAAGCCGAACGAGATCAACGAACCGTATATTTCTTAAAATATCAAGAAGCAAATATGTTTGTAGCTGAGTATGAAGTCAAATTTACCGATCTATCTTATTACACCCTTGAGTATGTGGATAATGAGATAAATAAATTAAAGAAGTTTAAAAGAGTATTACATTCGAGAATTAAGAATTGTGTCACTCCTTTATGGATCTGCGAGTATTCTAAACTTATTGATGTTGCGGTAATTGGGGAACGAAATTTTACTACCGTAGTAGGATCTTCTCCCCCCGTTACTAGAAATAATCATGTGATTAGGACTTTACCTCAATCTCAATCTCAACCTTATGCCAACTCCAGTGGACAAGCTTATTCCTAGATTCGACATAACACAACCCATTCAGTGATTCGTTGTCATGAATGTCAAGAATTAGGACATATCTGGCCATAGTGTCCTAAAATAAAATCTCTTCCAGTCGTTGTCAGTTAGATCATCCCTCTTAAAATAAAAAATCCTATCTTATCCAAAGTCCACCTAAACCAAATTTAGCTAAGAAAATTGTTCCAATCCCGATTCGTGGAAAGAATTGTGCGATGTTTCCTGTACAAAATTGCCAAGGCATGATCGAAAGTACGATACTTTTTTATCATTTTTCTGCACATATTTTATTTGATTCAGGATCAACACATTCCTTTATCAGTCTTAGACTAGATAAATTTTTACAATTACTACCTACAAATTTAACCGTTCCATTGGATATTGAATTACCTATGGGTGAAATTAATACACCAACACAAGTTTTTAACAAATGTAAAATTCAGCATGGGTTAGGAATAATCTTTGTTGACTTGATAATCCAAGATATATGCGATTTCGACATTATTATTGGAATGGATGCTCTATCAAGACATTCTGATTATATCGATTGTCAGGACAAGAAAATTTATTTTCGAAATGAAGAAAATTTTTCCTTTATATTTAGGATCAGGTCTATCCTAACCATCAAATTTTTAAATTCAAAATTCTGCATTAATCCTAAGAATTTTAAAACGATTTGAAGTTGTTTTTCCTGATTAATTACAAGGATTACCCCCTTCTCGTGAGATTAAATTTAGTATAAATATTTATTCGAATACTCTTCCTATTTCGATACCTCCGTATCGAATGGATCCTTTAGAACTTTAAGAACTTCGTACCCAATTACACGATCTTCTTAAATAAGGTTTTATTCGCCTTAGCTCATCTCCTTGTGGAACTCCTATATTATTTGTTAAGAAACATAATGGACACTTTAGATTGTGCATACATTATCGTAAACTGAACTCAGTAACTATTAAGAATAAATATCCTTTACCCCTAATTGGAGAGCTATTTAGAAACTTCGAGGAACAAAGGTCTATTGAAAAATATATTTACAATCTGGTTACCATCAATTATGAGTCGAAGAAGAAGATATTCCAAAAATTATTTTTCGAACCCGTTATGGACATTTAAAATTTACAGTCATGTCTTTTGGATTAGCCAATGCACCCGTAGCTTTTATGGATTTTATGCATAGAATTTTTAGACCTTTTCTTGACCAATTCGTTATTATTTCCATTAACGATATTCTTATGTTCCCAAAATTCAGCAGGACATGCACAACATTTAGAGACAATATTAAGTACTCTAAAAACCATAGGTTATATTGTAAGAAGAGAAAATGTGATTTTCCAATAAAGGAAATCAAATTTTTAGGGCATGTGATTTTTGAAAATGGAATCTAAGTCGATCCAGCCAAAATTTCAGCCATCTTAGAATGGAAAACGCCTACTAATATTACTGATGTAGAACGTTTTCTAGGATTAGAAGATGATTATTGTCATTTTGTGGAAGGATTCTCTCATATTTCTCTCCCCCTTTTGAAACAAACTAAGAAGGAAGTGCCATTTCCATGGTCTGATAAATGTAGTCAAACATTCCAAATTTTGAAGGACAAATTAACTACTGCTTCCGTCCTTACTATTCCTTCTAGTAATAAAATCTATGATGTATATACCGCTGCCTCATTTCATGGGTTAGTATGCATTTTAATGAAAAATAAGAAAGTTTTAGAGTATGTCTCATGACAACTCAAAACTCATGAATGAAATTACCCTGTCCATGATCTTGAGTTTGCAGCTGTAGTTTTTGCTTTAAAAAATTTGGCATTGTCGATTGAAGTTAAACTACCAACAAAGTAAAGGAAATGTATTGCCGATGCCTTAAGTAATAATCCAATAGGAAGACTCCATAATTTAATTTCTTATGATATTACTGATACCGTAGAGCAATATGATCTTTAATCAATATCCCTTTCTCAAAATTTTCTAACATCATTGCATCTCCCGAATTAAGAGAGAAAATTTTAGTCCAACAATGTCAAGATCATTTTGTACAATCTTTTCAAGATAAAAATATCGTCTTCCCGTATGATAAGGAAACAAGTTTACGATTTATAAATAGATTATATGTACTTGATGATTTATCTCTTCGAGAGAAAGTATTACAAGAAGCACGTCGTTCTAAATTTATGATTCATCTCGGAAGATCCAATATGTACCATAATGTGAAGAAATAATATTGATGGCCAAATATGAAAAACGATATAGATAATTATGTCAAAAAATGTCTTACTTATCAAGAAGTAAAGATAGAACTATAACACCCTGGTGGACTCCTCCAACCCTTACCAATTAATGAGTGAAAATGAGATCATATTACCATGGACTTTTTCAGTGGACTACCTCCTAAGTCCTAAGGATATAATTTCATTTGGGTAATAGTAGACCGACACACCAAGTCTGATCATTTTCTACCAGTAAAAAACACCATTTCGTTTCAAAAGATCAATAAACTCTACATTCGAGAAATTGTTCGATTATATGGAATTTCTTTATCCATAGTATCAGATAGAGATTCCCATTTTGTAAGAAAGGTTCGGCAAGCACTTCAAACCGCAATGGCTACTAAACTTCATTTAAGTACATCATTCCACCTACAAATGAATGGATAATCAGAACGTACAATTCAAACATTAGAAGATATGCTACGGGCTTATACATTAAATATGCCCTAAAATTGGAATGGACATTTACCCCTTGTTTAGTTTTCTTATAATAATAGTTACTAGTCAAGTATTAAAGGTGATCTGTTTGAAGCTTTATATGGAATACGTTGTCGTTCACCTTCATATTGGGTAAAATCGAGAAATAGTCAACAATTTGGTCCCGAGATAATTTAAGAAATTATTGAGAAAATACAACAGATCCGAGAAAGACTGAAAACAACCCAAGATTGTCAAAAAAATTATGCAGGTCAGCACTGGAAGCCCTTAGAATTTCATGTTAATGATAGATTATTTTTGAAAGTTTCTCCTCAAAAAGGAATTTTACGCTTTGCAAGAAAAGGAAAATTAGCCCACCCAGATATATTGGACCTTTCACCATTTCTAATCATATTGGCTCCATGTAGCCTATTAATTAGAATTACCTATAGAATTATCCAACATTCACAATGTATTTCATGTGTCTCAGTAATGCCAATATGTTTTTTATCCCTCTCATACCATCATATGGAAAGTGATTTTTATCGAACTAAACCATGAATTTGAAGTACGTCCTATTCAAATTTTGGATCGCCAATTGAAATGTCTCGGGAACGAGGAATTCCCCTCAGTCAAAGTACTTTAAGAAAGTAAAAATCAAGAAGAAGTCACATGGAAACCAAAAAAAGCTATGAAAGATCAATATCATGATCTCTTCCAAGCTAAATTCGAGGATGAATTTTTTTAGGTAGGAAGATTGCAATACCCGGGAATTTTGAAAATCAAACATAACGATAACCAAGTCCCTAAAATATTTATTTAAAACCTTTAGGGTGACCTTAAATTCAAAAGTATCCCAGAAGAATGAAACTACGCTTGATGCCCTATAACTTTACCCAATTAATCTAGACACACTGAAGTTTCAATAATTATAAACTAGTCCCTAAATAATTCAAACCAACATAACTTGACCTATACTAAACCTATGAACCTTAACTTTATTATTCCTCTAGACTTCAATTAATATGAAATTATAATTTTAGCCCTTGAAAGTTTCTGAAATTACAAAAATACCCCAAAATTTTCTTTTAAGTATATTTTTAAGGCTATATACTTGAATATTTTACTAAACAAGGACCAACCTCCAAAGTTTGAGTATTTTCACATAACCTTCTGGCCACATATGCAACACATCAGCACTAGAAGATACGAATAACACATGTTATCATTACATAAACATGTGAAGTTTTAAAACTCATTTGGAAATCCTTGAATTTTTGCCTAAAATCCACCTCCACCAGCAACCACTTGAATTCCCTAATAAAATACTATAAATATCCCATGTTTTCATCAGTTAAAACACACACCATAAGCATATACAAAGCTTGAAAAATTAACTACAAATAAGTACACTGTGATATTATGCATTACGTTCAGTTATTTTAGTTTCAAAAGATTTCTCTTTGATTATTATGCTTAGAGCAATCATAATAGTAAAGCTTCTACATGTAAAACAGTGTACGATAGAAAAAATATGAAATTACACCATTAAAGCTTGAGTTTTAATAGTGAATCTTGATAGAAAGCTTAAGGCTCTGATTTGAAGCTATGAATACATTGACTAGAACCTTAAGAACTCTAATGCAATGATCAAAACCCATAAATTTACACAATAAGCTTCAATTTGGTTAAAGTATTTTTCAAACCAGAAAACTAGAAATTTCAAATTCATCCTATGTAATCCATCTCAAATCTTGAAACCAAAACCAAACTACTCTTTCACATAGCAAAACAAAACTAAGTTCACAAGAATCCCTGCCATATTCTGAAAGTCATGAATGTTAAGTCAAAATTTCGTCAAAACGCACAGTTATAGAACTTATGATATACTACATTTCCATCCATCTCCAATCCTAAATTATAATATGACCCCTCCGGACTTTTTCAACTTATGAATTTGGACTCCAAACTTTTCCTATAAGTACTTCAAAGTATTTTAAGACAAAAAGTTTCCTACACAAATGTTTAAATATAAACTAAAGTCCAAGATTTTAAACTCCCAAGTTATTTACAATTAAACCTCTATAACTTTAAAAGATACAATTTTTTTGTATAAACTGACTAAACCACCACCAATTCCAACAAATGTTTATATACCAAAACATTTTATATAGAAAATTAGGTACCAACTCCTCCTGATATCCTTTTTTGATCCATAAGCAGTTCGAAATACCATGCAAGTAGGTTTTCTTACCTCTTTAATATTAAATTTTACGTATTTGATAACTGCTATTGATATCATTCAATGATAGCCAACCTTGATTGCAATTATGTGTAGAAATTATCACATTCATGTATTTTCATATCAACTGGTATTTTGATTATGATCATTCGGATCAAATTTAAACCCATTCTCACCTAATAATTGATATCATGACAATTCGTTGTAACAATTCAGTTCCCCCCCGCACTTTTGTGCATTATTCTTATTGAAAAAGCATCATTAATAACTATAAAGTAGACTGTCGTCTTATCCCATGGAATTTATCTACTTAGCTTATGGTCTCTGATGTTGAGATCCAGTTTTATTGCTACATATGTATGAGAGTCACTTTAATTGTGTTCCTAGCCAGTTATTATCCGAAGGTTTTGGAATTATTATTATTTGGTTTTATTGATGGATTATTTATTTCTATACCCCCTGGAGATTAGGTAAGTATAAGGTTATCAGTTCAAAGATTCTTGATTTTCTTATGTGAACCTTAATAAACTAATAAGTATGGGATTATCAACTTTAATTCTTTAGCGTTTTTATGCAAACATTGAATTCTATAAGCACTACACCTTTCATCTATACATATATTTGTTATAGGATTTGTAGCACCTCCTTAGCATATTTGTGCTAATTCCTTTTCCTCTAGATGGCCCGGGAAAAAGAGGATAATATATCTTCCCCTTTTGAGACAAATACCAGTCACCTATTTTCATATATGACTATGCGAGCAGAGAATAATCCACATGGAAGCAAGGAGTATCACTTTTTGATTTTCTACTTTATAGTTCATGACAAATAAATGTAATTTACCCCTATGGTGGTAATACACTATGTGTACTATTTTCATAATGATTAAAGTTTTGTTTTTCGGCTTAACTTTAATTCATTACTTTATATATACTCTCTTATGCATTCATACCAAAAAGCAGGGTATGACATTGCCACGATGTCGTAATCTGATGGAATACGTTTTATCACTACATATTGGACAAGCATTATAGCCCTGGATAGTAGTTCCAGATAAATATCTATATGTGGGAAATTCATTAATTGTCCACAACAGTATTGCCCATAAAGTAAAATATTCTTCTCGAAAGGTGTTGTAGGCCTTGACTCCGTCATGCCACAAGGTATTCAGATCTTCTATCAACGGAGCCAAATACACATCTATATTATTCCCTAATTTTTTGGGACCCGATATCAAAATAATACACATCAGAAACTTTCTTTTCTTATACAATTCTGGTTCAAAGTTATATGTGTTCAATATGATCGGCGAACAACTATACCTACTAATAAGGGAACGAAGAGGATTAATTCCATCTGTAGATAGTGCTAATAAGAGATTTCTTGGTTCTGCTACAAAATCGGGCCACTTTTCATCAACTAATTTCCAAGTTGGTGAGTCTGCTAGGTGACACAAAAAACTATCAATAATTCTATCATCTGCATGCCATGTAAGAGACTTAACGGTCTCTATAGATTGAAACTACCTTTTAAATCTCACAATGGGTGAAAAGTACCATAACACTTTCGCACGAACACCTTGTTTCCCCTCATCCCTTTTTTTGTTCTTTCAAATTCTTCTTCTGCTTAAACCTAGATGTTCCACAAGTGGGGCATTCAACGACTTCTTTATACTCTTTTATATAGAGTATACAATCATTAGGGCATGCATGCATCTTTTAAAAGTCCATTCTAAATACCGATAAGCAACGTGTTGCCTCATTATTGGATAAAGGCAATACATTATCATCTGGAAGCATGTTAGCAATGATTGATAACATATTTGAAAAGCATTTATCGGACATCCCACTATTGGCTTTAAGATTGAATAACTTTATGATAGGGAATAACTTTGTATACTTTTTACATCTTTTATGTAATGGATTCTCCGCATCTATAAGCAACTTCTGATTTTTTTTTTTTTACATTTCATGTGAAGTCTTCTTTTATATCCTCCACCACACCAATCAACTCTTCAACGTTCTCCATATCCATATTTTGATCTCACAAATAGGATCACCCATATTAACATCTGGTAGTGCCTAATGATGATCCTCCTCTCCATGACATTCCCATACAGTATAATTCGGATCGATACCCTAATTATACAAATGTTTTATGATTTCTTTAACACCCATTTTTAATCAATTCTCACATTGGTTATAGGGGCATCGTATGAAGTTCTCATCTAATGAGGCATTTTGAGCAACCCCAAGAAAATTATCAACCCATTTTATGTATTCTTTTTATCATCTATCCTTGCTCATCCAAGACCTGTCCATTATGCCCCTAGCATATAAACCGTCACGAGTGAGATATAAGCAATATAAGATATGTAATTGTTAAGCGTAATGAAATATTATACAACCTAACACATTCACACCATTAGAAAATATCGTAAAAAGCATAATTTGGTCACTAATGTATTTTACGTCACGTATTTCAGTTGAAATTTCAATTTAATTATGAGAAACATTATGACTGAATGCTAGGAAGTTGCAGGTCAATAACTAATTAATGTAAACCATGAGGATTAGAATGACGATAAATATCCCTCTAAATTATTACAACTTCCAAAGACCAACACCTAATAACAATACAACCCAATCAACCATAACCAACTAACTTAAGAATACTAACACAACTAGTAGTACAATATGAATTTTATAAACTCAAATAAACATATTATTCGATTCTACAATTAACACGAGTTACTATCACAAAGAACCAATCTCTTAAAATAAATGACAATAATTAGTTAGAAAGATCATTGGACTGCACAAAAAAAAACTCTCAACAATGTAAATCCCCTTTGACTAATGCCACAATTCACATTAAACATAAAAAAATCAATCTCGCATAAAAGAATTGAAAGCACATTTAAAGAGATAGATAGATAGATAGATAGATAGATAGATAGATAGATAGATAGATAGAGAGAGAGAGAGAGAGAGAGAGAGAGAGAGAGAGAGAGAGAGAGTAAAACAATCACAGCGGGAGCCAAAACTCAAATACTAAGGAAACAGATATATCGGTGAATAAAAACACACACTAACTTTTTCACTAGAGTAGATGTCTAAAAAAGGCTAAAGTCTAATCCTATAAAAATTTAAAATTTTAACTCCTGATAAATTTTAATTCTTCAATACTCATTAATAATAAATATTATTATTTTAGATATCTTAATTAACTATACTACCAGTTACTAATTGAATTAGAAAAGAAAATCCAAACCTAATCGTTGATTTCATATAGTTGTCAATTATGTATTCTTATTAATTGGATTGTATTTATTATTATGGACAATAATAATTTCTAAAAAGCACATCAATACAAAATAAAAAAATTTATCACAGTAAGAGCAAAGAAAATTAAAAAAATAACCATTTGATTCAATGTATAATCGAGCTAAGAAGATTAATAAATCGTAATAATATTGAGATAAAGTAGCTTACAAAATATGTTTCTCCAAATCAAGTCAATGATTAATGAGGTGCGATGATTAATGGTTGTTTTTCTTGTAGTGATTGTTGATTAACGAGGTGAGATTTTATCCAAATATAGGGTATGCTCTATTTCATACGAAAAAAAATCTATGTGTTATTCATGAAATCAGGTTTAATCATTTATCACCTGATAGGCCCAAATTTGGTTTTTACAAATCACGACAAACTAGGACTCGGGGTTATTATTATTTAACTAAGTACTAAATAATAATTAAATGCTCAAAAATCAAGAGTAATAAGGAGCTTTGCCTTAAATCCGAAAAACCAAAATAAGTTAAAAAAACATAAATCTAAAGAGGATCCATCACTTTGAGTAGTAGTTATTCAATCACACACATGTCCATAAAATCAATTTTAAGAAATTAAAAGCGAAAAATGAGAGAGAAGAAACCTTAAGTATAAATTATTATTCGTACTTTTGTGTAGATCGATTCACTAAACAAATCGACTCAAGCCAAAGCTGGCACAACTGTGTAGATTTTAGAAACCCTAGGAATCAATTTAAATGACAAATTATAAGAGTTATTCTTTGTACCTGCCGTGGAGATGGTGCCTCGCTGGCACCGGCACCGCCGCCTAGAGAGGAAGAAGAGATACGATGTAAGAGATGGTGTAATAGAGATGTGTCGCTACTAGAGATCATGCGCGAGAGGTGTGAGAGCCGTCCCTTTTGTTTTGGGACAATGAATTTCAGATATGGACCCAATTCTATGGTGAGAATGGAATAAAATATCCCGCTTTTCATTTTCATTTATCTCAATTTCTAACTAAAGTCCAAAATAACTAAAACTACAAGGGGAGAAATTTATGTCATTTATATATAAATATGAGATAAATTGTTTATTTTTTTTATCTCAATTTTATTTAAATTTAAATAAAAATTCATCTTCAAAGCTAAACTGACATACATGTATCCTATAAAAAATCATTTAAGTCATTTTATATTTGTCTGACATGACGTTACTTTTAAAAATGACATAAATGATACTTTTTCTTGTAGTGGTATATGTTAGGTGCGCACTATATTTAAAGGGTGAGTATTATCTCATCTGAGCGCACTACCAGTTTAAATATGGAAAATTTATTTATATTATCATTACTGCATTTTATTCATTTGCAAAATATTTTTAAAGGTTTTGGCCTCTGACATGAATTAAATATTTTCAAAAACTTTTAGGTGTCCCGCCACAAAGACGCGAATGATGATTTCTCTCTTCAGAGATACGTAGTTGCAGCTGATGTGGAGGCTTGCACGATTTGAAGTAGACGCTTCTATCATTGCTATCTTAGATTAGGTTCCATTATAAACATTGTTGGGTATGTCACCCCTTCTTTCAGAATTAATTACATTCAGTCTATTTAGTTCCATTTGGATTATTGTATTTGATTATTGGTAAACGACAATTTATTCGGTATTTGGTTTTATTTATTCTCGAATTTGAGTTCTTTATTGATGTGATCATCTATATTAGTTGTTTTGTATAGGACTGTGATGAATTGATTGCTTTCAGTATTATAATTAAAGATTAAAATTTAACACAACTTGTTAATCTAATATGTGGTTAATAATTAATCAAATTTCGTCAGTGATGCCAACATTGAGACATATGAGACTCTCGTTTTATTTTAATAGGCGGCGTATCACAGATGGTATCAGAGCATCAGGTTCTAGTGACTTTAGGATCTGAACGACTTACTATATTTTGAACGTTGCTTTCTTTGATGCAGAGCCCTATGCGTAGGATTGTTGGTTCATAATTATGCGTTTCCATTCTTCTCAAAATATATTGTATTGACTGTGAACTCATACAATGTGATCTGGTTTCAGATGCCACCCAAGTGTGGACGACCAGCTACGGCCGCTAGGAGGGCCAATGAGGGAGATCGTCAACAGGAACCTTGTGTGCTACATGGGACAGTGATGGCAGTAGAGGTGGATGATATAGTCACCCATGCAGATAATGCCGCCATGACTGCCATGGCACATCATTTTCTGCAGACTCAGCTAGTAGCAGCATCAGCATCATATTCCTCAGGGCCAGCAGGGCTAAGGGAATAATGAGGCCACCAGGGTCAGAGACCAAGATAACACCAATATGGCCACCAGGGCTAGAGGTAAGGGGATTCCATTGGCCGTTGTTTTACTTGTAGGGAGATAGGTCACCAGAAGAGAGATAGCCCACATCGAGGCAGGGGATGAAGCAGGGAACCCAATAGGGGCAACCATTATAGCAGTTCTTGAGTCAATTTCTACGTTAGTATTACGTCTAGGAACCAGTTGAGCAGCTAGTGTCATTGGTGGTTCAAGGTGTAATTTTTATAGACAGGTTTAGTGGATTTATCGTCAGTATCACTACTGCCTCTGTGTGTGTGTGTGTGTGTGTGTGTGTGTGTGTGTGTGTGTGTGTGTGTGTTTTAGAGAGATGTGCTATGCGAGAATGATGATATCTAGGGTATGGACTGCTTGTCGATAGTTTGAGGGATGGTGGACTGTTCCAGCAAGGTTATTGTGTTCGCTATTCCAGGGTACGATGTATTGTTTTTTAGGTTTACTTAAAAGAGGGTTGAGCCCGCATATATATATATATATATATATTATATTGTAGATGAGATTTCAGAGAGTATATTTATCTTGTTATATTTGATCTAGGTGTGTAGGGACTTTTATTGGTGTGATTTAAGCTATATCGGGTTTATCGTCGAGCGGTGAAATTTAGCTCATTATGGATTTAGCGATGGGGCTTAGTGATAATGCAAGCGCAGTGTTGTATGACTCCTTTAGTGATGTAGAAGTTGCAGATTAGACTTATACGTCTGGGGACAGGATTTTAAGGGTCCCTATTATGTGCTTTCGACCTATGGATCTCGATGACCAACAATGCTAGGTAGTAATGTATCAAGGGGGATCTTTGTTTGAATTTCTCTTGCGAAACGTCCCACGTGTGAACCTTAGTGAGCATCGAGAGTTGGGAGATGTATGGTCATTAGGGCATGGACTTAGTACTTTAGTTATTGCACGTGTATGTGGATAAAACTGTGAGTTGAGAGTTATTTTATGATTTAAGGCCAGTGGAGCCGGGTAAAGTTGTGTAGGAAGCATTCAGGAACTTTAGCACCACTAGTTGATCGGTAGGGCAATCTCTTGAATAATTAAGTTGCAATTAGTAGGGTAATTGGGTATACCATTACTATATAGTCCTGCCAAGTATGTAAGGTCTAGTTTGATATAAATATTTTGCGTTTGGTATGATTGTGCAGATATGGATGAGGTATAGGGTGTATGGGAGCCCTATTCAGTTGTATTTTCGGTATCATTCGTGATGAGAATACATGGAAATGTATGTGTTAAACGTATGCATATGGGTAAGTTAGAAGAAAAATTAAAAAAGTAACATGTATTGAATCTCGTCGAGGGTAAAGATAGTCCGGATATGTGTACAGCAAGGAGAGCTATCACACAAGAAATGGGTTGAAAGACTGTAGAGACACCAGCGAGGGATCTCTCTAGTAAAAGGGAGGATGCAACAGTTTGGCGATTAGAGCGGAAGTCATACTTAGCCAAGTTCTGAGGGCGACTTGCGCATAAATAGGATGTTGATTTCACCGATGAGACGGACTCGTGAAGTGCGCAGTTTTGGAACAGACGCATGGGTCACGTATTTGGTATACCTTAAGAAATGGAGTAAGATGTACCACGTGACTCTGGTGAGTATTGTCTCATGTGAGTGCGCTACCAGCTTAAATATGAAAAATTACTTTGCATTATTACTACTGCATTTATTCACTTGGAAAATATTTTCAAAATTTTTGGGCGCTGACCCACATCAAATATTTTAAAAAACTTTTAGGTGTTCAGTCACAGGGACGCCAATGATGATTCCTCTCTCCAGGGGTACGTAGCTACAACTAATGTGTAGGCTTGCGGGATTTGGAGTAGCCACTTATATCATTGCTATCATAGATTAGGTTTCATTACAGACATTGTTGGGCATGTCGACCCCTTCCATCAGATTTATTTACATTCAAGCTATTGAGTTCCATTTTCATGATTGTATTAGAATTTTGATAATCGATGGTTTATTCGGTACTTGATTTTATTTATTCTCGCATTTATACTTCTTTACTGATTTGATCATCTATATTAGTTATTGTGGATGGGATTGTGATGAATTGATTACTTTCAGTATTATAATTGAAGATTAAATTTGACATAGTTTATTAAATTAATTGTTGATTGGTAATTAATTGAACTTCGACACTGAGAATAAGAATGGACCATACAAAACTCTCATTTTATTTTAATAGATGGACTAACCACCTTTATTTTAATAATCGAAGCATCAAAAGATGTTTCAAGTCTTTTTATTGAAACTTGGAACACTACTCTTTTTTAAAACACAGATAACGTTAGGGCTGGCAAAACCAGGTGCTGACAAAACCAAGTTGTGGAGTGGAATTCAGGAGAAGTGCCTAAAGTCGATTGCAATTTCCTGATGTAACAACCCTCTAGCATCTCTTAACTCAAATTGTCTGTCACACTTGGTTAGGGTTTTAATATAGCCAGAACGTGCGCCATGTGTTCAAAATGGATATACCCTTTTAAGAGCTAATGCATTAAAATTTTTGTTTTTTGTGTACGTGTGTGTGTGTGTGTGTGTGTGTGTGTGTGGATGTGGACGGTGTGGTAACCTCATAAGCACTTGAGTAACGGACAAAAAAAAAAAAGCACTTGAGTGAGCAACTTGTTTTTGTCTACTCATTTGTTTCCTATCCCATATTGTTTTTTCGGAACATATCCTTTTCCATGTAGGCTTTAGAAAGTAATGCCATTCAACCAAAAGTTGGTACCGATATCCATCAAGGAATTATGGTATTGCCTTTTGTATATGTAATAATAATTTTCTGGGTGAGTTTGATATACTTAAAAATTCATAAACATTATAGATGTGAATTACAAAAAAGTAATATATTAATATATATATATATATATATGTACGAGTAGTTAAATATTAATTATTATTACTATTGTTAATTAAAGATGGTTATTAACTATTAATTACCTATTTTAATAAGATTATTTAGCTCGCTCTCCACATCTTAGAATTAGTATACATAAGGCTCTTGACCCTGGTTTGTAATCTGAATTATTATTAATAAAATACATCAGATTTAAAAGAAGATCCTAAAAGTACATAATTTATTAAAAGAACTGAAATACTCTAGTATTTTATATTAGGAATGACAAATGCGTGCTATCCGATAAAGAAGGTATTTTTGTATTTGATGGATATAATGAGTCATTCTCCAGGCAGATTGTTATATCATTTTCGAATTATTTCAGTAGTTGAACTTCATATTATTAATCACTCTAAAGATTGGACCCTGAGATTGATCTACTTAACTAATGAGAATAGGATAATTTATTAAATTTGGTAGTTGGGATAAGATCAGACGTTTGGTGTTAAAAGTGGATCAACAATTAAGACCAAAGAAATTTCTTCCACATGGAGCCATAAAAAATAGATTAATTTTATATCAAAGCAGGATTCAGGAACATTTTAGTAGGTACATTGACGTGTTGTGTATGCACCAGTGCGTGTGTCAACTCCACTCCTGATCATTTAAAATATCAACTAATGTAAATATAATACATCAGTGTCTATCAAAATGTATGCAAATCATGTATCGGTGTAGAATTATCCTACAACTAATGAAAAATAAAACACTATTATATACAATATTGATGATGGACGTAACGAAAACTTAAAATAGAACTCTTCAGAATTTTCGAAAACTTAAAAAGTAATATGGTGAAATACGTTTTCACCTATTTAGAGTCAATTTTTTTTCTATATTCTTGTTTAAAATTTTATAATTATAGGGTGTGCACTTAATCACAATGTTAACCCAACAAAAAATTAATTTTAAATAGGTGAAAACGTATTTCAACATATTACTTTTCACCGCATTGAAACATATTTTACCCCGAACCAAACGGATCCTTAAAAACAAATTTAGTAAGATGTGAGGATAAACCATAATGTGGAATTTATATTATCTTCTTAAATTAATCATTAATGGAAATTGGAAATCATTTGTTGCATTTTTTGTTGCTACTGCAACAGAACATTCGAACATAATTTCTTTTGGTATTACTTTTGCCACTAAATCGCAATTATTATATTTAAGTTAAATTACTTATTTCTTTTCTATTTATATCGAAAAAGAGTAGACACTGAGACTAAATAAATAAAAATACATAACAATGATTACTTTTGTTTGTTAAATATATTCACGAACTAACTGTTTCTTGCAAATATTGTTAATAAGGTAAAGGGAGTGTGCCGTTTGTTTGTTTGTCTGTATTGTGTTGTGTACAGGCTATAGGAAGTAATAATTCAAAGAAAAAATTACACATTATGCTGTTAACTTTTCATAACACTTTGCATTGATTATTATTTTCTTGTGACGCTAGATAATTTTTGGCGACAAAATTGTATGTTTCAATCATAACAAGAATAATTTTACTTCCATGGCGAACGACCTTTTTGGTCTTTCTTTGAGACGAATATATTTTGTTGCTAAATACCATATCCATGTAGTTTGAATTTGTTTCACCCGTTATTATTGCTGGGTATGAAGTGGCACGTAAAGCAGAGAACACTACATTATGCTACGTGGTTCGATGATTCAGACACAAGGCCAAAGCGGCAAAGTGTTGGTTTTATGGATAGTAGTTGCATTGAATAATATCAAGTCCGCATAATCATAATAATATTTGGTGAATATGACAATTTTAATAGACCATTTGGTGCACCTGACACCAAGACGTAGTTAGACGTCCGTTTCACAAGATTACTTGTAGACTATATTAAAGAAGCAATAATTATTTATTTTCTTTTATTTTTATTTTTTATTTGAGGTGGTCAATCTCCACTGAGCTAGCCGTAGTGATTCAAACAAGCAACTAATTACTAAATCCATTTTATGAAATTTTATGTCCCATCATAAGCATGGCACGAAGAAAGGTCCATCGATTGATTTACTAAAATTTCGTCATTCGTATGGGAAGAGAACAATTAAAAACGATGTTGTAAGCTCGTAAATAGCTTTTTAAACTAAATTTTTGACTGAATGATGTGACATAAAATGATAATATAAAATAATTTTTAAGAGCACTATAAATATTAATCAAGAAAATATTAATTTGATTAAATTTTTACATACAAATGTCCTTAATAAAAGGGTCTTGAATCTTCATGATTATCACATATAAGCATTACGTAGAATATAATGATGTGAAAATAATATACCTCCATAATTATCACAATTAAAAAATATTAACGGAGCAGTCAACCTTAACGATGTCTGATCGGCCTGAATTTTGGAACATACCTCCATGTCTGATCGGCCTAGATTTCGGAACACAGCGTCATCTTGTATATAGCAAGAACATACTCCAATTACAACGCATTCCAACGGTCAGATCTCTCAGTATGACCAAAAGGGTATTTGAAAATTTACTCTCCTTGAGAATTTAGATTTCTCTCCATTTCCTATAAATTCATTATGTTGTCATTTTAGAGTGTTTGAATGATGAAAATCAGCCGCTTATTTATAGGTAGGGACATGACCTAAATCTCCAACAGTAACTTAAATATCAACCGCCCATCAATGTAGATATCCAAGAGTCATTTTGACTCTTAGTATTTAGAGTACCCTTTCATTAACCAAAGTGACTCTTAGAATTAATATAATTATGGAGCACATAATGGAGAATTATACAAAATAATTCTAACAGTCTCCCAATTGATCCATAATTGTCATAAAGCGCGCAATAATCCTTGAGTTATCTTTAAATGATTTTCCATAAACACCTTTTATCAAACAAATCATTAATGCGAGTCATGGCGCTCACACACTAATTCATGAGCATGATCGCTTCTATATACCACAACATTAACAACTCATCCAATAAGGTGTATAAATAGAATTATTCCATAATGGTCCACTAATGTCTTTGTAAAAGACAATTTCTGTCACATTCTTTCATTCACATGCATGTGTACAATAACGACATAAATAAATGATTTTGAAACACTGTATGATATCATATGGTAGTGTCAAAATAAGCACTAAAAAATCCACCACATCAAGATTCCATTAGCTATATTTAAAGACTCGTATCTTTAGCATGCTTTGTTAATGTCTTTCACGATAGCCCAAACATGTGGATTTTTTAAATTAACACTTGTACAAATGTGTTAATTGTCACTTGTTTCATAATTTCTTATTTAAAAGGTATTTACCTTCAGTGTGCTTAGTTCCTCATATAATACCTAATGTATCTTAAGAAAAAAGATTGCAACGACAATATCATAATATTTCAGCAACTTGGCAATTGTGTCGACAAATCCAAGTCCCAAAATTTAAATTACGTTGCGATAATCAATAAGTTGTAGCATCAAAGCATGCTACATATTCAAATTTCCATAATAGTTAATGGATTGTGTTGCACTCCTTCATTATATTGGTCGTTAAACCAAAATAAATATAAGTAGATAAGAGTCAACTTCACACTTTCCACAAAACTAGTACATCTAAGTTGTAGTAACTGTTCGCCCAAAACTGAACAGTCAACTTTAATGTGAACATATAATATTTTAGTATCTCATAACTGCATCCATTACATAATGAAAATTTATATAACATTTTGTTTCTCTACTTTACAATAAATTGAATATATAAACTTACTCCCACTGATCATAAGTTGTATAAATTGAATATACAATGATTAGAAAATATAATGGTATTACTTCTGAAAATACCATAGGTGGGAAACTTAATTAAGTTTATACAATCATTTCTATATAACATGTGTAAAATATCATAAGAATAATAGTTTTCACATACACTAAATGTAACTCTCATCATAATGATTTACTCACCTCATAAGAATTGTACGTCCTTAAAAAAATGATGTCCTTGAAAAAGGTGAGAACGTTCATTTATAACCCTTTTCTCATTACACATAAAATGTTTGACTACAAATTCTTTATGACCTCTTCATACTCAACTTAAATGTAATTCAATGAGATCTCATAGTCCAGTTACTTTTTATGATTTGTGAAAACAAAACCAAATATTTATTTATCCTTATGCCAAATTCATATTCACGTAGATACACCACATAACCACTTAGAATAGTAGACTCCGTTTAAGATCTTCATAATACCATTCCTTATGATTTTATCTACACTTGTCTCATAGTGACAATACAATTATTTAGTGGTCGATCATTTATTTGTTCTTTGTTGTTTAAGCAATCAAACAACTAAAAGAACAAATATTGAAGAAAGTTATCGGTAATGGAATAAATACCATACCTTCCTTTTTAATCACATTTCATGATTTTCAACTCCCACTAATTTCACCATTCATAATGAATTTAGTTTTCTATAATGCAATATGTAGGTCCACTTTAAGGGAATTCTCAAAATTCTCAAAATCTCCCATTTATACCACATAAGTCATCCTTGTATTAGATATTGCAATACCTTAAGTGCATAACTCGATGATCAATATTTATTAGAGATATTGGAAAAATCTTATCCATAAGATTATCAAAAGAAGTCTATATTTAATTTCGGATAAGATTGAAGAGTTTCATAAAAAAATACTGTGATTATGATGCAAGAGCAAAACAATCTTTATAAGCAATATATTCAAAACTTTATTTTATACAAAACATCAAAGGAATGCCATAACCTTTGAGAAGGACTGAAAGATTCCTTTAAAAAAATATCCCTCATAATCAAGTCCAGACAAATATTTTTCAAGAAAATTGGAAGCATTGAGGGTTTATGAAAAGACAAATGACTTGATTCCCCAAAAATTAAAGAGAAGAAATCTTATTTGCATTTCTAGTTTGTTTTGTAAACAATTCTTGCATCAAAAGTAAATACTTTATGTAACACAATAAGTTTAACTGGCAAACTCTACGAAGATAAAACTCATTTAAAATCATAAAAGATATATATTATCTCTATCATTATTAGTCCGAGTGTGCACAATATTGATCATCATTAGTAGACTTAAAAAAAATCCAACATAACAATCGAGAGAAACAAAACTATATCATAACATGTGAAAGACATGAGATAAATTGCCCACTACATTAATGCTTTGATTTGACAACACATATGTTAATATCTCACTACTACCTAATGTGCATTTTATATTTCTCATTAGTAAACATTGATTAGCAATTATATGATGCTTGTAGATACTCGAGTATTAAATATACATGATATATACTTGAATAATGTATATGTTATATAGAGTTTATTCAAACAGTCAAAATCAACTCCCTGTAAGGAATAATCTTGTTTGATAATTAAACTCAATATACTCCACAATTATAAGCATCACGGGTTACTATTGCTATCATCTTTATATTTAATATTCATTTTCATTATAGTTGGGTCACTGTGGTGACTATCAAATATTTCATAATATGAATATTATATTAAGTAAAGACTTACATACACAAGTCAAATTATTCATGTTTGGGTTTCATACACTTAATTGGTGATATTATGATGAAAGAAATAATGACATCTGCATTTGATGACCATTATTGCCTTCCCAAAATATATATATCACCACTTAATTTTTGCTCAATAATTGTAATTGGACACGTAGGCTACTAAATCACAATAATTGAATAAACAATAAGATGTATGCAACATCATAAATCTTAGCATTCAATATCATACATGGACCCGTAGGCAATCCAAAATATGCATGATATCAACGCATTAGTCTAATATTTATCTAATATGGAATGGAGTACTTTAACGAACACCAATCCTTACATTATATAAATATTAGAGATAAGCATACATGTCTAAAATACCCGCAATACATGAATAAATTTTATAATTATCTATTTCATAATTTGAAATTCACAAAAAAAATCTATACTAAATGTGAAAATCAAATAGACAAGGAGTTCACATGAGATATTACACGAATAATAGTAAATGAAAAACATGAATCATTTACATTCTCTTTATGACTTATGTATGATTAACAAATCAGAAATATTGACCCAAATAATTAATGGACATACTAATGTACAATACGGTTATAATCACAACTACCACACTAGTGGCATCTATAAATATGACTATATAACTTTTGATGTCAATTATTTAATATTCACAAAAATTCCAATGTTTATTTGATTCAAATATTAGCATGTGTTGCGCTTCAATTTAATCTTATAACAAACATTAGGATAATTTAAAATGACTACAAGTATAATATCTTCACATGTAATCTCGACATGTATTTGGACTTTAATTAAACTAAATGAATATTGTTGATGCAAAAAACTGGACCGAATCCCATTTTTATGATCACGGATAAATATATGAAAAGAAATCCAATCAAGCACATAAGAGACAAAGATTTTTAAAGTGGTTCGGCTATGAATAAAGCCTACGTCCACTCTTATTTTATTCCCAGGGGTTTACAATAGCACCATAGGGTGTAGAGAGAGAAAGGATGTGTATCTTGTGTATGGGGTTTCTAGGTTCTCTTCCCTTCCCCTTTTTGGCTAAGGGAATACATGTATTTATAGTGATGGGAGATAAAGAGATTCATTGTATGTAGACATTTATACATTATGTCTACATTCAACGAATCTAATTGTTGAATTGCTTGGTATGCTATGTGTTGTCATCTACAGTATAAATGTACATTAATGCTCATTAAATGCATAGTCATCTTCATTAATGCACATTAAATGCATAATTATCCCTTGATCTTCCTAGTTGGTATGCCGACCAACTCTCATCGGGTGCCGACTAACTCTCCTCGGGGGCCGACTAACACTCCTCGGTGTCGAATATTGCCACGTAGGATGACATGTGTCCTTTTTTGATTGGTCCTCGTAGATGGAGAATTTTTACGTTAACAGAATCCCCCAATGCTCCATGCTTGATGGTTTACTTGAAAGGATGGAGTATTTATTCTGCAGTGTTGCTCGGTGCTCGTGAAATTCTTGATCTACCTTCTTGATTTGTTCAACATAAAGTGCATTATCTCCTGGACGACATATGATGCAGGCTGATCGATGGTTGCTAATCTTTCTTTTGAGGAACTCCGTGTGATATGTATCACCCCTGGGAATTTGGATGCATCCATGCCATAGTATGTAGCTTGTAGCTTGTCATTATCTTCAAGTATGTTGATTGGTTTGCTAGCCGACCAATTACCTCCTGTGCCGAGCAACTGAGTGCTAACTTCACGTGCTTGATTCTTCTGATTTATGATCCTCTGAATACTTTGTCGAGTAACATACTAGCTTTTGAACCCAACTCTTCAATCTGATTAGTACCAATCTAGTGGTGGACTTCGAAACATTTTCATACAACTTCTTCTTCAATGTTAGTCGGGACAGTAGTAGTAAAGATCTCAGTGCTGTAGATGCTAAATTTGACTTCTGAACTTCAATAGTATGTGCATAATAACTCCTGAATATGCCTCCTGAACTTCTGAATGCACCTCCTGAACTTCTGAATACGCCTCCGTGTGAGTTTGTAAAGTTGAATTTGGTGCTCGACTGCATGATGTTATAAGAATGTGCCACCAAATGAACAAATATATCTGTGATAGAAGCCCCCAAATGAACAAATACTTTATCGAGCACCTCCTAGATCGACCATCCGTGATGAATATCAGGATGCTCAAAGATCTTAACTTCATAAATTCTCCTCTTGCTTTAAATGATCCACCTGCTGGCGAGGAACCTGTTTCAAAAGCAGAGGGGAAGAAACCAATAGAATGGGAATATTGATGTAATAAATTTGTATTTCATTCCTGATGTATTTTGTTTTTGATTTTAATGAAAGACTTTCATTTTTGTTCGTAATCTTAATTGCTATTGTCTTGTAAAATACTTTACGTCTGTTCATATGTATAAGTTAAAAAGATAGCAATATTGTGTTGTTCATCGACCAACTTAGTAATAAAAAAGTTACAAGTATCAGTAATGTTGCTCGATTACTTAATAATAAAGTAATGAGTATAAAAATATTTAAAAATTTTCCAACCAACCAAGGTTGTTAAATTGTGCTCGTCGACCAATTATAGTTAGTGAGAGTTTATCCCCAACTAACCATACCTAGTAAATTTTTGTCTTTTTCATAAAATGTGTCCGACCAACTAAGGTCGATAAATTCTCCTCGTCGACCAACTACAATTAGTGGGTTTTTATCCCCGACCAACCATACTTGGTACAGTTTGGAATATTTTCTCCTCGTCGACCAACTACAATTAATGGGTTTTTATCCCCGACCAACCATACTTGGTACAGTTTAGAATATTTTATCCTCGTCGACCAACTACAGTTAATGGATTTTTATCCCCGACCAACCATACTTGGTACAGTTTTGAATATTTTATTTCCAAGCCAAACAGGTTGGCATTTTTAGGAATATTTCGTTTCCTAGCCAAACAGGTTGGCATTTTTAGGAATATTTTTACTGAGTAGTCTGAGCTTTGCCGAGTTTTGCCGAAAAATTTTCAATAAACAGAGAGACTTGCAAAATATTTTCATTTTATTCATATTTGAAATAAAAACCGATCCACTAATTTAATAAAATCGTGATTTGCAATATTTTGCAGATTTGATAAATGAAAAATTGGACAACTAATTTATGTTTATAATCATAAAAAGCATGACTGAATCAAAAGATGTATGTATGTATATACAACATATAATTGATTATTCATGTATCGATAAAATTGATCATATCTACACAATTATATAATATGATTATTTGTGCAGAGAACATTGTTTTCTCGAAGAGAGAGAAAATGGGTCTGATTCAATTCATGTTAATATCGGAATGGAAAATACATAATCTTTCTTAAGGCTTATCCCTATCCTAACATATTTGTTCAGAAAATCTTCAAGTGGATCCATAGATGCAAGGATTTGTATAATATTTATGAGTCTAAAATTCACCAGATCCCCAAATTGAAATCGATCACACAGTTAGTGCATATAAAAATTATGACTATATTAAAAGATTTCCAAATGATTCAAATTTGTATATACTCATATAAAAGAGATTTATGAATATAGAGAAATTATTTTATCTCCTTAAAGAAGAAATAATATAATATGTACACAAATTTCTCAAACTTTGTGATTATGAAATTTACATTTATGCAGATTTGTAAAATTAGATTCAACAATTTGTGAATATAAAATCATGATTGAATTAAAAGATGTATGCACAATATATAATTGATTTGATCTCTAATTTTATGGATATAAACATATGATAATCATGATTTGAACAAAAATATAATGGGAATTTGAATAGTCATCAAAGATCTTTCACAAATTATTTCAAAATCAACAAAGAAAATTATCAAATCTTATCATCATCGTATATATTGGTATATTTAATCATTTATAATATTTATTCCATGATATAAAATTGAAACTTTAGAATAAAGCAAAAAGTTATGATTTATGAAATCCATTATTTTTCAGATTTCTAAATAAGAATTAATCTAACAGTTATGATTTTAAAATCATGATATGCAATATTTTGCAAATAAAAATTGGACAATTAATTTATGTATATAAACATAAAAATCATGATTGAATCAACAGATGTATGTATAATATATAATTTATTATACATATAGAAAATAAAAACTTAGCTTTTGATGGAGAACAATGCTTGTAACACGTTCCCACAGACGGCACCAATCTGTTGATGCAAAAAACTGGACCGAATCCCATTTTTATGATCACAGATAAATAGATGAAAAGCAATCCAATCAAGCACATAAGAGACAAAGATTTTTAAAGTGGTTCCGCTATGAATAAAGCCTACGTCCACTGTTATTTTATTCCCAGGGGTTTACAATAGCACCATAGGGTGTAGAGAGAGAAATGATGTCTATCTTGTGTATGGGGTTTCTAGGTTCTCTTCCCTACCCTTTTTTGGCTAAGGGAATACATGTATTTATAGTGATGGGAGATAAAGAGATTCATTGTAAGTAGACATTTATACATTATGTCTACATTCAACGAATCTAATTGTTAAATTGCTTGGTATGCTATGTGTTGTCATCTACAGTATAAATGTACATTAATGCTCATTAAATGCATAGTCATCTTCATTAATGCACATTAAATGCATAGTTATCCCTTGATCTTCCTTATTGGTATGCCGACCAACTCTCCTCGGGTGCCGACTAACTCTCCTCAGGGGCCGACTAACACTCCTCGGTGTCGAATATTGCCACGTAGGATGACATGTGTCCTTTTCTGATTAGTCCTCGTAGATGGATAATTTTTACGTTAACAAATACCTACTTATAAGTCTCAAAATTGCAAGCCATGGTTTCAAATATTCATGCATGCAATGAAATCATAAGTCTAGTATCCACACATATGAATTGTGGCCTAGGTTTGGAATTTAATTCAACTTAATGGTAGTATTAGCATTAGAATAAACAGTAATTATGATATTCAACTACATGAATCGTTGCCCTATGTTTGACACGAGACTCATTCAAACACGAATATCATAATATTCAACAGTACGAATCATTGGCCTGTATTTGGCACGAGACTCATCAAAATATGAATATTAACAATAACATAATATTCAATGTGACACCCCGACTAATTAAATACCGGGTAGCTACTCCTTTATTAAATCAATACAAAATGCCAAGTTGGTTCAGTTAATAGCATCACTATCGAAAACATTTTAATGATTACTAACCACCTAGTATTTAAAAAGTAAGTTGCCAAATTTTAAGTTATGTCTGATTAACATGCAATAAAAGAATAATGGAAGAACAACATGAATCCAATCACCATAACGAAGTAATGAAATAACCACAAATAGTAATAAGTCCGGAGGAAAACTCCTCACAACAATCCCACAACTGAAAATAATAAGACAAGTCTGAATCCTAAATAAATACAAACCAAGGTCTGAATAACTGAAATAAATGAAATGTCCCTAAAAGAAATGGGCGACATGCCCTATAACTGATAAATGTTGAATATAGAGTCAAGATAGATGAAGCGTCTACAAGCAAAGTCCTGTAACTTCCACAAACAGCTACAGCTCGTCACCTGAATAAGGATCCTTAGCATGTCGTCCTTGTGGCTGGGCACCTAAAATGGTTTTTACAAAAATAGATTTGAAAGCAAACGGGTCAGAGCCCGAAAGTGGAGAGTATTTTAAAAACAGCAAGTGCTTTAATAACAATTAAAACAATAAATGCAAAGTACATGTTAGGACGTACTCTCACATGAAATACTCACCTCTCGTCTAACTGTGCACTCCTAACGTTCCTGTACCCATTCTTATGTTTTCTCATAACTATCTAGTTCAAAAGAGTTTCTAACACTCCTACTCGGTTCACGTTTTAATTCTAACCTTGACATTTAAAATAGAGAGTTCTACTTTAAATCTCGGATTCCCAATTATTAAAAAAGCCATTTTATTTTATAACAGTCCCCTTTTATCTTTTCTTAATGCTACCACAACTATATTCACAATTTAACATAGTAAATTCCCTTTCATTTAACCGTATATTTTCACATCATAAATATACAATACAAGCACCCCGAGGCTAAGCTGCGGTGCACACATACTCTGCTATCCATCCCGGTACATCACGTACATAAGGATTACAAATTCCGAATCTCTCAGGAATTGTTGGAATAAACACCACACACATAAATGGAGGCGAACATAATTCAACATATCCATGGTCACGTACATACCTACGCTCCATAGTCAGCTGGCTTATTAACTCACAAGTAAGTCGTTCTCTTGAACTATGTCCTCGAGGTACCAATCTAAATCCGGGCAACACAAGGATAAGAAGGCCCTAAGCGAACGCAACCTCCCGTGATAGCAAGTATGGTAGGTATGTCATACATATAAAAATCATATACTAAGCATTCACACATCTTAGATAATTCAATATTAATAAAGGTATACTCTACATCCTTATACCATTATTCCAAATTTATATATTTTACGTCTCCCGATAATATAAAATTAAACTGTCGACACGTCTCACGTCGTAGTTTCTTATACTTAAAACCTATCTAAGATAGATTATTAAGTTCCTATTATTCCCACGTATAACATCTTTAATCCTAAGGTCCTTAATTCTGCCCCAAACCTCCTTTCATCAAATTATTCAAATTTACACTATTAACCCAAATATTAACTCACTTATCGAATTTCATTAGTTTAGAATAATTCCTCAAATTGAATTCTAATTAAGGTCCAAATTTCATAACCATGCCTACTGGTCTTGCTTAAGGTTAAGGGTATTCATACGGTCTCCAACAATATTATCCAAGGGTTAACATCATTAAAATTTAAATAGGGAAGAACTTTACTCATTCTGGGAAGGTCGATCGATTGACCTTTTCCTTCGATCGATCGATGGTGGTCGATCGATCGACTGATGAATGTCGATCGATCGATCGCACCAGGTATGGTTACGGACTGCTTCGTTTTGCAGTTTTCAAATCAACCCAAAACACCATTAACAAGCATGAAACTCTAAGATAACGTTATAATATCATCATACAACCATCCTACAATAGTGTTAATGTTCTAAAACCAATAATTCATCATTCAAGGGCTTTGTATGGATCAAATCTTCATCAAGAATTCTAGATTTCTATTTCTTTCAAGAACATTAATAAACTTCTTCTAAAATTTGTTTTTAAATCATCAAGGGTCATAATTCTGAGTTCATAATTCGTCCAGAATGTTTCTACATGCAGTCCCTAACATAATTCATAGTTTTTAACTTCCAATTCATGGGTCTATATCATCTTCCAAGATCAATTTCGATAATTCCTAAACATGGAAAAGCATAGCATTAAATCAATTGTAATTAAACCACTTGCCTCTAATCTTTCTCTGGATTTGAGGTTGAATCTTGAAGGCTGAATTGTCTTCTCTCTCTCTCTCTCTCTCTCTCTCTCTCTCTCTCTCTCTCTCTCTACAAATTTCTCTAAGGATGATGACAATGGAGGTGTGGTTGGTTTTTGGCAAGTTGGGACTATATCTTAACTTCTCTCGTAGCCCATTAAGTCCCTTAGTGTAGTTAGTGGGTTTAGTGGATAAAGAATAAGTCAAATTTTTGTTTCTAATTTTCGTGGGTTTTAATTCCCAGATTTCCGAAATTACCAAAATGCCCCTATAAGTTACCGGTATGGCCCAATAATGCCCCGGGACCCAAACTTAACCCCCGGCTAGTGTTTTCTGACTATTTAGACCCTTCCGGACGCGTTGGCGCACTCAAAATAACCATACGGGTGATAAAAAAAATTCACTATTTAATTCAAATAATTATATTCCTGACGCGACTGTCACGCGCGTCCCAACAAAGTTTCCCAAATTGCCGTATTTCAATCTCGCGATAATTTCAATATTTCCAATATTCATATATTGCCAAGTATACACATTATAATCAAATACTAACTCACATCTCGTTAATATTTTTATCCGGATTAATTTCCAATTAATACAATTTAATTCAATTAATCCCCAAAAATAAATATCACGAAAATACGGGGTATTACATTCAATAATATGAATCGTTGGCCTGTGTTTGGAACGAGATTCATCAAAACATGAATATTAATAATAACATAATATTCAATATTATGAATCATTGGCATGTGTTTTGCATGAGACCCATAAAATTAAAAAAAAAATAATATTCAATGTTATGAATCATTGGCATGTGTTTTGCACGAGATTCATAAAAATATGAATAAAAAATTCTAATATATTTAATATTTAATGTTATGAATCATTGGCATGTGTTTTGCACGAGACTCATAAAAATATGAATATTAAATTCTAATATATTTAATATTCAATGTTATCAGTCACAAGCATGTGTTTTGCACGAGACTCATAAAAATATGAATATTAAATTCTAATATACTTAATGTTCAATGTTATGAATCATTGGCATGTGTTTTGTACGAGACTCATAAAAATATGAATATTAAATATAACATAATATTCAATAATATGAATCATTGGCCTGTGTTTGGCACGAGATTCATCAAAATATGAATATTAACAATAACACAAGTCTAATATCATTCCATATGAAATATGTTTGACTCGTGTTTCGCACTTAAATGCACGTAAAATATGAATATTAGTCTAAAAAATACATTCATACATTCAATATTCACGAAATGATCACAACATGTGTTTGGTTTCTAATCTAACACAAACATACATTCATGAATAAATAAAACAACTCCCATAGTGAAAACACATGAATAATATATGACAAAATCGTAACTTTTGCCCCCCAAAAAATAGTTAACACAATGGGATGTAGATAATTATTACAAAATCTCAAAATAAATTGTGGAATTCAAAAATCAATTTTCTGGAAAAAGATATTGTCGTAAACATTATTTATGTAAAATTAATTCCCTACAAAAATTATACTCAAAACTTAATATATAATTAAGGATCCAAATATAGATGCATACACAATAATAGAATATTTATATTTACAATTATAGATTAGGACACTTTAATGTCTTCCTCATCCAACATCATATAAATATTATTGTTGAAACATCAATTCGGACATTTGAGCCACCAAAAATAAATTATGCACAATAGTCTAATTTATCGAAATATTATTGTCAAACCCATAATCATACATCTAATATTCAAATTTTTACATTGAACGTTTCCGTCAATACAAATAATACATAACATGAATATTAGACAAACCATGAACAAAGAAAACAACCCCCACGATGGAAAAAATATATAATATTTGGAAAAAAAAAGTAATTTTTGCCAAAAATTAAAAACTTGAGTTAGCACCCCAGGGATTTAGAGAATTACTCAAGGATCATTCTCCAATTTGCGGAATCACAAAATCAAATTTTAAACGAGAGTTATAAGCATTGACATTATTACCAAAAATGGTAAAAATGCATTTTTAAAGGTCTAAACAACGTTAAAACACAAAACTGGGGTGGGGCTCATTGTATACAATAGGTTTTGTTTATTTCGACGTTTTCAATCGACTATAGGAGTTTCAGAAAATTCTGATCAAATTTTGACCTTTCACATTCCGACTAGTGGGTATAGGGGACAAAAAAAAGTCAAAAAAATAAAAAATCCCAAGCACACACAAAAATTAATTTAATATAGACTCCATTATGGATACGGGTGGCAAACGGATGGATACGGATCGAATACCATGTTTTCCATATCCGTATCCGCTATCTGAATGTACTATCCGTATCCGTCCGGATAGTTAAAACTACTATCCATATCTGTATCCGCTCGGATACCTCGAATTTGAATAATATCCGTATCCGTTTAAATTATTTAGCCAACGCAAAAAATAACAATTAAAATATCCAATCCAATCCAAATAAATATGTAACAAAATTACTGCCTCCTAACATCAACAATTATGGATTCCATAATAATAGTATCATTCCATAATGATAATATGGCTTGAAGACATCCATACTTTACGACCATATAAGCTTAAAGCCATCCAAAAAAAAATAACAGTCGCTTTCCATGACAGTAGAAATAAATATGCACCTTTTAGATTAATCAAATTTATTGAGAATGATAACCTCATGGACATTTTGTCTTCAAAACATACTATAATTTTTATTTTAATAAGTATATATTTTTATTTTGTATATAATATACATGTTGTTAACTTCAGTTCTCATTACAATCAAAATCATCTCTTTACTTTTATGTTTCTCTCTTACATTCTCTTATGTTTCTCTCTTACATTCTTTTCCGTTTCTCTCTTACATTTATTTATAATTAAGTAAACTAACGAACAACCACATGAGAGTTTCTTTTCTCTTATTTTGTACGAAGGAGAAATGAAACGAAGTTAGTTTTTTTGGTGGAGTATAGGTTCTTTAGTCGGTGTATGTTTTGTGTGATAAGGTGTATTGTAACTTTAGTGTAACTCCATTATAATATACCCAATTAAATAATAATACATGACATTTTATAATATACCCAATAAAATAATAACTTTGGAGTGTTTTTGTTTTAACTAGAGTATGTGTTTATTTTGTTTTGGGAATAAACGACTAAGATTTGTTTTAATACTATTTTATTAGTAATACTAATACTAACATTATTAGTAACATTTTAAACATATGTTTGACGAATACGGATATCCGATAAAATGGATACTCCGCATCGGATACGAATTATCCATGTCGGATACTATTACTATCCGTATCCATTTTCTCGAATATTTTTAAAGAGTATCCATATTCGTATTTGTTTCCATATTTTCGGATAAATATCCGCAAATTCGGATTCGGATATCGGACGGATGCGGATTTTTGAATATCAATTTACAACCCTAATTATGGACATCAATAAAGGAAAATCATGAGATCTTAAACTTTAGCTCTAATACCACATGTAAAATAATTTTTAAGAACACCATAATATTAATCAAGAAAACATTAATTTGATTAAATTTTCACATACAAATGTTTTTAATAAAAGGATCTTGGATCTTCATGATTATCACATATAAGCATTAAGCGGAACATAAATGATGTTAAAATAACATACCTCCATAATTGTCATAATTAAAAAATATTGATGGAGCAGTCAACTTTAACGATGTCTGATCGGCCTGGATTTCGAAACACAGCTTCATCTTGTATATAGCAAGAACATACTCCAATTACAACGCATTCTAATGGTCAGATCTCTCAGAATGTCCAAAAGGGTATTTGGAATTTTACTCTCCTTGAGAATTTAGATTTTTTTCCCTTTCCTATAAATTCATTTTGTTGTCATTTTAGAGTGTCTGAATGATGGAAATGAGTCACTTATTTATAAGCAGGGACATAACCAAAATATTCAACAGTCACTTAAATATCAACCGTCCATCAAGGTAGATATCCAAGAGTCATTTTGACTCTTGGTATTTGGAGTACCCTTTCACTAACCAAAGTGAGTCTTAGAATTAATATAATTATGGAGCACATAATGGAGAATTATACAAAATAATTCTAACCGATAAAATATGGAACATAACGTAATTGTTTAGGAATCAACTTTTGTCAGTTGTGAATATAGAGCCAGCAATTCTTTTGATGCAAAATTTTTCCTTTTAGTTTAATATTTCATAGTGTTTAATATATTTCTAAAAAGAAATGTTATTTATTTTTTTATTTTAGCTTCTTTCCAATAATTTTTTGAATTTTTTTCTACTTTAATACATTAATAATATTTTATTTTAAACTTTAATAAAAATTAATCAGTTTAGATTTTAGTATATTCTTTGTTGCTAAATGTGCAAATTTCGTCACTAAAAGTGATATTTGATGACATTTAGTGACAACTAACAAATTAATTAGTATTAAACTCTAAACACAAAAATATTAATTTGTTAAAGCCAAAACCCAAATTGTTTTGGGAGTCCGATAGTTTTCATTATAAAGTCCATGTACACATTACACACTATTTTTTTCTGTTTGGTCTCTAGTAGTATTCATAAAATGAGGGTGGAGTCTAATAGTTTTCGGATTAGTTGGTGGTGTCCAAAATTGATGAAATCATTTAGTTTTCACCAAAGAGCCGATTAGTGTCATATCTCTTTTATTTGGGTTGCGTTGGTGTTAGTAAAAAATATCAAATTTTGTTATTTTCCATGTCATGTCGCGTTTTAATTGGGTCATTCTCATGTTTGGTAAAAATATCATCAGTTTTAATATATATATATATATATAAATATATATATATACACCCACACACACACACAATACTGTTCTTGTGCGAACCAGTCCGCAATTTAAGAGTGCGGGTCGGACATGTGTCATCTGGTGGTGAGCCCAAAAAAAAAAGTGATTGTGCTAATAATTTAGCTGATAATTTCTAGGGTCACCGCTATGTGACACATGTCTGATCCGTACTCTTAAAATGCAGATTAGTCCTCACAAGAGCATTATATATATATATATATATATATATATATATATATATATATATATATATATATATATATATATATATATATATATATATATATATATATATATATTGGTGTTTAAGGTTTTGAAGTTTTTACGCTGGCTGTCGTCAATCTAACAAAAGGAACTCCATTATCCGGCCTTGCGACCTACAGTTATATATATATATGGTGTTTAAGGTTTTGAAGTTTTTACGCTGGCTGTCGTCAACGTAACAAAAGGAACTCCATTATCCGGCCTTGCGACCGACAGTGCCTAAGAAATATAGGACATTAAGTACTACACATGCAAAGTTCAATGTCGTGTTAGGTAAAATACTATAATATCACGCACTGTCACATTTTAATTGAGTCGTGTTAGTGTTAAATAAAAAAAATTGTGTTCTATTAGGTTTTAAATGAGTCATGTTCGTGTTAAGTAAAATGATACGTTTGTGTGCCGTTTTTTTTACGTGTTTGTGTTAGGTAAAACAATATAATTTCATGTTGATTCGCAATTAATTTGGACAATCTTCCTATTGGTTGAAAAATGATTTCGCATCATATTTTAATTGGATTATCTTTTTGTTAGGTTAAAGAAATAGGATTTCATGTTAAGTCGCATTTTATTTAGTTCGTGTTAGATTTTTTTATAAATATATGTCGTGTCATGTTTCAACTAGGTCGTGTCTGTGCGAGGTTAAAAAAATAGGACTTTATATTGCCTCGCATTTAGTTTTGTTCGTGTTCGTGTTAGGTAAAAATGATTTTATTCATAAAAAACAGATAAAAATGTTAAAAAAAATTTGTAAATGTATTTCACGATTTCTCACGTTAAGTAAAAGAGAAAGTTAAGGTTATCAAATGTCATGACACCAGTAGTCGTGCATGAGGTTAATAATGGAATTGAAAGTTATTAGTGTTAAAGACATGTGATACAATAGAACAATTTAGGCAGATCCTTGGAGATAAAAATGTTAATATAGGGATCCAACACGACAAGTCTTTTAGTCTAAAAATAAATTTTAATAGTTAAGAAAGTTTACGGTAGTGTACAAAACTTAATTACTTGGAATAAGATTAGGTATATGACAAAAGAACAAGAATGTAATTTGTCTCTAGTCTTTATGACCCGCGTAACATGTCAAGATGTGAATGTGCTCTTTTTAATCATAATAAGTATCAAGCAAAGAATGGTCTTGAGTATCGGGCAAAAAATGGTCTCATTTATTAGGTGAAATGATTGAGTTTCATAAGAGATATATGATAAGTCACTCAATGGTGTCTATTAACAAAGAAATTTAAATCGGAATTTAAAAGTGAATTTTTGAGGGTTTTGCCCTTTTTAAAATAAGAAGTTTGCTCTTAATGAAAGTATAACGAGGAGCTTGATTTAGTATCAAGTGCACCCCATTGTAAAGATTTTAGTCTACGAGGACAAGGTACGTGTGGGTACCCAAACTTAGAGTGATGGGCCTGGACGAGTAGCCCAATTATGGCGGCCCAAAGTCCAGACCTTCTATATCTCAATCGATTATGATTTAGTCTCTTCCCATGTTCCCATTAAGAGAAGTTCTAGGAAGAGATGGAAAACGTGGGGGAGTCCAACACCCCCACTTACTGAAATAAACGTGTATATAATAAACCCTAGGTCTGGGGCAAAGGACACATGGTATTCTCTGTAATCACTCTCCGGAGAACATAGAAATAATACGGACGTAGGCATCTTTGCTGAACCACATACATACTTTGTTGCGTGATTGTCATTTTGCATTCCTTATTCTTGCTTGGTGATTGCGCTTCTCTAATCTCTTTGTGTTGAAAAATAATTGTCACCACAATTGGCGCCGTCTGTGGGAAGCGTTTATCTTTCCTGAGAAAGCCCACACAAAAAAAGGAGTTCGAAATGTCTGGTCACAGTAGTAATGCTCCCCAGGCAGGGGATATTAAGGAACCTCCTGCTCCTCGTAGGATTAGGTCTGAAATTCGGCGTTCAGATCAGAGGGCTCGCCCAGAAAGGCCAGCTTCAGAAGAAAGCCAAGGACCAGCGAGGTGCACGCAGATATCCAGGTTGATTGATGCATACGAGGCGAGGCTCCAAGAGCAGAGGGAGTATTCTCGCAGGTACGAAGCTGAGAACACTTGCCTAAAAAGAAGATTAGAAAGAATGGAGAGAGAGCTCCATCGTAGTACCAAGAAACGTTCGTACCACACTCCTAGCCCTCAGGCGAGCAAGTCTCGCAGCCGAGGAAGGATCCCCAGGCGTGAATCCCAGAAAGTCGAGGGAAACGGGTCAGAGGACGACCTGCTCAAGCAATTGCGACTAGCTCGCTGCCACAGAAGCCCGAATCGTAGCAACGAGAACATACAAAATTTTGTCCGAAGGGAGATAGACCAACATCATGCCCATCACGGTACCAGATCGACCCGAGAACTGGCTAGGCGAGCTCTCAAAACTCAGATGAAATCACCTTTCTCAAGGGAAATTGAAGAAGAAGAAGAAGCCCCCAACAAGTTTTCCATTCCAAGGTTCAAAATTTATGACGGTAAGACGAATCCCATTGATCACGTCAGGCAGTACCGGCAGGCCATAACCCACTGGAACCACCAAGACGCACTAATGTGCCGAATTTTCCCCTCGAGCCTGCATGACGTGGCGCAAAAATGGTTCAAGGCTCCCTCACCGGTCCATCAGGAGTTTCAAATCCATGGCCGAGCTCTTTACGGCCCAATTCATTACTAGTAGCACCCATCCTAAAAGGATGGATGCCTTACTGACAATGAAAAAGACGCCATAAGAGACCCTCCGAGACTATGCAAAGAGGTACTAGGAATTGTTCAACAAGGTCGAGGACTGTTCGGAGCAAGTGGTAGTGGCCTCTTTCAAAATTGGGCTACCCAGCTCTTCCCTTCTGTACCAATCCTTAACAAAGAAAGAAGCCATGACCATCGATGACCTAATGGCCCGCATCGAGAAGTATGCCAAGGTGGAAGATGTGACCCGCCTCAACATAGGGGAAAACGGTCGAACTAAGCTCTCTGCCAAGGGCAGTGACAAAATAGATAAGCAGAAGAAAGGAGGAAAGAATGGGGGAAAAATGGCTCAAAAAATGGAGGCAATAATGACATGTGGAAAGCATTTCAGGCAGTCAAAACCATCTTCAAAGAGCCAATTTATAAAATTTTCGCAAAAATCAAAGACGAGCCATTCATCAAGTGGCCCAGGAAGATGGGATGAGATCCCTTAAAGAGAAACAACGCGCTGAGATGCGCTTTTCATAAAGAGGGGAGACATAAGACCGAGCATTGCAAGGCCCTTAAGTCTCACCTCGAGGAGCTAGCCCAATTCGGGCATTTAAGCGAGTTTGTGGAGAAGAAGGCAGAGAAAGCGGCTACCAATAGAGAGGCGAGACCTGACAACGTGCTCGAAGATGATGTTGGACATGAGTTCGCGATAATTCATGGGGCATCTGATGCCAAGAAGATCCAAGGAAATTTAGCTCGAATGGAGATGAAGAAGCTTACAGCGGTGATGCAGGCTTTTTAGATCGATCCGGCAAAGTCACAGTCAGGAAAGAGTCGACGAGCAGATGGCGTCAACTATAATAAGCATATTATTTTCACAGATGAAGATCTGGTGGGAGTGAGAACCCCACATCACGATGCTTTGATCATTAACCTCAGGATAGCTAACTTTGACGTCGATAAGTTGCTCGTCGACCAAGGAAGCTCGTCTGAGGTAATGTATCTTGACCTATTCAGAAAATTGAAGTTAAATGTTGCCGACTTAAAGGAAGCTACTGTCCCTTTAGTTGGCTTCGCTGGAAAAATAACTATGCCCCTGGGAAAGATTGTACTTCCAGTATGTGCGAGAATCGTCTCCAAGATGATTGAGTTTTGGGTGGTTGACATCGACTCGCCATACCAAGCCATCCTCGGCAGGGGATGGCTACATGCGATAAAGTCAGTCTCCTCGACCTACCATCAGAAACTCAAGTATGTAACTGAGCGAGGAGTAATGGAGATCCACGACGATCAAGAAATGGAAAGTAAGTGCTTCATAGCTGCCATCCGACCAAGGCCAGAGAAGAAGGCCGATCAGCCCAGCGAGAAATTTGAAGAACAAGAAGGTCTGACACCTTCTCTATAGCAATTAAAGTACGGAAGATTTAGAGTAGAGGAGACCAGGCTCCTCCCCTCTCAACGGGTCGTCGAAGACCTGGTAGAGGTTACAGCTGGAGACAGCGACAGTGACAGAGTTTTGTTGATTGGAGCCTCTCTCACTGACCAGGAACAAAAGGAATTGACAACTCTGTTAAGACGTAACGTAGATGTTTTCGCGTGGGAACCATACGAGTTACTTGGAATTTATCCTAATATGGTTTGTCATCATCTGCACGTCGATCCCACCTTCAAACTGATCACACAGAAGGCACGACGAACTGCACCCGAGAAGGCAAAAGCCGTGGAAAAAGAAGTAGAAAAACTACTGGATGCAGGATCCATACGGGAGGTACAATTCCCCGAATGGTTATCCAACCCAGTAGTAGTTCCAAAAAGCAACGAGAATTGGAGAGTTTGCATCGACTTCAACGACCTCAATAAAGCATACCCTAAGGACAGTTTCCCCCTCCCAAAAATTGATCAACTGGTAGACGCTACTGCAGCTCACGAGAGAATGAGTTTTCTGGATGCATACTCTGGGTATCATCAGATCCCTATGTATGCCCCAGACCTGGACAAAACAACATTCATCATCACAGTTGGATTATACTGCTACAAGGTCATGCCCTTCGGGCTCAAAAATGCAGGGGCAACCTACCAGCGGCTGGTCACCAAGATGTTCAAGGGTCAAATGGGAGACACCATGGAGGTCTACATCGATGATATGCTCATTAAAAGCAAGAAGAAAGAAGACCACCTCTCAGACCTGTCAAACACCTTCAAAATCCTCAGGAAATACCGAATGAAACTTAATGCGAGCAAGCGTTCTTTCAGTGTCCAGTCAGGAAAATTTCTTGGGTACTTGGTCAGTAAGAGAGGCATAGAGGCTAACCCAGACCAGATCGATGCAATAAACAGGGTACAACCTCCTCGAATAACCCGATACGTATAGAATCTCACTGGTATGCTCACTGCCTTAAATCTCTTTATCTCTAAATCCTCCGAGAAGTGCAAGCCTTTCTTCCAGCTTCTAAAGAGGAACAAAATGATAGAATGGAACCCAGATTGCTCGCAGGCATTGGATGAGCTCAAGGCTTGCTTAAGCTCTCCACCACTGATCGCCATACCACAGCATACAGATTCTTTATACCTGTACCTCTCCGTTTCCAACCACACCGTCAGCTCCGCATTAGTGTGAAAAATTGCAGGGATCCAACACCCCATTTACTATGCGAGAAAAACCCTACTTGAGGCCGAGCAGAGGTACTTACCACTGGAGAAGCTCACTTTTGCACTAGTAGTGGCTTCAAGAAAGTTGAAGAACTATTTCGAAGCCCACAATATCATCGTCCTTATGTCACACCCCCTTAAAGCAATCCTGAGAAAGGCGAATTTATTGGGCAGACTGTCTAAATGGTCAGTCGAGCTTAAACTATTTGATATCCAATTTCAACCAAGGAACGCAATCAAGGGGTGAGTCCTTACGGATTTCATAACCGAATTCACAGGCGAGCAAACTTGCGACCAACCACAGCCAGAAAAACAAAAAGGGAGCCACACGATGGAGGGAATCTGGAAATTATTCGTTGATGGAGCCTCTAATTCAAAAGGGACGGGCGTAGGCATCGTACTTGTCACTCCGGAAAATGCGATCCTCGAGCAGGGAATTAGGCTTGGATTTAAAGCCTCCAACAATGAAGCAGAATACGAGGCCATGATAGCCGGCCTCCAGAAAGCACACGCTTTAGGAGCAAAGGAATTACAAGTGTTTAGTGACTCACAGTTAGTCTCCAATCATATAAGCGGAGACTACAATACAAAAGATGAAAGGATGGTAGCCTACCTCACTTTGGCAAAGAAGCTATTGGCTAACTTTGAGGAAGTCAATGTCCAGCAGTTCCCCAGGGGACAGAACAACCATGCTGACGCCCTAGCAGCCCTAAGCTCAGCAATCGATTCCGACTTAAAAAGGACAATCCCCATCGATTTCCTCGCTCACCCAAGCATTAACCGTAACGGCAAGCTACCAAGCATGGATCGGGTGCTCCGAATTGAGTTTGCACCCAGTTGGATGGAACCATTAAGGGACTATCTGAAGGATGGAACACTTCCGGATGATAAGAAGACTGGTCACCCGATAAGAGTCAAAGTTGCTCGCTTTCACTTATCTCCTGAGGGCAGGCTGTACAAGAGATCATTTTTCGGTCCCTACCTCCAGTGTGTTCACCCAAAAGATGTCGAGAAAGTTCTATATGAGCTTCACGAAGGAATCTGTGGAAGCCATATTGGAGGAAGATTTCTGGCTTTTCGAGTAATAAAGGAGGGCTATTGGTGTCCATATATGCAAATGGACTCTACGGTGTATGTCCGCAAGTGCTTGAAATGCTAGCTTCACGCTCCTATGGTCCACCAACCTGCTAGCGACCTAAAATCATTGTCCAACCCATGGCCATTCGCCCAATAGGGGATGGACATCGTAGGACCGCTTCCTACCGCCACCGACAATCGTAAGAATCTGTTGGTCGCGGCTGACTACTTCACCAAATAGATCGAGGAAGAACCCCTAGCGAACATCCGAGATGCAGATATGATAAGGTTCATATGGAGAAGTATAATCACCCGTTTTGGCATCCCCAGAACCATCATCACCGATAATGGAACGCAGTTCGAGAGGGGCTCTTTTTAGAGTTTCTGTAACGAACATGGAATCAGACACCATTTCATCTCGGTGGCCTATCCTCAGAGAAATAGCCAAGTCGGGGCTTCCAACAAAATTGTGATCGACGGATTAAAGAAACAATTAGAGTGAGCCAAAGGTGCATGGGTAAATGAATTACCACATATTCTATGGGCTTATCGAACCACTCCACGACGAGCAACAGGGGAGACCCCATTTTCGCTGACATATGGAATGAAAGCAGTCATCCCATTAGAAGAAGGCTTGCCAATAATGAGGTCCAGCCTTGTCGACCAGGGCCATAATGATGCAGCATTGCTCGCTGAGCTCGACCTAGCCGACGAGCGCCGAGAGCTAGCCCTAGTGAAACTAGCGAGCTATCAACAACATCTCGCAAGGCATTATAACAAGAAGGTCAACCCAAGGACATTCTGAGTTGGGGACTATGTCCTAAGGAAGGTCCTGGGCAGTGCAGTGGAACCATCAGATGCAAGCTAGGGCCAAACCAGGAAGGACCATTCAAGATAATAAGAGATAATCTGCAAGGCGACTATCACTTAGAAAAGATGGAAGGCAAAGAGATACCCCTAGCATGGAACGCAACCAATCTCAAGAAATTCTATTTTTAGATTCTTCTTTTATTCTTTTGTTATGGAACTTGAAGTTCATTTTCCTTGTCATTAATGAAAAACGTTTAACGACTGCGTTCTAATAAGTAACATTTATACAAGCTTTATCACACACCTTTTCGAAATAACAGGCGCATTGATCATTACACCATAGCGGGGAAATGCTCCTCCTCAGGTTTTCGTTATGAAACACGAAAGACCTCTTAGCATTGCCCCTGGCAATATATGAAGCCCTACGGGAGATCCTTAGGCAATATGGCCAAATTAAAACTGGTCACCAAACCATCTTTGGTTGAATAAAATCCTGATCGGATAGAGCATCCAACACCAGGTGTGTCATCGCCAATTGCCACACTTAGGCCTAAGGGAGTGTGACAACATGACCTAAAATGTAAAGTGGTGCACAATGGTATCTGAATAGTATACTGGACTGAAAGGACACTTTCGTAATAATATAAATTTAGAGATCATAAAGGAGCGAGAATATGGAGAATATAATACACTTATTTAGTCAGCTAAATTAGCCCCAAATATAAATTTTATATTAATCCACCATATTTACAACGAGTACAATACATGTTTAGTCGATGAGCTCGCCCAAAACATTGACATAACATCACTTCAATACAAAATACATAGAGTAATTACTGGAAAAATCTTAGTGGGGGTGAGGCCTCTGAACGAGGTAATCAGCCACTTGAGCTCTTCGACCATCATCAGGAGCAGGAACTAACTCTTCCTCGACTTTATTAGCATCCGACTCCAATAGCTACCGCGGGATGGTATCGATGGGTATCCACTGATCATCTTTTCGAAAGGGATTGGGCGTCCGAGTGGAAGGGGATATTTCATGGCGATACCAGATCATTGAGTTCCTTGGAACTTGCATCTCCCTCAAGGCACTCAACCACCCCCTGATGAAGGCGATCTCTTCAAACTCTATCAGCCTCGTCGGAGCATCTTGCCAACCATGTTCATAACCGTCAGCCCATACTCGTCGAGGTCCTTTTTTAAATAGGTGTCGCAGCCGAGTAACATCCCTTTGAAGCCCAGCAGCGATCATATATGCTCGCTGAACATCACCACGAAGCTCTTCCATTTCCCTATCTGAACTCCTGGTGCTCCTGTCAGCCTACGGAACGGATGGACCAGCAGAACCTCGCAGCACAGGAGGAACGTCACTTGAGCCACCCCTAGCTCGCGACGAAGAAGAGCCTCGCAATACTGTAGGAGCGGCACTCAGTGCATGATCCCTAAGATGCGAGACCTCCCTCCGTAAAGCTTCATTTTCTTGCTGAAGTATCTCCCCAACTTGGTTGATCTCAGAAGCATCTAGAAGCTTTGCTCTTAGTATATTCACCTCCTCTTGGATCGAGGCACCAACTTTCTCCATCTCTTGGAGCATGTCCTTCAGCTTAACGACGAGCTCAGTTTGCTCTATAAAGCGCTTGTTCCTCAATCATAGAGATTTGAAAATCCTCATAAAAGTATGACGAACCTCAGAGCTTACATCAGGCCCAAGAATTCTTCCCAATTGAGAAGTGGCAGGAATATAATCATCAACATCAATCGACTACAGGAAATAAAAGAGCAATGAAGATCAAATCATTCAGTACACTAAGAAAAACCTTCTTATTTTATTAAAATAAAGAGAGACAGAATACATCGAGGAGTCAAAAGGGAAAATTACAAACAGAAGAAGCAAAAATACAAGGTAGTCCTAGAAGTAAAAATTAACTAGCAACCTCAGGCTGCCCAGAAGTCGATGGCTATTTCCCTTTATCAACATCAGAAGGAGCACCACTCTCAGTAGGGAACCTCTGTCGCCAAAACAGGGTGAACGTCAGCATAAATTATCTGAGAGACAAGGTCAGCACCTTCGATGGCTGGGGCAGGGACTTCATCCACAACTGGCCTCGGGCATGGGTCATGCTCATCGAACAGAGGAGATGCAACATCCACCCCGGCAGCCAAGAGGGCCTTGTTCTAGCCCTTCTTGAAGTTCAGACGGCTAATGTAGCCTATCTGAACATCAACATCCTCGTATGCGGCAGCCCAACCAGAATTATATGAGTCTTCCTTGGCAGTGACTGCCTCAGAATCCTTCTTCTTCAACTCCTCGAATAGCACTTTATTCTCTTCCACGACAATCAGCTTGCTAGAGCAAACCAGGTCGTATACTTATCGCAGCTCATTCAATTCTTTAACTACTTCATCCCTCTCTCAATTGGCATTAGCAAGAGCCAGATCAAATGATATTCGAGCATCATCAACGGCCTTGAAACCAGCCTCCAGCTCTGTTCCCCTCAACCTCAAAGTAGCATTTTACTGCTCCATCTCACCATTCTTCTTCACCAGCTCATCGTGAGAACGATAGAGCACGACGAAGTCGGTCACAAACTGCCAGAAACAAAGAAGAAATTTGGAAGGAAGAACAACTAAAACTTGTTAAAGCATTAGAAAATGGAAAAGATCTTACCAAGGCTAGCCTGTGGCTAGCTTATAGGGCCAATTGATCAGACCCCAGCACACTCTGGCGAACGACAGGAAGAACTGCCCTCTCGAGCAGCGCAGGATCCAATTGAGGAAAAATGGCAACTGAGGCTCCCTCGGGCAAAGCAGACACCGGGACTAAGGCTTGCCCAGCCTTCGTCCTTGACTCCATCTTTCTCCTCTCTTCCTCTTTCTCCTTATCCATTATCCTCCTCTCCTCCATCTTCTTTCTTTCCTCTTCCTTTTTTCTCTCCCTCTCTCTCATCTGCTCTTCCTCTCTCCTTTTCCTCTCTTGCTCCTCAGTAGAAGACCGAGAGCCAGTAGCTACAGCCCCAGTACTGGACCTCTTCTTCTTTGACCTCTGAGCAAGGAGCACGTGATCGTCATCATAATTGTACCGAATTAAGTTTTTCCTTGGAGGAACCATCTCCTCGCTTGAAGTGCTAGATGTGCTTGAAGATTCTCGAACTCCAAAAACTTCCTCCGAATCAAAAGAGCTACTACCACTGGAGCTCCCTTCACCAATGTTACCTTCAGCACCACCTGCGATATCACTCTCATAACTGCTCTCCTCCTCGTCCAACTGAATAGGATCAGCAGGAGTCTCTTCAGAGATATCAAAGTCAGGGATACTATCTACCGGCCTCGCTATAAAACTAGAACCAACATTCTTGTATTCTAGCAAAAGAGCAGCAGATCGAGGATGCTCGCTGTCAGCTAAGGTCTCCCTGATATTCCAGGCCTTGACCAATTCAGATAGACAAACCTCACTGAGAGCAGGCTGCAAGTTCTTCGACCTCGCTGGAAAAAAAATAGGAAAAATTAGAAAGATCACAAATCAATAAAAATTGAAAGGACAGAGCAAAGTCTACCTATATATTCTTCCCCATAAAAGGGAACTGAAAACTTATCGAACCTCGACCCCTCAGACTGGGGAGAAAATTGCCAATTTCTAGCAAAGAATCCCTCTTGTCAATAGTCCTTATGGGAATCAGGTAGGTTTACTACCAATACCCTATCTGGGCTCCTGGCTTTGAGATAGAGAACACCAGAACTAGTTCGAGAAAAAGAGTAGCAACAACATACCTTGGTACCATATAACTGATTTATTCTATGGACACCATTAATTATCTTCCACACATTGGGCGAACACTGTGCATGAACAGTATTGAAGTAACCAAAGAAGTGCAAGAACAGGTCGTTGGGAGGAAAAGTAAGTCCCCCTCGGGAAAGCATCAAAACATGGATCCAATGGGCACCCTCTATCTCTCTAACATTTCTAGGGAGAGTAACACACTCAATCTCTACCCACTTTGGGATATTATAAAACTTCCTAAACTCAGACACCGACCTATTACCAATATTTGCCATTGGGAAACCCTAGAAAACTACAAATTCAAAGAGAAAATACAAAGAGAAGGCACAAGAGACTTACAAGATGAAAGTTTGACTCGAACGATGAAGAGTCACGAGCCCAAATAATAAGGAAGCAACAAGAATGAAGACTAAGAGAAGAGAATGTGAATTGCTAAAGCTCATAAAAGATAGGAGAAGTACTGGGAAGCTTGAAACGATGACTGCTCTGAATAAAACCTTTAAGTGTTACTAATCATAGTGCACAGACCACGAAGTGGGTGCCGCTAGAATCAGTCCTCAAACTTTGGGAAGAGTTGCACGATGTACAAGGAGCCATTATGACAAATCATTTAAATTTATTGAGCCCAAAGCATGGCCCAACAAACTTAGGGGCAATTGTGGGTACCCAAACTTAGAGTGATGGGCCTGGTCGAGTAGCCCAATTGTGGCGGCCCAAAGTCCAGACCTTCTATATCTGAATTGATTATGATTTAGTCTCTTCCCATGTTCCCATTAAGAGAAGTTCTAGGAAGATATGGAAAACGTGGGCGAGTCCAACACCCCCACTTACTGAAATAAACGTGTATATAATAAACCCTAGGTTCGGGGAAAAGGACACATGGTATTCTCTGTAATCACTCTCCGGAGAACATAGAAATAATACTGACTGCACCACCGTGGACGTAGACATCTTTGCTGAACCACGTACATCCTTTGTTGTGTGATTGTCATTTTGCATTCCTTAATCTTGCTTGGTGATTGCGCTTCTCTTATCTCTTTGTGTTGAACAATAATTGTCACCACAGTACGAATTACCATGTGAAAAAAAATTATGAATATTTTTTATGAGAGAAATGATTTGTAGTAATAACTAGGATAGAGAAAATTGTGTTAAGACGTAAGGAAAAGCTTTCGTACAATTGTAGTCATTAACATGTAGCGGTTTGATTCCCAAGGTAGTATTAGTTGGTTAGTGAAAGTTGACATGTTGTCTCGTTGAGGGGGCAATGAAAGTAACCTTATGGAAATAATATCTTAAGTAATTTTAGTTTACCCTAATACAGTAAAGGACAACATTAGTGCTAAATGGTCAAGTATTAGAGGTGTCATAGGATAATTACTGTATGTTCAAGTGTGAACTCTTACGATTAGAGAGTTAATGCATGAAATACTCATGGGTGCTAGTGGAGTATTATAAAGTGCTCATTTTATTTCACAGAATACCATTCTCATTAAAGATAAATGAGATGGTATAACCTCTAAGGAGGGAAGCATCATAGTGATTGGTAATAACATCCCCTTTCTTCTAAAGTTTGTCATGTCACCGTTAGACTTAGGACGATGATTTGGGTTAAGGATCTAGGTCTAATTAGGAAATACCTCGGTCATAGGTAAGGGATTTCAACATCAAGACTATGTAATAATATACGTTCGCGATCCCTCGTTTCTTTAAGACTAATATACATAGTCATCATGTCATATGTTTAAATAGTACAAATGATTATTTTGTGATTGTAAAAAACGATTGCTATTGTATTGTCTATAGTAATAAAAACAATGTTGGTCTTATGTTACTTACGGAATGGTTCTTGAATAGCCATACATTAAAGTCCTTTTGATATTCTAAGGTGATGATTTATAAAAGTTTAAAAATGCTTAAAGTTTATTAAGGATAACAAGTTTACATTACACGTGGTTTATTAGTTGACTTGGGTCCATGGGGATATAATTAATTGCTCTTAAGGTTTAAAGTGTTTGATTGATGACAATTTAGTATTCACACTAAGTTATAAGTTGTTGTCTAATTGGGGCAAACTAATAATCACAAATTCGAATTCGAAATATATATAATGATCTTGAATATTCATATTTTGCGTTTAGGTGGAAATTAATAGGCCTTAGTGATTAACTGATTTCTTGACATAATAATTTCTCATGACTATTATTTGCATGTAGTAGTTGAATAGTCATATCCCATCATGATGTAGGCAATTATTTGCCTAAGTTTAAATTCAGGTAAAGTTGAGGACTTAATAGATTTAACTGTATAACACATTGCTGATAAGAACTCATGATGGGAAGATACATTAGATATATTTAAAAGTAATGCATTAAATGATAAGCTTTGAATTAAGAAAGTATCATATAGTTATACAGATGAGTTGTATTTCTGGGCATATGATTGAAAAGCGTCGTGACACTATAGAATAATCGCTATATCAGGTAAGAGTTCACGAGAATACTTATAAATCAATCATTTGATTATAATATATAGCAAGGAATAGGTTTCATGTTTTGAAGAAACTAGATGTACGGTTGTACATTCATGGAACCGCATGGATGTTTAAGCTTGACTGCATAAAATGCACTCCATAACTTGGTGTCAAAAAATTCCATAATGAGGTTTAAAGGAATAACCAAGGATTCTGATGATTGTGTGCTTATTAAAGTCAAGTCTGAACCTAGAATAACCAGTATGGTAAGAGGGATAATACTAGAGTTTATAGGGCATTATTTGTTAAACGATAAGTTAAGATTTGTGAAGGAAGTCGTGGAACCCAATTTGTGATTTGAAAGTTTTGTTGATGACTAAATGATATAAAGGCATATCATGAACTCTCTCATATAAGTTATCACAATTATAAGGTGAAAGATTATTTGTGAGTCAAGTTCAAAAAGTGAATGATAGGTTTTGAAATCAATAGAGGTTGTTTGAATAAATTGTGGAGCCTAATCAAACTTGCATAAATTATCCAAGGAATCAAAGAGTATATGTCAATGTTAACATGTAAATGAATCTCAAGGAATCATAAGTTAAGTACAGATAGTCATTTAATCCGTGAGCTTAAGTATAAAATTCGAGATAAGATGATCAAGATTAAATTTTCTTGGGAATTATTTTGATATTGGGGATGAAAATTCCCAAGATGGGAAGGTTGTAACATCCAAATTTCATTAAACTAATAAGGTCTCTTTATATTTTTGGACTTGCATGACTCGTAAATTAAATGGAATTGACGTTATGAGAAATTAATGGGATTGATTTAAATAGGTTATTTTTAATTAAGGTTAAGGAGAAAAAATTAAAAATGTTACGTACCATGTTACGCCTGTTAAATTAAGTTACTCATTTTAAATAGAATTAAAGGAATTGATACGAAAATTATAGTTATATTTGTATTACAATATCATAAAGAAAAAATAAATAAATTGAGCAATTTGAGTTGGGAGGCTCCCAACTTTGGACAATTTTCATCTATTTTCACTCTTTTCCCTCCCATTCGACATAAGGTATTATCACTACATGTTTAGAATACATTTGGGGTAGGCAGGGATCAAATGAAGGAGTTACCTACCTAATTTTCTTCCATTTTATGGAGTATAAAAGGGTAAATTTTGTATAATGCAAAAATACTCATTCTCTCCACTATTTTAACTCAGCAAAATCTTACTTATTCTCTTTATACTATAACATTAATATCCCACACAATTATCCTTCCATTATCAAGAGTTTTCAAGTGTTATAGTGGTGTTATTTTGGGTGTGGAAGAGAACTTATAGAATAACTTAAAGTTTAGAGCTTATTGAGTTTTCTTTTGTACTTCTTTATCAAAGCCATTATCTTAAATAGGTAGGAGTTCTACACTATTTTCAAATTTTTAATCAAAGCATGATATATATATATGTGTGTGTGTGTGTGTGTGTGTGTGTGTGTGTGTGTGTGTTCATGTATGTATACTTATGCTTATTATCACGACATATGAATATATGTTAAAGAATATGTAATAAAAAGGGACAAAAGTTAATACTTGAAAGAAGGAAAATTTCAAAATGTTAAAGCTAATTATCTCTTGCATAAATCATGTTACACTTGTTGATTTCTTGATAACATATTATATTAAACTTATAAAGAAATAGTAGGATGCATTTGTTTCATTTTATTGGCATAAAACTTCACTTTCATTAACATAAAATCATATAGTTAGGATAGACGGGTTAAGTATGTTAAAAGTGTATTAAAATGATCTTTTGAAAATAAAATGATAAACTTAAAAATTTCAGAATACTAATCACATAAAAAGATATAATTTATGTGAACAAAAGTTGGAGAAAATAAAATAAAACAAAGTAAATGGGTTCTAAGTATAAATATAGTAAAAGTATGGGTATTCAAATGTGTAATATTACAAAGTTAAGGTCCAAGGTAAAACAAAGAACAAGGGTAATAATGAAAAGTTATTAAATTATAAGATAAGTCTTGAAATGTCAAAAGTATTATTTTTGGACCAAAAGTATAATTCTTTGAAAAGTTTGGAATAAGTACTAATTTTTGCAACTTGAGTATTATTTTAAAAAGTTGACTTTAAATGGAATAACATGAACACATAAAATGATAGGACTTAACAAGTGTGAAACATCAATCTTAAAATGACAAAAATAATATTTTTGTATAAAAGTCTCATTCTATGTAAAAATTGTACTTATGAATAAAATTTTCAAACTACAGGACTTTAGTCAAAAGAGTTTGATTCCGTGTGGTGAAAACTCATATTTTGTGAAGTAGAGATGAAATGAAGCTTTTTGGAAAAATGTATGAATTTCAAGTTTATAGGTGTGCGTGAATAGTGAAAAATACATTAAAGTGTATAAATGGTTATTAAAACATAAGTTTCGCAAGAATTGGTAGATAAAGTTATTTACAAAGATGAAATACTAAGTAAATGTAAAATGAAAATAAACTTTTGATAAAGTGTGAAACTTGAAAAATTACATGTTGGTATTAGTTTTGCCACGGGAAATTGGCCTCATCGATCTCTATAAAGGAAAAAAAGCCTTAAAACAGATAAGAAAAAAATGAAAGAAAACAGTCTGTAAAGATGCAATAAGTAAAAGGCACTCAAAGGACCAGGAAATTTAAGAAGGGACCAAAGCACTTAGGTTCAACTTAATGCTTAACCCAAATCAATTATTAGTGGCATATTCCGACATGATGAGAGTCGGTGAAATGTCGTATAAAACTCATAGATTGGTACCTCGATTAATCAAGTGAAAAAATAATTTTGAGAACGACACTCATTAATGTAAAGGAAAGTTTATGAAACCACTTGAAAAATCTAAAAGCACGTCAATGATTAAATTAAGGCGATACACATATTATTAAAAGAAAGATTAAGTATTAGTGGGCTCATCGCTCGAGTTGGATGGTTGTAACCCACATTTCATTATTACGATAAATATTGCATAAGAACACTAATCAAATGAATGATGATTTCATAATTGCAAAAATATACTTTATATGCATAGACATTCCTTTGTACATAATATTCTGCTAGTATTTCTCCTACTAGTGCATGCTCATACCCCACCATTTATCAAACTCCCCAGGTACCTTAGAAAAAGATAAAGACCAGGAAATCGTAAGAGGCACTGAAGGACACACTGGCAGAGCTTCGTTTACTATTTAATTTGAATAATTTAAATGAAACTTTTGACTACCTTATTTGGAACTATTTGGAAGTATTTTGAATTTGGTTTGTAATAAGACAGGATTATATAGACTTCCCTAAATATCTATTTATTATATAAAATAAGAAAAAATCTTTTTATTTTAAATGTTCTTGTAAATTCCATAAGCTGAAAATTATTTCATTAATTAAATTAAATAAATTTTACGACAGAAGTGAATAAAATAACTATTTATTTTGAGAGAAGATTTTTTCTAATGAAATCAAAAGATAAAAGGTTTTCCTCATTGATTCCCAAAATCAGGGCGTCACATAGACTTAAAAATCCAAAACATCCACAATATAGTTTTTCCATCTTGTAGTCGCAAGAGTTAGCATGGGTCACTCTTCAACCACTCGTCATGTCACATGTATCAACCTTGTTGATAATATCTCGTTTGCACCATTTCCCAGTTCTTTTTTTTTTAGTAAAACTTTTTGTCTTACAATAGAATGGAACTTTAAGAAGCATCTAAATTTACTTATAATTTCTAAGATGTGAGATTACTAAAGGTTGATTAAAGTTTTAAAAGTGTTTGGCTAATGAAAATAAATTCATAAGTATTTTTGGATAAAAAATATTTAAAGTTTCTCAAGAACAAATTTTGCAAATGTTTGTTAAAGTATTGCGAATAAGTTATGAAATTTCAAATGAGTTTAATTTGGAATAACAACTATAGATATCTAGAAATAAAAGGAAGATTTTGTTCTCTAGAAAATATTATGTTAATATCTTGAAGAAAAAATATTTCAAAAAATCTTAACTTATTTGTGAGAAGAAGATTAACTAAATATGCATTTCAAACTTGTGCCCACAAGCTCTTAAAGCCCTTAAGTTACTCTTGATCATGCAAATAAGCTTATTTCCCAACACAAAAAAATATATGGATGTAGAAAAGAATCCATGCATTTTACAATGCAATTTGTTGAAAAGATCTTTTTTCACGCCAGATATGGTACCTTCACTGGTGCTTCATTATAAAAAAAATAATCCTTGCTTCTAGAATATTTCGGTGAAGCCAGGATACAAAAACTACCAGGGAATTTTTGTCAAACAAATATAACTAGTGGAAAGTTATTCGTTGCAACAATAAAATCTTTTGCTGTGACGATGCATGTTACGCTATTATCCAGGGAAGTTTTTCGAGTTTTTTCATTCCAAACTTTAAAAATAAATTTGGAACAATCTCTAAGTATTTTTCTCAAAACCTAGAACATTCATACTTAAAATATATAAAAAAGATGCACTTTCTAAGAAAATATTTTTCTATATATTTGCACAATGTATTTGACACTTTATCCAAAAATCCAGAAAGGCACACACATGCACATATATTTATTACATTTGTTAATTTAAGAAAAATCCAACTTTAGTAATGCCAAAACATGATCTTCATAGAAGGTTGGTGTGAGTGGGACTGTTACAATCGAATTGCAAAGAATTTTAGCAAAATGTTGTAAAATTTGGGCCAAATCGTTGAGATTTTTGACTGTTTATCTTATACACTATTAAAAATCACCACTTACCAAATAGTGGTTTAAATGCTGAACAGGAAGGACTCCTTCTGTCATTTTGACAATCTGTGTCTCCCTCCTTCAAGAGCCAAAATATGTTTTCTTATAAATAAAATCATTCACACGCAACATTTGTAGGTTCATGGGCATGACTAACTTAATAGGACTTTCCCGTATGACAAAATGAGTAATGTAAATTGCTTTAAAGTAAAGGCTGAAAAATAAATTTTGAAATATAAATGATGAAATATAAATAAACTTGCATTTAATTGCATGAAACAAAGATTGCACCGCTAAAAAATAAAGGATAAAAGGTATAGAAGTGCCGAAAATGATTAAATGTAAGGATATATGTTTCTTTGATCTTTTGGAGATAAATTTTCTCTTTCTTAAGGACTGAATTTATTATTGTCTATAATAACTAACTTCATTTGGATCTAAGTAATTAATTCTCTACAATAACTACCCATAACTAAATATTTTTTCTTTAAGTAATTTTTATTGTAAAATTAAATTAAATCTCTACAATAACCACCCATATTTGCCTCTAAATAACTCAAATTCAAATTGAAATGATAACCATTTTAAAATACACACTCATTCCACCTAAAATTTATGTAATAACTACCATATAGACGCCATTAATTCCCCCTTCATCTAACCACATCAAAAAATGTCATCAGATAAACTCGGTAAAATATGTTGTAAACACAAATTAATATGTATATTTATTTTAAATTTGAGATAATGTATATATATATATATATATATATATATATATATATATATATATATATATATATATATATATATATATATTAATGTTTATAATTATATATATATATATCTATATAATAAGTTACGGAACTTATGTATGTCATAAGATTAGCTTATAATGTCGTCTATATGAGTTTTTCATGCACTACCTCTTTTTCCCTTGAAAATTTTGGATTCCCTCCTCTTTTAACACACTCTAATTTGTTTCCCCATTCTCTTTAAAATTAAAAAACAAGGGTAGAATAATATTTCCCCATTCTATCCCTTACCCTCATTTTTCTAAACCTAGCTTTCTTCTCATTTCTCTTCCTCTCACTTTACTCTCTCTCTCTCTCTCTCTCTCTCTCTCTCTCTCTCTCTCGGCTGTGATTAATGATCAATAAAGAACGGTATCAATCTTCCATTTATTTTTTTATGTGATGTTACTATTGTTGGGTTTCTTTCATCTTAAGTCCCTTTAGTGGTTTTGTCCTAGATTTAGTTTTCTTAGGGCTATTTTTATTGAACCTTTATGATTTTTAGGGTATTTGTACTACATAATGTGTCAGGAGGCCATTTAAGAGCCGAATAAGGTAAACCGTTCATTTTTTTTCTTTTTCTAATGATTTGTTAATAGGGTATCTAATTAGTTTTTGAATTTGCACAGATATTACAGAAGCTGCCCTTATTATCTCCCTTGCAAGCCTGATGTTTGAAAAAATGTCAACGTGGAGTACTTTTTATTCTACTATTTATATCTCTTACTTTGTGAATACTATTTATGGTTATTTTCGATTAAGGTGTTTGATTAATTTCTTCTAGAGGAATTTTTTTTTTCTCAAGAGATGAGGTGCTTTATATGACTTCAAAACAATGTTATGTGCATCATTTGTTTCCCAGTAGTGTTGATATAAACATCATGATGTAATTTTAATTGGGATTCTTGGGCAAGTGAGTATTTTCATTGTTTATATGTCCCGAGATTCCAAATGTGTATTCATCCGGGGCATGTAATCTTATGGTGTCGGTGGCTCTGGATGAGTTCATTTGAATGCTATTGGGTAAGATGTGTTCAATATAATCATCTGGATGGGACAACAGAAATCATGGTTGTTTGTATCAATAAATTTTCATATTTTTTTTATTGTTGGCAACTTATATGCTTGAAAGTCAAAACAATCCAAGCTTCAATTAAGGATATGGAACTCTTATGCACGAGTGTGTATACTCTTGCAATGTTTTCAAATTCTATTCATAATTTTTCTTTTTCCACTAAAAAGTGATTACTATCCGAATACGAATTCAATATCGGATAAAACTAAGTATTTCATATATATGCAAAGTTATTGAGCTCTATAATTAATGTGGATGTGTGAGGAGAAATGCACAGTGCTGCTGCCAAGATGATTCCTTTTGTTTTTAATTTGTTTTTGAATCATAAATGAATAATGTGATTCATGTTTGGTATAGTTTTCGTAGTCATTCTCCAATCCTTATTATGGATTGGGAGTTATATTGTGGTTTAAATTGATAAAAGCAATGATATTGGTTCTATTTTGAAGTTTGTTGGATTCTCTACTTTTCCTCTTATGTTGTAGATGATTATGTGGATGTAAGTTTCCAATCATTTAATGTTCTGTAATGTGAAAATTGTATGAATCTGCATATATTAAAAATTGTACAAGTAAAGGTAAATGGTATATTATTAGTCGAGATGCAACTCTGTTTTTTTTGTGCGTTCATGGGATTTGAAATTCAATGTTTGAAGATTTCAGTTTTATAATTTCATTTTAAATCTTTTTATTTCCTCAATGTAGCTTCTACGTACCGTGAAAAGGAATTGATCCACCATATATAAATTTTAAAGCTTACTACACAAGTTCATTGAGATTTTCTTATAGATGTATATTTTAATAGTTCGAGGTTGCATCTGAAAAATTACTACATTTTCTAGGATCATAGGTTAGCAGTGTGTTTTTATGTTTTTTATATTAACTTTGATAATAGATTCCTCAAATCAGATTTTGAAATTGACTATTTTTTGTATTGAAATGTATCAACTCTATCTTTCACATGAAAAGCATCCCTAGAGTTGCGTAGACTTGCAACTATATTGACATGGATACACTATGATCGTTGGCACACCCTATTAACTAAAACCCTTGAAGAGGGTAGTAGTTCTTAAAAATCTTGTGAGTTATAACAAAAGGTATTACGCCTAGTACAATCATACTTTATTCTCATTTTAGGCATTACAGTTCAAATATGTTTTATGCATTATGTTTATTTTTGTTGTTCAAGACATGTCATGTTTTACTGTTCAAATTTAATATGGGGCTTATGTGTGACTATATTTGTTTTGGAGGAATCGTGTTTTTTTAAGATCCAACTCTTCAAATATGTGTTAGGGTATACTCACTATTCATTTTTGAGTTTTGGGGAGTAAACATATTTCCAGAGGTCCATAATGGTATCAACAGTAGGGTATGCAATTTGAAAATCATATAAATATCAAGACCCGAGGTACCTGGCCTGAGTGCAATGAACAAAATTTTGCATGATTATCTTGGAGTTTGAGAAATAGAGTTGACATCAGATAATGTTAACTATATAGTTGTATATGGTTTATTTTGACAGTCCTACTTCGGGACGATACGTCACATTGGGCCATGTTGTATCCATGTCAAAGTATACGGAGTATCTCACATTGGTACATCACCCATGGATAAGAAGTATCCGTGATTCCTAAACACTAATTAATCCATATCAATCAATCTAAAGCAACAACAAAGTATAAACCCTTCAGCTCTTATAATTCTTTTCCAAACTGTATGTCGTTGCCGAATACATCAATGCACTAACACTGGTAGATTTTTACATACTTATTTATCGACTCAATTTGATGCTTTTTGTCTTGGTCTCAACCAACACATAGGACAATAATTTAACAGAGCCACGTGTTTAGTGGATTGAGATAAAAAAAAAAGTCTGCTCTCAATTAGCATCTTCAATCTCATATTATTCTTGGACAATTTCTCATGTCAATAGTTTCACTCTCAAGAAGCCTGCTTAGTAGCTATGATGGTTTTTGGTTTGAAGCATGCATTGTGTTAAACTTCCTCTTCGAGCTTTTGGAATCACAAATCGGCAACAATTTGTGTTTTCTTGATTTATTGCATTTGATATGGACTGAATGTTTTCATTATTTATGCCAAAATAATTTTTTGATATTACAAGGGTAGAGTCATTGAGTGTGGTCTATATATAATTATTAAAGAAATCCAAGAGAAAGTTACATTATTTCATCTATATTGACTATTTCTAACCAATATTCCACCAATTCAGAATTCTAACCTACATGTATGTCAGTTTGAAATTAAATTATTAGGGTGAAATAGAATATTTAATAGTTTTTTTTGTTTAGTTTGGTGTAATAAAAGAATCATAGTATATTTAGTTCGTAAGTTGTGCTTAAATTATCCGTACTTGACTTTTATGTCTCATTACGTGAGTTTCATATACATGTTAAAGTAAATAAAATATATATTAAACACACGGGCATCACATGAGTTGCCTAATATTAAAAATCGACTCTCTTTACCACGGTGCTTCACGTGTCATTCTTGAATAATATTTTTATTGTGTCATATTTTCACATTTGATTCCCCTCAATAAAGGTAAATGGTAAAGACTTATTTTCACATTTTTATTGTGTCATATTTTCACATTTGATTGAATAATATTTTTATTGTGTCATTCTCTTTATTTTGTTTCTTATATAAGATTTATTGAGCAGTGGAAGCTAGCTGAAGTGTACAAGTTGAGATGGATCGAATTCTGAAATAGGTTAGAGAGTGCATTGATGTCTTCGACAACATTTGGAAAAGGATCTCCTTTCAGGTTCTACTAAAACTGATTTCAATTGTATATGTTCTCTTTCTTTTTACAAATGAATTGCTTAGTGATGAATTATTATGTTTTATACATATTTGTTTCAAGCTGATGTCCAAGAATGGCAACTCCGTTATCATTTTAAGTTATGCGACCATTTATTGATTTAACCATTTATATAACACCATTCTTGATTTTTAAGAGTAATTTTGCGTATTTTATATGGATCTCTCATTTTCATCCCATTTTCTTGCCAATAATCTGCTGGCAATGAGTTCCTTTGTGAGATATTGATGTGTGCTCCTTCATAAACAAAACTTAATCCAACTCATAAAGTTTAAATGAGTTAAAATCTTTGTTTTGTGTTAGAAGCGTTGTTATCTTAATGCTGATTTTTTTGGTTTGTTGCATTTTTTACTCTCTTACATTTCTATTTCGATATCACATTGGTTGTAACAATGTTAGTGCATTACTTTTGCAATTTAAAGTAAATGTATACTCTTATTGTTGTTTGATTTGATTTGGTTATACTACCTTACTAAATTTTAAGTTTATTGTTGTTTGATGTTGAACAGTTTTCGTGTCTACTTTATTTTTGGAGGTTTGAGGTACTTTTTGTTTCCATTTAATGTCTGTACAACTGAGTCAATTTATAAATTTGTATGTTTGTTTTAAAAAAGGTCTATACTTTATTTTTGGAGGTTTGAGGTACCATTTTTGGAGGTTTGAGGTAGTATTTTTTGTGACTATATTTTCATGGTCAAGGTTTCATAGAATTCCTATTAATTTGTTTTTCATTGTGTACAGAACATGGACTGCCTTTTGAATGCTCAGAAGATGATATTGCAGAGTTCTTCCATGACCTTGACATAGTTGATGTTCTATTTCTTAACAAGAATGGAAAGTTCACAGGAGAAGCTTATTGTGTTTTTGGGTTTCTTCTTTAAGTTGATTTCGTCCTTCAGTGGAATAGGAAAACTATTAGGAGGAGGTATTTTGAGGTTTTTAGAAGTTAGAGGCAGGAATACTACAAGGCGATAACATGTGAAGTTTCAGATGCTCTAGGTGGTTCGCCTCATCACAGTGCCTCAAGGTTGAAATCTTCTGATGAGGGAAGGGACTCTGTTGAGCATACCAGGATACTGCGCTTGAGGGGATTGCCATTCTTAGCTGGCAAGGATGAAATTATTCATTTTACTATTAATTCAGAGAGAAGGCCTAAGGTAGAAGAATTTGTAGAAATTGCAAGCGCTGAAGCTTCGAAAGATGCAATGGTGAAGGACATGAAGACTCTGGGAAGTCGTTATATAGAGCTTTTCCCTTCGTCATGTGAGGAGTTGGATGAAACAATTTTGAGGGGTGGATCCACTACATATGTGCCAAAATATTCCAATAAGGAGGATGTGCCCAGTGAACCGACGCCAATATTTCGAATGAGGGGATTGCCTTTTTCAACTGGAAAGGATGATATACTGGATTTTTCCAAAGATCATGTGTTGACCGAGGACTCCATTCATAGGATGGTCAACTTGGGTGGGAGGCCGACTGGAGAAGTATTTGGGTTGCCTTTTGGAGTAGAAGTAAAGGTATTTTATAGTCTCCTTAAAAGATGGACTTCTTTTCAAATCATTTTTCCGCTTTGATTCTATATTTTATAGTCTCATTCAAAAAGTGTTTATGGTTAAGATGATATGTGTCAAAGTGTAAATCACTTTAATTTGAACAATCTGACTTGAGATATACCAAAGGAAGTGCTTATCATTCTTAATTTCACTTTAATTTGAACTACGTGACTTGAGATATGCACACTATTTTTATGTTTTTAAAACTATACATTAATTATAATTATTTTTAATCGGTTCTTTATTTTTAAGCTGTACGCTTTTTTAAGAAATGTGTATGTTTAAAGAAATATTTTCACTTTTTTAAAAAAGAATTTAAGCGTTAAAATTATTTTGTAAACATTCTACATTATTATAACTGTTCACAAGTTGTGCTCAAGAGAATAAAAGGATATGTTGATAAAGTCCAAGTTCTTGGTGCTTTTGTTCATTTTGGTTCTTATGTGCGAACTCTTAACACTGCTATTGATTTGGTTGTTGATGCTTTCGCTCATTTTTTGTGCTTAAGTTCTTAGTATTAATTTTATACAAAATTCTTTAATGTAGGTACGAGAAGTGATTGGATGACAAAGTAGAAACCAATATTCCAAGCTAGGTGTTGCTGTTGTGATCCATCTCCCCCCCCCCCCCCCCCCCCCCCACCACCACCACACACACATGAGTCTGCTGCTTTGTTTGGAATCTCATCCCTGTTACTTTAAGATTTTGATTTTTTTAAGATTTTGATTCTTTATTCTAAACTCTAGCTTGATTGTAATACCATGTCATGTTTTATTTACTTTGTTTCTAAGCAATTGTTGTCGGTATGTTGAAATAATATTTATAATGGGTGACTTTTGTATGTTGTGTGTACTCTTGGAAATTACAGCTGAGAATCCAAGCAGTAATATATTGTGTCACATGATAGTTGATTTAACTCTGCGTATAAGTTGTTGGACTATTATTATTATTATTATTATTATTATTATTATTATTATTATTATTATTATTATTATTATTATTATTATTATTATTATTATTATTATTATTGTGGTATTTTGTATTGTCTAAACAGGGTGGATAATTGTATAAACAAAGAAAACTTTGCCCAATTTTTATAAAATATTTTGTTATTACGCACTTTGAAAATTTTAGTCGTTTCACGATTACGTACTTTGGAAACATACGCTAGTGTGTGTGTGTGTGTGTGTGTGTATTTATTTATTTATTTATAAATATATTAACATTTATGTATAAGTATATACAATTTGGATCTAAAGAGAACCTTAAAGAAAAAAAACTAACCAATTATTTAAAGAATTAGAAAATGAATTTTTCAACCAAAATTGGTGGAGGTAATATCCACAATGAGAAGATCATCTGTAAATAATTTCATAAAAAATCCAACCGAGAAGTGGCTGAAATGAAAAATTGATATATATGTCAATTATGAACCATTGAATTTTAATGACCATCTCACCCACTTATCGGATGAATTTTTTGATGAAATTATTTGCAAACGATCTCCCTATTATGGATATCATCTCCACCAAGTTTGATTGAAAAATTAATATTTTTGTATGTCAAATAGTTGGTCAGTTCTTTTGATCCTTTCTTCAAGGCCCCCTTTAGATCATGCATGTATATATGTGTGTATATATTGATAAATATATTTGTAAGTATACAAATATATGTATCGTGTGTAACGCACCTGCGCCGATTTATGTGTTACATGTAGTCAACCCTGTCCGACCCGAGTGTTAGGTGTGAAGTTCAATCAAACAACCAATATAATATTCCTAATCCAGTTTTATTTCAATCAATGTTTCACTTGTTTAACATATGAATCCAGTTTCAAGTTCAGACTACGTGAAGGACCCATGGGAAGCATCCTAAGAGTCTAAAGATATAGAGATAGTAATGTGAAATTAAAAACATACTTAACTATGTAACACTCTTAAAATACGAACCCACACCCAACTTGCCGTAACAAAGACGAGGGTGTGAGCCAATGCCCAGTGGAAATATAAAAAATACAGTAAAGAAACGCACGACATCAAGAAGACTCTAACACGTTATACCCACATGTATATGCTATTACCTTATATATATATATATATATATATGCATGAAACTGTTTTACTTTTGAGAATATCTTTTAGTTCGATTAATTTACATTAATCTCATAAAGGAATCCTTCTCTCTTAACTGATTTTAATACCTTTATTTAACACCTATGATTAAATGCTTGAAACAACTACACTTAATGTAACCCAAATCATTTATTTACTGAAATTGCCCTTTTTATTTAGACCAATGTACTTTAATATTTTTATTTGAAAATAACCCTTTCAACACACGCGAACACCATGTTAGAAAATACTTAACCTTTAGAAACCTTTCACAACACATGCTTGTGTTAATTATGGTTAAACCTTATTAGTTTGCTTAACTCACCCGTTTAACCATTATAGTTTACTTTTCCTTTACTTTATGGACATTAATCAATTTGCACACTTCTTTTTTACTTTAATCTTTACCGGAATATTCATTAATTCATTGAAGTTAGGTTGTATTAATAAATTTTCACCACAGAACCCATTTCCTGACACGTTCCATATTCCTTTATCTTTTCTCGTAATCTTCCAATAAACTATGTAGTTTAATAGGCTCCACACTGCCGACAATGCCACCATATGCTCAGGCTAGTCGTTTTGGGTCTTTCACCCCCGGTATCCGATCTCTCCTTAAAGATCCCGGTGTCATCCTAGTTCCATTTATGTGTTTTAAAATTTTTCAAAGATCCTCATTATTCCTTCTTTCCCTTTTTACCTGACTAAAGTCAAACTCGAGGTTTTACCCTAACTCATGTTACACTTTGAAATTATCATTTCATGTCCTTTACACTTTAACTTTGATTTTATTCCAAATCATACTCATTTAGGACGAATTTGTGTAACACATTTTTCAATATTTTATTTCATAAAAATGTTCCACTTAATGTAAAATTACTCTTTTTCCTATTTTTTTTCAAATTTGTCATTTCCTCCATTTAACAAGTACTGTTTTCTCAAAATACCCTTATGTTACTCATACTGCTTCTTAAGTGCTTTCAATACTTTAACACCTATTTAATAATTGGAATATCATCTTCTCAAGTTAGAAATCTGTTTATTCCATTATCTCCTTTTCAAATTCATAAGTGTAAATCTTTCAAACCATATTAAGTTACACCCGCTAACTTTCCATTGTTTAACAATTAATACTTATCCAACACCTTTACTAACCATATTTTCAAATTAGATATTTCTTTACTTCTTTATTCAAGAAATCTAATTACACTTAAGTCTACTTTCATGAGAAAATACCATTTTCTTTTTATCAATACATGTAGTCTTAAAATCTTATATTCATCACACCTTTAACCCATTTTTTACACACTTTGAAAACTAGACTTTCTACTTTTTCTCCTTCTTATTTAAACTCAACCAAACCTCCTTTAAACTTATTTACATATTTATTATTAAAATACGAAAAGTTTTTATCCATGAGAAGGTGAATTTTACTTCAAAAATCCTATTAAATGGGTTTGACATATATTTCATTCTTAAAAATTAACAATGCTTTAAAAAATGCACTTTCAAGTCATAAAAGATATTTTTATTTCTTCAAACTCAACAAATGTCCAACTTTGATAAACTTTACATTTTTTTGCAAGAAGCTTTAAAACATTATTTCACCAATGTTTAGCAAAATCAATATTCATTTCAAACATTTTATTTCATAAAATGTTTAACATTAATTTTTTTAAAAATACACAATTTTCATGAAATCCCAATCTTCATTTAAAGAAACTTTGAAATATTTACTCATCTTTTTTTCCAAAAAAATAATCTTTTGCAACTATTTTATCTCATAAAAATATTTATTACTCACCATACATTATTTTTATCATTTAATCAAATGCATCCTACTCATGTAATCTAACAACAAGACTACAAATACACAAAATAGTCTTCATACTAAGAGTATGATTTTCCTCCTATAAAGGCTCCAAATGGTGGTAAGAAGGTCGTTGTTGGAGGATTAACCCCCACCTCCAGCGGTGAACTCAAGAGTTTACTAAATGCATCTTCCAAAAAATCTCCATATGTGCTCCATTCAAGCTTCCAAGCCAAAATCCTTCAAACACCATGAAAGCTTCTGTTATCTTCTCCAAAAATCCACCAAGACTTCTCCAAAATTAGTAGCTCCACTTAAACAATGATTAAAATGGGTGTTATAGGTTTGAATATGGTGGAATTAAATAACAAAGTGGTAGTTTATGGTGGTGAAATGGTGGTGGGATGGGGGAAAGAAGCCAATAATAGTGGAAGACTTCTCTACTGTCTCTCTCCCTCTTCCATATTCTTCTTTCTGTCCAAATTCCCAAATGACCCAAACTAAGCCTTCCCTAAAACACTAAAAATACCATTTTGCCCAATCTGGGCTCCCAAGAGCTCGAAAACTAACCAAATCAAGGGCAAAAAATATGACGGAGCATAAGGGCGATTTGATAAACACAATCTCGAAATGTGTCATTAAAACGACATTGAGCCTCTTTCAAACGACTATGGCATCTCGTTTGATATGTGGCTTCAAGAAACCTTCAACTGTTAGGCAGTGGGTCCTCGCACGAACCACACTCGATCCCCTTATTTGAATGTGGTCCCAACCACGTTCGAGCGACGTCAATCTCATTCAAAACCTCCTTTCTCAAAATTAAAATTCTTATCCACAATTTTACTACAATTATTATCATACCTCACTTCATTACAATTTATAAAAAATTTAATTGAAATATTTGGGCAGGGTAGTACAAACTTCCATTCTTGAAGAATTTCTTCCCCAAAATTCTCGATCCGTTTATCCTTAAGATTACGGGGTTCACCAACTTCTATTCTAAGCCATAGAAATCCTTCAAGACAAGATCATCGAAGTAATAAATACTAAGATCACACTACGCGCCCCTATACGGGGTTTGTCACCTAATAATCAACATGCGACATGAAAATGCTCACCATTTTACTAACCGCAAACGTCATATAATCAACTCCTAGTCTCCACTCACTTAATGATCATGTCCAAACAACTTTCAATACTACCTACGCTAGTACCCAACAAACTCTGGTGCCTCCATGAGCAACCATCTTCTAGTGATCAACTCTTACCCAACATGAACCGTAACATAACTATCATTATAATCATGTAACAACCCGTTCTTTTGGAGACGATTAAATTCCATAATTAAAAATAAATTGGAATTTGGGGAATTTTCTTAAATAGTAATTTTTGAGATTTTCGAGGATTAAATGAGTTTCGAAGGATGTTGTGATTATTTTTGGGACTGTATAGGTCGAAATATTTTAATTATATGTCGCCGTGGAGAAAAGCGATACGAGGCAAGATTTTTAATTAGAAAACCCGCATTTATTTATTTTGGGTTGGAATAGTGATTTGCGGTCAAGTACCTCGGATGAGAATTTCGACTACGCCATGATTCTCGGAATGGTCGAGATAGTCGGAAAAGAGTATCCGATAGTCGAAAATGATTTTCCGGTAATTTTAGAGGTAAAAATAACTCGTAATTGGGTAAACGAGTCGTTTTTGGGTTTTAAGGGGTTAAACCCTTTTCTTTCTATATAAAGAGAGGGAGAGGGAGAAAAAGAGAAAGAAAGAAGAGAAAAGAGAGAGAAGAGAGAGAGGAAGAAGAAAAGAGGAAGAAAAGGGGAGATTCCGGCCTACCTCCGCGGGATTCGGCTCGAGGTCGTCGGATTTTATCCACGAGGCAAGTGTTTACTTGTTTTATTTATCTTTTTACATAAATATCTCATACCGTAGTTTGGTATAAACAAACCCTAATGGTTTTGGGGTGGGTTATCGTGGATAAAATGGGTTTTTGGGAGTTAAAACAATTAAACCCCAAATAATATTTCAATTTATGGAACTTAGGTTTTAACCTAAATTAATTGGTGGTTTTTGGTTCTAGGATGTTTAGAACCCTTAATATATGTGTATTTGTAGTTGGTTGAGGTTGTAGGACGTTGGGTGAGGCGACAAAAGCTTGGGAGAAGCTTTAATGGCCGAAATCGTCTCGGAGAAGACGATGAATAGTAACCCATCACTTTAGGGGGCCGTTTTGGCCAGGAAAAGAAATGATTTAGCTTTTGGACAAAACACGAAAGTTGTAGATCTTTTTGATACGGTCGCGTGAGCGCCAACCACGTATTTTTCTAATTTTTCTACGATTTGATATGATTTTTACAAGATGACAGCTCCGGGTTGAAATTAACTCGGAAATCAAATCGGGAATTGGAAAAATTACGGCTAGAATTAATCGTGTAGATGTGTGCGATTATTTTCAGTGTAGTTTAGAAACTCCGTTAATGAATTTGGGTGGTTGGATTAAGGAATTGAGGAATTTTAATTTGGGAGACCTGGTGTGACCGGTCGACCGCGCCCCTAAGGCCGGTCGACCGCGTCAAGGAGAAAGGGCCTACTGCTTTGTTTCGTAGGCTTATTTGTAACCCGCGGTCGACCGGGGGTCTAGGACCGATCGACTGGTGCCTTGTTTTCAGCCCAAGATTTTGGAGATTAGGATTATTTCTCCTTTTTGAGTTTAATGTTTAAGGGCCTTCCAAATTAGAGATTATGGAGGGTTATGTCCTAAAGGACTTGAGGAATTGGGAGTGTATATATATGTGTATATTCACTTAGAGTGAATTAGTATAATTGGAGATATCCAAATGAATCCGTAGATGGGATTTTGATATATATTACTTATTAAAGTAAGAATATACTTTGGGTTTAGTATTATGCATATATGAATGCATGATTATGATTCTTTGAGAGAATCTTTGGTATTATTGGTCATCGATAGATGGTTTAGCAAATATGGCCATTTTTATATATTCAGGCAGGAATATATGGTGTGTATATATATATATATATATATATATATATATATATATATATATATATATATATATATATATATATACTATGTGATTAAAGTATATATATGAATTAAGGGAAATGACTTTTGAAAATGTAAAAATAAATGTTTTCAAAAAGGAAAGATAAATGATTTTCTTAATTAATAAAAATGAGGATACACACCTCTCTAAATCGCTATCATAAGGAAAGTTGCGTGCGTATGGTGAATCCCCCTGACAAATTAACGCAGGGTGGATATAATCCTATAGGCCATATGAGCGTTTGTTGTATTTTTTCTGCGCTGGTTAGGAGATTCTGGGTGTGGTCTTGACTATCCCGCAGGCATATGGCCTCTTCCCGATGTCTTGCGATATAGGATCCCAGGTTGTCTTGATTGTAGGCCCTGGAAGATGATAGCCATTTAGGGGCGCGCACAGTGGAGAAATCCAGACGGGCGGTCTAAGAACGCGTTATATATTAAAGCAATTCATGATAATGGATTGACTTTAATTACATTTCCTGGATATAGGAAGGGAAATGGGATAAAGATTTGGCTTCGGTAACACTCCCGGATGGAAGAAGGGTTGTGGAAGCATATGATATGATCAAAGAATTTTTATGATAATGAAAATGGCTTTGAATACATTTCCTGAGTATAACAAGGGAAATGGGATGATATAAAATGGAAAAGCATTTTTTTATGATAATAAAATTGGCTTTTAAAAGTATATGAATTGTTAAAGCAATTCATGATAATGAATTGTATTTTATATTTACATTTCCTGAGTATAAAGAGGGAAATGGAAAGTTTTGAGAAAAATGAAAGTATTGATAAATACTTGATATATGAATCCTCAGTCATTATGGAAATATGTATATATAAATGGATGAATCGAGTACCGAGGGTCTAATGGATCCCGATGATCGACCTTGCCGCATAGTAGTGTATCACTACACCAAAATGGGCAAATTGTCACCTTTCAGCCGGCCAGTCTTGTCAAGGTCATTGACCGTGACAAAAAAATACGCGTTTTATGTCACGGTCATTGACCTTGACACGACCGTGACAACGAATTGTCACGGTCATTGACCGTGACAATTCGTGTCACGGTCAATGACCTTGACACGACCGTGACAACTTTTCCAGCAAAAACCCTTTCCCCTTCTTTTTTCCCTCCCACCATTCCCTCCCTCTCTCTCTCTCTCGACGCTGCTCTCTCTCTCTCTCTCGACGCTGCTCTCTCTCTCTCTCTCTCTCTCAGGTCCAATTTCTCTCTCTCTCTCTTCCATTTATATATATATTTGTCTGTATAGTTATGTGTGTGTGTGTATATATATCTGTGTGTATGTGTGTGCGTGTGTGGGGGGTGGGGCAGGGTGGGGCGGGGTGGGGTGGGGCAGGGTGGGGGGAGGGGGTGGTGGAGGGGGGCAGGGGGTGGGGCAGGGTGGGGGAGAGGGCAGGGGGTGGGTGGGGCAGGGTGGGGGAGGGGGTGGTGAAGGGGTGGAAGGGGGTGGGGCGGGGTGGGGCAGGGTGGGGGAGGGGGTGGTGGAGGGGGCAGGGGGTGGGGTGGGGTGGGGTGCGGTGTGTGTGTGTGTGTGTGGTGTGTTTTGGGGGAGGGGGGGAGGGGGTGGTGGAGGGGGGCAGGCGGTGGGGCGGGGGTGGGGGAGGGGGTGGTGTCATTTTTCATAATTTTAGCATTAGTAAACATAGGATAAAAATATCTGATTAATTCCTAGGTTAAATTAAATTAAATTAATTTTAGTGCTTAAATATTATTAAATGGTTTTGAATTTTTTAAATATTATTAAATGGTTTTGTAGTGTAGTGGATTCCACCATATTCTGTTATGTCTTCTTTACTAACTAGAATCTTGTTGCAGATAGGATTCCCTTTAGGGTCTTATGTCTTGAATTAATCTGAGGGGGTGGGGGTGGGTGGGGTTTTGAATATTATTTACATTCAAAATAAATAATTGATAATAGTTGGATAATAATTGGATAATAATTGTTTTTATACCTATAGAACAGCTTAGATAGTGTGTGTGTGTGTGTGTATGTGGTCAATACATGAATTTATTTTTGTATTTGAATTATCCCATGAATTTATTTTTGTATTTGAATTAACCCATTATATGAAACATACTTGAAATTAAATATAGTGCGCATAGATACTAGCATTCTAGTTCTTATGCGTACGCATTCAATAACCCTTAGACCCGTTCGAGAGTCATTACCCCTGTAATGAGATCTCTCGAATTGTCCCGTTTGGACAGTTTGAGACTGTATAATTTTTGTATAATATTCTTATTGGCTTAAAGTTGTTACTTTTGGAGGAAGTTCTGCAGTCGTATCTTAATGTTCTCTGGGTACATACTAGATTGACAAGTGTGACTGTTATTTTAATTGACCAATTGAAATAACACTCACACCTGCCAATCTACGTCGTGTACTTGGAGAACTAAGGGGATATGTTGTCGAATTTTTTTCAAATCGTAACAATGTGCATGAGCTGTTAAGTATATTACAGAAAAATGCATTCTTGAATGGGATAGGACCACATACCCTTTAATAGGATAATTAAATGATGGGATAATTAAAAAAACATACTATAAATCTAAGTTTTGTTTACCTTTAATAGGTGTTTAGTTGGGGTAGCTGTGATGGGATATCCGAAATACAAAGAGTGGATGGGTGAGACTAATAGAATGGGGGATGTGTTTCGCAGAGGTGCTAACGAATTTGTGAAATATGCAAAGAGATGTCGTAATGATGAAGAGTTTCCGTGTCCGTGTGCTAGGTGTAAGAATGGTAAGGTGTTTGAGTGGAAAACAGTTGAACTACATTTGTTAAGATCGGGTATGCAAGATAGTTATCGATTTTGGAGTTTTCACGGTGAATTGAAAGTTCCTTTTGTCCCTGACCAACCTTCACAACATCCTTCAACAAGTAGAATAGATGAAGAAGGGGACGACGTAGATCATAATATGTTAGAGGATTTAGTTAGTGATGCGTACGGAGTTTATGAAGCCGAGGAGAATGAGGTTACTGATGATGTAGAAGATTCAAGTGCTCGTGAAGATAACACGATAAAACTTGACGATGACTACCAAAGTTTAAAATTTAAGGCGACCCAACCGTTATACTCTGGCTGTGAGAGAGATCAAACAACTTTACATGCCATGGTTGGTTTGCACAGTTTGAAGACGCAGTACGGTTTGTCTGGCAATAGCGTGACGGGAATTCTGAAATAGGTGAAGGGCTTATTACCCAAGGTGAATACACTTCCAAATAGCTATCCTGTTATGAAGAACAGTTTGAAAGGTTTGGGAATGAAGTATAAATCAATTCATGCTTGTGTGTATGACTGCATACTATACCGAAAGGAGTATGAAAATCTCGATCGTTGTCCGGTATGCGATGAACCTAGATATGTCCAATCTACTAGTAAGGAAGGCACAAGCTCAAAAGTGCCTCAAAAAGTATTGAAATATTTTCCCGTTGGGCTTAGATTAAAGCGATTTTTCACAGTACCATGGATTGCAGAGGCAACGACTTGGCATGCTAGGGCAGAAGTAGGGGGTAATATCATGCGTCATCCTATTGATTCTACTGCCTGGCGGAGGATGAATTATGAGTATCCCGATTTTGCTCGAGAACAACGCAACATTCGTTTGGCTATATCAACAGATGGTTTCAATCCATTTGGAAATCTAAGCACCAATCAGAGTGTATGGCCAGTGATCCTATCCCCACTCAACCTCCCTCCTTCACAGTGTATGAGACCTGAATTTTCGATGATGGCTTTATTGATACCTGGGCCAAAGGCACCAAGTGAAGACATTGATATCTACCTGGCTCCTTTGGTAGAAGAATTAAATGAGTTGTGGGAAGAGGGTGTGCAATCATTTGACTCTTTTAGAAAAGAAGAGTTTACGCTGAAAGCTATGTTGATGTGGGCAATTCATGATTTTCCAGCTTATGGGACATTATCCGGATGTGTAGTACATGGTTATTTGGGGTGTCCTATTTGTGGAGAGGAGACTGAATCTCTTCGTCTATCCTCCAGCTTAAAAAATGTATACCATTGCCACAGGAGGTTTTTACCCCCAGCTCATAGTTTCAGATTTGAGAAAGCTTCCAATTTTTTATTGGGCGGAGTTGAACATAGGCTACCGCCGAGACAACTTTCGGGTTCAGAAATTGAAAATAAATCTTCTGAATGTGGCCTAAATATGCCAGGTAAGAATCCCAAATTTAAGAATGTCAAGCATAAGAAGACCCCGACTGGGAATGAAACTGAGATAAGAAAGGCATGGTCTCGGAGGTCAATTTTATTTGACTTGCCTTATTGGAAGAAAAACCCGGTGCGCCATGTATTGGATGTGATGCATGTAGAGAAGAACTTCACTGAACATATTGTGGGTACTTGCCTTGGGGGGAGTCATTCGAAGGATGGAGAAAATGCACGAAAAGACCTTAAAACGTTAAAACTTAAACCACAACTATGGTTGAAAGAAGATAGTAGGGGAAGGACAATAATTCCCCCTGGTGCGTTTATTTTGACGAGTGAGGAAAGGAAGGTGCTTCTAGACACAATATATAATTTGAAGGCCCCATCTACTTTTTCGTCCAACTTGCAAAGGATTGTGAATTATGCTACTCATGATTTACATAAGTGTAAGTCCCACGATTGGCATGTGATCATGCAATTGGTTCCTCTATTGTTTAAGCACTGTTTCTCCAAGCACAAGGATTTGCGTAGGGCTATTATGCAAATTAGTATTACCTTCTCCCTCTTGTGTGAGAAGGTATTGAATCGAGAACACATAGTGGCCGCAAAATTGGCTGTGAACGAAGCGATTTGTGTATTGGAGAAGTACTTTCCCCCAGCATTCTTTGACATAAGTGTTCACTTGTTGGTACACCTATGCGACGAGGCACTTCTTTGTGGTCCAGTTAGATATCGGTGGATGTATCCGTTTGAAAGATTGATGAAAGTTTTTAAAGATTACGTCAAGAATACGCGATATATTGCAGGATCAATTGCAGAGGAATACATCATCGTGGAGTCATCAATATATACTCGGGAATATATGACTGACTCTACCAGCGTTGATGACACTGATGAATTCCTCGATGATGGTGGTAATGTGATGGGAAAACGAGTGAAATTAACGAGTTTGCAACATGAACAAGTAGCTCGTTATCTATTTGACACACATGAAGATGTCGAAGAATGGAAAAAGTAAGTTTCGAATATTATAATGTTTAACATTATTTTAGATTATTTTATACATGATTAATTTTGTAATATGCAGTAAATATGAAGCCTGTGAGAACAATAAAAGACGAAAAATAGTGGTACAATCAGACAGCGAATTTAGGCTATGGTTGACACAAGAGGTAATTACAATGAAAACAGTCGTTATATAACGTTACATTACACTCAAATTTTACCACTAATATAATTAATTTATCTATATTCTCAGCTCCTAAAGATGGGTGATGCGACATCAAGGCTTGCTCGTCTAGCCACTGGACCCTTGTTCGTGGCACAAGAGTACAAAAAATATCGATTGAACGGTTACATTTTCGGTGCTAAAGTGTACAAGGAAAGTAAAAATGTACAGAACTCGGGAATTTCATACAAGGCTCTTACTTTCTTTCGAGCGAGCGCAAAAGATAAAAACCTCGTTGAAGCTGAAATGACTTACTATGGTGTAATCCAAAATATATTTGAATTGGATTATATAAGCTTCAAAGAGGTTGTATTTTACTGTGAATGGGTAAGAGTTGAGGATAAAAATGCTTCTAAAGTTGATCCTGTCACCAATTTGATCATGGTTGACTTGTCCAAGTTGAAGAGCAAAGACCACGTGAGCGATGAGCCGTTTGTTTGTGCATTTCAAAAGGTTAAGCAAGTGTTTTACTCGGAGTATATCAACAACGAGCCGTGGTCAATTGTCCAACACGCGCCAAGGCGTCTAAATAGTAGTGTGGATGACTTGGCTGCTCCTACCGAATATCAATTCATTTTTTATGATAACCCGAATTTGAAACCATTTTTCAATTTGTAATAATTATTTCAATTTGTACCGAAACATCCATTTTTAATGCTTTTACTTGATCTGCACTTTATCATTTTCACTCTTGTGTAGTGTGCGTGTGTGGAGAGGAGATTAATACATAAATATTCCAACTACATCTAAGTTTTGTTTATACTAATCCATGAATATACGCTTCTTACCTTTAATAGGTGATTAGTACATAGTTATTTGGGGTGTCCTATTTGTGGAGAGGAGACTGAATCTCTTCGTCTATCCGAACACTAAGAAATGCCATAATCCTATGGAGCGATGCTCTGCAAATTCCTCCCAACCGTTATGTAGCCAAACATCACCGGTTGAAGTTGTCAATTCCACTTTCCATACCCCACCACTTTCCATACCCCATTCAAAGGTAGAGTTGACAACTTCAACTGCTGATTTTTGGCTACACAATGGTTGGAAGGAATTTGCAACGCATACCTCCATAGGATTATGGTATTTCTTAGTGTTTAGATATGAAGAGAATTATAATTGACACGATTGCTCGGGGTACATTAGTTGGAAGGAGGTGCCATATGAGCTCAAGTTAGCTGTTTGAGTGACACTACAGGTAATGTATTTATATTTATATGTCAATTTCGATTTCGATTTCAATTACGATTTATATTTATCTATATTTGAGTGGTGGATACTAATTTTACTTTATTTCAATTCAGGGGACAGGGAGTGGCCCTAAGGGTAGGCCACATATGCTCTATACTTATGTCGCTATTCGGACGAGAAGGGAAGGATAAGGAGGTGTTCCCGAGCGTCGCGGTACAAAATCTCTTTTCCATGCAAATAGTTTGTAGATTTGAGATAAAATGATGGTTATGTTGTTTCTTTTTAAATAGTTTCTTATTTGAATATATATTTGCATTATCTTTAGTTTGTTCGGATATATGATGTTTGGAACATGTACAACGTTGCTATAACAGGTACAAATATACTGCTGGGCAGTGGCAGTGGCCATACTGCCCAGCAATTTTTTTTTAATTCTGCCCAGAATTGTCACGGTCATTGACCGTGACACGTCCGTGACAAAATTGACACGGGCGTGTCACGGTCAATGACCGTGACAATTTTTTCAAAAGGGTCACGGCTTTGTCACGGTTTATAACCGTGAAAAACGTGTTAAGATCAATGACCGTGACACGACCGTGACACAAAACGCGAGTTTATTGTCAAGGTCAATGACCGTGACACGACCGTGACAAAAAAAGTTGTCTCGCCTCGAAATGTCATGGTCATTGACCTTGACAAGGTGAATTTGTCAAGGTCAATAACCTTGACAAATGGGCAGATTTGGTGTAGTGTATCGGGGGGGTTCCTTGTTTGGATTTCGCTTTGCGAGACACCCCACGAACGAATATGGCAATGTGTTGAGACTGGGGAGAAGTTTAATCCTTAGTGCTCTAATATTATAAATGCTTATGGTATATATTTATATATATCTTTCTGTACTGAGGGACTGGCGGATCTCGACGATCGACCGTGCCGCGTAGTAGTGTATCGGGGGGGTTCCTTGTTTGGATTTCGCTTTGTGAGACACCCCACGCACGAACGTGCCATAGCGTTGAGACTGGGGTGAAGTTTAGCCCTTAGTACATTGCTTGGACTATCTAGGATTGATAGTGGGTTGGTGATAGACTAGTTTAGCAGGATAGCTTGACTAGGATGTTTAGAGGGATGCGTTAGGAGTGCACTATTAGTGGAGAGGTCAGGGGTATCTCATGGGAGTGCGATACCAAATTTAAATATGAGATAAAACCTTTTTCTAAAAATAAGGCATTTATGCACTTGCAAAATATTTTCGAAACTCGGGCTCTGACCCGTTTATCTACTTTTCCTTTCTTTCTATATTATGTATATACATAGGTGTCCAGACACAGGGACGCCTGGATGGCACTTCTTTCGAGTCAGACGTCAGCTGTAGTAGCTGTGGATGCGTGCAGGTTTTTGATAGCCTCTTCCATCGTTGTACTCTAGATAGAAGGTACTGTATAAACATTCGAGCCAATGGCTCAATTGTATTTATTTATTCTTTTAGTACAACATTCGATATGGTTGTATATTTTGACCGAGTGTTCGGTTATTTGATTTCATTTCAGTTTCATTTCCACAAAACTATGTGGATGTTTTATTTATTGTTGTTAAAAAGAGTAGTAAAGTTAAAATTTTGACACTGGCCTAATAGGTTATTAGTAATTAAATGGATTTTCGACAGTGATGCTAAGAATGATCCATATGAGACTCCTGTTTTAATTTAATATTGGAGTGATCGCCCGGTATCTTATTAGGCGGGGTGTTACTGATGGTATCAGAGCATCAGGTTCTAGTGTCCTTAGGAATCTGTGCGGACGTACTACGCTTTCAGCGTTGCTCTCGATTTGTTATAGAGCCTCAGGAATAGGATTGTTGATTTCTCGGAAGGACATGGACCTTCTTAGAAGAATGATGTTGGATCTTGGATGAACTCCCTTAAGTGTTGTTGAATATTAATGAGAGAGAAGGATATTTTCCAAATTTGTTATGAAAAGGATGGGAATGTAAGCTTGGATAGAACTTCACATGAGGGAATGTAAGCTTGGATAAAATGGATCATTCAACTGTACCGTAACTCAGAATTGTGTATGGGGGGACCGTTAGAGAGGGTCTTCAGTTCCATTTAGACATTCATTCAGTCTCGTTCGAGCTGAATAGTTGACTTTGGTGAAACGGAGCTTGGGAGCGCCCGGTGGACTCCAAATCAATTTTTAGAGGAAAACTGATCGTTCATCTGAATGGTTATGGTGCTTCTCACATAGGGTGGACCGTTGGAAAGGGTATTTAGTTGCCTTCAAAAATTCAAAGAGATTTTACTCTGACGATGAAGTTGATTAGGGTCAAATTGGGACCCAGGAGTACCCGATGGCCTCCGAATTAATTTTCGGTACTAGAATGGTAAGTTCGTCCGAATCATTATGTTGATTCGTGCATGGGGTGGACCGTTAGAAATGGTATTCAGGTCTCTTTAAATATTCAAATAGCTTTTTCTCTAACGATAGAGTTGATCGAAGTCAAACGGGGCCCAGGGCCACCCGATAGGCTCTATATTGGTACTCAAAGTGCGACCTACACTTTACAGTGAGATGGGGAGGTGATAGTGACCTAAGGGGAGACCTAGGGGGTCCTAGAATGTGGTGTCTACAACGTGGATTTTTTGCCAAGTTTCAACTATGTAGCTATAGTTTAGGGCTATAATGGATAGTTATAGTAAGACTGGGTGTTCACGGTACTAGGGTATGAATTATCGTTGCTAGGTTTCACCTAAGATAGGGTTTAGCGTATATATATGGGTATGTATTTTAAAATGTGTTGCATATTAATGTATTAATATTGTTAATTGAAATCCCGGGGGAGTAGGGACATTTTTGAAGTGATTCGGGGTGGTTGGGTTTATTGTCGAGTGGGGAGATATAGCTCGGAATTCATTTTCGTGCAAGAAAACTAGTGATAGTAAGGGCGCGGTAGTGTACGTTGTCCTTTTTAGCATAAGAGTGGATACGTATATTTTTATGCCGAGAGAAGGGTATTTGGGATGTTATAATTATGGGATGGAAGTTATATTACTACTTAAGTGCTGGTAAAAACTGGGTTTCATTTCGTGCGGTTAAGCACTGGTATAGGGTGTATGGGCACTCTGATTAATTACACTCGCTTAAGAACTATGTGCAGCAATGCTAATGGTAAGTTATTAGGGAGCTAGTTGAGACTCGGAGTACTAGGCTTATCCGAATTTCGAGGACAGAATTGCATTGTAAGGGGGGAAGTACATAACGCCCCGTAAATTCAAGGACCTTTAATTAAATAATATTTTGGGAGAGAAAGAATTTATTTTATTGGAATGAATTAACTTCGTGATTTGGGACAATTTTATAATTTGAGGAATTTATTTATTCGGAGATGAGGTTTAATTATTTGGACTACTTTATGTCGCATTTTCAGGTCAAAAAACTGGATAATGTTATAGATTAATTCAAATGGCAATTTGGAATGCACGGTTGAGTCTGGTAGGGTCGAAATAGTTCGATAACCCTAATTGTGAGAGGATGTGGGAACTTTCATTAATTTTTAGAACACAAAATTAAGGAGAGCCAAAGAATGGAGCAACTGGAGGAGATTTTGGGAGATTAAACCAAGAATAAGAGAGGAGACCATTGAATCAACCCATCATCTTCATTAAAGAATCCGATTCTATAAACCCTAAGGAAAGTGGTTTAACTTGCATTTTGATTAATTGCATTTCTCCTATTCATATTATAGAAGGTGTGAAGTGATTAATATGTTAGGTTAGTTCTATATATGAATTTGGGGATTTCATGCTTTTGATTTAAAAATATGTAGATATGATAAGAATATGTGAATTTTTATTCCCCAATTTGTGTAGATGATGTAGTTATATTAAGAAAATCAAATGGGTGGATTTAGGATGAATCTTGGAAGGTTTTGGGGTAAAAGATGTGCATAAACGAAGATTTAAAAGTTGTAATGGCGAACATGGGTTTTCTGGACAACGATGGAGGAGAGAGAACACCAAAGTCGTTCGAACGACCTGTTCAAACGACAACCAGGGTCATTCGAACGACATGGTTAGTCGCAGGAACGACGTAGTTTGATTCGGACAAATTTCTTCCCTTCCATGTTTCAGACCGGATTGTTAATTTTGGGTAAAGGTTCCTATTTTGGGTAAATCTAAATTGTGGGTTGTAATTTAGGATTTGAATTGTATATATTACACATGGATTAGTGGGGGATAAATCCAAAAGGAGATCTAAGATTTAATTTGTGTAATTGTGAACCTTGCACTTTAAGTGGGCAAATTTATTTGATAGAAATTGTATGATAATTTGGGGATGTTGATTTTCGGGCAGAGTGAGTGAGTCAGGGTGTATGGGTTGAGCGACGCCAAGATAATTAATTTATATGTGATTAATTAAATTGAGTTGGGATATGGACTCGGGCAAAATTTGGACTAGTGCTACAAGCGTTTAGGCACGGATTTGATCGAATTAGTTTATTATAAGGTTATGTAATAAATTAAGGAAAATTTGAATACAAAAAGGGTGTTAACCGTAATATGTGGGATTGATGAATAAGTTTTGCATGATGAGATTTCGGTCTGACGGTATAAGTCTGAGTAATTTAGTGAGGTGGCACAACTTGAGTAATAAATAAATAATTGTGTGAAATTATTTAAATATCAAGTTAGTAGATAGACTTGGAAAGGTTAGGCTACTGTTACGGATTCTGTATGCGGGTAGCCTTATATATATATATATATATATTCGATGATGTGTAGTATGTATATATGATTTATAAATAATTGTGTGTATAATATTTATAGGAAAGCATACCCATTCTAGTGCTATCATGGGAGGTTGCGCGATGTGGGTGAATCCCTGGCTAGAGAATGCAGGGCGAGTATAGTCCCCATATCATAGCGTCTGGATGAGGGGTGAAACGTCTTAGGTATGAGTATATCTCATTTTCGGTGGGAACTATGGACGCCTCCAATTCGTTTATTTTTCTGATTCGGGGAGTGTACCATGTCACTATTCCAGGTGGATGAGTATACCCGTAGATGATAGCATTTTAGAGAATACCCGATGAGTGCCTACTCGAGAGGATGATTATATATATTTATGGCATATGTGAGAATGTTGTAATATAATGATACGTATATATGGTGCAGATTTATATACGAGTGAATAAATGATGAGAATTGTATTAATTATATAACTTGTGAGATTGTTATATGATATCAAATGAGAAATGACTTAAATAAGTTAGTGTGATTAATAACTTATAAAACGTATACTAAACTCACTCGGGAAAAAGTTATGGGAAATAGTAGGATATATATGACAAGACTAGGTACGGGGTAGATAGCTAGATGGGTCATGTATAGTACGTTAGGCATGCACCTTAGTCGAGGGGCGAGGTGGACTCAAGAGAGTTTGCGGCACTAACATAAATATGAAGAGCCTTCATGCATTTTAATTTACTGCATTTAAATTCACTTGCTAAATATTTTAAAAATGTTTTGGATTCTAACCCTTTCTATAAAATATTTTCAAAAACTTTTAGGTGTCCAGCCACAGGGAAGCCAAAATTGTTCTATTCTAGGGTTATGCAGCTTCGGTACATGTGATTATTGCAGGACTTTGACTTAGTCGCTTCAGTCATTTCATTCCTATAGTAGGATGCATTCAGTATTCCATTTGGCAAGTCACCCTAGCTGTTCCATTTTATTTCAGTTAGTTGATGTATTCAGTTATTCCTCTTGTGGTTTATTTTTGGTATTTGATTTGTAACCGGTTGTTGTCTCGGAAAGGATTATATTTATTCCTTTTCTGTATTACTGATTCAGTGGTTGTGTGAATGGTTAATTATGTATTCTTTCGCATGTAGTTTGAGATGTTAAATAAAAAGATAAAATTTGGCACCATGTCTTTTGAATATTAGGTGGTTAGTAAGTTTTAAAAAAAAATTCGACATTAATGCTAAGAATGATCCAAATGAGATGTTTGTTTAATTTGATATAGGACTGATCATCCGGTATTTTATTAGGCGGGATTTCACACCACCCACCTAAGATGTAAAATAAAATAATATAATTTCATTTACTTATCACACAAGTAAATATAGTTATACATAAATATTAATCCATTTCTCGCTAACTACTTATATTCACTTCACTTTAATTTTCAATTAAATTAAATTATTCTGACATGTGTAATTTAAATATTCCCCAAAAATACGGGGTCTTACATTTCGTGATAACTTTGAATATTTAGATGGAAATGTTATATAGGATAATCAGTCACCACCTAATTGCGTAATTCCTTAAAACTTATTTCTATTACTCAAAATAATTTTTTCTTGAAAAACTATCTTGCTTAATGAAATCAATCAAATATACCCCATTAATATCTTTACATAAATAAGCATGATGAGTTATTACTACTAGTTTTATCTTTAAATTTAATATTCACAAGAATTCTAGTTGGGTAACTTTGGTGACTACCAAACTACCCATTATTGGAATATTACATTATTTTATGGATTGTATGATAATTTCAACAAGAATTAATATTTTCAAAAGGCATAAATGAATATTGTGCTTATAAATTAAGGAAGGTTATGAACTTTTTGGAGAAGCCGATACTAAGCTTAATAAGCAAATATATTATCCATTAATATTAACTTCACCGTTCCAACCGGATTATTTAGAGCAACCAAATCACAACGGCTTAATCATAATGAAATTATTAATAATCGGAATACTCAAAACCATATCCGGACTCTTTGGAGCAATCAAAACATAGTATGTGAATGTTATCACAAAATTCAGTATTTACATTGTATTAATTACACCACTTTGATGGAATCGTAGTCTAATCGTGATATAAATATTAAGAAGAAAACTTTAACGCATGCTTTCAATATTATATTACGCATATTGTACATAATAAGCATATACAAATTATTTTATATATATAATTTTGAGCACCGAATTAAACGTCACGTAAATATTAGTTTCAAGGAAAAATTTAAATCCTTCGAGGATAAATTGATTCAAAAAAATTACCAATTAACATTCATATTATAATCATAATTATTCCTTTGGACAATCTTACGATGAATAAGTCACATCATCATTACATCAATAATCTAATACTCATAATTATATTTCAACCTACAGAAAGTAATTTTATACAGAGTAATCTATATTATACTTATAAAAGGATAGTAATAGCAACTAATACAAGAAGTTGATAAGAGAAGTCTCAACCCTCTCTAATCACACAATGTTATTCTCTCTCCCCGTATTCCTCTATCCATTCAGTTTCTTCAACCCTCTCTCTTCCAACCTTTACCCTTCTAACTCTTATTATATATATTATCGGAATATGACTCCCACCTTTCCCCCTCGTTTATTCTCTCCACATCGATCAAGAAAGTTCTCTCTCCGATCTTTGCTGTTGAATTCATCAAACCCAGTTGCCTACTTCATCAAACTCGGACCGGCCATATTCGGATTTCCATACAGGGTTGTCGAATTCATCAAACCCAGTTGATTAACCCAATTCCCGACTTCATCAAACATAGCATATCATTTTTTTGTTTTGATGCTGGAAATACACACCGCCCAAAACCCTTTATGTCATCACATATACCACTAAAACCCAGGTACCCAATTCTCAAATTCATTGCCTTTTTAATTTTTTATTTAGATTTCTCCATTTCTCGATCTCTTGATTTGGCTATGTTGAGTTTCAACCAACGAAGGTCTTCACTAGAGGTATTTTGTTACTGGGGTTGTAGTGGCTAATTGGTATTTTGTTGATCATTCTGAACACTTTAGTTGATATACTTATTATCGAATTGGAGTTTTTTTTTAGAAATGGGGTGTTTTTCGACAAAAAGAAAAAAAATAAACAAATAAAGAATGATAGTTTAATGTATATAATTATAGACTAGGTCACTTTAATGGACAACCAATCTAACATAATATGAATATCAATGTCAAAACCTTATTCATAATTATAATAGTCATAACAATATATCGCTTATACCAGAAAAATTATGTAATATGAATATCATGACAATCAAATAAGGCTGGACAACTAATTTAGTTATTCAATACATAAAATGAAGAAATTCATAATTTCAAATAACGAAAAATTTGAGTAATCATTACAAAATAGTTATGAAACTCTTAAAATAATCTCCAATAAGAGAAATTTAAACAAAAAATAGGAGAAGGAGGCAATTGTAAACTTTATTACCAAATATGACAAATTTAAGATTTTGAGTGCTAAAAAGTGATTAAAAAATGGCAATTTTTTTATCATTTGATCGTTTCAGATTGACATAAAAAATTATGAAATTACGACTAAGTCGACAATTTTAATTCCAGTGATTGCTTATTATAGGCATTAGAAAATGGTCACTGAAACCGTTTCAAAATTTCAGATTTGAAGTGTTATAGAATATGAATATTCGAATGCATGTTTAAATTTCCACAAAAGAAAATCACAATAAGAGAATCAAATCCAACTTTAATTTGGTCATAAAATTTTTGGAACCCAACCATCTTGTTTTATGAAATTTTCTTTTATGTAATTATACAGATATATAATTAATTCATTTGGTTGCATTCATAGAGATCCTAAATGGTTTATCCTTAATTGGAGTATTTAATTCATAGAATGTGCAAAAAAAATTACTTTCATGGAACATACATGCACACGCATATTACGTAATATAGGTAAACATTAATGTCGCCCCCTCCCCCCCCCCCCCCCCCCCCCAACAAAAAAAATATTATATGCAAATCTTATTGGATAATCAAGAGTTCAAATATAGATGCATACACAATAATCTAATATATTATGACACCCTGCCCATTCTAATCCTGGGTGATCGGTCCATTATTAAATTAAACATGAATCATTAATAGTGTCATTATTAGCATCACTGTTGAATTTCAATTAATTACTAATACCCTAATAGCCCAGTGTCAAAATTTTAATCTTAATTATTAGCATGTAATAAATAAATTAGAATATTTATATCATTCACCATTTCTATGCACATAACAATGAATACTGAGATAATGACATATGTAAATAATTGAGTTTGGAATTACAATTGAGAGAAAATCTAAATACAGTCAACCATGAGTAAAATCTAAATCAATACTGGAAATACACAGGAATACAAAGTCTCTGAAAATAGTATCCAACTAAGAATGGGTGACATGCCCGACTGAGATAACTAGGGATGCATAAGAACTGAAATAAATATGGAGGCGTCTAATAGCATGTTCCAACAACCTTCACAATAGGTGCATCACGTCAAATTGGGGAACTCTTATGCCTGGCGTCACAGTGGCTGGGAACCTAAAATGGTTTTTACAAAAAGGATTTGAAACGGTTCAGAGCCCAAGTAAAACAGTTTGAAAAGGTTTATCAAGTGTTTAAAATGCGATATAATAAGATATTAAATACATGTTCGTACCGCGTGCCCTTACTTGATATCCTCACCCCTCAACTAATGTGCATGCTTAACATACTACTCTAACCCACCTAGTTATGCTACCCGCCTAACTAGTCTGGTTTACATATCTTCACATCTAATCAATTATATGTATTGCCACACAATACGTTACTACATTTTCCTAATTCTTTTTACTCATTAGGAATCTCAACTAAGTTATTTAGTTCTCGTATACTTTGGTTAATTTAGATATCGCTATCTATCAGTAACTGATTTAGTTCTTATACACTTGAATAATTTAGATATCACAATTTATCTTATCTACTAATATACTAGTAGAAGAATCAATCACACGTACATATATACATCACCCAATCTCCCAATCAAACATACTAAACATTATACCATCATATATACATGATTTCTAACGTATTGGAATCATTAAATTATCAAAGAACACCTTTAAATTCAATTAGTTCGAGATTAAACATTCAAAATCCTAGTATATCATTCATGTTCAAGAACTTCAACATTTTTTGATATTGCTTCCCAAATTTCGTGATATTTCTCATCAATTTAAGCCTACATGTGTAAGGGATCAAGTATAACACAATTCCTACCAAAGAACATGATTTATATCTTAAATTTTAAAGCCAAATTTCATGAATTTCACAAGATTATCACCCTATTCTAACATGCATGATATATCGAATCATAGTTTAGCAAGATTAAACACTTGCCTCTCTTTGAATGTATGATTCCTTGTAGAAGAATGGTATGATTTTAATCCTCTCCTCCCGATCTACGCTATGACGGTGTTTGTGGTGCAAGAATGGTGTAATTTGGCATTGGGACCTCCCTCTTCTCCCTCCTATGAACTCTTTTTGGTTTTGCAGATACTAACCCTAACTTTCTCATCCTAACTGATGATATAAACCTATAATATTCGTAGGTCTCTTTTCACCAAAAATGCAAATGACCAAAATACCCTCACGAGGTGCTGGTTTGGCCTAAAAGTGCCCTGAGACCCAATCTAAACTCCCGAGTAGAATTTTCTGACTATCTTGACCATTATGAACGTACTGGCTCACTCAAAATGACTATATGGAATATCAAAAGTGAAATTATATTTTTATTTCCCAAATTAAGTTTCGACACGACTCACATGCGCGTTCCGACTAAATTTACCGTAACTGTCGTATTTCTCACTCACGAAAATTATAATACTTTCTTATCACTATTATTACTCATTCATTAAGTAATATTCAATATAAATAAATATTAACCCTTATCTCGCTAATTAATATTTATTTTACCGGATTAATTTTCAAATATAATTTAATTAATCCCAATTAATTCTCAATATAAAAATCAATAAAATTACAGGGTTTTACATATAAATAACTATAGATTAAGACACTTTCCTCCTAATCTAATATCGTATAACTATTAGTGTCAAAATATTAATTCGTAATTATATTAGCATCTCTCGACAACCAAATATGGATTATACATAATCATATAATTTATCAAAAATGCTATTATCAAACACATACTCATACATCTAATATTCGAAAGTTCATATTGAAAACCTTGGTCAATACCAAATAATACATAATGATTAAAAAAATATGTAGTGATTTATACTATAAAATATAGAAAAATAATTTATTTTTCAATAAATGAAAATTTTTGAGTTATTACTACAGTAACATAAATAATCTCTTCGGGATCACTCTCCAATTCACGATATCGTAAAATTAATTTTTAAGCGAGAGTTACTAGCATTGACATTATTACCAAAACAGGCAAAACATGTTTTTTAGGATTCTAAACAACGTCAAATCCCCGATATAAGGAGGTGTCCATTGTTTGCAATGTTTTTTTTTTATTTCAATTTTTCCAAGAGACCATGTGAATTTCAAAATTTTCAAGAAAAAAGAAAATATGTCGCTAAAAACATCGCTAAAAAAATTCAGTAATTCATCAATTTTTTTACCCGATTTCTTTTGTAGGTAAAAACTCTTAATGGACGGTCATGAGATCAGAAATCTAAGCTCTGATATTGCATGTAAACATAATAAAAAAAACACATAGTTTCAATTCTACGTGGAATTATAAATCTATCACATGAATATCTAATTATACAAATTATTTATTCTTTAATCATATAAAATGTTATGTATTATATATTTAATGTTGGGATCTTAGATAAACTTGATTATCACATATAATCAATATGTAAAACATAAAATTATATTATAATCACATACCTCCATCATGTCAAAACTGAAAAAGATTGACAAAGCATTCGACCTCAATAATGTCCGATGAGGCTGATCTTCGGATTACAGCTTCATCTTATCTTTGGCAAAACCATGTTCCAGTTTTAGAGCATTCCAATAATAAGATCTTCCTCTTTGGTCAAAACACTATTCTGGAATTAATTCTCATTAAGAATTTAGATATCTCTCATGTGTCCTATAGTTTAAGTATGTTGTCTTTTAGTCTATCTGAATGATGAAAAATCAATCACTTATTCATAGGCAGAGACATGACATAAATCTCCAACAGTCACTTAATCTCAATCGTTCATCAAGGTAAATACCCACGAGTCCTTTTGACTCTTTGTATTTGGAGTACCATTTCAATAACCAAAGTAACCCTTAGTATTAATACAATTATGGATCACATTATGGAGAATTATTATTTAAAATAATCCTAACATGTGCAACATAGCAATATAGCTAGTAAATGCATAAAAATAAAATACTGGAGACAACTTCTGAACAAAATTATCACTAGTTTGAGTTCAATAGAAAGAAATTGGTGGTCGAGTTATCACATCCTTCATGCACCTATTGGTCGGGAAAACACTGCCTTCAAACCATACATCAGTTTTACTGTGTTCATGTTAAAAAGATTGTGCAAAAAAATCATACTAAAACCCGACTTGGTACCTTAATATTTTGTATCGTGTTCACTCGTTATTACCCATTAAGATACTAAATAATTTTGAATTTCATACACATTAAAGCATTATTTCATTATTAAACGCAATTAGACCCATCAATTCATTAATATTAATAAATCTCTCATTTAATAAAACCCGTTATGAATAAGTTAACATTAAGCTACATAAAATCTTTAGAAGTTCCAACGATATTTGTATTTACTTAAATTAATGGGTCTTAACAGATGAAGGGGTCAACACTAAACCGACCCATTAACTATATCGTGTTTTACCGGTTGAGACTATTATGACCAAAAATCATTTAGGAACCACCCATTAACTTATAATTGCGTGTGAATAGGTGGCATGTTATCGTGTTGTATGCTATTTTGTTAAGTCTAAGAGTACTTTTTAAAATAGTAAAAAAATATTTATTTAACAAACTTTGTGGAAATGATTTCCATAGCGTGTAAAACATATATGCAAAAAAATCATTATAATATTTATAAGGGAAGTTGGTGAGATAATTATAAAAATATAGTCAACCATTGGAAAATGAACTTATATTACAAATATTTATATCACCAACTTCCTGATTGAATTTGTTAATGGGTGGTTCCTGAATGATTTTTCACTTAAACTTGGTCTAATATAGATTATTTTAAACTTTAAGTGTAGATGATATCTCCACCAAGTTTGAATGAAAAATAATTTATATTAGACCTCTAATACCATAGTATTAAAGGTATAAATTTTCATTAGTGACAGATGCAGTACTTTGATTAGAAATCGTCTCCTACGTGGGTAGCAAAATGTATTTCAAATCAAAGATGACTATCCAAATCCCAACCTCCTTTCAAATTGAACGGTCAATAGAAAATACAGAACGATTGACCCTTGACCCTCGATATGACATGAACCCTTAAAATTTTGGTTGCCCATGCATACATTAACGCATTCCTAAGATTAACCATAGAATGATACAAGTCTACTTCAACTGCTCATCCGTGTAAGAAGATTTCGTGGAGTTTCACGATTTGATCATCGTCTAGCTTCACATGTTCTATATATATGTATAGTAACCCATGGTGAAATCGAAACATCCATTATTAAAACATTATCTAAACAAAGATCCGTTAGTGAAAAAATAGTCGGATCTTCACGGAGAGAAAAAAAGGGGACACCTTGGTCTGAGGAAGAACACAGGTACATTCTTTTTCTTGATTTTGTTTTCTTGGGTTTTAAAGTAATAAAAAGAACGTTATCGGATCCGTTTACAACTCTTTCATATGTTTAATACAATATACAGCACACCAAGTCAAAAGATCCCAAAATATCTAAATGGGTCTCTGTGCCCGACTTTTAATGTCAGACACCAAATTAAAAAGGGTCCTGGTTTCTGATCCATTTTGTTAAGCAAATCGGGTGGGTGATTCATCAAAATATTATTCAAAACATCGAAATCTAAAGCTTATGTCGATAAATTCCTTGTTAAATTTTCTACCTTTACCCATAACTTTGTTACAATTCACATTCCATTTTGACATGAGTAATTCAACGAACACAAAATGGAATGTGAATTGTGTAAGGACATATTTTCATAGGTCCGTTCTCAATTTATTATGTCATATACCGCTACACCGTCGAAGAGCATTCATGAGACATCTACATCTAAGACGGATCCGAAATATTCAAGTTCTTCATCATTCAAGGCTCCGCGAAGTTTACTTTGGTAAGTTTATGTAGTAAATACCTTTACTTTTCACTTAGATCTTTTGGGAGATTTTTACAAAATATTTTCGAAGTGTTGGAGCGGACTTTTTCGTCAAATATTGAGAATGAGTATTTTTTCTAAGTTTCCTCGATTTTGACGCCCAGGTCGTTCGTGCGTGATCAGCATCTCGTTCGAACGAGATTGGAAGTCACGCGATGTCATTTGAACGACATGCGTACTTCGTTCGAGCGACATATGCTTCTCGTTCGAACGAGCTCGTATTTCGAGGTGGTGCGTTTTTGTATAAATATTCATTAAATGATAACGTTTTCAAAAAGAAGTCCATACGTTTTCCAGAACAGAAACACTGCCAAAGCAGTAATCTTTAGGCTTCTTCTTTTAGGGTTTTAATCCCTTTTTGTTTTCAATTCACAAAACACCCATATGCTTTAGTGAAATGTTTTGGTGTTCAAGAACACAACTTTTGCCCTTGTCTATTCTTTGTGGGTAGATCTCTACAACCTAAAGATGCGTGTTATTGTGGAGGGAGTCCTTGTGAAGATTTCAGACTACGTGTCTAGGATTGCGGTCCTTGTGGTATAGCTGCGCGTGAACCACTGCAGATTTCTAGCCGTTGCTTTGAAGGTTTGACGAAGACATCGTGCGTTACTCTTGTGGGCGAAAGCAAGATGGTATGTAAGTCAATGGTCTTGTAAACTTTTCAAAGTTCTAGAAATAAAAGGTTTTGCCCTGCGGGGATTTTTCCTTAAGCTTGTGTCGCATGCTTTATTTATTTTATGGTTTGACACACGCACACACGCAGTTGAATGATTTGGGGCTGATTTATTTTGGTTTAAAAATAGACACTAATTAAATAAGTGTGCCAACGTAGAAAGTTGCGAATTTAATCAATTATCACCGTTACGACTTTTTCAAATTGGTATCAGAGCCGGTTACGCTAATTTATCGCGTATTCCTATTTTTTGCAAAATCGTGTGATATTGATTTTTTTTGAAAAAAATAAGTTTTGTGAAAAATCGCAATTTTTTCAATGGTACGCCCATTTAATGAGGAGCCTATTTTTGAAAAAGTTCATGACCATGCTGAAAAATTAAAAAGTTTGAATTTGAAACTTTGCAAAATAATTAAAGTTTTGGAAAAAGAAAATTCTCTCTTTAAAAGTAAGATTGAATATTTGCAAGCGTTTCAAACTCAAAGTGATATTTGTCGTGAGCACTTTGGTAATTTGTGTATTGATTTTGATTCTTTAAAAATTGCCAAAAAGAAGAATGATGAGAAGTCCTAGTTTTAGAGAAGGAATTAAAGGACTTAAAAAATTCTAGGGTTCCCGTTTGTGCCGTCGAGGATAAAAAATTAATCGATGATTTTACGGCACGTGAAAAGACTCTTAGGGATAAGTTTGTTTTAATTGAGGGGGAGCGTGATAAACTGTTAAGTTTAATTGAAATTTTGAAAAAGAAATCATTGTCTTTGCAAGAGTCTAATCCTTTGCTAGAGTAAAAAATTTTGAAGTTAAAAAATGATTTGACTGACTCAAGTAGGTTTGATAGTGATGGTAATGGCTCATCTTGTTCTCATGCTTCTAGTGCTAAAGCCAAAACCATTATTTGTTTTAGAGGGTCAACCGTTCCAAAGGATGTTAGAAAAGATCACCCTTTAGGTGTCGTTCCACCCGTTTACACATGTTCATATTGTGGTAGGAAATGTCACATTAGGAGATTTTGTTTTGATCTTGGAAGAAATCCTAAGAATTCGAAGTCTAGTGTTCTGTTGGTTCCCAAAACCCCGTGTCGACGTGTTACATCCGTTTGGGTTATGAAATCACTTTTGGATACACTAGATTTTAGAATAGTTGATTCTCATTTGCTTGCACACGATTTTTCTCTCGCTATATCATATAGATGATTGTGTTTGCATGTTTGTCATACGCTAGTTATGCTTTTTGATATATTTTTGCTAGCGTTGTGACATGTACTTTTTGTATAGATTTTTATTTTTGAAAAATTTTGAAAAATACAAAAAATTTTATTTTCATAAAAGTTTTAGAAAAATCCAAAAAGATTTTTGTATTTTGTTTCCACCGTTTATGGATAAAGACTTAGGATGACCAAGTCACAACATCATTCCATTCTTCATGTGACTATTTGATAGTGTTTTGAGACAATATGTCAATTCATCCTTGTGCTTTATAATGTTTGGAGTCATTAAGATGTAATTAAGTGTTACTTCCTACATGTTTGACTCATGTTTCCTTTATGGCACACATGCACAGATTTGTTTGATTATTGTGCTTGTCTTATCACATGTTGGTTGGGTGTTTTCACTTCAATCCTGTCCTTAAAACGAACCAAGCACGATATATTTTGATAAGGAAATTGTGCATTTAAGAACCGTTTTGTGAGTTTATGTGCTTTATTTGAAAATGGGGAGGGGCTGCGAAAGGTAATTATCTATTCTTTGCGAAAAAGCCACCGTTAAAAAGGCCCTAAAAATGGAGGAATTTTATTATCCGGGGTCCAAAGGGGTTTAAAAGAGCCCGAAAAAATTTAAAGGCAATAAAAAGAAATTCATGCCAATTTTGGGCCATTTAGGTTTTTGCACCAATTCTCCAAAGTTTGAGAATTTAGATTACCTCTAAAAAGAAAATATCTGAGGGAGTTTGGTTGGAGAATTAAAACGGGTTTGCACGTCCTTGAAATTCTTGAAAATGCGCTATATAGTTTTGGACGTTATTAGTGTGGAAATCACTTTGACTTTGATTTATTGATTTGTATAAGACGATGTCATTTAAATTCAACAAGTTTTTACACCATAAGGATACTTTTGATGTTCATTCGTTAGGAGTACATATGCATCGTGCACATATGATTGATTGAGTTGATTTTCCTATCGAACGTGTTCACACCCATTCATTTCGTTTCCATGACTTGGTTGTTTGAGTTTAAATCCATGGTGTGATTTTTGTATCATATTTTTCAAAGTGGTATCTTATTTTTGTATGAAAAATTGAAAAATTCAAAAATAGTTTGTGAAATTTGTGAGATGCTCCTTTGCATGCGCGTAGCTTGATCTTTGTTTACTATGCATTTTGTCGTGACACTCCATGTTTTGATTTTTTTTCTTCTTATCTGTCTATTTGGGGACATCATAAAAAGGGGGAGAAAGAATTATCATGTTATGGGGGAGTTTTTGCATTATGGGGGAGATTTGATTATTAATGCTTTATTCTTATATCATTTCAAACTCGATGCGTCACGAAGGTTTTTGCTTTATCTTATGTGTGTAGGTACAAATATTGAAGATTATGATGTTGCACACCCTGATGAGAAAAGCTTTGAGATTTGACGAAGATGATTGAAGAACAATTTTGAGGTCTTGCAAATTTATTCATGGGAGGGTAGATTTGTATAGGCATTTTGGTTTTTGATAATTCGGATTTTTTATGTATGTACCGGCAAAGAGATAGGGGGAGATTTGTAAGGACATATTTTCATAGGTCAGTTATCAATTTATTATGTCATATACCGCTACACCGTCGAAGAGCATTCATGAGACATCTACATCTAATACGGATCCGAAATATTCAAGTTCTTCATAATTCAAGGCTCCGCGAAGTTTACTTTGGTAAGGTTATGTTTTAAATACCTTCACTTTTCACTTAGAGCTTTTGGGAGATTTTTACAAAATATTTTCTAAGTGTTGGAGCGGACTTTTTCGTCAAATATTGAGAATGAGTATTTTTTCTAAGTTTTATAGCGGACCTCGATTTTAACGCCCAGGTCGTTCGCGCGAGATCAGCATCTCGTTCGAATGAGATTGGAAGTCGCGTGATGTCGTTTGAACGACATGCGTACTTCGTTCGAGCGACATATGCTTCTCGTTCGAACGAGCTCGTATTTCGAGGTGGTGCGTTTTTATATAAATACTCATTAAATGGTAACGTTTTCAAAAAGAAGTCCATACGTTTTCCAGAACAGAAACACTGCCAAAGCAGTAATCTTTAGGATTCTTCCTTTAGGGTTTTAATCCCTTTTTGTTTTCAATTCACAAAACTCCCATATGCTTTAGTGAATTGTTTTGGTGTTCAAGAACACAACTTTTGCCCTTGTTTATTCTTTGTGGGGAGAGCTCTACAACCAACAGCTGCGTGCTATTGTGGAGGGAGTCCTTGTGAAGATTTCAGACCGCGTGTCTAGGATTGCGGTCCTTGTGGTATAGCTGCGCGTGAACCACTGTAGATTTCTAGTCCTTGCTTTGAACGTTTGACTAAGACACCGTGCGTTACTCTTGTGGGCGAAAGCAAGATGGTATGTAAGTCAATGGTCTTGTAAACTTTTCAAACTTCTAGAAATAAAAGGTTTTGCCCTGCGGGGATTTTTCCTTAAGCTTGTGTCGCATGCTTTATTTATTTTATGGTTTGACACACGCACACACGCAGTTCAATGATTTGGGGCTGATTTATTTTGGTTTAAAAATAGACACTAATTAAACAAGTGCGCCAACGTAGAAAGTTGCGAATTTAATCAATTATCACCGTTACGACTTTTTCAAATTGTAACAAAGTTATGGGTAAAGGTAAAAAATTCACCAAAATATTATTCAAAACATCGAAATCTAAAGCTTATGTCGGTAACTTCCTTGTTAAATTTTTTACCTTTACCCATAACTTTGTTACAATTCACATTCCATTTTGACATGAGTAATTCAACGGACATAAAATTCCGATCCATTTTGTTAAACAAATTAGTTAGGCGATTCACCAAATATTATTCAAAACATAAAAATCTGAACCTTATGTAGGTAACCTCCATTCGCCCATTTATTTGTTAACACACTAGAGGTAATTTTTGGCAATCGCAAACATTTAGATTTTTCTTTTCATCTTTTGAATCTATTTAGTTTTTTACATTTTCATTATATTGTTCTGACTTTCATTATTTTCTTTCATTATCTCAAGAGTTTTTGGATTTTCTTTTTAGTTACCATATTACCCTTTTGATTTTTGCAGATTTTTTTTTATATAAGGTGAGTTTTGGTGTAATTTTAAATTATTCTATTGAGCAAAGTTTAGTGCGCTTTTCCATTTGATTACCAACTATTCTTGAATTGTACAACTTCAGTATATACATTCAATTTGATGTGTATATCATTTGGTATTTCTTTGCGTTTTTCAGACCCATTCAATAAACAAGTGGTTGTGTAGGGTGATGTCTTGGTTGCGACGTAGAGATGGTGGTGAAAATGAAGATTAACATAACAATGTGGGTTAATTAGAATTGATGTAGTGGTAATTTTGATATTTACCTCGATTGTTCAATGTAATCTGTTTGGGTGGTTATTTAGGTGATTTTGGGTGTGATGAGTGTGGTGGTTGTGTTAAAATATTTTGTTTACGATTTATTATTTGTCATTAATAAATTAGGCGTGTCAAGCGGATTATAAGCAACTTTTTTGTAGAGTTATATGATTTATCATTAATTTATACGATAGTTGTTACTCTAAAAGAAGACAATTTTTTATATTATAATTTCATATTTCTTTAATGAATTTTTTTTGTCGTATGGACTCTTATAGAAAATAATTATAGAAGTTTATCAAAGACACCCCGAAGTCATAATTTTTCACATAGCATGTTTTTAAATAATCGAGTTATATATTGGGTTCATGTGACACATTTATATTTGTCCTATTTGGTGGTTGAATTGGTTTTCTTTGATTTCTTAAATTTATTTCTGGCAATTAGAATGTATTTTAAGTTGAATGTGCTTTCAACCTCAAGGGTAGTGTCTAATATTTTCATCCACTTGCTCTCTTTAGTCATTTATGCATATATAATCTATTTACAAATTGTATTATTTGTTATATTTATTTATATTTTTATTATTGTGATGGTTATGATTGTTTACTATGTGTTTAAAGTTTGTAATTCACCCACCCTAACAAATATCTTAATATGTCATGTTACGATTATAATTACATCGTTATTCGAGTATTTCAATTTTTTGTTACATTTTTAACAAATATATGTAATACGCTCGCATATCGCACGAGATTCATGCTAGTTTTATACTATTTAAAAAGTTTAACTTGTTATTATCGCTACTTAATTCAGGTGCACTTTAGAGTCTCTCTCTCTCTCTCTCTCTCTCTCTATCTATCTATCTATCTATATATATATATATATATGGAAAGGATCATGTGAGGTTCAGTTTGAGATCCCTGAATGAGGACAATTTTTTTAAAATAGTCAAAAAAATATTTTTGGGCTGATTTTTTTTATGGGTTTTAAACATTTCAATAGGACCATAAAAAATAATCAGCTCAAAATGAATTTTTTTACTATTTTAAAAAAATCGATCAAACTTTGTGAGTTTTTAAGTTGTTAAAACTGCCAAAGTTTGATCATTTTTTTTAATAGTAAAAAAATTCATTTTGGGCTGATTTTTTATATATGGTCCTACTGAAATGTTTAGAAACTATAAAAAAAAAAAATCAGACCAAAAATATTTTTTTTACTATTTTATCAAAATTGGTCCGCGCCAGCAGAATGCAAACAGAACTCCTCGTGAAATCCGCTCTCTCTCTCTCTCTCTCTCTCTCTCTCTATATATATATATATATATATATACATATTTGATTTTTAAACTCAGAATATTTAAACCATGGGCTTTAGTATTTAAAGTACTTTTCAATTTTTTAATGTATCAAAATTGTATTTTATTTCAATTTAGATAGCCAAAAAGCTTTAAACGTAAGAGGGTCAAATTTTAAGATAAATTGGGTGAAACTCTATTAGTTAAAAAAAAAATGGGGTAACAGAATATTAAATACAAAATTGGGGAGTAAACACGAAAGAACTCTTAATTTATTTATCATTGAGGATAATAAAAACAAATAATTATATTTTATCTTATTATACAGTTTTGGTATTATTTTTAGGACATAATATTATTTATCTATTTGGTTCTGCTCTTTTAGAACCATTCAGAACCTTCTAATCTTATAAGTACAGTTGAAGACTCTAAATCAACATGGGTGCTTGCTCTCAAATCTAGGCTGACTGGGCTCACTGCACCGAACATTGATTCTTGCATGCCAAAAATAAAATTGCATGCAATGTTGACAGTTGAGTATATATCCACACAACCAGCATGATTTTGGTAAAAATATTGCCAATTTTGTATGCATGATATTTTCTCATTTCATGCGACACATGAAATGCCGTGCTAAATATTTTTTAAATTTTTTTATTAAATATATATTTTTGAAAATATTTTTTAAACATTATTAAATATAATTTTTTTCAAAAATATTTTTTAATTTTTCTAATTTAAAAAAAATAGATATTTTTTTTATTATGGGCTGGATTTTATCACAGGGGCAAATTTATCACCGTGCCATCAGCATGAACATCTGCTAGTATGTATATATTGTACAGTACAATGTGTCTTTGTGTATATTTGACATTTTTCCTTACATATTATTTTAGAAAATAGTAAAAAATTAATTTTTTTATATAACTATTTTTTTCATTAAAACAATCGATCAAAAAATGAATGAGATGATCATCAAAAGTTTCAATGATCGAAAATGCATATTTACACTACTTTTGCATATCACCTCATCTCATCTATTTTTTTATTGAATATGTTGATTAAAAAAAATTGAAGACGAGCTTCTTACTATAGAAATCATATGTAAGAAGTTTCATCAAAAAATTATTATTTTATTATTTCAAAAAAATAATATGCAGCGGAACATGCAGATAAAATAATGTTTAAAGAAGATCCCCCCGTATATATAAAGGAAAACGATAACATGTATCCTTAGGTCACATGTTTTGAGTCGCAAAATAGTAGGTATGAAAACTCTACATAAATATCTATGACCTATTAATGTATGTGGGAACTTTATCCCTACTATTTTCAAGTTATTAATGTTTGACCTTAACCACATGTTATCATAACCCCTATATAAATCTTAATAATAAAAAAGAGTTAGCACAACGTTTTTAAAAACAAATTAAAGTAAAAGTTTGTCGAATCATAAATGGGTCTGCTACAAACTTATGGTTTGCATTACTCAAGCTTTGATACCTAAAGAAAAGTGCCATCTTAATTCCCACAACTCCATTGCAGTATCCAATAAAACTCTATCAGATGCACAGGGCACACAGAAAAGGTATAAATAGCTTCCATAACTCCTCAATCAGAGTGCCCAATATGATAAATATGCTCAGAATAAGTAAATTTTCCCTTAATCAATAGTAGTTTAGTGTGCCAGGTTGAATTGTTCATTGACTGTTATTCTTTGGAGTGTTCACCGTATATGACCAAAGAGAAATTTTATATGTCCGGCCTCTTGTAGAGCCCAGCAACCCCATTGCCAAATTTTTTTTTTTTAAAGTTTCTTACTGTAAAAATCAAACAGTTTTTTAAATTAAAAACAAAAAGTTTTTTTTGTAAAAATTAAAATTAAAAAATAGTTTTTAATCATATCACGATTAATTAGTGCCTCTAGTAAAAATATCGCGATTGATTAGTGTCGCTTGTGTGGACCTACATTCCCGGACCCACATCATTTGTTGAATGTGAGTCCGCGCTAGTGGAACTAATTAATCGCGATATTTTATTCAAAAAATATTGTGATTAATAAGTGCCGCTGGCGGGGACCCACATTTCGAGCCCACATCATTTGTTGAATGTGGGTCCGCGTCAGGGGCACCAATTAATCGCGATATTTTATTTAAAAAATATCGCGATTAATTAGTGCCGCTAGCGCAGATCCACATTCCCAGACTCACATCATTTGTTGCATTCGCGTCCGCGCCATCGACACTAATTAATCGCGAGAATGTGAGTTCGCGCCAGCGACACTAATTAATCGCAATATTTTATTTAAAAAATATCGGGATTAATTTGTGCCGCTGACGTGGACACATATTCCTGCACCCACATCATTTGTTGATGTGGGTCCGCGCCAACTATACTAATCAATCGTGAATCTAAGGCATCAAATTAAATAGCTTTTTTTATTATTTTTTTTAAATGTCGTTTTTAATTAAAAAACTGTTTTATAGATTTTTTTATTTCTGAAAAAAATATATTTTTTTAATTTTAATTAAAAGATGTTTAATTTTAATTAAAAAAAACACTTCTTTATTCATATTAATACACAAACTGTTTTTTTATTTTATTTTATCAAAAGCTGTTTTTTTTATATAAAAAACCGTTTTTATATCAACAAAAGAATAAAAACAAAAAAAAAGAGGCAAAATGCGGTCACCAAGCAATTTATAGGCGGTACGCGTGGAATTGCTCATGAAAAAATGTTTGTGGGATTGTTCCGTTGCGTCAATTAAAAGACTCTTGTTGTAAGTGTCAAATCGAGAGTGAAATTAATTTTTAGTCGCGTGCCATGCACGAGTTGTATGTAATGCTCAATATAAATTCTATCTCGTAATAGTAATGAGATTTTAAAATGAGTAATGCTATACTACCCGGGAGTTAACCCCGGGTTAGTACATGGAGGGAATCTTTTTCTTCTTTTTTTTTTCTTGGTTTTTTATGTGATTTAGTAGCATTATTTGACTTTTTTTTTATTTAAAAAAAAAACTGTTTTATTAGAAAATAATATTTTTTATAAACTAAAAAAAATGTATTGTTTAAAAACACTATTTTAATATAAAAAGAGTTTTTTTTTTTAAAAACAGTTTCAAAAAAGAAAAATGGTTTAATATAAATATTTTTTTTACATTTTTAAACAGTTTTAAGAAATACAAAAAATATTTTAAATGTTTTAAAATTAAAAAAAAAATAGTTTAAAAATAATGGGTGCCGCTGGAGCGAACCTTTAAAATAAGAGAATATTGAGTAAATGGGTGTTTTAGGGACTAAATGAGTAAAAATATTTTTTTTTAAAAAGAAATTTCCTATTATAATAGTTTTATTTCTAAAAAGCATATTTTAATTGAAAATACAAATTTATATTTTATTTGAAAAAAACTGTTTCAAAAAATAAAAGTTAGTTTAATATAAATAAAAAACTATTTTTTTTACATTTTTAAACAGTTTTTAGAAATACAAAGGGGTGTTGTTGGCGCGGAGCGATAAAAATAAGTAAATATTGAGTAAATGGATATTTGAGAGAGTAAATGAGTTAAAATAATAGAAAAAAAAGCAAAAAAAAAATAATACTAGACAGCCCGAGAGATAATGTCGAGCTAATTAAAAAAAAAAACTTTAAAATAATTGATGTCGTTAGCGCGGACTTGAAAAAATAAGAGAATATTGGGTAAATGGGTGTTAAATGGACTAAATGAGTTAAAAATAATTTTAAAAAAAAAACTATAGTTTTATTTTTAAAAAACATATTTTTATTGAAAATAAGAATTTTATATTTATTTTTTTGAAAAAAATTGTTTCAAAAACTAAGGTGTCAACTAAATAAATGGGAACAAATGAAGACTAATGAGATTGCCAACTAGACAACACGGTACTAGTCCGATACTAGCCCCCTGGTTGTCTAGTATTATTCTTTTAAAATTGTGCAACAAATCACGAACTTCGTTATCGGACACCATATGAATTAAAAATGAGAGGAGCAAAAAAACTTAAGTATTAGTAAAATTCCAACATTACATATTAATATAAATTTAATTGTGTGGCACTATTTAATATTCACAATATAAACTTAAGCATTAGTTATGATAATTGGTTTTCATAAAAGATAACAACAAATGCTGGAGTATACAAAATCAGAGTTTTTGTTTGAACTTATGAAAGCCATTGGTTTCAGAGGGTTACCAATACATGAAAGGAATTCGGTTTAGCATATATATTTAAGTTCATCCAAAATAACTGTAGGAATAAGTTAATTAAAAATTAGACACTAAAAGGAGGACATTGTTATCTATAATCTCTATATACTATAAAATGCAAAACAAGACATTTATGAGCATTTAAAACTCCTCCTCATTGAAAGTGTCCACGTGGCACTCTATATTTTATACTTCTATAAAATACTATACAATCAATTTAATAGATGCATTGAACTATTGAGTTTTCTCTCTCTCTCTCTCCTTCAATTTAATCCATCTACGAAACCAAGTCAAAAGCAATTAAGAATGATACATTTCTTTCGTCCCAATATATAAACATTATTTTTAATTGCTGCCAATCACCATGGTCATCACCATAGACTTCCCCAAAGAACCCAAACCTTCTCCTGAACAAAGGGTTGCACATATGTTAAATCGCCGCCAAAGTTCTCGGCAGGTAATTTCCTTCTTTTCTTTCGTTGATTAATTTGTTAGTTAAGATTAGTAGGGTTTGGAGGTTCCCCACTATTAATAAACCATTTGCTTTCTCTCTTTTTTGGGTTATTTCTTTAACACTGTTTTTTATAACCATTAAATTATATAAAAACAATGTTTTTCTAAAAAAAAAACAGTTTATAATTGTTAAAAGGTTGTTTTATAAACAGTTTTTTTAACTTTTCTATAAAATTATTTTTTTACATAAAGCGTTAAAAACATTAAAAAAAAGTTGATATAAAAACGTTGAAAACACTATATTTAGCTGTTTTTTTTATAAACGTTAAATAGTTTTATAAACCACTATTTTTTTTTAAAACACTGCTTTTAAAAACTGAGAGAGTAGCTACAGCGGAAATATTACGACTTCTCAAATAAAAACCAATTTTAATTAATCTGAAATTTGAAGAACGTGTGTGCTCGCGTTCAAATGATCAAATTATATATAAAACCCTTTAGACACTAAACATGCAGCAGTATGTGATTGAATAAATTGATAATCTACGTAAGAACATTCAAACACATGCAATTAAGGAAAAATCCTCCACAGGGGCAAAACCATTTATTTTCACTATAATTTGTAAGAAAACGGCTTACAATCGGATTACAATGAAAATACAAGTTGACTAAGAATTACCCTCGGGTATCGGATTCTGTAGTCGCGGCTGGAATTATCCCTTTCCAGTAGGGCTGCAATGAAGAAGAAGAACAGTCTCCTCCACAAGGGTTGAACAAACCAAAGTTGTGTTCTTGGGTTGCAAAAGGATTCACAAAGGTTTGGCAATGATGTGTGAATCAAAACATGAGTCTTGGGACTCAAAAATATGAAGACTAGATGTATTTGGACTCTCAAATTCGTCTCCTAAAGTCTTGCAAAACAACTCCCCCGAAGTTGGTATTTATAGGAAAAAATATGAAGAGGCCCATGTTTTTAAAACTCTAAAATTCTATCCAGCGTACAAAAAAAACAGCATTCTTTAAGGAATTTTCTCTATCTTCAAAAGGCCATAACTCCTTCACCGTAGCTCGGATTGAGGTACCGTTTTTTCCAGTATCTTCGTTGCGGCGAGCTCTTCAACTTTCTAGTTGACCAAACCTCTGAACTATGGATGTAAAATTACGAAAATGCCCTTGAACTCTCCTATAGTGCCTTTTTTTCACTGTTTTGACTTCCCTTGCGTACCACTTGCATTAAGTCCCTAAAATCTTGGACCGTGAAGTCGTTGAGGCAGATGTGGGACATATTAATGGAGATGTTGAATGCTTGATTCTCGAAATTCGGATAGAGGCCGTCATGTGAGATCGTGAGGTGACGTGCCAAATGTAGCGGCGTACGACATACACAAATGTAACATGTTGGACATGAGAAAAAATGTCCTTACAAATCTCCCCCTATGTCTATGCCGGTACATACATAAAAAATCCGAATTATCTAATATGAAATTGCCTATACAAATCTACCCTCCCATGAACCCAAAACTGGAAAAGGTACAAATGAATAGTCTTCATCGTTTGATCTTCAAATCTTCAGGAATCTCAAATCTTTTCTCATCAGGGTGTGCAATTCAGAGATCATCAATGTAGTACCTACACACATGAGATAAAGAAAAATACCAAGTGACGTATCGAGTTTGAAATGAGATAAACATAGATACCAATATATGATAAGCATACGTCAAATCTCAAAACTCCCCCAAAATTCAAACTCCCCCATAAAATGATAATTCTTTCTCCCCCTTTTTATGATGTCCCCAAATAGACAAATAAGAAGAATGAATCAGACAAGCAAGCAAAATCGGGGCGTCACGGTATACAAATTAAGGCATCAATCAAATGACAAACGTGCTCTTGCAAGGAGGTGCTAAAAAAAATCTTCACAAACTATTTTTGATTTTTTTTCAATTTTTTATACAAAAAAGAGATACCATTTTGAAAAAAAAATGTAAAACATGATACCAAAATCACACCATGGATTTAGACTCAAACAACCAAGTCATGGGAACGGAATGTATGGGTGTGAACACATTCGATGGGTAAATCAACTCAATCAATCATATGTGCACGATGCATATGTGTACCCCTAACGAATGAGCATCAAAAGTATCCTTAGGTGTAAAAAATTTGTTGAATTTAGATGACATCGTCTTATGCAAATCAACAAATCAAAGTCAAAGTGATTTCCACACCAATAACGTCCAAAACTATGTAGCGCATTTTCAAGCATTTCAAGGACGTGCAAACCCGTTTTAAATTCTCCAACCAAACTCCCTCATATATATATATTCTTTTAGAGGTAATCTAAATTCTCAAACTTTGGAGAATTGGTGCAAAAACCGAAATGGCCCATAATTGGCATGATTTTTTTTTTTTTATATTGCCTTTAAATTTTTTTTCGGGCTCATTTAACCTCTTTGGACCTCGGATAATAAAATTCCTCAATTTTTTAGGTCCTTTTTAACGGTGGCTTTTGCGCAAAGGATAGATGATTACCTTTCGCAGCCCCTCCCCGTTTTTAAAATAAAGCATACAAACTCACAAAACGGTTCTTATATGCACAATTTCCTTATCAAAAAATTATCGCGCTTGGTTCGTTTTAAGGACAGGATTGAAGTGAAAACACCCAACCAACATGTGATAAGACAAGCACAATAATCAAATAAATCCGTGCATGTGTGCAATAAAGGAAACATGAGTCAAACATGTAGGAAGTTACAATTAATTACATCTTAATGACTCCAAACATTATAAAGCACATGGATGAAATTGACATATTGTCTCAAAACACTATCAAATAGTCACATGAAAATAATGGAATGATGTTGTGACTCGATCATCCTAAGTGTTCATCCACAAAAGGTGCAAACAAAATACAAAAATCTTTTTGGATTTTCTCAAAATTTTAACAAACTAAATTTTTTTTGTATTTTTCAAAAATTTTCAAAAAAAATATATACAAAAGGTACAAGTCATCACACTAGTAAAAATACATCATGAAACCACAACTAGTGTATGACAAACATGCAATCACAATCAACCAAAAGATTTCACATGGGGTGAATTACGTGCAAGCAAACGGGAATCGTGGACAAATAAACCATAAACCTCTAAATTCGATTTTCTAACCCAAATTGATGTGTAACGAAGTGTGGGGGTTTTGGGAATCGAATTTATTCTTTCATTAACCTTCTTAGGTCCATTTAAAAGCTTATAACAAAAGTGCCTAAGATGACCTTGCCTACCACAATGTGTGCAAGAGTAAATCGGGCGATTTGTGTTCCCTAAAGGTGGCCTTCTCCTCAAATTTATCGGTTGCTCTTTCCGAATTTGCCTAGGTGGGTCTCTCCTAATGATCCTAGAAGGTTCTCTCACAATGTTCTTAAGGGGTGCTTTCCTAACAACTTTATGTGCCTCTTTCTTAACAAACCTAGGAGGCTCTCTCACACGTGTGGGAATGGGTGCAACATATTTTTCAAGACCAATCCCACCCCTATCCGTTTTGATCTCGAATGTGCCTAAAATCTTATCAAGTTTTTCAGACCTAGACTCCAAATCAAATTTCACTTTACTTGAATCTTTCAATTTCACCTCAAGTTCACATATCCTAGATTCAAGTACTCGTTTAGAATCCTCAAACTCTAAAAGCTCCTTTTTCATAGTCTCCATCAACCCTCTAAGACTATCTCTCTCACCCTCGACGTACTCAAGCTTCTCTTTCAAAATTTTCACATGAGCCCTAAGTTCTTCAACTAAAAAATCATTATTTTTTATGGCACACTCTTTCAACTGAGCTTTCAATTTCAAATTTTCTTTCTTTATTTTCAAAGTTTCAGCATAAAGTTCATTGAAAGCAGTTTGCAAGTCATGCTCATCTACACTTTCCTCCTCACTTTCATCCACACTCCCATCACTTTCACTATCATCACTAATCACACGGATGGGAAACTCTCGCCTAGAAGCATAAAAAACTTCTTCTTTCGAATCACAATCACTAAGGGTAGAAACATGAGAAATCGATTTATTCAATTTCTTCTTTAAATTTGTGGTACACTCATGCAACGTGTGACCAACACCCTCACAACAAGGATACCTCTCAGATTCGTTTTCAACAGAAGATTTAAAACAAGAGTTTGTGTGAATTTTCCAAAATTTTTCAAAAATTTGACATGGAAGATCATCAAAACCATCAAAATCCATTTTTGTGCAAAATCAGAATCAAAACACAATAACTTAGTGCAACAGGCTCTGATACCAATTTGACGACGTGAGAAGTCAAATTGTATCAAAAAAAATAAATCCTCGAAAAATCAGGATCACGCGATAAATTAGCGTAACCCGCTCTGATACCAATTTGAGAGAGTAGCTACAGCGGAAATATTACGACTTCTCAAATAAAAACCAATTTTAATTAATCTGAAATTTGAAGAACGTGTGTGCTCGCGTTCAAATGATCAAATTATATATAAAACCCTTTTGACCCTAAACATGCAGCAGTATGTGATTGAATAAATTGATAATCTACGTAAGAACATTCAAACACATGCAATTAAGGAAAAATCCCCCACAGGGGCAAAACCATTTATTTTCACTATAATTTGTAAGAAAACGACTTACAATCGGATTACAATGAAAATACAAGTTGACTAAGAATTACCCTCGGGTATCGGATTCTGTAGTCGCGGCTGGAATTATCCCTTTCCAGTAGGGCTGCAATGAAGAAGAAGAACAGTCTCCTCCACAAGGGTTGAACAAACCAAAGTTGTGTTCTTGGGTTGCAAAAGGATTCACAAAGGTTTGGCAATGATGTGTGAATCAAAACATGAGTCTTGGGACTCAAAAATATGAAGACTAGATGTATTTGGACTCTCAAATTCGTCTCCTAAAGTCTTGCAAAACAACTCCCCCGAAGTTGGTATTTATAGGAAAAAATATGAAGAGTCCCATGTTTTTAAAACTCTAAAATTATATCGAGCGTACAAAAAAAACAGCATTCTTTAAGGAATTTTCTCTATCTTCAAAAGGCCATAACTCCTTCACCGTAGCTCGGATTGAGGTGCCGTTTTTTCCAGTATCTTCGTTGCGGCGAGCTCTTCAACTTTCTAGTTGACCAAACCTCCGAACTATGGATGTAAAATTACGAAAATGTCCTTGAACTCTCCTATAGTGCATTTTTTTCACTGTTTTGACCTCCCTTGCGTACCACTTGCATTAAGTCCCTAAAATCTTGGACCGTGAAGTCGTTGAGGCAGATGTGGGACATATTAATGGAGATGTTGAATGCTTGATTCCCGGAATTCGGATAGAGGCCGTCATGTGAGATCGTGAGGTGACGTGCCAAATGTAGCGGCGTACGACATACACAAATGTAACATGTTGGACATGAGAAAAAATGTCCTTACAAAAACGTTACAAAACACTGATTTTTTAATTGCTTTTTATAAACGGTCAAAAACATTTTATATAAAAACGCTTCTTTTTTTTTTTTTTTTAAAAACACTGTTTACTAAAAACATTAAAAACACTCTTTTTAATAAACTTAAAAAAATATTTTATATAAACACTTTTTAAAAAAAAACAGTTTATATAAAAATAATATTTTTAATTTTTTTTTTATAAACGTGAAATGGTTTTTTATAAAACTTTTTTAACGTTTTTTTTATATATCAATTTTTTTTATAAACATGTTAAAAAACAGTTTATATAATAACGTTGAAAAATACTGTTTTTTTAACGTTTTTAACATTTTATATGAAAACTATTCATATAAAAAGTTGTTTTTAATAGTTTATAAAAAAAAAAATCAACATTTTTGATGTCTTTTTATAAAAAAAAAATGATTTTATAAAAATCGTTAAAAAGTGTTTATTAGAAAACCTTTTGATGTTTATAACTGTTTAAAAAAAAAGGGGTTTTGTATAAGCAGTTTTTTAACGTATATAAAAAATAGTGTTCTTTTAACTTTTATAAAAAACAGTGTTTTTAACAAAAAGTGTTTTTATATAAACTATAAGAACTTTTCTCTCTCTTATCTATCTTATTCTTACTTTCTCTCTTTTTTGGATTATTTTTTTAACACTTTTTTTAAACGTTAAAAAAACACTGTTTTTTTATAAACATCAAAAAACAATTTATATAAAATCAATGTTTTTAAAAAAAATCAGTTTATAATCGATAAACGGTTTTTTTATAAACAATTTTTTTAACTTTTTTATAAAATTATTTTTTTACGTAAAACATTCAAAAACAGTTGATATAAAAATGTTAAAAAACTGTTTATATAAACCACTATTTTTTTAAGGAAAAAACACTGTTTTTAAAAAACGTTACAAAACACTGAATTTTTAACTGTTTTTTATAAACATTCAAAAACAGTATTATAATTCTCTTTAAAAAAATGTTGTTTTTATATAAACCATTTTTTAATATTTTTTTAAAAGAGTTCTTTTTTCTTTAAGAACAGTGTTTTTACATAATTTTTTTTAACGTTTATACAAAAAATTGTTAAAAAAATAGTGTTTTTAATGTTTTTATATTAAGTGTTTTTGACGTTTTTAATTTATTCATATAAAGAATTGGTTTTATGAAAAAAGTTGAAAACAATTTACAAAAAAACTTTTGACATTCATAAACTGTTTTTTTATAAGATTGTTTTTATATAAAGTTTTTTCAACGTTTATAAAAACAGTTAAAAACAATATTTTTTAATGTTTGTAAAAAAAAGTGCTAAAAAAAGTTTATAAAAAAACCTTTTGATTTTGTAAAACTTTTTGATTTAAAAAAAAATACTTAATAAAAAAAGTGTATAAAACTTTTTCATTTTATAAAACTTTCTCATTTTATAAAACTTTCTCATTTTATAAAAAAGTGTTAGCAAAAAAAGTTTTACTATTTAAAACAATAAGATATAATGTAAAATTTGTTTTAATACACTAATAAATACTTATACTAATGGGTAAAATAGTCTTTTTGATTGGAAAATGAGTCAACTGACCATCAAACTAGCTAACTAACGTTTTTTGTCGATTTTGAATCCCAAACAAGTAGAATGTAAACAAATGGAATACAACTCTAAATAACTATTGAACCCCAAATAGTAAAAGATCCTTACAAAATTGACAAGGAGCCATAGAATAGACTATGATTTTGTTTAAATAGAATGTGTTATGTGAAGATTGAAATAGTGTTTTTCTTAAGATAATTTCGATTGAATCTTTATATAGAAATGTGAGTTTAATTAGTTAGAGGCATATGGTGTGAATTTAGTTAGTTAGAAGCATATGGTGTATGTTGCTCTATTTTAAAGAAAGTGAGGTATGCTTCCATGTTTAATAACATTATTTTTTAAATAAAATATATAATATTCCTTTTTGGATTTTTCTCTTTTTATATTGTGGTTGCACAATTATTTTTGTGCTTTGTTATAAGGTTTGATATTTTTATTTTGACTCATTTTCACATTTTTTTATACAAATTATACTCTTTATGCTTTATTTTCTTAACACACAAGTTCTAATTGCTTGTCATTTTTGTCTATCATGTCCATGATACTATTCATTATATTTTTAAAAAATTAGGGGTTAAAGTATAATTTATGTAAAGTTGATTAAGTGCCGAAGTAAAATATATATATATATATATATATATATATATATATATATATATATATATATATGATAGTAATTATCGTGATTATATATGAGTGTCCATTTTCTCTCCATCTATTATTAATTAATACTTATATAATGTGTCAAATAGACATAAAAATATAATTATGTCTTAAATGAAAAAAGTATCTTGGTGTTTAGTGTATACTAATCATAGAACTACCATCTCTACTAAAAAATATAAATATGTAGTTGATTTGTAATTTTAAAATAGAGGCATGTTCATATGTCCCAAATTTCTTATTCATTTTTTCATCTCATATTAACATTAATTCAAATGTAATGATAATATTATTTATGTGGCATATATTTTACGAATAAAATTATACCACGCTCGCGCATCGCGCGGGGTTTAAAACTAGTTTAATATAAACTTGCAAGTAAAAAAAAGGCATGGGAAATAAAGTAGATGTTTTTTTCAACATGCCAAGGGAATCTCTAATGCTAACGTAGTGTAGTAGAGTATGAGGTGCCACATATGATTAATAACTAATAAATTAAAAAAGAGCTCTACAATGCAACCTTCTAGAATGAATGTGAAGGTGATGTGGCACTATTTAATATTCACAATATGAAGTAGACCCTCCAGATGTAGAGGGGTTTTCCATATATTGAAAAGCAAAACTAACCAATCAAAATATTTCTTTTTCCACTTTGTCATTTTTGTTCTCTTTCCACAGTTTACAAAATAAATCAATTACGTACATGTGTCACTCAAGTTTACTTTTAGAAACTTGCATTGAATATGTTTATTTTTTATTTTTAATGTCTACATAGAATCTTTTAATCTTTTATGCCGCATAAGGTACACATTGTGTAATTCATATAGCTACGTAAGAACCAATTTACATTTGCATTGGAGATGCTCTGAGGGAGCTATATGGTTGTTTCATCGGTGAAGAATCCTCCACCCATGAGAATCTCATATATTTGGGTGAGAAATGCCTACAAATATACACGTATATTATATAATTTCTAAAGATCTACACTCGTGTTCAATCGCATTATAAAATCATTCAATCAATGACTATTAAGAGAACATAAAAGAAATATGTTAGGTGCCTTAAGTTAGGGATTATTCAATTCCAACATGACTTTAACTGAAAAACTTCAGGGCATGAACATGAAAGTGAGAACTTTTCATGAAATTTTCAGAGATACATAACCGATTTCCATATTCCCTACAGTAAATGAGATATGTCCGATCTTATAAAATAAATTGAATAGCGTAAGACATTACATACTTAGCATTTGAAAATAATTGTTGGTATCGAGATTTATCGGTGTCAAAGTGGTTTGTGACGTACTCATGCCCAAATACATTCCACTTTTCAGATTTATTGGTGCGCGAGTTTTAGAATACTCTCGCTCAAACAAGCCTCCCACTACATCGTCGGTGAGGGTTCTTTGGAGGCATAAACAACATTTAGAGAGAACTGATTAAATTCCACTGGTTTTGTATGATCCCATATTTGCAATTCTTTCAGACCTCAACCTATAACAAAATACATTATTAAAAGATAACAATAAAGTTAAGAAACATAGACGAAAAGATGTGGTAGAAGAATTGGATGGTGTTTATATCATTAATGTTAAATTGGAACTCTATCGGGTTAGTTTGGAGACAATGCTAGAGGTGTATTTTGAGGTAGCAGTATTAAAGTCTTATAAGAGTATGTATTAATTCTATACACGTAGCAAACCCACGTTTGAAGACTCAATATATATATATATATATATATATATATATATATATATATATATATATATATATATATATATTGAGTCTTCAAACGTGGGTTTGCTACGTGTATAGAATTAATACATACTCTTATAAGACTTTAATACTGCTACCTCAAACGTTTCAAATTCTTCTTTTTCCCACTTCATATATATAGAAGTGGGAAAAAGAAGAATTTGAAACGTTTGAGGTAGCAGTATTAAAGTCTTATAAGAGTATGTATTAATTCTATACACGTAGCAAACCCACGTTTGAAGACTCAATATATATATATATTCGATAGAAGAAATGATTAATTAAAACTGAAGTGGGAAAAAGAAGAATTTAAAACGTTGGTAAGTAAACTGATAGTAAATTAATCTAAAAACATAATGTAATTTTGGTGTCTGTTTAGAGATAATTGACACCTGTCTTTGACACATGTCTTCAATTTAATGTCCATTTACAAGATCCGTCTTGCACCTGATTAACAAGACTCATATTGCATTTAATGTTCATTTACCCCTTCTGTAATACCCCACATTTTTTATTGAATTGAAATTGAACTAAAAAAAATGAAACAATGTCAGTATATATATATATATATATATATATATATATATATATATATATATATATATATATATTTTTTTTTGACGGAACCCCCACACGTTTTATATATATATATATATATATATATATATATATATATATATATATATATATATATATATATATATATATATATATATATTATTCGAAATGTTTGAAAATGAAACTATGCCAATATATATTCGAAATGTTTTGAAATGAAAAGTTAAAAAAAATCATTGAGATACGAATGTGCGACTTAAATATTAGAAGCGAATTAATGCGTAAAAGGATTGAGAGGGTTAAATTTGGGGCAATGACATTTTTGTAAATAAACTAACCCTAGGTATAAATAGAAAAGAAGAGAAGAAGTCTTCATTTTATTATTTCACAAAAAGGGGCTACGGTTTGGTAGAGAGACAGAGAGAGTAAGAAGAGAAGAAAGCTAATAGGATTTCAAGAGGATTCAACTTCTCCATACAATCCAATGCAAGTTAATAACCTATATGTGTATAATATGTATCTATAATGAAATTTCACATGAACATGTATTTGGATCCCTAAATTAATATGAAATTGATGTTAAAAATGATATGCAATGTATTAGGATCACCCTCCATGTAGATTCAAATGCAATAACATCATTATAGGGATTGAGTTATAGAACAACCTCTTGAATTTGAGAAATCTATGAAATTGAGTAAATTGTCATATTAAAAACTGTTTTGAGCTGTTTAGCTTTCGAAAATGGATGTTTCGTTCGCGATAGTCGGTAGAAAATCATATTCTGGACAACTTTTTAGTTTTATGTTTCTTCAAAAATAGATCGAAAAATCCTGAAATATACGTTTTGCATTTCTGCGCACAAAGTTGTCGAAAACTGAGGCGAATATTATAAGTTGATTTTGGGTCTGTTCTAAGCCGTAAATGAAAGTGTGCACGCGTGTTACCGTGGAAAATCATATTCTGAACAACTTTGTAGTTTTAAGTTGATTCAAAAACGGATCAGAAAATCCTCGAATATGCGTTTTACAGTTCTACGCAAAAAGTTGTCGTAAACAGAGGCGAACTGTATATGTTAGTTTGGGGTCTATTTTAGGCAGTCTATGGTAGAGTGGTTGCGTTTACTTATAGAAAATCACGTTCCGAACAACTTTGTAGCTTTAAGTTTTTCCAAAAACGGATCGGAAGACCCTTAAATCTGCATTTTAAATTCTGGGCAACATGTTGTTGAAATAAGAGCGCTAAGTGCGTTCATGTTTTTAGGAAGATAATTGTGGTGTTGTACTTAATCTTATAACTTAATCATATACCTATGGTTATTACGGATATATAACCTTGAAATGATTTGATATTGAATTAGTAAATTAATGGTGTAAATTATGTTATATTGTAAATAATAACTATTGTATAACTCGAGTAAGAGACTTGACATGATTATATATATACATAAGCGTGAAATTGTTTTACATGTATATTATCTAGTATACACTAGACGAGTCCTCCGGTCGACATAGGAACATGTTGAATGCGATTTTTTGTGATTGATCCGGTTAGGTTCCGCTCGAGTGCCGTGTCGGAGATAAACCACCGAAATCGGACACATGGTTGTAATGCGGGTCGGATAGAAAGACCTCAGAACGCCATGTGATTTAGGACTTAGTATGATTGCCCTTGCCACGTAATATTAGGTAATATTCGTGTGTAGGCCTAGTGTTACGACTTGTTCCCCCGGGTAACGATAGTGACTCGATTTGACTTGTTGTGTGAGATATTATGCTTGTGTCTTAAAGTAATATCCTGAATCGATGCATTTGATATTATACTTAAAAGGAAATATTTTGATACGTTAAATACTGAAATGAGATTAATAATGATTAATCATGATATAATATGAGGCTACACGTTACTCGAGTTTGGGTTGGGTAGTCACGACATAGGAGCATTGGTTGGGTAATTAAACAACTTAATTACTAGAGACAAGTAATGACTAGTGTGCTTTCATAATAATTACATCTTAGAATCTTATATCTTTTTTTCTTGCTTTGACGTTCGTCTATCTTGCTTCCTTATCCTCTCATATATATATATATATATATATATATATGACAAGTCCTCGTCCCGCTGGACAATAGACTATGGAGCTTGATGAGATCATATCAATCTTAGGATTCCTGTAGCCATGGAGTTATTCTATTTTAATTTATGTCGTTTGTTTCCCTTTTCTTGAGGGTGGTATCAGAGATTAATATCAATTTATTTATACTTGGGATTTGAGAGAATTGCTGTATTACACTTTCCTGTTTTGTGTTGGGCCGCATGTATTGGCATTTTATATTTTCAGTTTGAGATTATTGTTGGATTATTGCAGTTAATAGTTATGAGTTGGTTTCACTTGTTATAGTTTTTATGATGTGATTTTGTTACACGTATGAGACTGTACATGCTTACTTTACTACGTTTATTTAAATTCTGTTTCTAATGCCAATATATTGACGCTCCGCTTTAATTTAATTAGGCGTAGCTAACAGAATTAGATATAAAAAGCAGGGTTGTCACAGTTAGTATCAGAGCACGGTTTTAGAGCCTTTAGGGATCTGAGGGCGTCCGTTACGTTTTTCGTGCATCTTTTCCTTGATACGTAGAACCTTACGATTAAGTATTGTATTCGATGACTTGGAAGATCATCACGCTACGATTTCAATGGGCGATTCGGAGCTAGACTTGTGTATAGGGAGGGCTCCTTATCTGGATTTCATTCGTGAGACTTCCCACGCATGAGGTGAATCTCTGATCGACCACATGATAGTACGTGTGAGGTCCGTGTAATTATGACTAGTGTTCCACTTGAATAATCTTTTTTAGCATACGTGTTCACTCACTATCGTTTAAGATGGTGATTTGATGAGACATGGAATCTAGGACGGCATAGGGTCCAAGCATTTTAGGAGATCGCGATTCACGTGCAACTAACGTAGTTTCATCGCCCACTAATAGGTGAGAGCACCGACAGTGAACTCAATGATTGAGTTTACTTTTGGTTCTTTAGGGGGAGGAAACACCCGTATATTTATTGTGCATTATCAACTTTGAATATCGCCGCTCTCATGGCTGTAAAGAAGTTGGTATAAGTTATAACCCACCCTCTAGTACCACTGAGTTGTTGGTACCACTTGCGTGTGTAGTTGTCTGATGTGGAAGGGTAGAGATTTAGATATGGCATACCTCAAAATGATGTGGTTCAGTTGTTGTTGTGACGTTTTCCTGAGAAGGAATTATCGCGCTCCACCCGTGGTTGACAGACTGTGAGGCATTCGATGATGTATTAATCAGTGAATGGTTAACGAAGTAAGTCTTATGGTAATAAGAGTATATTATTACTTATGAACATGTAAAGGAAGGGTTGTGATTTGAGAGAGGAATACTCTAAATCGTTGTATGTCCCACCCCGTCGAAGGATGATCTGAGGGGTCCAATTTTGGTGTACGCAAGACTGTTATTGTACTTGTGAAAATCACGAACTAGATTCATCCGTTTGATGATGTTCAATGGGAGATTCATGAGACTGAATCTGTAATGGATAGGTTATTATCCTTGAAATATTGAGTTGATATCAGGGAAGTTTGGTAGGTATGTAAACCTACACGTTGTCCACACAAGCGATAGATGTCGTATTGGTATGGCATAGTGGTGCCATAGTGTTCTGATCGGATAAAATCCGTCATGGAATAAACTTAAGGTTGATTAGGTGTGTGTTCGGTCATGTACAAGATGTGTTAGTGGGTTGGTAACTCACATGTTTAGAGTGGAATGTTTCAGCGAGTTATCCCGAACAAGTTCGTGAGAATGTATCAGTAATGTTGCGATGTCTTGGCCATGGACACTAGGGATAAGGAAGTCCATATCGCAAGGTCATACGAGGATTGACATTGGAGAAGTCAAGAATTTTTGAGGGAGTTTTATTTCCTTATTTGGTAATGATTGGAGTTCAGTGTTCTTCGTAAAGCCATAGATTAGAATGGGTGTTCGATAAGATGTGGTTATCTTGCTTTGTAGCACCGGTATATTTGTTAAAAGATGTCGAGAGAGGGACGTGAATATGTGTGTGCTAAGGGATGGACTTGAGCTGGAGTTACCAGTTGTGAACCCTACGATGAGTAGCGAATCTCGAGGGACGAGTTATCGAGTGAGAACATCACGAGGGAGTGTTTAATAGGCGCTTCATTTTATGCGAGTGTGATCGCTTGAGTTGGTGATATATCCATGAGTTTGGTTTTTATGTTATCACTCGATGATTGGGGGTACTAATTTATTGCACCGTGATAATGGTGGTACTTGATTTTGAATCCATCAGATATGGGAATGTGGCTATGTTGTGGCCCTCGTTATGTATTAATGTGAATTGGAGCACGAGTGAGTAGTTAGTGACATGATGTTTACTTAGATCGTGCGTGATTAAAGACGCTTTCCGAAACCAAGTGTAAGATGTTTGATTTTGGTGATGTATAGACTAGTGAGTAGTCATAGAATGGTCTTGATGGTCTTTTGATAATGGTAGAGTCGTGTGTAGCTCAGTCAGTTTTTGCGTGATTGATGATAGTGTTGCCAAGTTAGTGTTGTCATTAATGGCAAGGATTGAGACATTTTTGGGTTTCAAATGTTGGACCCAGTCATTGAAATGGTTGTCATAACATCCACTGTAGGGGGACAATAAGATAGTGTTTTGACCGTTGTTGAGAAGTTTTGTAAGGAGGGTGTGTACTCTTGGGCAAACACCCACGAATGGGTTCGTAAGATATTTAATTTTTACTTCAGTTATGTGTGGAGTACTGAGTGTTAATTGGGGTAACGGTATGCAAAGGTACCCGATACCTTGTATTTATGACCTTTGACTTGTTGGATAGTACAGTATTCTTCATAAAGATTAGGTAGCATTTGGGAGCTGGAAGACGAGTATCCGGATGGTGAGTGTTCCAAATTCGGATTTGGTATAATAAGTGGGAATTTTAGGTCTTACCTCGTTGCTTGGCAAATGTACAAGCCTTATTCATGGTTTGAAGAACCAAGTTCATTTCATGTTCGGTGAGAAAATTCTAATATACTCACAGTCCAAGGAAAATCTTGTCGGATAGGTTGAATTCCTATACATATTTTTAACAAAAGAGCAGTAAGTCGAATCTAGCGAGGGTCTGTCGCCTTGGGTTAAAATGACCAAACCGTGAGAAGTAAGGGTGTACAAGGGGGAAAAATGCATATTGGGTTAGTTCGAAACCTTTGGGTGAAGGATTGTTGACCGCCCAGAATGCAACTTTGTCGGTGTTGTCTTATTTGAGAGAGTATGAACCTTGTTGATATTATTTACCTAATTCCAGACTTGGAAAGATGGAACAATATTCGTAAGTGCATAGAAGTTGTATGCTTATGAACATGTGCAACCTTAGTGGATCATAAGGGTTTCCATATCGGTTGACTCCCCATCAATTTAAGTTCGAGGAAAGTGTTATTGACAACTTGGAGTAGAGTTGGCTTTTGAGCTTTCAGTACCATCTGTTTGATGTGGTATCTGATGTCTGGGATCGCGACTCACAGTGTAGATGGGAAAATATTGTTAGTCAATTCTGAGTTGAGTATCGAGGCATGATTGATGAATATTGACATCTGTATTGAATAGGCAAAGTTAGATTATTTGTTGTGTGATGAACCGTTGAGTCCAGAGATAAGTGGTTTTTGGAGTTAGATGATTCTTGTATCACTAGGGGTCTTGAGTTGACAAATTCCTTATCTCAACAAGCTGACAGTAGTGTATTGTTTCGATTTTGCTTACGAGACACTCCACGCACGAAACTTAGCGAGTCGGGACTTGGGGGTATTGATTCCTAGATCTACCTAGTAGTTCAGTTATGTTAAGCTTCGTGGTAAGAGTTTGATTGTACAGTTAGAAATGGGAAAGTATCTCCATGGATTTCATTGTTGGGTTACCAAGATCGTAGTGCGATCATGATTCGATTTGGGTCATCATCGACAAACTGACAAAGGTGGCTCATTTCCTTCCGATGAGGACGGATTATACAGCAGCACAATACGCCACGATGTTTATTAACGAGATTATGAAATTGCATCGGGTACCGCATGATATCTTGTTCGACCATAGCAGTGTCTTCATCTCTCACTTTAGGGGCAATCTTTAGGAGGCAATGGAGTTCAGTTGAGTTTGAGTACTACGTTCCACCCTCAATTTGATGGTCAGACGGAGCCGGTAAACCAAATTTTAGAGGGCATGTTACGAGTTTGTGTGTTGGACTTCAAAAGTGGTTGGGTTACACATTTTCCACTGGTGGAGTTTGCATACAATAATAGTTATCAGCAGACTATTGGCATGGCACCATACGAGGTTTTATACGTTGTGAGCAGCAGTTGAGGTCAAAAGTCATTCCTCTTGCTTGTGTTATGTGGAGTAATCATGATGAGTCTGATGCCACTTGGGAGAGAGAGGATGACTTGCGAATTAGTCACCCATATCTCTTCACGGAAGGTACGTGAGAAACTACCTTACTTGACTTGAATTGATTTGTATTATTTTGGGTTTCGAGGATGAAATCTCGTTCGTAGATGATGATGCTGAAAATAGCACCACCCTTCAAGGTGTTTGTAAGCTCAATTCAATGTTAACAATGGAAGTATAAGGGTATATAGTAGAAGGAGGTGAGGAGAAGAGGAAAATCACCGGAATATAAGTGGTTCAGCCAATCAGGCCTACGTCCACTGTGCAAGTGTGATTCATATCACTATAGGAGGGCTCTAATGGACATAGATACAAACTCTCAAGATTTCTCTCTATACTGTATATTTAGACAGAGTTTCAGGTAGGGTTTCTAATTTCGAATCCTTTACAGGGTAGAGGGTGACCTCTATATATAGTGCCTGGGGGGTGTAATGTACCCCCTAAGCATGCAATGAACATGTGCATGAGGATCGAACCAGTATGAGAATGACACCTGGCTGATCTCATGAAGATAATGATGACATCAATATTCCCTCACGTGGGGGGAATGATTCGGTTATAACTGATTGTGTACACATGTTTCCATAAATACATATGCTGATAAGGACTCGTCCATCTATGAATGGTCCTAACCTCGGCTTGGAAGAGGATGAGGTGGTGAACTTGGCTCAGTGGGAGAGCTGAGGTAAGGCATGTTGAACTGTGACATCAGCCATCTGAGAGTGGTCCCAACCTCGGCCTGAAAGAGGACGAGGTGGTGACCTTGGCTCAAAGGGAGAGCTGAGGTAAGGTAATTGTAACGTAGCGGGAACGTCGGTTGATCCCCAGCCGAGATTAGTTATGATGATGGGTGGTAACCTCGGCCTGAACCAAGCCGAGGTTGCAAGCCTTGGATGACCAGTTGGATAACCGCCCACGTGGATTACGGAGACCTCACTTGTCGGGGTAACTAGTAATGTCGGCCTTGGCCGACCTTGCTTAGGATGAGACCACTGGTGGTTGATCTAAGGCCCTTCTAACATCGGCCATCTCCATGGCCGAGGCTGATGTCTCTTAGCTGAGGGGGTACATATAGGGCATATCAATCCCCCCAAGCCCTTAGTTTCCTATACGAATAGGTGACTAAGGGGTATGCATGTCCGAGGTATAATTTCTGTTGGTTCCAATATTTCCTTGACAAGTGTCAGCTGCTGAAGTGGGAGGCGTGCCTGGCAAGCATGTGATGTCATCCATCCGTTGGGATCCCAAGGCAATGATGGGCCTTGGGACGCGTGTATGGGTTTGTGGGTTATACCCCCTTCCTTTCTCTTTCTTCCCCACTTTTTCATTTCCTCGCCTGAAATTCTCTCTCTCTACAAGTGCCTGTTTAAGGAGCTGTTGGTGGCTTTTTCTTGCAATCATTTCTCTTTCTTCTTCACGAATTCTCTCAGGTATCGTCTATCACCCATTTCTCTCCTTTTGTTGCATTTTTCTGCCTTGTTCTTCCATTCGTTGCATTTTCCGATGAGTTTAAGCATTTTTCGGTGAGTTCATGTATTTTCTTGTGAACTGTTCTTGATCGTTTTTCACTCGAAACCCTAGTTTGATCCTTGGCCAAGCCAAGTCAAGTTATTTATTTAGAATAGTCACAAGTGTAGGGTATGCCTCATATGCTCAGACCCCTATACCAACTCTTAGAGGAATTCCCCTCTCTTAGGGAGAAGACCTTAGATAAAATTAGGCAGATAGAAGGAGCCCAAGAGGAGGCTTGTAGGGCAGAGGCATTCCTCCTTAGACCTATTTTTCCACCCCCTCTGAAGGTCATATACCATATTCCAGCCAAACCAGATAAATCAGCGTAGGTCCCAGTTGAAACTCCCCCCATGTCTGAGTCTGAGTCATCTACCTCAGACCCTATGTCTATGGACTCTTTTCAAGAGGCCATGGACTTTTCCACTCATTAGGATCAGGTCCCTAATCAAGCCGAGGTTTCTAGTCGTGCCTCGTCTCACAACAGTTCAAGCACATCACACTCTTCCTCTGACGTTGAGGTTGTAGGTCCTAGCGTTGCTGTTCCACTAATTCTTGAAGCCATTCCCCTATCGGCTGTCACAGGGCCTGAGTTCGCTCAGAGGTTCCCAAGTGGTGCCCCATCATCTGCTCATGCCGACGTTGAATCGGATGATGATGGGGATGAGAGCGATGTTGACACTCGGAGGCAAACGAGATAGAGAGCACTTTCATCGAGCTTGACATTCTTGCCTTCAGGCATCTATATTCCCTTAGCCCATCCATAAAACTCAGGAGACCTCTAAGGGAAGAGAGGGCTTCCGGCGGCCGAGATGGTGAGATCTGCGTGTATAAGCAGATGTTCAAGTTAGGGTTTCGTCTGCCCATTTATCCCATCATTAGGGCTATACTTTCCTACATCAACTTAGATCCTTCTCAGTTATCCTCCAATGCCTGGAGGGTGATAATTGGATCTATAGTTCTATGGAAGGCAGTCCACCATTCAGACCTTCCTGCCCAGGTCTTCACCGGGTGCTACATCCCATCCTCTTCCAGGAACCATCCGAGCTATTACCATTTCTTAGCTCGGGGGTCAACTAAGAAGATGTTGCAGGTTACCCAAACTATAAACCATAATTAGAATCCGCGATATTTCTTTACCTCAGGGGCATGGGAATTTGGCCCTTGTGTCCCCTCTTCGAACTTAGAGTTGAGGATACCCCTAAGATGGGTCAAGGTGTCAATGGCTTCCAGGGCCGACCCTGGATTAAGCTCGAATAATATTCAAAAGGTGAAGGACCTCCAAGATCAGGGGGATCACGGTCTGTTGGTCAGGTTCGAGCACCTGATGACCCCCTACTATCTCTCAGAGACTGGTCTTGGGGGTAGTCCACTGACAGAGCTCCGTAAGTGTTTATTTTTTTATTTCAGCAAGTTAAACCTCTGAGTTTTTAATGCCTCTGATATTCTAACTCAGACCTTTCCATTTGCAGAGCTCCCCGAAGGCATTTCGGACGAAGTCTAGGAGATGTCTGCCCCAAGTCTTACGAAGCTGGTGAAGAAGGCAGGCCCGAAGAGTGTCGGCACATCCAAGGCCGATGCTATAAAAAAGAGGAAAACTATAACCACCTCCCCTCAGGATCAGAGAAAAAGTAAGGCCCAAAAGGCCATCCCCATATCCTCTGAGGATGCCTTGGCTGCTCGTCTGGAGCAAGTGAAAATTAATGATAGCATAATAGGCCACAGTTTGCAAGCGTTGGATACCATCGGCTCTGCTATAACCAATGCTGACAAATGCTTTTGTCGCTCCATATACACTCCTCTGCTGGTTGAGTTTGGCCTTCACATGTCCATTCAGGTATAACTTTGGATTTCAGTTTAATTCTGAAGTGTAACCTCTGTTTTGAATTTGAACTCATACATTTGATTTCTTGATTTGCAGGGCCTCGTTGCTATGCACCATCTTGCCAACTGGACTCTGAGGAAGTTACCCCTCATCGAGAAAGGTCAAGAGGCCGAGAAGGTACAGAGCTTGCTGAATGAAGAGGTAGATCATCTGAAGTCTGCCTTTGAGGGATCTGATAAGAAGGTTAAGGAGTTGGAGAAAGAGATATCCAAGCTTAAGAAGGACCACACCATTGCTGTGAAGGCCTAGGACGATGTTCTCCAGCAGAAAGTTGATGCTGCAGTGAAGGAAGCCCTTGAGGATGCTTCTGAGGGGATACCGACTGATTACAAAGTCTCTAATGAATTCATCAGCTTTGGCTTTGAATACCTCGAAAGAAGTATTAAGGCCACTCGAAAATGGGTTGTTGCAAAGGAAAAGGATTTAGGGAACTTGAAAGCCTCTGACTTTGTTAGTCTGGGTTTGGGCAATCCTCAATTTTCCCAGGCCCTTTAAGAGGTTGAAGAGGAAGATGCTGCCCCTGCAGAGACAACACCTTTGGATGTTACTGAGACTGAAGGTGACAACCTCTAAGATGATGGGGCCGAGGTGACCAACATCGGTTAGGGGAATGAGGTCGAGGATGCCAATACCGTAGCTGCAAACCCTTAGGCCTTTTTTGTGAAGCTTTATGTAATTCTCTGATTTTGATTTCAAGATGTAACTTCTGATTGTTGACTTAGTTACCTTGTAACTCTTAGTTTATATTAACTTCTGATGTATGCTTCACTTCCTTATTTGTTGAGTGTTCTTTGAATGATTTTCTTTGCCATGCAATGTTGAGAGGTGAGAATAACAAGTGAGAGTTGGATCTAACATGTACATAATAAATGCTTTATTGCACTTGTTAAATACTTGCTATTTTAAAAATCATTTTCACAATCGGGCTCTCACCCGTTTCCTTGCATATTTTCTTTTCTATTGTATCTTCTATATCAGGTGTCCAGCAGCAGGGATGTCAACCTTAGTTGATTTTGACGAGCTAGGGAGCTATGGAGTATTGCTTAGACGCTTATCTTCATTTGATTCACAGTGATCTTTTAGTTAGGGCATGTCACCCAAAAGGTTTCAGTTATCTTTTCCTATCGGGGTCAAATACTATTGTATATGTGTCTTTTAATACATTTAACATTGTTGGGATTACTATATTGGATTATTATGTGGGAATGTTTATTCCAAATGCCTTTAAATTCTTTTGTGTTATCGGTTCAGTTATTATTGTGGTAGAATAAAATGTGTTGTGTAACTAAAAATGGATTTTGTTGAATTAAAATTTGGAAAGTTCTTTTAACACCAGCTTAATTGGGTATTGGGTAAGTTGTAAATGTTTTCGACAGTCATGCTAAGAATGAGCCAACTGTATATTCTGTTTTAATTTGGTATGGGACTGGCCACCCGGTATTTAATTAGGCGTGGTGTTACAGGTGGTATCAGAGCATCAGGTTCTAGTGTCCTTTAGGGTCTGTACGGCTTACTGTGTTTTCAGCTTAACGTTCTTTGATGTAGAGCCCTATGTTTAGGATTGCTGATTTCTTTGGTAAGATTCCGTATATATTAGTGAATCTTATTTGCGTTCGGACAGGATCATACTAGAAGTATGGCGGATGAGGGCCATTGGATGGATAGAGGAGATCGTACTTAGGAGGTTATGAAGTATGTTTGAGAATGATGACCGTAGTCGAGGTCACCACTATTATGGAAAATTGAGGAGATTCATCCGTAGAAGTTCTTGAAATGCGGGAATTGTGTGTGTTACCTAACTAAGGCAATACATTCAAAGGCTTGGGCATATAGTGGAGTGTGGTGAACTAGAACTGAAAATTTAGGGGTAAAATTTTTCTTGACTCATCGGAGAGAAGTTATAATAGTAGGAATCAACAACCACCCGTGAATGAGGGTATGTTTTCTATCTAAGGAATTATGAGGCGTATATTGATTTTTGTAGCAATTGATATTGTGTGGGCAAAAGGGTTGCTAAACTTAGCCTATAGCACTGTTATTTACGTAGACTCACAGAGGGGTGTGGGACACCTATATATTACACGTTATCACGTGGGTTTGATTTTTATCATGGGATTACTTACTTTGGGCATGTCCGATCATGATATGACTAACGGCGTGGATTGATTTGTGGTATATGAGAGCGTATAGCTAGCATCTTGTCTTTAATAAGACGAGTAGATGAGTAGACTCCATTTGAAATTGATAAACCTATTTTTCTTTTTAAAATCGATAAACCTATTTTTCTTTTTAAAATTGATAAACCTGATTTTTTATATACTATTGACTAAGGACCTGAGGAGTTTCGATGACCGACTACTTTAGGTAGTAGTGTATCGGGGGGGTTCCTTGTTTGGATTTTGCTTGCGAGACACCCCACGCATGAAACTAATAACCGTTGGGAGTCGAAATAAGTTAGATCCTTAGTATATGAGTTTGTAACCTTTGTGACAAATATTATAATGGAAGTTGTACAATAGGGTGTATGGGCGCCCTGGATAATTGGATTGTAGTAGTTTTCATAATTGTGAAAGAGTAAGTAGTTGTGACTTGAGGATTTATTTATTTAATAAGTGAGGATCATTTTTTTCCAAACTTTGTCACGAGGATGGTATAGGGAAAATTGAGTAAAGTTTATATTCGATTCAGTTGAAACTATATGGTGAGGTTGGGCGTATAACATCAATAGGGATTTTGATAATGTACTGTATGGGCGGTACGTCTTAGGTTTCTTGCGATGTGAGATGTATACTCGGAGTTGACCTTACCGGTATGATTTATATTCCTGAATTTCGGGACAAAATTCTGTTATAAGGGGGGAAGTATGTATTACCCCGTGATTTTTAATGACTTTTAAAATGTATTATATTTTAAATTAATGTATTAATTGAATTTTATTATTAATTAATTAATTTGGGTTTTATCCAAATTGTGGATATTAAAATGGATGATTCTGAATATTACTTTAAAGATATTTAGGTAATATATGAATGTGATGTCATTGATATGACGGTGTGATATAAATTCGGTAATTTGAATTTTTAGTCAAACGCGGAATGGGACGCATCGGGACTAATTTGTTAAATTAAAAAGGAAACTTATTTTTACATCAACCTTATAGTCGTTTCGACTGCGTCGTTGAATCCAGAAGGGTTGAAATAGTCAGAAAAGTCTATTTGGATGTTGGATTTGGGTCTCGGGTCATTTGGAAATGAAAAGACAACCCAAAAGGGTATTTTGGTCATTTTTACAAGGGGAATGAATAGTGATTTCGGGTTTTGTCTTATTATAAGTAATTGGAGATTAAGTATATGTGGGTTATTCATCTCCTCTACACAAAATAGAGAAGTCATCTTCCTAGAGAAAATGAAAGGTTACATGGGAAGGAGAAGAACTAAAACCAAAGGTCACTACCCCCAACCACCACCGCAGATTGATCGGAGAAGGGAGAACCACCTGAGATATATTACACCAAAGGATCAGACCTTCATTAGAGGCAAGTGTTTGATAATTGCAACTTAAGTTCGTATATTGTCCATGTTAGAATAATTATGAAAATAGATGATTTTTTTTTTTTTTTATGTTTGGAAGATAAAAATGGAGTAGTAATGGATTTCTGGAAGTATGAACATATGTAGAAATCAAACTCATGTTGTAGGTTGATAATAATCCACGAAATAATCATATATCTATTAAGAAAATTCTGAAAACCATTGTTGTGTTCTTGAGGATATTAGTTATATAATTTTCTGGAAAAGAGGAGATAAACATGCTTTTAAATCCAATATTTTGATGATGTTAGGATGTTTAGAGTATTGGAAATCGTTCATATATGTTGTTATATCATGTAGTAATAATTATAAGTCATTTGGGATGTTAAAATGAAGGTTTGAATGAAGAAAAATGGTGAAACCCGTAGTAGAAGAAATGCAGAAAACTAGGCTGTGACCTGAGGGATCGATCGATCGACCCCCAGCCTTCGATCGATCGACCTCCCCAGAATTCCTATAGTTGTTTCTTTTAAATGTTGGTTCTTATCCCAAACCTTTTGTGGATCTTTGGTGATTATTATTTGGATATTATGGGACTTAGAAAATATCAGTGAGCCCTTGATAAGATTTGAATTAATTTGATTGGGATTTAAATTGATTGGAACAATGATAATTAATTTAAAGGAATTTCGGTTGTTAGATTCATTTGTTGAATTCTAAATGGGGAAGTATGAGGATTAAAGATGGGACCAGTAGGGGTGATTTAATATAACACCTAGGTATCCTTAAGTTTACAGTAGGATTTAATCCTAAGTGAAAGAAGAGGTGTTTATAAGAGATTTGAAACTATTGGTTTTAACCTTAATTAAAAGGAGAGCTAAACTCGTAGTAATTCGGGAGAAATGATGTTATGGACCAGTAGGATATTAGTGACTTCTTACTGAATATATGTTGAGGAAAAACCTATTTGAACCTTGTGTATTGAGTGAGGGTAGCCTTAGGGTTACAATTTGAACATTAAGGACTGAGTTTAAGCTCATTATTGATTGGGCAAGGACTGAGTGTAGTACAAGTGCTTAGTGATCGACCTCCTGGATAGAGATGGGAGTTCGGACCACAATTGGTTGGAAGAGGGGATGATGTTATTCCGGTTGCATATTTGAAGTTGACGGACCTCCATGATCGACAAAGTTAAGTAGTAGTGTAATTGGAGGGGTACCTTGTTTGGATTTCGCTTTGCGAGAGGCTCCACGCATGAACCTTAACGACGTCGGGAGTGGAGAGATGTTATAGGATGCGAGGATAATTAAATTAAGAAGTAAAGTTATGATATTTTAATACTTGGGATTTAAAGAGATATAATGCTACGTATGGGAATTATCTTAAGGTAATATGAGTACCTTGTTGATATTATATTATGGGTATGATAATACCTATTTGATTGATTGATGATTATGTGTATGACATACCTAGCTTACTTGCTATCGACGGGAGGTTTGCACGCGAGGGAAGTCATATCCTGATGAATCCATGGGATCTTTGATTTGTCGCTCGAGAACATAGGTCTATGAAAGACTTATCGGGGAGTTGATAAGTCCGCTGACTGTGGGTACGTAGGTATGTGCGTGACCCATGGATACAAGAACTATGTTCGCCTCCAATTTGTTTGTTGTTGTTTGTGGTTCAAGGAATCTTAACGAACCTTTAGTCCCCTATTCGGCGACCAGCGATGATGGGTCATGATAGCAGAGTAATGCATTGCACTGCAGCTGTGACTCGGGGTGCCGTATTATATATGAATATATATATATATATATATATATAATGGATTAAATGAATGAATGGTTATATTGTGGTTAAAACATCTACTGTGTGATAATTGTAGATAACGGTGAATTGAGAAAAGAATTGAAATAATTTAATGAATATTTATTGAAGAGCTTAATTCATATTAATGAGAAACGATGAGAAATGTAAATGAATAATAATGTGACGTATGGTATAGGACATACGGGGATTATGATATGGGAATGGAATTATAATATGGAGACTAGAAAATTAACCATTAACTAGGAGGTTAATAGGAGACATTAAGTGTGCACTCTAGTTGAGAGGTGAGAATAACAAGTGAGAGTTGGATCTAACATGTACATAATAAATGCTTTATTGCACTTGCTAAATACCTGCTGTTTTAAAAATCATTTTCACAATCGGGCTCTGACCCGTTTCCTTGCATACTTTATTTTCTATTGTATCTTCTATACCAGGTGTCCAGCAGCAGGGATGCCAACCTTAGTTGATTTTGACGAGATAGGGAGCTATGGAGTATTTCTTAGACGCTTATCTTCATTTGATTCACAGTGATCTTTTAGTTAGGGCATGTCGCCCAAAAGGATTCAGTTATCTTTTCCTATCGGGGTCAAATACTATTGTATACGTGTCTTTTAATACATTTAACATTGTTGGGATTACTATATTGGATTATTATGTGGGAATGTTTATTCCAAATGCTTTTAAATTCTTTTGTGTTATCGGTTCAGTTATTATTGTGGTAGAATAAAATGTGTTGTGTTATTCTTAAACTAAAAATGGATTTTGTTGAATTAAAATTTGGAAAGTTCTTTTAACACCAGCTTAATTGGGTATTGGGTGAGTTGTAAATGTTTTCGACAGTGATGCTAAGAATGAGCCAACTGTATATTCTGTTTTAATTTGGTATGGGACTGGCCACCCGGTATTTAATTAGGCGGGGTGTTACAATCTTGCCCATAGCAACCATTGAAGAAGAAGAGGTCAGTAACCCTTGCCTCAATTTAAACCTAGGGGACTCATGGATGGATGCCCTTATCAGATAAATCAGAGATGGGGTGCTACCGGAGTCAAAGTTAGAGAGGAGGAAATTAAGGTACAAAGCTGCAAAGTTCTCAATAGTAGGAGATGTCCTATATAGGAAGGGATTTCTATTACCTCTCCCCAGATGCGTTCATGCCACCGAAGTTCCCCACATCCTACAGGAGGTACACGAGGGTTCTTGCACCAGCCACATAGGAGGGAGACCTTTAGCGAAGAGGATTATCATGCAAGGATATTAGTGGCCGACCTTGGCCAAAGATGCTGCAGCTTACGTAAAGATGTGCGATAAATGTCAGAGGTTCTCCACTATGCCTCATCAGCCTTATCAGCCTATGACGTCTATTAGTTCCCCTTGACCGTTCGCAGTATGGAGAATTGACTTAGTGGGTCCCCTGCCAAGGACTGCAAATAATTACCGATTTTTGATAGTTGCTATTGATTACTTCTCCAAGTGGGTAGAGGCAGAGCCGATGATCATGATTATAGAGTAGAAGGCCTTTCAATTTATTTGGAAGAACATCATATGCAGACATGGCCTCCCAAACACCCTCATTTCGGACAACGAAACCCAGTTCAAGAATTCTTCCCTGGAAAAATACTACGATAGAGTTGGGATAAAGCAATTTTTCTCTTCTCCTGGCCGACCTCAAGCAAACGGTCAAACCGAAGTCACGAATAGAACGATTCATGATGGGATCAAGAAGAGGTTAGAAGAAGATAAAGGTAGATGGACCGAATAGGTTTATGCTATGCTATGGGCCTACAGAACAACGGCTAGGACGCCAACAGGGGAGACCCCGTTTATATTGTCATATGGATCAGAGGCCGTCATACCAACAGAGGTAGGACTCCCTACTCATAGGGTTCAGACCTATGACCCTGAGAAAAATGGGGAGGAGAGAAGACTCGACCTAGATTTAATTGAAGAGAGAAGGGAAGACGCAGAAGTTAGGCAGTCAGCTTACCAGTAGAGAACAACAAAATTCTACAATTAAAGGGTAAAATCAAGACCCATAGCTGTAGGAGACCTAGTGCTAAATAAGACATTGCAGAAGACAAACAAGCTTCACCCAAATTGGCATGGTCCTTACAAAGTGATTGAGGAGGTTGTACCTGGGACTTACAGGCTAGAGAACCTCGAGGGGGAACCCTTTTCCAATCCTTGAAACGCTGATCATCTAAAAAAGTATTACATATGATGTTACCAGGGCTTTCATGTAAATATATCATCTTATAAAGAGATTATTAATGAGAAGATCAGTTCCCGTGTCAATACTTGGTTCATTGTGCTAGAATGGAAAATTATTTATGAGGATAACATCTTAGTTGATGTCCTCAGACCTTATAACATCATGATTTGGTGATAAGGTCTGAGGTCAGACATTATACTTGGATGACCTCAAACCCTTAACATCATTAATTTGGTGAGTATTTTATGGGGATAACATCTTAGTTGATGTCCTCATACCTTATAACATCATGATTTGGTGACAAGGTCTGAGGTCATACATCATACTTGGATGACCTCAGACCCTTAACATCATTAATTTAGTGAGAATATTTTATGAGGATAACATCTTAGCTGATGTCCTCAGACCTTATAACATCATGATTTGGTGACAAGATCTCAGGTCAGACATCATAGTTGGATGACCTCAGACCCTTAATATCATTAATTTGGTGAGAATATTTTATGAGGATAACATCTTAGTTGATGACCTCGGACCTTATAACATGATGATTTGGTGACAGGGTCTGAGGTCAGACATCATACTTGGATGACCTCAGACCCTTAACATCATTAATTTGGTGAGAATATTTTATGGGGATAACATCTTAATTGATGACCTCATACCTTATAACATCATGATTTAGTGACGAAAAAAAGACCTGATGATTTTCGATACTAGTAAACTACAAACGGCATAAACGGTTTTTGTCATGTTCCTTTAAGGTTCAAAACTTTGTTTTTGAATTCAAAATAATTCCCAATTGCTTAGTGAATTATTTTGGAACCCAAGATACAATTTTGTTCAAGTTTCTCATGTAGAGAGGGTAAATCTACGGCTGAAGTGGCATCGCTCGAGGGAGGTGCTGGCTGACTATGACTGCGTGTCATAGGGAGTGCTCGTGGGTGTTCTTGGGCTAATTGGACTGCATGTCTTTGTGAATCTTCTGTGGTTTATTCATCACTGATTGTAAGCTACGTGTTCTTGTGGGTATCTACGGATATTCACTGCAGATTTCGCTTGTAATCTTATAAGTTGCGATTTGCAAATTATTAGTGATATAAAAACATTTTTCCATTCAGATATTTTCCTGAAATTGATTTCCTTTGCATTATTCTTGATTTTATGCTTTCAAATCACCTAGATGCATGATTTAGGGTTTAACTAAAATTTGGAAGTAATTAAAACTGGTTGCCTTTTCATACAAGTAAATTAATTTGAGAACAATTTGAAATATTACGCTGCACTGCACTCTCAACTTGGTTTAGAGCCTGTTGCACTAGGTTATTGTGTTTGATCCTGATTTCCTTAAGTATGACTTTTTGTGGTATTGATGATTTTTTATGTCAACTTTTTGAAAAGTCTAATTGGAAAATTCACATGAATTCTTGTTTTAAATCATCTATTAAAACGACTCTGAGAGGTTTCCCACTAATCTAAAGAAAAATGCTAATAAATCGACATCTCATGTTTCTACACTTAGTGATATTGATTCGGGAGAAGAATTTTTTTATGCTACTAAGCGAGAGCTTACCACCCTTGTGACTAGTAAGTGATGATGTAAATCCTCATATGTAGATTCTCCTTTACATACCCCGTCCGGAGCCATAGTGAGTGAAGCCCATGAAAGTGAGAGCGACACGAGTGAGGAGGAGTTGAGTGAGTTGCAAGTTGCCTACAATAATTTGTACATGGAATCTATAAAGATAAACAAGGCTAACTTGAAATTAGAAGCTAAATTGAAAGAACATGCTTTAGATAATAATAATAATAATAATACTGATGTGTTGATTGATGATCTTAGGGCACGTGAGAAGATGTTTAGAGAAAATCTAGGATATGTCGAGGGTGAGAGAGATAGTCTTCGAGGTGTGATGGAGGCTATGAAAAACGAGCTTTTAGAGTTTGAGGATTCTAGACGTGTACTCGAGTCGAGGATAGGTGATCTTGAAAACACTTTGAGAGAGTCAAGTAAGGTGAAGTTTGATTTGGAGTCTAGGTCGGAAAAGTTAGATAAGATTTTAGGCACTGTCCACATCAAAGAGGATAAGGGTGGTATAGACTTCGATGATAGTGTTGCACGCATTGCCAAAGACAACCCCACACATGTGATAGATCCTCCTAGGGTTTTTAAGAGAGATATACCTAGTATCGTTAGGAGAGATCTACCTAGGAATATTATGAGAGAGCCACCTAGGAACATAGTGAGAGCGCCACCTGAGAACTTTAGGAGAGGTCAACCTATAGGTAACATTCACCGCTCGATTTACACTTGCACACATTGCGGTAGGCAAGGTCATCTAAGGATTTTTTTGTTAAAAACTTCGAGATTCTCTTGGGAAGTTTAATAATAAATTAAATTCGATTCCCAAAACCCCCCGTGTCGTTACAATTCTGTTTGGGTTAGGAAATCGGATTTAGAGGCTTCCGGATTGGTTATTCATGACTCTCATTTGATTGCACGTGATTCACCTCATGTTAGATCTTTTGGGTGATCTATTTTTATGTTTTTCATATACTATCTATGCTTAATGATATATATCTTCTAGTATTATAACATGTGTACCACTTTTGTAGTTATTTTCCATTTTTTGATATTTTTTCAAAAAACAAAAAAGATTTTAGTTTTTAAAATTTTTAGAAAAATACAAAAAGATTTTCTATTTTTTGAGAAAAATTGAAATAGCCAAAAAGATTTTATTTTGATAAAATTTTTGAGAAAATCCAAAAAGATTTTTGTATTTTGTTTTACACACCGTGTATGAATGGACATTTAGGATGACCGAGTCACAATTTCATTCCATACCTATGTGACAAATTGATAGTGTTTTAAGATGATAAGTTATGTCATCCATGTGCTTTATAATGTTTGGAGTCATTAAGATGTAATTAGTTGTTACTTCCTACATGTTTGACTCATGATTTCCTTTATTGCACACGTGCATGGATTTTTTTGACTACTGTTCTTATCCATCACATGTTGGTCGAGTGCTTTCATCTCAATTTTGTCTTTAAAACCGAACAAAATGCAATAATACGAGAACAATAAAAGTAGTGCATATAAGATCCATTGCCCGTGAGAAATTTGTTTAGGATGAAAAATGATGAGTGAACTTGAGAAAGGGATGCGAGTGAATAGTAATCACATCGTGAAAGCCACCATTTGAAAAGGGCTGACACAAAAAAAATTAAGGCAATAAAAAGAATAATATGCCAAAATTTGGGCCAATAGGTTTTCTCTAAGTTGAGAATTTTGGACCTCATTAGAAACATAAAATGATTATTATTTGTGAGGGTGTTTTGGACGGAAATAAATCAATGCGTTTGCACATCATTTGAAAAATTCTTGAAACCGTATTAAATAGTTTTGGACGTTATTGGTCTGAAAATCACTTAGGCTTTGATTTGTTGATATGATTTAGTCGATGTCATCTAAATTCAATAATTTTACACCTAAGGATGTTTTTTATGATTCATTTGATAGGAGTACACACATGCATCGTGTACATATACTTGATTGAATTTATTTCCAATTGAATTTGTTCACACCTATTCATTCCATATCAATGATTTGGTAGTTTTAGTGTAAATTCATGGTGTGTGATTTTGTTGTAACATTTTTGAAAAAAAAATTGAAAAATAAAAAATAGTTTGTGGAAACTTTTGGGTTACACCTTTGCATGAGCGTAGTTTGATTCATATGTGCTATGCATGTCGTGATACTCCATGCTTATTTTGTTTATTCTTTTCCTTGTCTATTTCAGACAAATAAAAGGGGGAGAACGAATTATGATTTTATTGGGGAGTTTGCATTATGGGGGAGATTTGATTATTGACTGATTTATTCTTATATCATTTCAAACTCGATACGTCACGATGGTATTTGTTTCTTGTATCACGTGTGTAGGTACAATTGAAGATAATTATTTCACACCCCGATGATGACAAAGAAGATTTGAAGATTGATGAAGATTTTTGAATAAAAGTTTGAGGACTTGCATTTCAAGTACCTTTTCACTTTTGGGTTCATGGGAGGGTATTAGATTTGTATAGGAATTCTGATTTGATAATTCGGATGTTTTTAGTTTGTACCAGCATACAGTTAGGGAGAGTTTTGTATGCACATATTTTCCATAGTTCGAACATTACATCGACTATGGTGTACACCGTTACAACCATCGAAGAAGATTTAAGATCTTTCAATCATCAAGACGGATCCGAATATCAACATTCTTCATCAGCAAGCCTCGACAAGTCTGAATTTGGTAAGGTTGTGTTTTAAAGTTCCATAATGGTTCATTTAAGGTATTGGAATATTTTTTTTAAAATATTTCTAATTGTTGGAGCGTTGTTTTTCGTAAAAATAATTTTTCCAGACATGTAGACGGACTTTTAAAGAAAACATATTTTTTTTTATCATTCGAGCGACAAGCGTATATCCTTCAAGCGACATGGCTATGCCGCGCGAAGCTCATTCGAGCAACACATGGCGTCGTATAAAAGACATTGACACTTCATTTTAGTGACGCAACCGACTCAATTTTTTATATAAATCGTGTTAAATGAGTCCAGTTTCGAAAAGAAGACCTGACGATTTTCGATACCAATAAACTGCAAACTGTAGAAACGATTTTTGTCTTATTCCTTTAAGGTTCAAACCTTTGTTTTTGAATTCACCAAAATTCCCAATTGCTTAGTAAATTGTTTTGGAAACCAAGATACAATCATGTTGAAGTTTCTCATATAGAGAGGGTAAATCTACGGGTAACTTGGTACCGCTCGAGGGAGGTGTTGGCTGACTACGACTGCGTGTCATAGGGAGTGCTCGTGGGTGTTCCTAGGCTGATCGGACTACATGTCATTGTGGATCTTCTGCGATTGGTTCATTGATGATTCAGAGTTGCGTGTACTTGTGGGTATCTGTGGATATTCATTGCAGATTTCGCTTGTAATCTTGTCAGTTGTGATTTGCAAATTATTACTAAAATAAACACGTTTTTCCCTTTTGGGATTTTTTCTGAAATTGGTTTCCTTTCCATGCTTCTTGATTTTATGATTTCAAATCACCTAGATGTATGATTTAGGGTTTAACCAAAATTTGGAATTAATTGAAACTGGTTGACTTTTCATACAAGAAAATTAATTTGTGAACAATTTCAAATATTTCGTTGCACTGCACTCTCAACTTTACTTTATTTATCATCTAAACTTAGCATTTCTCAATTGTATTCCTGATGATACCTAAGCAATGTAACTATACACTAGTTATAATTTGGCATTCACACAACCATTAAAGTACACCTATAAACGTATCAATCTTTTATAATTATATATATAGCATCCCCGAGTTGTCCACTCGGATGCGTCCCTAGTATGTTATAAATCTCCAGGTACATAACGTACTACTCATGGGACGCCGGGTCATAATCTCACCACCGATCACCAATCACAAACAAATAATGGAGGCGGTCATAAACATTCATTCGTGGGTCATAACCATACCACATTACCCCAACCGAAATCTAAACTCACATATCCTCACACACGGATAATGGTCATGCAATAATATTATGACCTGGGTAATAATCCAACACTTTTCGGTCAATGATAGGGTGGACCTCCCACTATGCACAACCTCCAGCGATAGAAAAATAGAGTAGGTATGTTAATATAAAGTCAATCACACATAGGCATATTTATATGTACTGATTTCACTCAATAAGTATATATAAATATAATTTGGCTATGTGTGTGATCTATCTCGTAGCACTAGCCTACCAAATCCCAAAGTCTATCCTGACTTCCTGATCTTAACTAAGTATTAACTTACTTATTCTCTAACTCTATAAATTTAAACTTCTAACCAACGTGTTATTTTATCCAAGCACTAGGTAATTATTCTAGAAATCCTAACCCGATTTCTTGATTTCACCCGAGTGCGTTAACTCACTTATTCACATAATTTGTTACTCGGAATCCATATCCGCTTCGCTTACGACCCTTCCTAACCTTCCCTATGATTTCTCAAAAGTCTAATACCATCCCTGGACCCAAGATACCATGCTAGATCCTCAAACATCCCAAGAAAAAAATGCAAGGCAAAGGAGGCCAGCTAGTGAAACCAAACCGATTCACTAGCTAGACCGAATCGGTTTGGTTGGAGAACCCATTCGCTCCCCCAGCGAACCGGTTCGGTTTATTTGGTTGCCAAGATAAACTTTTGATGGGATTTTGCCTTCTCCCTTCACCCAAAGTGGTTCTAAAATTCATTAAAATCCCTAATATGAATTCTAATACTACCATAACCATAAACCAACTAGTTTCTACAAAAAATATCCCGAACAACATTTAATTCATTTGATCAACGAATTTATATCAAGATCCATGCATTGCTAAACCCTAATCTCAATATTCAAGATTTTCTTTCTTAGATCAATCAAAACCTTTCTTTTCATTCTAGTCACATAAGATTTATTATATTATCATCGTTACATTCATCTTTCCATAATTACTTTATTCAAACCCCAATTTTTCATGGTTCTCCCAACCTAGAAATTTGTATTTTTCATACACCAATTTGCATGAATATTTGAAACTACATAATAACATTAAAGAAAGTTAAATACTTTCCTAGAGAGTGATGGATTTCTAGGATTTCCTTCTTAAATTACTCTATTGACAATGATCTTTGACCCGAAAGTACTTGATATTCACCTCGGATCACTTTCTCTTCACGTTTCTCCCTTTTTTATTCACTTTTCTCTCTTCTCTCAAAATCCTAGCTTCTTTGGTCGATAGATAGATTCCCATTATATCCACCTCACTTAAATATAAACTTAAAACACCCAAATTCAAAAATTTAGTCAGTCCTCATATGTAAAATTACCCGAATAGAATACCCTTTCACAACTCTTGTTTAGCCTAAAAAGTCCCCGAAACCCAATTGTAACCCCGGGTACCTATTTCAGACTATTTCAACCCATTTCAAACCATTGGTGCACTCAAAATTAACATCCAAATTATCTAACATTAATTTTTGTCTAATTCCCGACACGACTCTATCCATGTGTACTAAATGTGATACCTATAAACCCATCGTTTTAACTCACTTACGGCGTAATATAATTTAACATATTTTCATTTACTTATCACATAAGTAAATATAGGTATATATAAGTATTAATCATTTTACTCGCTAATTAATATTTATTTAACTCGGTTTATTTCTTTGTTCAATTAAAATTACGTGCACATGTGTAATTTAAAATACTATAAAGTACGGGGTGCTACACTTCTCTTTGGATTAAAACAAAACTCCCTAGGGTGACCTCTTTGATTGCAATGGGAATAAACATAAACCGACTTGGGTCTGCCTTAATCAAAATGCCTAGGATGCGGTGTCATTGGTGGGTTTGGTCTCCTATGTGGGTTAGGATGAGGGCTATAAAGATCCATCACAAACTCGAAAATCAGCTCGGATGTGGAATTGGAAGTGGATGCACCATCATAACCTATTACTTCCCTCTCATTGAAACCTAACACAGGGGAGAGGAGCATCTTTCCAACATTCTTCGATATATCCTCTAAAGTGACCTTGACCTCCCGGGCACATTTGAAATCCTTATCGAGTTTGGATACACGAGCTTCAAGTTTCTCACATGTTTCTAATTAAACTTAAAGATATCTCATAAGACTAGCCATAGTGTTGGTCAAATTTGTCCTGTATTTACTAATCATAATCAATTTCTTACATAAAGAAACATTCACCTTATCCAAATCAAACACCCTAAGAGTCAAACTTTTATTTTGCCTTTTGCTTCTTAAAGACTCTTTGTAAAGTTCGGTGTACGCCTTATGATACCACTTTCTCCCTCACACGAAATCTCATCATCATCCTCACTCTGTCCAGAATGATTCGATAAATTATTTATGCTATCTTGTTTTCAAATGTCCTTATCAGCATGGGACAAACTAAAAGTGCTGTAATACCCCTTACTTTTGAGTAATTATTTTTACATTAAATTGCCATGTGGGTTAGTTATATATAATAAAGGAAGTTGAAGTAAATATTAATTTTAGTAATTTAAGAGTTAATATTTATGAGTATTGCATATTTACCTTTACGCGAATGTCAATAGTGTAATATTATGTTATGATAAGTTGTTGGGCTTTAAAACGACTGTTATGATTTATATTCCATTCGAGTTATTATTAAAATGTTAATATGACGTTGGAATAGAAAATAATGAATGATATTTTGGATGTCAGTTTAGAAGGCACGAAGGGTCCAGATAGTTAAAATAAGTGTGGAGGTACTTTTATCTAGTTATGACTTAAATATGATGTTACGGGTCATTTTAAGTGTGTAATAGCATTTAATGTTAGAATTAAGTCATTTGGGCATTTAAGTCTTGCAAGAGAATTAATATCTCATTTATGTGTTTAACCTAGAAAGTATAGAGGGAAGTGGGAGCTTCAGAGAAAGAAGGGAAAGAGGAGATTTTCCCATTTCTATCCCAGAATCGTAGCTGCGAAGAACAATCTGAGACTCCAACAACAAGGCGGGTATTTTACTTGCAATACCTTATGATTATGTTGAATAAATTGTGTGAATAGTTATTGTTCTTAAGGTTTAACCCAATTAGGGTTTTGATTGAGTTTGTTTTTCAAACCCTCACCTATATAAGTTAAATATGGTTTGAAGTTGTACATTGTTAGGTGATCATCTAGAATTGATTTGTTGATAATATTTATTGTTGATAGTTGGTGTAGAGGGAAGAAGAAGAGTTGGAAGATTTAGGTTTTATAAGGAAAATGGGGGTTGGCCGAATTATCTGGTGCGACCGGTCGACCACGGCCAAGATGCCGATCGATCGGGCCTAAAGGGAAAGGCCTACTGGTTGGCTCACAAGTCAAACTTCATTTATACGGTCGATCGGGGGTCAGGGGCCGATCGACCGGTACTCTATTTTTAGCCCAAGAATCTGACTTTCTTTCTACTCCTTTTCTTTTGGGTTGAAGGCTTAGGAACCTTCTCTTAGGATGTATTGAGAAGTAATATGACCTCGTATAAGGAGAGTGGTACTCTAGGATAGTATGGGAGTGTTTGAGCTTATTTCGAGGACTATTTATAAGGGTATAATGTCTCATTTCGTCTAGTAAACTAGAGTAGGACTAGTGTAGAGTCGGGTAGTGTGTGATGGACCTTCGGGGGCTAGAATGGTAATAATTATCTCTTGTAGCCAAACTTGTATGTACCTATGGTTTCGGAATTTAAGGACCATATGTTTAACTTAATATAGTTTGTATCTATGGAACATTTATACATGTCTCTCTAAATAATATCATAGGGGAAGTACGCGTTAGAGGCTAATCATTCAGGGAGAGTATATTCCTTAGGCCATGCTACCGGTTGTTATGTTGCATGATTGTATGGTTCGAAGTGAGGTAATTCTGGGTATGGTTATGTCTCACTATCGAAGGTATATGGCCGTTTCCCACGCGTTACGATTTAGGATACCCAGGTGGTCTTGGTTATACGCCCTAGAACATGATAGTATTTAGGGGCGCATCCAGTGGGGTGACTCCCGGAAGGATGGTCTTATAACCGTTATCATTATGATTGTAAGTGTTCCCATCAAAATGGTATTTCACCCAATTGATTAATTAACTGAAGTAAACTGTGAATCAACCTAAACGGCCAATGGTCCCTAATGATTATTGACTTGTGAATATGTTTCCAACTGATAAACTTGGCATGTGGAATATAATTAGGTTACTCCTATTAAGTAGATGGGCAGTTTAACTTAAAATGAATTATACGCGTTAGGATGTGCATTTAGAAGAGAGGTAAGGATGATTTCTTGAATGAAGAGAGAATTGTATTATTTATGAAAGTAGTATTCATAACTGTCATGCATTTATTCACATGTATATCATATCAAACCGGGCCCTGGCCCGTTTATATTTATCCTTATTTTGTGGTTCTTCTATATGTTCAGGTGCTCCGCTACATGGGCGCCCGATGTGACTTTCCTTCCTAGAGTCAACGAGCGATAGCATTTTTGCGGATGCTGTAGGATTTTTGATACTCTAGTTATGGTCCGTTTGTATATTCGGGTGTGTTGCCCAAGTGTAGTATTTGTACATACTTTCATACTTGGTGTAATCTTTTGTAGTCAGTCTATTAACCGATAGCTTATTCGGTTATACTTTGTAGAAATGCTGTTAAACTCTTATGTGTATATACATATCAACCTTTTCTTATAAACTGATCTATGAAAATTTCTTTTATCAAATTTGCAAAATTATATATGACATCTGTTTTCTAAATTATTTGGTGGTTGTCTCATATTATTGTTATGCGACAATGATGCTAAGAATGGACCATTTAAGATTCCTGTTTTTATTGGAGTGGGGTGTCATAAGTGCTAAGAATGGGCACCTCTTATTTTAATAAGTGGGGTGTCATAAGTGCTAACGTGACTTTCCATGAACGTACGAAAATTAGGTTCATTGGTGATTCATCCCAAAGAATTCACCAACTCGACGTCACTATCGCTTAGAGTCTCTTTATATGCAGTTTTCCCTTTTCTCTGTCTCTTTAGCCTAGTGGAACACTCATGGGATTTATGGCCCTTACCCTCACACTCATAATATCTCTCCTCGTTTTTCTTAAGGTACTCTCATCTCCCTTTTTCAAAACTTTTCTTGCCCGACTTAGACCTTTAATCTTCCTCAAATTTTTTTTCTTTGGAAGAATTTTCTTTTCTTAGCTTAAGAATTTTTTGATATTTTTTCAAAAGGTTGTGTACATACCATTCTAATACCCCCTAACCTCTCCTAAGGTCCCTGGCACCTCCCTTCATCATTACAAACCTAAGTCATACCCCAGGTACTGGCCTAAAGGCCATTGGGCACCCCCAGGATCCGTTTGACCAAAATTAAAACTCTTTAGCTCCAATGAGACTGAATGAATATTCAAAGGGCAGTAAAACCCTGTGACACCCTGACTAATTAAATACCGGGTAGCTACTCCTTTATTAAATTAAATCAAAATGCCAAGTTGGCTCAGTTAATAGCATCACTGTCGAAAACATTTTATTATTACTAACCACCTAGTATTTAAAAAGTAAGTTGTCAAATTTTAATTAAAGTCTGATTAACATGCAGTAAAAGATTTAAAGCAAGAATAATATCACCATTCACCATAACGAAATAATAGAATGACCATCACATGATATAAATAAATCCGGAGGAAAAACTGCTCACAAAAAATCCCACAACTGAAATATGTAACGAAATACTGAATACTGAATACTGAATTAATACATGCCAAAGTCTGAAAAACTGAAATGGAAATGTCTCTAATAGAATTTGGGCAGCATGCCCAACAACTGAGGAATACTGAACATGGAATCCAAATGATAGAAGCGTCTAAAAGCAAATCCCTGTAACTTCCACAAACAGCTACAGCTCGTCACCTGTATGAGGATCCTAAGCGTGGTGTCCTTGTGGCTGGGCACCTAAAATGGTTTTTACAAAAAGATAGATTTGAAAGCAAACGGGTCAGAGCCCGAATGTGGAGAGTATTTTAAAAACAGTAAGTGCTTTAACAATAATTAAAACGATGAATGCAAGATACATGTTAGGACGTGCTCTCACATGAAATACTCACCTCTCGTCTAACTGTGCACTCCTAACGTTCCTATTCCCATTCATGTGTTTTCTCATAACTATCTAATTCCAAAGAGTTTCTAACACTTCTACTCGGTTCAAGTTTAATTTCCAACCTTAGCAATTAAATAGAGAGTTCTACTTTAATTCTCGGATTCCCAATTATTAACAAAACCATTTATTGATATCTGTCCCCTTTTATCTTTTCATATGTTACAATTACTATACCCACAATTTAACATAGCAATTTACTTTTCATTAAACCGTATATTATTCACATCATAAATATACAATACAGGCACCCAAAGGCTAAGCTGCGGTGCACACATACTCTGCTATCCATCTCGGTACATCACGTACATAAGGATTACGCATTCCGAATCTCTCAGGAATCGTTCAGATAACAACATCACAAATAATGGCACATCACATGGGTCACGCACACACCTACTCTCCCACGATCAGCAAACTTATTAACATCCCAATAAGTCCTTCTCTGACCTATGTTCATCGAGGTAACCAATCTAAATCCGGGCAACACAAGGATAAGAAGGCCCTAAGCGAACGTAAACCTCCCGTGATAGCAAGTATGGTAGGTATGTCATACACATAAAATTTTATATACTAAGCATTCACACATCTTAGATATCTCGATATTAATAAAGGTATACTCTACATCTTTATATCGTTATTCCAAATTCATATATTTCAAGTCTCCCGATAATATAAAAGTTAAACTGTCGACACGTCTCACGTCGTAGTTTCTTAAACTTAAGACCTATCTCAAATAGACTATTAAGTTCCTATTATTCCCACATATAACATCTTTATTCCTAAGGTCTTTACTTCTGCCCCAAACCTCATTTCATCAAATTATTCAAATTTACACTATTAACCCAAATATTATCTCACTTATCGAATTTCATTAATTTAGAATAATTCCTCAAATTGAATTCTAATTAAGGTCCAAGTTTCATACTCATGCCTACTGGTCTTCTTTAAGTTTAAGGGTATTCATAAGGTCTCCAATATTATTTTCCAAGGGTTACCACCATTAAAATTTAAAATAGGGAAAACTTTACTCATTCTGGGAAGGTCGATCGATCGACCTTTTCCTTCGATCGATCGATGGTGGTCGATCGATCGACTGATGAACATCGATCGATCGAACGCACCAGGTATGGCTACGGACTGCTTAGTTTTGCAGTTTTCAATTCATCCCCAAACATCATTTACAAGCATGAAACTCTAAGACAAGGTTATAATATCATCATACTATCATCCTACAACAGTATTAACGTTCTAAAACCAATAATTCATCATTCAAGGGCTTTGTTTAGATCAAAACTTCATCAAAAATTCCAGATTTCTTCTTCTTTCAAGAACATCAATAAACTTCTCCTAAAATCCATTTTTAGATCATCAATGGTTCTGTTTTGAACACATAATTCGTTCAGAATGTTACTACATGCAATCCCTAACATAATTTATAGCTTTTAACTTCCAATTCATGGGTCTATATCATCTTCCAAGATAAATTTCGAAAATTCCTAAACATGGAAAACATAGCATTGAATTAATTGACATTAAACCACTTGCCTTAATCTTTCTCTGAATTTGATGTTGAATCTTGAAGGCTGAGTTGTTCTCCCTCTCTCTTTCTGCAGAATTCTCTTCTCTCTCTCTCTCTCTCTACAAGTTTCTCTAAGGATGATGACAATGGAGGTGTGGTTGGGTTTTGGCAAGTTAAGACTATTTCTTAACTTCTCCCGTATCCCATTAAGTCCCTTAGTGTAAGTAGTGGGTTTAGTGGATAAGGAAATAGTCAGATTTTTATCTCTTATTTTCGTGGGTTTTAATTCCCAGATTTTCGAAATTACCAAAATGCCCCTATAAGTTACCGGTATGTCCCAATAATGCCCCGGGACCCAAACTTAACCCCCAGCTAGTGTTTTCTGACTATTTCGACCCTTCCGGACGCGTTGGCGCACTCAAAATGACCATACAGGTGATAAAAATAAAATTCATTTTTTAATTCAAATAATTATATTCCTGACGCGACTGTCACGCGCGTCCCAATAAAGTTTTCCAAATTGCCGTATTTCAATCTTGCGACAATTTCAATATTTGCAATATTCATATATTGCCAAATATACACATTATAATCAAATACTAACTCACATCTCGTTAATATTTTTATCCGGATTAATTTCTAATTAATACACATTTAATTCAATTAATCCCCAAAAATAAATAACACGAAAATATGGGGTATTACATACCCCTTGCCAACGGTCCACCCCGTGTGCAATTCTGACTTACCATGTGGACGAAAGACCCATTTTTCCCCAAAACTCGATCAGGAGGTCACCGAACGATCCCAGGATCCATTTGACTAAATTCAACTCTTCAGATCGATCGATATTGAATGATTCTTCAAAGGTCACTGAAACCCCTTTCCAACGGTCCACCCAATGCACGATTCTGACTTACGGTAGGGACGAACGATCCGTTTTACTCCGAAATGTCATCAAACCCTTCCATCCCCCGATTGATCAAAGTCAACTCCCTGAACCAGGTCAAACTCTTTGTAATGTCGAAGTACATCTCCTAACCTTTTTAACGGTCTGCCCTGTGCGGGTATCTGACTTACCATGCAAACGAATGATCCATTTGCGTCCGAAGTTTCCTCATCAAAAGGACCGACGAGCTCTTTCGAGCCATATTTGACCCAAAGTATACTACCAAACCCGGGATCAGTCTAAGGAATTTCGAAGGTCTCTTAAATACCTTTCCAACGGTTCACCCCGTGCATGATTCGGATCAACGGTTCCCGCTCTACGACCGATTTTTCGAAGGAAACTGAAAGACAATGCCAAATGGCAGGTTCCAAGCCTTGCCTATCGGCAGTGTGCCTAAACACACCTGTCGACTGGCAGGACTAGGGCTATGCCGATCAGAAATGCCCTGGTCCTATAAAAAGGAGGGCCTAACCTCATTCCATAAAGGATGAAAAAATAGAGATCCATCACTCTCAGCAAGCTTAGAAAACCCCTCTCGAAGTCAGCGTCATTTCCACATCCATATCCCTTTTCAACCTTAACCTTTCATCACCTTTTTCATCAAACTTGGTGAATTAAGTACTCTCCATCATCATCCAAGTGCAAGGGCTGCTCTCCAACATCCAAGATCAAGCTCAAGATCTACAACAAGGTCCAATTTTCTCAACTCTCTCTTTAAATTCCCCTAAATTCTCATTAGTTTGTTTTGTTACTTAGTACTTTTATTCTCTTATCTCACATACCTTAATATAATTTTTATCTAGTATTATTGTATATCTCTTATTTTCATATAAATAAAACCCAAAAAAAAAAGAAAAAGAGGATTTGCTCATAAATTCCAAACGAGAATTCTCACACTTTTCTTACAACTAAAACACTTTTTTACACACACACCCATATAAGAGAATTCCCCGATAGGATTTATGGGATAAATCCCACCCCGTGTTCTTAATATGAACTATGTGGACTTTGATGTCTCTATAGGCTACGTAGGCGTCTCGGGGTAAAACTCGAAGCTCGAGTCCTTTTTCTACTATTTTCCTATTTTTCTATATTGTTTAAACTTAACTCTCTTAAATTCTATGTATTTATATATATATATATATATATATATATATATATTCTTAATGGCGTCTTATTCCACATGCGTTATCATTCCCTTATAATGATCGACGCTAGGATAATCGCATAAATCCTGTTTTCTAATATTACTTTTAGCAACATTCCTATTGATGACTCGCTTTATCTCTTCCATGATACAAGTCGATGATTCCTATCTCCACTACGTATATGTAATACCCCATATTTTTGTGATATTCATTTTATGGGATTAATTAAATTTAATGTGTATTAATTGGAAATTAATCCGGATTAGAATACTAGCGAGATGCGAGTTAGTATTTGATTATTATGTGCATATATGATTATAAATGAATACTGAATTATGAAATTTGTCGTGAGATTTAAATACGGCAATTTGGAAATTTTGTTGGGACGCGTGTGACCGCCGCGTCATGGAATATAATTATGATAATTAAAAAGTGAATTTTATTTCTATTCACCGTATGGTCGTTTTGAGCGCGTCAACGCATCCAGAAGGGTCGAAATAGTCAGAAAACACTAGCCGGGGGTTTGGTTTGGGTCCCGGGGTATTTTTAGGCCATACCGGCAACGTATAAAGGTAGTTTGGTAATTTTGGATTTTTGGGAATTAAAACCTACGAAAATTGGGAATTAATATCTGATTTGGAAATAACCCACTAAGCCCACTAATAACCAAATAGACTACGGAGGTTATTGAAATTGTTCCAAAGAATTCCCAAAGCACAAACCCTAGCCGCCATTGACTTTGGAGAAGAAAAGCTTGTTGAGAGAGATAGAGTAATTCTGCAGAGAGAGAGAGAGAGAATACTCCATCAATCCGCCATAAAAAATCAGAGATTCAAATAAGGCAAGTGGTTTAATTTCGTTTTTATAGAGAATGCTTCTTCCATGTGTAGGAAATTGAAATAAATTGTATTGTTCTTTGGAGTTAATGAAAAACCCATTTTAATTGGAAGTAGAAATTATATTTTTGATGAAGAATCGTACGTAGACTTGTATTTAGATGATTATGCTGATGATATTATCAGTTGGATGAAACAAAAACGGATTTTAGTAGGTTCAATGATGATTTATAAATGTTAGGGTTCATGTTCATATAATTTTGGTGATAAATGAAGAGATTTGATGATGTTTAAGATGAGTTAGCCCTATATAAACGTTTGATTATGACCTATGAGTGTTTAGTATGAATTATGAACCTTAAAATGATGTTGGGTCTATTTTTATGAGGGATTAGGAGTGAAGAAGATTGGGAAAAAACGAAGTAAGGATTTCTGGGCTCGAAACTGGTCACTCGTTAGAAGACCTGCCCAGGTCGTTCGAACGAGCTCGTTCGAACGAGCTTCTAACGATTTGACCTTTGACTTCTAACGAGGGTGGAGTTGGTTCGATAATCTCGTTCGAACGAGATCTCGTTAGATAGCCCAGTTCGTTCGAACGAACTCTCGTTCGAACAGCCTCGTTCGAACGAGACTTCGAACGAGTTGACAGTTTAGGCTTTTTAGCCTGTTTTGATCCCGAGTGTCCCGTAACCTTGTGTATACATAGAGATAACCTTCCCTTAATGATTAATGGCGATATTTGGGATGTTTGGGATATAATGAGGAGTCAAACCTAGTAGTGTAGTTTGAACCTAAGGGAAAATATGAAGTGGGACGTGAGTGTCTATTACGATGTGAGAACTATTGACGGTCTAATTTATTATATTAACCGGGAACATATAAAGTGTGTAGTATTATATGTCGGTACGAGAATGAGAAGTGTACCACCAATATATTATGGTGATTACTAAGAGGTGTGAATACTTAGTATATGTATTAATTTTATGTGTATGACATACCTACCATACTTGCTATCACGGGAGGTTTGCGTTCGCTTAGGGCCCTCTAATCCTTGTGTTGCCCGGATTTAGACTGGTTACCTCGATGAACATAGGTCAGAGAAGGACTTATTGGGATGTTAATAAGTCTGCTGATCATGGGAGCGCATGTATGTGCGTGACCCATGTGATGTGACTGTGTTCGCCTCCATTATTTGTGATGTTGTTATCTGAGAACTATTCCTGAGAGATTCGGAATATGTGATCCTTATGTACGTGATGTATCGGGATGGATAGCAGAGTATGTGTGCACCGCAGCTAGTCTCGGGGTGCTTGTATTGTATATTTATGATGTGAATAATATACACTTAATTAATGGGAACTTTCATGTCGATATTGTGCATATAATTATTGTAATGTTTTGAGAAAACATAACGGGTTAACCGATAGTGAATTGTATTACAAATTGAGAATCTGAGTTCAAGTAAAACCCTCTATTTATTTGATAACGCTAGAATGTAATATGGGGATCGATTAGTAAGGGGTAGAACTTATTACGGTTTGGTTAGTTATGTATGTCATGTAGATGGGTACGGTACGTTAGGAGTGCACATGTAGTCGAGAGGTGAGAATTTCATGTGAGTGCACGTCCTAACATGTATTTTGCATTTAATGTTTTAATGTTATTAAAACACTTGCTATTTTCAAAATGTTTTCCACTTTCGGGCTCCGACCCATTTGCTTTCAAATCTATTTTTGTAAAAACCATTTTAGGTGCCCAGCCACAAGGACACCATGCATAGGATTCTCATTCAGGTGACGAGCTGTAGCTGTTTGTGGAAGTTACAGGACTTTGCTTGTAGACGCTTCATCTATCTTTACTCGATATTCATCAGTTATCAGTTATAGGGCATGTCGCCCATTTCTTTTAGAGGCATTTCATTTATTTCAGTTATTCAGACCTTTGGCATGTAATTATTCAGGATTCAGACTTGTCGTATTATTTTTCAGTTGTGGGATTATTGTGAGGAGTTTTCCTCCGGATTTATATTTACTTTGTTGGTTATTCATTACTTCATTATGGTGAATGGTTGTTATTCTTTAATTATCCTTTTACTGCATGTTAATTAGACTTAACTTAAAATTTGGCACTTACTTTTTAAATACTAGGCGGTTAGTAATTATTAAAATGTTTTCGACAGTGATGCTATTAACTGAACCAACTTGGCATTTTGAATTGATTTAATAAAGGAGTAGCTACCCGGTATTTAATTAGTCGGGGTGTCACAGGTGGTATCAGAGCATCAGGTTCTAGTGTCCTTTGGGATCTGTACGGATTATTAAGTTTTCCGCCGAGCTTTCTTTGATAAAGAGCCCTATATTTTAGGACTGTTGTATTCTCTTGTATATGCTACATTCTTCAGCTATTTTAAGTTTATAACTGCGAACTTATAAACTTCATTCTTATTTCAGATGCCTCCACGACGTGCACAACGGGTTCCCAGGGATGCAACGCCAGAACCGCAGCCCGCACCAGTTCAGGGCACGATGAATGCCGCCGAGGTTACAGCCATAGTGGCCCAGGCGGTAAATGCCGCACTTGCCGTAGTTCAGCAGGCACCACCGCAAGCGCCGATAGCCGCGCCAGTTCAGGCTCATGCATTCCCGTCTGCTTGGGAACATGTACGTGATGCTTTTCAGAAAGCACACCCTCTGGAGTTCGCAGGTAGCTCCGATGTGGTAGTTTCGAGTCAGTGGAGGAAGGACATTCAACGGCACCTGAGGATGTATGAGTGCACCGATGTCCAGAAGCAGATACCAGCTACTTTTAAGCTAGTGGGGTCAGCACTGCAGTGGTGGGAGTCTATTACCACCGTGGAGGAGAGAGATACTCTTACTATTTAGGAGTTTTGGGTGCGGTTCGACCGCAAATACTTTTCGTCAGCTGTTCACACGGAGATGAGGAGAAAGTTGATGAGCCTCAAGCAGGAGGGTAAGATTGTGGCCGAGTATGAGGCCGAATTTACTGATCTTCTGAACATTGTTCCGGATGAGATACCGACCGAGGAGAAGAAGATACAGAAATTTACAGACGGGTTGACATGGGGGATTCGTCAACACTTGTTAGGGAACCTCTCGTTAGCCACTTACTCTGATGTGGTTAACGCTGCATTGCTCCATTGCCAGGATCATCGCTTTCACATGACTGAAGGCAAGAGGTCAGGAGAGTCCAGCCATCAGGGCAGGACTGGGGGAAATGGTGCCAGTGGGGTACATTCTGTTCAGGGGCAGAGACAGGGTGATCAGGTTTCCTAGCAGGGGGATCACAAGAGGTTCAGATCAGAAAATTTCAGGCACGGACAGGGAGGTTTCCGGCAGGGCCATCGGGGCCCGAACGGCCATCAAAACCAGCAGGGTCAAAATGGTCAGCATCAGTTTCAGCAGGGCCAGTGGAGGAACGGTAACGGCCACCAGGGCCGGGGGCAGCAGGGACAGAGAGGGGGGAACTTCCCGGGGAAGTGTTTTGTTTGTGGCAAGACTGGCCATAAACTCCAGGACTGTCCTGATAGGGGCAGGGCCTCGCAGCAGCAGCAGGGTGCTTGACATGAGCCACAGAGGCCACTTTTTCCACCAGCCCTTCCAGCTCCAGCCCAGGTGCCAGCTCTTCCAGCCATTCCAGCAGTTCCTATGCAACAGGGACAGTTACAGTATGGACGTGTCTATAACGTCCACCAGGCAGCAGCTCCGCAGGCACCACCCGCGATTGAGGGTATGTTTCCTATCCATGGTACTATGGGTCGGGTTTTGTTTGATACGGGGGCAACGCATTATTTTATAGCTACACATTTTGCGAAAGCCTTAGGATTGTTAGCTACGGCAGAGAGCACAGTGACGTGTGTAGACTCACCATTGGGGAGTGGGTCACTTATTTTCTTTATATGCCGGGGAGTGGGGGTAGAGATTGGTAGTCTAGTATTACCTGCAGATATGTTGGTATTAGATATGCATGTTCACGATGTGATTATTGGTATGGATTGGCTCGCAGATTATAGAGCCATGATTGATTGCTTCGGTGGGAGCATTATTTTTTCCATTCCGGGGCAAGAGATGTTTGTAGTGGCGATGCCTCGCCCAAAGAGAGGCTCGACCGCTCATTTGTATTACATAGAGGAGGATACCTCTAAGGAGGTTGTAATTCCTTTAGATTCGATCCCAATTGTCAGGGAGTATTCTGATGTGTTTCAGGAGATACCAGGCCTACCCCCCAGTCGAGAGATAGACTTTGTCATAGACTTATTACCAGATACGAGACCTATAACACGCGCACCGTACCGTATGGCTCCAGGTGAGATGAGGGAGTTACGGGATCAGATTGAGCAGTTGTTGGGTCAGGGGTTTATTCGGAGGAGTACTTCGCCGTGGGGTGCCCCTGTGTTGTTCGTGAAGAAGAGAGACGGTTCACTGAGATTGTGTTTGGACTACCGAGAGTTGAATAAGGTCACGATACGGAATAAGTATCCGTTGCCTCGAATCGATGACTTATTCGACCAGTTGAGAGGAGCTTCATTCTTCTCAAAGATTGATTTGAGATCGGGATACCATCAGTTGCGTATCAGGGAGGAGGATGTCTCGAAGACTACGTTCTTATCGAGATATGGTTCTTACGAGTTTCGGGTTATGCCTTTTGGTTTGACCAATTCTCCAGCGGTGTTTATGGACTTGATGAATCGGGTGTTCAGGGATTTCCTGGATCAGTTTGTCATTGTCTTCATTGATGATATTCTGGTTTACTCCTAGACAGAGGAGGAGCACGCCGAGCATTTGAGGTAAGTTTTGCAGACGCTACATCAAAACGAGTTGTATGCAAAGTATGAGAAGTGCAGGTTTTGGCTGAAGGAGGTCCAGTTTTTGGGACACATTATTTTCGACAGGGGAATATCTGTTGATCCGGGGAAGGTATCCGCGGTGAGGGAGTGGGGACAGCCCACGACACCAACGAAGATCCATAGTTTCTTGGGTCTAGCAGGATACTACAGGAGGTTCATTCGGGGATTCTCGAAGATAGCAGGTCCTTTGACACATCTGACTCGTAAGGGTGTGCCATTCATCTGGAGTGATGCCTGTCAGTTGGCATTTGATGAGTTGAAGGATAAGTTGACCTCAGCACCTGTGTTAGCATTTCCGAGACCGGGAGTTGAGTATCTAGTCTACACCGATGCATCCTTGCAAGGACTAGGAGGTGTATTACAGCAGGAGAGTCAGGCCATAGCTTATGCTTCCCGTAAGCTTAAGCCTCACGAGAAGAATTACCCCACTCATGACTTGGAGTTGCCGGCAGTTGTATTTGCCCTTCGGATATGGAGACATTATCTTTTGGGGGATAAGTTTCGATTGTTCACAGACCACAAGTCCCTGCAGTACCTATTCACGCAGAAGGAGTTGAATATGCGGCAACGAAGGTGGCTTGAGTTTGTGAAGGACTATCAATTTGATATCCAATATCACCCGGGGAAGGATAACGTGGTAGCAGACGCATTGAGCCGTATACCGGTAGATAAGGTGGCAGATGTGTGGAAGGCTAAGCTGAAGGAATTGGGACACCAGGATGCAGTGGCCCGATCGTTCATGTTTGTAATGACCGTTACACCGCAGATCATTACGAATGTAGTAAGGGCACAGGCAAATGACTCGTTCTGTCAGGAGGCGGCAGTTGTATTTGCCCTTCGGATATGGAGACATTATCTTTTGGGGGATAAGTTTCGATTGTTCACAGACCACAAGTCCCTGCAGTACCTATTCACGCAGAAGGAGTTGAATATGCGGCAGTGAAGGTGGCTTGAGTTTGTGAAGGACTATCAATTTGATATCCAATATCACCCGGGGAAGGCTAACGTGGTAGCAGACACGTTGAGCCGTAGACCGGTAGATGAGGTGGCAGATGTGTGGAAGGCCAAGTGGAAGGAATTGGGACACTAGGATGCAGTGGCCCGATCGTTCATGTCTGTAATGACCGTTACACCGCAGATCGTTACGAAGGTAGTAAGGGCACAGGCAAATGACTCGTTCTGTCAGGAGCAGATAGTTCGATTATTGGCAGAGGGAGCCGAATCCTATACCGTTAGCTCAGACGGGGGATTACGCTTCAATGGGAGATTGGTAGTTCCGGAAGGGGAGGAATTGCGACACGAGGTGATGGCAGAGTCGCACGGCTCACGATTCGCGGTACATCTCGGTGCGGACAAAATGTACCAAGACATGAGACGACACTATTGGTGGAGCAGGATGAAGAGAGATATTGCCGAGTTTGTTTCAAAATGAGCCACTTGTCAGCTAGTAAAAGTGGATCATCAGAGACCGACAGGACTTTTACAGCCATTGGAGGTCCCGATGTGGATGTGGGAGAGCATCTCCATGGATTTTATCACGGGGTTGCCTACGTCACAGAGAGGTCACGACTCCATTTGGGTAATTGTGGACAGGTTGACAAAAGTCGCTCATTTTCTACCCATAAGGACAGACTACACTGCGGGACAGTATGCCCAGCTCTTCATTTCAGAGATAGTGAGTCTTCACGGTGTGCCCCCAAATATCGTGTCTGATCGAGACAAGATATTTGTTTCACGGTTTTGGGAGAGTTTTCAAGAGGCCATGGGCACAGAATTGCGGTTGAGTACGGCGTATCACCCGTAGACCGATGGGCAAACTGAGCGTACAAATCAGATGTTGGAGGACATGCTACGTATGAGTATCATTAATTTTGGGGGTGGATGGGAGCAGTATCTTCCACTAGTGGAGTTTGCTTACAACAACTCCTACCAGTTCACTATTGGGATGGCTCCATTTGAGGCGTTGTACGGTAGACCTTGTCGTTCCCCAGCATGTTGATTGGAGGTGGGGGACAACAAACTACTTGGGCCGAAAGTGATTCGGGATACTTCGGCGAGGATAGAATTGATTCGGAGTCGCATTCGGGTAGCTCAAGATCGGCAGAAGAGCTACGCTGATGCGAAGAGATTCTTCAGGGAGTTCCAAGTGGGGGACCAGGTTTTGCTAAGAGTATCTCCTATGAAGGGGATTATGCGTTTCGGGAAGAAAGGGAAGTTGGCACCGAGATATGTGGGACCATTTCCTATTATTGAACGGATTGGACCGGTTGCGTGTAGGCTTGGATTACCGGAGCATTTGCATCGGATTCACGATGTATTTCATATTTCCTCGCTAAGGAAATATCTTAGAGACAATTTGGCTCATTCTCACATTGCTTTGGAGGACATCGATCTACAGCCTGACAGTTCCTACGAGGAGGGGCCGATTGCTATTTTGGATCGAAGTGAGCGAAAACTACGGTCAAAGATAGTTCCGTTAGTACGTGTTCAGTGGCGACATCATAATGTCGAGGAGTCCACATGGGAGCGCGAGGATGAGATGCGCGAACGTTATCCAGAGTTGTTCTTACCAGGTACTTTCTAGTTCCGAATTTCGGGACGAAATTCAGTTATTAGGGGGGAAGTATGTAATACCCCGTATTTTTGTGATATTCATTTTATGGGATTAATTAAATTTAAAGTGTATTAATTGGAAATTAATCCGGATTAGAATACTAGCGAGATGCGAGTTAGTATTTGATTATTGTGTGCATATATGATTATATATGAATATTGAATTATGAAATTTGTCGTGCGATTTAAATACGGCAATTTGGAAATTTTATTGGGACGCGTGTGACCGCCGCATCATGGAATATAATTATGATAATTAAAAAGTGAATTTTATTTCTATTCACCGTATGGTCGTTTTGAGTGCGCCAACGCGTCTGGAAGGGTCAAAATAGTCAGAAAACACTAGCCGGGGGTTTGGTTTGGGTCCCGGGGTATTTTTAGGCCATACCGGCAACGTATAAGGGTAGTTTGGTAATTTTGGATTTTTGGGAATTAAAACCTACGAAAATTGGGAATTAATATCTGATTTGGAAATAACCCACTAAGACCACTAATAACCAAATAGACTACGGAGGTTATTGAAATTGTTCCAAAGAATTCCCAAAGCACAAACCCCAGCCGCCATTGACTTTGGAGAAGAAAAGCTTTTTGAGAGAGATAGAGGAATTCTGCAGAGAGAGAGAGAGAATACTCCATCAATCCGCCATCAAAAATCAGAGATTCAAATAAGGCAAGTGGTTTAATTTCATTTTTATAGAGAATGCTTCTTCCATGTGTAGGAAATTGAAATAAATTGTATTGTTCTTTGGAGTTAATGAAAAACCCATTTTAATTGGAAGTAGAAATTGTATTTTTGATGAAGAATCGTATGTAGACTTGTATTTAGATGATTATGCTGATGATATTATAATTTGGATGAAACAAAAACGGATTTTAGTAGGTTCAATGATGATTTATAAATGTTAGGGTTCATGTTCATATAATTTTGGGGATAAATGAAGAGATTTGATGATGTTTAAGATAAGTTAGCCCTATATAAACGTTTAATTATGACCTATGAGTGTTTAGTACGAATTATGAACCTTAAAATGATGTTGGGTCTATTTTTATGAGGGATTAGGAGTGAAGAAGATTGGGAAAAAATGAAGTAAGGATTTCTGGGCTCGAAACTGGTCACTCGTTAGAAGACCTGCCCAGGTCGTTCGAACGAGCTCGTTCGAACGAGCTTCTAACGAGTTGACCTTTGACTTCTAACGAGGGTTGAGTTGGTTCGATAATCTCATTCGAACGAGATCTCGTTAGATAGCCCAGTTCGTTCGAACGAACTCTCGTTCGAACGAGACTTCGAACGAGTTGACAGTTTAGGCTTTTTAGCCTGATTTGATCCCGAGTGTCCCGTAACCTTGTGTATACATAGAGATAACCATCCCTTAATGATTAATGGTGATATTTGGGATGTTTGGGATATAATGAGGAGTCAAACCTAGTAGTGTAGTTTTAACCTAAGGGAAAATATGAAGTGGGACGTGAGTGTCTATTACGATGTGAGAACTATTGACGGTCTAATTTATTATATTAACCGGGAACATATAAAGTGTGTAGTATTATATGTTGGTACGAGAATGAGAAGTGTACCACCAATATATTATGGTGATTACTAAGAGGTGTGAATACTTAGTATATGTATTAATTTTATGTGTATGACATACCTACCATACTTGCTATCACGGGAGGTTTGCGTTCGCTTAGGGCCCTCTAATCCTTGTGTTGCCCGGATTTAGATTGGTTACCTCGATGAACATAGGTCAGAGAAGGACTTATTGGGATGTTAATAAGTCTGCTGATCGTGGGAGCGCAGGTATGTGCGTGACCCATGTGATGTGACTGTGTTCGCCTCCATTATTTGTGATGTTGTTATCTGAGAACTATTCCTGAGAGATTCGGAATATGTGATACCGGGATGGATAGCAGAGTATGTGTGCACCGCAGCTAGTCTCGGGGTGCTTGTATTGTATATTTATGACGTGAATAATATACACTTAATTAATGGGAACTTTCATGTCGATATTGTGCATATAATTATGGCAATGTTTTGAGAAAACATAACGGGTTAACCGATAGTGAATTGTATTACAAATTGAGAATCTGAGTTCAAGTAAAACCCTCTATTTATTTGATAACGCTATAATGTAATATGGGGATCGAGTAGTAAGGGGTAGAACTTATTACGGTTTGGTTAGTTATGTATGTCATGTAGATGGGTACGGTACGTTAGGAGTGCACATGTAGTCGAGAGGTGAGAATTTCATGTGAGTGCACGTCCTAACATGTATTTTGCATTTAATGTTTTAATGTTATTAAAACACTTGCTATTTTCAAAATGTTTTCCACTTTCGGGCTCCGACCCATTTGCTTTCAAATCTATTTTTGTAAAAACCATTTTAGGTGCCCAGCCACAAGGACACCATGCATAGGATTCTCATTCAGGTGACGAGCTGTAGCTGTTTGTGGAAGTTACAGGACTTTGCTTGTAGACGCTTCATCTATCTTGACTCGATATTCATCAGTTATCAGTTATAGGTCATGTCACCCATTTCTTTTAGAGGCATTTCATTTATTTCAGTTATTCAGACCTTTGGCATGTAATTATTCAGGATTCAGACTTGTCGTATTATTTTTCAGTTGTGGGATTATTGTGAAGAGTTTTCCTCCGGATTTATATTTACTTTGTTGGTTATTCATTACTTCATTATGGTGAATGGTTGTTATTCTTTAATTATCCTTTTACTGCATGTTAATTAGACTTAACTTAAAATTTGGCACTTACTTTTTAAATACTAGGCGGTTAGTAATTATTAAAATGTTTTCGACAGTGATGCTATTAACTGAACCAACTTGGCATTTTGAATTGATTTAATAAAGGAGTAGCTACCCGGTATTTAATTAGTCGGGGTGTCACAGTATACACATGCACACATATCACGTGGAAATAAAGGAAAATAATAACAACCCATGAGAGACCGCAAAGGCGGAGTGGGTGCCTAACACCTCCCATTTCGTAACTTAGCCTTCGGACCCCTTTCGAATCATTTTAGCTTCGTATGTATTAGTATCTCTTTGGATGATATCCTTTGGGATGGATCCCTTTTGTTTTGTCTGTTTCGAGTAAAATAGATTGGCGACTTTATCTCTATACATTTTTTACCTCATTCACTGACGCCGACCGAAGCACTCCCGAGAGGGACGCGCGGGACCTAGAGGGATCCTCTCCCACCGCGAGGGGATATATCCGGGGATGGCCACAAAGGTAAAGATCAGCTAAGTCAAAATTATATTCGGAGTCCGAAGCGACCTCCTCTTTCTTCCTAGCTTGGTCTTTTAAAGCAATCCCTTTTTCTTTTTGTCTTAATAGTTTTTGGGAACATGGGAATCTCATAAGTTTGAAGGTCTCCTCTGAGTTCTCCTAACCTAGTCATATTTGAAATTTCTAACGAATTAAGGATAGTAACATTGGGCATAAATCGGGACAGAAGGGATCTCAAAATATTTTTCACAACTTGCGGCTCAGGAATTCAGTCACCCAAATTAATACTAGAGTTAACGATATCAAACAACCGTGCATAAAATTCATCAAATGGACCAGTCTCTTGCATAGTAATGGTACCAAACTATGTGGTGATATTTTGAAGCTTAAAGTCTTTCACAGCGTTGTTTCCCTTGTGAGTGAGCTAGAGGATATCACATGCTTCCTTTTATGTGGTGCACGTCATGATGTGGTGGAACTCTTTAGGGGTGATGTCTCTAGAAATGACACTTAAATAGCGTGAGTTCAAACTAATTTTTTTTTGTTCATCCCCCAACCCAGTGGTGAGGGGTTTAGGGCTTATTACATCTCCATTAGTCATAAGTTTGAAGGTCTCCTCTGAGTTCATCTAACCTAGTCATATTTGAAATTTCTAACGAATTAAGGATAATAACATTGGGCATAAATCGGGACGGAAGGGAGCTCAAAATCTTTTTCACAACGTGTAACTCAAGAATTCAGTCACCCAAATTAATACTAGAGTTAACGATATCAAACAACCGTGCATAAACTTCATCAAATGGATCAGTCTCTTGCATAGTAATGGTACCAAACTGTGTGGTGAGATTTTGAAGCTTAAAGTCTTTCACAACGTTGTTTCCCTTGTGAGTGAGCTAGAGGATATCACATGCTTCCTTTTATGTGGTGCACGTCATGATGTGGTGGAACTCGTTAGGGGTGATGTCTCTAGAAATGGCACTTAAATAGCGTGAGTTAAAATTAATTTATTTTAGTTCATCCCCCATCCCAGAGGTGAGGGGTTTAGGGCTTATTACATTGCATTAGTCGTAGTGAGTAGTGTCCAACCTCTTTTACATACAAGGCAAACACGCTCATCAATCGCTTTGAAAGCCAACCTCATTCGAGATTTCCAATAAGCATAATTAGACCCATCGAAAATGCGTAATCTATTATAAATATTATCCATAAAAACCCCAATTTAATTATCACAAAAAAAAAACATAGTGTAATCCGATTTGATACCAATTTGAGAAAGCATGGTTATACCGATTACTTGTATCTTAGGCCAAATGCAGAAATTCACTTTTCAGCAAATTTTATCTCCATTTAATTTAGTGAATATGCTATAAATTTATGAATCCAAATTCCAAACCAAACAAGGGTACTCGTTCAAACGATCTGGTGCCTAATTTCAAATATGTATCCATCTCGTTCGAATGATGTACCCTATCTCATTCGATCGCATTTCCATTGAAACTTTCAGAGATTTCTAAAAAGGTATCCGTTCAGATCTCATTTGAACGTGGGAAACTTTCTCGTTTGAACAACATCAAACGAAACTTCGAAAAATATTCCAGAATCGACCAAAAGGCGATGTTTCAAATTTCGTTCGAACGAAGAGACCTCGTTCTAATGGTACTATGCAATGCGTTTGAACGAAATGCAAAATCTTGTTGTAATGAATCAATGAGATTTTTTTAAAATTTTTTAAAAATCATTTAAAAACATTTAAATGCAAACTCTTTAGAAGAATAACCCCTTGATATTTAAAGACTTTACCAAACCACTTCATAAATCTTGTGAATGTTGTTTTTACAAACGATCTTCAATCTTTGAAAAGTCATCATCTTATTCTCTTAAAATAAGTTAAAGTAGTCATGAAGGTGCAATGGGTGTAACGGTATAAGCAAAATTAAATTTAAAATGAGCAATTATAAAACTTGCTCTTTAGTGGCCTCCACAACCATGAGATTGCCAAGACACTAGTAAAACATCCATATGTTGGGAGGAATATGGACTTACCTAAGATTTAATTGCAAATGATGTTAAGCCGAGATAAGATTTGAAGACTATAAAGGAAAGATTCGGTAACAACTTTCCAATCATACGCACAATTTCCAATCCGAAAGCCTCATTAAACTACAAGGATATTCAAGGGAGAACCACGATTCAACAAATACTCAATATCACTTCAGGTAACCACTATTTATTAGACAAATAACATCCCAAATACTAATGAATTAGAGGATATCTTTTTTTCTCACCCCAAGTGTGTTATGATTACAAAGTGTTTTCCCACACATGTCGTGATGGATTACACATATAAGACCAATCGATTTAAAATACTACTATTTGAGATGGTTAGCGTGACATCAGCTGGCATGACATTTTGTCTTGCATTTTCTTTCTTATCCTTAGATAAAGAATACTTATTTTCATGGGTTTTATCATATTTTAGGATGCTTTATGATCTCACCAATATGCCTCATTTATTTATTATGGACCGTCAATAAAGTTGCATCAACGTCATTCGTAGAGTTTTCCCTCGAGTTAGAACTATATTTTGCCTTTTCCACATTAACAAGAATTTGGAAATGAATTGTAAGAAGTTTGGCATGGGTATGTATGACTAGAAAACCCTCATACAGGACTAGTCTTATTTAGTTGATCAAAAGACACCAATTCAATTTCTTGATGTGTGGGCTCAGTTCAAAGACAACCACATGGCATTTCCTACATTAAAAAGATTGTGTTGTCGATTTATGAAGAATTTGGTCTACCGTGGATGAACGGGATTGATGACCTTGGAAATCACACAACCAATATAGTGGAGGCTTCTCATGATCAGATGAAAAAGATGCTTTGATCATTTAATTTCTCATTTGTTGAGTTTTATAAGAAAGCTCACATATGTTTGACAGCTCAAATCATAGAAATAGAGGCTAATTTTAAAAGATCCCGTAGCGACAATCGGCACACGCACAACATTCCAAAATTAAAGATTTTTACGTGGGAATGTTTCATATTATGCACTTGACTTACTTGTGATGAAAATATATCAAATTCGCGTTGTGGGTGTTAATTAGCACACATGTTGTTATGTATTACATTTGGTATTTGGATTACCGTATGCTCGTGAGATTGCATTAGACGGTGTACAAGGATGGACATTGGCAAATGATTAACATTGAGCTAAAATTTTCTTAAATACAACGAGATCGACTATGAGCCGGAGATGATTGCTTTTAGAAATCGAGGGTCGGATTCGACAATGGATTAACGTAGGGTACTTATTTTTAAGATCGGTGATGTTGCTAGTTAAGCTAGTAGCAGTTTGTATGAACCAAAGTCAATTAATCCTAAGGGTAGGTCACGTGGTAAAATAGTGACAAATGAGAAAAATCACACATTATTGACCAAACATGATCCATGTGCCTAGGATACGTCCAAGTCACTCAATGACATTATTACGTAGAGTACACTCCCTTTGAGAACACACTATATGGTTGACTTACTTGAGTCTATACCATATAGAAGTTCCAACTAGCTTGGATATGTTGATAAAATTTAGTACATTATTTTTTAGTATCTTCTCCATGGTATTGCAAGACTTCATTATCAATTCATCCAGTTCAAGCCAAGCTACATTGCCAAAAAGGGAAGTTACAACACACATAGGACATAATTACATGCATTACATTGGTGTGAGTGTTAAAATAATTTAAAATATTTTTAAATATTTTTTTGGGAAATTTTTAACATTTTGAAGTTATTTTTAAACATTTAATTAATTAAAATTAAAATGTTTTAAGGTTAAAAATTTGATTATTAATTCCCTTAAAAAATCCCTAGGTAGAAACCAAAATCGGTACAAACTATTGGGGTACCAAATGGGATTTTATAAAATCCAAAAATACATGTTTTATATCTATTTAGAGTGCAACACGTGTGTGAGAATTAGTGTCTAGGTTTGTGTTTTATACCAATCACATTTCTAAGGTATGATCCCAATCATTAGATCATTTCCTATCGATAGTTTGCATGTATTCTTAGTCAATCCCGATGCAATGACCTTGGTCCAATCAGGTTGAGCGGTGCAGCGGTGCGTCAATAGACATTAGATTTAGACGAACTAAATTCCTTCAATCTCAACCGTTGATTTAGGACATCGATCCAGAACCATCTCTTAGTAGTATAAATAGGACCCTTATGTGCTTCTTTTGAAGACTTTGTCAATCGTCCCATTTGAGAGAAAAAAGAGAGAAGAGCGAGAAAAGAGAGAACAGAGAAAGAAACGAGAGATAAAGAGAGAAAACAAGATGAAATTAGAGAGAAATCATCCTAGCTTCTCCCTTGCCAAACACTTACCTAGTCGTATGCACAAAACCAGAAAACCTATCTACTTGAGTGTTTAGAAATTTGAAGTTTTCATTGAGGGTTTTTGGGGTTCGGTTGTTTTGAAGAAAACTCTTCAAACTTAATCTCTCTTAGGAACACAATCTCAAAGTGTTTTATCATATTTCTTACTAAAAATTGTGAGAAACACATTTGAGATACATTTCACATATATTTTAGTGTTTCTATACCTTCTCTAGTTTGGATCTTATAATTTACTACTTTTTTATTTAGATACATACTCTCTTGTTTCGATTTCTTGAAAAAGAAACTTCGATTTCCATCTGATTTTTATATCTGAAAGTTTTTGTCCATTACATAGAGTCTTACAGTTTGTGAAACCTTTTTTTTGTGTATATATATATATATATATATATATATATATATATATATTGATGATGCTGAAAACAACACCACCCTTCAAGGTGTTCGTGAGCTCAATTTAATGTCAACAATGGCAGCATAAGGGAATATACACATACAGTAGAGGGAGGTGAGGAGAAGAGGATTCACACCGGAATATAAGGGGTTCAGCCAATCAAGCCTACGTCCACTGTGCAAGTGTATGATGTGTATCACTATATGAGGGCTCTAATGGCCATAGATACAATATCTCAAGATTTTTCTCTCTATAACATATTTGAACAGAGTTTCAGCTAGGGGTGCTAATTTTGGATCCTTTACAAGGTAGCGGATGACCTCTATATATAGTGCCTGGGGGGGTGTAATGTACCCCCCAAGCATGCAATGAACATGTGCATGAGGATCAAACAAGTATGAGAATGACACCTAGCTGGTCTCATGTAGATAATTATGACCTCAATATTCCCTCATGTGGGGGGAATGATTCGATTATAACTGATTGTGTACAAGTGTTCCCAACAATACATATGCTGATAAGGACTCGGCCATCTGTGAGTGGTCCAAACCTCGGCCTAAAAGAGGATGAGGTGGTGACCTTGGCTCAGTGGGAGAGCTGAGGTAAGGCATGTTGAACTGTGACGTTGGCCATCTGTGAATGGTCCCAACCTCGGCCTGGAAGAGGACGAGGTGGTGACCTTGGCTCAGTGGGAGAGCTGAGGTAAGGCATGTTGAACTGTGACGTCGGCCATCTGTGAATGGTCCCAACCTCGGCCTGGAAGAGTACGAGGTGGTGACCTTGTCTCAGTGGGAGAGCTGAGGTAAGACATGTTGAACTGTGACATCGCCCTGGGCCGAGGTAATGGTAACATAGCAGGAACGTCGGCTAATCCCCAACCGAGATTGGTTATGATGATGGGATGGCAACCTCGGCCTGAACCAAGCCGAGGTTGCAAGCCTTGGATGACCCCATGGATAACCGCCCATGTGGATCACGGAGACCTCACTTGTCGAGGTAGCTAGTAACGTCGGCCATGGCCGACCTTGCTTAGGTAGAGACCGCTGGTGGTTGATCTAAGGCCCTTCTAACATCGGCCATCTCCATGGCCGAGGTTGATGCCTCTGAGCCAAGGGGGTACATATAGGGCATATCATATATATATATATATATATATATATATATATATATATATATAAGTTCTTGAGACTTAGATCTTCTTTTTAGAAGATTTGAAATTTCAGATTTGAAATTTCATTTCAATATTCGAAGTTTGATTTTCTTATAAATTGAACAATTTCATGTCATATACAATTGTTATAAATTCGTAGGACTATTTGTATATTATTTTGAGAGAAATGAGTTGCATGTTGCCTGTGTAGTCACTTCAGAGTCATATACACTCTCACACGAACAACTAGAAAGGTGTGGTTTCATGGATAGATTCCGTGTTGACTGAGTCCATAAAGTAAGGAGCAAGGAGTTAAAGTAAAGTAACTTCCAGGGAGATGAAAGCGAGGATCAGATACCATGGAGGAGGTTTTCGCTCATTAGGTATATTTATGTTTCTTAGCCAAAGATCTTGTGTTGCATTTTTATGTGCTTGTAACTCTTGAATTTTTGTTTATAGTGGATTTTTGTTTTACTCCATAGATGGAGTCGTGGATGTTTCCTCAAATTCAGGTTTTACCGCATTAAAAATCACTGTGTAAACTTACTTCTTTCAGTTCTTAATTTCTTTCACGGTCGGTTTCTTTACAAAGAATTAGTTTATGTTTTGATTTAAAAACCTAAGTTAATCAGGATACCAAGTTTAATATCCAACTTAATATGTTTTATACACATCTTGTGTTTTAAGATTTTAAAAATGGGTTTCCTAAACGAGTTTGTTTTCGGAGTTTACTTAATCTTTAAATTTTAGTTAAAAACATTGTGAAATATTTTCAAGTGTTATCAGAGCGAGTTTATCAAAATCATTTTGATCCTGAAACTCCACAAATTGTTGTTGTAATCTTTTTCTAAAAATGGACGAGAGACTTGAGAAGCTTGGTAACCTGTCTTGTCCACCCTTCTTTGATGGAAATAACTCCCCTTACTGGAAACTAAGGATGGTTTCATTCATACAATGGGGTGATGTCGTATGGTACTCTGACACCCCGCCTAAACGTAGGGCTCTATCTCAAATTGAATCCAATGCTTAAAGCGTAGTACGTTCGCACAGATTCCAAAGGACACTAGAACCTGATGCTCAGATACCACCTGTTACAGCCCGCCTGATAAAATACCAGGTGATCATTCCTATATAGAATTAAAATAGGAATCTCATGTGGTTCATTTTCTGCATCACTGTCGAAAACCAATTAATTTAATAATAACCTATTAGGCTCGATGTCAAAATTTTAAACTTTCTAATCTTATTAACTTAAGCACAATTAAAACCATTCACACAGTAATATAAACAACAAATGGAATGAATAAATAAATATATAAATAACCGATAACTTTCGGTAAATATAATACAACCATATCGAATGCGCTTAATATAAAAATGCTAGAAATAAAATAAATGACATGAATTGGGCAACATGCCCGAATATACTCTCAGTGCCTCCCATCTAGATCACAAGGAGAGAACGTCTATACAATCTCATGTCCACATCCACAGCTGACTCGAAAGAAAAGTCATCCAGGCGTCCCTGTGTCAGGACACCTAAAAAGTATAACAAAGGAGAAGAAAAAGAAAATATAGATACGGGTCTGAGCCCGAGTTTTAAAAACATTTTCAGCAAATGTTTAAAATACTTTAATATTAAATAGGATATTATCCATATTTAAATTGGTGTCGCACTTGCATGAGTACCCCTCACCCCTCATCTAATAGTGCACACCTAACACATGTATTTTAAACACCCTAGTTACGCTACCCAACATAACTACCATCTCACCCAAACATTTCACACCATACGCTATCTCAACAACCCGCATATATAATATCCTAAGCTTTCGCCCGCTTATACATTTTAATTTCTTTCTTATCATTTTCCCGTTCATTATGGATAACTTTCACTAGTTATACGCTATTCCTATTTTAGTGTTATTTATTCCGTATATAGTAGCCTCATCTTACATACATACGTCACATATTTTTATTCTCGATTTTATACTCCCAGATGATCTCGAAATTAACTCACATTTCATTCTTTATATATATAGTATATTTATACTTATATATCACACGCTATACAAGTATAACAACCACCCCTCAGAGATATAACTCACTAGATCCAGTCTTTCAATGCTATCATCATCCAGGACATACTCACACATCATCCCGGGTACCAGCTGTCGAACTCTCATGACGACTTGGTAAAAGTCAATTCATAACGTATAGGAAGCGGTCATATCTCGTCACCTGAAAGTGAGAACGAATCATACCCAAGACTTCTCACCCAGAATAAAATCACACAATATAAATAATGGACAACTATGACTTGGGGAGTATACTCTCCCAGCTCCTCAAGCCGGGGGATTCACCATATGCACAAATTATATTTATCCGATAAGTATTCACTAATTTATGATACAATTTACATATCTCTTATTTCTAAATAGTTGCGTATCATGTCTAGCTAGTATTCATATATCATCCTACTCCCACCTTAGGATTTCCCCATACATATTTGGAATATATATTCTACCGATATATAATCGGCACATATATATTCTATACGCGTAAATATATATGTACGAACCCGCCTAAAAATTCCTCGAATGTCGTTCGTCCCAAACATTCCTAAATTTAAACTCCAGATTTTTCCCACAAACTCGACATCGCTCACATGGTCTTATATAGGTCCCACACTCTAACTAGGATCCCCTAAAGTTTATGTCATAAAAGGAACTCTTCTCCAATCCTTTTTATCCAAGAAAAATCTATCAAATTTTTTCATAAAAAATGAACCGATCCGGCCACAGAATAACGAACCGATTAGGCCAAAAACAAACCGACCCGGCCATAGAAAATGAACTGTTTCGGGGTTCAAATAAACGAATCGATCCAGTATTCCCAAAAACAAAATGGTGGGACACAAGTAGTTTCGGGAGTTCATCTTCTCCAACTCCAAAAATTCATTCTAAAACTCATCCAACTCAATTTCTAGGGTTTCTAACATCACCCAATATCAATATATATATATATATATATATACACACACACACACACACACACACACACACTATGATTTACCCAACACAATAATTAATTCATGGGATACCTCAATTTATTCAAGAATTAAACCCTAATTCTTAATTATACCACAGTTTTCATTTTCTCAAATTTTCTCCCCAAACATTATACCATTAACATGGATTTTTTCTTAGATTTCTTATAGAGATATCAATACATCAATTTATATGAAATCAATATCCAAAAACCCCATTTTGATTTAAGAATCCCAACCCAAAAAGCATATAGTTTCTACAGCAACTATAATATGGATTTTAAACACATTAAAAGAATTAAAGCAAGTTAAAAACTTGCCTCATTGGATAAATCTGACGACCTCATGTCGGGAATTCGCCGGAGCTTGGCCCGAGCCCCCTATTTCTCCCATTTTCTATTCTTCCTTCTTCCTTTATTCTTTTCTCTCTTTTCTTTTCTTTCTTTCTCTCTTTCTCAGGACTTAAATGAAACAAATAAGGCTTATCCCTTTATTAAACCTAAAATTGACCCGTATACTCAATTGTGAGTCTCTACTAGTACAAAAAGTCCTCGGAACCCAAACATTACCCCCCGAATACTCTATTTGGACTATCTGAGCCCATCCGAGACCAACCATGCACTCAGTATCCCCACCCGAGTCACTTATCAAAATTTCACCTTTTAATCTAGTATCGTGTATTTTTCGAATATAATATATTCCTTGTCGATTTTCCCAACTGCGACATGATATAAACATGTAAGTAAATATAGCACACATCAATAATAATCCAACACTTTAAATTCTCAAATTAATAAATTACACTCACTATGTAATTTAAATATACATAAAAGTACGGGGAATTACATACTTCCCTCCTTACAAAGGAATTTCGTCCTCAAAATTCGGATAAACCAGTACTAATACTCCTTTAGTACTTGAAATCAATATGTGGGTTATAGGTCCCCTATATACCGCTAGTGGTACCCGCTCATAATAGCTCCCTCTTCAAGGCAAGCTTGTACAATTTTCTTCATACTGATATACTCCATCAGTCATAAGGTTTCACCTCAATAACGGCACATCACACATTGTGCTTTTACCAACGACATTCTAATATAACAAGCTTATATATCTCTGGCGCTATCGTCTCAATTCTATTGGAAAACCGCACATCACTAAGTGCCAGCTTCCCATTTCTATTGCAACACAAAACTCCTATCCTTAGAGAAATCGTAAGAAAATCTGACCACTCATATCAGTCCTCAAAACTCATCTCGTGGCAACGTAACTCTTACGATGCTCAAAATTCACCTCATTCTTATCCACGAACTCCAAATCACTTCTGATCCAAAAATATAATTCTTCACTCACCTCTACTCAATCAGAGGGAGGATGATTAGGCTTTCCCACACAAAACCTCAATAAGCTTCCTGTCCAAAACAATCTAGGTACTAGTGTTTCACACAACTCTACCATCAAAAATTTCTCCTCCCCAATTACCATACCATGCTCTACTTAACTTACAAATCGCAGTGACTCCATAATCGCATTCATACCACTTTACTAGTCACCAATCACCTCCCGTCAACTAATCGAGCCATAAGTGACACAACTTACCCAAAACAAAACATCACCCCCACTACTTCCTGAAAATCCCTATCAGAGGTGGGGTACAAGGATTTCATCCTGATTCACAACAGTACTAGGCGACACCTTTCACCGGTCACTCACCCCAAAAGAATAACAATTACTTCATCTAGGCCAATTTGTTCCGCACATTTGAAGGAAATTTTGACCTTATCCTGATGTTGGCAACCATCAATGAATTTTACCAGCCTGTCTGCCCATTCCGTCACTGAAATCGTCAGCTTGATACAACATTTCCTGTTTGATCTTCTCGAACCAATCGATTTCCATCTATAAGTGGTGCACTAGGAGACAAATTCACTATGTCCCACTGAACACCGATTTCCACTTGTCACATCTCACATTAAGTGGTACTTAATAATCCCCTTCTTTCCCGAGGTATACCAAAAGTTTTAGCCTGTGAACTTTTTTACACAATGCGCACTTCTGAGCTCTTTATACCTTATTGACATCACCATCCAATTTACGCGCAAGCCACTCTCAACATTCTAGTGAGTAGGACTCCACCCAAAAATTCTGCAATAGTTGGATTTTCCTCTTCTCAAGAGATATCCTTATAAATGGCTTCTCACAGCATTCCAAACCATCTCGAGTGTGCTAATCTCATTGCACCTATATACTTGGATCATCGTCCTTCTCACGCAACGTTCAACCCTCATAGCATTCAAGCTTTGTTTATAGTTTCCCCATCAGGCATATATTCCACACATATATTCCCACGTCCCTCTAACTAGGACAGTTTTGAAAATTTAACTAACCAGGGCGCCCACACACCCTATAATCTACACATATTGGCGTAAACATTATATATGTCTCACAAGTAACACATAATTCAATATATCCCTCGTATCCTCAATATAGTCCTTCGCATTCACATACTGGCTATAACATGTGGGTATTCTTAATCACCCCACAAATCGAAATTTAATTCTCCTCAGCATTGTTCCACCCTTCAACTCGGGGTGAAAAGAAAACATTTCAGTGCTCTCTCATGGAACTAGTGGCTCCACTGGCCTTAAATCGTAATACAATTTTCAACTTACAGTTATAACTACATACTTGTTTAATGACAGAGGTACCAGACTCGTGGACTAACGACCAAACATCTCTCTATTTCCAACGTTACACTAAGTTTCATGCGTGGGATGTCTCGCAAAGCAAAATCCAAAGAAGGAACCTCACCCCCCCCCCAATACACTACTACCTAGCATTATCGATCATCGAAATCCCTTAGCCCTTTAGTCCATAGCATGTACCTCAAATTTCTCGTCTCTCTCTACTCACATAATTTACCAAGATCTATGCGAATCTCTTCCCGCAATCACATTTTAAACAAGGAACTTCTCCCCAAAATGCACTATCACTCACCATTGGAGATAAAAAAAATTCCATCAACCTCAAACATACACAATTGGGACTATCAAAATCCTATCCCCGGACATATAAATCTAAATCTCAACTTCCACATCTTTAAAGGACTGATATGACAATGCGCTCTTCCTATCACCAAGTCGAGAGATCTAAACATAATAACGAGCTAAATCTCTCCGCTCAACAGTAAAATCAATACACTCTAAGCCATATTGGTAAAGTCCCTACACACCGGGATCAAATATCTCGAGACAACTATACACTCTGAAGTCTCTATAATAATATACTATAAATGCGAGCTCGACCCTCTTGTAGGTGAGACATTGCAAAAACAACACATCTTGCCTTAGATCAGCAACCACGATAGCCTTGTAATATCTGCCCACTATCGTTCTAGCCATTATTGTAAAATTGTATCGAGGATAATATCATACTCGTATAACACATCACTAAAATGCGTAATCTCAATAAAGATATATACCACTAATAATACAACCGCGCATCCTCTGCGGATGACACCAAGATAACCTCGGTATATCAGGGAAAACATACACATAATAATAATATTATCGATATATGCATTAAACTCATCTCACACGCGAATCTAGCGATAATCAAAGTACCGTGACTCATTCATGTCACATAAAACATGCCTCATTCTTTCGAGGTTAAAACTCATGTTTCCACTTGCCAATCACCATGGTTATTCTAATGGTTTCTGGACATAACACGTTTGTCCAAACCTAAACCAAAAATACTTTAATAATTGCCCTTGCTAGGCTACTCTTGTGCCTTTACTCACTTCGGATAAAATTTAGGCATATGGTCGTACTCTCCATAAAAATATATCAATATATAATCCACTTATCTCCGGCCATATTAACTATATTAGGGTTGTCCTTCTCTTGGACTCTGGTATTCTCAACTTTGATGGTTACCCCTTTTGTTCCCTTCGCTCTCCTAGCCCTAAGGAACACACTGTTGTCTTTAATAGCCCTGGCTGAATTCACCGTCACTTGGTAAGAATTCAGCTATCTGAATCGTTTAAATGGGTACCCTGATGGGTCTCCCCCTCGCGGTGATTCACTAACACCGTTTCTCCCAGTCTTACTCTTTGACTAAATATTTTGATTCTTTTGGATCCTTTCACAAAGAAGCATTAATACCTCCACTATCAATAACGCGACATTGTCTCTATCTGCATCGATCGCCCAATCAAAATTCCCCTTAAGTGGTGGAAACTCTTCTTGCGAGTCAATTATCCCCTTAAGAAATTTTCTTCTCCATTGTACCAACCTCATCCGGTACACAATTCACTATATTAATAAATTCATTTTCACGAATGGACCTCTATTCGGCCCACCTGTGATAAGTTCAAAACAACGTTCACATATCCTCCTGAACACCTGATGAAGGAAGTCACGGTTAAATAGTACCTAAGATCCTTCCAATGACTCAACATTTCACTTTCAATATGTGATGGTTGATTCCCACCATTACAACATTGCTCCTACGAGTTGAGAAAAATTTTACCCAAAATCTTCACTTCCGGGTATACTACACTCCGACATATGCTAGAGCCTCCGAATATATAACTCCCATTGGCTAACACGCACAATTTTCATTTTCTAAAATTCCTACGGATGGTCCTCTTCAAAGAGCCGTTTGACTCTCTTCCGTTCTAACCACGTTGGGAGAGTCTAATTTGGCACCACTTTTTGCTATAGCAGTACATGGAAATAATATGTTGCACTCTAGCAGTCCTTACATCTCCTAACTTACCGAGCATCAATAGAGGTGACCTTAACTACGATCATTATCTCCAAAATATCCTATAACCCCAACTGACCCCTGCCTCCCATTGTCCTCCCAACGGCCCTTACCGATTGTCCTTCATTGTTAGGCACATGGACACACCCGAACGTAAATGAGATTCACTATTATATATACATTATAGAAGGAGAACGAAATATTACCATTGAAATCAATAATCCTAAACGTATGGCTCTATATCAAATTGAAAGCAACGCTGAAAGCGTAGTACGTTCGCACAGATTCCTAAGGACACTAGAACCTGATGCTCTGTACCACCTATGACACACCGCCTAATAAAATACTGGGTGATCAGTCCTACATCAAATTAAAATAGGAATCTCATGTGGTTCATTCTCAGTATCACTGTCGAAAACCAATTAATTTACTAATAACCTATTAGGCCCAATGTCAAAATTTTCAACTTTCTAAGTATTATTAACTAAAAGCACAATTAAAACCATTCACACGATAATATAAACAACAAATGGAATGAATAAATAAATAATCGATAACTATCAGTAAATATAATACAACCATATCGAATGCGCTTAATATAAAAACACTGGAAATAAAATAAATGACATCAATTGGGCAACATGCCCGAATATACTCTCAGTACCTCCTATCTAGATCACAAGGACAGAAGCATCTATATAATATCCTACCACATCCACAACTGAGGTAGAAACGTCTGACTCGAAAGAGTAGTCATCCAGACGTCCCTGTATCTGGACACCTAAAAAGTATAACAAAGGAGAAGAAAAAAAAATATAGATACGGGTTAGAGCACGGGTTTTAAAAACATTTCCAGCAAGTGTTTAAAATACTTTAATATTAAATATGATATTATCCTTATTTAAACTGGTGTCGCACTTGCATGAGTACCCCTCATCTAACAGTGTACACCTAATGCATGTATTTTAAATACCCTAGTTAAGCTACCCAGCCTTACTAACATCTCACTCAAACATTTCACACCATATGCTATCTCAACAACCCGAGTATATAATATCCTAATCTTTCGCCCCCTTATGCATTTTAATTTCTTGCTTATCATTTACCAGTTCATTATGGATAACTTTCACTAGTTATATGCTAGTCACATTGTAGTGTTATTTATCCCGTATATAGTAGCCTCATCTTATATACGTACGTCACATATTTTTATTCCGGACTTTATACTCCCGGATGCTCTCGAAATTAACTCACATCTCATTCTTTATCTTGATCCGTGTACATAAATTTATTTTCAAATCTCATATATATATATATATATATATATATATAATACACATCTAGTATATTTATACTTATATATAAGATGCTATACAAGTATAACAACCATCCCTCAGAGCTATAACCCACTAGATGAAGTATCTCAATGCTATTATCTTCTAGGACATACTCACACATAATCCCGGGTACTAGAGGTCGGACTCTCACACCGACTTGGTAAAAACCAAATCACATCATATGGGAAGCGGTCAAAGCTCCTCACCTGAAAGTAAGAACGAATCATACCGAAGACTTCTCACCCAGAATAAAATCACACAATTTAAATAATGAATGATTATGACCTGGGGACTATACTCTCCCTTCTACTCAAGCTAGGGGATTCACCCACATCGCGCAACTTCCCATAATATCACTAGAGGGGTATGTTCCACATAAATATATCAATCACGCACAAATATACTTAAAATCACTTTATACATATATACTATCTCTATACCCTATTTCTGCCTGTCCCTCATGGCATTAGCCTAGAATCCAAATATACCAATTCGTATTAATTTATAAGTATATGATACAATTTATCCGATAAGTATTCACTAACTTATGATACAATTTACATATCTCTTATTTCCGAATAGTAGCGTATCACGTATAGCTAGTATTCATATATCATCCTACTCCCACCGTAGGATTTACCCATACATAATTGGCATATATATTCTACCGATATATAATCGACATATATATATTCTATACGTGTAAATATATATGTACAAACCCGCTGAAAAATTCCTCGAATGTCGTTCGCCCCAAACATTTCAAAATATAAACTTCGGATCTTTCCCACAAACCCGAAACTCATACATCTCTCACATGGTCTTTTATATGTCCCCTCACTCTATCTAGGCTCCCCTAAAATTGATGTCCTAAAAGGAACTCTTCTCTAATCCTTTTTATCCAAGAAAAATCTCTCAAATTTTTCTGTCAAAATCGAACCAATCCGACCACAGAAAAATGAACCAGTCAGGCCAAAAATGAGTCGATCCGGCCATATAAAATGAACTGTTTCGGTGTTCAAATAAACGAATCGATCCGGTATTCCCAAAAATGAACCGGTCCGACACAAGCTGTTTTGGGAGTTCGTCTTCTCCAACTCCAAAAACTCATCCAACTCAATTTCTAGGGTTTCTAACATCACCCAATATCAATATATATATCTACACTATGATTTACCCAACATAATAATTAATTTATGGGATACCTCAATTTATTCAAGAATTAAACCCTAATTCTTATTTATACCACACTTTTCATTTCCTAAAATTTTGTCCCCAAACATTATACCGTTAACATGGATTTTTTCATAGATTTCTTATAAAGATATCAACACATCAATTTATATGAAATCAATATCTAAAAACCAAATTTTGATTCAAGAATCCCAACCCAAAAATCATATAGTTTCTACACCAACTATAATATGGAGTTTAAACACACTAAAAGAATTAAAGAAAGTTAAACACTTGCCTCGTTGGATAAATTCGATGACCTTGTGTCGGGAATCCACCGAAGCTTGGCCCGAGCCTCTTCTTTCTCCCATTTTCTCTTCTTCTTTCTTTCTTTCTTTCTTCTTTTATCTCTTTTATTTTCTTTCTTTGTCTCTTTGTCACGACTTAAATGAAATAAATAAGGCTTATCTCCTTATTAAACCCAAAATTGACTCGTATACTTAATTGCGAGTCCCTACTAGTCTAAAAAGTCCCTGGAACCCAAATATTACCCTCGAGCACTCTATTCTGACTATCTCGGCCCATTTGAAACCAACAATGCACTCAGTATCCCCATTCGAGTCACTTATCAAAATTTCACCTTTTAATCCAATATCGCTTATTTTTCGAATAAAATAATATTCCTCATCGCTTTGCCCAATTACGACATGATATAAACCTGTAAGTAAATATAGAACACATCAATAATAATGAAACACTTTAAATTCTAAAATTAAGAAAATTACACCCACTTATGTTATTTAAATATCCGTAAAAGTACGAGGTATTACAGGGACTTGATTGAAAATGGTTATGTACACCCAACTAATCTTTTGGCTGAAACCAACACTATAAGAATTAAGAAAAATCTCAGTGAGTTTACCAAAGAAGAGAAATAGATGCCTTTGAGTAATAATAAAAGAAAAATTGTATCTTTATGTTCATAAATGAGCACGAATTCAAATTTATATATATTAACTCCACTTTCAAGGAAGCCTGGGACACACTTGTCACTGCCCATGAAGGTGATGAGCGTGTTAAGAGTAAGAAAACTCAGATCTTAGTCGAGTAGTATAATACTCTTATTATGGATGAAAATGAGTCTTTTATAGATTTTTGTATAAAGTTAACTGATATTTTCATCAAGTTGTACGCAAATGGGATAACATATAATAGAAAGGAAATAGTTCTTAAAATATTAAGATCCTTGCCTGCTAATTTTGACAAGAAACGTTATGCCATAGAAGATATAGATGATCCTTACTTGACTCCAGAATTACTTAGTAGTAAACTTAGAACAGTAGAGATGCAATTAGAATTTAAGAAAAAATTGACCTCCCAGAACAAAAGATCATCTGGATCAAATATCGTGTTTTCATCCCAAGTGAATGTCCCTAAAATGAACCCATTTGACTTTGACCTACACCTTAGTGAGGACTGTGATTCGGACAATTTAGATAACCAGATTGCTCTCATGAGAAAACAATTTAACAAAATCATAAAGTTTTCAAATTATGTTGCTTCTTAACAAGGAATACATGGTTATCAAATTATCAAACTTACGGACCCCATGATAGACACGATGATAAATAGACCAATGATAATAAAAGGACTAAGACTAACCTTCATAATACCAAATGTCACCGTTATGGGATAGTTGGTTACTAAGTGTAGAGTTAAATTAAATATAAGAATGTGAGGGATAATGTGTGTAAAACATGGGACGACTCAAGTGATTCTAATGAAGATGAACCTGCGTCATCCAATGTGAATGAGTCATGTATGTCATTCTTTGCAGAAATCATATATTCTGATGATAAATCATGGCTACATATTATTGATAATGTTGTTAATGATTGTATTATATCTGTTGATGTTGATATTATTTCTGATAGTGAAATTATTGTATCTACTTGTGTTGAAAATGGTATAGACAGTTTTAGTTTACAGATGAATCAAAGTGAAAACAATATTGATGAATTGAATGTGTGTGTGAGTTTAACTGAACAAAATAAATTGCTAGAGGACACTTCACATACCTCACTTAGCGATACCGATGACGACCTACCTGATATTCAAGAGTTGTACACCAAGACTCAAGAAGAGTGTCAAACTGGATAAAATGGTTAAGATTTGATTTAACATGTTGACCAACTTAGTAAAACTATTAGAAAGAATGCAGAAGATTACACTACACAATGTATTGCTCATGAGACAAAGAAAAAAGAATTTTCGTTAAAACTAAAAGATATTTCGGAGAAAAATGTTGTGCTAGAAGAAAGATAAAATGCTATTTTAACTGAATTGGAGGAATCCAAACCAAAATTTTCAAACGCCTTTAAGAAATGTTTACACTTTGAAACAAAAGCTAAATCTTATGAATAGATTGATGTTGGTAGCAAATTTTCTTCTAAACACAAATTTGGAATGTGTTGCAAAGAAAGGGTTAAGGCTTAAAAGGCGACTGTTTCTCCTAAAAATATTATTTTTGTTAAACAAGGCTGTGTTTTTGAAAAACCTCATAAAGGTGTTTTTAATATTAATATCTCCCAAGCAAAAAAATGTCTATAATCAAAAAACAAAACCTAATGGAAAATAAAAGTGTGTGTGTGTCCACCTACTAGATATCCCAGACAAAACAATAAGACTTGTGGTAATTGAACTCATGTGTCTAACCATACCAAACCTTTCTTAACGGACTTAGGTGATAGAGTCAAGCTTACCTCGCATCAGTGTTGTTCCTATTACGATGTCTACGGGCACCACATTACTGAATGTTTTTAAAAAAGGTTGTACACACCTACTTATCAGAACTTTAACTATTTGAGAAAAATTAGGGATATGCATGTTCTCCTAAAGAAGACCACACGAAACTCTAACTATGGGAATAAAAAGGGCGGACCTAAAACTAAGAAGAAACCATTTAGAGGGACTTCACAAACCTTTTCTAAGTCCAAGGCCAATTGTTTTTTTTTAAAACCAGGCCTATTTTGGTTAGAAAGATGACCTTTTACCAGAGCTCAAGTGCAATGTGGTTATAACTTCTTTTAAGGCCCAACGCACCTCAACTGGTTGACATTTGGATTTCGGGTGTTCTAAACACATGACCAGGGATGAGACTAAATTAACAAATAAGATAGACTTCCTTGGAGGCAGTGTCCTATTTGGCGACAGAGTCTCATCCTATATCATTAGTAAGGGAAAATGTGTGAAGAGGGACTTCTCGGACTAAATGATGTCTTATAAGTTAAAGGTCTTAAAGCGAATCTTCTAAGTATATCTCAATTTTGTCATTCCAATCATATAGTTACCTTTTCTAAAACACATTGCAAAATTTTGAATGAAGAGGGTAATTTTATCCTTTCAAGAAACAAAATTGTGGATAACTGTTACAAAGTGATTTATAAGTCTGAATCTCCAAGATATCCAAATTAAATGATTCTAATTTATGGCATAACAAATTGGGACACGAATTTTCATAACCTGTGTAGATTAAGCTTCTAAGAAATAATTAGACATTTTCCATAAATTAAAAATACTTTAAACTCTATTTGTTGTCCCTGCCAAGTGGGAAGATGAGTAAATCTTCTCATAAGAAGGTTAATGATATTTTAACTTCAAAACCTCTTGAACTAATTAGTATGGACCTAATGGGTCCCTCTATAACTATAAGACTTTGTGGTAACAGTTATAGCCTTATTATGGTGGATGACATCACACGATTTACCTGGGTAGCTTTAATGAAAAACAAATCTAATACCTTTCGTTAGTTCTTGAAAATTCTTTTCAAAATTGAGAATGAGAAGGATACCCAAGTATGTCGCATAAGAAGTGATAGAGGTGGAGAGTTCAAAGACTCCGGTGTTACAGAATATTGTGTAGGTAATGGATGTAAGCATTAGATTAGTGCACCTAAGAAACCTCAACAGAATGCCATTAATGAGCGTAAAAATAGGACCATTATAGAGATGGCTACGGTTATGTTGAGTGCTAAAGGGTTGCCAAAATACTTTTGGGTTAAGGCAGTCCAAACGGCATGTAACATTGTTAACCGTGTGTACCTTAGGAAAAAAAAATACCAAATAGACTTCCTATGAGTTATGGTATAATGAAAAACCTAACTTGAGGTACTTTAGAACCTTCGAGAGTATTTGTTATGTCTGCAAAGACAGAGAAAATATTACAAAATTTGATGCCCGAGGTGATAAAGCGATTTTTCTAGATTATTCCCAATTAAGTAGGGCTTATAATATTTACAATTTTCGTACCAAGTCCACAATGGAGTTAATTAATATAATTGTACATGACACGAGCGCAGGGAGTCGTGATAATCAACTAGTGGTCCTTGATGAGTCCGAAATTGTTTTTACTCCACATTCTCTCTGCGCTACCAACCCGGGTTTCTAAAGACCACCCTCTCAAAAACGTTGTTAGTAACCCGTCTGAACAAGTGCGAATAAGATCCCAACCTCAAAGCATGGCTATCTTTGCATGTTTTATTTCTCTAGTAGAACCAAAAAGTGTAAATGATTCCCTCGTCGACTCATTCTAGATCAATGCTATGAAAGCAGATCTTGTCCAGTTTGAAAGTCATGAAGTTTGGTATCTCGTACCACGACCCACAGACAAAAAGGTTATTGGAACTCGTTGGATTTTTAAAAATAAAATTGATGAGACTGGGGTTATAGTTAGAAACAAGACTTGGTTAGTAGCGTAACGATATTCTCAGATAGAGGGAATAGACTTTGAGGAGACTTTTGCTCATGTCACAAGACTCGAGTATATTTGTCTCCTCTTAGCCATTGCGTGACATTTACAATTGAAACTTTTTCAAATTGACGTCAAGTCTGCATTTTTAAATAGTATTTTGTCAGAGGAAGTATATGTAGAACAACCTAAAGGCTTTGTAGATCCCTCTTACCCTAACCATGTCTTTAGACTAAAGAAGGCTTTATATGCCTTAAAGTAAGCTCCTAGAGCCTAGTATGAACGCCTCTTAACCTTTTTAGTCAATCAAGGGTTTGAGCGTGGTGGTAAAGACCATACACTATTTGTTAGGAAATTTGAACCCCATGTCTTGATTGCAGAAGTGTACATAGATGATATCATATTTGGTTCCACCTCCCTAGATCAAGCTAAGGACTTTTCTAATATAATCCACACTGAATTCTAGATGTCCTTAATGGGAGAATTACAATACTTTTTGGGTATTCAAGTTAAATAGTATGGTGATGGCTTATTTATTACCTAATCTAAATATGCTAGTGATCTTGTTAGAAATTTGGTCTCAATAATGCCAAAACTTCACCTACACCCATGATCACATTCACGAAATTATCTAATGATGAACATGGTACACGAGTGGATCCTACCTTATGTAGGAGTATAATATGTAGTTTACTTTACCTCACTGCATCTGGACCCAATATATCCTTAGTTTTGTGTGTTTGCGCTAGATATCAATGCACACCAAAAAACAGCCATTTACTATGTGTCAAACAGATAATTAAATATGTTAAGGGCACAATAAATTTTGGTATTTGGTAAACTAAGGACACCACCAACACCATAGTTGGATATACTAATGCTGACTGGGCAGGTTTCTCAAATGATAGTAAAAGTAAGTATAGGGCCTGTTATTATGTCTGTAACAATCTAGTAGGGTGGAGTAATAAGAAACAAAATTGTATATCCATGTCTAGTGCCGAATCCGAGTTCATAGTTGCGAGTAGTTGTTGTGCTCAACTTTTACTGATCAAACAAATGCTTAGTGATTATGGTATTGCCGAAGATAAATTAACAAAGTATTGTGATAACCAGAGTGCCATTAACATTTCTAAAAATCTTGTACAACTCTCACGAACTAAGCATCACTTTATCCGTGACCTTGTTGAATCTAAGGAACTTGATATTCAATATCTCGGCATCGAAAAATAGTTAGTTGACCTATTTATTAAATCGCTTGATGATATTAGGCTTGAATCTCTTAGGAAAGCCATAAGGATGATTGTGCTTACGTAGTATATTCTGCATATTTTTCATATCCTCGGTAGTTTTCATGTTTGTAATTAGTTTATAAGGATATATGGTACGAGCATTTTACAAATGAAAAAGATGCCTCCTGAATATTGATAATGTAGGAGACCCTTAAAATTATCCTTGTTTATGACATCATTTTTGTAGAATAATTCATTATATATCCCTGATTTTATATATCTTTCACCCTGTTGTCAATTTGAGAAAAATTGGGGGAGAAGAACTTGAGTAACGGCTATAGGTTTTATTATCATATTTTATCTTGATTCAACTGAAATGTCGTTAAGTGTTTTATTTCAGGCATTTTATTCATAGATCCGTTTCACGATTTTATCGAATTAGGGTATTGGTTTGTAATTAGTTGAGTAATGTATTTTTTTCACTTATTTTCGGTTCTATGATGGGAATGGGTAGATTAGATATTTTATATAGGAATATAGGATCTCATTTTTTTTCCTACGAGTACAGGTTACTCACGGGAATTTTGTCTCTAATATCCAAAGTGGGAGATTTATAACACACTAGATGGTTGACTTACTTGAGTCTGTACTATATAAAAGTTCCAACTGCTTCGGTTATGTTGACAAAATTTAGTAGATTATTTTTTACCATCTTCTCCATGGTATTGCAAGACTTCATCATTAATTCATCTAGTTTAAGCCAAGAAACATTTCCAAAAAGGGAAGTTACAACACACACAAGACATAATTACATGCATTACATTGGCGTGCGTGTTAAAATAATTTGAAATATTTTGAAATATTTTTTTGGGAATTTTTCTACATTTTAAAGTTATTTTTAACCATTTAATAAATTAGATTTAAAATGTTTTAGGGTTAAAAATTGGATTATTAATTCCCTTCAAAAAATCTCTGGGTAGAAACCAAAATTGGCACAAACTATTAGGGTACCAAATGGGATTTTATATAATCCAAAAACACATGTTTTATATCTATTCAGTGTGAAACATGCGTGTGAGCATTAGTGGCTAGGTTTATGTTTTATCTCCCTCACATTTCTAAGGTATGATCCCAACCGTTAGATCATTTCCTATCAATAGTCTGCATGTATTCTTAGTCCATCCCGGTGCAATCCCTTTTGTCCAATCAGGTTGAGCGGTGCAGCGATGGGTAAATAGCCATTAGATTTAGACGAACAAAATTCCTTTAGTCTCAATAGTTGATTTAGGACATTGATCCAGAACCTTCTTTGAGTAGTATAAATAGGACCTTTATGTGTTTCTTTTGAAAACTTTGGCAATCATCCCATTTGAAAGAAAAAGAGAGAAGAGCGAGAAAAGAGAGAACAAATAAAGGAAAGAGAGATAGAGAGAGAAAACAAGATGAAATTAGAGAGAAATCATACAAGCTTTTCCCTTACCAAACACTTACCTAGTCGTATACACAAAACTAGAAAACCTATACACTTGAGTGTTCATAAATTTTAGGTTTTCTTTGGGGGTTTTGTTGTTTTAAAGAACACTCTTTAAAATTAATCTCTCTTAGGAACACAATCTAAAAGTGTTTTTGTGACACCCCGCCTAATAAAATACCGGGCGATCACTCCTATATCAAATTAAAACAGGAGTCGCATATGGATCATTCTTAGCATCACTGTCGAAAACTAATTTAATTACTAATAACCTATTAGGCCGGCGTCAAAATTTTACTTAACTACTCTTTTTAAACATCCACACAAATAAAACATCAAATGAAACTGAAATGAAATAAAATAACCGAACACTCGTTTCAAATCTGATACAACCAAATCGAATGTCGCACTAAAAGCCGGAAAAGAATAAATAAATGAAATTGGGATATTAGCCCAAATGTTTATACAGTACCTCCTATCTAGATTACAAGGATAGAAGCGTCTATCGAGAACCTGCATGCATCCACAGCTGCCGCAGCAGATGTCTAACTCGAAGGAAGTGTCATCCAGGCGTCCCTATGTCTGGACACCTATATATATATATATATATATATATAGCAAGAGAGGAAAAGTAGATAAACGGGTCAGAGCCCGAGTGTGAAAAATATTTAGAAAGGGCATAAATGCTTTATTTTTAAAAATGGTCATATTTAAATTTGGTATCGCACTCACATGAGATACCTCTCACCTCTCTTATAATAGTGCACACCTGGCGCATCCCTATAACCGTCCTAGTCAAGCTACGCTGCCTAACTAATATGTCACCCATCTTCTAACCACCCTAGTTATTCCAAGTACTAAGGGCTAAACTACTCCCCAGTCTCAACACTATGCCATGTTCGTGCGTGGGGTGTCTCGCAAAGTGAAATCCAAACAAGGAACCCCCCTATACACTACTACTCGGCAAGTTCGATCGTCGAGATCCATTAGACCCTCAGTACCCAACGTATATACATACTATATAATGATATACGTATTATAATACACATCCGGATCTATCTCCCGGACTGAGGTTTACTTTACATTCATCTTTATAATACACATCCGGATCTATCTCCCGGACTGAGGTTTACTTTTTATTCATCTTTATAATACCCATCCGGATCTATCTCCCGGACTGAGAATCTCTTTACTCTCATAGAGATATATATATTACATTGTTCTCATGCACAAGTAATATACCATACACACAAGCATAACAACCATCCCAACGAGCTATAACTCGAGGATGTAGTCTCATAGTGCCGATCCAAAATCCGGGTTTACTCAATATACCACGTTACCAAGCCAGACTCTCTCAATGGTCATGGTGAACATATACACAATGGTGGAGGCGGTCGTGTTCCCCCTGCAAGTGGGAATAACATAAATCGCCCTGGAACGCGGGACAATAATGACCTGGGGACTATACTCACCCTACTCCTCGAGCCAAGTGATTCACTCACATCGCACAACCTCCCAGGATCGCACTAGAGCATATATATAATTTGGCTGTTCCAACCCTATACTCAAAGGGGAAGCCAATGGAAATCAGGCTCTAAACACACATATACCATCACATATAGATACATATGTATTCGTATCATAATATATATACTTTAATTACATAGTATATATATATATATATATATATATATACACTATATATTCCTCCTCGAATATACATATATAAATTGCCATAATTGACAATCACACATAGCGATGATCAATAATAAAAAAGATTCTCTTAAAGAATCATATTCATAAGTTCACATACTCACGATACCATACCGAAAGTATTCCCTCACTTGATAAATAATAAATACCTTATTCCCATCTAAGGATTAAGTGGATATCTCCAAATATACCAATTTACATTAACTAAATAAGTATATTCTCCAATTCATACTAATAATCTCATAGGACTCACTCAACCATCATCAACAAAATTATGTTATCTCGCACGTGTAATCATATAGGCCAAATAGGCCACTAAAACTATCCCAATTGATATTCGACCCCGAATACCCTAAAATTAAATAGGTTGTGGATTTCCTTCCCACAAACCCAAGGACTACATCTTGTCCAAATAATCGTTTAGAGGTCCCCACCCTATTTTAGGAACCCCAACATTCTAATTCCTCAACTTAATTTATTTTCCTCAAAAATATTATTTTTAGTGTCGCACACTTAAAACACTCTCGTAACCCCCATAAACTTCCTCAATTGGGGGACTATTTACTCGTAAAAGGTTTCTTATTTCCTCACATAAATAACCTCGAATCAATTTAGAATTGGAATTTATCCCATACAATTAACACTAGGAAAAGTAAATACTGGTCGTCGATCCTCTACTCTCGATCGATCGATCACGTCGGACAGCTTCTTATCCGAGAAGATGTTTCAGCCATTAAAGCTTATCCCAAGCTTTTATCTCCATCTCTAACGTCCCCCAACCTCGATCAACAATATATACACATATAAAATGGGTTCTAAACATCCTAGAACCCGAAATCAACAACTAATTTCGATTAAATCCTAAGTTTCTCGAATTGGAAAATTATTGGATTTTATTCGTTTTAACTCCCGAAAGCTTGTTTTATCCACGAAAACCCAACCCAAAATATTTAGGGTTTGTTATTACCAAACTACGATATGATATTTATGCTCAAAAGTAAATAAAGCAAGTAAACACTTGCCTCGTGGATAAAATCTGACGATCCCGAGTCCAGTCCAGCGGAGTTTGGCCCGAAATCTCCCTTTTCTCTTATTTCTCTTCCTTCCTCTCTATCTTCTCTCTTTTCTTTCTATTCTCTCCCCCTCACCCTTCTTATATAGGGAGAAAAGGGTTTATACCCCTTAAAACCCAAAAATGACTCGTTTACTCAATTGCGAGTCCTTATTCGTTTAAAAATTCCCGAAACTCAATTTCGACCATCGGACAATCTTTTCTGACTATCTCGGCTATTCCGAGACTCACCGCGCAGTCAAAATTTCCATCCGAGGTACTTGGCCGCAATCCACTATTTTAACCCATTGCATCTCGCTGCAGGTTTTCCCATTTAAAATCTTACCTTTTGTCGCTTTACTCAACGATGACATATAATTAAAATACTTCGACATACTTACTTAATTCCAAAAGTAAATACAACACCCATTGAAAATCATCTAATCCTTGAAAATACCAAAAATTACTATTCCGAGAAATTCCTCAAATTTCCAATTTACACCCAATTATGGAATTTAATTTATCCCCAAAAGGACGGGTTGTTACATACTCCTCCCTTTACAATGGAATTTCATCCTCGAAATTCAGATACAACCGATGCTACCAGTACTAACCTAGGATCGCTCCAAATCCTAATACCTCAAGGGGAACGATACTAACCCAATGGTTCCAAAACAAATACTATACGGCTACCACAGTCGTAAAGTGACTCTAATAACGTCACATTACACCCATCATTACTTGTTCCCCACGTAGAAAGACAAGCCTACAGCCGTCTCTCTAACGTCCAAAAACGATTTTAAACGTTCACTCGTTAAAATCTCGATATATAATTTCCCCCAAAAAGAAATTAATCTAGCGCTCGACCACTCTCGTCAGTGTCCTTTCTTATCTTGGGCACGACATTCCATCCAACACACTCCAAATCCATTTGTGACTACCTTACGGCATAAACTCCAACTTTATACAGTAAGCCTTTTCTATTTTCAGGCAGTATATAAAACAAACTTACTAAGGTGCCCATACACCTTTTTAATCCGTGCACATCTGCACGACCATTACAAACGTTCAACACGTAACACTCTCTCTAGATAAGGGCCTACTTTCCTCGGTGTAATACTCACATATAGGTCCTTCAAACCCATGAAACTCAATTATCCTCAGGGTTAATCAACCAATCTTCTTGTGGTTAACTCAGAACTATCTCCTTACATCGGCGCCACTAACCTTACTCACTTAAGATTCTAATAATCCTACGATTAATGTGTATACAACACACGTAAAACTTGTACTATCCTACATATCCCTAGTGCCCAGGGCCTCTTTCAACTTCCGATATTTGCTTGGTTTCATGCGTGGGACGTCTCGCATAGCGAAATCCAGACAAGGAACCCTCCCGTTACACTACTCCCTCGCGTTGTCGGTCATCGAGATATAGCAACCTAAGTCACACCAGCGGGACGTATGAAATCCTACCTCGCTAACCTACGAATGCATGTCTACTATACTATCCTCCCACCTGAGCGAAAAGGAAAATCTAAATAATCGAAGTGTCCACTCTCTGCAAAAGCGTTATGATTATCATACCCAAAATATACTTCCTCAAAATTTGCCTTTTCATTAAGGCCTAGCTATAATCTTCGAATCAATTTCTCTAAGTCCTACTTCACCCACCCACTCGTGGTGAGAGGACCGCTTTAGTGATTTTCCATACCACAATATTTCTATAAGCATACCATCATCACATGGCTCATAGTCTATAGTGTTTCATATCACACTATATGACTTATCAACAAAACCAACATCCTCGTATCCTATAACGTCTTTCCACTCCCGACGTTGTTAAGGTTCATACGTGGAGTGTCTCGCAAAGCGAAATCCAAACAAGGAACCCCTCCAACACACTACTACTTAACTTCGTAGGTCATGGAGGTCCGTTATCTTCGAATATGCAACCGGGATAATCCTATCCCCTCTTTCAACCAAATGTGCTCTGAACTCCCATCTCTATCTAGGAGCCATACCCCTAAGCGCTCGCACCCCACTCAGTCCTTGTGCAATCAATAATGAGCTTAAACTCATAGCTCAATAATTAGCCATGCATACCTTAAATCACATCTATAAGGTCGCCACACACTCACATCATGATAATGAAACCTCTGCTTACCAAAGTTCTACATATCCACATAATAAAGGCGAACTCAGCCTGTATCCAGTTGAGATATCGTAACCACAACCCGTTCCACCCTAGAACCGCGGACACGATAGTCTTGCTATCATTAGTCTGCTATCGCTCCGAACAACAAAGAATATAATATACTCATAATATTACCATACTCATATAAACATATAAGATGAGTATCATAAGCCAGATATATATATATTCAAAATATCAACACCCGCTTTTATAGCGAATGAAAGAAAAATATAACTCCGCTACCGCGGAAAACACATTTGCCTAAATTACATAATGTTATCGATACCGCCACAAAGCTCAATTTACACACACGGGTCTGGGGCTAACGAAACACCGCGACCTTATCTATCCATGACAATTATACCTCTTCCTTCTGAGGTGAAACTCGCAATAACAACATCGCAGTTATCTACTCCAATTGGTTCTCGAACTTGGTACACTTATCCTAACTGAACCAAAATTACATAATCCTATGCCCCATCTAGGCACCCTAACCTTGTCCTTTATTCCTATCGAGAAAGGACACCCGTGCGGCTCCGCACTACACACCACTATTGTCATCACTGGCCTTCCTGACTATGATAAAGTTATCAGTATCTTGGACTCCATAGTCGCGATCCTGACAATCACTTTACTAATTCCCCCTAACTTATTCATGTTAGAAGGAGATTCCACTACCGACCTCAACAACCCCATTCTAACAAATTCCCCGGGTGGATGTCCACCAATGGGGTCCTCGAACATACACATTCTTCATAAGTGTTAGCAACACTTCTTTAGTGAGCCTATCATTCTTCGAAAGGACTCATTATTCATTGCACCTACCTCACCTCGGTACAAGGTTCACTCCTCCATATTACTCTTTATTCATTGTCAGCCTCTGGCCGATCCTTATGTAAATAATTCATAAACTGCATTCTTCTCATTCCTGCTAAATCATGGGGACTCACGGTTAAAACTATCCGTAACATCCCTTTCGAACCCTTATCATCACCGAGAACTTCAACTTTAGTACCACTTTCTACTACGGTGGTACTGCGGTACTCATAACTACTATACTTTAGTAGTCATTGCAATAATCCATAGCAAACACTACAAAGGAAGTGACCTCTACTACGGTCCCCATCCCCGACTTCTACCAGCTGCTCCAGCTAAGCCCGCCTCCTGCCTCCATCCAAGCACCGCACACGAATCTCGAACGAGCGCGCAAAAGATTTACATAATCTTAAATTATGGCAGGATGAGAGAGTAGCTACAGCGGAAATATTGCGACTTCTCAAATAAAAACTAATTTTAATTAATCCCAAATTTTAGTTAAACCCGAAGACATGCATCTAGATGATTTATCAAATAAAATATAGCATGCAGGATAAAAATAAACAAATTATATATAAAACCCTTTTAACACAAACAAACCCTAAACATGCAGCAGTATGTGATTGAATAAATTGATAATCTACGCAAGAACATTCAAACACATGCAATTAAGGAAAAATCCCCCACAGGGGCAAAACCATTTATTTTCACTATAATTTGTAAGAGAACGGCTTACAATCGGATTACAATGAAAATACAAGTTGACTAAGAATTACCCTCGGGTATCGGATTCTGTAGTCGCGGCTGGAATTATCCCTTTCCAGTAGGGCTGCAATGAAGAAGAAGAACGGTCTCCTCCACAAGGGTTGAACAAACCAAAGTTGTGTTCTTGGGTTGCAAAAGGATTCACAAAGGTTTGGCAATGATGTGTGAATCAAAACATGAGTCTTGGGACTCAAGAATATGAAGACTAGGTGTATTTGGACTCTCAAATTCGTCTCCTAAAGTCTTGCAAAACAACTCCCCCGAAGTTGGTATTTATAGGAAAAAATATGAAGAGTCCCATGTTTTTAAAACTCTAAAATTCTATCCAGCGTAAAAAAAAAACAGCATTCTTTAAGGAATTTTCTCTATCTTCAAAAGGCCATAACTCCTTCACCGTAGTTCGGATTGAGGTGCTGTTTTTTCCAGTATCTTCGTTGAGGCGAGCTCTTCAACTTTCTAGTTGACCAAACCTCCGAACTATGGATGTAAAATTACGAAAATGCCCTTGAACTATCCTATAGTGCCTTTTTTTCACTGTTTTGACTTCCCTTGCGTACCACTTGCATTAATTCCCTAAAATCTTGGACCGTGAAGTCGTTGAGGAGATGTGGGACATATTAATGGAGATGTTGAATGCTTGATTCCCGAAATTCGGATAGAGGCCGTCATGTGAGATCGTGAGGTGACGTGCCAAATGTAGCGGCGTACGACATACACAAATGTAACATGTTGGACATGAGAAAAAATGTCCTTACAAATCTCCCCCTATGTCTATGCCGGTACATACATAAAAAATCCGAATTATCTAATATGAAATTGCCTATACAAATCTACCCTCCCATGAACCCAAAACTGGAAAAGGTACAAATGAATAGTCTTGATCGTTTGATCTTCAAATCTTCAGGAATCTCAAATCTTTTCTCATCAGGGTGTGCAATTCAGAGATCATCAATGTAGTACCTACACACATGAGATAAAGAAAAATACCAAGTGACGTATCGAGTTTGAAATGAGATAAACATAGATACCAATATATGATAAGCATACGTCAAATCTCAAAACTCCCCCAAAATTCAAACTCCCCCATAAAATGATAATTCTTTCTCCCCCTTTTTATGATGTCCCCAAATAGACAAATAAGAAGAATGAATCAGACAAGCAAGCAAAATCGGGGCGTCACGATATACAAATCAAGACATCAATCAAATGACAAACGTGCTCTTGCAAGGAGATGCTAAAAAAAATCTTCGCAAACTATTTTTGATTTTTTTTCAATTTTTTATACAAAAAGAGATACCATTTTGAAAAAAAATGTAAAACATGATACCAAAATCACACCATGGATTTAGACTCAAACAACCAAGTCATGGGAATGGAATGTATGGGTGTGAACACATTCGATAGGTAAATCAACTCAATCAATCATATGTGCACGATGCATATGTGTACCCCTAACGAATGAGCATCAAAAGTATCCTTAGGTGTAAAAAATTTGTTGAATTTAGATGACATCGTCTTATGCAAATCAATAAATCAAAGTCAAAGTGATTTCCACACCAATAACGTCCAAAACTATGTAGCGCATTTTCAAGCATTTCAAGGACGTGCAAACCCGTTTTAAATTCTCCAACCAAACTCCCTCATATATATATATTCTTTTAGAGGTAATCTAAATTCTCAAACTTTGGAGAATTGGTGCAAAAACCTAAATGGCCCATAATTGGCATGATTTTTTTTTATTGCCTTTAAATTTTTTTCGGGCTCTTTTAACCTCTTTGGACCTCGGATAATAAAATTCCTTAATTTTTTAGGTCCTTTTTAACGGTGGCTTTTGCGCAAAGGATAGATGATTACCTTTCGCAGCCCCTCCCCGTTATCAAACAAATCACACAAACTCACAAATCGATTTTTATATGCACAATTTCCTTATAAAAATTATCGCGCTTGGTTCGTTTTAAAGACAGGATTGGAGTGAAAACACCCAACCAACATGTGATAAGACAAGCACAATAATCAAACAAATCCGTGCATGTGTGCAATAAAGGAAACATGAGTCAAACATGTAGGAAGAAACACTCAAATACATCTTAATGACTACAAACATTATAAAGCACATGGATGAATTGACCTACTGTCTCAAAACACTATCAAATAGTCACATGAAAAAAAAAATGGAATGATGTTGTGACTTGGTCATCCTAAGTGTTCATCCATAAACGGTGCAAACAAAAAACAAAAATCTTTTTGGATTTTTTTTTAAATTTGACAAAATAAAATCTTTTTGTATTTTTCAAAAAATAAAATCTTTTTGTATTTTTCAAAAAAATTCAAAAACAAGAATTTATACAAAAAGTATAAGTCATCACACTAGCAAAAAAAAAATATATCATGAAACCATAACTAGTGTATGACAAACATGCAAACACAATCAACCAAAAGATTTCACATGGGGTGAATTACGTGCAAGCAAACGGGAATCGTGGACAAATAAATCATAAGCCTCTAAATCCGATTTTCTAACCCAAATTGATGTGTAACGAAGTGTGGGGGTTTTGGGAATTGAATTTATTCTTTCATTAACCTTTTTAGGTCCATTTATAAGCTTATAACAAAAGTGCCTAAGATGACCTTGCCTACCACAATGTGTGCAAGAGTAAATCAGGCGATTTGTGTTCCCTAAAGGTGGCCCTCTCCTCAAATTTATTGGTTGCTCTCTCCGAATTTGCCTAGGTGGGTCTCTCCTAATGATCCTAGGAGGTTCTCTCACACGTGTGGGAATGGGTGCAACATATTTTTCAAGACCAATCCCACCCCTATCCGTTTTGATCTCGACTGTGCCTAAAATCTTATCAAGTTTTTCAGACCTAGACTCCAAATCAAATTTCACTTTACTTGAATCTTTCAATTTCACCTCAAGTTCACCTATCCTAGATTCAAGTACTAGTTTAGAATCCTCAAACTCTAAAAGCTCCTTTTTCATAGTCTCCATCAACCCTCTAAGACTATCTCTCTCACCCTCGACGTACTCAAGCTTCTCTTTCAAAATTTTCTCATGTGCCCTAAGTTCTTTAATTAAAAAATCATTATTTTTTATGGCACACTCTTTCAATTGAGCTTTCAATTTCAAATTTTCTTTCCTTGTTTTCAAAGTTTCAGCATAAAGTTCATTGAAAGAAGTTTGCAAGTCATGCTCATCTACACTTTCCTCCTCACTTTCATCCACACTCCCATCACTTTCACTATCATCACTAATCACACGGATGGGAAACTCTCGCCTAGAAGCATAAAAAACTTCTTCTTTCGAATCACAATCACTAAGGGTAGAAACATGAGAAATCGATTTATTCAATTTCTTCTTTAAATTTGTGGTACACTCATGTAACGTGTGACCAACACCCTCACAACAAGGACACCTCTCAGATTCGTTTTCAACAGAAGATTTAAAACAAGAGTTTGTGTAAATTTTCCAAAATTTTTCAAAAATTTGACATCGAAGATCATCAAAACCATCAAAATCCATTTTTGTGCAAAATCAGAATCAAAACACAATAACTTAGTGCAACAGGCTCTGATACCAATTTGTCTTGTAAACGTGAGTAGACAAATTGTATCAGAAAGTAAATCCTCGAAAAATCAGGATCACGCGATAAATTAGCGTAACCCGCTCTGATACCAATTTGAGAGAGTAGCTACAACGGAAATATTGCGACTTCTCAAATAAAAACTAATTTTAATTAATCCCAAATTTTAGTTAAACCCGAAGACATGCATCTAGATGATTTATCAAATAAAATATAGCATGCAGGATAAAAATAAACAAATTATATATAAAACCCTTTTAACACAAACAAACCCTAAACATGCAGCAGTATGTGATTGAATAAATTGATAATCTACGCAAGAACATTCAAACACACGCAATTAAGGAAAAATCCCCCACAGGGGCAAAACCATTTATTTTCACTATAATTTGTAAGAGAACGGCTTACAATCGGATTACAATGAAAATACAAGTTGACTAAGAATTACCCTCGGGTATCGGATTCTGTAGTCGCGGCTGGAATTATCCCTTTCCAGTAGGGCTGCAATGAAGAAGAAGAACGGTCTCCTCCACAAGGGTTGAACAAACCAAAGTTGTGTTCTTGGGTTGCAAAAGGATTCACAAAGGTTTGGCAATGATGTGTGAATCAAAACATGAGTCTTGGGACTCAAGAATATGAAGACTAGGTGTATTTGGACTCTCAAATTCGTCTCCTAAAGTCTTGCAAAACAACTCCCCCGAAGTTGGTATTTATAGGAAAAAATATGAAGAGTCCCATGTTTTTAAAACTCTAAAATTCTATCCAGCGTAAAAAAAAAACAGCATTCTTTAAGGAATTTTCTCTATCTTCAAAAGGCCATAACTCCTTCACCGTAGCTCGGATTGAGGTGCCGTTTTTTCCAGTATCTTCGTTGAGGCGAGCTCTTCAATTTTCTAGTTGACCAAACCTCCGAACTATGGATGTAAAATTACGAAAATGCCCTTGAACTCTCCTATAGTGCATTTTTTTCACTGTTTTGACTTCCCTTGCGTACCACTTGCATTAATTCCCTAAAATCTTGGACCGTGAAGTCGTTGAGGCAGATGTGGGACATATTAATGGAGATGTTGAATGCTTGATTCCCGGAATTCGGATAGAGGCCGTCATGTGAGATCGTGAGGTGACGTGCCAAATGTAGCGGCGTACGACATACACAAATGTAACATGTTGGACATGAGAAAAAATGTCCTTACACAGGAGAACGAAATCTAGCAAGAAAACCAAGAATCCTAATCCTGAGGCTCTATATCAAATCGAAAGCAACGCTGAAAGTGTAGTACATTCGCACAGATTCCTAAGGACACTAGAACCTGATGCTCTGATACCATCTGTGACACCCCGCCTAATAAAATACCGGGAGATCACTCCTATATCAAATTAAAATAGGAGTCACATATGGATCATTCTTAGCATCACTGTCGAAAACCAATTTAATTACTAATAACCTATTAGGCTGGCGTCAAAATTTTACTTAACTACTCTTTTTAAACACCCACACAAATAAAATATCTACGCAGTTTATGTAAATGAAACTGAAATAAAATAAAATAACCGAACACTCGATTCAAATATGATACAACCAAATCGAATGCCGCACTAAAAGGCGGAAAAGAATAAATATATGCATTTGGGTTATTAGCCCGAATGTTTACATTGTACCTCCTATCTAGATTACAAGGATAGAAGCATCAATCGAGAACCTGCATGCATCCATAGCTGCCGCAGCAGACGTCTGACTCGAAGGAAGTGTCATCCAGGCGTCCCTGTGTCTGGAAACCTATATATATATATATATATATATATATATATATATATATATATATATATATATATATAGAAAGAGAGGAAAAGTAGATAAACGGGTCAGATCCCGAGTGTGAAAAATATTTAGCAAGTGCATAAATGCTTTATTTTTAAAAATGGATTTTACCTCATATTTAAATTTGGTATCGCACTCCCATGAGATACACCTCACCTCTCTTCTAATAGTGCACACCTAGCGCATCCCTATAACCATCATAGTCAAGCTACACTATCTAACTAACCTATCACCCATCTTCTAACCACCCTAGTTATTCCAAGTACTAAGGGCTAAACTTCTCCCCAGTCTCAACAATATGCCATGTTCGTGCGTGGGGTGCCTCGCAAAGAGAAATCCAAACAACGAACCCCCTATACACTACTACGCGGCAAGGTCGATCGTCGAGATCCATTAGACCCTCAGTACACAACGTATATACATACTATATAATGATATACATATTACAATACACATCCGGATCTATCTCCCGGACTGAGGTTTACTTTATATTCATCTTTATAATACACATCCGGATCTATCTCCGGACTGAGGTTTACCTTATATTCATGTTTATAATACACATCCGGATCTATCTCCTGGACTGAGAATATCTTTACTCTCACAGAGATATATATATATATATATATATATATATATATATATATATATATATACTAGGGTATGCCCGTGCCTGAAGGCACGCTGATAATTTCGAAAAGCCTAAATTCGTGCCTTGATGCGATGGCAAGTGTCCTCGCCAAAGCTACGGTTGGTCCGGGGTTCGAGACACAGGAACAACCTCTTTATATACGGAGGTAAGAAAGCCGACATCCACCTCCACATGAAAAAGTAAGGTACATAATTTGCCCAAAATAAATAGATGCATATTGCAAGAACAAAAGTGGGGGCTAAATGCAATATGTGAGACTTACACCTAGGGGTGGAGATTTTAGAAATGACATGGAATGACACGAAATTGACCAAAAGTTGACACGATATGTCATATTCGTGTCTAAATTATGAGTCGTGTCGTGTCGTGTCGTGTTATCCCATTTTTTAGGCATGAAAGTTTAAAATTCGTGTCTAAATTTGTATTCGTGTCGTGTTGTGTTATTTTTTATTCAGGTCGTGTTCGTGTCAAATAAAAAAACACGAATTCGTGTCGTGTCGTGTTCGTGATCGAAAAAACCTTATCGTGTCGTGTCGACCCGAAACACGACCCGTTGAACCGAATTGCCACCCCTACTTACACCCAAGACATTATTAGCTCTTAAAGCCGAACTCGAAACTTAATGGACAAATGGACATATATGTATTTATGGTCCAAGAAACTTAATGGAAAAATTGACAAATACTTATTTTAGAGATGAAATGTTGACATAAGTATCAGTTAAAAATAATCCTTCATTCACAATTCATTCACCATTATTCAACAAATAATAAATAGTCCAATAACTTATACACAAAGTTGAATCAACTACCACATGACGCAATCAGAATAGGTAAAAAAATTGACAAAAAAGCCTTGCACAAACCAAATCCGATAATGAAAATATGAAACTTTCGATTTTAAAGGCACAAAGATAATAAAGCGTGTCTTTTACTAACCCTATACTAAGTACTGTTAAGTGTAGCATTACTCATATTTTTTTTTGAAAATTTTCTACTAAACTTCTACTAAACACATATTACTAAGAAAATTGTGGAAGCTACTTATAAACAATCTATTGCGACAGCTAGTCTTGGTGATTTGTCTATTTTAGATGCTCTTGAGCCTTATTAGTGAGAAGTGGTGACTGGACAAAGATCAAATGATGTTACAGTAGCTCCTCCCAGCACAGTAGTTCCTCACAAAGCCAACAAATTTTTGTTATAGTAGCTCCTCCTCCCAAATGACCAAATGCCCGTGCTTGAAATCACGATAACAAAGTATTAATCGCGGTCAAATTTCCAAAATGACTTTTTTCCAAAATTATTTAATCGAGTATAAGTTTAAGTCCAAAAATTTATTTTCAATAAAAATAAAGGTAAAAATATAAGAATACATTTATACATAACTTCCTTCGTTTATATGAATATCCACCTGTTTAAAGTGTAAAAAATACTTCAACCACATAAATAATCCATCCCAGACCTAGTATAAATGACGTCACTATTTAACAATATTCATACATAAACCCTTATTGACATCTTTAGCAATGAAATATTCAAAATATTTTAATAGGATAATTGTCAATAGTCTACAAAGATTCATCTCAAAACAAAACAAAGCTCATACAGATTAAAAAATTTGGGCAAAAGCTCATTTATTTATACAACTATCCACATGTTTAAAAACAAAATATACTCCAACAGTAATGCTAATAGTCCATCTCGGACAACTTATAAACAAACGCATCAATTTTTCGTTATTCAAGAACGGGATAGGCCACTATTGGCAATTTTATCAACATAATGAAAATATCATACAAACACAAATTTTTCATAAATATAAAAATATGTTGAGTCATCAAACCACTGGTGGCACAATTGTCATCTTCTGTAGCATACAAATGCTTCGCCACATTCCACACGCCTTGTCCTCGTTCACGTGTCTTGTCGTCACCCCTTAGATGTTCCATTTGTATTTAAATCCATCCTCATTTTCATAGGCTTCTTCTAAGAAACTATCACTGTTGCTATCTTCTACGGATTTCTTCATTGAAAATAAATTCAAAAACTCTTCAGTTACATTATCTCCATTTACTTTGAAGGTCTCGGAGAAATGATAGCTTTAACTGTAATAAATGTGTTAACTATAGTAAGTTCAAATATGCAAAAAATGATGGGATAAGTTCAGAGAACACGTTCCAAAAACTAACAATACAAACACATAATGAACAATAATTATTGACATATTCGTAACCCAAAAATCTAAAAAAATCTTACCTTACATAGTGCGACGTTCGGTCGATAGTGATGGCTCGAATTACTTAACAATTTTCCTATATAGCTCGAAATAACTGTATAATTGGCTCAGGTTTTGAAGATAATAACATTGAGCGAGGCAAATTTAATAACTAATTGTATGTAACCTTCTTTACAGAGTATATACAATCACAAAGTAAAGTAGAAGAAGCGAGAAAATAACCTGCTTTACATATGGTTGTCTCGAGATCTTTTTCTTAACAAATCCCTTTAAGGAGGGACGTGTATGTTGTAGTATCAGGCGGTATAAATTTCTTCAATATGTGGCAAAACAACCATTGGCAAACATGTCATCCAAAATACATTTGGCAGGACGAAGCAAATCTTCTCTACGACAGGCTTCCATTAAAGAATTATACGTCGACATATCTGGCCTAATCCCTTTCTTTTTCATCTCCCGAAGGATCTCATAAGATTCTTTTACTTTCCCAACATTACACAAAAAGGATTAATGGATTTGAATTGTGCTAAAATTGAGAGTAAATTCTAGTTGACATCAGTAACTTAAGAGTTGATTTTTTTTATGAATGAAATTTGAAGTTACCTTATAGTTGAATGTTGTGTTTGTCTTGGATGATTCGCACCAATGTTGAGCTTCTTAATCCATTTGCTGCAGTATGTGCAAGCCATGTAATACCATCCATATCGTGTACTGATCCCTGTGATTATAGCCAACACAACAACCCTGTCATGCATTTCTGTTATATAGGCATCAAAATTTATGAAAAATGCTTTGATTGCAGAAAGACAATAAATATTGGCAATAAATATCAGTTAAGATTTCAATAGCAGGGATGTTGAGTGGAGCCACCATCACGACTCCAGTGTTTTAAATGGTCTACTTGTTTCTGACATTTCATCTCAGCTCAAGATAAGGTTATTCTACAGGAAATTAGAACAAAACTTAAACAATTGTCCATGTAAAAAGGATACCAGTATGTCCTGCTCTTTATTGGTTCGACTTCTATTATCTGCTTCATTTTTAAATGACTACAGCGGAGTCTAGACTGTGTCTGACCTGTATGACAAAAGAGCTTCATGAAACTAATCCATAATCAATAAAATCAAAATTAGTTCACTTGGATGCCATATAATCAAGTGATTGAGGTAGTCCACTAACTTCCTTAATTTTAACCAGTGGAGATCATCAAAAGTTCATCAAGTAGCCAATAAAACAAAGCCCTAGTCATACCAAACAAATTTACCCATATGAGTCATAATCGCTGAAAAAAAAGAAAATAAATCGAACATCAATTTTCATTTTCTATAGATAAAGGAAAATCATTTTTTGCTTCAAATACAACTGCTACATGTTCCTCTTTTAGAGGATCCAATGGCATTACTGCCTCCTCAAGTGAAGGTCCATCAGAAGTATGTTGTACTGCTCATTGTGTCTCAAAAACTGTAGTAGGAGAAATTGAAACTATGATACCTATAGTAAGGAAATGAACCTGCCCCATAGTTGGAAAATAAGAAGAATCATGCTCATTTTTTGATTTAGAATTAGCCGTTATTGGTACTCAAATGCACTCAAAATCAAACATGTCATACAAACTAAGGTATGAAAATTACAGGCATTGAACATACTGGTTTCCTATAAAGTCTTAAGACAAATTGGGAGATGTGACAGTGGGCTGTTTCATGTGATGTGATAGTGGGCAATACTTTCCAAGTGATGGCCGAAACTATTTCCGAGTTTGAAAGGATATCATAAGTGTTGAGAGAGAGAGGAGCATGAGATGTAATTTAAGATTTATGTGCCTCTTAAAATAAAACATAAACAAACAAATTCATACAGTAAATCAAGAGGCTTAACCTTTGATTTTGAAATAAAAAAATAAAAATAAAGTCATAGAGAGATTACCCGTGTGCAGCTGGTGGTGAGCGATTACCTGTGTGTAGCTAGAGTTGTAAAATGCAGAAAGGAGGCAGCTGCAGAAAGGAGGTGACAACTGAGTTAGTGTTAGAACATTTTTTTTTAGTAAATGCTCATAGTTCGATTGTATTTATAGGTATTATAGACAATACGATAATATTAGTTTAACAAATACTGAAATAAACCAAAATAAGAATATCTAAAACTAAGAACTGATCCGACACCTCTATTAGGAATTTCTCTTTTGTCCATAGAAACCTAGGAAGATACACAAACTCACACGAAAAAAAAAGACACAAAGCATTACAGATCTAAAATTAAAAACCCTGCATTTTATACAACAAAACTCTGATTAAACCCTACACTGATTTCTAGTTGATCAACACTTGCATACTTATCAAGGTTAATTTAAGACCCAGCAGGAGCAGCCCATTGGTCTTGAAATTCAAGAGATAGTTTTCAAAAAATTCTATCAATTTCTTGGAGTGGGCGTGTCCGCTATTAGATAATCCAAAAATTGAGCCCCCTTAACAATCTCGGTATACATTAGAATAAATTTTCCTACACAGAGACCTGAAGTTTGGTGGTAAGAAAAAGAATATTAGACAAAAAAAAAGAAAATTGTTAAAATACATAACTACAACAAAACAATTAAACCATTAGAGTGAGATTAACCAACTTGTTGCAAATTGCAAGTTCTTACGATGTGTCCATGTTGCAAGATCAACAATAACTGTTGCAAACTCAATAATTTTTACAGTTGGAATCCCCAAACAATATTCAGTTGAACCCCCTAAAAAATTATCAGATCCAAAGGGAAAAAAAGCACCCAGAAAACATACATCAGCAAACTTAAATTCATAAAGGTAAACTTAAATCCACGCACCATTGCATCTGACACTTAAACAAATCAGTTTACTACAACTAAATAAACAGTCCCCAAAATATTTCTTCTAGGGTTAATGAGTTGGTTTTTTCGGCGATGGTAGTGGGTTTCTCCAACGCTGGTTGTGGGGTTTTGTGAAATTTTTTTGAGGTGTGGTATTTCCATTGATAATGGTGGGTTTCTCCGACAATGATGAATGGGTCTCTCTCTCTTTCTCACCATAAAAAATGGAACAAACATAAAACATGTATAAATTTTGGAACAAATCGTACCTGAGATGATCTTACATTTGTCACCCATTGTGAAAACCTAACCATACTTGAGATGAAATCTGTCGATTTTGAAAAAAAGTTACAATAAAGGAGATAATTATTTATGGTGAAAACACAAACCTAATATGATGAGAGAGAGATGAATAGGTGCAAGTAAAAAGCTTAAACACATCGAGCCTTGTGCTTTTTTACCATCAGATTTTCTTGAGCCCTGTATTTACCAAATCTGAACCGGTGCACTTGAAATGAAGAGAGGGAATACCAAATCATATATGGAAATAAAGAGGGACATACCTATGAAAAACACCACCGGTGAACCACGTCGAAAAATCGCACGGGGAGAGAGAGAGATGTGTGAGAGAGCAATCCACGTGAGAGAGCGCAGGTAAGGTCCACGAACCACGCCAGTTTGTGTGATATGATAGAGTAACCGTGGTATGTGTGAAATGAGAGAATAAGGTCAATTACCATTTTACCCTTTTTCTAAATTTTGATGAAAAGTGGGAAATAAATTTGAGTGTAAGAAAAGAGGGGGAACTCAAATGAAAGAGGGGTAAATTAGGTAGTGTAGGAAAAATGTATCTTGTGATGTCATAGTTGGAACTTATGACATACATAAGTTTCTTACTTTATTATATATATATATATATATATATATATATATATATATATATATATTACATTGTTCTCATGCACAAGTAATATACCATACACACAAGCATAACAACCATCCCAATGAGCTATAACTCGATGATGCAGTCTCATAGTGTCGATCCAAAATCCGAGTTTACTCAATATACAACGGTACCTAGACAGACTCTCTCAATGATCATGGTAAACATATACACAACGGTGGAGTCGGTCATGTTCCCCCTGCAAGTGGTAATCACATAAATCGCACTCGAACGCAGGACGATAATGACCTGGGGACTATACTCACCCTGCTCCTCGAGCCATGGGATTCACCCACATCGCGCAACTTCCCAGGATCGCACTAGAGCATATATATAATTTGGTTGTTCCAACCCTATACTCAAAGGGGAAGCCCATGGAAATCAACCTCTAAACACACATATACCATCACATATAGATACATATGTATTTGTATCATAATATATATACATTAATTACATAGTATATATATATATATATATATATATATATATATACTATATATTCCTCCTCGAATATACATATATAAATGGCCATAATTGCCAATCACACATAGCGATGACCAATAATCCCAAAGATTCTCTGAAAGAATCATATTCATACGTTCACACACTCACGATACCATGCCGAAAGTTTTCCCTCATTTGATAAATAATAAGTACCTTATTCCCATCTAAGGATTTAGTGGATATCTCCAAATATACCAATTTACATTAACTAAATAAGTATATTCTCCAATTCATCCTAATAATCTCATAGGATTCCCTCAACCATCATCAACAAAATTATGTTATCCCCCGCGTATAATCATTGAGGCGAAAATGGCCAATGAAACTATCCCAATTGATATTCGACCCCGAAAACCCTAAAATTAAATAGGTTGTGGATTTCCTTCTCACAAACCCAAGGACTACATCTTGTCCAAATAATCGTTTAGAGGTCCCCACCCTATTTTAGGAACCCCAACATTCTAATTCCTCAACTTAATTTATTTTCCTCTAAAATATTATTTCTAGTGTCATACACTTAAGACACTCTCGTAACCCCCATTAACTTCCTCAATTGGAGGACTATTTACTCCTAAAAGGTTTCTTATTTCCTCACATAAATAACCTCGAATAAATTTAGAATTGGAATTTATCCCATCAAATTAACACCAGGAAAAGTTGTCAAAATTCCTGAAGTGTCGATCGATCGACCCCTGGTCGTTGATTGATCGATGGTTCGATCGATCGATCCTCTACCCTCGATCGATCGATCACGTCGGACAACTTCTTCTCCGAGAAGCTGTTTCATCCATTAAAGCTTCTCCTAAGTTTTTATCTCTGTCTCTAACGTCCCCCAACCTTGATCAACAATATATAGACATATAAAATGGGTTCTAAGCATCCTAGAACCCGAAAACAAGAACTAATTTCGATTAAATCCTAAGTTTCTTGAATTGGAAAATTATTGGGGTTTATTCGTTTTAACTCCCGAAAACCTGTTTTATCCACGAAAACCCAACCCAAAATATTTTGGGTTTGTTATTACCAAACTACAATATGAGATTTATGCTCAAAAGTAAATAAAGCAAGTAAACACTTGCCTCGTGGGTTAAAATCCGACGATCCCGAGTCGAGTCCGGCGGAGTTTGGCCCGAAATCTCCTTTTTCTATTCTTTTTCTTCCTTCCTCTCTCTCTTCTCTCTTTTATTTCTATTATCTCCCCCCGCCCTCCTTATATAGGGATAAAAGGTTTTATACCCCTTAAAACCCAAAAATGACTCGCTTACTCAATTGCGAGTCCTTATTCGTTTAAAAATTCCCGAAACTCAATTTCGACCATCGGACACTCTTTTTTGACTATCTCGGCCATTCCGAGACTCACCGCGCAGTCAAAATTTCCATCCGAGGTACTTGACCGCAATCCACTATTTTAACCCATTGCATCTCACTGCGGGTTTTCCCATTTGAAATCTTACTCTTTGTCGATTTACTCAACGGTGACATATAATTAAAATACTTCGACATATTTACTTAATCCCAAAGGTGAGTACAACACCCATAGAAAATCATCTAATCCTTGAAAATCCTAAAAATTACTATTCCGAGATATTCCTCAAATTTCTAATTTACACCCAATTATGGAATTTAATTATCCCCAAAAGGATGGGTTGTTACAGTTTTCTCATATTTCTTCCTGAAAATTGTGAGAAACAAATCTGAGATACATTTCACATAATTTTAGTGTTTCTATTATTTCTCTAGTTTGGATCTTATATTTTATTACTTATTTGTTTAGATCCATACTCTCTTGTTTTGATTTCTTAAAAAAGAAACTTCAATTTCCATCTGATTTTTAGATCTTAAAGTTTTTTTACCATAAAATAGAGTTTGACAGTTTGTGAAACCTATTTTGTACATATATAAGTTCTTGAGACTTAGATATTCTTTTTAGAAGATTTAAAACTTCACATCTTAAATTTCATTTCGATATTGAAAGTTTGATTTTCTTGTAAATTGAACAGTTGCATGTCATATAGAACTGTTGTAAATTCGTAGGACTATCTCTATTTTATTTTGAGAGAAGTGAGTTTCATGTTGCATTTGTAGTCACTTCATAATCACGTACACTCTCACATGAGCACCTGGAAAAATGTGGTTTCTTGGAGAGATTCTATGTTGACTGAGTCAATAAAGCAAGGAGGAAGGAGTTAAAGTGAAGGAACTTTCAGGAAGATAAAAGCGAGAATCAGAATTCCGTGGAGGAGGTTTTCACTCATTAGGTATATTTTTGTTCTTTAGCCTAGGTTATTGTGTTGCATGTTTATGTGATTGTAACTCTCGTATATTTGTTTATAGTGGATTTTTGTTTTACACTGTAGTGGGAGTCGTGAATGTTTCCTAAAAATGAGGTTTCACCACGTTAAAAATCACTGTGTCAACTTACTGCTTTCAGTTCTTAATTTTTTGCATGGTTTGTTTCTTTACAAAGAATTAGTATAGGTTTTGATTTTAAAACATAAGGTAATCAAGCTACCAAGTACAATATCCAACTTAATCCGTTTTATACATATCTTATGTTTTAAGATTTTAAAACGGAGTTTCCTAAACAAGTTTGCTTTCAGAATTTACTTAATATTTAACTTTTAGTTAAAAACTTAGTTAAAATTTTTCTATAGCCAATCCAATGATCCTCCCTGGGCAGATGAGCAATCAACTATAGCCAGTGATTCCTTTACAACATTCATCTGTAATACAATATATTATATATATATATATATATATATATATATATATATATATATATATATATACTCAACATATATTTACATATTCTAATAAATTTATTGAATATAATTCTATAATAATACAAGATTATCTGATGGAGAAATGGATGTTAAGGCTTTCTTCTTCACTCCAAGTTGACATTGAGGATATTGGATATTTGGGTGAGAAATTGATAAGAACCATTCCTCGTAACCCATCTTGCACTCCCATAAATCATCATTGACGCGTACAGATCGGTTCTTATTGGAGAATAAGTGCTCCACCTAATTATCATAGCACCACTTTCATAAATTATCAAATTTTAACTTTTACCGGGCATGCGTACCACCTTATTTTCAACTATTAGTTTCATCGGTGGGAATGTGATAGTTTGGACATGAGAAAATTTCCTCAAGAAATGCTCAGGGTAATATGGCTCGACGATGTTATAGCAAATTAGAAGGCCCGTATACTATGCAACCTCATGGACTAGGTAAACATATTTACTTTCTTCTTGTACGGATCCTATGTGACCTACATTATAAGAACATACAATGTTTGAGTGACAAATTGAAAAGCACATCAAATAATAGAGAGAATAATATTTTATTTTATATTAAGTACTCACATCAGCAATGTAAGGTCATCTAGTTATTCCCATAGCTGAACTAGTTAATGATCGATATGTTCACCAATTGTTTATGATTCCCATCTACATAATCGAGTTTTAGTCTCATTATATTCTATGTTCAGAACCCCACGTACAATGTTTAAATGGTCATATTCCAACCCTAAACTAGCGATAAGTAACCGCTAACTTGATTTACGTCCACCCTGCACGCCAATCTTATCCACCGGTATACATGAGTATGCACGCCAAAACCCCAGGAAGTCCCATGAACCCTCAACAATTCTCTCAAATTGTGAATATATTGAATTAATACCTTATGGCATGTATTATCGGGTAGAGTTGTACAACCCAACAAAAATAGTAAATATCCCCTCGCATTTTGTTCAGTCTCTGATCTTGTTGGGAGCTCCTTCAATGATTATCCCTTGCACTTTATATGTTCTTAATCCAATCGCATAACCCAAATATCATGGCACTCGGACTATACCTCACTGATACTAACACCCAGACACCATTTACAAAGAGGAATCCTTTGTGGTCAACCCTAGTTCTTCGCATCCATATACGGGATGTGCCATTATTAGAATCAGAATAATATGAAACACATAATCTAAATTTAATGTCATCTCTCCAAAATTTATATGAAATGTATTTGTCTCTAGTTTCCATCTTTCTACAAAAGAATTTACAGATGTGTAGTCACTAAGTTGATGAGTCACCTCCGATTAATGGCCCAATCTAGACTGTTTAATGAGTTTTTTTAACTCCGACATGTTCTTTGGTCCAGACCGACTGCCCCATTTTTGTGAAATGATGTTGGGTTTTCAAAAAAACACAATCACATAAACAAAGTTACGGATTCAACTACATTATAAAAAATTACCTCAATTCACTATTAGAAATAAAAAAAATACTTACATCTCCATGTCATATGGCATATACTACATGACGATTGAAATGTTTCAAAATTTTCCCATCATTTAGTGCACTGTCATATTCAACTAACTTTCCCTTATTCTTCTCCATGTATAGTGGATCACCCTTCTTACCCTTCCCTATGGGTTCCTCATACACTTGCTCAGGTTCTCCACCACCCTCGCTCTCATGCTCACTCCCCTCCTCTACTTGCTCGTGTTCACCCGCACTCTCACTTGCACTAACTTCTTCAATCTCACCCCTCTCTTCTACAACCCTCTTTTCCATATCCTAGATTTCACCACTCCCTCTTGCTTAATATATTATATCAAATCAAAATTCATCCGAACCACCAACATTTTGCTTATTTATGTTTTTTCCTAGAAATACTAATAGTTTTCTCCTGCCACTTCCGATCTCAAGTCAACCGTGGTTTCCTCCTTGTACCTTGTGACTTGGCCATTTTAGGCACAACGTTATATGTTTTAGACACCCTAAAAATGTTTTAACCTTCAATACATATATAACGTGTTTTTAAGATTCCATATAGATTGACTCGATTGGAGGGTACCAAAATAAGGAACTATTGTCGGTAAAGGGATGTCGATTCGACAATAAGGTACTGAATGGTTTCAGACAATTCGATGTTAATTGTCAATATGGAAGTTTACATAGTAAATGTCATTCTCGACATATAATGCCAATAATGGTGTATGTAGTTGGCATCAGAGTGCCGAAACATCTCATTGTTTTTGGCACTGTGGTGTTGAGCTTTCAGTTACGGAGGTGCACGTGAAAAAAAGCATTTTTCATTCAAAACTCATTCGAATATGCTTTACTAGTTGTTATCATGGGTTTTTTTAATTTAAAATATATCTTTTGTTCAAATATTTATTAATTGTCCATCCATAAGGGTTAGGGTTTCATTAGAGGGTTGTTGAGAGTTTTTATGTACTAACTTTTTTTAAATGTGTGGAGAGTTTGCTTAATTCCATTTATGAGAAACATGTTTGTAAGTGCAAATATTTTATATTAGACCATTTATTTGTACTTATTTGCAGCATTGGCATATTTTTCGTATCTCGTTACAAGCCATCACGCACCGACACGTCGAACTAAACTCCAACATCTTTAAGTTACAGACTCCTCTACATCTCATGAAGGTATAAAACTTTTAGGATTTCTTAATTTTTCATATTATATTGGGGATGTGTTTTTTAGAAATACCGAGGCTAGATTTTTAAGATTTAAGAATAAAATTTTGTTGGGCTCGTTCAAACGAGTTTGAAGATCATTCGAACGAGATAGCCATTTCGTTAGAAGCTCATTAGATATTTACTTCGAACAAACATCTAACAATGTTGGAATGATTTATAGTGACTTCTCGTTAGAAGCTCATTAGATGTACATTTCAAACGAAATGCCATTTTCATTTTAATGAACTTCTATTCTCGTTCGAACGACCCTTATTTTTATTCAAACGAGTCACCGCCTTGAATTTTGTGTCAGACCTATAAAAACATGTTTTCAAGCTCTTTTTGAAAAGACCTAGGAAAAAATTATTTATGCATATCTTTGCCAATGTTTTTGATATTGTAGGTCTGCAAACACCTTTTGATTCACAATATTGTGATCCATATATGAATTGAGAATCCTTTTGAAACCTTAGAAGTTGCATACCTCATATACACTTTGTGGAGATCATTCCTTATGGCTGAACTTGTTGTAACACCCCGTGATTTTTTAACCATAAAAATCTTTGTTAAATTGAAAATTTTGAATTTTTTTTTGGAATCTATTTCATTTTGGTATGTAGATGTTGGTGTTTATATATAAAAATAAGTTTTTAAGTGGAATTTAAATCGGGAATAAAATTTGGAAATTATAACTTTTTGTATAAAAATCGGGGCAGGATCCGACCTAAGGAGAAAAAAATCAAGAAAAAATATTCGACGGTCCGATCAAGCCAAATTGTTTTGTACAGCTTCGTCTCGCCTTCTGCTACAACTTACTAAAAATCTAGCCAATTCCAACAGTCTACTCATCCAAAATGTCTTTTAGTGTTTGTGTTTGATTAGGACTCAAATTATTTTTGTTATATAAACTGAAAGTGACGGGTTTAGGACTTTTAAAAACACATTTTAGCCTTTTCAAAAATCAGTAGCCTCCCATAATTTTATTATCTCTCATATGCAAAACCTAAACCCCATTGAACACAACTTTCAACCCAAGTTTTGAAGATCTAAACCGAGTTTTCCCTAGATCATTCAAGAGCATGTCTTTACTATTTTCGCGAGAGGAACACAGTAGCGTAATTAGAATTTTGAGGAAGAATTTTATGAGTTTTCAAGTGATGATTTTAAGGTACGGGGTTTACGGAATCGACTCCTCTAAATCTCTCGAGAGTATTTTTCTTGTTTCTCAGTTATTTGTACTCCTTTTTAGATGTTGTGGTATTCATTGGAATCCTATGTGTTATTCGATTGAGATATTGTATTTTTGTATATGTGGGCATAGTGCCATGAAATTCTAATATGGTAGTGAGAACAGTCACCCGCCAAAAGTCCAAAAGCCAGAATGAGGATTTAAGAAGCCTAGGTGAGGTGAGACCCGATGAGCTATTAACGTGTTATTGCGAAATAAATGGGTAAATTCTTGGGTGTTGCATTGGAATCGTATACAGTTTTGTATTGTCGCATTTTTTATTTACCTATATCATATTGAGCCTCTATTCTTGTCATATTGTGTACTTTCCCATCTTTTTTTAGTGGCAGGTGATGATGGATTTGGGATGTTATCGGTAAAGAAGATATTTGGGTGACACGTGTGATACAATTAGTTTTGGTGAGACAAGTGTATATTTTTGGAGCTTTCTAATATTTTTAGTATAGCGAAAGTTGTGTAATTATTTGGAGATAAACAATTGTATATTTTTTATTATTGAGAGACGCTAGAATTTGGTGTAATAAATTTGTTTTGTATTATTTGGTGACTTGCATTAGTTCATTGGTGGAATTTAGATGCTCTGGTTACGTTATACATGATTTTAGTTTAATTTTTTGCATAGTAGCGACTCAGAACTTTTCGGGTTGTTACACTTGTGACCTGAAGGATCAGTACTGAAGGAAGAAGAAAGGTTCATCAATGGATACCAAAGGTGGATCGCCGCCTATGAAGGACTCTGGACTGATCCATTTTCTTTAGAACTTTAGAAGATTACGCGTCATACTTAGTTATTCTAAAGTGTTGAATATAGATTTTGCCCTGAAAAGGGATTTTCCTCATATTTTCGTGATTGGATGCGTAAAATTTTTCTGTGATTGGAACTTTTTCCATATACACCTTATATTTAATTAAAGATTAAAATTTGATAAAAATTTCATTGTGTGTTTGGGATGTATAATTAAATAGATTGATCCATTATTTCGTGCGCACTTTCAAATTGGTATCCGAGCCGGTTACACAAAGATACTGCATGATCATTTTTCACAAAAAAAAAGATGTCATTTTTTTTAAATTGTTGATCTTTAAAAAGTCAGAATTTAATGGATAGGTTGTATAATCGAATGCGCATTTTTATGGTTCCAATTATGCTTACAGAAAAGCAAGAATGAGATCAGCTTTAAAAGCCATTGAAGAATGTGGTTGGTTAGTTTGTGAAAGATGGTGGAATCCACGCACAGTGACTATAAATAATGTCGTTGACCCTAAAATTGTCTCTTTATGGGCAGATGACGACTTCAAGTGGAGTAATTTTAACTCGCGTGGTTTGAGTCCCATCTCATGAGACGTCACCCTTGACACGTTTTGCCGCATTATGACGTGCACTATGTCTAAATAATAATGGGACACCCTTCGTCTCACACACGAGGGTACCAACGTTATAAAAGAATCTAAGCTTTAAAATTTAACCACCCAATTTGAGACATTACCCTGCTAGAGTCCGAGTCTTTTGATGAATTTTAAGAGCATTTGTTGGACATAGTTAATTCCATCTTTAATTTTGGGGGGGGGGGGGGGGGGGGGGAGGGGGGGAGATTCCAGAGATGATAGTTGTTAAGAACATTTTGAGGTCTCTCCATGCCCGCTTCATTCCTAAGGTCGTCTTGTTAAATTCGTAACTTATCCTAGATACATATAGGTTAGAAGAACTTGTAGGAGATATTTAAATATATGAGATAGACATGTTTCCTAACATTATTAAGCCTAAGGAAGTAGGGATAGATTTAAATACTCAAACTAATAAAAAAAAAGAAAGAGAAAGTTTATGAGTCTGAATATAAAGTTGATTTTGATTTTGATGTCTTGGCCCTATTTACGAAAAATTTCAAAAGGTTTCTCAAATTTTCCAAAGAAAAATCTTCCAAAGAAAAGATTTTTGAGAAAAATAAAAATAAGTATGAGGGCACGAGCGGGGGACAGAAAGAGGAAGAGATTATATGTTATAAATTCTTGGGTAAAGGACACAAGGTACATGAATGTCCCACTAGGTTTAATATAAAGGGAAAGAAAGTTACTAATAAATCCACTCTTAGCGATAGTGACGTCGAGTCGGTTGATTCATGGGGAGAATCACTAAATGAATAGTGCATTGCGTTCATGGCTAGTCATGTTAGCACTTCTAGTTTGTCCCACGCCGATGAGGACACATCTCAACGTGAAAGCCTCGATGTTTGTACGTCGAGTCGGTTGATTCATTGGGAGTTTGGGACATATTAATGGAGGTTTTGATGATAAAAATGGAAGAAACCCGTAGGCTTGATATGCATAATTTCTGGGCCAATAACTATTCAATCGATCGATCGACTCAAGAATGTCGATCGATCGATCGACCCCTCCTGGAATTTGAATCTTGTTTCCTTTTTAAGGTTTAATCCAACCCCAGTATAGAAGAACCCTTAGACATATTTTAAATACCATGACGGGACTTGGGAAGGACCAGCAGGGTTGTGGTCAAGGTTCGGGTAGTACGATTTAATTTGACATTTAACCGTGGGGTCACAAGGGTATAAAATGGGAGAAGATCGTGTGTATAATAAATCAAGTTTGGTGGGAATTAAGAATAACTTATACCAGTAGGGTAGAGAGTGTAAACCTACTGATTTTATACTTATTAAGATGAAACACTTCGAGAGATGAGAAGTACTTAACAACTTTTGGGAATTGAGAAATTAAAATAATTAATTAATTATGCGTAAGACGATTGGGGGCTATGTGCTACGTATGGTTAGAATATGTTATGGGTCGTGGGAGTACCTAGCTGAATAATGTGCATATATATATATGAGTGCATTTATATATATATATATATATATATATATATATATATATATATATATATATATATATATCTATGTGTAATCATACCCGTGCTACTTGTTATCACGGAGGTTTCCGCGCTGAAATAGTCTTATCTCGATTGGACCTTTGTGGGGGATATTGACTTGTACCCTGAAACATTAGATCCTTGGTACAGGCTATCTGAGAATGATAGTCAGACGGTCCTAAGAGATGTGAGGGTATGTGCTGACCTCTTAGCGACTGGAAACTATGATTCGCCTCCAATATGTGTATTTTGTGTTAATACAATTCGAGAGTGGCTCCGAACTAGTAGTTCCCTTATTGTACAATAGGTATAGGGACTTGATAGTAGAGTATACCATCACCATAGATTTTATATGGTGTTCCCTATTAGTATTTATATTTTGAGTGATAAATATATATACCTGTGATTCATCTACTGAGCTTGTAAGTAGACAAAATTGAATAATTGATATTAAATAAATTAAGAGTTTGAGAACTTAAGACTGTATTGAGATATAATAACTCGCTTGAAAAATTCTTAAGAAAAGTGGTCATATATAAATGAAAGTTATGCATTCAAGTGAATCAGGATTAATGAGAGGAGATTGGGTTAGACTAATTAACTCTGTTAGCTTTATATGGATCAATTCAGTAGTATGTTAGGTGTGCACATTAGTTGAGAGGTGAGAATTATCAAGTGAATGTCGAGGTACTAACATGTATGTAATATCAATTGATAAGCATTTTAAATACTTGCTAAACTATTTTAAAGCTATTTTACACTCGTTCTCTTACCCGTTTGTTGTCATCTTCTCTCTCTCTTGCATATATATATATATATATATATATATATTACAGGTACCCAGCCACAGGGGCGTCAGACTTAGATCTTTGGATTGTTGACGTGTTGTAGCTAGTGTGGGAGTTGCAGGTATTTGTAGTTAGATGACTTCATCGTTGTCATCTCGGCTCTTCACTTAGTCATTTTTGATAGGGCATGTGTCGCCCAATTCCAGTTTATTTTAGTTCAGAGAGACTTGTACTCTTTATTTATTTCAGTATTCAGTTTTAGTTGGGATTGTTTTAATTATTACTTTGTCGCTTGAGTTGGGATATTTTATTTAGAATGATTAATCTAGCTTGTTTATTCCACTTGGATGGATTGGTATTCAATATTATTATATGTGTTCATAATATGGTTTAGGTATAAAAGAATTCATAACGATGGAACTTAATTTATAAAAATTAAATGTTTTGACACTTAGCTTAATTATATATTAGGTGATTAGTAAATAAAATTATTTTTCGATAGTGATGCTAAGAATGAACCAACCAGACACTATGATTTAATTTAATTAAAGACTGATGACCCGATATTTAATTAGGTGGGGTGTCACATTTTACTCTTACTTATACTCACCTAGACGCATTTTTAGGTCAGGACTAAAATTGGTAGATTATTTCACTCAACACTTATGGTTTTATATTAGTGCAAGTTAATTTAAAATTGTGAAAATAAAAATTAGTGGTGTTTTTTCTCTACAAACCCTAGGGGAACTTAACTTTCTCACCTCCTCTATAGTGCCCCTAAGACCATTGTAGCTGAGGGTTAAGCTAATGGATGCATTGCAGTTCATATATATTTATGATTATTTTGGTTCTTTTTGTTTGTTTCAGTTAGTGGAATCTTCTTTGGACGACGGAACATGATTAAATTCATATCGACAACTAGCAGAATGCTCGTGCCTGAAGGCACGGAGGAAAATTTCCAAAGCATTTAATTGTGCCCGTGTATGATGTCATGGAGGAAAATTTTCAAAGCAATGAATCGTGTAAAAGGAATATAAACACATTGATTCGAAATTGACATTTCTAGAAGACGTATTTATGTTGGGATTTACTTACATGAAAGTGTCCTGTTCATTTTAAAATTTTGAACTACTTTATAAAAATTGATAGACACAATTGCAAAGTTCTTCAAGTGCCGATGGAACGGTTGTAAAGATCTTCAAGTGCATCCCTAACATTATGTGTACAACACTAATATCAACAAAGAAAAAGAAAAATAAGAATTTCAAATATTAGGTGTTTAACCCAGGGCCTAAATATTTAGATCCTTAAAATATGAAAATCCTTAAAATCCACCAAAAATTAATAAAAAATATATAAAATAATAATCAATATAAACTTTAAAACTCTGATGTGGAATTATTAAACGTCAAAAACCCATACATTTGAGCCGAGAAGTGAAAGAATAATACAAACTGACACGAAGTTAGCAAAAAATGTTCTGGATATTTCATAATAGTAACTAAGTTTAGAAAAATAAGATGCGCAATAGAATGATACAAACTGACATGAAGTTATAAATTAATGCATGAACCCCTTAATAATTTCAAATCATGTCAACACCAAACTAATAAAATGCGATATGTAATGGGTGGAATTTGTTTTGACCTACTTCAATCGTAAATAAAAAAAATTCTTTGGGATTGTAATTTTTTTTTAAATTAATGTTAATTCTCCGCTTAAAGAGGTAGTGACAAAAGTTATGGTGTAAAGGAGAAAAAATATTTTTAAATAGTAAAATGATTTTTGATTTTTGAAGTGGTTAATATATTTTTTTAAATTAGTAGGGGTGATAATTTTAAGCACAACATGATAATACAAAACAACAAAAATATTTCAAATGTTGCTTGCTCCAAGATTTTTCAAACTAAATTGTGTCGTATTCGTGCAAAAATTATCACTCGTGTTGATCGTATCATGTATTTTTGTTTAAATTATAACAATAATGTCCTCCGTTATTACATAAACCTTAATATTATTCATAGATATATATATCAAGATATGTACTCATCCTATTTTAAAAAAATACAACCAGCCAAAGATTTGTATTTTGACTACCTAAGCATGTCCACGCATTATATTAAATGCTCATGAAAAAAATGATTTGGTTCTGACCGAATATATTTCGTTGATAGCCATAGAATTTTTTTAGTAGCTTTAGCTTTTGGCTAATCCATTAATTGTACCTTTATCACTTAGCTTTCGGCCCTCAGTTGTCCAAATGTATTAGTTTGGTTAATAGTTAACAGGTTAAAGATTATTTACCTGTAGGATAGTATGGGTTCCTAGTTGTAGCTTTAAACCTTTGTTGGTTTTCACAACTGTTAGAATTATTAGGAGTTGTCTGAATTAGTTCTTTAGGAGCTTTATTTTGAAACAGTAATAATTTGAATTGACCGATTAGGACCTAGACTTCAGTTTAAATGTTCTTTGACATTGATTTGTCCATTAATTTTTGTCGTTTATGATATGACCAAAGTTGATTTGTTTGTCCACAGAGGATGGTTATATTGGAGCTGCCAATTTCGTCCTTTAGGTTTTAGATTTACAATTGTTAGATTCAACTGTACTGATGGCACGTCTTCTGTGATGGGGTTGCTATCAAAGAGCTGGGCCATGCATCAACCTTCCATGTCTTAGTGCTACAGTTGATACAACTTGTCATGTTACAACCTGACACGCTACATCATGCTCCTCTTAGACCTATATCCAATCTATACTTAGAAATCATCATTATCTTTTTCCTACACCCCTTGATGCGTTTGTAATCAAAATTTGGTATATATTCAAAGATTCCTTCCAACTAAAAAGTGTTCTTAATGTTTCAAGTTGTGCAGATTTACAAACCATATTATTTTGGAAAAATTAATTCCTTTACTGCAAAATCCAATTAACAACATATTTTCAAAATTCTCTTTCCCAAAAATTGAGGTTGTTTGGACAAATTTAATTGGTAGTATTGGATAAAAGAAGATCTCTAAAGTATATTACTTAGTTTTCCTAGTAAAAAAAAAAGATAAATCACAATATATGAAATCTCTAGTTTAAAGAAAACTCTTTTTGATACAATCAGTGCGATACCCCTAGAATCACATATAAATGATAAAATAACCAAGATCATCACATAAAGTCATTATTTTTATTCTAAATATTGTAGGTAAGAAAATATTCATGTGCTCAATAAACAAATTTACACATTAGGCATGGTATATCCCCCTTACTGCATCCACCACACAACACCATCTTCACGCCAAACTGTCACACCGCAACCATCGTGTACCCATCTTGAATAGATCCATCGTGTACCCATTTTGAATAGATCCATTTCTTCCATTTCTATTATTCCCTACAATCAAAGTAAAATATAGCTTAGGGACCCATATACTCGTTATCAACTTCTCCAAATGTAAGAACTAATAAAAACAACAAAAGCCAGTACAAATATACCACTCCCAAAAATGATGCACGTGGCAAATTACCAAAAAAGCCAAAGGTTGAATAAGGCAACATTTGCTTAGCACTTTCCTGCAAAATTACACCTCCCACGCCAAAAATTATCAACCCAACACGATTAGTAGAGAGGGAAAGAGAAAGTAAGGGAATAGGGTTCTAAAAATTATACCTAGATCTTGTAAGAGAGTGAAAATGTTAACTGTAAAAAACTAAAACCAACAATTGAATCATATGTTCCTACTAAGGCCATCTGTAGTGGGAATGTCTAAATTGATTACGTGGAGATGTAATTTTAGATTTTTTTGGGTAGATTGTTTAGCGAGGTTTTACACTGGGACAACGCAAATGAGGGATGTTGTAGTGTTGGGCGTTAATAATTTTAGCGCCCAGATCTGGGCGGCTATCATTTTACCGCCCAAGCCAACACAGCAAATCTAGGCGGCTAACATATTACCGCCCAGTTCTAACCAATTTTTTACCGTTAGCCTCTAGACGTTTATAGCCGTTTATACCCATTACAAATATATCCGTTGTAACTAAATATTAATTATATATTTACCCCCTATAAATAACATTTTTTCCTCTTCTATTTTTCATTCTTATTACAAAATTATTTCTCCTACAATATTTCCTAGTATTCATTCTTATTACAAAATTATTTATCCTACAAAATTATTCATTCTTATTACAAAATATCTCCTACAATATTCTTGAATATTTTTTAAATCCCAAAACTCAAAGACTTATTTTTTATATATTCAATACCATTTATTTTAAATATGTTATCTATTCAAAGAAAATGGTGTGGCAAACTTGCAAAACCTAATCCCATTCCACCCCCACCACCGAATTTGCCAGTCTTGTATCGAAATTATCGTCAGTTGTTTGACGATAGTTTTTTGCATGCGAGAGACATGATTGTTGATCCTACAGCTAATCCAACCAACAGTCAATTTCATATGCGCGGTAGTATCCACGGTCCGATAGAGGTGTATGCTGAATTATCCCATATTCCATTTGTGCGAGCGGTCATTGGGAATTTCGGTTTTAGTCATTTATTTAGTGAATCTTTTCCTAACTCCGACAACCAATTGACTGGAGCGCTCGTAAGTAGGTGGTCGAAAATAACTCATACATTCCATCTACCTAGTGTGGAGTTGGGGATTACCCCTTATGATTTTGTTCATTTATCAGGTAAATATTTCAGAAATGTTTTTTCGCACAATTTTTGTATTTTTATAATTTATTGTTTGATGTTTCCATATTTAATAATTCTTAAATTATATGGTTTTAGGAATTCCAATTGGAATCCATCCAATTTTGCCTAGTTTTACAACATCTAGTCAGTATACTATGGAGCAAATGTTCGACCTATATTTTCCCGGAATAGGCCACCCAGAGTTCAAAGGAAGAAATATTTCTTGTAAAACAATAAAAAAATACATGTTGGATTGGTGCGAACAAGTTCCGGAGCAAAGACTAGCGAGCGAAGAACAGATTGCCAGAGTTTTTATTGTATATGTGTTGAGCTCCATTTTTTTCCCGACAGGCCATAACACCTTGTGTGTAGATTGGGCAACTTATTTAAACAATCTTAACGACATGGCTGCTAAGGATTGGGGTTCTGCCATTTTAGCGCGTATTTACTATGCGCTTGACGTGTGTACCATACATGCGCAAAAATCAGTAAATTGTTTTTGGCAACTTATAGAGGTATTATTCCCTCTAATTTTACACTTGTATCATGATCATTAAAATTAATGTTTTTAGTGTAATAATCTCCTTAATTCTAATGAGTTTTTTCTTAAACCCGCAGTACTTTGGCTACGAGTACCTTCACACGATGGCTCCCATATTGCACGATAATGCTGTGGAAAGATGGCCGCGTATGCTACGATGGGTGTCTAATCAACGTGAGACTTTATTGGGTCAGGTTAGATTTAAAAGTTCGGTAATGCAAGAGCAACTGGAAATGCGTTCTCCCGAGTCAGTCATATGGCAACCTTATATGGGATTAGCAGAAAACCAGTTTAATATCGTTACAATTGCTCACAATTTGGGGCAAAGACGGATAATGCTTTTGGATATCGAGTTAGGTGGAACTTGGTATCTCGGAGATCCTTGCTACCGTCAAATGACAAGTCTCATTGCGATTCCAGAAAACCCACCGTATCCAATGGCATTCATTCCAAGGGATATATATATGGAACAAATTGGCAACTGGCAACCTACAATTTCTCGTCTCGCAGTATCATCGGAGGACGAATGGTTGACATACTGGAACATTGTGGGTAAAGGTGCAATATTAAGCTCCCTAATTCGGTGGAAAAATCATGACGGGGTGGGGTTCGCCTCGATTACACCATCTGATTTACGGGTATCCAGTGCACCAGGAGATAGATGGGAGGCTCCTCATATATACAACACACGAGTACAATCTTCATCGTCAAATCTTATACCTTTGTCAAGGGATATTGAAGTTGCAGATACAAATTTGAGTGGCACAACAGTCATTCGAGTAGACCCACCAACCACTCATAATGACTTAGCTCCCGGGACATTTTACTCACGCGACCAATGGCGTGATATGGTTTTTTTTAGAGAGGACTACATAAGGAAACTTCAATCACTAATGTTAGAACGAGAGCTTATGTGGCAAAGGTGGGTGATAGAGCTTAAAGGCGCTGGGCCCAGTTCATCTACCGAGCACAACCCCATTCCACAATACACCCCCCTCATATATATGGAGATGAATATGCAATTGCTATGCCTAATATAGCCCATCCACCATCACAAGACCCTGGAGGATCGATCTGTCAAACCTCTCTTGCCGATGACGTTTCTGTAGGGATGTAGTGAAGGTGTTTAGCTCGGAGTATTGCCACACACCTACAGCCGCAGATATAGCCCGCATGCAGCCAGAGAATGAATGATGTGGGTTCCCCAAGATGATTGGGAGCATTGACTGCATGCACTGGCAATGGAATAACTGTCCACATGCATGGAAAGGACAATACCAGGGTCATTCCCATGCTGCCACTATAATTTTAGAGGCAGTCGCGTTAAGAGTTAAGAGACCGGTCAGTCAAAAACAAAAGGTGTTCACTCGAGCCCAAGAAGGTGCCCGAAAGGATGTGAAACGTGCATTTGGCATCTTGCAACAACAATTTCACTTCATCAAAAATTCGGCGAATTTTTGGGATTATAAAGACTTACGTGTAATTATGAAGGCTTGTGTCATATTACACAATATGATTGTCGAGGAAGAAGTACGAGACGGGACTTGGAGAGCTGACCAGCCCTTACGTGACCCACCCCCTCCTTAAGCAGACAAAGTCTCGCTGGCCATTATCAGTACCAGGTGCGGGAGGCAAAGATGTGGAACAAGGATGCCCATAACCAGTTACGTGAGGACCGTATGGAACACATTTGGAATCGTCATGCAGAATCATAATCTTGATTGTAATTTCAATATGTAGACAATTTTCTTCGTGCTAAATAAAATATGTTTGGGCAAAACTAGTCATTGATGAACATTGGTAGAAAAGCTAGTAATTAATAAATTTGAGTTACATAAATAACCATATAAATCTAATAATCTAATATTAGAAGTTCTGAAATGCTTGAGCCTGACGCTGCATTATCTGAGTCAATCGCATCTCATGAAGGGCTCTTTGTTGGGGAGTGAAGTTACTTGTATCCATGTAAATAATGTGATCTTCGTCACGTTGGAGTTGAGCTTCATACTCTTTGGTGCGAATTGAAATTAAACCATCAATCTTTTCATTTAGAGTTCTTTTGATTGATTGGGATTCTGCTGAATTTTTGTCATAATGTTTGTTCAATTCATCAGAGTTCTCTAAAATGAGCATTTGTGAAGCTGCACTGTTGGCTGCCGCTCTTTTCTTCCCTTTCAGTTTTGCAACTTTACGTCCTTCCGGTCTTTTCAACGGATTATTGAATTCCCTTGTATCGCTGTCGTTCGAATTAAGCGGGTTCCCATTATCTTCTTCATCAGTATATTGTGAACCAGTGGTCGACATCGAATACTTTGGCAAATCCTTAAGCACCTCGTAGCAGTGGTCGTAATTGAATTTATGACCCGTTTTTGATAGAAAGTTATCACGAGCTCGTTGAACCTATCAAAAAAAATATTCTCGCATAATTTTTGCAAAATGAATATAAAATAAATATAAAATAAATAAATATTAATTGTAATTACCCATGAAACCTCCGCCGTGCCGCTTTCTTTCCCCCTACCGTATGCTTTGGACAAGTTCGCTGTATACAACACACAATCTGTGTTAATTTTCTGAAATTTTCCCTGTAATGTATTTTCAGACCGTCTGTAAATGACACCCTCGCTTGAGTTATATTTGTTCGTAATTTTTTCCCATAATGTAGAACCCGCTTGGTTAGTCCCCATGGCACCATCTATAGAAAATTTAACGTATGCCATACAAAGCAACACCTCATCGTGTGCATTAAAATTTGGCAATCGACTAGAATTAGACGGAGTACTTTGAGAAGAAGAATCCATTATAATTATTTAAATTATAATGTTCAAAGATATAAAATACTTTTGTGTTCAAAGTGTGTGAGGGATGTAATATAAATACACAAAAATAAAAGTTACCGTTGTAAATATGTTTTAGCCATTAGAAAAGTTACCGTTTGGAACTTATATTTTTTTTTTAAATTGAGGTTGGGCCGTTATATGTTTACCGCCCAGAAAATCAGTGCGGTTTTATGTTTAACGCCCAGTCTGGGCGGTTTTGTATTTAACGCGCAGATCACGTAGGGCCCACTTACACATTGTGTTTCGGGTGTTTACATTTACATTTCATCTAACTTTTCTCTCCCCTCCAACTACACGATTATTTACCCATTTTGAGATGTAAATGTGTAGTTTTACACATTTACATCGCCCAGTACAGATGGCCTAAATAAAACAACTAATTATACTTGGATCTTCACAAAGAGAAAAAATTCTAACAAATATAAATTATATGATCTCTTACCAAAAAAAAAAAAAAAATTGGTTCACAACCAATTAAAACCCGAGACCCCTCCTGATAAAATTACTGTTTGTGTGACACAAACAATATTATCAATGCCATCTTATACACCTCATCTTCAAAACTCATATCTGAAAAATGCAAAAGAAAATAGTCATCATAAATGAACCTTTGGAATACTGGAGAACTTATATTTATAGTTTGGAAATATCAACTACTCTGTAGCCTTTTAACAATTCACATAAAACTAAATAAAATACAGGAAAGGGCTACCGTAGAAAAAAATGAAAACATAGAAAAAGTAGTAGAAAAACAATACATAACCTCTTTCCATGACTTTAAGCATCAGAACCAAGCAAGGCCATGAAGTCAGCTCCGGCCACCGAAGGAGTGAAGAAGCTCCATCGTTCCCCCCAAGACTTCCATCTAAGATTTCAAAGCAGTGTTATTGCATCCCTTCAAGAGGCAATTGAGCCATATCTCGTCCGTGTGTTTAAGGACAATAGAACTTTTGAAACAGAGTTATAAAGAGGTCATGGGAGAGGCTCGATGGACTGCATCACTATAGAGGAAAAATGGTGCTTGTTATGGTTTCGTAGTCAGAGAGAGATAGAGAGAGAGAGAGAGAGAGAAGATATATTTTGGAAAGAGTGCTGCTAGCCTTACCGGCCATTAGCACACTCTTAGTACACATTGTTAGGTGTCACTTTTTTATTGGATATTTTTTTTTTCTTTTTGAAAAAATATGGTATAGTTTTAATAAGGTTTTTTGTTTGTTTTTTCATTTTAGAAAAAAATGTTCTAATTAGAAAAAAAGATATTATTTAAAAACACTATTTTAATATAATAAATATTTTTTTTGAGAAAAACTGTTTAAAAAAATAAAAGTTAGTTTAGTATAAATAAAAAAAAAATTACATTTTTAAACAGTTTTAAGAAATAAAAAATTTGTTTTAAATATTATAAAATTAAAATAAAAATTAAGTTTAAAAATAAAGGGTGCCGCTGGCGCAGACCTTTAAAAATAAAGGAATATTGGGTAAATGGGTGTTTGAGGGACTAAATGATTTAAAAATAATTAAAAATAACAAGTTTAAAAATAAGGGGTACCGCTCGCTCGCACCTTTAAAAATAAGAGAATATTGGGTAAATGGTTGTTTGAATGACTAAATGAGTTAAAAATAATTTTAAAAAATTAAGTTTAAAAATAAGGGGTGTCGTTGGCGTGGACCTTTAAAAATAAGAGAATAATTAATAAATGGGTGTTTGAGGGACTACATGAGTTAAAAATCATTTTAAAAAATTAAGTTTAAAAATAAGAGGTGCCGCTGGCGCGAAGCTTAAAAAACAAGAGAATATTGGGTAAATGGGTGTTTGAGGAACTAAATAAGTTGAAAATAATTAAAAACATAATTTTTTTTAGATTAGATTTGTAATGAAAAATACAGAAATTATTTTAAATGTTGTAAAATTAAAAAAAAAAAGTTTAAAAATAACGGGTGCCGCTGGCACGGCCCTTTAAAAATAAGAGAATATTGGGTAAATGGGTATTTGAGGGACTAAATGAGTTAAAAAAATTATTAGATTAGTTTTTTAATGCAGAAATACAAAAATTATTTCAAATGTTGTAAAATAAAAAAAAAGTTTAAAAATAACGGGTGCCGCCAGTGCGGACCTTTAAAAATAAAAGAATATTGAGTAAATTGATGTTTGAGGACTAAATGAGTTCAAAATAATTTTAAAAACCTAAGTTTAAAAATAAAGGATGCCGCTGGCGCGGACCTTTAAAAAGAAGAGAATATTGAGTAAATAGTGTTTAAGGGGCGAAATGAGTTAAAAATAATTAAAAAAAAAGAAAAAGAATAATACTAGACAATTCGAGAGATAGTGCCGGGCTAATTAAAAAAAAATTAAGTTAAAAAATAATGGGTACCGTTGGTGCGCACCTGTAAAAAGAAGAGAATATTCGGTAAATGGGTGTTTAAGGGACTAAATAAGTTTAAAATATATTTTTTAAAATAAAAAAACAGTAATTAAAAAAATAAAATTATTATTCTAATAATTATTTTTTTATTATTTTTATCTCATTTCACATTATCTTAGCATTTTTTTTTGTAAAACAAAAAATGTGTTGTTTTTCTTTATTAATGGTCTCCACCTAGGCACCCTGTACTAAGTATGTACTAGGGGCCGGGTAGTGGAGCATTATTCTTTTGGAAATAGAGGAAATAACAAATGATGTTTGCGTTGGAAGTTGTGATTGAAAACACACACATTCAAATTAAAGTGAGCTGTATTTTTTAGCGGTAGGTATCATAAATTGATCAGAGCCCTCCATTTTGTGACAAACCAATTGGAAACCTAGAAAAAAAATTAAAACACGCATTAGAAGTGGTGTGTAACTGAGATACATTAAATAAAAGAATGGTACTCTGCAAAACCAAAATCAGTACTTGAAACCCCTAATTAAACCCCTATTTAAACACCATTACAACCAATTTAAATGCCTATATGTTGGACCCAAAAATGCAACACTACAACTCATCTGAATCATAAATGAGGGAGGGTGAGTACCTAAAATATCCGAAATTAAATTCCAAAAATGGGAAACCAAAACTCACGAATCAAAACCCAACTCCACAGATGGAGAAAGATTATACCTTGGGGGATTTATTCATGTCCTGTTGCAACACTCTCTTAAAACCCACATAAAAGATAAGATTTTTTAACACTTCAAATCAGAGCCTGGGGTTATGTCGGTGGTTTCGTAGTGTGATTCTTGACGGACTGAGAGAAGAGAGTGATATATTAATCAGTGAAAGTTATCTCCGATTAAAGAAGGAGAAGGGGAGGATGATGAGGAGTTACGACATAGGTGTGTGTTTAGAGAGAGATTGCGTGTTGTATAAGGAAAAAATAATGAGTGATTTGGAGAGTTGTGTTGGAAAACGTGTAAGTAGTTGGTGTGTGAATTAAAGTGGTGTTTGAATTAAAGTGGTGAAAGTTGTGATTCTCCTGACATTCGGTACCTTAATTAGTACGCATGTTTTGAGAGTTAAATTACAATAAAGCCCCAAAATTTCAACCGTTAGATTGTGAACATGTGGCTCAATCTCAACCCCTAATTATGTTATCCTCGTATGAAATACTAAAAACATCCTACTCCTTATTATATATATATATATATATATATATATATATATATATATATATATATATATATATATATATATATATATATAAGGATTGGTAAATCTTAAGAAGATACTTAATTAGGGGTTTAGGATTAGTAAGCCTATTTTTATTTTGGAGTCCAATTTTGGCATTCATACGTTAATTGGGTATGGAAGTGATTATGCGTCATCCTTCGTATATTTTATGTTACATATGATGGTTTGTGGATGTAAACATACCATATATTTGGATCATAGGGAATCTATCGATTGATTTATGGATTTAAATGGATTGCGAGTATGTGTACCGTACTTCTGGTTAATGTATTAAGTTGTGTGGAGGTCGATGTTCGGATCATGTATTTATTTGGTAGACATCTCATGATGTGGAGACGTGGATGACTTGATCCACTACACGATTTGTTATGTGACTAGACGATAGTGTGACTAGGGAGTGATCCCTTATTATTCTATGTGTGCATGTTTTAAACTCATTAATATGGGACTTTGACAAATTTAACGATAGAGGGATAAGATCATCCCCGAAGGCTGGAGACTTTATGTGGTTTTTGAGGCTTATATTTATATTATGTAGTCCAATTATGGAAATGTTATTCAAAGTCATTATGTCACGTTATTAGGTGTATTATGAAATTGTGTACATCTTACAGTTCTAACGACATAAATAGGGATTATACTGAGTTGTACTCCTTATATATATATATATATATATATATTATGTTTTACATCACTATGTATTTTCAAGATAGTGGGATAGCTTACTTAATAGTTTAATAGTTGATACTTAATAATATGTGTTGTGACTTGGGTTGGGACACTCGTGTAGACTATTTCACGTATGTTGGGGGTGTGGTATCTTTTGCACGACAGTGTCAATGAGTTGGCATGATTATATAATTTAGTCTCATATTTTTATTGCAACGATACAGTAAGATAATTCTTGCAACTTTTGGGCTCTAACCCATATATTATCAAAACATCGTTCAGATGTTCATAAGCAGAAGCGATAAGGCCAAGCATTCAGACTTGTTATCTTCATTATCAATTTATTTTCATCCTTATATTCAGTTGTTATTCCCATTCAATTATTTTGGTATTTAGACTCATTCAAAGATTATTTATTGACCATGTTGGTCCCAGTATTATTTTATTTTAGTTGAGATTATTCGTGAGATTGAGACAATGTCTATTTATTTTATTATGGATATGGAGATAGTTTTAGTTTATCTCAATATTTATATTTAATTCACCCTAGGTCATGGATGTTTTAAATTTATTACAGTCTTTTATTATTATTATTATTATTATTATTATTATTATTATTATTATTATTATTATTATTATTATTATTATTATTATTATCACTATTATTATTATTATTATTATTATTATCACTATTATTATTATTATTATTATGATGATGATGATGATGTTTATAATGATATAAATCGATTCAATTATAATATTTATAGGCTTCAAAATCTCTCAAAAGATAATAACAAGGATGTCATAGAACATAAATTTCATGTAATTATCGTTAGTCTTGAAAGATCTTTCGAACTACAAGGATTTTTCTAAAAAAGATTTTCTTTGGATAAAACTTCATCTTCCATATTCTTCATATTTTGGAAAATGTCTTTAAATGTATACTTATTCCATTCTCTCAAAATAGACTTTAAACTTTGGAGTTTTTCAACAAAAAATTGCACAGGATATGCATTTATGGAGGTATTCCAAGAAGACTGGATGACATATTTAATATCTCTATGATGGCACCACATTTTTTGGAACTTGATAAAATTGTCTAAAGTAGAAGAAATGGAAATGAGCAAAGTAAAATGACCATATCAGGTTCTATTGAGGCGGGCTAGAAAGGTACTAGGGAAATCATACATCCACTTCATCTTAAACATCTATTTAGTCTAGAAAATACTGTTATACCCTTATTTATAGGATCAAATATCAAAAAGTCCCTCAAACATTTTTTAATACACATTTAGTCCAAGCCTTTTATTTTGTACCAAAAAGTCCCTTATTCTCTTATCTTTAAAGGTCCGCGCCAGCAGCATGGTAAAACCTTGCATGGTAAAACCTTTTTGGAATGGTGAAGGAGTTTTTGGTGCAAAATAAAAAGGCTTGGACTAAACGTGTATTAAAAAAAGTTCGAGGGACTATTTGGTATATGCACCTTATTTATATTACACAAATTAAATTTGGAAGTTAAGGTAAGAAATACTAGAGGAAGATATAGCATCGTTATAATATTAGACAACGTGGAAGTCCACATCATTACCACCAATTTTATCTTTTGGAGGTGAAACAACATTAAAATCACTAATGTTTGTACTGCAAATTTCTTGGAGTTTGGGTGTTAAAAATCTGAATTTGGTTGAGGTTGGATGATAGAACCCGTAACTGTTAATGTGCAGAATTCGTCATACCTGTTTGATCGATCGATCGAACCAGGGGTGTCGATCGATTGACGCATCGATCGATCGAGCTCCTGCCATCGATCGATCGACCCCTTCTGGCAGACTCATATCTCCCCTTTGTAAATAGTTAAATTAAAATTAAATGAGTAAAAATATTTGGACATCCTTATTAAATTATTTTGGGAGATAAAGAAGACGAGTAGGACTTATTAATAATTATGAGACCTTTAATGTATGACGAGATTTGCATTTTTGGGATGTTTACATATAAGGAACGATAGAATTACGTATTAAAGGGAGAGACGCGTAAGATAGTTACGATGGAAAATAGATGGGTACCTACCGAATTCTACACTTGGGAGGATATAGTCCATGCGTGTTACGTAGTAAGTTGGAATAATCCCTCAAACTAAAAGTAAGAGACGAACCGTTATAAGTGATAACTAAATAATGAGAAATAAGGATAAATGTTATAATTTTGGGTCATGAGATGATCCTAACTTTGATATAGACAAAGTAGTATATTTACATGACTGTGTTTATGCATATACTATATACGTGTGAAAATCATGCCCGCGCCACTTGCTATCCCTGAGGTTACCGCACTGGGACAGTCTTATCTCGATGGGACCTTTTACGGGGGATATTGACTTGTACCCAAGAAGATAGGAATCCTAGGTACAGGCTATCATATCGATAGTCACGGTCCTAAGAGACGCGAGGGTATGAGCTGATCTCTTGGACTTGGAAACTATGCTTCGCCTCAATATTGTTTGTGTATGTATTAATACAGTTCGATAGTGATTCCGAACTTGTATTTCCCTTAGTACGAGTGATACGGGGATTGGATAGCAGAGTATGCCCGCACCATAATTTTTATGTGGGGTGCTGTTAGAATATATATATTATACGAGTATTTAATATATATATGAATTTCTGAAATTTGAAACTTCCTATTGTGTTTATGGTAAGTAAGAAATGAATAATGACTTCAATTTGGAAATGCTTGTTTTGAAAAGTATAATAGGACACTGGGAAACTTTATTAGCAAATAAGGTCGAAATGAGAACTTTGTGATCAAATGAAATTATCCTCTTAAACAATTAAATTGTTCAGTTTTAAATCTTATGAGTAACCTAAGATAAGTTAAACCGTTGGGAAGGTTAGTGCGATAGGCGTGCACATTAGAAGAGAGGTGAGAATTTTCTCAAGGGAGTGCCGCACTAATATGTTGTTGCATTGGCCTGTAAACATTTTAAATACTTGCTAAACAAATTTTAAATCATTTTCACAATTGGGCTTTGATCCGTTTCTATTTTCCTTTCTCTCTTGTATATATATGTATATATTACAGGTTCCTAGCCACAGGGGCGTCTTGCATAGGATCCTTTGGAAGGAACGCGCTGCAGCTTAGGTGGGAGTTGCAGGACTCTTGCTTAGATGACCTCATTTCTTGATTCCATTTCTAGCACTATTTATTCAGTTGGGCATGTGTCGCCCTTTCCATTATTCAGCTATTTAGCAGACATGGTGATTCATTTATTTTTCCAGTATTTTACTCTTTGGGATTTGTTATTGTCAGGATGTTTTCATTTAAGTATTAAATTTTGGATTCAACTAGTTGAATGTTTGATTATTTGGATTGTGTGTTCCAGGATAGTTGTGGTGTGACTATTAAATTGTGAATTATTCAAAGTTTTAAATGTTGGTTTAATAAATAAAAATTTGGAAAGAAATGTTAGAATGGTTTTGACACTTAACTTAATTATTTAGGGTGTTTAAAATTGAAAAAGTATTTTCTACAGTGATGCTAAAAATGAACCAACTGTTCACCTTGATTTTAATTTAATAAAGGAGTGATCGCCCGGTATTTAATTAGGTGGGGTGTCACATTTTTATCATACACCACAAAATTGAAATTTTAACTTTGAAATTCTATAATAAATTGATACTATTTCTTCCACCATTTGCATCACCAACATTTACTACTATTCATCAAACTATAGCATTTGCAGCACCAACATTTTCATCACCAACATGATCAAATCCCGACCACCTAGCAACATTTCCTTCACCAAAATCTGCATCACAATATCATTTACAATGTGTTAGCTGGTCAAACTACAGCATTTACATCACCAAAATTAGACATTCAAACTAACACATTTGCATCACCAAAATTAGACCACTTTATTGGCTACTTACACACACTTTCGACCCAAAATCTTAATCCAACAGCAGATGGTGAGAGAGAGTATACTTGAAATCTCTAAAAAGCTAGAGTATAGAAGAGAATGCGTTCGAAGAAGAAGAAAGAGGTTGTAAAAATAGGTTATGTAAAATACCAACTCAAACCAAATATTAAATGAAAAGACACACTTCATTCGTAAATAAAAAATGTAGACGAAATTACATATATATAAACATGTGCCTACTGTATGAGGAATTGTAGAGAAATGAAATAGAGATTGGGGTTGGATGCGTTTTGAAAAAGTGAAATAGAGTTCAAGAATTCATTTGTAAAGTTCGAGTATGAATCTAAATTCCCTTATATGAATGCCAATTTATTATAGCGTTTGCATAATTGAACACAACAAGTAATAGCAATCAAACATAAATTAAAAACATTAAAGAGACATGTATGTGGAGAGGGAAACATAAATTAAAACAAAAACAACATTAATTTCAAACAGAGGTCCATTTTATGCCTCTTATTTAAAGCCAACTGTGTAAATATCTCCATTATCAACATGAAAAAAATAGTTCATATAGATCCAATACCCGTGTTTATCAATCCTACATGTATTGTATATACGGATTCATCAAATTGAACATCTTCAATGCATATAAAGAAATCTGAAAGTAGAAATGAATTGTAGTATATGAAAAAATAACAAATAATTGGAATGAGAATTACCAAATTGCGACATTTGCCAAAAAATGGAATGCAAGACTTTTGGAAAAAAGTAATACCTGAACTCGTATGAGTTTTTGAGGCCAAAACTATTTGCTTCCTAGATGCCACATGCAAAAAAGATCAGGACAAAACTTGGATAAACTACAAAGCAACAAAAAATGACTGAATAGAAAATGTCAAAACGTACAGCTGGAATGCGAAGAATGCTGAGAAGATTTCTAATGGTTTTATAGGAATGTGGGATATTTGATATGGCTTATTCTTTCCTGGTGCTGGAGTAAGCTACAGAAATGTACTCCTCCAGATTTCTTGAAACAGAGGGAGGCAATTTTCTCGCAGCTGAAACATACGCCCTAATAAACACAAATAAAAATCCACATTAGGTACTATAAGATGATTTTGCATCACAATGGAATAAAGGTGATATTTATAGCAGAAACATTAACTTGGTTTTGTAACTGTAATATGCAAGTATTCTTGAGCAATAGAGTACATACCAATTAAATGCCAGTATTCTTGATCGAGTATAGACAGTATTCTTGATCGATGTCAATACTCTTAAATAAAAACACCCAATAGAAAGGCATAAAAACAATAGAGTACATACCATGAATGCTCCAAATCTCTTGGAACAGAGGGAGGCAATTTTCTCGCAGCTAAAACATACGCCCTAATAAACACAAATAACAATCCACATTAGGTACTATAAGATGATTTTTCATCACAATGGAATAAAGGCGATATTTATAGCGGAAACATTAACTTGGTTTAGTAACTGTAGTATGCAAGCATTCTTGAGAAATATAGTACATACCAATTAAATGATAGTATTCTTGATCGAGTATAGACAGTATTCTTGATCGATGTCAATATTCTTAAATAAAAACACCCAATAGAAAGGCATAAAAACAATAGAGTACATACCATGAATGCTCCAAATGTCTTGGAACAGAGGGAGGCAATTGTCTCACATCTGAAACATACGCCCTAATAAACACAAATAGCAACCCACATTAGGTACTATAAGATGATTTTGCATCACAATGGAATAAAGGCGATATTTATAGCGGAAATATTAACTTGGTTTAGTAACTGTAGTATGCAAGCTTTCTTGAGCAATAGAGTACATACCAATTAAATGCCAGTATTCTTGATCGAGTATAGACAATATTCTTGATCGATGTCAGTATTCTTAAATAAAAACACCCAATAGAAAGGCATAAAAATAATAGAGTGTATACCATGAATGCTACTAAATGGAAACTTTCTCGAAAATATGAGTTAGACGTGGTCGGGGTGCCATGCACAAAACCATATTTAATTATATCCACATTGTAATATCAACATGAATGAATTTGCAAATCATTAATTTCCCTTATAAAACACGTAAAACATAACATTGTGTGAGCTACAACAAATTGTAACACGTAAAACATGTTATATTGAAATCAGATATGATTACATGTAATACAAAGAAAAAAGTGATCAGATATCTAACATATCATTAATGATCTCGTTCATCAAATAGAGAGCATTGGAAGATTACCAGACCCAAGGAAAAAAACCATTCAAAAAATATCAAAAGAAGTGTTACTTAAGAAGAGATGTCATGAAACTCATTTGTATCATGGTTTGGAGGGTCCAATACCCAAAATGTGTTTTTAAATTTATAGAAATGTTGATTAGACATATAATCAAACATATATTATGCAAGTTGAGCAGGGGTCGTAGACCACCATTTGAGGCTTGGGAAAGCAATTCCGCATAGAGGCTTAAATTTAAACAATTGATAGTAAGATTAATTATAAATTTGTCAGGCAAGGACACACAACAACATATAAGTAAAAAATAAATAAAAGAAGAGGGAAATGGATGATATGTCAAGAAGGGGGAAACCAAGGATGAAAAAAACTTTAAATAAACTATTGATGAAACCTAACAAATAATACCTAAAGATATTAGACTCTAAAGATCAAAAGAGGATCTTTAAACAATTAAACTCTATTAGGTTAGAAGGAATAAACATGTTATTAAAAATTGTAACCATGTTAGATAACCATTAAACACCTAACGTGTGAAAAAAACAAAAATGTTATGACATGTATAACCAAAAGTGAATCACCTAAATGTGTAGCGAGAGCCCACCCAATCGAAATCCTATGTAAATCAAACTGGATTTGAATGTAGTTTTACCCAAAATTCAAACCACCTGAATAATTGAACCCACCAATGTTTAGGCCACAATAGATGCTAGTAATTGCTATTATACACATGTGAGCAATCAAGTACAGAGAGAAAAGATTTCTGAATAGGAACAACGAAAAATAAAACATACAAAATGATATTAAGAAAAAGGGAAACAAAATCAAAATCATAATTTTAGATGTATAAACCCAAGATTTTCCAAATCCATAACCCTAAAAAATATCAAAACATACCAAAAACTAATCAAATAGAAACAAAAATGTAAATGTAAAAAATAATGTCAACAAACCTAGATTGAGCTTGATTACAACTCATAAAACTCACATTTGAGTCATTGTATTGTACAAATCTTGATTACATCTCAAAAAACCCTAGATCTGAATGTCAAAAATCCATACCTTTGCTTGTGGCTCATGTTCACACTTCGAAATCACAAATCGATTTTGTATTACAAGAAAACATTAGATCTGCAAACAAAACATTATAATGTGAAAAAATTAAGCTCCCAGATGCGTCAGTGCATGTGTGCGTGTGTCTACGTGTAGAGAGACTACCTAAAGTTAGCAGAGGTGGGGCAGCGGTGGAGGCGGCGGCGGATAGGGCTATGGGGACGGGGCTAGGGTTACGAGGACGGGGACGGGGCTAGGGTTTGAGAGAGAATCAGGGGGTAGGGAGAGACGAATAAAGAGAGACGGAGGGTAGGGTTTGGGATCAAGAGGTTTTCCCTTCATTTGGCATGTCACAATTCCAAGTGGTGACATGGCAAAACCTCACACCCTTAGATTGCTCCAAAAAATTTGATCCCAACCATTAAATCTTTTTACTATTCAAACACCCCTCTCTCGTATTATATATATATATATATATATATGTCAAATAGTCATTGCTACTTTATACACTACACCAAAATGCACATGTAGTAAGAGATTTTCATGTGATTGGTAGGTTTGTGACAAGAAGAAAGTTATTCTATTGGCGGATATGGATCATATTACTGGGTTAGTTACCGCTAGTGTCATACCATCACCATTTTAGTATGAAGATGTTGATATACACTCCCTTGCACCGAATCTTCTATGTCTACTTTATAAGACTCTTTACCAATCTTTATGTTTTTTTATTGTCTACTTTATCACCATCAAAAGTCATATTTCAAGAAGGGTTTGGACGATGGTCTATGGGAAGTGGGAAATAGATGAATCCTTAATCTTCATCCAAATCGAGTGGTCGTTGACGTGGGAAATTTCACAACAAAAAAATTATCTTTTGAGACGGTGCTCTAGTCGTCTCAAAAGGTCCTCTGGCTGTCTCAAAAGCCTTTTGGGATGCCATTTGAGACAGAAAGGGGGGGTCATATCAGAGTAAACTTTTATATGGAAATCCATCCCGGTGGAAACATCATAAAAATGGCATTGATATCTTTACTTTATTTGGCTTGGTGATCTATAATTATGAAGTAAAATTATGTGTAAATTGATATCTGATGTTGCATAAGGACATGGAATTATTAAGGGACGTCATGATTGTCATCACATAATGCAGTCTTACCTTGGTGAGATGACTTTAGTTCTTATTATGTTTTTACGTTTATTGAGTTGTAACGTTTATACTTTCGATCATTAATTTTGATAGGGTGAAAGGTCATTGGGAGGCCCGCAAGAAGTCTACCGTCCAGCATAGCCAATGTATGTTTATTGCGTATCGAATTGGTAAAATAAGCACTGATGTTCTTGAAATTGGTTATTCATCTTGTTCTATAAAAGTGGTGTGTAAAATCCAAATTGATCCTTTATTGTGTATCGAATTGGGAAATCATTTGGAGGTGGACCTTTTTGGTAAAAACGTATTGTAGAAGGATCGCTTTGATATTAGCCTGAATTCGTCGTAATGTTTTTGGATCCTAATATAGAATCTATGATATAAATAATCAAATTGGGATCGGAATGTCACATAGATTTAAGTTCAATGTCAATTCAGGATCTCGGGTATTGGGTTTTGATTACATCATTCCTTTTTGTAATACATGTTTGTTTATTATTATATGTGATCTAAATGCTTTTTTATCCTATAAATTGTTTGGGCATCAAATACGACAGAGATTAGAGATAAAAATACATTATAAGATGTTTTGAATGCTACCAACTTGGTCACAATCAAAAGTATTACCCACAATTGGCTAGAAATAAATTGACATAAGGACACTCACAGTCAAAAGAGTGTAGTCATGCATTCCATCAGGGGCATCAGCAACACTAACAACGGGGAACACGGGGCGCTAAACTGCAAGCAAGATGAGGTGCCATATATATCTTTTTAACACTTGGGTAAAGGTACTTTTTGTCTAAATTGAATTACATTATTTTATTTCCAAAGAAGCCATGTATAGATTAGGATTAAGAGCTTAACTCTTGTATTCTCCTTTGAATATTGATATGTTAATTTTGGATAGTGTCAGTTTGAAGTAAATTTGTAAGGGTTGTCCACTTTGTCTCATGGTGTGTGCTTGGTGTGTTCTACGTGTGCTTCAAGTGGGTGAGATTGTGTTGTTTTCTTTCTTGGGTTGAGATGGAATGGATGAGGGGATGACAAGCTAGTTGTTGATAATAAGATGTTTTCGTATGTACTCTTTGTGTGTGTAAAGTTTTTTTCTATTTCATTTGTTTTGTTTTTTGGGGGTTTTCAAAATATTCTTCTCTTGGAAACAATCTGAGCAGTTGGGTTCTTTTAAAATCTAATTTCATCGATTATGTATTATGAAGTTATTTAATTTAGAAATAAAATGAGTTTTCTCATGTTTTTTCAATTCTCTCTTTTTTTTCTGTTTGTGCTCTTCTAAAAATGGATAGGAATTTTTTTATCAAGCCATGTTTGAAGAAAAGCAGATGAATGTGGAAGTTTGGTTTGAGTGGATGGTAACTAGCAAACAAAGATATGCGTTTTCTCCTTTTGGTGTCTCAATTTCATATGGTAGTACACTTTCTTTTAGATTAAAAGTAGGATATAAGTCTTTTAGTTTTTAATAGTTTGGATTTACATGTGAATAAAGTACTTTATCTGCATAGGTTTGAGTTTTTCTCACCAATATTAATAGACTATATAAATTCGCGTGTCTTTCGTTTCTATATATTTTCAGTTATTTTTTAAGGAGTTTGGATACAGATGAATGGCCTCACTGATTGGGGAATTCAACTCGGTTAGTTTTAGCCATTTAGCACATATTAAAGCCTTTTCTAGCTTTTTTAGATAAGGGTTTTGATTATTACCTTTCAAGAATGGGGTTGGTGCTGTTATGAATAATTAAACTTACAAAGAGTTTTTAAATGCCCTCGTTGGATTATAGCTATCTAACAATGGTTATTTACGTATTTTTATGTGATCTTTAAGAGAATTTCAAGAGAAATCGTGAGTATAGATTTAATTGCTTTATACATTGGACAATTTATGCTTGTAGGGATATGGAGTAGACTGAACTTATTTTTACGTGTTTCGTATTAAGTTCATTTTCCTATTAATGACAAACTAACTCCTTTTCTCATTAGAATTTTAAGACAAAACGTACTTTTATCAATTTTTTATACGTTGGGTATTCCTAAAAGGACTACTTCTTGCTTATTGTCTATGTTATTTTGCAGGCCAACCTTTAAAATTCAATCTCCAAATAACCCATATCCAACCCAAATCGATCGGTAAATCTCTGTGTGTGTGTGTGTGGAATTAGCTTTTAAAGATTTTCAAAATAAAGTTCTAAAAGTGGGCTTTGGTTTTAATGGTGTTGAAATTTCAGTTTTAGGTACCTAACTTGGGTTTGACACGGTGTCTGATTCTCATATTTGGGTTTCTCATAGTGTTCTATCAGAAGTTCTTTATCATATTTCATTTATATCATTTTTTGCTTTTATTTTTTGTGATTGATATAATTATATTTAATGGTAAGTTTTTAGATCCAACCAATTTTTTCCTTTTAGGTCGACATCAGGTATAGTCTTTTGCATCTCTATCTCTGTTTTTTAGATATAATATTTTAAACGGTCCCAAGTTTTTAAAGTTTTTTTGGTTAATTTTGTTCTTAATATTTTTGGTTGTTGTAATAATGTTTTGTTGTTTCAAATATGTGGTATTTTTAGTATAAGAGTTAGCCTTGGCAATTTTCAGATTCCAATTTGTTTAAAGTGCTAGAGTTTGTTTAACGAGCTTCGGTTGAAATTATGCTCAAATTTTTTATGATTAGATTAATCCATAATTTGATGGTCAAACAAGGGATGTAAACCAAATTCTTGGAAATCTAATTCGTTGCATTTTTAAGGACAAGTTGAAGTAGTGGGATATGACTTTCGCATATATTTTGTTTTGCATACACTACTGAGGAGGACTCCCTTGAAAGCATGCATGACTATCAACTCAAGAATTTTATTGCAACACCATTCGGTAGTTCAAACCCTAACAAATAAGAAGAAATATTTACTCATGAAACTGAAATGGCTGATGGAGCAGTGTCTACTGAAATGATTTTTAAGGAGGAGATTGATTCTTCTAATCCGTAAATTATTTGCTGCTTCGGATTATCAATAAGGGAACTAATACAACACGAAACATATCATTCACCCTAAGTTGGTTGAAGAGAACAAGCCACAATTGGCAAAGAATGAAACTTCAAGTCATGGTGCTGAAATATTAGATGGAAGAATGGAAGATGCTGTGATGAAAATGGAAAATGAGTCTGAGGAAGGATCGCATATGGAAGAGTGTTAGAAGTTACAGATGAAGAGACTATTAAACATAATGTTGAAGGAAATATATGCATCAATGACATTATGAAATTGAATCATGAAAATGTCAATGAAGGAAGCTTTGAAACCATCTTAGAAGATGAGGATGGCGATAGGGGAAACCCATAACCATAATGTTGATCCAGAATCCTCTTGCCAACATTCCATGTTGTGTCAGTACTCCTTTCAAGGATACTGATCAAATCGAGCAAGGACTACAGCCTAACGTATCTTTTGGATCAATAGTGAATATAAAAATGAAGATGAGGAAACTTCTACTTGAGAAGTTAAAATGACTGATATATGCATGTCCACAAGCGACAGTAATCAAAAAGTTGTGACTGACTTTTTCAATCAAGAAGGTTATGAAGAAATGGTGGTAGCAAAGAATGGTGCATATGCAGAAACTGTACTAACCGAAAAATTTGTTGCCAAATACTAATGTAGAAACTTGAATGGTAGAATTGGCAGTAATTGTGAACAAGACTAATAGCGAGGTTGGAGGTTTAAGGTCCAATAAAGATGAGGCCTTTTGAACAAAGTGGTTTCAAAATTTCTCTTCAGATCTCAGAAACTCCAATCCCGTTGAGGTACATTATTCTCTTTGTTGTCACATAATTATTATTTTATTTTTAAAACTCTAAAAAATTTTGTTGACCATAGGAATCTTTGTGCCACTCATGAAATTGTCAATCCATTAATAGCAACAAACAATTATAATATTTTTATCAACCATAAAAAGGAATTCATAAGTGACGATCTAATTTATTCAATGCACTACTTGAATTTTCACATATTCTTGTTAGATGAACCCGTACCCCTTATGGTCTTTAAGCTGAATCACCACACATATCGATTTGTTATGAACAGAGCCATCTTTATTTATGTATGTGACCGAGTGATATGAAGGAGCTAAAATCAAAGTCCGGTCACCATGGAATTTGTGGGAATGAAAATAGTTAGAGAGAAAGTGATAACGACTGATAAAGTGGTGTGATGGGGTCAGCGATGCCGAGGAATTTGAGGACTAGAATAACTTCTACTACAAGTGATAATGAGTCCCAACCTATAAAAGAAAAAAAAATACTTTCGACAAAAATCAAACCATCTTTCAATAATCCGATTGCCCAGTTATTTAAGTTAAAACCATTACATAGTGTAACCTGATCTAATAGCATGGAGTACATAATATTGACTGACATTTATACATCGAGACCAACAAAAATATAGGCAAGAATTTGAGGGGGGAAAGGAAAAAAGTTTGATCCTAGTTAACTTCAGCAACCAAAAAAAGTGTGTTTGGAGTGTGAATAGCTCTCCCCTTGTATAAATACTACAAGAAAAGCACCTTTTTATGACGCTTGAAATTTTTTTGTCCTAATTCCTGTCTTGAATTAGGCCACAAATTTTGATAACCCAACCATACAAGCTTCTCTAACTATATAGTGCAGTTCCACTTATCGCAAAATAAACAAAAAAAAGACATTGTAAATGCAACGTTATTGTATCCTTTTTTCCCATCCAAACCACCATTCTTTGGGTGAGGAGTTAGCTCAATTACCCTGCTCTAAAAAATATAAAAGGCATATAAATGTGTGTGTGTGTGTGTGTGTATATATATAATGAAGTTCTCCAGGTTATTTTTAATTATTTGAATGTGTCTCAACTAGATATATTCAAACAAAAGTTTATTCTGAAGCACAGTGCCTCGACTTTCTTCTGTTAGTTCTAAACATGAATCCTGTCATCTTTGTCATGAAATTCGTATTAGTTCTGAACACCAATCTTCTTTACGGTTGTCTATATGTGGGTTGATTTGTCAAGAGAAGAGGATAATGGTATGGTATGTATTGGTTTGCGAATTATGCACGTAACCCGAACACACATGGTTAATAAACATGTTGGGACACTTGACTTGACTAGTTAAACAAGTTTGCTTAGGAACATGAGACAAATTTTAGGGGCTCAAGCCTGGCATGGTCAGTCCAGTAACTCAAGGACAAACAATGAATTTGAAGCCCGCTGGCTCAACTTCAAGACCAAACCCTCTCAATTTAGGCTTGAAGCAATGAGCCGCAAGTCGTCGGTGGCCAAAACCAACAGTGGAGGTGCTGAAAAATGGGATTTTAGGTAATCTCTTTAGGACTCTTATGATCTTATGGACGTGTTCAAAAAGTTATATGTTGGGATGGTGATGGATCCCCGGCTCTCCCCAATTGAGACGAAGTGCAAAGAGAGTAAGAATAGCCTTAGAAATTTACTTAATCGGGTGTTGTCTAGGAGATTCAACGATGTTGATGTTCCCCGTGAGGAGGATTCTCAGTTTTGATCTTTTTTGTTAGACTAGTTTTGTGTTTGTCCATGGGAACCCTATTTTGCGTCTCAATCACTTTTTCTTTGTTTGTTTTTCTATTATTTGAAGAACAAATATACTAGGCATCCAAAAAAAATTGCTCACTAAAACTAATTTATTTAATCAGTATAAATAAATACAACAATTCTTGATAGTAACTTAAATAATATGTTAGCCATCAAAGTGTTCCTGTTGTAAAATGTAATAAAATTCATGTGTCCCCCGCTCCCCTCTCCATTTAGGAGAAATTCATTAATTTCAACTTTGATAGAAAATGCACCATTAAAGTGACGGCTACAAATGTAGAATGTCTTTAAAGATAGCAATTGTGACACCCCGCCTAATTAAATACCGGACGCTCACTCCTTTATTAAATTAAATCAAGGTTAACAGTTGGTTCATTCTCAGTATCACTGTCGATAAAAATAAATTTTCCAATTTAACACCCTAAATAATTAAGCTAAGTGTCAAAAACATTTTTCATACAAACTTTCCAAATTTTAATTAAAGAAAAAGATTTATTTATATAAAACAACATTTCTACAATTAAGAATCACACCACGATAAACCAAATAATATAATACATTCGTCAATCGAATGTCAACATATGAAAACTAAAATCACAAGTCCATACTGAATAAATCCCAAAGAACAATACTGGAAATAACTGAAATATAAATGTTCCGATAACAAATAAATAATGGAAAGGGTGACACGTGTCCAATAAATGAGAGTGCTAGAAGTGGAGTCAATAAAAGAAGCCGTCTACTCAAGTGACCTGCAACTCCCACCTAAGCTGCAGCACGTTCCTCTCAAGGGATCCTAAGAAAGACGCCCCTGTGGCTGGGCACCTGAAAATATACATATATATATATACAAGAGAGAGAGAGAGAAAAAGAAACGGGTCAGAGCCCGAAAGTGTGTTTGATTTTAAAATACGTTTAGCAAGTACTTAAATTGATACAGGCCAATGCAATAACATATTAGTGCGTCGCTCTCTTGAAAAATACTCATCTCTCTTCTAATGTGCACACCTATCGCACTATCCTTCCCATTGGTTTGTTCTTATCAATATTAACATACTAACCTTCTCAATAATTTAGCGTATCTTAACTTACGCATAAGACTTCAAAACCGAACAATATTTTATTTAAAAAGAATGTTTCCAGATTAATAGCACAACTCTCATGTTAGCTTTTATTAATATAAAAAGTTTCTCAGTAACATATTATACTATTTCAAAACAAGTCTTTATTATCTGAATCATAAACGATGTCCTACTTATCAAATGACAGTAGGCAGTTTCAAATTTCCAAATCTCATATATATATTAACTACTCGTATAATATATATAAAATAATAGCACCCCTCATAAAACAACGGTGCGTGCATACTCTACTATCCAAAGCCCCATATCACTCATATTAAGTGGAATACATTTGGAATCACTCTCGAATTGTATTAACATGAATACACAAACAATATTGAGGCGAAGCATAGATTCCAAGTCTCTAAGAGGATGGCACATACCGGCGTCTCTTAGGACCGTCTGAACTATCACGTCGATAGCCTGTACAAAGGACATCTATCTTCTAGGGTACAAGTCAATATCCCCCATAAAGGTCCCATCGAGATAAGACTTGTCCCAGCGCGGAAACCTCAGGGATAGCAAGTAGCGTGGGTATGATTTTTCACATGCATATAATATATGTACACACAATCATATAAATATACCACTTCATCAAATTAATATAGGTTCTTCTCATCACCCGTAATTATACCATTTATCCTTAATTTCACATTTATAGAATTACGCATAAGGTTTCATTCCTAACCTTTACTCGAAGGGTTATTCTCACTTATTACCTAACACTCATGGGCTACATCCTCACAAATCTGAATTTCAGTAAGTGTCTTTATTAGGTTTCAACGTAACTCTCTTACGCACCTCACCCTCTAAATTCATAAATTCACTAACCTAAAGTAAATATCCCATAAATACCATTTTCACTAAAGATTAAAGGTTCCAACATTTATTCATATACCCTACTGGTCCTCAATGTCTCCCAAATCAATTTATTTAGGATGCCCAAAAATTATTTCACGATAAACTTAATTTAACTAATTAAACAAGGGAAAATAGGAGTCTGCCAGGAGGGGTCGATCGATCGAAGCTTGGGGCTCGATCGATCGAACCTTCGATCGATCGAAGCTCTAGGCTCGATCGATCGATCAAGCAGGTCTGGGCAAAATTCTGCAGAATGCAGTTACGGGTTTCATCCAACTTCTTCATCTAAAACGATGTTTTTCCATTCTAATTGCCCCAAAAATCCTACTATCACCATTATAACGTTATACCAGGTGTTTATAATGTAAAGCATGTGTATAATTATCATTAAACATGGATTTTCAACCTAAAATCATGTCCAATCATCAAGAACCCTAGAATTTTCTTAAACAGATTTCTAATGAATCTTTCTCTAATATTTCTTTATTATGATCACCAAATTTCGTGGATTATTACCTCTACATGGCAAGGGTTTCCAGAATTAACATATACATCAATACTACTTGGGTTCTCCTATCAACAATGGGGTTTTCTTCCATAGTTTTTATCACAATTCATTCCTAAACTAACATGAAGATTGCATCAACAAAAATAGCAAGTTTAAACACTTGCCTGGGATTTTGGTATGCAGATTCTCAGATGATTTTGGTATAGCCGCGTTCCTTGTCTCGTGATCTACGCGGTGGTGGTGGTGGCGGTGAAATCCGGTGGCTTTTTGGCCTTGGTTTGCCTTGGAGCTCTCTCCTCTCTTCTCCAATGGCCGTCACTTGATTTGTGAATGTTCTAACCCTAAGAGGCTGACCTAATGGCTGATATAGGTTGGCTGAAATTCGTGGGTTTAATTACCCACTTAAGTAAAATGACTAAAATGCCCTCTCGGGGCACCAATTAGGCCTAAAAACGCCTCGAGACCCAAACTAAACCTCTGACTATCTCGACCCTTCCGGACGCGTTGACGCACTCAAAATGACCATACGAACAACTTATAAAATATTTACTTTTTATTTAACAAAATTAGTCCCGACGTGACACGGGCACGTCCCGACTTAAATTTTCGAAATAGTCATTTAATTCACTTATGACATTTAATATAACCAATATAATATATTACTATGCTCATTAGTAATATTCAACAAGTTTCCCATAATTACTAACTCTCGTCACGTTAATAATTATAACATAATTAATTTCCGGATTTTTATTAAATAAACCGTCACGTTAAATTTAATAAATCCCCAAATTAATATAGCATAAAAATATGGGGTATTACAGTAATGTTCTGTTCTTGGCATGGTCAAAGTGGCAATGTGGTGCTGCCTTTTTTGCTTTCATGCTTATGGCTGGACTTTCTACTGTTAGTTCTAAACATGAATCTTATCATCTTTATCATGGAATTCCTATTAGTTTCGAGCACCAATCTTGTTTATGGTTGTCTATATGTGGGTTGATTTGTCAAGAGAAGAGGAAAATGGTATGGGATGTATTTGTTTCCTCATTCCAGAGTTTGCTTCAGCCATTTGTTATTTTTAACTATTTGGACTTCATTATACAAATTAAAATAATCTGGACTTCATTCTCTCTCTCTCTCTCTCTCTCTCTCTATATATATATATATATATATATATATATATATATATATATATATATATATTATGCTTCAAGACACGGAAGTACATTTGAAATATAACAAAAATGGCCTCAGACTGTATTTTTCTCCTCTCCATAATATCTTGGGTAAATGATGCAGCCTTAAAGTCAGCATTGACCTCCTCTCGTGTATTTGAGATCAATTCTTGCTTACTTTTCTTCATTTCATTTTTTGGCTCTTTACCAAGATCCACAAAATTCTTCCCCCTCCTAAATTTTTTTGTTTTGACTTTGTTATCTATATGGGACTTTTTAGGCCTTCCAAAATCCTCGTCAAATGAAAGAGACATGAAAACCTCAATGGAATCAGGGTGCATGCAATCATTAACTTTCACAAGGTCTGTAATCAATTAAACGGCCTCCACATTAGCTTCCCACCATGTTTTCCCTAATTAGTAAAAAGTGACTTCATGCTCACACAACAGAGCTTCCTTGAGGCATCATCAGGGGAGCCTATGTCCTTGATAAAAACTGCTATCAAGCTCTCACGATAGTTAAAGTGGGTAACTACCTCTAGTAAAGTACAAATGCAGCGAATGCCACACGCTGAAATGCAACCTGCTTTTCTAGCACTATCAGCTTCTGTAGGCATGCCTTGAACATTGACAAGAGGGTAGACTCATATAAGCATATTTTTTTATAGTCTTTGAGACACCCTTTTCCTGCTCCTTTTTAGTGGGCAGCCTGATATGCTAACCCAATAATGATATCTTTGAAAACAGCAAGTAAAGACTTGAGACCAAGTACGACTATAGAATCATCTCCATCTTTGGAAATTTGTAGTATCTCTTTAAGAGATCTAATATTGGTTTCGGGATCCATAAGCAGTACTATTCCCAGCTTTGCAAGTTTAAACATCTTCTTTTTCATTGGCTTCCTCAGCAGTGAGATCCTTTTCCACTTCAGCCAGCACTTCAACTTTTGGGGTTTGGGGCACTTCTTATACTTCACCCACCTCCTTCGTCTATTTCTTTGACTCTTTTCTTATTTTTTTAAGCTTAAGTTGCTTTTCTGCTTTGGTTAACTTCACTACACTTTTATTTGTGCCATTATCGTCATTGTCACCGCTTTCTTCGTCTTCATTTGGTGCATGTCCAAGTTTTTTTTTATGCCTTTGTTGTTGTCCTGTAGCAAACTTTTCCATCTAACGTCTTCACCGGAAGGGCATCTACTGGATCAACTTCACTCCCTTTTACCTCTTTCTCTTCATTTAGTGACGTCTTTCTCAAATTTTTCTCATACAAAGACTCCAACGCATCTTCATTTACATCAGTAACGCGATTAACATGCCTAGTAATTAAATTGTTGTCCAATTTTGAGAAAAAACCAGCATAGTCTTGATTAATCACAAGTCTTCGCCAAACACTTCGATTTCATCCTCGGCGACATCCAATGGGAGCTCAGGAAATAGTATTGCCTTTTGTTTCTTATTCCCCATTTATATAAGAAAAATTAATAATTAAAACTAGTGGCGCCTAATGTATGTGATATGTGAGGAAGACATAGCAAGACTAGGTATACCATGGACCTAATTATAAACCCCCTTCATTTTATCATATGTGCAGGAGATGGTGATATCACATTTATTCTAAAAGATAAGATATTGTTCTATTGACACAAGATTAGTGTTCAATTCATTTAAAATATGTTTTGACTTATTTATTTCATCATAACAGATGTCGCGTCCGCTTTATTGCTAAAATTAACACATTTGGGTTGAGGAGTGACGATTTTTATAAGTTCCTTGGACTATTGATTTTTTAAATTTACAGTAGGAATTGACTTTAGTTTTCACTACAATATGTGGAACAATAATTAAACACGAGACCTGAATCCACATAGTGATAGTTCGCTAAAAAAGAAACTGCTCTACTCATACTTGACTTTGAGTCATGCATATTCATGCTTCATAGGAGATGATTATTGAGACGAGGTAGAGCTTGTCCTAATATATATTATTGTTGTTTATAGTCTATTATGTTAATTGGATAATTCTTTGCACCCTCTTTTTTTCTTCTCTCAAATCATTTCCTTTATTTCATCAGACTTACCCTATTTTTCTATCATTTTCCTAATTTGAAATTCCCAAAGCAATGGAGGTAGTGTTTTTGTGTGGTTAATATTTAATGAATCTGTAGGATTAGGTTTAAGGTTTCGTATTTGTTGTTTTGATTCATGCGAAAAAGTTGCTATTAAATTTGTTCTAGTTTTTGTTTTGGTCTGTTGGTAGGCTCACATCCAAGAGCTTGAGGAAGAAGTGAAGCTACCGAATAATCTCTCACATCCAAACAATATTGTGAGTATTATGTTGATATATATTTATATCCCTCTCACTCGCTCTCGGTTAACCGCATCTCACATTTTTCTCAGGCTTGCTTTTGGATTTAGAAATTATTATCTCACAAGTAACCACTTTGATTAATGCCTATTAACATTGTATGATTTTGGTTTCAGATATAGGGGATTCTAAATCTCAATCTTTTTGCATTCATATATTTCCCTATTGGTTCAACTCTATGTAAATTGTTCACACTTGGTACTAAAATTGATGCGAGTCTCCACAATTGATGTTGTTGATGCTCAAAATTATCTCCTTATATATTGTATATTTGTGTTAGCTGATTCCTGTTTAGTTGATTATGTCTTGGTATAGTTTTCAATTGCTATATTTTTGTTGCTTAATTCCTGTTTGGTTAATTAGTTGTGGGTATTGATTTCAACTAACATATAATATTCATTACCCTACGAGTATGCGGTTATAATGTACTATTCTGAGTTTATATTAATTTGTTTTTGAATTTAACGAATATAATAACATGTGCCCTTAGGTAACATATTTTGAGACTAAAAATAGCAAATGTTTGTCCTATTAATTGTATGTCGGCACCGTCCTTACTATTTTTAGTATTTTATTGTGTATACTTAGGGCATGTGTTATTAGATCATCTTTTTATGAATGAGGTTTTCTTTCTAGCATTCTTTACTAATTGTTAATTTATGGAGGACTTATGGGGTTTTGCTCAGTAGAGGAAAAATGAGTCACTAGTTTTATACTTATGTTTCACGGTTAGTTGAAAGAATTGATGGAGCCTTTTTTGTGAATATTCAGTACGAGTCCCTTCCTTTGTACATGTAATATTTGTGAGGATTTTACATCATGTAGTGCCTAAGGGAATAATGGAGAGGGTTCTAAAATAGAATAGGGTGATGTTAATAGTGGTCCTCAACCATGTATTGTAGGAACGAGCTTGATATGAAAGAATTGAGGATTCAAGTCAGATGCATACGGCTCATCCTTCTTCTTCAGAAAGTCTTATCTTTGTTAGTTTAATTTCCATACAAATTTGACAATGTCACTCTTGTTTTCACTTATTCTTAGTTCTTGTTTGACGAAATTCATATTAAACTTTAAAATGGACCACTTTAAAATGCATATGAAACTTTAAAATTGACCACTTTAAAAAATTGGGTGGCTGTATATGTGCATCCTTACCTTATATATATACTTTCACTACTCAATATGGTTAAATTGGTTCTTGCAATACTACCTTCTTTGTTTTTTCATACGAGAACCACATATTGTTAAATTAGTCAGTACATAGAAATGCATATTCTGCGTAACTCATAATTTTGATTACTAACGAGATAAATTAACAGGTCCAGTGACTCTCGCCATGGAAGAAATAATGGAAAGTCTTATTATGGTCGTCTAAAAGCAAGGATGGAAGAAATTATTATTTCAGGGTTGATCATCAATTACCTAAAGGTGAGGATAATATTATTCGACTCTTTTTAATGTGAAACACAACAGAAATATCAATGCGTTAATGGTTTATTTTCTCTATTAGTGAATGAAATAATATCTGAATTTCTTTGATAAATTGGGTCTCTTTGAATATTATTGAAGTTTTTTTTATTAAATAGGGGAGATAGTCCTATAAACAAAGGAAACTTTGCCCAATTTTTTAAAATTATTTACAATTATTTGTGTTATATAAAAAATCTTTTTCGACTTACATTATACACGATGTAATACTTTGGAAAAATTGGAATTTATATCTTGTGTTTTACGTTGCACTAGATATTTATATATGTTGTTTTGAACTTATTCATGATCATTTAATTAGAGGCATGTGGAAGGTGTATTATTGCTTAGAGGCATGCGGTTGAAGTATTGTATTATTTGTAGAGTATACAACCATAATTCATTGTAGGAATTTTGTGTTATGTGCTTAATTTATTATATTTTATTTTATAATTGGGACAGAAAAAGTTACATGGAGATGCGTTTGATGGGGATGATAGGTCTCTATTGTTGATAATCGCCCGACAATCAAGAAATAGAGAATTTGAAGACAATGCTACCAAGGAAGTTGATGAAAAAATTCTGAGTTTCTTTCAAAAGTTATGAAAATATATTTTTTATATATAATCTTTAGAAATTTGGACATATAATACATAGGAGGACTGAAAATAATATGATTTAACAACACTTTTGATAATTTGCTTTATTGTAGGATTCTTTGAAGATGAAAGTTCATGATGGGAGCTTATTCAGGCTTATATTATATGATATGAAGCTTTTGAGGTGTTGACACAATTTCACGAAAGCCAAATGAAGACCGACGCATTTATGATTGATTTTTGGATGTAAATTTTTTTGGAGACATTTTTTTAATGATGTACATAGTGGCTATCTAGTTATGATACATGTAGTAGGCCACTATTTTTTTATGAATAATGTAGATGGAGGGTATATCTATTTGCGTCCCACTATTTTTTTGATATGGACAAATGACTTTGTTTGGTGCATTTTAGATGTATGTGACTTCGAATACAAAAAAATTCAAGGTTGTTTTTATATTACTATGAATTTTGATTTGTGTTTAGATTTATTTGTCAACTATGACATTAATATTGGTTATTAATTTTTTTTATTATATGTTTAATTTATGACCATTTATATTAAACCATCATGTGATGAAAATTTTCTTATGACCTTTTTAAAATTTTGAAGACTGTTTTTCATGAAAATTTTTAAATCAAATATGACATCTTATAAAATATATATATTGTTGATACCAAATTTATTCTGCTGATGTGGACCAATTATGTGGAGACACGTGTCGATTTACATGGCACTCATAAACATTTTTGAACAACACACTGACTCCGAGGACCTCAACCTCCCCGACCAACTCAGACGCTCCGAGCAAGAAGTGTTCTCCAAGGAACTCTATTGTACCGAGCAACTCATATATACCGAGCTATTTAGGCGGTCCGAGATACATCTCGTACAAAGCATTTATAACCGAATAATTAAGAGGATTGAATGCGCATTAAATGTTGATTATTATCATACAGATGTACACGCCTATTAGACAACTATGAAATATTCTCTCACATGTACAGCCTCAAGGCTATAAATACCTTGTAACCTCCTCATTAGCAGGGGACAGGGAATTTCTTGGTAAATCCATTATCGAGAATTCTGCAAACAGTCAGCAATAACAAAATAGTGGACGTAGGCCATTCCTTAAAGGCTGAACCACTTTAAAATTCTTTTATCTTATTTATTTTTATCTGTGATTGAAAAATTAGAGATAATCCAATTTTTTACATCAGCAGATTGGCGCCTTCTGTGGGAAACGACTATAATTTTCTTTTTTCATCAAAATAACTCATCATCAATGGCTGATAATCCAGAATCCAGTAATCGAAACGCTGGAAACCCCCCAAATCCATCTGCTCCTCCAAGCGTCCAAGATCTGGCTGGAATAATGGCTAATTTAGCTCAGGGTCAAACCGCCATGCAAGAAACCATGTGACAACTCATGCAAACAATCCAAGGTGGAGCGCCAACCCAGTCAGGGCAACGAAGCATTCAGAGAAATATCCGTTTGCCCTCCTCACGGACTAGGCGAACGTTACTCCCGGAAGAATCTCATTCTAGACGCACCGATTCATATCGAACGGAGAGATCCAACGATCCTTCTTATCATCCTGGAAGGACATCCTCGGTACGAGCTACAAATACGTAACAAAATATCACTCTCTCTCCAGAAAGGACAAGTGCTCTTGAAAAATTGAGTAGAGTTTCTCCCTTTGATCGTTTGGGTCCTAGGAGGAATATAAGTCCCCCTAGGATAGTGTCGAGGAACTCTCAACGACCATATGAGTTAAAGGAAGGCTCTGCCCAATCACAACCATCTGTTCGTCGTGAAAAATCCCAAGAGGCAAATTCAACAAGATCAGTTGCTCGGACCAATAGGCCCGAGGAAGGAAATGATGCATGGAAGGGATCTATTTAAAGATTGGAAGACAGGTTAGGGAAAATGGCTAAGGCCGGGAATCCTTTACAAAGTACTTTTATCCGAGGAACACCATTCTTACAAGAAATTGTATATTTCCCCACACCATCAAAATTCAAAGCCCCAGTAGTAACACCAAAATATGATGGAAAAACTGATTCTGTTCTACATATAGAACAATACCAGGTATCTGCTGATATATATGATGTTCCAGACGAGATGCGATGCAGGGCATTTTTAGGAACTCTCACTAGATCAGCTCAAATATGGTACAATAATCTTCCTCGGGGGAAGATTGCAACTTTCTTTCAACTGGCCGAGCTCTTTATTGGGAACTTTTATTTTGAAGCAAAACCATTCAAACGAGTAGCACACTTGTTAAGTGTTAGACATAAAGCGGGTGAGAGCACCAGGGATTATATTACTCGTTTCAATAACGAGAAGCTTGAAGTTATTGATTACGAAGATAAGACAACAATCACTACTCTGATGAGTGGATTATTACCAAATAAGTTGTACTACACTCTAGCTAAAGATATGCCTACAACCATGGCAGAGTTAATAGCAAAAGCAGCTAAAATTATGAACGCCGAGGAAGCTATGGCCGCAAAGAAGAGCATGGACACTAAGGAGACCAAAGTTGAGGCCGAGAAGATTGAGAGGAAGGATCAGAAGAATAATTGTAGTAAGAGGCAGTCAAAAGCAAAGCAAGCATTGGAACAATTGAAGAAATTTGGAAACTATACTCCTTTGAAAGTAGACATAAACCATGTTCTGGAGGAGATCAAGAACAACGAGGAGCTGAACTGTCCTAAAAAAATAAAGGCAGATCCGGACAAGAGGGATAAGTCTAAATATTGCGATTTCCATAAGGATCATGGTTATATGACTAAAAACTGCATAGCTCTCCAGAATGAAATTAAAGAGCTCATCAGGCGGGGAAAATTGAGCAAGTATGTAGATCGCCGAAATGGTGGAAGGAGAAATGATTGAGCAAGGCAGAGGTCTAGATCTCCTCGTCAAGCAAAAGAAGATAAGAAGAGAAATCATGAAGAACATCGAGAATATGATCAAGATGATCCTGACCTCCCCAAGAGACCAAAACAACCAGAACGTGAGGTATTTTCTATCCGTTTTGGATCATTTGACTGTAATGTTATTACTGGTGGAGATGCAGGAGATGGAGACCTTACTGCAGAGAGGAAGGCTTACCTCAATGAGGCTCAAGCTTGTTCGTATATTCAACGGATAAATCTAGCTGAAGATGATCGCCCGAGGAAGGTGAACAAAGATAAACTGGTCATCGGTTTCTCTAAAAATGACCTCGCAGGTGTGCTATATCCTCATGATGACCTATTAGTGATCAAAATGAGGAGGAAGGAAGTAGTGATTTCGTGAGTATTGGTGGATAATGGCAGTTCGGTAGATATTATGTTCTACACATGTTTTGATAGTTTGAACCTAAAGCTATCCCAGTTGGAGCCATATCATCGGCCCCTTCTCGGTTTTACTGGTGAGAAAGTTTTTCCACTAGGGACGATCAAGTTGGATATGTTCATTGGTACATGGTCTGCTTGTCGAACAAAAAGAGTGCGCTTTTTTGTGATGGATAAGAATGTTCAATAAGTTTACAATATCATCATGGGAAGGGTAGGATTGAAGAAGTTCTAAGCAGTACCATATACTGTACATCAATGCCTAAAATTTCCAACCAACTTTGGAGTAGGAATTGTAAAGGGTGACCAAAAAGTAGCTCGGGAATGCTACTATTCATCTGTCGAGCAAGAAGAACTGGAAGAATCTAGGAAAAAGACTACCACCTATCAAGTGGATAAAGGTGAAGAAATTGAAACATTAGATCCTAGAGACGAGTCGCAGCTCGTGAAAGGTTAGGTGGTGGAGGTTACTGAAAGTGTCATTTTAGACGACGAGCACCTGGAACGAACAACTCAAATAGGTTCATCGTTGGATGACTCACTAAAACAGGAATTGATAGCTTTCCTAAAAAGCAGAAAACCAACGTTCGCATGGAGCCAGGAAGATATGCCAGGAATAGACCCAAATTTCTTGTGTCACGAGCTTAATGTGAATAAGGAAATCAAACCTGTTAAGCAGCGAAGAAGAGTGTTTAGCCCCGAGAAGAATCAAGATATACAAGAGGAGGTCGAGAAGCTCCAAAAATCCTGCTTTATTGAAGATGTCAAATATCCAGACTGGTTAGCTAATGTGGTGATGGTGAAGAAGAAGAACAACAAGTGGAGTATATGTGTAGACTTCACCGACCTCAACAAGGCATGCCCAAAGGATCATTTTCCTTTGCCCCGAATTGATCAATTAGTGGATGCTACCTCAGGACATGAGCTGTTGAGTTTCATGGATGCTTATTCTGGCTACAACCAGATTAAAATGAAACCTGAAGATAGGGAGAGTACCTCTTTTATTACCCCTAGGGGAACGTATTGTTATAATGTTATGCCTTTTGGTTTGAAAAATGTAGGGGTAACATATCAGCGGTTGATGAACAAAGTGTTTGCGGATCAAATCAGTCACAATATGGAGGTTTAAGTTGATGATGTGCTGACGAAGAGCAAGAAAGCTGCTGACCATCTAATTGATTTAGGTCAAACCTTTGCTCAATTAGATAAATATCAAATGAAGTTGAATCCTACCAAGTGCATATTCGGAGTACGAGAAGGCATGTTCCTCGAGTATATTGTTAACCAATGAGGAATTGAGGTAAATCCTGACAAGATCAATGCTCTATTGGAACTGCGATCACCAACGACGAAGAAGGAAGTGCAAAGTCTCATAGGGCTAGTTGCAGCACTTAATAGATTTGTATCACGAGCAACTGATAGATGCCTCCCATTCTTCAAAACACTCTGAAAAATGTTCGAGTGGAATGATGAATGCGAGAAGGCTTTCAAGAGTTAATGAAATATTTAGGAGCACCTCCACTGTTGTCCAGGCCAGTAATGGGAGAAAGACTGTACTTGTATCTGGAAGTTTCGGAGAATGCAGTTAGCTCGGCATTGATAAGAGTGGAAGATGGAGTGCAAAAACCAATTTATTACACTAGCAAGGCTTTTCGAGGAGCAGAGATCAGATATCCAAGGCTAGAGAAGTTGGCATTAGCATTGATTGAAGCCAGTAGAAGAATGAGGCCATACTTTCAAGCCCACACTATAGTGGTGTACACCGATATGCCGTTAAGGGGGCAAACCGGAGAAATCAGGAAGATTGATGTACTGGGCAGTTAAACTTGGTGAGTATGACATAATTTATGAACCAAGATCCTGATTAAAGGCCAGACTGTGGAAGATTTTATCGCAGAGTTCACCTATTCAGATACCTCCGAAAAGCAGAAATTGAATACCGACCAGCCTGTGAATATTACAGGATCATTAAATCTAAGTCCCGACCTACTTAGGTCGGTAGACGAGCTAGAGAAGATGGTCGACGAGCAACAGGAAGGCGGAAGCAAGCATCAAATATTTCACCGAGGAGTTCTATCTGATCAAGAATTTAATAATGAATTACCTGTGTGGAATTTGTATGTAGATGGTTCTTCGTGTACTACAGGTAGTGGAGCAGGGATTGTTTTGAACAACCTAGATGAGATAGATGTGGAATATGCTCTGCGCTTTCAATTTAAAGCTTATAATAATGAAGTTGAATATTAAGCCATGATTGTTGGTCTTAGTTTGGCAAAAACTATGAAAGCAGAGCAGGTCATCGTATTTAGTGACTCACAGTTGATCGTAAATCAAATGTTGGGAGTATATGCATCCAAAGGAGAATTAATGATCAAGTATCATACGAAAGTAATGGAGATGGTATCAAGCTTTAATGCACTACATTTGGTTAGAATACCAAGATCGGAGAATGCAAGAGCAGATGCCTTAGCTCGGTTAGCCTCAGCCACGCGCACCGAGATACAAAGAACAATCCCAATAGAACTAGTCGGAGCATTGACAAAGATCTGACGATGAACTTCATTGCACTTGATTTAGGACCGTCATGGATGGATCCTATCAGGGCCTATATTGAGGAGGGGGCTTTACCAACTGATAAACTCGCAACCAAGAAACTGAAGTTTAAAGCTGCTCGTTATGTATTGACTAATGGAATTTTGTACAGACGAGGAATTATAGCAAGTTTGCAAAGATGTGTCATCCCTCCGAGATGAAAGAATTAATTAAAGAGGTCCATGAAGGGTCTTGTGGTGCTCATGTAGCGGGACGAATGCTTTTGCAGAGAATAATAACGCAGGGATATTTTTGGCCGATGATGAGGGCTGATTGTATAGTCTATGCCAAGAAATGTGACAAATGTCAACGCTTCTCTTCAATTCGAATTGATACCCATAACATCCCCTTGACCATTTGCCATGTGGGGCATAGACTTGGTCGGGCCACTCCCAACGACAAAAAGAAGGTTTAAATACCTCGTCGTCGCGGTGGATTATTTTACTAAATGGGTGGAAGCTGAGCCTCTTATTGATATGACTTATGAGAAGGTGTATCAATTTATTTGGAAGAATATCATTTGCAGATATGGTCTTCCCCATGCATTCATCACCGACCATGGAACTCAATTTGACAACGAGGAGTTCGCTGCATATTATCATCAGTCAAACATATTGAAGACTCACTCTGCACCAGGCCATCCCCAGAGCAACAGACAAACTGAGGTAACAAATAGAACGCTGCTGAATGGTTTGAAGAAAAGAGTGGATAATGCGAAGGCAAACTAGATCAACGAGCTATATTCTGTGTTGTGGGATTATCGTACTATAACACGAGCAGCAACTGGAGAGTCTCCATACATGCTGGTATTTGGAAGTGAAGCTGTTATACCCGCCGAGCTGGGTCTCCCCACACACAGAGTGCTGAATTTCAATTCTCCTATCAGTGACTTGATGAGAAGGTTGGACTTGGATATGCTCGAGGAAGTTAGAGAAGAAGAAGCAATCAGAAATGTTGCATACCAGCAACGAACAGCTCTGTTCTACAACAAGAGAGTAAAGAAATGTGACTTGAAATAAGGGGACTATGTATTAAACAAAGTAATTCAGAAACACAATAAACTAGACGCTAACTGGCATGGAGCCTACAGAGTGACAGAAGTTGTTCGACCAGGGACATATAGGATTGAAACCTTAGAAGGAGAGGAGTTTAAGAATGCATGGAACGCAGTGCATCTGCGCAAATATTATCAGTAATTCAATCCTCATGTAATGCAGTTTTCTTCGGTATGAATAAAGCTTTGGATGTTTTACCCAATTCTCTCCTTCTGTTGAAATGTTTTCGGAGTATTAGTGCTACACACTAAGCATCAAGTTCAAGATAAAACCCCACCAACTACAGTTGGTCGGTCGACCAATTATGGTTGGTCGATAAATAAAACCCCACCAACTACAGTTGGTCGGTCTACCAACTACGGTTGGTCGATAAATAAACCCCACCAACTACAGTTGGTCGGTCTACCAACTACGGTTGGTCGATAAATAAAACCCCGCCAGCTACAGTTGGTCGGTCTACCAACTACGGTTGGTCGATAAATAAAAACCCCGCCAACTACAGTTGGTCGTTTTACCAACTACGGCTGGTCGATAAATAAAACCCCACCAACTACAGTTGGTCGGTCTACCAACTACGGTTGGTCGATAAAGAAAACCACATCAACTACAGTTGGTCGGTCTACTAACTACGATTGGTTGATAAATAAATCCCCTAACTCTAGTTGGTCGGTAAGCCAATTTCAATCAACTCTAGTTGTTTAAATTAAGCAATACCATGAAGTGTAAATTGTTCTATTATTTAGAATTAAAGATTGATAAATCACTGCAATGAGATCAGTATGTCGCAAGCATATATATATTTGCCAATCAATAAGCAAAAACATTCTATAAATTAATGAAATGTCAAAAGACAAATTTTCATTCATACTAAGTAAAATTACAAATGACATGAAAAATAAAATGATAATTTTTCATGAAATAGAATTACAAAAGTGGTGAAAAGTACAAGTCATTACATACAATCCTATTCTATGGGTTTCTTTCCCTCTGCCTTTGAAGCAAGTTCAATTCCGGCAGGAGGATCATCTAAGGCATAGGGGGAGTTTATGAAGTTTATGTCTTTCAACATTCGAATATTCATCACAGAAGGACGAGCAAGCAGGTGCTCTGGTCGAGATATCTCAAAATTAGAGTGAAGACTGTAGTCGTCGAGATACTTTGAAATCAGGCATTAAGGAATGGCCCGAGCAGGAATCCAGCTCATATCAAGTTTGAAGGGTGGCACTGGAAAATCGAGCAATCAAGGATTATGGTAATCCCACAAATAGTGACCCTGTTCGAACTACAGCACACCCAAGGCATTTAGTCATCCTTGCTTGTACCCCTCGTTGTTCGACTGCTGGATCTGATCATCGAGCTGATAGAGGGCTTCATTATAACTAGCCATCCAGAACTCTCTGGGCTACTTGTGGAATTGGTAGGTCAACCTCTCTAACTGCTCGTGAAGATTCTTCACGAGATTTGTTTTGTTCTCCAAGGCAGAATTTTAGGCAGCAAGTTGCTCATCGAAGGTCTGAATCTTCTTGGACATCTCAGCTAATGCTTGATTCTTCGCCATCAACTGGAAGGCCTGATTCTCCAAGGCTGACTGCGTTCTAGCTTCTTCAACAGTTACCCGAGCAGCCCTTGCTCGTCCCTGAGAAGCTCTTGCTCGTCCGCGGGCAGAGGTAGAAGGTCCAGTCCTCTTCAAGGTTTCCAATTCATCTCTCAAATTGGCATTTTTGACTTCTAAGAAAGAGAACCCCTCATCGTTGACAGGGACCAAAGCGCTCGAGGTAGATGCAGCAGATTTGAGCTGAGATATCTCTCCTAGCAGGTTATTATTTTCCTGTTCCAGCAACTTCGCGATCTGCCTATGTTCTTCGACTTCGATCTTCAAAGTTCTCTCCTTTATGTCATAAGCAGTGACCAATTTATCATATCCTTTATCAGCACTTAGTTGCTGATACTTCTTCTCATATCCCTGGTGCAAAAGGGTTGTAGACTCCTTGTATTATTGTTGAAGCTCCTCGAGAGTACCCTGGAGGTCTTCAATCATCTCATAATATGCTACATTATTAGCCACTGCACGATCGAGCAGACACTTTAAATACTAGTAGGCTTCGACTGCTCGCTCTGAAGCATCTGGACCGAGGATATCGACGATTTGTGATTCATTAAAATCTGTATGACCAGCTTTGAAGTATTCATTGCATTGTTTTAGCAATTTTGTATCATGAGCTAATAACAATTCCATCCTGACCATAAACTAGTAAAAAAAGAGATGGAAAGAATCAATAAAATGCAAACAAAGAAAGAATAATAAAGGCAGAGCAAGAAAAAGGGAATTAAGTTGGAGAAAGAAAAAGGGAATTAAGTTGCACAACCAAAACTTCAAATTTTATTACATCATAAAAGAAGTACATAGCCCAGAGTTACATTTAACAAAAAAGCAAAGAAAAAAAGTCCGAACAACTCTACACCTTCTCCTTGTCTCCTAAAACTTTCTCAGGAGGCTGGGACGAAGAGGTAGGTTGCTCAGATGGCATAGAAGGTTGCTCGGAGGGTGTTGGAAATTTCTCGGTTGAAATGATGGTTGGTTGAAGTTGCTCGCAGGAGGTCTGGACAACCGGGAGATTAGAAATCTGATCTCCGATCACCATGGAGGATTCCTCAGAAGCAGCTTCGTCTTCTTCTTCTTCCCTGGGAGAAGGAGGGGGGCCAGGAATGTGTCGCTGGAATAGGTCTGAATTCTCATCGATATTCATCTCTTTCAGAGCAGCAACCCAACCATCCCTGAAGTATTTGAGGCTGCCGTACTCCATTTGTGAAATCATGGCAGCCAAACCCTTATTCCACCCCTTATCTCAGCCAGCGCTGAAGGATTTCTTAACGGCCTTTCTCCTTTTTTCTCTCTCCGAGGAGGTCCTTTCCCTAAGGAGCTCCTCAACACCCTTCAGCTTATTCTCAACCTCTTCCTTCTGACGACCAATGTCACGAAGCCTGTTTAACTCTTCCTCAGCAGACTTGAGCTTACTTTCAAGCTCTCCAGCATTTTGGAGCTTCCCCTCAAGCTCTTTATTCTTACTTCCCAAGTCTTTTATCTTCTTCTCCAAACCCTTGGAGACTTCAACAACTTTATCTCTCTCTTTCTCGGTGGCTTTTAGTTGCTTCCCCCAAGCAACTTTGTCTTCGTCATACTTCTGACGAGAATCCTTCAAAGATTGGGATAATCCAGTAAAGCCTCCTCTACACCTCCCGAGGAGATTGACGACTTGATGGCTTCGTCTTTCTTCAGAATAGTATTAAAGCATGTTACCAACTGGAAAAAGAAAATAACTGTAAGTCAGTGCAAGGACATAACATTGAAAAATGAAAGTTTAAAATAATAATACTTACAGAGGCAATATGTTGAGCTGCCAAGGTAATAACCCTCTCTCGAGAAAGATTTTCTTCAACACCTTGGATCTCGGGGATAATCCAAGACTTCACCGAGCTCATGGCAGAGCTCGGAGCAACAAAAGTGGGAACACCACTTCCAGTAGTTAGAGGCTCAAAGATGGATTCATCCAAATTGTCCGAGGAGCTTTTCTTTAACTTCCTCATAGGAGAAGGAACATTCTCAACCAAGGATGTCATCTTAGTCGGTGATATAACTACAACCTCGCTTGGAGGGGAAACATCTCCAATCTTTCTTGGAGCCACAGGGGGCTTCTCGGCAACCTTCTTAGTAGCCGCTGGAGGAGGCGCATCAATTTGTCTTGTCCCTTCTTCTGGGACATCCTGCTTACTTTTCTTTGCCTCTCCAGCAGTAGAGGTAGACTTATCAAAGATGGCATGAGCTCTTATTCTTTTCATTCTGTCACTGAGAGGAATATGCGATTCAGGAGAAGAGCCTTCAGAAACTGGTGCTGGTTCTATGTTACTTATCACTGAACGAGCAGTGAAAGACGAGGTGTAACTCTTGTACTACAACAAGTACGAGGCTGATCTGATATGTTCGTCAACAATAGTTTGATGCAAACCCCAGATAAGTTTCAGATGCTTTAAATTAACTTTTGTCTCCTTTGGAGACCTTCTTTTGCTGTCAACTGCAAATAAATAAAAATCAAAATATCAGTGACGCATTTTATCGAATATAAAGAAAACATGATTTCAAAAAACTAAATAAAATAAAAATAACCTATCCCATTGCCATAGGGAGGGCATCTAGGACCCTGATATACATCATTTTCAGTTAATGGAGAATGTTGCCAATTTTTCATAACAACCCCATGCTCGAAGTAATCCCTGTTGGCATCTGGGAGATTGACAACTAAAGCCCTATTTAAAAACCTAGTTTTCAAATAAAAAGTACTATCACTGACATCCCATTTATAGCAAAACATAATTTCTGGAATTCCTAAATGGGTTCCATGAATCTGATTTAACATATGGACTCCATTAACTATTCTCTATGTATTGGGGGCTATTTTTGCAGGAACAACGTCAAAATATTGACAGAATTCCAGACACAAGGGGTTTGGAGGAAAAGAAAAGCCACATTCGGCCACAAAGAGACTGGGGAACCAATGTCTCTCAGCCAAACGAAAATAATCAGAAGGCTCAGAAAGCTCCTCCAAAATGACCCAAGAAGGAATTGAAAACTCAGAACGAAATTTGTCAAGAGATTCAACGACGTAAACCATGATGAACAAAAGAAATAAAAGAGAAGGAAGAAGATCTTACAAGAAAAAGATGAATCAGGCGACAACGAACAATGGAAGAAACGAACGCACAAGACAGAGAAGAAGTGAAGAAATTCTAAGATGCAAAATTTGAAAAAGTAAAAGACAACCGACTTTTCTGAAACGTTTAAATACTTTGCCTCAGGAATGAAGAAAAACAATGATTACCAGGAAAGACGATTGCGTATCCGGCGGCTAAAAAGAAGAAAAAGGCATGAAACACGAAGCGGTTATTGAAATTCGAAAAGCCTGATACTCTGTACTCAAAAAAGGGGTTATAAGCAACGAATGTTTGTCTAAAATCCATAAATTTTAGGCAGCGTAATGTTCCATACTTTTCTTCAACATCCAACTACGAAACATTGGGGGCTTCTGTTGATACCAAATTTATTCTGCTGGCGTTGACCAATTATGTGGAGACACGTGTCGATTTACATGGCACTCGTAAACATTTTTGAACAACACACTGACTCCGAGGACCTCAACCTCCCCGACCAACTCAGACGCTCCGAGCAACAAGTGTTCTTCGAGGAACTCTACTGTATCGAGCAAATCATATATACCGAGCGATTTAGGCGGTCCGATCAGCTTAGGTGGTCCGAGCTGCATCTCGTACAAAGCATTTATAACCGAATAATTAAGAGGATTGAATGCGCATTAAATGCTGATTATTATCATACAGATGTACACGCCTATTAGACAGCTATGAAATATTCTCTCACATGTACAGCCTCAAGGCTATAAATACATTGCAACCTCCTCATTAGCAGGGGACGGCGAATTTCTTGGTAAATCCATTATCGAGAATTCTGCAAACAGTCAGCAATAACAAAATAGTGGACGTAGGCCATTCCTTAAAGGCTGTACCACTTTAAAATTCTTTTGTCTTATTTATTTTTATTTGTGATTTAAAAAGTAGAGATAATCCAATTTTTTACATCAACATATATTATGACGTTTTTTTGTAGCAGATATGATAGGTTTGAGAAAAAAAGTCATATAAAACTATTACATAATATGACACTTTTTATGGGTATTAATTATGACACCCAAACTTATGACATTTTTTATTGTAAAATAAAGTGTCATAGAATGCATTTTATGACACTTAAAAAATATCATAAAAAGGACTAAGTCCCTATTTACGGTAGTTGATGTTGAAATTTGTGAAGCCCATTTATAATAAGAATGCATAGAAAATGATTTTGTAAATTAAATGGTCTAGTTTTTGTAAATATTAAACGATTAGGATGTAAATTGATTAAGATTTAAAGAATGTGCCTTATGAATTTTGAGATTTGAAATAGGAGTTACGAGAATCCTTTTCCCATGAAATTTTTAATAGGAATTACCTATATTTATCTTGGGACACTTGAAAATTATTGGAAAATTATTTTGACCCCACATGAATATGTATTATTTATTAGGTTAAGATATTGAAATTGAGACTTTATGGATTAGGTTATTCTACATGTGACTTGAAAATAACAAATATTAGGTAAAAGGGAATATTATCCTAGATTATAACTATATATGTGTAAATTGAGGGGAGTACTATTTAGACCTATGTCATTGGTATTTAGACTTGGATCTTAGTCAGAGTTGTTATTGAAGAAGCTATGTTGTAGGTTATTGATGTTATTATAGGCGTATTAGTTATTGATTATTTTGATGCCATTGAGTGTTAATAGGATATTTGTTATGCTATTGTGATAAGAATGGTGTTGTTGGGCTAGATGTTGTATATATGATTTGTGGATTTGTCCGTTATTCTTATTTGTCGATGTGAATGCGATAGGATAATAGTTGTCGTTGGTGAAAATTTGTTATTAAATAAGAGTTATGATTATGTGGAGTATGTTGATAGATATATACTGTTTACGAGATGGCTCAGACCTTTGGTATTATTTATATTTGAGATTTGGGGTTATGATAATTGGCAGGAGATGATGTTGGAGGTTATTTGTATTAACATCAAGAGGTGAATTGAGGCTTTAAAATAATAGTCACTATTTATGATGATTGTTTGGGAACATATGAGGTGCTTATGTAATCAAAGAGTGTTCTAGGAGTTTCATGTGAGTGATGTGTGTTTTAGATTTATTGGAGTTAAGGATGTATATAAAAGGTTAGGTTTAGTGTTTATCCACTCTCAACAACTATCTAATCTAGAAAAATTTTATTGGGGGTTTCCTTGTTTGGGTGTTATGTTTTGGACATCCCACGCATGGAGCCTATAGAAGTTTGGAGTTTAGGATTAGTAAGTCTTGTACGTAATTCTAATAGTAGGGTTATGGGTAATGGGTAAATGGTTATTGAAAGGTGTGACTTATGAGTAGACTTTATTTATGAGTGATGAGATGTTGAGGAATGTGTTAACTGCCTTAAAAATAAATGAGGGAATAATATTTAAGTGAGCCTTTTGTGGTTTTTTATAATATGTGATTGATAATTAGAGTCGAGTGCCTTAGTACATAAAATGTTGGTTTAGTAGTTTGTTTACTATCGATGAATGTCTAATATATGTTGGAGCGTATTGGGGGATTAATTTTGGATTTCATTTATGAGATGTCCCACGCATGGAGTTTATAGAAGGATAGGAGTTGGGAGTTTAGGAGGTATAAATTGAGTAGTGGTTAATATGTAACTATTTAGTTGATATATTATCATTATAGTTTCTTAACAACCACCAAACCTAGAAAAAAGTGTCTTTAGGGTGCTTGGATTTTATTTATGAGACTTCCCATGCATGGAGTCGATGGAACGTTGGAAGTTAGGAGTTTCAGATGTTTTAAATTTCATGTAGAAAGTTAAGTTGGGTGTCTTTATAGGTATTGGGTATATTGTTGACTGGTTATAGTGTTATCATACATTCATGGACTATAGGTAATGGTTATCGATGTTTTTGCATTGATATTGGTTTGGTTCTAGTGTCAATTGGATATGGATATATTGTTTGTTTAGGACCTATAAGTTTGGTGATAATAACGGTTTAAATGGATTTGGCATATGAGTATGTGCGGGGTTATGAGTGAGACCGATTGGATATGTTATGAGATAAATGTGGTTATCTATGTTGGACATGGGTGTAGATATTTATGTAATGGTAATGGTATTATATTACATAATGCTCAAGCTCGTGGGAGAGGTCGACTGATTAAAATTATGAAAGTAATATACGGGGGTGTATGATAATATGTTCGGGGTCATGAGAGAGGTCCATTTATTATAATAAAGGTAATGAGATAAAGATGGCATAAATGAGATAAGAAAAAGATAATTGGTTAGTGTTTGCTTAAATGTAAAAATTGATAAGGGGGATTGGCTTAAATAGAAATGAAATATAAAACACTATGATTGAATGAAAGTGGATTGATGTAATTATAAAAACATGTAACTAAAAGACGGACGAAAGGCTTTTGACTATATTTTGAGTTGAACATTATGCGGTTATTTGTATATGTTGATAAACCGGTAGTTGATATGGATCACCTTTATAAAAAAACATGTTAATAATATTGATGTACGAGTAGCTATTTGTGAATGTTCCACTATTATATGGCTAGTTGTCAATTTTTTTTAGTAACAGGATAATTCTTTAAATGTCTCATATATATGTTGCATGTTAAGACTTATATGTTTTATTATAAATTTTTTTATAGTCTAATGTTTGGGCTTTATCATCCATGATATTAAAATATGCGGGTTGTTACACCTAATTTAACTAATATTTGTTCCGTTTGTTTATCAAGAGCATAGACAAATAACTCCAATTCTTCATGTGCGGGAATAGATAATTTTTGTGACACCCTGCATAACTAAATACCGGGTGATCATTCCTTTATTAAATTAAAACAGGTTTCTCATTTGGTTCATTCTTAGCATCACTTTCAAAAACTTTTTAACTACTAACCACCTATGTCAAATTAAGTTGGTGCCAAATTTTATCTTTCATTTTAATTTCACAACATGGGGATAAAAATAAATTAATTAAACCATCCACACAAGTAAAGGTATGAACCATCGACTCCCAGAATAAAATAAAATACAATCCTAAGTAAAATAAAACTTAATCTCAACCATGTCTGATAAATCAACTATAGTACTAAATAATCTGAAGGAGGCGACATGCCCAAATGAAATACTGAAATAAAACTCCTATCTAGAAGTGAATTAGACACGGTTGATATTCGGATTAAAATAACAATGGATGCCAAGTTATCAATTATCTACGAGTGATAAATAAAGGAACAAGGAAATGAAGTAAGCAATCTGTGACCCATAATCAAAGGACCCCTGTTGGTGTAAGGCAGCTGGTGCTGTTAGGCAACTACTTATGCTGCTGTTGTTAGATAGGTTTTCAACATTGATAAGCCAATTTGTCCTGTAATGACTTGAAAATATGATCGCATATCTTTATTACATCTAAAAGATTACTTATTGAGCTCCAGATTACCAAAATTGAAAGTTCTTTTGTATATTTTGGAAATTTAAAAAGATATGATCCAAAATACCTCCAAAACATAAAAAACTCTAGTTGCCTTAGACAAAACCATTATAGAATCTTATGAGAAATGGGTTCGATTAATGTAACCTATGTGATCAAGTTCCATCAAATAATTCACCTGATGTTGATAAAAAACAAAAAACGTCACATATGCATGAAGTATATAAATCATAACAATAATTAGGATTTGGGAAACTATATAATGAGTTTATGTTATTTGAATCATATTACATAATTGGTAATGAATTGATGATTCAAATTTTATGATTTAGATTCTTCTTCTTATTGCTATATATTGCAAAGAAAAGTTAGTTTATTGTGGTTATTAAAAATCAAGCGTTGAATGTCTTATGCAACAATTGACATAAGAAGTTTATGTTGGCATTATGTCTTATGCAACTTTTCGTACATTGAATGTCTTATGAAACATTGGATGTCTTATGAAACTTTTCATAACATTGTGAACGAATCAAAATAAAGAACAATTGACAAAAACAATGAATATTAAGAAGAGCTAGTTTTCTTACCATTGTACACATGCTCCCTTGTCTGTAGAACAAGGAGCATGTGTAAAAACCAGGTGGCCGACACAAATCATGTCGTACATACGACTGCATATCTACTTGTTAAACCTTTTGCTAACACCTCAAATAGAATACCAAATTCGTGGATAACTCAAAAAAATGCGACTTTTTTCTCCCAGACCGCAATAGCCTTCTCCTCTTCCTGTAGAATGGATGTTGACAATAATAGAAGATCAATATCGTAGCATCAAATATTTTTAGTACCATAATGTAGAAAAATAAATGTGATTAATGCAATAACAAATATTATTATAGGACAACACAATGATGTAAATGAAATAATAAGGATAATCATGAACAAATATCAATAATACATGGATTTAGTTTTTGATTCCCTCAGTGTAGATATAGAAATCAGAGTGTGGTGGTTTTGACTTTGGGATGTGGTCCTCACTCTGCAAAAATAACTATCATTGTTTGTAATATAACTACAATTTGTAAATATACTATGAAATATGTGAGTCTATACACAATATGTATGTATTATGTAATGTAATAGTTATAGCATACATAGTGATAGATGTATTGGTAGAGTGGGAACATATATTTAAAGGAAAAATCATCATGGACTTGCACCCACCCTATTTTCTTAAGCACAGGGGACCAAACCCTGAGTGTGTAAAGTGTTAATACCTGAAGCGAGTCATTGCTTCGTGAATGTCCCCAGGCATGTTGTTAAGTTGTCCCTTACACATTAGGGACTTTTAATTTTTGTCAAGTCCTACACATTTAAGAAGAAAAGATCGAGCAAGCGGCTTGCTATAAGAAGAGAACCTTCCTTGGAGGGCCAAAATTGTCTCAGTAGCCGCTACTTGAGAAGTAGGGAAGTCTGAATTTTCGACAAGGACACATTTTATCTCAAAAGGTGGTGATATTTTTTTTTTATCACAGAATGTCACCTTTACTGAGAAATTTTTCATGACAAAGTGTCAATGTCAACTTTTAATGAAACTTGGATGGAAAATGAGCTAAAGTTCAATGAAACATAATGAGGTATCTTACATTAAATATACTATTTAGTAAGATATCAAAGTCTAAATCACCCAATGAATTATTTGTATGGTTGTGAGACACGCACGTACAGATACATCCTACATCCTACATACACACACGCATAGATATATCAGGAAGGTGTACATTGTACTAAAACTCCATCTTTAATTAGTGGTCCCTTATAAGGAGCCAAGTGAGTTACACCATTATGTAAAAATAGCTCTCTTGAATATTAGGTAACCTAGAAATCAAGCATTATGTAAGCACCTGGGCCCATTATATAAGACCATGTTGTTTCATCCACATAGTCTGATTGTTTCCATTGCAAAAATATTACAGGGATATTTGAAAGCCTATTGTTGTTTTTGAATCTCAGGCACAAGTGAAACTTAAGTGTTTGATGAGCAAAGTCCATCAATAAATGACTACTTCGTTGTGGTAAATAAACTGTACGTCTTAGTTCTGTATAGAGTTGAATCCAATTAATTCAATTCAATATATAGATTTGCATCCAATTAATCCAATTAATTCAATTCAGCATTAATTCCATTTAGCTTGTTAAGTGCACATGTTGCCCGAAATAGGCCAACTGTTATTCGACATGTACTAGCTTTATACAAGGGACGTGACATAGGCAAAGAGTTCATTGAACATTAAAATTGAAAATAAAATGAAAAATTAATAACTAAATGTAAAATTAGAAAATATAGTTATTAGTGCCCAACATAAATTAAAGAAACCTTTCTTTAAGTGATCCATAATCGAGTCCCCGAATGCTCATTTTACTGAAGCTATAATCATCATCCATGACAAAAATATTTGATGCAAAGAAACAAAATATATGATAATAATATTTTATCCCAACACCATAAAAGCAAATATAATATGCATACAAGCAAAACAAAGATAGCAGTTATATTGTCAGAAGTGATAGTTACTTTTACACTCAGGACTATAAAAGTGGATGCAATAACTAATTAGCACCAAGAAAACTATTTTAACGATGTAAGTGCTCCATGTTCATCAAACACAATACCACAAAAATAACAAAAGTTAACTCAATGGCATCATTCGTTGGTGTCACCAATGGGAGGACAAAGGTCATCGAGCCAATATAGAATTTCATTTTTACTAACATCTCCCATATTTCATTTAAATGAACGAATATATCATCTATAGTAACATGCCCTTTCCCATTCCGACAACGTCTACAGGGACATGAATGTTTAGCATTCGAACTACTATTACGTACATACTGTAGAAACTGTAACACCCCATCTCTGTACGCATCGTTCTTGATGTTTTTATCGATTATCCACTCTTTGTTGATCCCTGACGACATCCTGATAAGTTTAAAGAACACACTTTATAAAATAAATGCTTGTTGTAGATATATTTAAGTTTTTATTCAAGTTTAAATATGTATAAATTTTACCTCCTATATTTCCCCCATCTCCTCTACAGGGAAAAGGGTCATATCCCATTCGAAAATGCATATTTTGTATTGTGCATAATGTCTCATGCCATGTCCTAATCTGGAAAAAATTTCCTTCATCTCCCTACAGCTCTTCAAGTACACAACTTAAATTAGGAGTGTTTATGTGTTACTTAAGTTTTTCAACCAAGAAAACACAAGACAATACATCAATATAGTATGAACCCAAAGAACATAAAGAGATACCAATGAATTTTTCAAAATAGGACATACATAAACACTGTGTACAATACAGACTTTTGCATTTCCAAACAGTAAAAAAATGGGACAATTTAAGAGTTATTACCGCAGTCGCAATGAGACCCATTGAACGGGTCTAAGGGTTTTCTACATGTATAACATTATTATTGAATGTTTAGCATTAATATCTACTTACAATTTAAATAGTTTTTTTTTTACTTTTTCTTAAATTTTCATCACAATATCTCATTTATCTAGAATTTAATTGGTGGGGGTGTCTACTTACTATTTAAATAGGATTTTTTTTACATTATTATTGAATTTTTAGCACTTAAATTTTCTTAAAACTCCATAATTTATACGAATCAGAAAAAATATGCCTTTTAAATAAAAGGGTAAGAACATAAAAACACATATTACTACTAAGAGATCCCAAGATCCATCCAGAAACCAATGATTTTTCTTTTTTCATTATCAACAAATAAATAATTAATTAATTAAATATACTTACAAATTAATTCACCAAATAAAAGTGCTAACAGTAAAGTAACAAGTATGCTAAAAAAATATACACATATCTACATAAATTTTACAATCTAATTTAGTTAACATAAAAGTTAACTCTCAAATAAAATCAGATCTAAAAATATACCAATAATGACTTTGTTTAATAAAAGGTTCTAGACAAGAAGAATGTCTCAGTTCAATGATAAATCTAAAACAACAATGTTTTGACAAATAGACCGACTTAGCACAAAAATATATGTATCAAAACAAGATGTAGCAGGGTTAATCGAGAAATCATACCAGAAAATGAACATGCCAAAATTCAAAACTAGGTTTCGTTTCACCCTTGGATTTTTTTTGACAGAAAACAAACGCGCCAAAGATCAAAATCGGGTTGCGTTTCACCCTGTGCTTTCTTAAATCCGTGTAGAAGAAATCTCAGACCGTGTAAAACAAAAACTCAGATCGAGTTACCATTCGTAAATAGAGAATGATGTGTAAGACCCTAAACTTGTGATTAGAGAGACGACCGGAGAATTATAGTACATGGAGAGACGAATGACAGAGTTTACCAAAAAGTGAGAGAGAAAGAGCCAAGCGGGATGGTTAGAAAATGCGAGGGGTGAGTGAGCGGGAGACTCCAAAGTGATTAAGTGAAATTGTTTAGAGCATTTTATATTTTAGTCAAGTGTAATTAATTTTGGCACATCTAAAAACAGTGCCAAATTTTGTCACTCGTTTAAAGTGTGCTAGATTGTCATTAAACCGTGCCGGAATTTGGCACAGTTTAAAACTGTGCTAGATTTTTAATATCAGGGTGTGCCAAATTGATTTTTTGGGTATAGTGACACCTAAAAGGTTTTGTAAAATATATTTTTTCAAGGGTTGGAACCTAAAACATTTGAAAAACATTTAGCAAGTATTTATCACAGTTCAAAAATCAATTATTAGATACACATGTTAGGTTCACGTACACTCTCTTGAGTTTCCTCACCTCTCAACTATACTACACGCCTAATGTTTTTTACTAAGCCCACCTAGCCATACTGCCCAAGCTAACTAGACATAGGTATCTTACTGACTATCGACACGTTTAAATCCCCGTACTACCCATATAGTACGCTATCGGAATTAACATTTCTCGTATGTTATTAGCATCTTAAGTAATAGTTTACATATGTTATCATTTAATCATTTAATTAAGTTTCTCTACTTAATTTACTTTTTAGATATACATTATCTAACTGTCTACTATCACACATAAGTAGAATAATCATACTACTATATATGTTACATGCTAATATATAAAACTATGGAATCTCTTACGATGACCACCGTTGATACAGGCATACTCTTCTATCAAGTCTATGTATCTATCATACTAAATTAAGGAATATCGATTTGGCATTTCTCCTCGGACCCAAAATGAGTCAGCACATAGTGGAGGCGAACATTGTTCTAAGCCTTTGGGCTATGCACATACCTAGTGTACCCAAATGACCTGCACATAGTGAGCCGCCCTAAGTTCTATATTCTGGGGCATAAATCCAGACCTCACTGGAATCGTCAAGGTGGGATCGACCACTACGCGGGAACCTCCGTGATAGCAAGCAGCGTAAGTATGCTTATATTTAACACCAGTCACATAATAGGTTTTCACACAACATATATATACATATATATATATATATATATATATATATATTCAGTAGGTATAGACACAACCCAACATCAAAATTCGTACGTAGTGTATATCACTCGAATACTTACCGTACTATCAATTTACGATATATAACTCACTATCATATTAAATCGGGTACTATTCTTTAATCGAAGGTTATTACTTCCCCCTTAAGTATTTTCAGTAGTTATTTCACTTATACTCTACTGGTCTACATAATAAGTTCACCCGTAATCAACGTGGCTCATTCTCATTCTCTTGAATTCATTACGTTAATATTCAGGCCCAATTAATCTTAGCCGTAATGCTCTCATTAATGACTAAGTTCCAATCCTATCAAGGCCTACTATAACTCATAATATCCCACATTATGTTTTAAAGATTTTTCATAAGTGTTCCCATTAAGTCTACACAAGATTATGGTTCAAATAGGGAAAATCTCACAAATCGGGGCAAACCAAATTGATTCGCCCAAAGGCCGAATCAATTCGCCTTACTGAATAGATTTTCCCTTGGGCCGAATCGATTCAAAATGTAGCAGGTCTTCTTCTTCATTCAATTGTTGTGTTTTTAACCTTTTTTTTCAACACAACTTTCATGATTCTTCACCAAACTTACAACCAATATTCTCAAACATTATATACGTGTATTAGGATGATTTACAATGTGAATATAACATCAAAACATAAAGAATTCTATTTACGAACAGATCAAACCCTTTATTCAATAAAAAAATGAGATTTTTGTGTTCTTCATTCATACTCATCATAAAACCCAGATTTTTCCCATCTAAAATATCACATAATATCTCGTCTCGTATCCTCTACATATATGGATTCAGTCTACATGAAATCCTACCCAAAACATGAATTCTAATCACTTTAAATTCCAAAAACATCATATAATCAATATGTTTAAACCCTACACTACATGGGTATTATAACTTCAATGAAAATTGTAAGATAAACACTTGCCTTAGATCAGTAAACCTGATTTCATGATTTGATGATGGATTTTTTTGTCTTCCCTTCCAATCCATAATCCAAGGTTGATGGTGGTGCAAGAATAAGGTGGAGAGCTTCAAGAATCCTCTTTAAATATCCAAAAATGCTCTCTCTTTCTTATGTAATGGCCTATTTTGGTTTTCTATTCTTCTAACCCTTGCCTCTCCTAACTATAAGATGATATAGGCTTTAGAAATTCGTATCTTTCTTAACCATAGGATACCAAATGACTGGAATGCCCTCATACGGTGCCGATTTGGTCTAAAATTGACCTAAATAATACCTCTGAGTATACTATTCCGATCATTTTGACCCTTTCAAAATCAACCGTGACCTCGAAATCACCATCCTAGTTACTCTAAAATAATTTCCTATCTCGACCTCATATAGTCCACACTCGACCCCTAGTTGAGATATCTTATCATAATGTCACTGTCACTCATTATGGCGTAAAATAATCATTTACTACTCACGTAGTAATTATATTCAGTAAAAATTAATCATTATCTCTTCGATTAATATTTTAATCAACACGTACTATTTAATTTCATTAAATTACATGACACGTGTAATTTAGAATTATCCCAATTAATTCCCAAATTATACCCATTAATCTCTGAATTAATTAAGTTCAAAGTACGCAGAAATACGGGGTATTACATACTTTCCCCTTACAAAGGAATTTCGTCCCCGAAATTAGGACATATCTGTGGTGAATAACTCTAGATACTGCTCACGCATGTCATCCTCCTGCTCCCATGTCGACTCATCAATATTGTGGTGTCCCCACTGAACTCGTACTAATGGTACCACCTAGGATCGGAACTTACGCTCACTACGATCTAGAATAGCCACGGGTCTCTCTTCATATGAGATATATGGTTGTAAGTCGATCTCCTCTAAAGGAACGTGCCAAAAATCTCTCTCACTCCTCTGATATCTCTTTAGAGATGAAACGTGGAATACATCGTGAATTTATTGAAGGTGCTTTGGTAAGCCTAGCATGTACGCAATTGGTCCCATGCACTCTATAATAGGGAAAGGACCCACATATCTCGGTGCCAACTTCCCTTTCTTTCCAAACCACATGACTCCGTTGATTGGAGATACTCATACTAACACCTGATCACCAATCTACAACTCCACGTGTTTCTTGTATGCATCAGCATAACTCTTCTGTCTTTCCTAAGCGATTCGAACGCATCCTCGAATTAGTTCAACTTTGGAAGTCATCTCCTGAATCATTTTTAGCCATAATAATTTGTTACCCCCACCTCTAACCAATAAGCAGGCGAACGACAGGGGTTACCATAAAGTGCCTCCAATAGTGCCATATCAATAGTGAACTGGTAGGAGTTATTATACACAAAATCTGGCAATGGAAAGTACCACTCCCATCCTTTACCAAAATCAAGTATGCACATCCTCACCATATCCTCTAGCATCTGATTAACCCTTTCAGTTTGTCCATCTATCTGCGAATGGTATGTTGTACTCAACCGCAAGTCTGTACCCATAGCCTCCTAAAAGTTCTGCCAGAAATGGGACACAAATATCTTATCCTTATCCAATACGAAGTTAATCGGTATCCCATGCCAGTTAACTATCTCTACAATGAACATCTGTGCATACTGACTCGTCTCATAATCCGTACGAACCGTAAGAAAATGGGCCACCTTAGTCAACTGATCCACTATTACCCAAATGGAGTCGTGACCTCTCTACGATGTGGGAAACCCAGTAATGAAATCCATAGAGATCCTCTCCCACTCCTACATGGGAATCTCTAGCGCCTGAAGCATCCTTAAAGGTCTCTGGTCGTCTACCTTAACAAGTTGACAAATAATAAACTTCGAGAAAAACTCTGCAATGTCCCACTTCATCCCCGACCACCAATACTTCCTCCTTATATCATGGTACATCTTATCCCCACTAGGATGTATTGTAAATCTCAAACTGTGAGACTCGGTTATCCCCGCATGCCTTAAGTACTCATCCTCTAGCACAATTAGTCTCCTATTAAAGTGAAAGCCTAGGACTTTGGTCCCTCGGGTAATAACTGGCATACCCTGTCCATAAAAAAATGATCCTCTGCCTAAGTTTTCATTACCCGCATAATAATCTCGGGAGTGATAGCTAACACCAACATTCAAGCTCTAGCGATCTCATTGTCATATCGAAGCTCAGTCCACTTAGCTTTCAAGACCTCTGCTAACTCCCCCGTAGGTCATCGGCTCCATGCGTCTGCCACCATGTTAGCCTTACCAGGATGATATTGAATGTCAAACTCGTAATACTTTATGAACTCTAACCACCGTCTCTATCTCATATTCAGATCCTTCTATGTGAAGAGATACTGAAGTGATTTGTGGTCTGTGAACAACGTAAACTTCTCTCCCAGAAGATAGTTCATCTATATCCTCAAAGAAAACACAACCCCTACCAATTCTAAGTCATGTGTGGCGTAATTCTTCTCGTGGGGCTTAAGATTTTGAAACGCATAAGCAATAGCGCTCTCCTCCTGCTGAAATACACTCCAAGTCTCTACAAGGATGCATCGGTATAGACCCGGTACTAAATCCTCCCCTAGGTAAAGCAAGTACAGGTGCTGATATAAATTTTTCCTTTAGATCATCGAAAGAAAACTGATAGTGGTCACTCCATACAAACGGTACCCCCTTGCGAGTTAGGTTCATCAACGGGCCCTTAATCTTTTATAATCCGTTAATGAGGCGACGATAATAATCGACCAACCCCAAAAAGCTATAAATTTTGGTCGGTGTCGTGGGTTGTCTCCACTCCCTCGCTGCCGATACCTTACTCGGATCAACAACAATGACCTTTTCGAGCACAACAAGGCCTAGAAATTTCACCTCTTGTAGCCAAAACCCAAACTACCTGAATTTGGCATACAACTGATGGTCTCATAGCATCTGTAGAACTATTCACAGATGATCTGCATGCTCATCCCCTGAACGAGAGTATATCAGGATGTCGTATATAAACGCGATTGTGAACTGGTATATAAACTCCCTAAAAACTGTGTTCATAAGATCTATGAACACTACTAGCACATTTGTGAGCCCAAACGACATCACCCTAAACTTGTACGAACCATACTGCGATAAGAAAGTAGCCTTAGGAAGGTCCTCATCTCGAATGCACAACCGATAATACCTCGATCTCAGATCAATCTTGGAGAAGAACGCGGCTCCCCTCAACGGGTCAAATAGGTCATCGACCCTTGGCAACATATACTTATTCTGTATCGTGGCCTTGTTCAGCTCCCTATAGTCTACACATAAGTGAAGCGAACCATCCCTCTTATTTATGAATAACACTGGTGCACCCCACGGCGATGTACTCCGCCGAATGAAACCTTATCCCAGGATCTGCTGAATCTTCTCTCTCAACTCCCGCATCTCTGAAGGAGCCATGGGATATGGTGCTCGAGTAATTGGTCTTGAACTTGATGCTATGTTAATAACAAACTCAATCTACCGATTGGGTGGCACTTCGGGTATTTCCTGGAACACGTCCTCAAAATCCCTAACTATTGGATTTGAGTCCAAAGAGACAACCACCTCATGTAAGGTCTCCTCCTCAATATAATATAGGTGTGTACGCGACCCTCCATCGAGAAGAGGCATCGCCATCGAGAACATATCCTGACCTAGAATGGAAAACACATTGGTCCTCTCATAGCAATCTACCATCGCCCTGTAACCCGCCAAGGAATCCATACCCAAAATCACATCGTACTCCCGCATATCTAACAGTAGAAGTTATACTTCTATACTCAATCTCCCAATAATGATATCAAATCCTCTACAATCGAATTTATAAGTGTTCCATTACCCATCGATGACTTTGCACACATAAGGAGACTGTCGGTTATCTCTAATAGGTCGGTTGCTCATGCAAATCTCATAGAAATAAATGAGTTTGACACCCATGTATCAAAACGAATCCTACCATTAAGACCATAAATAGGTAATGTACCCGTAACTTCTAGTGGTGCCTATGGTGCTAGTGGCATGGATACATCTCGGACATTATACAAAGGCCCGTAGTTCATCTGCCCAATGACTGTTATGGGGTTGGTGGTGCTGGTGTTGTAGGAGGTAACGGAGCCTATTGCCCCTGTTGTGCCTTGCCCTGTTGTGGGCAATATCTCCTCTTGTGGCCCTATTGGCCATATATGAAGCACTTCTACGAGAAATCCCTCTGCCTTTAGACCTATTGGCCCTGGTAACCCCGACCCCAGGGAACTTGTTGCTGCTGATTAGGACCCTGTTGACCCTACTTGAAACCCTGTCCCTCAGGTCTGTACCCTTCTAGCCTAAATCGCTTGGCCTGATCCCCCTATCGGGAATCCTGACCCTGACGTCTCATTAACTGCAGCTACGGTGCCCCACTGGTACTGCTTCCTCTTAATTGTCCTTGCTGACTTACCTCACTCTCCCTCTTACTTGCCTTAATATGGAAGTAGTGGTCCTAGCAATGCAGTAGTGCAACACTGGAAACTTCTGTATAAGTTTGTAATGTTGGGTTTCCAAGAAAATGTTGCCTAGTCTTCCAATTCATCCCATCCATGAACATCAATTTCTTCTTTTCTTTGGTGTTCACCTCGTCTAGAACAAAATTCCCCAAGCGTGTGAACTCTTCCTCGTAATCAGCCACCGTACGGTCTTCCTGAGTCACATCATTAAATTTCTTTCTCATCTATGTCTGCACCATTGAAGGAAAGTATTTAGGATGAAACCTCTCCCAGAACTAGATACTCGGCATCGTGTCTCTCTCCTATGAAGTGGTAACGGACTCCCACCATTGCAGTGCAACTCCCACAAGCCTTAATGTGGTAAGCATTTTCTTTTGAGTGTCGCTGCACTCAATCATCCTAAGATGGCATTGTAGGTCCTTCTTCCACTGGCATACTACTATGACATATGAGCTCCCCTGGAACTCCTGTGGGTGGCCTTTCTGGAAAGCCTCCCTAACTATCTGCCAAGAAAATGGTCCCGGCTATGCCTGGATCACTGGTGCCACCTACGATTGTGGCTGGGGCTGAGGGAAGTGAACGTCCATGGCGGTCATAGCTGCATATACTGCCTGGGACACTATCTCAACTACTTGCGCAGTCGTCACTATCCCTGGTAGTGGATGGGCCACTATCTCATTTGGTTCATTCTTAGCATCACTATCAAAAATGTTTTAATTACTAACCACCTATATCAAATTAAGTCGGTGCCAAATTTTATCTTTCATTTAATATCACAACATGAGGACAAAAATAAATTAACTAAACCATCCACACAAGTAAACGTGAGGTCACATGACAAATATATAAGTAAGCAATACCGAATAAACCATCGGCTCCCAGAATAAAACAAAATAAAATACTAAGTAAAATAAAACTAAATCTCAACCAAGTCTGATAAATCAACTACATGAGTTGTATAGACGCTTCAGATTTATTCTAAAAGGTTTTGGAAAATATATTTTTGCAAGGGTTAGAACCTAAAACAATTGAAAAACATTTAGGAAGTATTTAACACAGCTAAAAAATCAGTTATTATATACACATGTTTGGTTCACGTACATTCTCTTGAGTTTCCTGAACTCTCAACTATAGTGCATGACTAACGTTTTCTACTTAGCCCACCTAGCCGTACTACCCAAGATAACTAGACATAAGTATCTAACTGTCTATCGACACATTTAAATCCTTTTATCGCCCATACAATACGCTATTCAAATTAACATTTTTCGTATGTTATGAGCTTCGTAAGTAACATTTCACATATGTTATCATTGAATCATTTAATGAAGTTTCTCTACTTAATTTACTTTTTAGATATACACTGTCAAACTATATACTATCACATGTAAGTAGAATATTTATACTGTTATATATTTTATAGACTAATATATACAACTACAGTGTCTCTTAGGATTACCAAAGTTGATACAGTCATACTCTGCTATCAAGTCCATGTATCTCTCATACCAAATTAAGGATTATTGGTTTGGCATGTCTCCTTGAACCCAAAATCAATCAACACACAATGGAGGTGAGCATCGTTATAAGACTTTGGGCTACGCACATACCTAACATACCCAAATGACTTTTCAGTCCCACTAATACATGACACATAGTGAGCCGCCCCAAGTTCTATGTTCTGGGGAAAAATCCAGACCTCACCGAAATCGTCAAGGTGGGATAGCCACTACCCGGGAACCTCCGTGATAGCCGCGTAGGTATGCTAACATTTAACACCACTCATATAATAGGTATTCAAACAACATATATATATATATATATATATAGTAGGAATACACACAACCCAACATCAAAATCTGTATGTAGTGTATATCACTCGAATACTTACCGTACTATCAATTTACGATTTATAACTCACTATCGTATTAAATCGGATACTATTATTTAACCGAAGGGTCATAGTTCCCCCTTAAGTATTTTCAGTAGTTATTGCACTCATACGCTACTAGTCTACATAATAAGTTCACCCGTAATCACGGTGGCCCGTTATCATTCTCTAGAATTCATTGCATTAATATTTAAGTTCGATTATTCTTAGTCGTAATTCTCTCATTCATGACTAAGTTCCAATCCTACCAAGGCCTACTATAACGCATAATATCCCTCATTATATTTTAAAGATGTTTCATAAGTGTTCCCATTAAGTCTACACAAGATTAAAGTTCAAATAGGGAAAATCTCACAAATCTAGGCAAACCGAATTGATTCGCCCAAAGGTCGAATTGATTCGCCCAAAGGTCGAATTGATTTTCCTCACCGAATCGATTCACCCTTGGGCCGAATAGATTTGAAATCTAAGAGGTCATTTTCTTCATTCAGTTCTTCCATTTTCACCATTTTTATTTAACACAACTTTCATGATTCTTCACCAAACTTACAACCAATATTCCCAAACATTATATACATGTATTAGGATGATTTACAATGTGAATATAACATCAAAACATCACGAATTATATTTAAGAATAGAACAAACCCTTTATTCATCAAAAACCTTAGATTTTTTATTCTTCATTCATACTCATAAAAAAACCCAGATTTTTCCCATCTAAAATATCACATATTATCTCGTCTCGTTTCCTCTACATACGTGGATTCAGTCTAAATGAAATCCTACCCAGAACATGAATTCTAATCACTTTAAATTCCAAGAATATCATTTAATCAATATGGTTTAACTCTACACTACATGGCTATTATAACTTCAAAGAAAATTGCAAGATAAAAACTTGCCTTAGATCAGTAAGTGTGATTTCATGATTTGATGATGGATTTTTTTTATCTTCCCTTCCAATACACAATCCAAGGTTGATGGTGGTGCAAGAACAAGGTGGAGAGCTTCAAGAATCCTCTTTAAATCTCCAAGAATGCACTCTCTTAATTATCTAAGGGCCTCTTTTGGTGTCCTATTCTTTTAACCCTATCCTCTCCCAACTACATGCTGATATAGGCTTTGGAAATTCGTAGCTCTCTTAACCATAGGCTACCAAATGACTAAAATTCCCTCATACGGTGTTGATTTGGTCTAAAATTGCCCAGGGACCCAAACAATACCTCCGGGTATACTATTCTGGCTGTTTCGACCCTTTCAAAATCAATCGTGACCTCGAAATCACCATCCAAGTCACTCTCACATAATTTCCTATCTCGACCTCATATAGTCCACACTCAACCCCGGGTTGAGATATATTACCATTACATTGTCACTCGTTATGATGTAAAATAATCATTTACTATTCACGTAGTAATTATATTCAATAAAAATTAATCATTCTCTCTATGATTAATATTTCAATCAAAACATACTATTTAATTTCTTTAAATTACGTCACGCGTGTAATTTAGAATTATCCCAATTATTTCTCGAATTATACCCGTTATAAGGTTCAAATTACGCAGAAATACGGGGTCTTACACTTTTCTTGTTGTTTTTTAATAGAAAGGGTATGCTTTCTCCTATGCCAAGTGTTTGTCATATTACAAAAGGTCAATGGATCTAGGGGTGAAATTAAAATTGTCATAATCATTAACTTATTCATTACAGATCTCACAATGTTTGATTTTCTCAATAAATTGAGCAATATCTACTGAACTAATTATGGTCATAACTTGCCTCTTTCCAAACTATTCTTCATTAACAATATGGATGTCTGATATATTCTCCTTAATATAATTAGAAATATCAACTAAACTAATTATATATATATATATATTCAACTTAGGGAGGTTTCTTCTGGGTTTGAACAGGTTGTTGGGTTTGCTCAGTAGTTTGGGGATGAGGCATGATATAAAGTTCTTTGATTTTATCCTAGCAGTGGAAATGAAGTGGTGATATATAACTTTCTTAAAGACATGTACCAATCTAGGTTTGTTGGTAGAGATAGTAGAGTCATCCATTTTAAGTGGTTTATGAGTAAGATACGCAATGGAGTAGAAGGACGATTTTGCAAAAAAAATGGATAGGGAGGTTGGGGAAATTAATACAAATTGGCGATAGGGTCGTCGTATTACCTATGCATGTCGGAAGTTGAAACCCCAAAAGGGTAACTATTCCACGCATGATTTTTAGCTTGTGGCATTAGTTTTTACAATATATATATTCGGAGGCATTATTTGTGGGGTGAGAAGTTCAGTCTCTTTAGTGATCACAGGAGTCTTCAGTACTTATTCTCACAAAATGATTTAAACATGCGGCAGCAATAGTGATTCGAGTTTATTAAGGACTATCAGTTTATGATTCAATATCACACATGGAAGACCAATGTAGTTGCATATGCTTTGATTCGAAGATCGAGACGTAGATTGTTTTCTCTTCAGTGGACGCATATGGGGTCAGCTCAGGTGATTAGTGAATTGGTCGATGCATTTATGGGGATGCTAACTGTGACTCCCGATATCCTTATGCGGGTGGTTCTAGCATAACTAAAAGATGTGTTTTTCAAGGAGAAAGTGTCCAAGATTTTGGCCACCAATATACCTCTTTGTTTTTGGTAAATTCCGATGGGGATAATTTGTACCAAGACATGAGGATACAGTATCATGGTTCGAGATCAAGCGTTATATTTTTTTATTTGTGTCCTAGTGTATAACATGTCAGATTGTGAAGTTGAATCACTAGCGATCGTCGAGGAAACTTCATCCCTTATCCATTCTCGAGTGGAAGGGCAATAACATTTCAAGGGATTTCATCGTGGGGTTACCATTGATGCCCAAGCATCATGATTATATTTGGGTTATACTGGACCATTCGACAAAGGTTGGACATTTCTTTCCCATTCGTATAGACATCATGATAAAGCAGTATGCACATTTATACATGGCTGAGATTATTAGTATTGGGAAAAATAAGTTTGGGACTGATATTTAAATGCGAAAAAATTTCATCCCTAAATATTTTTAATTAATCATGCATTGAAAAGAAAACAATAACTAGGTTTGAATATTAATCCTAGGTTTTCAAGAATTCATACCATAGTGAATCTTGTTGTAATTCGTATGAGGAAAATTTGTTTTGATTAGGAAACATGATGTTGCTGCCCATCCAAGGTCTCCAAAAACCATTCTTAACCTTTTGTAAAGGTTGGATCTTCTAGTTTATGATTCTCCCCGAAGCTAGGTAGATGTGTGGACACCTTTGAGATGAAAACCCTTCCTTCTGAGTGAGATGCGGTTCTCTTTCTCTCGAACTCTTCATAAAAATGTGAATAGTATTTTATCTCACCCCTATCAAACCCTAATGAACAATAATAAATATAAAAAATCTTTTCCTCACCTTTATATACATGTACAAATGGTGGTCTTGCTCCAAATCGAATTTCTTGAGAGTGTGTGCCTAAGTACTTGGATTTATGGACTACACTAGCCACCTAAAATAAATAATTAAATTAGATCCAAATAAATGCTCGAAAATCCCAATTACATTATCACAATTATTTCCTTTCTTTATTAAATCATGAATTAATTTCGCTAAATAATCACGGTTGCACTCCAATTTAATTATCTCAAATACACAATATGACTCCCCGCATTAAGAATCTGATACCCGCTTGGTCAAATCAATTTATAGTTAATCGATTTTAACCAACATCTAATCATTTGCTTTATTCTCAGACTTTACTTATTTATTACTCTACCAGGATTATAAAATAATCCACCGATCAGGTTTACTTGGTAGAAACAAAACATATAATTCTATCAAGGAGGTATCATAATCCACGATATCCCTAGATGTGGATTCTTTCGAATTATGATCTCAGACCTACTTACAGAACTATCACCCAATATTCGGAGATCATTTGACCCACTATAAATCATATCGCACCTATAACAATCAAAGTGACATTTGTGAAAGAATTAAAATTTGCATAGTTCTCGAGATTAAGAATCTATGCACCCTTTGAAAATGGTGTGAGATTGTCTGAGTCTAATCAAGACAACCCTTAGACTCAAATCTGATGGGTGGTCCTATTTAATACATTCCCGAAATGAACTGATCACAATCCTATGTTGAACTATTGAACAAGTTCTTGAACCATCAAGAAGGTTCCCATAGTTTGAGATGAACTACTAGGATTGAATCGCAACCATTACGATAGGGTTTCAACCCCCTTTCTAGGTCGTGAAAGTTTCAATAGTGCTAGAACCAAAATTCTAATCCTTTTATGATCAACCCGAAGTCACATCACTAGAATTCCTACTAAGCTCTATTCATTGACATGTCTATAATATATTTAAACCAAATATAAGTTATTCTCATAACCATGATTCTTATTTTAATATGAATTGACACACATTTACATAAAAGTAACCGCTATACATGGTTTTAAGAATAAAACCCCAACAATCTCCCATAATCTTATAGGCATGTATCTAATTCCCAACTCATGTACATGACAGTTTGTTGCCTATTGATAGAAGGGTGTTATTTGATACAACCTTGTGACAAACTTATCATCCATTCTTCTCAATCTCTCGAAGTGGAATTCATTGGAATCCTTATCTGACTGAAAACTTATTCTTTGAGGACTATTATACTAAAATATGTTGACCATTTCGAAGGCATATAAGACTTTGGTCTAGTACACAACATAACATATTTGATCTCCCTCCACTAAATCTTTAGGTATATACCTCATTACTTCCATCTAATATAGTGTCTTTAGATATTAATTCCCATAAAAAGGATCCCAAACTTGAAAACAAACCATTTTCATGGAATCCTGATGTTAATCTTATGTATAAAAAATTGATATAATCTACTTGGGATATGCTCAACGTCCTTTGCAATCGATCTAGTACAAGCTTGATTATAAATATGTGACTGTCTTATCCTAAGTACTTCATATGAAATATCCAGAAAATCACACTCCTATGTGAAATAATACTCTCACCTCGTTGCCGATTAGGTAAGTTTTATCCACAAATTGTACTAAGAAATACCACCATATTTCCTTCATACTAGTTATACAAACAAATACTTATCGGACTTTGATAAAAATGAAAATTTAATTGTTTGAAACAATACTCTCACCTCGTTGCCGATTAGGTAAGTTTTATGCACAAATTGTACTAAGATATACCACCATATTTCCTTCATACTAGTTATACAAACAAATACTTATCGAACTTTGATCAAAATCAAATCTTAATTACCCGGTTAACCCTAACGACCCAAGACCTTGATGTTAGATTAACTTAATAAATGGATGTCACGAGATTACATCACTTTTCCTATGTGCATGTCATGAAGATCGTTCAAGAATGCAGTTTTAATGTTAAAAGAATTTTAACAGAGTTTACCACGGCTATTGTGAGAAGCTTTTCTCAAAGTCAATCCGTTTTCTTTTTTAGTGAACCATTTTGTAAGCCTTGGCTTGAAGGTTTGAACCTTCCAATCCCACTTTCTTTTAACTTCTTGTAGGTCTATTAACTTCTTGTAGCGCCAGAATCAAGCCACCAGTCTGTCATGTTACTCACAATGTTTGCCTCGGACACCACAGCAGAAAAGTTACCCTCCTCATTTGCTTGAGGCTTCACATTCTGACTCTTCCTAAACTTGCAATCTTTAGCATAATGGCATGGTTTTCCACACACAAAGCATTGACCTGCAGGTTTAGATTTAAGCTGAGGTTTAGAATTTTTATTTTGATCATTAGGTTTGAATTTATGGTTGGAGCTCGAATTCTGGTTTGAATGGTTAGGCTTAAACTGGTTCTGTTTTTTATTTTCGTTTGATTTTCCCTCGACCATATTAGACATAGAACGGAATTCGGAATTTTTCTCCTTAAGTTCTGCATTCCTATTCTCTTCCTCAATTCTCAAATGAACTATCAAATCTTCTAGTGTCATCTCCTTTTTCTTATGCTTAAGACCGTTTTTATAATCTTTCAAAGAAGGTGGCAGTTTTTCAATTATAGACGACACTTGAAATCCCTCACATATAATATAACCCTCGGCCAGAATTTCGTGAATAATAATTTGTAGTTCTTCAAGTTGCGACACAACAGATTTATTATCTTCCATTTTGAAATCCAAAAATTTTCCAACTACAAATTTTTTAGACCCAGCATCTTCAGTTGTATATTTTTTATCCAGTGTGTTCCATAATTCTTTAGCAGTAGGACATGACCAATAAACATCATACAGTTCAAGGCAGCGATAATTCAGAATATAATTCCTACACATATAATCTGTTTCTATCAAATGAAATAACTTCAACGGCCTTAAGAGTTGTTAGGTAAAATTGCAGTTTCATTTGCCATCTCTTAAAATTCTTTCCATCAAACAATTCAGGTTTTTCAGAGTATTTTGCATTAGGAGTTTTCATAGCAGGTTGTAGAATAACAACATAATTTCACCTTTAGATTGTTGGAAATAATATATGAAGAATGAACGAAAAACCCAAATTCAAAATAAATAAAATTAGAAGGACTTATCGATCGAGGTTTGTGTTTGACACAAAGTCCTAAAGGTGAAATTTCTCGCTGATATTTGTAGCTGTCAGCCTCGTGAACATACACCTCCCAGGATTCAATGATTAGATTTAAAAGATTTATGTTAAATCTTTGAACTCTCAGGATACTCCAGCACTCCCAAATAAATGAAGAAGGTAAGTGTATTGTAGAAAATAACAAAATTATTTTTGCAGAAAAAGTGAGAGAGATTGAATTTTTCTGTGTATTTCTCAAAGTTGTAGAACTTTTTTTATATTAAAAAAATGGTAAAAAACGTGGGTAGTGGTTTTAGGCAACTAATCTACTAAACTCTCCACTAACAGCTATATTTTAACAGATGAAAGAAACAGTAAAAGTATTAAAAACATGTTAATTAAAAATTAAAACGAGTTTGAAAAGATTTAATGCATGTTAGAAATCCCCAAGAGCCCGAGGCCCCAATGCCCAAGGCCCAATCTTTGACCCTTAATAATTAGTGTGCCTCCTAGGGATTGAACCCATAACCTCAAGCACACCCCTCCCCCCGCCCCACTAACTTACCACTTGGCCACTTATTCTAACTTATTTACTTCATTCAAAATAAATATATATACTTATACCCAACAATCCCCCACATGAATGAAATAAATAAATAAATAGATATAAAAATACGCTCTGGAGTATCATAAGGAGTGACGTAAATAGCGAAGGTGTCATTCGCTTTGAACCTTTGCTTTGTGTTAATCTATTGAGTTTACCGATTGATAGTGAACTGATGTCTTGAACTATTTCACCATTGGTGTAAACTTAGGCCAAAAGAATAGACACGTGACTCCCAAAAATCATCATCGAGTTCTCACAGTTGTGCTCATTTAGGCCTTGAGCATCCACATGTTTCTTGAGTGCTCTAGAGAATCAGCCTTAATTCTGATAGGAAGCGGCCCCACTTCCACACTCATATAGGTTCTTCTATCAAGAGTGTAGTGTATCTCACACCATCGATACATAGGTACTACATCATAGGAATGGGTTTTGAGTAAACTTAAATTTGTACCCCCAAAAATCACTCGTATAACTTTGTTATCCCATTGAACCTAGATATTGGGATCTCCAGTCATATGGGTTGGGTTTCCATTATAGGTGACTTAGATATTAATAGGATTTAAGCCCATTCCCCTCGATGTTTGATAAACTTGTTCTCTAGCTAGCCCTTTAGTCAATGGATTCGCTAGATTTTCCTTTGACTTGACATAGTCTATTGCTATAGCTCCATATTTTAATAGTTGTCTCACTATGTTGTGTCTTCTACTGATATGTCTAGACTTTACGTTGTAGGAGTTATTATGTGCTCTTGCGATCGCTACTTGACTATCACAGTGAATGGACAAAGATGGAACTAGTTTTCACCACAAATGAATGTCTAATATAAAATTTCTTAACCATTCAGCCTCTTCTCTTGCTTTATCCAATGCTATGAACTCAGACTCCATGGTGGATCTAGCTATGCACGTTTTCTTGGTAGATTTCCAAGATATAGCGCCTCCTGCCAAGGAAAAAATATAGCCACTCGTAGACTTACATTCCTCATTATCAGAAATTCAATTAGCATCACAAAAGCCTTCAATTACAACAGGATATCTAATATAATGAATACCATAATTTATTGTGTATTTTAGATATATCAAAACTCTAATCAAAACATCCTAATGTTCATTATTAGGATTATAAGTGTATCTGCTAAGTCTACCCACAACATATGCAATATCAGGTCTAGTGCAGTTCATAAGATACATTGGACTACCAATAACTCTAGAATATTCTAATGATGATACACCAGGACCCGAATGTTTCCTTGAGTGACAACTAGAGTCATAAAGTGTTTTAGCAGGAATACAATTAAATTGTTCAAATTTTCTAAGAACTTTCTCTACATAATGAGATTGGGTTAAAATAATTTCTTCAGAATGTTTCATGATTTTAATTCCAAGTATAACATCAGCAACACCCAAATCTTTCATATCAAATTGCTTATTAAGTAAACTTTTAGTTTTATTAACTACATCCATATCAGTTCCAAAAATAAGCTTATCATCCACATATAAGCAAATAATCACGCCAGAATTATCCTTGAATTTGCAATAAATACATTTATCCGCTTCATTAATGTTAAAACCATTAGAGATCATTACTAGATCAAATTTTCCATGCCATTGTTTAGGAGCTTGTTTTAGTCCATAAAAATATTTTTTTTAAGTCTACAAACTTTTTTATCTAGGCCTTGGACTACAAACCCCTCGGGTTGATCCATATAAATTTCTTCTTCAAGATCTCCATTTAAAAAAGTCGTTTTAACATCCATTTGATGAATTATCAGATTATGTAATGAAGCAATAGAAATTAATAGCCTGATAGATGTAATTCTAGCAACATGAGAGTAAGTATCAAAGAAATCAATTCCTTCCTTTTGCCTATAGCCTTTAGCTACCAATCTTGCCTTAAATTTATCAGTAGAACCATTACTTTTTAATTTCTTTTTAAATATCCATTTGCATCCAATAGTTTTACATCCTTTAGGCAAGTCAACTAACTCCCAAGTGTTGTTAGAAATAATAGAATCATATTCACTATTGTGGCCATCCTCGATCCTCGATCCTCGATCCACGCGGCGGGCGGGCGCGCGATGGAGGATCCTACGTCTCGCGCGTCCCTCTAGGGAGCGCTTCGGTCGGCGTCATTTGGGTGAGGTGGAAGATGTAGAGAGATTGGAGTCGCCAGTCTATTTTACTCAAAACAAACAAAAAAAGGGAGACACCCCGAAGGACAACATCTAAAGACATACCGATGCATACGAAACCAAAATGGGAAGGTGTCAGGCACCCATTTCGCCCTTTCGGTCCCACATGGGTTTTTGTTATTTTACTTTATTTTCCCCGTGATATGTGTGCATGTGTATATATAGTGGAGATAGGAATCATCGACTTGCACCATGGAAGAGGTAAAGCGAGTCATCCGTAGGAAGGTATAGAAATATTAGAAAATAGGATTTATACGATTATCCTTATGTTAACCGTTATGATGGAATGATAACGCGTGTGGAATAATACGCCACTAAAACAAATATACGTATATATATAATATAAGAGAGTGGAGTTTAGAGAAAATAGAAAATGAGATAAAAGGTAAAAATAGGACTCCAGTCTCAGGTTTTACCCCAAGACGCCTACGTAGCCTATAGAGGCATCAAAGTCCACGTAGTTCGCATGAAAAACGAGGGGTGGGGTTTATCCCATAAATCCAACCGGGGGATTATCTTATTTGTGTGTGTGTGGATAGAAAAAGTGTTTTAGTTGTGAGAAAAGTGTAAGAAAATTATGAGAATTCCCGTTTGGAATTTATGAGTAAACCGTCCTTTTCATATTTTTTGGGTTTTTTATGTATATGAAAATAAGAGATGTGCAATAATACTAAAGGAAAAGTATATTAGGATGTGTGAGATGAGATAATAAAAGTGTTAAGTAATAAAACAAGTTATTATGAATTTATGAGAATTTAAGGAGAGAGTTGAGAAAATTGGACCTTCTTAAAGATCTTGAATGTTGGAAACCAGCCCTTAGACTTGGATGATGATGGAGGGTAGTTAATTCACCAAGTTTGATGAAAAGGATGATAAAAAGTGAAGGTTGGAAAGGGATTTGGGTGTAGACATCACGCTGACTTCGAGAGAGGTTTTCTAGATTTTCTGAGAGTGATATCTATTAGATCTGAGCTCCTCTTTGCAAATGAGGTCAGGCCCTCCTTTTTATAGGCCTAGGGAACTGCCGATTGGCATAGCCCTAGTCCTACCTATCGGTACCTGCCGATAGGCAGGGTCTAAAACCTACCGTTTGGCAGTGTGTTTCGGGCCTTTTAGAAAAAATCGGCCGCAGAACGTAAACCGTTGATCATAATCGCACTTGGGGCACACCATAAGAAAGGTAATTCAGAGACCTTCGAATGTCCTTTGGATTGATCCTGGGTTCGGGAGTTGACTTTGGGTCAAATATGGCTCGGAAGCATTCGTCAGTCCATTGGATGGGGAATCATCGGACTCAAACGGATCGTTCATCCGCATGGTACTTTAGAAACGCACACATGGTGGACCGTTACAAAGTTTAGGAGATGTATTTTGACATTCCAAAGAGTTTGATCTGGTTTGGGGAGTTAAATTTGGTCAACCGAGCCCTGGAAGCATTCGGTGACCTTTTAGAGTAAAACAGATTGTTCGTCTGTACCATAAGTCAGAATCGCACACGGGGTAGACCATTGGAAAGGGGTTTCAGTCCCTTTTGAGGATTCATTCAGTCACGGTCGAGTTGAATTAGGTCAAACAGATCCTGGGAGCGCTCGGTGGCCTCTTGATTGAGTTTCAGAGGAAAACAGGTCATTCGTCCGCATGGTAAGTCAGAACCGTGCACGGGATGTACCGTTGGAAAGGGGTTTAAGTTCCCTTTGAATATTCATTCAGTCTCGGTCGAGCTAAAGACTTTGACTTTTGGTCAAATAGAGCCCAGGAGCGGCCGGTGGCTTCTAAGTCAGTACTCGGGGTATGACCTGGGTTTGTAGAGATAAAGGGAGGTGCTAGGGACCTAAGGAGAGTTTAGGAGGTAACAGAATGGGGTGTCTACAGTGCCCCTCGACGGCTGATTTTAGAGCAAACGATAGTCGTCAAATAGATACTGCATGATGCTTTTGAGGGACGATGACCAATTCAGAGGGTCGAGGCCGATTCTGAGGACCTAAGGGAGCAAGGATAACCAATTCAGAGGGTCGAGGCCGATTCTGAGGATCTATGGGGCGTGCTGGGGATAACCAATTTGGTGGGTAGAATCCGATTCTTCGGGCTTAAGTTGAGATGACCAATTCCGCGGGTCGAAGCCAATTCCGAGGGCTTGAAGGTGAGGGTGACCAATTATGCGGGTCGAAGCCAATTCTGAGGGCTTAAAGGTAAGGGTGACCAATTCTGCGGGTCGAAGCCGATTCTGCGGGCTGAAGTTGAGATGACCAATTCTGCGGGTCGAAGCCAATTCTAGGGGCTTGAAGGTGAGGGTGACCAATTCTGCAGGTCAAAGTTAATTCTGTGGGCTTAAGTTGATAATCTAAGACTAAGGTTAATTCTGACATAAGAGAGGTGACGATCGAGGACCGAGGTCAATTCTGACCTAACTAAGGTGACGATCCAAAGACCGAGGTCAATTCTGACCTAAGAGGGGTGATGATCAAGGACCGAGATAAATTCTAACCTAACTAAGGTGACGATCCAAGACCGAGGTCAATTCTGACCTAATAGAGGTGACGATCGAGGATCGAGGTCAATTCTGACCTAACTAAGGTTACGATCCAAAGACCTAGGTCAATTCTGACCTAAGAGAGGTGACGATAGAGGACCGAGGTCAATTCTGACCTAACTAAGGTGATGATCCAAGACTGAGGTCAATTTTGACCTAAAAAAGGTGACTACCAAAGATCGAGGTCAATTCTGACCTAACTAAGGTGACGATCCAAAATCGAGGTCAATTCTGACCTAAGAGAGGTGACGACCGAGGAACGAGGTCAATTCTGACCTAACTAAGGTGACGATCCAAGATCGAGGTCAATTATGACATAAGAGAGGATAAAGATTGGATTTCGAGTTCCGCTAGGGAATAGCTAATGAGTTGGGGAAAATTTAGAGCATCTTTTTGAGACATTGATGGGGAGAATGATTCTCCGGGATTTCGCTGGGGAAATTACCTCGTGATATCGTTTTGAGATGGGGAGCTGATTGTTGGGGAAACCCTTGTGATCTTGGAGATTTTTGCAGAGGGAAGGCAATTTTGTTGTTGTAAACTCCACTGGGGAAGTGATTAGGTGGTCCAAGTATTGGATGTATTGCTCGAGGAGGTTTGAGACCTTTGGGGTACAAGAGTTGATCCTTAGAGATCCTCCGGGGACGTTGCTGGGAGGAGTTTAACTTTGTTTTTTAGAGTTCCACTGGGGAAATGGGGCTTCCGCTTGAGGGAGTGTGAAATTCTCTTGGTGAAAATGTTATAAATCCTTCCTGGGATTTTTAAAAAAAAATTGAGAATTTTTCAAGGTTGTCTGGTATTTTCTAGGAATTTTTGTACAAAATGTTAAGGGGGTGCCGGTCAGCATGGTGTAGAGGGTGCCGTTCGGCAGTGGCATAGACTTTTGGACTTCCACAGGAAGGTAAGGGTTCGTGTCGATCGGTGGGTAGGGGTGTAGTGCCGATCGACATGACCCTTGCATCCTATATAAAGGGGGTGAATTCCCCTTATTTTTCACAGCTTCTTACTTTCTTTCTTTCTGCGATTTTCCTCTGTAAATATTTCTAGCGTTCTGATCTCTAAGAAATGGCTGCCTTTGTGAGCACTGCGGTGGATAGGGAATGGTTGACTGTTGATGACTGGGCGAATGTGGAGTGAAGGGACAGGGCGCCTCTTGCTTTGAGGAGTGAGAACTCCTTTGATGCATTCGATCCGGTTGCGGACGAGCGGACTTTGCTACGAGAGCCATCGCATCATCGGTCTTCAAGGGTGGTGAACCCCAGCGGTTATGTAAGTAACCTGACTTTTGGCATTCTTATTTTTTTTGATGATTTTTTCTTCCTTTTTGAATTTTGACGAGGATTTTTTTTAACAGTCTGATATCTCTTTGAAGAACATGCGTGCCCGTGGGACGACGGGGCTTAAGGATGTCTGGGAGCATCTTCAACCTGTGGTGAGTTGGGTGTTATCCTCAGCGGGTTTTGGGAGGTTGGAGTCTGCGCTGGATGAGACACCTCGTTCGACAGTGGTCTTGTGAACTCTGAGGGAGAGATGGTGGGATAGTACCCACACTTTCCATTTCGTCTTTGGGGAGATGACCGTGACTCCCATAGACGTGCAGTAGCTGCTGGGGCTGGATTGTGATGGAGAGCAGATAGAGGTGGATCGCTCTCTGAGGGTGAGGCCAGAGGCGACGAGGGCCGCGCTTAGTGACGTAGGGAGGATAGTTTATGGGGATTCCATTCGGTTATCCTTGATGAAGGATGTTTTGCTGAGTAAGGAGGTTGATGTGGAGGACGGGCTGTAGGTGAGGCAGATGGCCCGGTTTTTCATATTATTGGTGTTGGGAGGTTTCATGGTGGCATCGAGCGGCGACGCGTCCATTTGTGGTTCTTTCCTGTAAGGACATTTTTTGTCCATTATCAATTTGTTATGTTGTACGCCGTTACACCGTTGAAGAAATTCAAATATTCATACATTCATCAACGGATCCGAATATCAAAAGAAGAAGAGGAATCAAAGTCTGACAGGCCAGATCGGTCCGCCCTGGAAAAAGAACCGATCCGCCTGCGAACCGGTCTGCCTCAGACCGGAACCGTTCCGCCTCAGACCGGAACCGGTCCACCTGCTGAAAAGCCAGTACACCCCGGATCGCAAGCGAACCGAAGAAGCCAGATATAAAAAGAACTGGTTCGCCTACCCGGACCGATCCGCCTCAGACCCGGACCGGTCCTCCTGGGATAAACTTCAGTAGATCGTGGTCAGATTTTCTAGGCTAAACGTTTCCTTTATAAACCCACTACGGGAAGTGGTTTTCTAAGACTTATACACACGATTTTTAGAGTACAAAAACTCTAAGTCTTCACCTGTTGAGTCCCAAGACTCCAGTTTTTGTTGATTCACACAACATCTCATTCATTTTTGAATCTGTTTGTAACCCTGGAACATAACCAGTTGCTGTTCAACCCTTGTGGAGAAGACCTTTCTTCTTCTTCATTGCAGCCCTCCTGGAAAGGGATATTTCCAGCCGCCGACTACAGAATCCGACACCTGAGGGTAATTCTTAGTCACTTGTATTTTTATTGTAATTCGAATTGTACAGTTACAATATTATAATGAAAATAAATGGTTTTGCCCCTTTGGGGTATTTTTCCTCACAAGCATGAGTTTGAATGTTCTTGCTTAGTTCATTATCTTATTCAATCACATATTGTTGCATGTTTAGGGTTTGTTTGGGTTAAAATGTGTTTAATATATAATTTTCTCATTTGAACGCACGCGCATACTCTCTCAAATTGGTATCAGAGCAGGTTACGCAAATCTATCGTGTATTCCTATTTTCCGCAAAATCTTTTCTAAGATATCATTTTTTTGAAAAAAATGATTTTTGAATAGTGCATGTTCAAATGGAGAAATCATATAATAAATTACCTGTTTTTGACGGGACAAATTATGCTTATTGGAAAGCCCGAATGAGGTCGGCTTTAAAAGACATAGATGAAAGGGTTTGGATTTTAGTTGAAAGAGGGTGGACACCTCCCTCCGTCACTGTGGAAAACGTGACTAATTTAAAACCTGTCACCTCTTATACTGAAAATGAATTTAGATGGTCTTCTTTTAACTCTAAAGGTTTGAGTGCTATTTCCGGTTCCATCACTCTCGATGAGTTCCGACGTATCATGACGTGCACCACGTCAAAGGAGGCATGGGATGTTTTACAACTCACCCATGAAGGAACAAATGCTGTGAAAGAGTCTAAATTGCAAAATTTGACAACTCAATTTGAAACCATCACCGTGCATGAGACTGAATGTTTTGATGATTTCTATGCTAGACTTTCTGACATTGTTAATACTAGCTTTAATCTTGGTGAACATATTCCTAATGCTAAAGTTGTCAAAAAGATTCTTCGTTCTTTGCCTAAGCGTTTTATCCGTAAAGTCACTGTGCTAAATTCTATAGGCAATTTAAATACGCTAAAATTGGAAGAACTTGTAGGAGATTTGCAAACTTATGAAATTGATATGTTCCCTAAAACTGCTAGGTCTAAAGATAAGGGAATCCCACTTAATGCCAAAGAGAAAAAGAGTGAGGGGTCGGCTAGAAAGAGGGAAGAGTCATCTAGAAAGAGAGAGACTGACACATCAGATTCTGAGTGTGATTTTGACTTAGATGATTTGGCTCTTTTTGCAAAAAAATTCAAGAGGATTCTCAAATTTAAGAAAAATGGCAATTTTAAAGATAAAAAGAAATTTGAGAAAAATAAGGTTGAAAAGAAAAATGAAAAAGATTTTAAAGATCCTCCTAAGACAGACAGTGAGAGATGCTTTGAATGCGAAGGTAGGGGTCATAGAGCTTTTGAGTGTGCCACTCGTCTGAATAGAGAGAAAGGGAAAGTTGTCCTTAATGCTACTCTTAGTGACGACAGTGAGGTTGAGTCGGTGGACTGTGGAGATGAGTCATCGCATGAGCATAACATCACCGCACTCATGGCAAGTCATGTGAATACCTCTAATGCTTCTCACGACGATGAGGATGCTACGTCACAAGGACACCTTGACAGTGAGAGAGATGAGAGTGAGGGGGAGGATGACTCAAGTGAGAGCAAGTGTGATATCCAACACGCATACGCCGAGTTATATTCTGAATCATTTGAAACCAAGAAGCATAATAAAGCATTAGTTCTTAGGATCACCGCTTTAGAGAAAGATTTAAGAGTGTTTAGAAAAAGAGAGAGTTGTGGTGAGAGTGGAAAAGAAAGAAAGAAAGAATTTGAGAAGATAAGATGTTTTGAGTGCGATGGTATAGGGCACAAGAAATTTGAGTGTCCCACTAAACTTAGTAGAGAGCGTAAGAAAGATGCCATTCCCACTTCTCTAAGTGATAGTGAGGATGAGGATGGTGATGAAAGTTTGATCCGAAAAGCATTTAGAAAGTTGTTTATTGAGACCATGGAAATAAAAAGGTCAAATAGGATCCTAGGTCTTCGAATTCGTGAGTTTAAGGGAGAGAATGATGAGCTAAAAAGGGAAAAAGGTGACTTGACCAACACGGTGTCTAGTCTGACGACACGTGTATCCCATCTCAAGGATGATCTCAAACAAGCACGAGAGGTCCAAGTCACATTAGAGAATGCATCTGAGAAGGTTGATAAGATGGTTTCCTATCCTGTTTTGAATGATGTTGGAACAGGTAATGACGGTACATTCACTATTTTTAATTCACCCGAGCCTATATCCACCTTGGTGAGTGAGTCCCATGGGAGCCCGTCTAGGAATGTTCTTCCCAAAATTGTTGACAAATTACTTCGTAGACCGGTTTATGTTTGCTCCCACTGCAAGAAGCGAGGACATCTTAGGGAGTTTTATTCCAAGTTGGGTTTTGTACCATATCATGCCACTTCACACATTCATGCACATACACCCACTCATGACATTTTGCCTACACATTATGATAGAGAGTTTGCACATATTCGCGAGCAAGTGAAGTTTTTGATCAAGACAACACATGATCTAGTGGAGTGTGTTCAAAAGATGTCACCATCTTTGGAAAACTCCATCGTTAATCCCAGTTGAGATCTTGTCTTGGTTGCTAGCATAGGTTGATTTTCATGTTGTTTCTTTTGCCTATTGCTAGCATGTACCATTAGTTTGTTTTATTTTTGTTTATTTTTTTATTTCGTTAAAACAAAAATTCCAAAAAAAATTCCTTTAAGAAAAGCACAAAAAGATTTTATTTTGATAAAATTTTTGAAAAATCCAAAAAGATTTCTATTTTTGCTCCTTTTATGGATGAGCATTTAAGATATCCAAGTCACAACTTCATTCCATATATCCATGTGACTGTTTGATAGAGATTTGAGAGGCTACATCATTTCATCCATGTGCTTTACATTGTTTGAAGTCTTTGAGATGTAATTAGTGATATCTTCCTACATGTTTGACTCCTATGTCCTTTATTTCACACATGCACGGCTATATTTGATTATTGCACTTATCTATCACATATTGGCTTGAGTGTTTTCATCTCAATTCTGTCTATACAACTTTCTATATGCGATAAAACTTGACAAGATTGGAATGCATGTAAAAACCGTTTTGGTGAGACTGTGTGTTTTTGTATAACGGGGAGGGGCTGCGAAAGGTAATCATCTATCCTTTGCGCAAAAGCCACCGTTAAGAAGGACCTAAAAAATGGAGGAATTTTAATATCAGAGGTCCCAAGAGGTTAAAAGAGCCCAAAAAATTTGAAGGCAATAAAAAGAAATTCATGCCAAATATGGGCCATTAGGTTCACCATCAATTCTCCAAAGTTTGAGAATTTAGAAAGCCTCTATTCAAAATTATATCTGAGGGAGTTTGGTTGGAGTATATAAATGGGTTTGCACTTCCTTGAAAGTCCTGAAAAACCATAAAAAGTTTTGGACGTTATTGGTGTAGAAATCATTTTTCGCTTTGATTTGTTGATTTGATTGAGTCAATATCTTATATTTCCATTTTTTACACCAAAGGAAGCATTTGAGTTCATTCGCTAGGAATATCCAATATTCATCATGCACATATGTCTTGTTTGTAAGCATTGATCTTCCTATCGAATTATGTTCACACCCATTCATTAACGCTATCATCAACTTGGTTGCTTTGTGTTCATTCATGGTGTGATTTTGTTTAAAAATTTTTGAAAAGTTCAAAAATAGTTGTGTATTTCCTTGTGACACCCCGTTATTGCTTGTCTGCATTATTTCTCTCATTTGTCTATTTGGGGACATCATAAAAAGGGGGAGAAAGAATTATCACATTAAGGGGGAGTGAGTGAGTTTTGTAGTGTTGAGTTGATTGGCATATCTGTTTATTTTATCTCATTTCAAACTCGATACGTCACTTGGTATTTCGCTTTTTCTCATGTGTGTAGGTACTACATGGATTAACATTGGATTGCAAACCCTGATGAGAAAAGCGTTGAAGATTCCTGAAGAGTTGAAGAACAAACGATGAAGTCTTATTCAATTGTACCTTTTCAGTTTTGGGTTCATGGAAGGGTAGATTTGTATAGGCATTTTTTGATAATTCGGATGTTTGTTTTTATGTATGTACCGTCATAGACATAGGGGGAGATTTGTAAGGACATTTTTTGTCCATTATCAATTTGTTATGTCGTACGCCGTTACACCGTTGAAGAAATTCAAAGATTCATACATTCATCAACGGATCCGAATATCAAAAGAAGAAGAGGAATCAAAGTCTGACAGGCCGCACCGGTTCGCCCTGGAAAAAGAACCGATCCGCCTACGAACCGGTCTGCCTCAGACCCGGATCGGTCCACCTGCTGAAAATCCAGTACACCCCGGACCGCAAGCGAACCGAAGAAGCCAGATATAAAAAGAACCGGTCCGCCTACCCGGACCGATCCACCTCAGACCCGGACCGGTCCACCTGAGATAAACTTCAATAGATCGTGGTCAGATTTTCTAGGCTAAACGTTTCCTTTATAAACCCACTATGGGAAGTGGTTTTCTAAGACTTATACACACGATTTTCAGAGTACAAAAACTCTAAGTCTTCACCTGTTGAGTCCCAAGACTCCAGTTTTTGTTGATTCACACAACCTCTCATTCATTTGTGAATCTGTTTGTAACCCTGGAACACAACCAGCTGTTGTTCAACCCTTGTGGAGAAGACCGTTCTTCTTCTTCATTGCAGCCCTCCTGGAAAGGGATATTTCAAGACGCCGACTACAGAATCCGACACCTGAGGGTAATTCTTAGTCACTTGTATTTTCATTGTAATCCAAATTGTACAGTTACAATATTATAATGAAAATAAATGGTTTTGCCCCTTTGGAGGATTTTTCCTCACAAGCATGTGTTTGAATGTTCTTGCTTAGTTCATTATCTTATTCAATCACATATTGTTGCATGTTTATGGTTTGTTTGGGTTAAAAGGTGTTTAATATATAATTTTCTCATTTGAACGCACGCGCATACTCTCTCATTGCCGTATGTGAGGATGTTTTCGAACATCCCTCTCAATGATTGGGGAAGCCTGACTTTGGCGACCCTCTATTTTTCTTTGGACGCATTCAGTCGGTACTGCCGGTAAACTTTTACTGGAGCCACGTATCTCCTCGAGGTATCCTTTAATTTTGCGCATTTTCCTTTCATGCATTCGTATTTTCCATATGCGTCTCTTTTTTATTATGAATTCCTGTCTTTAGCAGACGTGGTTCTATGAGGTGATTGGGTGCAATACCCAGCTGATTGCCCTGAAGGACGATATCGTTCGAGACTTCTACCGATCGTATCGATAGCGGAAGGCCAATCAGCAGTCGAAGGGATCCCTTTCTCTGGAGGCGGTGCGTCAGGTCTTGAATGGCCTGACCAGTGGTAGGGTAAGACTCTTTCTTTTTTAGTCTTTATTTTTGACATGTTTTGATTTTGTATTGACTTATACCAGCTGGGGATTTTCAGGTGACTTTTTACCCTTGGGGGATAGCCATTCAGAATACGGGGGTGACTGGGGTGAACGCATAGCTTCGGCGCTTACTGGCGCATGAGTTCGGCCATTCTTGGTATCTCAGGGAGCGGGTGGTTCGACAGATTGCGAAGGAGGAGGTGGTGGTGCCACCTGCGCAGCCTCCTATGTCTATGAGGTGGGAGCGGCTGTTGCTGGAGGATGCGAGGATCGCGACGATAATCGATGAGTCCTACCTATTGTACACTGATATGGTTGTGTCGTATGACTATATGGACTTTGTGACGAGCTAGTTGATGGCGCCCAGCATATATGATGCCTTGCCTTTACCTTTTGCGGATTTGAGTCGGGCGATGGGGTCTTCCCACAGCGGCGGTGGTCCTTCGGCGTCTATAGCGGCGACGACTTCAGAGGTTCCCTTCGTACGGTTGCATATCCATTCATACAACATTCAGCGGGCTGATGGAGGGATGGTGCCTATGATGCACCGTCCTCATGCGATGGATCCGGAGGAACTGGCTTTGACAGATGAGGTTCTTCATCCTGCGGTATACCTTGTTCCTTTTTTTGGTTCGTTATCTGTTTTGATCCCCCTTTTGATATTGATTTTGCTTTTTACTTTGACAACTTGGCTGAGGGACATCAGAGACTGGATATCTTCGGTGACTGCCCATATTTGGGACACGATTTCTGTTCCTTCTTGTTTGGTGTTGTTTTCTTCGTCTAGGGAGGACTTTGGCTCTGGTAGCGATGGTGCGTCATCTCGCCGTAGGGGAAAAAGAGCACGTCACAGGGGTGGAAGCTCTTGGAGAGAGGGGTGAAGGGTTGGTGAGAGAGAGAAAATGTGGGTCCGGGGAGAGTCCCGTTTGTTTTTACTTTTCTTTTATTTCCTGCAAAATTTTATGTAACACAGAAGAATATATATATATGCAAGGCAATGGGATTTTTTTATTATGTTTTGTGAATGATGAATGAGTGAATGCACGCACATGCGCTTTTTACTTTGCTGCTGAGACCGTAAAAAGAGATATTTTTGGGATTTTGAGGAAAGTTTTAAAAGTGAGAAATTATATAGGGTGGAAGAGGATTTTTTAAATTCTATTTGAGAATATCAATTTATTTTTTATTAGGTTTTTCTGATTTTGAAAAAAAAGGAAAATTTCCAAAAATGGGAGGTTGCTGATCGGTAAGCCCCTTGCCCTCCCTGCCTATCGTAAGTCAAGTCTTGTCCCATCAATTCAAAGTTTTGATTAGTTCTCTCCTCAGCCTTTTGTACTTTGTAGGGTAGGATTCCCCCTGATTTCTATAGGGGTTATGTCCTTTGTGAGGGTTTTTAAGTATAAAAAGGGATGAGGGTGGAGTGTTTTCATCACACCTTCACATTCTCACTTACTTGCCTACTATCTCTTAGTATTACAAGTGGTAGCATTGAGTTTGCTAACTACCTCGAAGCCTTGGAAGCGATGTGCTCTTATAATGTCGACTATGATGGTTTTAACATGCATCGAGTCTCATTGTGGCACAATCGGTCCATTGACGGGAACATGATGATGGCGGCGGTACAATTTTGGTACCCCGAAGACCATGTATTTCTCTTTGGGTTAGATGAAGTTTGTCCTACCTACGAAGAATTTTCTGCTATGCTGGGGATAAATCCCAGTGTTCCTGCGGCTTTACCCGAATTTTCCCGTTCTCCCAGGGATTCGCTGGCCGGGCTTTTTAGTATTTCGCCTTCGGCGACTAGATCACTGGTTGCTGGAGGAATGATCTCCCTCCCGGTGGGTGTTGTAATCCATGCATTTGCGGGAAGTAGGTGATGCTGGCTATGCTGGTGCCGTTGCTCTGGGCTGGTTTCAAAATTACTGTTGGTGACTGGGGAACTGTTGGTGGATCCGCAACTTGCAGCCATTACTTCATGGATGTCATATCGTCGCAATCCTGTGGTGGTGATACTGGCAGAGACCCTAAACAGTATGGATGCCTGGAGAGAAGGTCGTTCTAACTTCCTGCGGGGTATCCCCGTGATGCTATTCATGTGGTTGTCTGAAAGACTCCGCCTGGTGACTCTTCAAGAATATCCTTTGTCGGGTGTACCCAACTTCTTTTCTCATCACTTTTTCAGCATTGTCCTGGATATTGAAAGCTGGGAGAATTGGCTTGTGGAGCATGGGGCTCAGAATCTGTATTGGTCAGTGCCTTGGTGGGGACAGTTGCTACCTGTTTTGGAGCTAGGAGAATACCCGTATGTGCGGATGGTTGGTCTCAGACATACCTCTTTTTATTTCCCTTAGCGAATTCTATGTCAATTTGGTTGGGCACCGATTGTGCCACCTCGGACCCTAAATTTTTTTTCAGTAGAGGGTTTAACCGAGCGTCTGCGCCTGCGCCTGCGGCTTGGCCCTTTATGGGAGAATCGGCGTCCGTTGACCCGTCCCTCTCAGTCTGTTGGGAGAGTTTGGCATATCCCTGGGGATTATATGAAGTGGTTGTCGAGGAAAGTAGTTATCAAGATATTAGCAGTAGAGACTGGACAAAAGTGACTTGACTCTTTTAACACCATGGAAGGAGGTGTTGTGGTTTTTTTGAAGCTGGTTCGAGCTTATCGGTCCATGTAGTGTTTGCGACACCTTGTTCAGGCAAGGGAAACTTGAAGACCCCAGGATGCAGATGATGACGGAGTAGACTCCTCTGGTAGCTGTGGATAGGACTCCTGGAGAGTTTATTGTGTAGTGGGGGATAGATGTGGGGATTTTATTTTGGCTTTTTTTTAGGAAGGTAGGGGAAAGGGAGTTATCCGTTCCTTTTCTTATGTAATCTATATCGTAATTTCTTATTAGTGAAATAAGCAAGTTTTTGATCATCTAGTTGTGCCTTTAATGAGTTTTGTGTTTTTGAATTATCTATACCGATCGCTAAGGCATACCTAATCCTTTTGTTCAAGTATATGTTAGAATGGACAGTCGTTCTCGGAGGTAGGAAAAGAATAGTATTTTGTGAAAAAGAAAGGGGCGTGCTCATGTAAGGTGTATGAGCTGCCTACGTACATCTGGGGATTTTAAAATTTTTAATTTTGTTTGAAAATGGTTTTTGCAGAGGATCAGCCCCACGTAGTTCTGGGTAGAGGAAAATGAAAAGTTATTTTTTCAGAATAGAAGGGAGATGAGAAGAGTCGTAGCACGCCGAGATTTCGAACTAGGGGTAGAATTTCTTGAGATGGTCCAGGTTGACTGGACGAGCCATCTCTTCCCTATCTAAGTCAGTAAGCATGGTAGCACCGTCGGACAAGATCTTCTTGACAATATAGGGGTCACTCCAACTGGGGTTGAACTTCCGTCTGGGGTCCCGAATGGGTTCTGTGATTTCTTTGAGGGCTAGGTACCCTTCTCGAACAATGCGGTCCTTGACTCTCTTGTTGAATGAACGCTCTATTCAGCGGTAGTACCCTTGTATGCGGTATAGTGCTTTTAATCTCCCTTCGTCTAGGAGGGTCATCTCGTCAAGATGACTCTGGCACCAGTCTTCTTCACTGACCTCGTTTTCAAGCATGACGCACAGTGAGGGTATTTCTAGCTCCACGACTAGGACTACTTCCATACCATAAATTAGAGAGTAAGGGGTAGCCCCAATAGAGGTTCGAATTGAGGTTAGGTACCCCCAGCGGGAGTACGGGATCCAATCGTCCTAATCCCGACAGCTTTCGATCATTTTGCTGATGATGGCTTTGAGGTTCTTGTTTGCAGCTTCGACAGCACCGTTGGTCTGAGGTCGGTAGGGAGAAGATTTGTGTCTCTGAATCCCATACCCGTTGACCACCTCTGTGACTTTTACCTCGAAATGCAACCTGTTATCTAATACTAGCTCATGCGGGACCCCATACCGGCAGATGATATTTTTCTTTACAAATTTGGCCACTTTCTTAGCGTTTAGCACTGCGTATGACTCCACTTCGACCCATTTGGTGAAATAATCAATGGCAACTAGGATGAACTCATGCCCATTGGAAGCTTTTGGTGTAACCTTCCCTATGATGTCGATGCCCAGGTGAAGAATGGACAGGGAGAGGTCATGTTGTATAATTCACGTGGAGGCTGATGCTGAAGGTTGGAGAATTATGTGCATTTGAGGCACCTCCGTATATAAGCGGCGCAATCCTGGGTCATGGTGGTCCATTAGTAGCCTTGGCGAATGATCTTTTTAGCAAGCATGTGACCTTTCATATGGGGTCCGCATTCCCCGCTGTGGATCTTCTGCATTATCTTTTCAATGTCAGTCCCTAGGATGCAGTGCAGATCAGTTCCATCGAAGTTCCTTTTGACCAGTGCTTTGTGATAGATGATGTACTGGGCAGCGAGTCTTCGAAGGGTTGCTCGATCTTTTTTGTTGGAACCCTAGGGATACCTGCCATGATTGAGGAGGTGCCAAATATCATAGTACCAGCAATTGGCTAGCTCAAGACCTTCTACCGTGATGAGCTCAATGTGGTAGCAGTGGGTTGGTTTGTCTTGCTTTTGAACAAGGAAGGGGGTCATTGTGATTCCTTTGGGCATGTCGACCATGGAGTCCAGGGTAGTAAGGGAATCGTCTAGGTTATTCTTTGCTCGAGGGAGGTAATGGAAGGTGATATCTTGGAATTGGGAGGATAATTCTTCTAAGTGGGCATAGAAGGGTTAGAGTTTCTCGTCCTTGACTCTCCACTTTCTAAGCACTTAACCGATGATGAGGGCAGAATTCCCGTAGACGTCTAAACATTGAATACCTTTCTTAAGAGAAACTTTAAGGCCTACCGTGCATGCCTCGTACTCAGTCATGTTATTAGTGTAGGGGAAATCCAATTTGATGGTGATGGGAGTGTGGGAGTCATCTACGGCGATCATAAGTATCCCAATGCCATATCCCTTTTTATTGGCAGCGCCATCAAAGAACATTTGTCATCGAAGGCAGTCTTGAGCAGTATAGAGAATGTTTTCATCTGGGAATTCAGAGACCCAGACATAGGCTTCATCCATAGGGTAATTAGCGAGGTAATCAGACATGTCTCTTCCTTTGATGGATTTCTGCGTGTCATACACGATATCAAACTTGGCTAGGAGCATCAACCATCAGGCCATTTGGCTGGACAAGGCGGGTTTATCAAGCATCTATTTGATGGGGTCCATTCGGGATACAAGTTTAATAGGGAAGGTGAGCATGTAGTGCCGTAACTTTTGGGTGACTTAGACAAGTGCGACACATGCCTTTTCTAAAGCAGTGTAGTTAACCTCGTACCCGATCAATTTGTGACTGGAATAATAGATGTCTCTTTCTTTACGGGAATTTTTAAGGTATTGGGCTAGAAAAGCCCCAGATGCAGTGTCAGTTATGGTTAGGTATAGGAGCAAGGGGAGACCAGGCTGTGGTGGCATGAGTACCGACGGTTGGGTCAGATATTATTGGATTCGGTCAAAAGCTTCTTAGCATGCCTCGTTCCAAACTTTAGTTGAATCCTTTTGGAGGAGTTTGAAGATAGGTTCGCAGATGGAGGTTAACTAGCTGATGTACCGACTGATGTATTGCAATTTCCTGAGGAAACCTCGGACTTCTTTCTCTGTTTGGGGAGGTGGCATCTCAAGTATGGCTTTCAGCTTGGGGGATCTGCTTCTATCCCTTTCTCATTGACCATGCATCCCAATAGTTTTCCCTTTGTAACGCCGAAGACGCATTTCGGCGGATTGAGTCTCATCTGATACTGTCGCAGTCGTTCGAAGAACTTTCGAAGAGAAGGAACATGACCTTCTCTAGTTTTGGACTTGATAATCATATCATCCACATAGACCTCAACTTCTTTGTGAATCAGATCGTGCAAGATGGTTATGGCAGCCCTCTGGTAGGTAGTCCCAGCGTTCTTGAGACCAAATGGCATGAGAGTGTAGCAAAAGGTTCCCCATGGGGTGATGAATACAGTATTTTCTTGTTGGTCTAGGTACATTTTGATTTGGTTGTATCCGGTAAACCCGTCAATAAATGACTTGAGAGCATGAATGGTTGTGTTGTCTACGATCATGTCAATATTGGGTAGCGGATAATCATCCTTTGGAGAGGCTTTGTTCAAATCCCGATAGTCTACACACATCCGAACTTTTCCTCCTGATTTAGGCACGGGAACTATGTTAGCTAGCCACGTGGGATATTCTATCACACTAATGAAGCCTACGTTCAACTGTTTGACCACCTCTTCTTTGACCTTGAGCGACCATTCGGTGCAAACCTTTCTCAACCTTTATTTGACCGGTTTGTAATCCAGGAGAGTGGGAATCTCATGCCGAGCTATTTTTGGATCAATGTCGGGCATATCGTTGTAGGACCATGCGAAGACATCCACGAATTCTTTTATAAATTCTTCGAGTTGTCCACGCTCATGCTCGTCGAGGGTAGCCCCTATCCTAATCTTGCGCAGTTGGCTACTAGAACTGAGGTTAACAACAACAGTCTCTTCTTCATTAACTTGAATGCGGTTATGTTGTTTATTATTAACCTTATTTAGATCAATTAATAATTGTTCATTTATAAAATCATCATCATCAAAAGTTTTATTAGAATCCAAACAGTTAATGTAAGGAACACCAAGATACTTAAAATCTTCGGCCCATGGGTAGCTATCTTGGAAAAAAATATCCATTCTAGGCTTCATCTTCTTGTCTGTATGGTCATACCATGGTTCTGAATAACCACAAAAGGGGAAGTCCTCACCCTCTTTGATGAATCATCCATTCAAGGAGTCACCTGGGATAGTCTGGATGTGGTCTAGTCTCCTCTTTGATCGAGACTGGCGGATCATTCTGAGATCTTTTTCTAACGGTTGATACCCCAAACCACAAGGAGGGAAAGCCTTCTTCAGTTTAATTGGCTCAAGTATACCTTGTTGTCTTTGTCCTAGCCCCAGTCCGAGCATAAAGCGCATGTTTCTGAACATCTAAATCACATTGACATTACCATGAGGGTCGTATTCTGGACAAACCCTTTCTTTGAAGTCATCCCTTACCGGGAGTAGAAGTGGCTCAACTCAAAATCCTGATAGGAGCATATCATTTGACCCGTGTTGTATCTCAAGGATCGAACTGCTGGTACTTGCACCCTCGGTATTGTCGTCGTCACCCAAAATGGTGATGACCCGTTCATTGGTGAAGAACTTCAATTTCTAATGGAGTGAGGAAGACACACCCTTAATATTGTGGAGACAAGGTCATCCTAGCAATAGGTTGAAACAGGCTGGGATGTCAATAACTTGGAATTCGACGACAGGGTTTATAGGGCCAGCCCTATTACAAGCTTTATGGATCCCATCACCTCCCGATGGGTATTATCGTAGGCATGCACAACAGCGGAGGTTGGAGTGAGATCGCTTTCTTTCAGGCCTAAACATTTGAAGGCTCTCAGTGGGCAAACATTCAAGGCGGATCCATTGTCGATAAGATAGAGCGGTACGACCTTCCCCATAACTTCGATGGAGATGTTAAGTGCATGATTGTGGTTTGGCCCAATCTTGGCGATTTCTTCTTTAGAAAAGGATAGCATTCGGGTAGAGGTCCAGGATCTGACCAAATTTACCACTTCTTCTGGTGTGGTAGAAGGATGAACTGTGGGTCCACTGAGCAACTTGATCAAAGAATTTTTGTGTAGTTGAGAAGACACGAAAAGACCCTATAGAGTGATGTTATCTTGAGTTATCTTTAGTTGATCGAGGATCTTGCTCTCCTCGAGGGTCATTTATGGCATATGAAGGCTTTCAAAGCCCTTCCCATTGTCATTGGCTGGTAGTGAGCTTGGAATCTGGTAATGCCTCCCTGATCTGGTCATGAGATTTATCGAAGAAGGGAAGAACATGAATCATGTTTCCTCATCGATCTCGGGTTGTTTTGCCACCTTTTTTATTTCTTCGAGGAGTTCTTCAAATGATATCATTCCACACATGTCAGCTATCGGCCCAGTTTTCTCGAAAGTCTGTTCTTCATTCAAATCTCTGAATTCTTCCCACCATCCGGTGGCAACAATTCTGTCTTTCCAGGTAAAGTCGATGCATTCCACAATTTCAACGGCTTCTTCATACAGGTCTTCCCAATCGATGGGAATATGTAAGGGTGAAGGGACCAGGCGCCCCTGTAGCTTCAGAGCATTAAATAATTCGGTCATACTGTAAATGTTGTTGGTTTGCTTTAATAATTCTGTCATGATCTCGGCGACATCATCCAAGCTAACTTCATCGGTTGGTACTACCTAACTATCTGACTCTCAAGCCCATTTTCGTGCCTCTAAGAATAGCGTACTGAACCTTTGGCAATCAACGATCATCTGTGAGGGCAATTTCAGACCGAACTCTAGGAGTTGGTTTAACACTTTTGACAATTCCATGCTTCCATTTTCAGAACGGGTACGGACAGTGATGCATGCTCTGGTGAGGAGTGACAGTGCCTGATCAGCGAGGCTAGTATGGTGTAGGAGGAAATATAGGAAAATTTAGAGAGGTTTAGGAGAGTATATAAGTGTAATTTGAGTTGAGGGATCGAATTCTGGGTTCTCTTCTAGAAAGATGGCATTGGTATGATTTGGAAGTGGATTGTGAGTAGTGTTTGGTTTAGGATTGGATGGTGGGGCAATGGTACCCCGGTCAATTAGACCTTGTATTATGTTTCGGAGGTGAAAGCATTGGTAGGTGGTATGGCCAGCAGTTTGGTGAAAAGAGCAATGGGCATCTGCCTTGAAGTTTTTTGGGAGTGGATTTGGCAATGGACGGGGATCCAAATGTTTGATAAGGTTTAGCCTTAACAAGGCTTGATAAACTTTGGAGAGGGGAGCACGGAACTCGGTGCATTCCTTTTGGACTGGGATGGGGCGGCTTACCGGCGCATATGATGTGGTTGGTTGAGAGATGTTGTTGATGGTTGAGACTGTAGCAGTGGCAGGTTTGTCATATTTTCTGGGGGTGAACTGTCCGAACACCTTCTTTGGGTCAACTTCTATTTTGGCAAGACCTTCCTCGATTTCTACTCTACTTCTCTGAGAGCTCGAAAGTGGGGATAGTATTGTCCTCCCATCCTTGCTCGGACATGGGGTAAGAAGTTCTTCTTCACTATGCTGACTTGTTCTTCCTCGGAAGGCCGATTGGTCATGGTTGTTACTTTTTCCCTCCATCGGGTGATGAAGTTACTGACTGATTCCCAAGAGTTCTATTTGAGCATCTCTAAATCACGGAGGGTGAACTCAAGCTCTTCATTGTATTTATACTGTGACATGAATTCTTGAGCCACATCCTCCCAGCTACGAATTCTAGACTCTTCGAGAGACAAAAACCATCATAGGGCGCTATCCTTCAAATTTTGCTGAAACAATTGGGCCATCACTTCTTCAGAAGCCCCTAGTAGAGTCATGGAACGGTGATAACTTAAGAGATGAACAATCGGGGGTCCTCTTCCTCCAAATTTCTCGATATTTGGCATCTTGAACTTCTCGGGTAACCTAGCTTTAGGATAAGGAGACATGTGGGTGTAGTCCACGCAATTTATTGAGATTATGACTTGGTTAAACTTCTTGGTGAGCATCTTAAGGTCCTCTTTGACATTGTTCAGCTCTTTTTCCTTCGGATCAATGATCATAGGCAAGTTAGCCCTAGGCTGGGCAAGGTTTGTCATAGGAAGCTGGGCAGGAGGCGACCCATTAATAGGAGGGACACATGGAGCGTGCTGATACTCTTTGAGAACCCAGATGGGCTCGGGTGGATCCATAGCACGAGGGAATAGGGCCTGAGGCTCTTGAGGAACGGGAACCTGGTTTCATTGCATCTCTCGAACCTTGATCTGAAGGTTATCAATCTTGGACATAAGCTGAGCTAGGACTGCCATCAGATCCGACTGCACAACGGGTACTTGATCTGTGTTCTCCATGGAAAGCGGGTGGATTCCGGACTCGGAAGGAGTAATAGGGGAACGGATGGAACTCCGGGGTGATCTGACTGAAGACTGAAGCCAATAAGGAGCCAGGCCAAGGGTTTGCGATCGACCTGAGAAGGCATAAAATGGGATTTATTTTTGAGAAAAAGGGATGAAAAAAAATTGACATTTTTTTTCGAGATTAAAAGACAATATTTTTGGATTTTTGATAAAGAGAGGAGAAATTTTTTTGGATTTTTTATAAGGAAAGGAAAAAATGTTTTTGGATTTTGGATAAAAAAAAAAGAGAATTTTCTTTTTGGACCCGGTCTCAGCATGATTATTATAATTATTATGTTTTCACTTGTATTAATTCTCCTAAATGCAAAATGAAATGTTGAATGGGACCCAAGCCTGAAAAATTGGGTTTGTAATAAATGCAAAGCTATGGCTGGACTTGTGACCAGGCTCACGGATAGGGTCCCGTTTTTTAAAATGCGCAAAAATTCGAGCGGCAGGATGACTCAGAATTTCGACAGAGTTTTGGGTTGAAACCGACAATTTAACATGTGTGTCCTAGGTTTGACACCTATATGCGGGTATGCAGTTGGTTGGGTGAATCGATAAGGGTTCCCCCCTTTGGCGTGACTTCCACGATATACGTCCTGTTCTTGCGGGTAATCGGTACGTGTGGACAAGCTATTTGATATACCTGAGTATACGTGAATTGCCTCACTATATACCTCATGGGGATAGTAAGTGTGAGAGCGAATTCGATATACTCGGCGTACGCGAACGAGCTCCCTGCGATATACCTCCTGTCATGACTTCGATCAAGCGGTACCATGCGGGGGAACCGTTCGATATACGTCGAAGGTACTTGGCTAATGGAAGGTGAGAGTAATATCGCTTAGGCTAACTGCGCCCTATCGGACCAGCGCCCATCACGAAGTGGCCCTCCAATTACTGGGTAAAATTTGGTCAATAACAATGATCTTTGGTGATGTCGTGTGAATCATACATGATCCTTTTATTAGTATCTTACGATAAAATTATCTTTCTTGATCATGCCCAACGGAGAGCAAAGTATGAGTACCAACGGTACACCAAATATGGATGCTGCGTGTAACATGTGGATATATGTGACCCTAGGTGCACGTGGTGTGAAGTGTACATGGAGAATTTTCTACAAGTGTGTGAATAGAAGCATAAGCATGAGGTACACATGAGTAATAAAGGGGAACATGCAAATAGGGGGAAAATATAAACAAACATATCACCCATGTAAATAGAGTCTAGCCCTCAAAATGAAAGTCCCCAGCGGAGTCGCCACTGTGGTAATCCCCGATCCTCGATCCTTGCGGCGGGTGGGCGGGCGATGGAGGATCCTAGGTCCCTCGCGTCCTTCTCGGGAGGGCTTCGGCCGACATCATTTGGGTGAGGTGAAAGATGTAGAGAGATTGGAGTCGCCAGTCTATTTTACTCAAAACAGACAAAATAAAGGGAGCCACCCCGAAGGACAGCATCCAAAGAGATAGTGATGCATACGGAACCAAAATGATTCCAAGAGGGTCCGGAGGCTAAGTTACGAAATGGGAAGGTGTTAGGCCCCCATTCCGCCCTTTCGGTCTCTCATGGGTTTTTGTTATTTTCCTTTATTTTCCCCGTGATATGTGTGCATGTGTATATATAGTGGAGATAGGAATCATCGACTTGCACCATGGAAGAGGTAAAGCGAGTGGTATAAAAATATTAGAAAATAGGATTTACGCAAGTATCCTTACGTTGACCATTATGATGGAACGATAACGCATGTGGAATAATACGCCACTAAGAACAAATATATATATATATATATATATATATATATATATATATATATATATATATATATATATATATAAGAGAGTGGAGTTTAGATAAAATAGAAAATGAGAGAAAAAGTAAAAATAGGACTCGAGTCTTGGGTTTTACCCCGAGACGCCTACGTAGCCTATAGAGGCATCAAAGTCCACGTAGTTCGCATGAAAAACGAGGGCTGGGGTTTATCCCATAAATCCAACCGGGAGATTCTCTTATTTGTGTGTGTGTGTGTGTGTGTGTGTGTGTGTGTGTGTGTGTGTGTGTGTGTAGAAAATGTGTTTTAGTTGTGAGAAAAGTGTAAGAAAAGAGTGAGAATTCCCATTTGGAATTTATGAGTAAACCCTCTTTTTCTTGTTTTTTGGGTTTTTTATGTATATGAAAATAAGAGATGTTGAATAATACTAAATAAAAAGTATATTAGGATGTGTGAGATGAGATAATAAAAGTGCTAAGTAATAAAAAAAAAGTTGTTGCGAATTTATGATAATTTAAGGAGAGAGTTGAGAAAATTGGACCTGTTTGAAGATCTTGAGCTTGATCTTAAATGTTGTAGAGCAGCCCTTAGACTTGGATGATGATGGAGGGGAGTGAATTAACCAAGTTTGATGAAAAGTATGATGAAAAGTGAAGGTTGGAAAGGGACTTGGGTGTGGAAATCACGCTGACTTCGAGAGAGGTTTTCTGGATTTGTTGAGAGTGATATCTATCAGATCTGGGCTCCTCTTTGCAAGTGATGTTAGGCCCTCCTTTTTATACCCCAGGGTACTGTCGATCGGCATATCCCTGGTCCTGCCTATCAGCACCTGTTGATAGGCAGGGTCTAGAACGTACCGTTTGGGAGTGTGTTTCAGGCCTTTTTCGAAAAATCGGTCGCAAAACGCAAACCGTTGATCATAATAGCGCACGGGGTGGACCATTGGAAAGTTAATTCAAATACCTACGAAAGTCCTTTGGATTTCTCCCGGTTTCAGGAGTTGACTTTCGGTCAAATATGGCTCGGAAGCATTCGTCAGTCCATTGGACGGGGAATCGTCGGATGCAAACGGATCGTTCGTCCACATGGTATGTCAGAAACGCGCACGGGGTGGACCGTTAGAAAGGTTAGGAGATGTATTTATACATTCCAAAGAGTTTGATCCAGTTCGGGGAGTTGACTTTGGTCAACTGAGCCCTGGAAGCATTCGGTGACCTCTCAAAGTAAAACGGATCGTTCGTCCGTACCGTAAGTCAAAATCGCGCACGGGGCAGACCGTTGGAAAGGGATTTTAATGAACTTCGAAGATTCATTCATTCTCCATTGATTTAAAGAGTTGACTTAGTTCTAATAGATCCGGGGAGCGCCTGGTGGCCTCCTGATAGAGGTTCGGGGGAAAATAGGTCGTTCGTCCGCATGGTAAGTCGAAATCGCGCACGGGATTGACCATTGGAAAGGGGTTTCAGTTACCTTTGAAGATTCATTCAGTCTATATCGAGTTGAAGACTTTAACTTTTGGTCAAACAGAGCCCGAGAGTGCCTGGTGACTTCTAGGTCAGTGCTCGGGGTATGACCTAGGTTTGTAGTGATGAAGGGAGGTGTTAGGGACCTAAGGAGAGTTTAGGGGGTAACAGAATGGGGTGTCTACAACTATTTATAGCTTCTTTCCAAAAAATAGAATCGGGTGAGGATATTGCCTCACTATAAGTGGCGGGGTCATTTTCCATTAAGTGTGTTAAAAATTCAGGACCAAAAGAAGTAGCTATCCAAGGTCTTTTACTTTTTCTAATTTCAATTTCTTCTAAATTCAAACATTCATTTCTAACACTAGGACCCACTAGAACATAACTACTAGTTCCCTCACCTCTCACTTTAAAAGAATATTTGTCCTTATAAAATTCAGCATCTCTTGATTAAAAAATAGTGTTTTTATCTATATATTGATATTTAGAATCAATTACAAGAAACCTATATGCATTACTATTTTTAGCATAACCTATAAAAACACAATCAACAGTCTTTGGGCCAAGTTTAGTTCTCTTAGGTACTGGTATTGAAACCTTAGTAAGACACCCCCACACTTTAAGGTGTTTATAATAAGGTTTTCTATTTTTCCACATTTCATAAGGAGTTTTATTATTATTCTTAATAGGTATTTTATTAAGAATATAACAAGCAGTAAGAATTGTCTCACCCCACATATTATAAGGTAATCCCGAAGCGCTTAACATATAAATTACAATATCCTTAAGAGTTATATTTTTTCTTTCAGCTACACCATTAGATTGGGGCGAATAAGGAGGAGTAACTTGATGAATTATTCCATTTTCTTTACAATATTTATCAAGATAACCGGTGTATTCTCGTCCCATATCAGATCTTAATGTTTTAATAGATTTTTCAAATTGTTTTTCAACTTCTAACTTATAAGATATAAATTTTGAAAAAATTTCATCTTTACTCCTAAGGAGATAAATATAACAGTAACAAGAGTAATCATCAATAAAAGTAACAAAGTGTTTATTTCCACCACGTGTAACATAACGTTTTAAATCACAAAGATCAAAATGTATTAAAATTAAAATAGTTGAAATTCTTTCGACACTCGAAAAAGGTTTTTTAGCATATTTTTATTCAACACATATTTCACATTTAGAGTTGGTAGAAATATCATATTTTGGTATGTTTCCCAAAAACATTAATTCTTTAATGGATGCCTTATCTACATGACCAAGTCTAAAATGCCACATATCACAAGAGTCAATAAAATAAGCATAAGAAGTAGATGTTTTATTATCAGCCGCGGTTACATTTAGTTTTAAAAGACCCTCATGAACATAACCTTTCCCCACAAAAGCACCTCCCTTAGTCACAACTACCTTATCACTATCTAGAATAATTTTAAAACCCTTCTTAACTAAGATAAAATCGAACACCAGATTCTTCCTAACCTTAGGGACATACAAAACATCTTTCAAGGTAAGAACTTTTTCTGAAGTGAACTTTAAAACTACGGTTCCCTTCCCCTCAACCTTAGACAAAGAGGAGTTTCCCATGTATAGACATTCACCCTCAACCACAACAGTGAAGGTAGTGAAGGAACCTATCGTGCTGCAAATATGTTTGGTAGCGCCAGAATCAAGCCACCAGTCTGTCATGTTATTCACAATGTTTGCCTCAGTCACCACAACAGAAAAGTTACCCTCCTCGGTTACATTTGCTTGAGGCTTCACATTCGTAAACATGCAATCTTTAGCGTAATGACCTGGTTTTCCACACACAAAGCATTGACCTATAGGTTTAGATTTAAATTGAGGTTTAGAATTTTTATTCTGATCATTAGGTTTGAATTTAAGGTTGGACCTCGAATTTTGGTTTGGTTTATGTTCCCATTTTTCTGGTTTGAATGGTTAGGCTTAAACTGGTTCTGTTTTTGGTTTCCATTTGATTTTTCCTCGACCAAGTTAGCCGTAGAACTGAATTCGGAATTTTTCTCCTTAAGTTCTACATTCCTATTGTCTTCCTCAATTCTCAAACGAACTATCAAATCTTCTAGTTTCGTCTCCTTTTTCTTATGCTTAAGACCGTTTTTATAATCTTTCCAAGAAGGTGGCAATTTTTCAATTATAGACGACACTTGAAATCCCTCACATATACTATAACCCTCTGCCAGAATTTCATGAATAATAATTTGTAGTTCTTTAAGTTGTGACACAAAAGATTTATTATCTTCCATTTTGAAATCCACAAATTTTCCAACCACAAATTTTTTAGACACAGCATCTTCAGTTGCATATTTTTTATCGAGTGTGTTCCATAATTTTTTAGCAGTAGGACATGTCCAATAAACATCATACAGTTCAAGGCAGAGACAATTCAGAATATAATTCCTACACATATTCTCTTTGTTTCAAAAAAACTAGTTCTTCAGGTACAGAAGGTCTATCAGATGCAATAATGTCAACGACCTTAAGAATTGTTAGGTAAAATTGCAGTTTCATTTGCCATCTCTAAAAATTCTTTCCATCAAACAATTCAGATTTTTCATAGTATTTTGCATTAGGATTTTCCGTAGCAGGTTGTAGAATAACAACAGAATTTCACCTTTAAATTGTTGGAAATAATATATGCAGAATGAACGAAAAAACCCAAATTCGAAATAGATAAAATTAGAAGGACTTGTCGATCGAGGTTTGTGTTTGACACAAAAACCTAAAGGTGAAATTGCTCGCTGATATTTGTAGTTGTCAGCCTCGTGAACATACACCTCCTAGGATTCAACGATCATATTTAATAGATTTATGTTAAATCTTTAAACTCTCAGGATACTCCATCACTCCCAAATAAATGACGAACGTAACTGTATTGTAGAAAATAACAACATTATTTTTGCTGAGAAATGAGAGAGATTGAATTTTTCTGTGTATTTCTCAAAGTTGTAGCCCTTGTTTTATATAAAAAAAAATGGTCAAAAACGTGGGTAGTGGTTTTAGGCAACTAACCCACTAAACTATCCACTAACAATTATATTTTAATAGATGAAAGAAACAGTCAAAGTCTTAAAAATGGGTTAATTAAAAATTAAAACGAGTTTGAAAAGATTTAATGCACGTTAGAAATCCCCAAGAGCCTAGGCCCCAAGGCCCCAGGCCCAATCTTTGACCCTTAATAATTAGTGTGCCTCCTAGGGATTGAACCCATGACCTCAAGCACACACCCCACTAACTTACCCATTGGACACTTAGCCAAACTTATTTACTTCATTCAAAATAAATATATATACTTATACCCAACACTTACCTGTACAATGCTCTCGGCATACGAAACCGCTCCTAGCCTATCGTAACAAAGCGAGGGTGTGAGCCGATGCTTCGTGGGAAATATACAAATGTAGTATAGAATCGAACGACAAAAAGAAGACTCAACAAGTTGTGCCTATGTTCACATGCAACTACATAGTATAAATATTTATACCTACATATACCCACACTTAAAGCATGAAATGATTTTACTTCAAAAAACCGTACCTATCTTGATTAATTTACCTTAATCTATATAAAAGACTTCATTTACTCTTACTTGGCATTTCTCACTTCATTTAACACATCCGGTTTAACACACGCATCCACAGTGTTGAAAAAAACTTGTTTGTCATTTGAAAACCCTTTTCAATACATACTTATGCAAATTATGGGTTCAACCATTTGGTTGTTTAATCACCCATTTACCCACTTACTTTACCCCTTTTTACTTCCTTTATAGACATTAAATAGATTCAGGCATTTACTTGTCCATTTCATTATTACCGAAACATTTATTACATTCATTCAAGTTAGGCTGTATTAACACATTTTACCACACAACCCGTTTCTTGACATGTTCCAAATTTCCTTTATCTTTTCTCGAAATCTTCCTAAAACGCATACTTCCACAGGCTCCACACTGCCGGCTATGCGCACCATATGCTTTGACCAGTATTTTATGTCTTTTCACCCAAGGGCTTCGGTCCCTTCTTGTTTTTATCCCGGTGTCATCCGAGTTCCCTTTATGTGTTTTAACATTTTATTAAATGTCCACATTATTCCACTTTTTCTTTTTACCCGACCGAGGCCAAAACTAGGGACTTTACCACCCCAACTTGGGTTAAACTTTAAAAATTTACCATTTCATGTCCTTTACACTTTACCCTTGATTTTAATCCAAAAATCATATTCGTTTAGGACCACTTTATGTAACCTCTATTCCCACACTTTTACTTCATAAAAATGTTCCACTTTAAGTAAATTTACCATTTTACCCATTTGTTTCAAAGTCACCATTTACTTCATTTACAAGTGTTAATTTTCCTTAGTTATTCATACCAACTTCTTAAGTGCTTTAACACTTTAACATCCTTTTAATTCTATAAGTGTTAATCATTTACAACATTACTAAGTTACACACTAACTTTTCCATGTTTACTCATTAACACTTAATCAATACTTTTATCAACATTTTCCCAAAATACATGTTTCTTTACTTTCTTCATTCAAGAAATCCATTTACACTTAAGACTACTTCTATATGAAAATATCATTTCTTTCATTTGATATTTAGCCTTACACTTTATCCTTATTACATTTTAACCCCATTTTCATACACTTTAAAGGCAAGAACTTCTATTTTTCTCATATCATATTTAAACCCAACAAAACCTTCTCTAACCTGCTTATACATTTAATATCAAAACACTACAAGTTTATATGCATGAGAAGATTTTTAGACCCAAAAGTCCTATTACGTGGTTTAAACATATATTTCGTCTTGAAAATTCATTATACTTGCAAAGATACAATATTAAGGCACGAAAGACATTTTTTCTTCTTTAGCCTAAAAAAATATCTATTTTTCATAAAATCATCATTTTTGTAAGAACATTATTTCATCAATGTTTACTAAAAATGTCATTATCTTCAAACATTTTATTTCATAAAATGTTTTCATCAATATTTCTAAAAAAAACACTATTTTCATAAAACATCAACCTTTACTATTTCAAAACCTTGAAATATTTATTTCTTCTTTATTTTAAAAAAAAAAACATTTTTCAACATTTCATTCCATAAAAATGTTTATTATCTTCAACACATTATTTACACCATTTAACTAAATACACCATAATCAAATAGTCTAACTAAAATACTACAAATGTAAAATAACATCTTACACTAAGAGTAAGGTTTTTCCCACCTCTAATAACTCCAATGGTGGTAGAAATGTTATTATAGGTGGAGCAACCCCCACCTCCAAAGGTGGCCTCAAGGGATTACCAAATGTATCCTCCAAAATGTGCTTCTTCAAAGCCTCCAAGTAAGACTCACTTCAAACGCCATGGAAGCACTCATCATTTTCTCCAAAATCCCCAAATACTTCTCCAAAATTTGTAGCTTTACCTCAACAATGGTGGAAATGGGTATTGTGGGCTTGAACATGGTGGGATATCATCTAAAATGGTGGTGGAAGACCACCCACCCCTCTATCACTCTCTTTCTCTCTCCTTCCATTTCTCCCAACACAAATAACCCAAATACCCCCAACAAACCCTTATTAAAAAAAAATTAAGGTCAAAAACACGTTTCGCCCCTTCTGGGATGATCTGGGCTCGACAACTCAAAGATCCTACGCTCCAAATTGTGGCTGCGCACAAAGACAACTGATATTGAAAATCTCGACCAACGTCGTTCGAACGACATATTCAAACGACTTCCCCTATGTCGTTCGAACAACACCACCTATATCATCCTATCCCAAGTCCGTGTGACCCTTCACCCGACCTGTTACTATAATTCAGTACCACGTCATTAGAAGCCCTGTATCTCGCGACCTTCATACCGTCATTCGAACAACCGCCCCTTGTCGTTTAAACGACCTTGTTTCTGTTTCTTTTGTTTTTCTCGAATTTTCATCCACAATTCTTCTATAATTATAATAAATTCCTCCTCATATAAAATCCCTATATAATTTAATTAATTTATCGGGACGGGATATTATAGAATGTGAAGTAGAACCGTAGAAGTTTTTACCTCATGGCAGGCTAAAGAGTCAAGATTTTGGAACAAAATTTTCTTTATTGAGACGAGGAAGTTATGATTTGTGTTTTGTTATTACAAATAAAAAATGAATTAATAGAGGTCAGTCAACAATTACCTTTTTCACTTGCCAGTGCAAACATAGATTTACTTGCATTAATGGACTACATTAGTTGGCTTGCGGTGTTGTCTCTCTCAAAAGTAGAGGTTTATCTAAATAAACCATACGAGGTCATTGAAGTACTTGGGAAAAAGGGGAATATATCTAATTTGTAGGCCTATAGGTGAAACAACATTGATAGTTGTTGTAAAGTTAGTGTGAAGAAGACTGCTGCATTAGTAAGGTTTTTCTACGATATGTGTTATCACTACTTTTAGAGAGGCAACTTTCATGTATGTTTTCTTTATCATCATAATTCAACAAAATTCTTAAGAACTTTTTTTTGTAAATGTTTATGGCCAACCTTTTTGAATTGGATCAAAGATTCATATACATAAAAGTATCAAAATAGTGATTGCATTTTTTACAAGACTTCATAAACATCATACAAGACACTGAAAAAATTTATAAACCAACGAGCATGATTTCTTTAGTGATTTGAGAAAATAATTAAAGATTTCATCCATTGAGGCCTATGTACATCTAAGTTCCATTATGTGGATGTTTGTCTTAAACAACGAAGGGCCTCTCCCCATTTTATTTCTTAAATAGGTGAGAATTGAGAGATTATATGTCCATTACTTTCAAGTGTTCTTTATATAGAGTTACCTTTTTTACTTTTCTCAGTATTCTCAATTGAAAAGAGGAGTTTGGTTTTATGATTTGTGTTATATTGAGTGTGATATTGAAAATTTGATTCTCAGATGCAACCATTGTAGTAGGGAAATTTTTGCAAAACCAATTGGTGGATCTGGTTGAACATTATCATGGAAGGTTACGTCTTAACGGAATATGATTTTTTTATCAGATTAAAATTTACTAATTACATATAGTAGACACAATTGTTTATATGGTGATGTCATAAAGAGTTTCTTTATAATGTGACACGGTGACAATTAACGTCATTGCACTAATTCTCTTTGCAAACTATACTCTATTTTTTCATTTTTGTCTTGTATTCTATGAAGACTTGTCATGAATAAATATGTACAAGATAGTTATGTTTATGTAAACATCAGTTTCATATTATATATCTACAGGTTTGCTATCTCGCTATATTTGTTGACCCAAGTACATTGGAATATATTTTCATTTTTTCGGAATATATGTACATTGAAGAATACTTTAACTGACAGTGTCATTTAACTTTTAACGATGTTTTACACCTTGTTATATCATTACAATTTTAATTGACTCAGCCATGGGTATTATTTTTTTGCATTTTCTAAGCTAGCAAACAAAGTCTTCTATTTTACATTTGTTGGATATGATTAATGTTAAGGTTATATGACTGTTTTTCCCCTTTTGGTTTCTTTTATGTGATTTTTCCCTAGATTTATAGTTTGATCTAGAATTGGTTCTTTGATTATCATTGTTTTATTAATTCTCTATGTTTATTTAAAATTCTTTAATCCAAGACTTTTTTGCCAATGTGTATTATCAGCTTTTTTTTGTTGGTATTCCTCTAATTTAACACTCTGAACAATTTTCTTCTGTTAAACCTGATGAGCTCAAATGATGCTTATTTTTTTTTTCCTATTTACTATCTGAAAATAAATAATAAAAGGACTTATAGTGTGTGTGCAAGTACGGTGTCCGTGTGTGTTGTTTCTGCGTGTGTTTGTATTGTAGTGTGCATGGTTGGTTGTGTACTAGATAGCGTGTGTAGTTATGCACGTGAAATCATGTTCAACTGATATATATGACAAATATTGTAACTTCCATTTCTCCGGCGCCATTGGGATAGAATTTAAAAAGAAAATAACGTCAAACAAGATAGTCTTTTTTGTCAGAAAGCTCACTAATAGCTAAATATCATTAATATGAATGAAATAATGATTTATAAGTTCAGAGAATAGCCATTGTACTATCATCTGCATAAATAAGGGATGCGTACTAAGACATAAACCAAAAAAAGAGGGGATCTCCTGAAGAGACAAATACACGCAGCACATAATATATGTACAATTACAACTAAATTAAAAAAAAAAAAGTTATTTTTGAATCACTAAGAATGGTCTCTAGTTTGGGGCATTCATGATGAATTTGGACATGAAAGTGAGAAAATCATTTGGGGGAAAGATCACAACATTGAATAGGGCAGTGAAATTATAGTGAATGAAGAACTTTATCGAGAAGCACCCTTAGGCCCAGGGCATAGTGGGGACAAAAATCAATAACTACCTGGGGGATGGTTATATGAATAAGATCAGTCCTGGAATCAACATGTTGAGTAGAATATAATTTGCAAAATAAGTCCGCAATAGGAGTCTGAATGCTTGTGGGATCAGTAATTATTATATTTCCAGATTGGAGTTGCACCATTTTACATCTTTACTAGTACGAAAGGCCATACTAGAATTTCCATATTTAATATATAAAGGTGAGTAATGGTTCTAATTTTTTCTTACAATGGTTGTTGTAAAAAAACCTAATTGATATGGAACTATACATGTAAAGGTCTGACATATCCCAAGTCTTTGATTTTATGACATGATAGCCACCTTTCTTACTAACTTTAGTTCTCTCTCTTTATATATCTATCTATTCAACCAACTCTATTGTGTTTAGCGACGATCTGTTGGAGACAAAATTCCTACTATTTATTTGAATATCTTTTTCTTCCTAGGATATTTGTACTCTTTCACATCATTTTCTGTTTAGAATTATATCTCAATCTGTTCCCTCACTAAATTGGCATGTGTCAATTTTTTGATACAATATCTCCTTTTTCACTCAGTATCCTGATTCCCTAGCATTCTCTATTTCAGGATTGCTTTCGATTAGATTATTTAGGAGTTTGACTGTTTCGTTTGTTCATACTCAAAAAATGAGTTATTTAAGGGGTTTGGTTGTATTTTGTTTGTTGATATCCTAGAAATGAATAATAAAATGAATTTACAGCCACTTATAACTATAATCATTATTTGAAAGATTAAGTATTGCATTGTTGATCTTTTTCTTGCTTACTGCATGCTACTCAGTACGTAAAATATATAATTATGAACAAAAACTTATTCAATGATAAAAAAATCAATTAATTTTCTATGAGCAGTTTAACTTTGCTTTTGCTTTGATAAATTAATTATTTCTTCTACATGCACAAGTAGCATTGCAGTATGCAAAGAACATAGCTGCACAAGGTACACGACTTCTTTTCACTCTCTTAAAATTAAATTGTGTTTCGTATGAAACTGGCTGACAAGATTAGGAAAATCAATTTATTACTAGACGAAATTTACAAAAGAAGTAACTGAGTTAGGGATTGCGCTAGTTTGGGCTATAAAAATGAATACCTCTGCTGAACAAATGAGATTCCAGGAGATCTAACCCTATCTAGATGATTGGATAGTTGTGGGAACATAGTGGACATGTTAATTGACTAAAAAATATGAAAGAGATTTTTCATTCATCAGCATTGTGGGAATAGGTGTCCACAATAATGAAAAGTTGAAGAAGCATTTTATTAAGAGAATATGTGTTTTCTTGATTTTGACGTCAATAGGCTTTTAAACAAGATGGTGCAACATCTCACCAAAACTAATCTTCAATTGTCAAATGCGGGAGAAATCATTGAATTGCTTTGGGGTGAAGTTGAATGAGAAAAAATATGTACTTCTACTTGTTGATGTAAGGGATCAAATTATAGAGAAATTGGGTTGCTTGAGAAATTACTTATTAGTAATTGATCATTTTATCGGAAGCAAAATTAATATGACCACTGAGATGAGGTTTTTTAAACTAATAAAACATCTCTTACTCATATGATTGGTCGGACTCTCACAAGATGATATGATATTTACACTACACCAAAATGACAAAATTGTCACCTTTAAGCCAGTCACCTTTGTCAAGGTCATTGACCGTGACACAAATCTCGCGTTTTGTGTCACGGTCATTGACCTTGACACGAATGTGACAAATAATTGTCATGGTCAATGACCGTAATAAGTCCGTGACAAATTGACTTGTCACGGACTTGTCACGGTCATTGACCGTGGCAATTCTTTAAATAATTGTCACGGTCAATGACCTTGACACGACCATGACAACTTCGTCAGCAAAAACCCTTACCCCTTCTTTTTTTCCCTCGCGTTGTTCCCTCCCTCTCTCTCTCTACGCTTCGCGCCCTTCCCTCCCTCTCTCTCTCTACGCTGCTCTCTCTATATCTCTACTTTCAGGTTTATTTCTCTCTCTCTCTCTCTTCCATTTATATATGTGTTTGTGTATATATATACATGTGCGTGTGTGTGTGTGTGTGCGTGTGTGGGGGGTGGGGCAGGGTGGGGGTAGGGGGTAGGGGTGGGGCAGGGTGGGGGTGTGTGTGTATGTGTGTATATATACGTGTGTGTGTATATATATGTGCGTGTGTGTGTGTGTGCGCGCGCGTGGGGGGGGGGGCAGAGTGGGGGTAGGGGGTGGGGCAGGGGGCTGTATTTGGGGCGTGGGGCAGGGTGGGGGTGGGGGTGTGTGTGTATGTGGTGAAGGGGGTGTGTGGAGGGAGGTGGGGGTGGGGTGGGGGTGTGTGTGTATTTGAATTAACCCATGAATTTGTATTTTTGTATTTGAATTAATCCACGAATTTGTATTTATGTATTTGAGTTAACCCATGAATTAACCCATGAATTTATTTTTGTATTTGAATTAACCAATAAATTTATTTTTGAATTTGAATTAACCAATGAATTAACCTATGAATTTGTCAATTTGTTTGTGGGGGGTGGGGGTGGCGGTGGGGAGGCAGGGTAAGTCAAGGTACCATTGTAATTCTCTTAATATCGTGCAAGTACCATATGAAAGTAGGATTGCCCCTCAGTGTAAATTAGTAAATTAATAATTCTATACGTTAATTGTTTGTTTAATTGATGAAATGAATTAATTGAGTAGATGAATTAGAAGGAGTACGGGATACACATTTGTTGTTGGCATTGATGTTGGATTATTTTGTTTAGTAAATGTTTGGTTGGTTAGTTTTAAAAGTGACATGACCACTGGATTATTGTACATATGGGGGTGGGAATTTTCAACTTTTTTTGAAAATTACTCTGTATATCGAACAATATATATATAGTATGATAATTAAATGAAAGATAATTGAAATTAAATATAGTGCGCATAGATACTAGCCTTCTAATTCTTATGCGTACGCGTTGAATAGCCCTTAGACCCGTTCGAGAATCATTACCCCTGTAATGAGATCTCTCGAATTGTCCCGTTTGGACAGTTTAAGACTGTATAATTTCTGTATAATATTTTTATTGGCTTACAGTTGTTACTTTTGGGGGAAGTTCTGCAGTCGTATCTTAATGTTCTCTGGGTAGATACTAGATTGACAAGTGTGACTGTTATTTCAATTGATCAATTGAAATAACACTCACACCTGCCAATCTATGTCGTGTACTTGGAGAACTACGTGGATATGCTGTCGAATTTTTTTCAAATCGTAACAATGTGCATGAGTTGTTAAGTATATTACATAAAAATGCAATCTTAAATGGGATAGGACCACTCACCCTTTAATAGGATAATTAAATGATGGGATAATTAAATAAAACATACTATAAATCTAAGTTTTGTTTACCTTTAATAGAAGTTTAGTTGTGGTAGTTGTGATGGGATATCCAAAATACAAAGAGTGGATGGGTGAGACTAATAGAATGGGGGATGTGTTTCACAGAGGTGCTAACGAATTTGTGAAATATGCAAAGAGATGTCATAATGATGGAGAGTTTCCGTGTCCGTGTGCTAGGTGTAAGAATGGTAAGGTGTTTGAGTGGAAAACAGTTGAACTACATTTTTTAAGATCAGGTATGCAAGATAGTTATCGATTTTAGAGTTTTCACGGTGAATTGAAAGTTCCTTTTGTTCCCGACCAACCTTCACAACAACCTTCAACAAGTAGAATAGATGTAGAACGACGTAGATCATAATATGTTAGAGGATTTAGTTGATGATGCGTACGGAGTTTATGAAGCAGAGGAGAATGAGGTTACTGATGATGTAGAAGATTCAAGTGCTCGTGAAGATAACACGATAAAACTTGACGACGACTACCAAAGTTTAAAATTTAAGGCGACCCAATCGTTATACTCTGTCTCTGAGAATGATCAAACAACTTTACATGCCATTGTTGGTTAGCACAGTTTGAAGACGCAGTACGGTTTGTCTGGCAATAGCGTGACGAAAATTCTGAAATGGATGAAGGGCTTATTACCCAAGGTGAATACACTTCCAAATAGTCATCCTGTTATGAAAAATAGTTTGAAAAGTTTGGGAATGAAGTATATATCGATTCATACTTGTGTTTATGACTGCATACTATACCGAAAGGAGTATGAAAATTTCGATCGTTGTCCGGTATGCGATGAACCTAGATATGTCCAATCTACTAGTAAGGAAGGCACAAGCTCAAAAGTGCCTAAAAAAGTATTGGAATATTTTCCCGTTCGGCCTAGATTAAAGAGATTTTTTACAGTACCATGGATTGCAGAGGTGATGACTTGGCATGCTAGGGCAGAAGTAGGGAGTAATATCATGCGTCATCCTATTGATTCTACTGCCTGGCAGAGGATGAATTTTGAGTATCTCGATTTGGCTCGAGAACAACGCAACATTTGTTTGGCTATATCAACAGATGGTTTCAATCCATTTGGAAATCTAAGCACCAATCAGAGTGTATGGCCAGTGATCCTAGTGCCACTCAACCTCCCTTCTTCACAGTGTATGAGACCTGAATTTTCGATGATGGCTTTGTTGATACCTGGGCCAAAGGCACCAAGTGATGACATTGACGTGTACCTGGCTCCTTTGGTAGAAGAATTAAATGAGTCGTGGGAAGAGGGTGTGCAATCATTTGACTCTTTTAGAAAAGAATAGTTTACGCTGAAAGCTATGTTGATGTGGGCAATTCATGATTTTCCAGCTTATGGGACATTATCCGGTTGTGTAGTACGTGGGTATTTGGGGTGTCCTATTTGTGGAGAGGAGACTGAATCTCTTCATCTATCCTCTAGCTTAAAAAATGTATATCATTGCCATAGGAGGTTTTTACCCCCAGCTCATATTTTCATATCTGAGAAAGGTTCCAATTTTTTATTGGGCGGAGTTGAACATAGGCTACCGCTGAGACAACTTTCGGGTTCAGAAATTGAAAGTAAATCTTCTGAATGTGGCCCTAATATGCCAGGTAAGAATCTCAAATTTAAGAATGTCAAGCATAAGAAGACCCCAACTGGGAATGAAACTATGATAAGAAAGGCATGGTCTCGGAGGTCAATTTTATTTAACTTACCTAATTGGAAGAATAACCCGGTGCGCCATGTATTGGATGTGATGCATGTAGAGAAGAACTTCGCTGAACATATTGTGGGTACTTTCCTTGGGGGGAGTCATTCGAAGGATGGAGAAAATGCACGAAAAGACCTTAAAACGTTAAAACTTAAGCCACAACTATGGTTGAAAGAAGATAGTAGGGGAAGGATAATAATTCCCCCTGGTGTGTTTACTTTGACGAGTGGGGAAAGGAAGGTGCTTCTAGACATAATATATTATTTGAAGGGACCATCTACTTTTTCATCCAACTTGTAAAGGATTGTGAATTATGCTACTCATGATTTACATAAGTGTAAGTCCCACGATTGGCATGTGATCATGCAATTGGTTCCTGTATTGTTTAAGCATTGTTTATCCAAGCACAAGGATTTGCGTAGGGCTATTATGCAAATTATTATTACCTTCTCCATATTATGTGAGAAGGTAGTGAATCGAGAACACATAGTGGCCGCAAAATTGGTTGTGATCGAAGCGATTTGTGTATTGGAGAAGTACTTTCCCCCAGCATTCTTTGACATAAGTGTTCACTTGTTGGTACACCTATGTGACGAGGCACTTCTTTGTGGTCCAGTTAGATATCGGTGGATGTATCCGTTTGAAAGATTGATGAAAGTTTTTAAAGATTACGTAAAGAATACGCGATACATTACAGGATCAATTGAAGAGGAATACATCACCGTGGAGTCATCAATATATACTCGGGAATATATGTCTGACTCGACCAGTGTTGATGACACTAATGAATTCGTCGATGATGGTGGTCATGTGATGGGAAAACGAGTGAAATTAACGAGTTTGCAACATGAACAAGTAGCTCGTTATCTATTTGACACACATGAAGATGTCGGAGAATGGAAAAAGTAAGTTTAGATTATAATAATATTTAACATTATTTTAGATTATTTTATACATGATTAATTTTGTAATATGTAGAAAATATGAAGCCTGTGAGAACAATAAAAGACGAAAAACAATGGAACAATCAGACAACGAATTTAGGCTGTGGTTGACATAAGAGGTAATTATAATGAAAACAGTCGTTATATAACGTTACATTACACTCAAATTTTACCACTAATATAATTAATTTATCTATATTCTCAGCTCCTAAAGAAGGGTGATGCGACATCAAGGGTTGCTCATCTAGCCACTGGACCCTTGTTCGTGGTACAAGAGTACAAAAAGTATCGATTCAACGGTTACATTTTCGGGGCTAAAGTGTACGAGGAAAGTACAAATGTACAGAACTCGAGAATCTCATACAAAGCTCTTACTATCTTTCGAGCGAGCGCAAAAGATAAAAACCTCGTTGAAGCTAAAATGACTTACTATGGTGTAATCCAAAATATATTTGAATTGGATTATATAAGCTTCAAAGAGGTTGTATTTTAATGTGACTGGGTAAGAGTTGAGGATAAAAATGCTTGTAAAGTTGATCCTGCCACCAATTTGATCATGGTTGACTTGTCCAAATTGAAGAGCAACGACCACGTGAGCGATGAGCCGTTTGTTTGTGCATTTCAAAAGGTTAAGCAAGTGTTTTATTCGGAGTATATCAACAACGAGATGTGGTCAATTGTCCAACACGCTCCAAGGCGTCTAAATAGTAGTGTGGATGACTTGGCTGCTCCTACCGAATATCAATCCATTTTTTATGATAACCCGAATTTGAAATAATTTTTCAATTTGTAATAAATATTTCAATTTGTACTGAAACATCCATTTTTAATGCTTTTAATTGATTTGCACTTTATCGTTTTCACTTTTGTTTGGTGTGCGTGTGTGGAGAGGAGATTAATACATAAATATTCCAACTACATCTAAGTTTTCTTTATACTAATCCATTGATATACGCTTCTTACCTTTAATAGGTGATTAGTACATAGTTATTTGGGGTGTCCTATTTGTGGAGAGGAGACTGAATCACTTCGTCTATCCGAACACTAAGAAATGCCTTAATCCTATGGAGTATGTTCTGCAAATTCCTCCCAACCGTTATGTAGCCAAACATCACCGGTTAAAGTTGTCAATTTCACTTTCCATACCCCACCACTTGTAACCTCTAGCAAAACATGGGAGACCATTGAAAGGTGGAATTGACAACTTTAACTGCTGATTTTTGGCTACACAACGGTTGGAATGAATTTTCAGCGCATAACTCCATAGGATTATGGCATTTCTTAGTGTTTAGATATGAAGAAAATTATATTTGACACGATTTCCCGGGGTTCATTAGTTGTAAGGAGGAGCCATATGAGCTCAAGTTAGCTGTTTGGGTGACACTACAGATAATGTATTTATATCTATATGTCAATTTCGATTTCAATTTCGATTTATATTTATCTATATTTGCGGGACGGATACTAATTTTAATTTATTTTAATTCAGAGGATAGGGAGTGGCCCTGAGGGTAGGCCATATATGCTCGATAGTTATGTGGCTATTCAGACGAGAAGGGAAGGATAAGGAGGTGTCCCCAAGCGTCGCGGTACAAAATCTCTTTTCCAGCTAAATAGTTTGAGATAATTGATGGTGATGTTGTTTCTTCTTAAATAGTTTCTATTTTGAATATATAATTGCGTTATCTTTAGTTTTTTTGGATATATGATGTTTGAACAGGTACAACGTTGCTATAACAGGTACAAATATACTCCTGGGCAGTGGCAGTGGCCATACTGCCCAGCAGATTTTTTTTAAATTTTGCCCAGATTTGTCACGGTCATTGACCATGATAAGACCGTGACAAAGGTTTTCACGGACTTGTCACGGTCAATGACCGTGATAATTTTTTTAAAAGGTGACAAGACTTTGTCACGGTTATTAACCGTGAAAAAACGTGTCACGGTCCATGACCATGACACGACCTTGACAATTATGACGAACTTGTCAAGGTCAATGACCGTGACACGTCCGTGACAAAAAAAATTGTCTCGCCCGGAATTGTCACGATCATGGACCTTGACAAGTCCAATTTGTCAAGGTCAATGATCGTGACAATAGTGCAGATTTGGTGTAGTGTTAGGTCTTATTTAAGAAAAGAACATTTACCATCAGTGGAGCAATAGTGAGTGATGATTTGTTCTCAATCAATAGAGATATTGTAGAAAGGTGTGGGGCTCTTTCGTTAGCGATAAAGGTTGTAAGAGGGTTAATCAATTCCGAGAAGAAAAAAAAATTAAAATGTCAATAACAAGTGGTTAAAAATTCAATTAAATATGATATTAATGCAAAGATGCGCGTGGAGTTTTACCCTCCAAAATATTGAGTTATAGTTACCTGTTGTCACTGTATTTAAACATTCCGTTGCATATTGTTCTATATTTCCAAACGAAACTAGTATTGCAAAATGACAATTTAATACTACTTTTGATGGTCTTAGGTTTAATTTAACCTCAACATCAAATGCGAATTGAGGATATAGGTAACCACTTTTTTTACACTTTCTTATTGAATAACTTTCTTCAATGTGCATAAAAGGATGAGTGCAATATCATTAGAAGTTGCAAGATACACGATCTTTGCACTACACGTATCGGATAACTATTGCTCTACTTTTGAGGCTAGCATGGTGAACGATGTCTTTTTAATGCTATTTATTTATCTTCGATCTCTGCCAAGGAAGAAACATTAAAAATTTGAAATGGAAGTTTCAGGAGGCTCTAAACATGATCTTTTAAGGGGTGGTCTAATTGGCAACATGCTAAAAAACATAATATGATTAAGAGTTCTAATTTTGGTTAGTTATGCTATTAAGAGTTGCCAAGGTCGATAGGGAATGATGTAAAGAAGATAAGAGAGATGGAGGCGGAATTTTGGGGGGGGAGGGGGGGGGGGGGTATGGCCCCTTAGCAAACAGAAAAATAAATTACTTGTTTTTGTTAGTTATTGCTAAGTTAGATGTTTTCTTAGGTAGTGATAATGATAGGTTATTCATCTCTTATTTATTTATTTAGCTTCCTATATTAGTTAGAAGTCTTTGGGATCAAGCATTTTGATGCCCATTTAAAGAGGCCTTTACCTTTGTTTTTAATTACATTAGTAATTATATTTCTTTGATTGAAACTTTGGCTTAAATTTTTCAATTGCTTTCATGTGTGTCACTTATGTGTAATCACTTGTTTAAGTCAAATTCGTATCAAAGTGAGATTTGCTCATGTTATAGTAGTGTTCATGCGTGTGGTAATCGTAGTGCATGCGTGTGGTAATAGCATTCATCAACACAATGAAATCAATTTCAAATTTAAGGAATAAACTAACCCTTAGCTGAGTTGGTGGCAGAGATTGAATACATATGCAATGCGGTGTGTCAATTGAAGGACCACATCTTCACCAGAATTTTGTCACCAAATCAACTAGCATGCGCCAATTTTGGTGCCCCGTACTCCTCGTTAATGGGGTCGGTGGAGTTCATGGGTTGCGGCGTCAGTGAAAGGAGGGCCTCCATGGGCAGTAGACGTATCTATGGAGTTGCCTTTAGAGGACATAGTTTGACCACCCCAAAGGTCCATCATTGAGAAAATACCACCCGTGCAAGCATCGTTCGCCACTTTTGATGAGGTGTAAGCTAGACTCCAAGTGAGGCAAGAGAGTCTGAAAGGGAAACAACTGATGCGGTTGTCGGAACAACGTCCCTCACCCCAAGCAAAGCCATTGGGAGGCCAACCACATTCCACCACCGTCATTCTCATCAAGGGATTACCCCCTCAAATGGTGCAACATCGACCAATCGATTATCATACTTTGATTTTCGCCCCTGTTATAGTTGTTAAAGGCGCACACAGGCGAAACTCTAGCACCTCGAACAAGCTCCGGCACACCCTTTTGAAATAGGCGCGCACCTAAGGACCTCAGGCGCGCCTTACTAAATCATCACCCTTTTTTAAGCCATGTTTTCATTTAATTGACCGATCAAAAAGACTTCAAGTGTTTTATTTGGTTATTTCAATCGTAAAATCCCCTAGAAAACAAACCAAACACAAAGACATTGTCGGTTTCTCTTCTGGCCTATTCTGATGATTCTTCACTCTTTCCAGCCGGTGGCTTGTTTCTATTCTGGCGAGGTAATTTTCTCTTTTTCCTTTAAATTTTTTGCTTTTTTCCCCACTATTTTGTTTCTCCTATCTCTCTCAAATACCTTTTATGTTCTCCTCTCTTTTCTCTCAAACATGATGTTATTTTGTTTGCTATTCTGTTTATCCTCTTTTTCTCAACTACGTGATTTTTTTTCTATGCTCTGTTTTTACTAGTTTCTGTTTTTTATGTTTTGTATGCTCTTTTTTTTTGCTATTATCTGTTCTGTTTGTTTTGTATGCTCTTTCAAATTTAATTTAATTTTAATATTTCATTTTTCTGCTTTTTTTTCTTTCTATTTTTATGTTGTTCTTACCTGTTTTGTATGTTATGTTTTTATTATGATATGTCATTTTGTTTCTAAAATTAATTCAATTTTCGTATTTCTTTTTAGATTTATAAATGGAAAGTTTATCTTACCATGCTAATATATTTGTTATATTTTGGAATCTTAATTATCCCATTAAGTTTATCATTGATGTCATGATATTACAACATAAATATATTACTAAAAGAATGAATAAACATTTTTTGCATTTTTTGCCAAAAGTGCGCCTGGCTTGGAGCAAACCTGCGCCTCGCCTTGCGCCTAGGATCCAGGGACACCTTTGCTCATGGGTGTACGCCTTGAGCTTGGAACAACTATGGCCCCTGTCAAACCCCAACACTTAGGTTAAAAAGTGAATTCAACAACCGGCACCTGTGCCCCTAGAATTTCAACTACAACGAAGGATCCAAAGTTAAGTTCCAATCGTCCAACATTGATGACCTTGTTTTTCTCCCCACAAAACTCCCGACTTCATTGTGAGGTAAAACCTAAGAATAATACATAATTTTTTCCCATACACGATCCTGACTATGAGCTTGTGAAAAATAACCTTATGAAGAAGAAGAAGTGGTTGAAATGAAAGGTCAAGGGAATGCTAAAGGGTTATATAACTTATGCACTGATGAAGAGTTAGTGGTTAAAATAGGGGCTTTGTGAGCTGATATCTTACTTTTATGAAATTTCAGTTGTGAGGTCCAATTTTTTTGTAGAGAATTACACATCTTGAAGTATTAATTTGGGGGATGGAAGATATTTTATCAACGTGAAGGAGGAGAAGAATTTATGTTAGAGTAGATGTGAAATATATGCCTTAAAACTCTTCTTTCAAATAAGAAATTTTGTCTTCCTCTTTGCTTTCAAGAGACCAACGGAGTTGCGGGTTGTTTTGCCAATTTTAGTTGGGACTTAGGAGACTTTCAATGGGTTTCTTTCGAATACATTTCGTGATCATTAGAGGATTTTTTTTATTGGCATGGAAGTGAAAGGAATTTCAAATATTAGGTTAGGTAAATACTAAATAGTATGTCTTTATATGTATAGAAAGAATTTAGAACATATGTATAATTTTAGCTACCTTTGCTTTAGCTTTTTTGGCGAGGTAAGGTCCATATTGCCCTCCAATCTCTTGTAAGCCACCGCGAGGGGGGGGGGGGGGGGGGGGGGGGGGGAGGGTTTTTCACCTCCATCATTTATAATATTCCGGAAGGTGACATACCAAAGAAAATAAAAATAAATTGGGATTGGAATTGGAATTTTAACGGACGATTCAATTTTGGAGCATCAGATATTCACTTTTAGGCAAGGGGTTTAAAACTATTCTATAAACGAGATATTACTATTATTATTATTATTATTTGGGATGTCTAATTCAAATAGTCTCCAAATTACTTCATTTTGCAACTGCCTAATTCACGCCCCCCCCCCCCCCCCCCCCCCCCCCCCCCCCCCGTATTCCATTTTAGGGGTGAATGGATATCTAAATTTTATTTTTTTCATTTTAATTCCCTCAAGTTTTACTTCCCTACTCAAAAACTCTCTCACTCTTAAAAATGCACATCCACACCTATTCGATTTGCTGCAAAACTTTATTCCGCCCCGTTGTTAAGGTCCTCACTATGAAACAATTGTATATTTTCTTGATAGAGAACCATCTCATGTGCATCATAGATAGATATTCTTGTATTCTGAAAGTTTAGGGTTTTTATCAATGATAATGAAATTAAATTATTAATTTTTGAAATTGATTATAAGTTGATTGTAAAAATGATATATTAGATTTGTTATTTTTGTGTAGTTTAGTAATGATGAATTACGTGTTGTTGTATATAATGGAAATCGGCCCTTTTTAGGGATTATTTGTCATTTTTATTTTCTTTTGCAATTTATTTTATTATTTATATTTTTATTACTTTTGCTTTATTATTTAGAGGTAAGGAGTAGTAATGGCATTTTTGTAATGAGTGTCATAGCTTGGAGCCTAAGCTACTCATTCCCTTTAAATACCCGCTTGTAAGCCTCATTGGAGGTAGGCTTTAATTTTGAAATAGAAAAGACTAGCTCTCTCTAAAGTGTGTGTTTAGATATTTGTAGGAGCCTTTTAACATGTAGTTTACGTCAAATTGGTATCAGAGCGGGTGTTGCTCCACATTAGTGTTTGGTGTATCGGTGTATTTGTGTCAAAAATCATAAACTAATCTTCAATGTATCCAAGGAGATCCGAACAACTTTACGAGGAGATTAAAAAATGAACCAGAGAGTGGGTACAATAACAACAACAAATCTATACCCATCTCCAAAACCTTACCCTCCCAAAACCCTTTCCCTAACCGTAGAAATCCCAACCCACAACCTTACCCTACCTTTTCGAACCCCCTGCAACCTTTTTTTCCACCGGCCGACCCCCCCCCCCCAAAGCCCTTTTCCCACCCCACCCGACATCGAAAACCCCTGCCAAGGAAGCCCCCTGCCGAATAGGGTAGGCCGGTAATTTCCCCCTCCCCTATTCCTCCCCTACCCTATTTCGGCCACCCCGCTACCCTACACCACCCCCGTCGACCAAATCCCTTTCCCCACCCATGTTCTGACCATTCCCCAGCCGAAAAAAAAAACTCGTCCCGCCTCCACAAGGGTCGTCCAGCCCCTGTGGCTGCCGACCAACTCTGTTACATCGGCTCGAGATCCCCGACCACTAGCCAATCCCACAACAAAAACCCAACCCGAATTAAACCCTAACCCATCTCAACCCCGAACCCTCCAACCCACCACCCATTTTTCAAACCCCAATCATAAAAAAAATTACGTTTTCGCCCCGATTAAATCCGGAGGCTCAATTCAAGATTGTCGGTGGCTAGTCCAAGATTGGTTGCTCAACCCAATCATTCTCCCTCAATCATGCACCCAATCGAGTCGAATCAATGATAAAAACTCCCCTCCCAATTCGTTTGACCGCAAGAATGATAGAAAAGACAAATTTGGATTGTGTAGTGGGGATATTTTTGACATTTTTTAATAGGATGGATCGGTGACTCGCATGCATTTTCGCGAGCCAGAAAAATTTGAATTCGGAGATTTCTCCTTAATCTTTAGCAGTGGGGATGATGATTCTGATAAGGTTGGATCGGAGGTTATCTCTCTTGAGATTGATTTGGAGATTGGAGGTGATTTGTTAGGTAATGGGTACGTGGACCCATCTATGGTAGCTTTTGATATGTGCTCGGAGGAAATTCTCCACGGCGTAACATTGAGGAGGATCATCACGGGAATTTCGGGTCGCGATTTTGTTGGTCGGACACGCTTGGATTTTATTTCTATTCACCCGAGATTTATTGCAAGCCGGTACAAGGACCGTTTTTGAGGACGGCTCTTCTTCCTAGTGAGAAGCTCTTTGATTGTTGTCTTGCTTTCTCACCGTTAATCTCCTACGCTCGAGGAAGAGCTTTTCGAAGCCGGCGACAGTGATGGCAATCGGTCCTTTTTAGGGATTATTTGTTATTTTATTTTCTTTTGTATTTTCTTTTTCTTTCTTTTTCTTTATTATTTAGAGCCTAAGCTACTCATCCCCTTTAAATACCCACTTGTAAGCCTCATTTGAGGTAGACTTGAATTTTAAAATAAAAAAGAGTATCTCTCTCTAAAGTGTGTGTTTAAATATTTGCAGGAGCCTTTTCACGTGTAGTTTACGTCAGTATAATATTGGAATTTTATTGTTTTGGTTATGTTAATATTGTCAAGTGAGTTATGGTTGATCCTCTACCCATACAGGAAGCCCATTCTAGGAGTTCAACAGCTAGGTTAAAGATGCCATCTTTATTGTTATGTTGGTGTATATCTTCCTTTCATATATATGACCATCCTACTTGGACAAACTATTATAACATATATTGAATGGATCTGAGACAAAGAATGCAATAAGTGATTAACGTTATTAAAAAGGGAGTTACATATACTGATATTATATATGAACTTTGAAAAACTACCAGTTTATATCATGTAATGGTTTGTTGTTTTGGGTGTCCATATGCATCGGTGAGGTGTCGAATATGGTGTGTTTGCATACCCAAATTCCATGCCTTGGAATTGGAAAAATTTTGGTTCAAATTTTAAAAATTTTGAACTTAATATTCAAATTTCAATCCGAAGGAATGGAATTGGGGTTCCCAAACACACTCTTTTAGTTCTGTAGTGAGTGAAGTTTTGATGAGGGTCAATGAGGGAAAGAGATATCAGGTTTGGGGTTTTGACGGTCATCTTCTGTTATGAACTCTCAAGAGAATGGTTGTACTGTCAAATTATGCATATTGTTCTTAGAAAGGAAAAGTTTACAAAAGCTTCTTTTGAATATTATTTCCTCTCCTAGCTAGACAAACTGTACATTTAAATAAAGAATATATTCATCAGTTACTCAAAAAAATTATATGGTGACCTGCCATAATGCATGTCAATCTATCTTTTCTGGTAAGTGAATTTATATCCGAATTCTTTCTCTTTGTGGACAAAGCGTACACCAAATGAAAGATATTTCATCTTTGTTGACCCTACATTATGAGAGTTGACAACTTTCACGTGTTATTGGTTAAAACCTTCAAAATTAAAGGACTCAATGTTTAGTCAATAATACCTATATTAATCGCACAAGAAGGTTATCTTATTCCAAAATAGGTATCCCTTCATTCTAAAAATTTATATTAGCCATATAACTGACCCACATGGAGAAAGTGTGGATTCCAATATGGAGTATCGAACCGGAATGAATCCTCTAGACATTATTGACCGAGCTCCCCATATGTGCATTTGTTCAGCCCGAAGACTCATCGCCAACTTTTGTATTTTGAGCTTACAAGTCTTAAAATTCTATATATTTACGATAATATTCAAATTTCTACAATGGAAACTAATTCGGTAGCTTTGGATGGAACTGGTGCTGCTTCATGGTCTATTACCTATGATGTTAGACAGTGCAAATAGACTCAGATGTGTTCCATTAATCACATGTGTAGGCAAGGTCATAGGGTAGTTGATTTCCTCGCATCCCACGGGGATTATGTTCTAGATTAATGTTACTTTTGGTTTGAAAAATCACTTCCTCCAGATGTGTTTCAAGCTTATAGAGATGATTTAGTATTTCACAGACCCTCATGATTACATTTTGAGAGATCCTTTTTTTGTTTGGAATTAGATTTTGTGCTCATGTACGACTAATATAGATGTTACGCCCACTTCAGGGCATTGTCGATTTGCTGATGTAAGGTACATCAATTTTACTCCAGATGTGTTTCAAGCATTTAAAGATGATTTAGTGTTTCACTTTAGACCCTCGTGATTATTTTTTGAGAGATCTTATTTTGTTTGTTTTTTTATTTGTTTGGAATTAGATTTTGTGCTCAGGTACAACAAATATAGGTGTTATGACCACTTAAATACAGGTGTACCATCACTTCAGGGCATTGTCGATTTGTTGGCATAAGGTACATGTATTTTACATATTCTTAGAATTTCTATACTAATTATTTTTCGGTGTAGATTTTGTAGAATATAATCCACAAAAAAGCAAAACATGCGGAACAAAAATGAGTTTCTTATATAACTTGCGAGGCATACAAAAATTTCTTGCCCCAAACTCTATTTTCTTGGTGGGTTTCACTTTCACTTATGCACTTGGATTATTTCTTGTGTAATATATTTTTTTATGTTTATGAGACATCTGAATATCTTGAATTGATTTGTGGGATTTTATCTCAGTCATCTATTAGATGCTTTATGATCTCCTTGTGGGACATTGAATATCTTGGATTTATATGAGCTCCAAAAGAACCATGAGTTTTTTAAGGTTTCTTTCAACTTTCATTCTTGACCCACCATAAAAATTTTAATATTAAACATTTATGCATGTGCTTATATTCTTATTTTGAATATGCAGAATGGTGGCTCAGTTTGATTTTTTTTTTCGTTTTTCATCGAGCCCAAAGTTCTCCCCTAAAACTATTTATGTTCTTCTAATTTTTCTAAATGTGAAGATCCTTGACATGTTAAGTTGATTTTGTAATGCAGGTTGGCTTTGCGGGGAGTGGGGATAGGGCTGCCTAGAATTGTATGTAGCCTGTAATATATTTACAAAGGTTAAATTTGGTGTAAATGTTGGATAGGGTGCAAGCTAATTTTACTGGGAGAGGAGATGGGTCTGCTCAACTGATTATTGTTTTGGTTAACAATTTATTATCTCAGCTATCTTTGTTTGCCATATATATTGCTCAAGGATGCACTCATCATGTATAGTAATTTATGAATCAAGTAACGCACAATACTCGTACCAAGGGTGAACTGGGTATTTACCTACCTTTTGCTTCATTTCCTCAAATGACAAATCAAAAGTGGTTCACATCATAAACAGTTCAAATTTTGTCATGGCATTTTGTATCGTTGTGCATTAGTACAGAATGAGTGAACTAAGTCGAGTTTTCAAGTATTTTCAATGCTCTTAGAAACGGGCACCTCATGATTTGATTGCTGTTTGCAGGAACCATATTTCACCCTTGATATAGAGTATTTGCTTATGGATTTTTCATTGTACGGCTAAGTTTGAAAATTTAAGGACGCAAAAATGACGCACAAATGCATAGAGTTGAAAAAAGGAAAGAAAGGAGTCGATCTGTTGGATCATATTCAGAGATAGTAGCTCAATCAATTGTCATAACAATGTTTAAAGGTTGGTTCTCAGAGCTCTCTTCATTATACATTTTATGATTACATTTTTATTACTCAAGCTTCTCAGTGACATGATTTGTAATTGATAGTTACTTTGCATTAATATGCACTTGGTAATTTATTTTAGTTGTTTCTATTTTAAGGCGCCGCTTGGTTCGAATGAGAAGTATTTTCACATATATGGTGTTAATTATTAAAGGGGGTTTCGGAAAAAGGTCCTTAGAGTGCTCAAAGCGTATAAAAATAGGACACTCCATATAATTTTATAAATTTAGTCCCTGTATTAAAAATACCATGAAAAATGGTGAAAAATAGTGTCGCTGGCACGGACAAAAAAAATAAAGGTATTGTACCACAGGAATTAGATTTATAATTACTATTGTACCACAGGGGTTAGATTTATAAACTTGAAAAACATTATCTTAAAAATTCAAATATAGAAAGGAACATGACATTTACCTTAAATCTCTAATTATTAAATCATTTGTTAAATTCCTGAATAGGTGGATATACTGTTTTCATAAGTGAAATATTTCACGCCAAACAAATATATCAAGTTTTCCCCCTTTTGCTCAAATATAAAGATAAAGGCCAAAATATGAATTTATTCCGGATCATTTTGTTATGAATGGTTAAAAATATGATCTTCTTTCCTTAGATGTTTGGATATGGTCTTCTATTATCTAATTCTTTAATACTATGTATAAAGGTATTTTTTTAAATTTATGTCGGTTAGGAGTCGTTTTGATATTGAGCTTCTATCTTTTACTTTTTATTTAAGGGTCATTTTCACTTGAATCCCAAATTTTAATGCATAATTTGACTTAACTCCTCGTTTTCAATAATACTTTGACATTACCCCCAACATAAAAGGTTAAGTTTAGTTTGACAATATAAACAGGAGGCCAAGTCAACTAAATCCTTAACCCCCTATTTTTATTCAATATTTTGAGATTATTCCCTCGTGCAAGGGGGTATATAAAAGAGATTAGCAAAGTAAGGCTTAAGTCAAATAACACATTAAAAAGTGCAGGTTAAGTAAAAAAAATCCATTTATTTAATGGCGCACTAGTTCAACATACTAATGCAATATTTTTTATTTGATTTATTTATCGCAAGACATATCTATTCATTTATTTTTTTATAAATATTTTAAACCATTATTAGTCAATCACTAAGCAAAATTGACCTGATTATTGAAACTATTGGCAGTTTCTTTGAAATTTAATTACTAACCCCTACTTTTCAATGGTTCACTCTTCTATTTGTAATTTATGTCCCATAGCTTGTTGTTGCCTCGTGTTTCGGAACTTGGATAGATGATGTAAAAATAGTACACTTCTTAGATCTCTTAATGTGAAGCAAGCCTTTATTTCATAAGGCTTTTGGGAGTTCCAAATCTAAGTTCTGATATGTTTTTTTCCTGTTTGAATTGATAGAGCTCAAAAGAACAACCAAGTTGTCTTTAAATAGAATTTTTTAATGCTGACTGAGTTTATGTTAAAGTTTGTAATCTAACGAAATTTATATGTTTGTACATGTACCACTTGGATATTTGTGGGTTTGATTTATAATTTTAACCACTGTGTCACTGCCAAATCTTTTTGTTGTCCTTATTAACTATGATCATGGGTGCCCTGTATTTATGATCACAAAATAGTGACATATACGCCAGTGGTTATAGAGTGTCTTTTTGCTTGTGTTGGCTTCCATGTAGGTGGCCCCCTTTGGAGGTGTTATGCGCTAAAAATAAACTGTTGCTAAATATTTCTTTTGAGATAGACTTTGGTGCATTTATTGATGTCGTTAATTCACATGGCTGTAATTTTTATTCTATTGAGGATAACATTGTAAGTTTATTGATATAGGGACTAATTTAATAAAAGAATATATAGTTCATCTTCGTTTAATAAACTTACGAAAACAAGGGCTTTTGCCCAACACTCTCTTTAACATGTACTCAACCCGCACGCACATTGGTTTGTTTTTTAAAGAAGAGCATCCGTTTAGAGCAGTGAATGTATGTGTTTTTTTGTGCCACAAAAACAAGCTTTATTTAACATATGGGTATTTTACAAGTGATGTCCCTTGCTACTTGTCGGAACCTAATACTATTACAAACATCACTAAACAGAAATGGAACTAGAAAACAAGGAACTTGAATGTAAAAGTTAGATAAAAACAGGCATGACACTGAGACAGTAGCAAGAACATCGGCAAACATAAACAGATGGAAACATGCTGGAATCGCTGAAACTCGTTACGGATGGCTTGGATCAAATCCTTGTGAGCTGGACTCTGGGCTTTATTCCTGTAAATCATATTAAATACAATTTAACAATCAGTCTCCAATTCAATACATTTTATGACCATATGGGATGCCAATTCTAAACCAGTTTTTATGGCCCAAATTCCCACAAGTACCGACGATGCATATCCGATATTTTTCGAGAAATTGCATATAAATTCTCCTTTATAACTATGGAGGATTCTACCAATAGAAGTGTACCCCATAATATGTGATTTCACACCTTCCGTATTACATTTGAAAAAAGGAGGGGTCGGTCGGGTTCAGCCAATATTAAAGTCAGTATAATGCACATCTGGATTAGGACAGGGTGGGTTGAGCATGGAGGAACTATAAAATCTGGTGGGATAATGCACGTAGAACCAACGGTTTGGTAATGGGTTTATGCCGAAAAATAGCATGGTTTCTAGCATTCCTGAGTACCCAAAGAAGAAATAATAGACGGATTGACGAGTAGTTAACATAATTTAGGTGTCCCAAAGTCACAAGTTATTTAAGAAGAGAAATGGTCGAAATATCTACCATTGCATCCTGAGTGTGTAGTTGGAAGAAAGTTGGGCATTGAGTGTAAATATAAGAGATATTATCTTCCAATCCACACAAGGCACACACAGACGAAAGGAGTTTATGGTAGTAAAAGAGTCAGACCGATGTGGGCTGTTCTTGGTGAGGAAGGAACCAGGGGAAACTTTAGAGCTTCGGGTGTATCTTACTCTGCCACAACCACTTCCACGGCAGAGCCGAACAGTGTTGTGCATACTCATCTGAATTAATCCATTGATATGTATCTTTGATGGTAAACACACCAGTCCTGCTTGACCATCAATATGGGATATCCAACATGGAGTGGGTAGGTATGTAGATTGACTAAATATAAGGTAGAAATTCCCATGGTAGCCATTGTGGGAGGAGGGGAAACTCCACTAATTATTAATGAAAAAAGAGCTGTGAGGAGCATCCAAGATGGACCGGAGCAGATGTGGGAATTTCAAGCTCAGAGGTTCTTGGAGTACCCAAATGTAGGCCCATTTTTCTTTCAAATGTGTTTTAAGGATGACAAAATAATTTCTCTTTTCGAAAAACCTTTTTCCAAATTTTAAACCGCACCAAGTATGTGAACTGTTGATACCAAATTTAGTCTGCTGACATGGCTCAATTGAGTGAAGACACGTGGCAATCTGCTTGGCCCATTCAGATACTCCGAGCAATAGATGCTCTCTGAGGAACCATACTGCAACGAGGAACTCTGATTTCCCGATCAACTCAGACGCTCCGACCAACGAGAGTTCTCCGAGGAACTTTTATACACCGAGCAGCTTATGAGTACCGAGCTACTTAGGCTGTCCGAGCAGCTTAGGCGGTCCGAGCTGCACCTCGAACAGAGCATTAATAGCAGGATAACCAACAGATTAACTATGCATTAATGCTGATTATTATCATACAGATGTATACGCCTAATGGACAACTATGTATTACCCTTTCACATGTACAACCTGAGGGCTATAAAAATATTGTATCATCCTCATTGGAAGGGGATCGGGAATTTCTTGACAAAACTTGTAATCAAGAATTCCCAAATAGTCAGCAATAATAGAAACAATGGACGTAGGCCATTCTTATAAGGCTGAACCACTTTAAAATTTCTTTGTCTCATTTTATTTTATCTGTGATTAAATAATTAGATATAATCTAATTTTTTACATCAACAGATTGGTGCCATCTGTGGGAAATGACTGGTAATATCGTTTTTCATCAAAAATAATTCATTACAAATGGCTGATAATCCAGAACCCAGCAATCGAAACACTGGAAGCCCTCCAAATCCATCTGCTCCGCCAAACATTCCAGATCTGGCTGGAATAATGACAAATCTGGCCCAGGGCCAGACAGCCATGCAAGAAACTATGCGGCAACTCATACAAACCCTTCATGGCGGAGTATCGACCCATTCAGGACATCGAAGTGTTTAAAAAAATACCCGTTTACTTTCTTCGCATACTAGGCGTACCGATTCATATCGTACTGAGGAGTCTGGAGATTTTTCTTATCAACCTGGACGAACTTCGTCAGTACGAGCCACAGATACTCAACAACGTATCACTCTCTCTCCAGAAAGGACTAGTGCGCTAGAAAGGTTAAGCAGGGTATCTCCTTTTGATCGATTACGTCCTAGGAGGAACAAAAGTCCTCCTAAGGCTGCGTCGAGGAGCTTTCGACGATCATTAGACTTAAGGGAAGGATCTGCCCAGTCGCGACCAGCTGCTCGTCAAGATAAATCACAGGAAGCCACCTCAACGCGATCAGTTGCTCGAACCAACAGACCCGAGGAAGGAAATGATGCGTGGAAACGCTCTATTCAAAGGCTGGAAGACAGACTAGGGGAAATAGCTAAGGCCAAGACCCCCATACAACGAACTTTTGTTCAAGGGACACCCTTTGACCAGGCTATTGTGGATTTTCCCACACCGTCAAAATTCAAAGCACCTGTTGTGACTCCCAAATATAATGGAAATACCGACCCTGTTCTTCATGTAGAACAATACCAAGTTCCAGCCGACATCTATGCTGTTCCAGATGAAATGAGATGCAGAGCATTCTCAGGAACTCTTACCGGATCTGCTCAAATATGGTACAATAATCTTCCTCGGGGTAAGATCTCAACTTTCGTTCAACTGGCCGAGTTATTCATTGGAAATTTCTGTTTTGGGGCAAAACCAGTTAAACGAGTAGCGTATTTGTTAAGTGTTAGACAGAAAGCTGGTGAGAGTACCGGAGATTATATAACTCGTTTTAATAACGAGAAACTCGAAGTCATTGATTATAAAGAAAAGACAACGATTACCGCCTTGATGAGTGGGCTGCTACCCAACAAGTTGTACTACACTTTGGGCAAAGATCCACCCAGAACCATGTCATAACTGATGGCAAAAGCGGCCAAGATCATGAATGCCGAGGAGGCTATGGCTGCGAAGAAGAATATGGACGCCAAAAAAAACCAAGGTGGAAGGTGATAAAGTTAAGAAGAAAGAGCGTAAGAACAATGGTGGTGACAAACAGTCAAAAACAAGGTCGTCATGGGAGGTATTAAAGAAATTTGATAATTACACTCCTTTGAAGATAGACATCAACCATGTTTTAGAAGAAATCAAGAACAACGAGGAATTAAACTGGCCAGAGAAAATGAAGGCAGACCCTGACAGGAGGAATAAGGCAAAATATTACGATTTTCACAAAGATCATGGCCATATGACCAAAAATTGCATAGCTCTTCAGAATGAGATTGAAACACTTATTAGATGAGGAAAATTGGCAAAGTATGTTGATCGTAGAAATGAAAGAAGAAACAACGACCGAACAAGAGAGAGGTCTAAATCTCCTCGTCGAGCAGAGGAGAACAAGAAAAGAGACCATGAAGTTGATCCAGAAGACGACCCCGATTTTACCAAGAGACCAAGGCAGCCAGAACGTGAGGTATTTTCAATACGCTTTGGATCATTTGATTGTAATGTTATTACCGGTGGAGATACAAGAGGAGAGGACCTTACTACAGAGAGAAAAACTTACCTCTGTGAGGCTCAAGCTTGCTCATACATTCAACGAATAAATCTAGCTGAGGAGGATTGCCCGAGAAAGGTAAACAAAGAGAAATTGGTCATTGGTTTCTCAAAGAACGACCTCGCAGGTATTCTATATCCTCATGATGATCCATTGGTGATCAAAATGAGGATGAAGGAAGTAATGATTTCAAGACTACTGGTAGACAATGTTAGCTCGGTAGACATCATGTTCTACTCGCGCTTTGACAGTTTAAATCTAAAGCTATCTCAACTGGAGCCTTATCATAGACCCCTCCTTGGTTTCGCTGGCGAGAAAGTTTTTCCACTTGGGACGATCAAATTAGATATATTCATTGGTACATGGCCTGCTTGTCGAACAGAAAGAATACGCTTCTTCGTGATGGATAAAACTATTCAATCAGCCTAAAATATCATCATGGGAAGGGTAGCATTGAAGAAGTTCGAGGCAGTGCCATCTACGGTACATCAATGCCTAAAATTTCTAATAAATTTTGGAGTAGGAGTTGTGAATGGTGATCAAAAAGTAGCTCGGGAATGTTACTATTCATCTGCCGAGTAAGAGGAACAGGAGGAATCAAGGAAAAAGACAACTACCTATCAAGTGGAGGAAGGTGCAGAAATTGAAACATTGGATCCTAGAGATGAGTCCCAACTCGTGAAAGGCTAGGTGGTGGAAGCTAATGAAAACATCATTATGGACGACGAGCACCCCGAACGAACAACTCAAATAGGTTCGTCGTTGGAGGCCTCACTAAAAAATAAATTGATAACTTTCCTAGGAAGCAGAAAGTAAACTTTTGCATGGAGTCATGAGGATATGCCCGGAATAAACCCAAATTTCTTATGTCACGAACTCAACGTGAATAAGGAGATCAAGCCAGTAAAGCAGAGAAGAAGAGTATTCAGTCCTGAGAAGAATCAAGCTATACATGAAGAGGTCGAGAAGCTTCAGAAAGCTTGCTTTATTAAAGATGTTAAATATCCAGACTGCTTAGCAAATGTGGTGATGGTAAAGAAAAAGAACAACAAATGGAGGATGTGTGTAGATTTCACCGACCTCAATAAAGCATGCCCAAAGGACCACTTTCCCTTGCCCTGAATTGATCAATTAGTAGATGCTACCTCGGGACACGAACTGTTGAGCTTCATGGACGCTTATTCTGGATACAACCAGATTAAGATGAAACATGAAGACATGGAGAGTGATTCTTTCATTACCCCTAGGGGAACTTACTGTTATAATGTTATGCCTTTTGGTTTGAAAAATGCAGGTGCAACATATCAGCGGCTGATGAACAAGGTGTTTGCAGAACAAATCAGTTGCAATATGGAAGTCTATGTTGATGATATGCTGACAAAGAGCAAGAAAACTGCTGATCATCTAGTTAACTTAGGCCAGACCTTTGATCAACTAGATAAATATCAAATGAAGCTGAACCCAACGAAGTGCATATTTGGAGTACGAGAAGGCATGTTTCTCGGGTACATTGTCAATCAACGAGGCATTGAAGCAAACCATGAAAAGATCAAAGCTCTGTTAGAGCTGCGATCTCCAACGACGAAGAAAGAAGTGCAAAGTCTTACAGGACGAGTAGCATCACTCAACAGATTTGTATAGCGAGAAACTGATAGATGTCTCCCATTCTTCAAAACGATCCGAAAGACTTTTGAGTGGAATGATGAATGTGAGAAGGCTTTTCAAGACTTGAAGAAATATCTGGGAGCACCTCCACTATTGTCCAGGCCAGTGATGGGAGAAAAATTGTACTTGTATCTAGCAGTGTCAGAAAATGCAGTTAGCTCGGCATTAATAAGAGTAGAGAATGGAGTGCAAAAACCGATTTACTACACTAGCAAAGCCTTCCGAGGAGCAGAGATCAGATATCCAAAGATGGAAAAATTGGCACTAGTATTGATCGAGGCAAGTAGAACAATGAGGCCATACTTCCAGGCTCTTATTATAGTCGTATATACCGATATGCCATTGAGGCAAGCTCTTCATAAACCATAAAAATCAGGAAGATTGATGTATTGGGCAATAGAGCTCGGTGAGTATGACATAATTTATGAACCCATATCATCGCTTAAAGGGCAAGCAGTAGCAGATTTTATAGCAAAGTTCACCTATCCTGACACCACCGAGGAGCAAAAGCTGCTCACCGATCAACCTGTGGATGTTACAAAATCATCAAACCCAAGGCCAGACCAACTTAGGTTGGTTAAAGGGCAAGTAGATGTTACAGAATCATCAAACTCAAGCCCAGACCAACTTAGGTTGGTAAAAGGGAAAGAAGTGATGATCGACGAACAACAAGAAATATTAGGAGAGGGTGAAAAGAAGTAACAAATTTTCCACCGAGGAACTCTGTCAGATCAGAAATTTGAAGACGAGTTACCTATATGGAGTTTATATGTGGATGGCTCATCTTGCACAACAGGATGTGGGGCAGGGATTATTCTTAATAGTCCAGACGAGGTCGACATGGAATATGCCCTACGTTTCCAATTCAAATCTTTGAATAATGAGGCTGAATATGAAGCCATGATTGCAGGTCTTAGTTTAGCAAAAACCATGGAGGCAGAGCAGGTTATAGTCTTCAGTGACTCGCAATTCATCATAAATCAAATGATGGGAGTATATGCAACCAAAGGATAATTAATGATCAGGTATCATGCAAAGGCAAGGGAATTAGTATCAGAATTTGCTGCTATTCAGCTGGTCAGAATACCAAGAATGGAGAATGCGAGGGCCGACGCCTTAGCTTGATTGGCATCAGCTACTCGTACTGAGCTATGAAGAACAATCCCAATTGAAGTTTTAGCTGGTCGGAGTATAGATGAAGATTTGACGATGAATTTTATTACCCTTAATTTAGGACCATCTTGGATGGATTCCATCAGGGCATATATTGAGGAGGGGGAATTACCAACTAAGAAACTTGCAGCCAAAAAACTGAAGTTTAAAGCTGCTCGTTATGTACTGAATAATGGTATTCTGTACAGACGAGGAATTATAGCAGGTTTGCAAATATGTGTGCATCCCACCGAGGTGAAAGACTTGATTAAAGAGATCCATGAAGGGTCCTATGGAGCCCATGTAGCAGATCGTACGCTTTTACAAAGGGTTATAATGCAGGGATACTACTGGCCAACGATGAGGGCTGATTGTATAGCCTATGACAAGAAATATGACAAGTGTCAACGGTTCTCCACTATCCGAAGAACTCCCCAAGCGTTGTTGACACCCATTACTTCCCCTTGGCCATTTGCTATGTGGGGAATTGACTTGGTCGGACCACTTCCAACGACCAGAAGAAGATTTAAATATTTTGTCGTCGCAGTGGATTATTTTACTAAGTGGGTAGAAGCTGAGCCTCTTGTTGACATGGTGTACGAGAAGGTGTATCAATTTATTTGGAAAAATATCATCTGTAGATATGGTCTTCCCCATGCATTCATTACCGACCATGGAACACAATTTGACAACGAGGAGTTCGCTACCTATTGTCATCAGTCAAATATCTTGAAGATCCACTTGGCACCAGGCCATCCCCAAAGCAATGGACAAACTGAAGTAACAAACAGAACGCTACTGAATGGCTTGAAGAAAAGACTGAATGACGCGAAAAAAAATTGGATCAATGAGATACAATCAATACTATGGGCTTACCGAACTACTCCCCGAGCAGCAACATGGGAATCTCCATATATGCTGGCATTTGGAAGTGAAGCCGTTATACCTGCCGAGTTGGGTCTCCCGACACACAGAGTACTGAATTTCAATTCCCCTGTCAGCGACTTAATGAGAAGATTGGATTTAGACATGCTCGACGAAGTTAGAGAAGAAGAAACCATCAGGAATGCTGCTTACCAACAACGAACAGCTTTGTTCTACAACAAGAGAGTAAATAAGTGCGACCTGAAAGAAGGAGACTATGTGCTAAAGAAAGTTATTCAAAAGCACAACAAATTGGAAGCAAACTGGCATGGACCTTACCGAGTTACAGAAGTTGTTCGACCAGGAACCTACAGAATAATAACTTTAGAAGGGCAGGAATTTAAGAATGCATGGAATGCAGAACACTTGCGCAAGTATTATCAGTGATGTAAACTCTCATGTAATACATTTTCGTTAGTATGAATAAAGTGACAATGTTCTGCCCAGTTCTCTCCTTTTGTTGGAAATTTTTTGCGGAACTAGTGCTACACAATACTCAGCAAAACTCAGACTACTCAAAACTATTCCTAAAAATGCCAACTAAGGTTGGTTAGGAAGAAAAACTATTCCTAAAAATGCCAACTAAGGTTGGTTAGGAAGTAAAACTTTTCCTCAAAATGCCAACTAAGGTTGGTTAGGAAGTAAAACTATTCCTAAAAATGCCGACTAAGGTTGGTTAGGAAGTAAAACTATTCCTAAAAATGCCGACTAAGGTTGGTTAGGAAGAGAAACTATTCCAAAAAGAGCCAAAGTTGGTCGGTAAGAAAAAACCCACTAACTGTAGTTGGTCGGTAAGAAAAAACCCACTAACTGTAGTTGGTCGAGAAGAAAAATTTACCGACCTTGGTTGGTCGGAAACATTTTATGAATACGAGAAAGTGATCGAGCAAAATTTTTTATACTCGTAACTTTTTAAATTACTACCAAGTTGGTCGAGAAACAAAACATCATTAAGTTTGGTTAGTTGTCAAATGATTACCACAAATTCAAACTGGCCGACAATAAGTTTTAATCAACTCTAAGTTGATCGACAAATAACACAACGTTGTTATCTTTTTAACAGATATACATATATAAAGTGTTTTACAATCACAAGGCAATGGCAATCAAGATTGCGAACAAAAATAAAAGTCTTTCATTAAATCCAAAAACAGAATACATTGAGAATGAAATACAAATTAATTATTATATCAAGATTCCTATTCTATTGGTTTCTTCCCCTTTGCTTTTGAAACAGGTTCCTCGCCAGCAGGAGGATCCTCTAAAGCATAAGGGGAGTTTATGAAATTAAGATCTTTAAGAATCCTGATGTTCATCACAGATGGTCGATTGAGTAGGTGCTCGGGGCGAGATATTTCAGCATTGGAATGGAGACTATAATCGCCAAGGTATTTGGAAATCAAACACTGAGGGATTGCCCGGGCAGGGATCCAGCTCATGTCGAGTTTGAAGGGTGGCACGGGCAAGTCGATCAACCCAGGATTATGATAATCCCACAAGTAGTGACCTTGTTCCAGTTGCAGTACACCCAGGGCATTCAACCACCCTTGTTTGTAACCTTCATTATTCGCATTTTGGATCCGATCATCCAAATGGTAAAGAGCCTCATTATAGTCAGCCATCCAAAATTCCCTAGGCTGCTTGTGGAACTGATAAGTCAACCTTTCCAACTACTCGTGAAGACTTTTTATAAAGAGTTCTTTATTCTCCAAGGCAGACTTCTGTGCAGAAAGCTGCTCGTCCAGATTCCTGATCTTCTTAGACATCTCAGCCAATGCCTGGTTCTTTGCCATCAGTTGGAAGGCCTGGTTCTCCAGAGCAGATTGAGTTCTCTGTTCCTCGACAGTAATCTGAGAAGCTCTTGCTCGTCCCCGAGGATCTCTTGCTCATCCCCGAGTAGATGTAGAAGGTCTAGCTCTCTTCAAGGTTTCTAATTCATCCCTCAGGTTGGCGTTTTCGACCTCCAAGAAAGAGAATCCCTCGTCGGTCATAGGGACCAAAGCGTTTGAGGTGGAAGCTGCAAACTTCAACTGAGACACCTCTCTTTGCAGGTTATTATTTTCCTGCTCTAACAACTCATCTATCTGTCTGTGCTCTTCGACCTCACCCTTCAAAGTTCTCTCCCTCACATCGTAAGCAGCAAACAGTTTATCATATCCCTTATCAACACTGAGTTGCTGATACTTCTTCTCGTATCCTTCATGGAAAAGGGCTGTAGATTCCTTATATTGTTGTTGAAGCTCTTCAAGAGTTCCTTGGAGATCTTCAATCATTTCATAATATGATACATTATTAGCCACTGCACGGTCAAGCAGGCACTTCAAATACTGGTAGGCTAAAATTGCTTGCTCTGAAGCACCTTGACCGAGGATGTCAACGATTTGTGTTGCACTCATATCTGTATGACCAGCTTTGAAGTACTCATTGTATTGCCTCAACAATTTTATATCATGAGCAGATAATAACGCCATCCTGGCCATAAACTAGCAAAGGAAGAGAAAGCAAGAATCAATAAGAGTTCAAACAGAGCATGAAGAAGAGAAACAACAGTATGAATAGGTGAAACTTCAAATTTTATTACATCATAAAGGAGAAGTACAAAATTCAGAGTTACATTTGATAAAGAAAAATAAACAGAGAGAAAAATCCGAACAACTCTACACCTTTTCCTTGTCTCCCAAAACTTTCTCGGGAGGCTGGGACGAGGAGGTAGGTTGCTCGGATGGAACAGATAGTTGCTCGAGGAGTGCTGGAAGTTGCTCGTTTGAAACAATGGATGGTTGAAGTTGCTCGATGGTCGACTGGATAGCTGGGGAATTAGGAATTTGATCTCCCATCACCATGGAGGATTCCTCAGAGGCGGCTTCGTCCTCTTCTTCTTCTTCAGGAGTTGGAGGGGGGCCTGGGATGTGTCCCTGAAACAGGTCAGAATTTTCATCGACCTTCATCTCTTGCAGAGCAGCGACCCAGCCATCCCTAAAGTATTTGTGGTTACCATATTCCATCTGCGACATCATGGCAGCCAGACCTTTATTCCACCCCTTATCCCAGCCAGTGCTGAAAGACCTTTTTACAGCCAACTTCCTTTTCGCTTTTTCCAAGGAAAGCTTCTCAGAAAGAAGATCCTCGACAGCCTTCAGCTTATTCTCTATTTATTCCTTTTGATGACCTACTTCACGAAGTCGGCCCAACTCTTCTTCAGCATTTTTGAGCTTACTTTCAAGCTCCCTAGCATTTTTGAGCTTCTCATCGAGCTCTTAATTCTTCTCTTCCAAGTTTTTTACTTTTTTCTCCAAACCTTTGGAGACTTCAACAGCTTGGTTTCTCTCCTGCTCGGTGGAACCAAGTTTCTCCTCCCAAGCAACCTTATCATCATCATACTTCTGACGAGAATCTTTCAAAGACTGCGTTAGGCCCACCAAAGCTTCCTCTACACCAGACGAGGAGCTTGAAGCTTTAATAGCTTCATCTTTCTTTTAAAATGGTATTTAAACAGGTCACCAACTGGGAAAAGAAAATGATATCAAGTCAGTACACAGATGTAACAAGGGAAAAATGAAAGTTGAGGGCAATGATACTTACAGAAACTATATGACGAGCAGCTAATGAGGTAACCATGTCCCGAGAAAGATTCTCTTCCATACCTTGGATCTCAGGAATGATCCAAGACTTCATCGAGCTCATGGCAGAGCTCGGGGAAACAAAAGTGGGAACAACACTTCTAGTAATCGGGGATTGAGAGATGGATTCAGCCAAATTTATCGAGGAGCTCTTCTTCAGCTTCCTCGGGGGAACAAGAATAGTCTCGACTAACGATGTAGTCTTAGTTGGAGAGATAACAATCACCTCGCTTGGAACAGTGGCCTTGCTCGGAGCCACTAGGGGCTTCTCGGCATCCTTCATAGTATTAGCCGTAGGAGGTGCATTAATCTTCTTTGTCCCCTCTTCTCGAACATCATGTTTACTTCTCTTTGCCTCTCCAGTAACAGAGGCAGATTTCTCGAAGATGGCAGGAGCTCTTCTTTTCTTCATTCTTTCACTCAGAGGGATATGAGACTCAGGTGAAGAACTTGCAGAAGTAGGTACTGGTTCTACCTCCCTTATCACCGGACAAGCAGCAAAAGATGAGGTGTAACTCTTATACTGCAACAAATATGAAGTTGACATGATATGATCGTCAGCAACAGTCTGATGCAAACTCCAGATAAGTTTTAGATGTTTTAAATTAACTTTTGTCTCTTTTGGAGACTTTCTTTTGCTGTCAAATGCAAATAAATGAAAATTAAAATATCAGTGACACATTTTATCAAACACAAAGGAAGCATAATTTCAAAAATAAAATAAAATAAAAACAACCTATCTCATTGCCATAGGGAGGACATCTAGGACCCTGGTACACATCATTTCCTGTCAGTGGAGGGTGTTGCCAATTTTTCATAACAACCCCGTGCTCGAAGTAGTCCCTATTGGGATCTAGGAGATTGACCACTAAAGCCCTATTTAAAAACCTAGTTTTTAAATAAACAGTATTGTCACCAATAGCCCATCTATAACATAACATAATTTCTGGAATTCCTATACGAGTTCCATGAATTTTATTTAATCTATGAACTCCGTTAACTATTCTCCACGTATTGGGGGCTATTCTTGCAGGAACCACGTCAAAATATTGACAGAATTCCAGACATAAATGGTTTGGGGGAAAAGAAAAGCCACATTCAGCGACAAAGAGACTGGGGAACCAATGTCCCTCAGCCAAACGAAAATAATTTGAAGGCTCAGAAAGTTTCTCCAAAATAACCCATGAAGGAATAGAGAAATCAGAATGAAACTTATCAAGCGACTCTACAGGGTAAACCATGATGAGTAAAATCAAATAGAAAGAAGAAGATCTTACAGGAAAATGGATGAGTCTGTTGACAACGAATTATGAAAGGGATGAACGCACAGGAGAGAGAGACCAACTCAAAGAGACAAATTTGAAAAAGTAGAAGACGAGGGGATTTTCTGCAATGCTTAAATACCCTGTCTTGGGAATGGGTAAAGATAATGATTACAAAAAGAGACGGTTACGTTACCAAGCGGCTAAAAAGACAAAAAGGGCGCGGGAATCGAAGCGGTTATAAAAATTCAGAAAATCCGATTCTACGAATTTGGAAGGAGAAATAAATACAAAAGAAAATACTCCTAAATTTCAGGATGACCATTTAAAACCGCCATATTTCGAGAAAGAATGTTCCACACTCCTCAAATTTCGAACTGTGAAACATTGGGGGCTTCTGTTGATACCAAATTTAGTCTGCTGACATGGCTCAATTGAGTGAAGACATGTGGCAATCTACGTGGCAATAACAAAAACTTCCGAATAACACCTTGACCCATTCAGATACTCCGAGCAATAGATGCTCTCCGAGGAACCATACTGCAACGAGGAACTCTGCTTTCCCGATCAACTCAGACGCTCCCACCAACGAGAGTTCTCCGAGGAACTTTTATACACCGAGAAACTTATGTGTACTGAGCTACTTAGGCGGTCCGAGCTGCACCTCGAGCAGAGCATTAATAGTAGGATAACCAACAGATTAACTGCGCATTAATGCTTATTATTATCATACAGATGTATACGCATAATGGACAGCTATGTATTACCCTTTCACATGTACAACCTAAGGGCTATAAAAACATTGTATCATCTGTAACAACCCAAAGATTTGAGCGACTATTTTATACTATTTGGCCTAATGGGCTAATTTTATAAAATAGGAATGTTAGAGTAAATATTATTTCCCGTGAGACTTAGGGATAATATTTACTATGCTTTGTCTATTTACCATTATGAGAAGGTAAATAGTGTTATATTGTGTATTTTGCGTCGCTATATGTAAAACGACGGTTATGACCTATATTAAAATCGGGTATAATTAATGAATTTAAAATGAAATTGGAACGTAAAAATAGTTCACACTCTCCCGAATGCCAAATAGGGGGTGCGGTCGTTTTTAGAATAGTCGAGTTAGTCGTCATAAGTGCCACGTTATATTTTTGGGTTTCGGGCATTTTAAGGGGTTATGACTCAATTAAGTGGTTACGAGTCATTTTAGTGGTTTATTAACAATTAAAAGTGGGGATTCATGTTTTGAGACCCGTATAAGTCCCCCACCCCTTTTTCTTTCTTCATTTGTGTGAGAAACCAAAGGAGAGAGAGAGAGAGAGAGTTGGGAGAAAGTAGAGAGAAAGAGAGAAATGGAGGATTTGGGCCGGAATCCGTCGCTACCGGAGGTGTTCAGAGACTACGAACCTCGAGGCAAGTTTCTTACTTGCTAGATATTGATTTAATGTGATAAATTGCATGTGTAGTTAAGTGTTGGGAGGTTTAAACCATAAATGGGTTTTGGGTGATTTTGGGTGTTTAATCTTTAAATCTTAGTTTTAATTTGATTTGAGGATAAATTATTAATTATAAATGGTGTAGGATTGATTTAGGTCGAATTGTTGTTGTTGAAGTTGGGAGAAATCAAGTTTTGGGGTTTTTGGGATTTTAGGGTTCTTACACCCCGTAGCCCAAATTGGGCAAAATTCCAGGACCGAATCGATTCGGCCCTAGGGGCGAATCGATTCGGATAAGGAGAGGGTTACAGGTCTTGCAGACCGAATCGATTCGGATTTACAGCTAATCGATTCGGCAATTGCAGAAGGTCAGTTTTTGCTCACCGAATCGATTCGGCTGTCTAGCGAATCGATTCGGTTCCCCTGTTTTTGTGAGATTTTCTTATTTTGATTTTTACCCCTTTTCTTTTAGGTCCAAGGTTTAGGGACCTTCCTTTGGGAAGTAGTGGGGAGTCCTAGAGGGTTGTGTTGGGTAGACTAATGTCCTAGGCTAAAATGGAGATTTCGGTTTACCCGAGGACTAGTTTGGATTAGGATAATGTCCAACGGATTTAGGAATTTAACCTCAAGATATATTTGAAGTTAAAATATTAATGTTAAGATTTTGAGAGACACTCCATTATGGAGACTCACTTTGAGGGTTTATGAATTTTATAAACTAATCGAGGCTATTTTGGGGTTAGTGGCACTTTGGGGTCTTAGGTCATTAATAATATATATGACTTAATAAGAAAATATTGCACCTTCTAAAACTTGGTGCTTAAAGGCTAAGTGTATGATTTTTGGAAATATAAAATATGAGTTTTCAAAAATGGAAAAAGTAATGTTTTTCATAAATGTTAATTTATGGATACACACCTCTCTAAATCGCTATCATAAGGGAAGTCGCGAGCGTTGTGGTGAAGCCCCCTGGCTAATGAATGCAGGGTGGATATAGTCCTAGGCCATGGGAGCGCTTATGGTTGTATATTTTTCCGCGGGGGTAGGGAGATTCCAGGTGTGGTCTTGGCTACCACGCAGGCTCATGGCCGCTTCCCGACGTTTCGATAGGATCCCAGGTTGTCTTGGAGGCCCTGGAAGATGATAGCCATTTAGGGGCGCGCACAGTGGGGAAACCCGGACGGGCGGTCTTAGAATCGTTATATATATATATGAATATAATTATTCTAAATCAAGTTGGACTTGATGTATGTAAATGCCATATAGAGCATGATGAAGTGCCATGAAGAGCACGATGTAAGGCCATAAAGAGCCTATGATGATGATCATATTCCTCATAAGGAAGATATTTTTACAAAGAGAACAATTGTGATAAATGCCACTAGTGCATAAAAAGTATGATTATATTTCCTAATAAGGAACAATTCATGAAATGAATTAGTATATGATGAAATTAATTTGGTAAACACTTGATAAAGTGTTGTACCATTTATATGTATATTCCTAAAGATAGAAATAGGAATTGTGCCAATAGATGATGGATGGGTTTTACTTTTATATTTCTCTTTATGTAGCTGTAGATGTGACCTCCCACACTTATGCACACACATGTATTTATTTATTATTTCGTGCTTAGGGTCCGATGGATCTCGACGATCAACCTTGCCTAAGTAGTAGTGTATCGGGGGGGTTCCTTGTTTGGATTTCGCTTTGCGAGACACCTCACGCACGAATAGGGCATAGTGTTGAGAATAGGGAGAAGTTAACCTTTAGTACTTAAATTAATTAGGACAGGGTCTAATGTATCTCGACGATCAACCTTGCCTAAGTAGTAGTGTATCGGGGTGGTTCCTTGTTTGGATTTCGCTTTGCGAGACACCCCACGCACGAATAGGGCATAGTGTTGAGACTGGGGAGAAGTTAGCCTTCTGTTCTTTCTATAACCTGAGCATCATCTATATTGCGCTAGGTTGCTGCTAGATAAGGAGGTGAGGAATATTATTGTTATCTGTGAGAGATTTACGCACTTACCCGCCATGCATTTTAGTCACATGGTAATCATATCAAACCCGGCCCTGACCGGTTTCTATATTTCCTTGTATCTGCATTTCTTTGCCGTTACAGGCGCGCTTCCTCAGGGACATCTGTATTTACATATTCCATTCCAGTTGTCATGGAGCTACAACATGTTGCGGATGTTGTAGGATACTTGTAGTAGACGCTCCTTTCTTCTATACTCTAGTTATGTTCAGTATAGTTATTCGGGCGTGTTTGCCCAAGGTTTTGCACTCACTTATTATATTGTAAATATTGGATTGTAATATTTATTATATCATTTGGATTGGTCTGTGCGCCGACAGCTTATTCGGTGATTATTTACGGTGTTGTCATACTATATTCATCGATTTTGATACCCACCGTTTTCACAAATGGGATTGTCTAAGTGTTTCTCTTTACTTTTAAATTTCTTTTTGTATATGACAATCCGTTTTCTAAAATGATTGGTGGTTATCTCATACTATTATGTTAATCGACAGTGATGCTGAGAATGGACCATCTATGATTCCTGTAATTATTGGAGTATTGGGCTGGCCACCTATTATTTTAGTAGGCGGGTTGTCACATCATCCTCATTGGAAGGGGACCAGGAATTTCTTGACAAAATTTGTAATCAAGAATTCCCAAACAGTCAGCAATAATAGAAACAGTGGACGTAGGCCATTCTTATAAGGCTGAACCACTTTAAAATTTCTTTGTCTCATTTTATTTTATCTGTGATTAAATAAAAAGATATAATCTAATTTTTTACATCAACATGAACCAAATTCAATTAAACCCAATTTTATCTTGTTTGATCCTAAACATGCATCTAGGTGATTAAAGAAAGTAAAATAAATAACTTCACAAAAGCGATGCCGAATGTATGAGGAAACCACTAAGGAAAAAAACCTCAGGCGGCCTAAGTCAGGCAATCACTATGATATGGTTTTACAAAGTACGAAGATAGACTTACTCAACGACTCGATCCCCCACAAGTCTTGGCGCTTCTATGAATCTTCAACCACTCTTACACAGTGCCCACGCAGAAAGTCCTTCTTCTACAATGCTCATCCACAACACACGCGTCCACGTATGTCTCGGTATCCACCGATATAGCTTGATACGTCTACGATATTGAACATGAACTCCTTCGCTTCTTCACTGCAAAACCCAACGATTTTCTTTAAAGTTTAGAACAAACTCCAAAAGGTGCAAACAAAGATCACTAATGCATATGATAATGAAAACTCGTATCTTTGAAACTCTAAGGATGTTTGTAGACTTAAAAAATCTTGGAAAACTTGTGCAGAAAATGTATTTTTTATAAACTATTTTTCTGGACTGCACACCTCCGAAATTCTGAGTGAAACACGCCTTACATAGAAAAGTTAAGTCGGCGCAACGTTCGATTGAAATAAGACTGTCGCTTGAACAAGAAGCACATGTCACTCAAACGACATGCTGATGTCGCTTGAACGACATTCAAAGTTGTTTGAACTACGAGACTTTAAGAGTTTGTGTTTTACACAACTCTAAACGATCTTTATCTCAGAATAAACAAAGTTTCAATATCTTAAAACACTTTTTAACATTTTTAAAAACATTTTTTTAATAAAATAACATCCTTAAACACTTTAAAACATTTTTTGAGTCCCATTAACATTACGCATTCATACCTGAGTGATTTCGGAATGCAATGAAGACGGGAAATGTGCACCAATAAAATCTTGGCATAATTTATTTATCTTTGAAGCATTGCCGCAATATCTTCAATAAATTTTATGTCATAGACTCTGTGGGATCGTGACAATATAAAATCTATCTATGACTTAAAGACAATGTTTTGTTTCAGGAATAAGTCAAAAACTAACAATGGACTCAATTGAAAATTTTGTCCTTACAAATCTGCCCCTTTGACTATTCCGGGACAACACAAACAGTGAAATGCCTAAGTGGGCCGTTAATCCGTATGACGCCTAAATCCCATCCCATAAACCCAAAAACAAAAATTACAAGACAAGACTAGTAAATGATGATCTGACACGCACGAAACATCTGAATGTGATGTAGTATTGAAATCTCCAATCTCTTAAGCATACCTAAACACATAAAACAAACAAATAACCAGTGAAGTATTGAGTTACAAATGATATAAAACATTATGATACCAATATGTACTATTAATACCAATATGTAAAATCAAAATCCAATCCTTTGTAAACATGTGAATAAATTGGATACCAATTTGAAAACAAACATTGCAATCAGGATACCAATTTGTGCAAACTAATTAATACAAACATATAAATATGAAATAATATGATATCAATTTGTAATGCAACAAAACAAACTCTCCCCCTACATCACATACATATCTCCCCCTTTTGTCTCGAATGGAAAACACGACGAAAAGATAAACATATCTTGAATTAGATAATTAATGAAGTGTATCTAGATAAACATGAAACAACCAACTAGTAATGATTAAAAAATCAAATTCACAGCTAGCAAACAGTAGTCACACAAAATGAATCATCAAAATCAGTAATGATGAGATGAAAAAATTGATGCAGTATCAATAAATAAGCATGGTAGATGAAGAATAACGGCAACCCAACAATACCAAAATAACATGGCAAGCAGAATAGTTTACTGAAACAGAAGAAAAAAATTTCTCCAGAAGGTCTCTCAAACGACAGTGCTTTGTTGCTTGAGCGACATAGGCCTGCCACTCAAACCAGGACATCAAGAAAAACAGTGTGCTCTCGCGTGATAAAAGCTTTCAAGCGACCGTTGCCCTAACTTCAAGAGACCAAATTTGACAAAATTGACGCCGCAAAAAATGTGTCGCTTCAACCTCGTGTGAATAGTACATCGCGCGACATTAGGTTGTCGCTCGAACGAGGTATGCTTATCGTTTGAAAGACATGAAACTTTAATAGCTTGTGTTTTACACAACTCTAAACGATCTTTATCTCAAAATAAACAAAGTTTCAACATCTTAAAACACTTTTTAACATTTTTAAAAACATTTCTTTACTAAAACAGTGTCCTTAAACACTTTAAAATATTTTTTGAGTCCCATTAATATCACGCATTCATACCTAAGTAATCTCGGATTGCAATGAAGATGTGAAACGTGCACTAAAAAGATCTCGGCATAATTTATCTTTTAAGCATTGCTGCAACGTCTTTAATAAATTTTATGTCATAGACTGTGTAGGATCGTGACAATATAAAATCTATCTATTACTCAAAGATAATGCTTTGTTCCAGGAATAAATCAAAAACTAACAATGGACTCAATTCGAAATTTTATCCTTACACCAAATGTGGTGGACAAATGAAATATGGCCAGGCCCTATACGCCATTTAAGACCTCGCTGGAAAGAAGGCAGTAGCTTCGAGATCTTGGTCCAAAACCAGGAGGCTTGAATATGTCGTGGGGCGGTTAACAGGGTTTGGTGGGGAAAATATTTTTGTTTAATCATTTGAGACCATAGATTAGTTGGCTGAGAAAAGGCCTTCCAAAGAAGTTTAAGCAGATAAGAAGTATTTAATGTATAAATATTTTTAATCCCTAATCTGCCATATTGTTTAGGCAAATTTATCATCGACCAATGAACAGTCGGCGTTTTGTGGGAGAAGTGGGAGGCATTAAAAAAATCCCTGATCTTCGTAATTAGGTTCTTAAGAATAAGGTCAGGGAGGGGGTATGCAGACATAAAATAGGAGGTCATGGTTGTACATACCGTATTAATGAGTGTGGCACGACCAGCATAAGACACAAAATTATTGTACCAGGCTTGAAGCCTCTTTCAAGGGACTCATTTAGATCAAGGAACATCTAGGGAGTGACCTATCATGTGATAACCAGGAGTCCAAGGCATTTATCTATCCCCTTATCTTTGTGGAAGCCAAGTTACCACATTATAGTTTGCGAATAACATGCGGGGGGGAGGGTCCAAAGGTAATTGTAGAATTATCGATATTAATGATTTGACCCGAGATTATCGCAAAATCCATGAGAATGTACTGGAATCGAGTTAGAGTAAGAGGTGTGGGTTGAAGAAAGAAGATGCAGTCATTAGTGAAGTCCCAATTTTATACGAAAATGTGTTTTAAGATGATAAAATAATTTCTCTTTTTGAAAAACCTTTTCCCGATTTTATAAACCACACCAAGTTGTGAACCAATTTTAACTTAACAAAAATTTATCTTGATTAATCCTAAACATACATCTAGTGATTAAAGCAAGTTAAATAAAGTAAAGAATGCTCACAACGCCAGATGTACGAGGAAACCCAAAACGAGAAAAATCCTTGGACAACCCAAGCCAGACAATCACTATGATATGATTTTACAAGGTACAAAGATAGACTTACTCAATGACTCGATCCCCACAGGTCTTGAATCGTCTTTGAATCTCCAACCACTCCTCCATAGTGCCCACGTAGAAAGTAACCTTCTTCCACGATTCTCGTCCACAACACACGCGTCCACGTATGTCTGGGTGTCCATCGATATGGCTTTCTGTTGTCTACGATATTGAACACGAACTCCTTCTCTTCTTCACCGCAACACCCAACGAAACACTTTGTTCAATATGGTTGAACAACTCCAATGGTGCAGGCAAAGATCATAATAGCATATGTAAATAAAAACTCAGATCTTTGAAAACTCTAAGGATCTGTTTATCTTTAAAAACCTTAGAAAACTATATGCATAAAACGTACTGTTTGTATTCTCAAATTCGTTCTGCACATCCTACGAAATAAGGACGGAAACAAGCCTTAAATAATATTTTTAAGGCGAAAGCTCATTCTAACGATATTGGCTTGTCGTTCGAACGAGACTGACATGTCATTCGAATGACATGCCCATCTCGCACGAACGACTAGCAGTGCCGTTCGAGCGACCTGCTTAATTAGAGTCCAAACAAAAACCAACTATAATTCGTCCTTATCCTTATAAAATGAAGTGTAAACATTTTAAAATATTTTAAAACATTTTTCTCTATAAAATAACATCATTATCATTATAAAAAAATATATTTTGAGTCCCATTAACATTACACATTCATATCTGTGTGATCTCGAAATGCAAATTGATTTGAAGACGTAAATTATACCATAAATCGGCATGATAAATCTTTGAAGCTTTGCCGCAACGTCTTCAATAAACTTCAATGCGTCGTAGATTGTGTGGGACCGTGACAATATAAAATCTACATATGACACAATTATAAACACAACTTTGTTCCGGAAATAAGTCAAAACTATAAAAAGAGCCAATTGGAGATTTTGTCCTTATAAATCTCCCCCTTTGACTATTCCGGGACAAAAATAAACCAGTGAAATGCCTTAGGCCGGGCTGTCAAGCTGTATGACACCTAAATCCCATCCCACAAACCCAAAATAAAAAATTACAGGACATGAAGTAGTAGATGTAGGACCGAAAAGCATGAACTATCTGAATGTGATGTAGACATGAAATCTCTAATCATTGAAGAATACCTACACACATGAAACAGACAAACAAATACCCAGTGAAGTATGGAGGGACAAATGATATAAATCATAATGAAACATGTGAGCAAAAATATCATAATACCAATTTGTAAACCAACAACAAAAATGATACCAATAAGTACATAACGATAAAAAATCGTGCTCAACAAAAAACGATTAATGAATAATAGCTAGATAAACAAAAAACAACCAATCTAGCATGAGATAATTAATGAATAATATCTAGATAAACAAAAAACAACCAGCTAATTATGTTAATCCATCGAATTCGTAGCTAGAAAACATTAATCACACAAAGAATCATTAATCTAAGCAGGTGTGATTAAACGAACAATGCAGTAAAATATGTTATCATGTGAAGCTGCATATAAACAACATGTCCATAAGCAACCAGCAGTACCAAAATATAAGCATATGAACTCAGGGTAGTAATATAGTAAGGAAGAAAAAACCAGACTGGCCACTCGAATGAAGAAGGTATGTCGCTCTAACGACAAAGTGACGTCCCTCGATTGACTTCTTTGCGTGACAGGGACTTCTCGCTCGAACGAGAAAGTCAAAAATCATAGTTTCCCTAGAAAGTCAAACAGAGTTGCACAGCAAAAAAAATTCCAAAAAAAAAGAACTAAAAGGGGTCCAAAAATATGAAACTGTGGTTTTCTTCCTCGGCTTTACCGCAAAGAAAATTTTTTGGACGATTCTTAAAATTCTCTATGGAGTTCTTGGGGAGAGAGGTGAACCATACATGGGCCGACCCTGTCAGTGTGCTAGGCAAACCTCAGCATCTCATTTGATCCTATACTGAATAAATGTCGGAGGCTGACTGATACATCTCTACATGATGCACCAGATTGGTGCTCCCATCATACTTTAGAGTGACCACCGACGGCTTGAACTTGGTCGGGGTTGGGTAGCCCACTATTTTTGCCACAAAGGGTGAGTCTTAAGCATATCCCCTATGTAAGGGATCTCGTCTCTTTACGATGTCGCCTATTTTGTTTTCCAATCTCTCAATGGACTCATTCTAAGGTTTATCAAGGACAACATCGACATTGGCTGGTACAACATTATCCCGGGCTCCCTCTCTATCGTCCGACCAAGTTGACCGCTCTCTGTTGACTGGATGAGCCTGGGGTGCCCTATCTGCACCCTTAGGTCAACTGTTGACCTCTCTTTGCACTTCTCGACCTGTTGAAGGTCTGAAGTTGTCCCTCATTTCATTCCTCCTCGATCCAATAACACTCCTTGATCTGGAGAGTCGGTTACTCAGATCCTCTTGAGGTCGAGCCTGTCAAAGGCCGACCCCCTGCTCAGCCTGTCCAAGGCTGATTTCCCTAGTCTGCAACCTTGGTTTTGCCTATGTTCTTGGTCCCAACTCTACTAGAGTGGACGAATAGTTCCTCGAGAGATCTGATATGGCTTCCAGCATTCCCTCTCTTCGTCTTCCTCATAGAGGTTGTCTTCTACCTCATCATCACAGAGTTCTTGACTTTACCTCCCGAGGCGCAGATGCCTAGGGTTATCAACGTTTCTCTTTTTCTGATGTGGAGGGAGGTCTTTTTCTGGAACCGAGGGTGGTCCCCTAGCTTGTTGATCAGGAGCGTCTTCTCTGGCGAACGGAGTTACAAACTCAGCTTCGGCCCCGCCTATCCTTGCCACGAAATTCTGGTTGAACATAGCAAATTGGTTTTGCATTTTTTGCTTGATAGCTATGAGGGAGCGGAGTGCCACTGCTACCGTAGCCATTTTTGACTGGGGTGGTGCTTGAATGGAGCTAGTACCAATGCCTGGTGGTGGTCCTAGATGATTTTGAGGAGGAGGAGAAGGATCCATAGCCATTTATGCAAACTGGATAATCTATGAGATGAAAAGGATAAGCTTGAAAGCTCAATAAGAGCTCCTTCAATGGAAAAACAACTCCACAAAGGGGGAGGACTAGTTCACCACCATAGACTCCGGTGAGTACGAGCTATAACGGGGAAGAGATGACTATTCTCGTTCCCACATATGGCGCTAGATTGATGATACTGTGAATAGAAACACCAAGTCAAAGTTGGTGTATGAGCTCAATACCAGTTTAACAATGGAATAATAGCAACATAATTGGAGAGAATAGATGAGGATACGAGGATGAACACAATGATATAGAGTGGTTCAGCCAAGCTTGGCCTATATCCACTGTGTGTGTGTTATCACTATTAAATGAGACTCTAATGTCCTGTAATAAAACCTCAAAGCTTTATCTCCCTTCTCAATACAAATGAACAGAGCTTTAGCTAGGATTTAATGAAGTGTATATATAGTGCCTGGGGGTGTAGTGTACCCTAAGGCACACAGTAGCCACGTACTTGAGGAGGCTTCCTCTAATATGAGGACACCTGTCCTTAACACTTGTATGTAATGATGATGAGATTATTCCCTCATATGAGGGAATGATCTTGTTATAACAGAATTGTCCAAGTGGGCTTTCCACTTTTGTGATTCCTCATGCTCATATTGTCTGGTGTCATCCACTAGGGTCTCGGCTTGGCAGTGTACGAGGTTCCTAACTATGATAGGATGATCTCATGTTGTCAGATAATAATATAACCTCAGCCAAATCGATCAGGCTGAGTTGGGTAAGCAAGACCCGTCCTGGTACCGACTAGCACAAAGGACGAGTTGTGGCCTTATAGAAAGGATGATGCTCTGGGGGTCTCGGCTCTCCACACGGTCGATCCTTCACTGGAAGACCTCGCCAACGACCTGTGGAGCTCTTGGAACGACTCGACTGCCAGATTAGGTCCTCGGCCCTTCGTATGGCCGAGGGTACACTTGTGACGTATCATATAATCTTTTATTTCTTTCTTTAATTTTTTTAATTAGGCTCCTGTAAGTAAATGGAGATTTTTTTAATACATATTTCCTTTTGTATCCCTATTTGTTTCCTACTTTGTTATTTTCTTTTGGTATGTATCTTGGGAGCTGATTTTTGTGTGCATTGCATTTGAATTCAAATCCTTTGTAATTGGGGTATCATTTTTGTCGGAATATATGATTAAGCTTCATGGTAAATAATAGAACAAAATCGAAGACTATGATTGGGAGACTTTAGAAAATAAATTAGTTGCCAATTTCAAAGGTATAATGTTATTTGACAAGTATATGCATTTGATTTTGTATAAATGTAGTGTTTCTTTAAAAAAATCTACAATTTCTATTTCTATGTATGTATTTATGCATGTTAGATATTGCATTTATGTGTTGCACATGCTACTACAGTTGTGGGAAATAAGAAGGTTGTAGGAATATTATAGGGAGAAAGTAGTTTCTTATTAGGCGGGGTAGCAAAAGATATAATTTATTCGGTTTCAGTACTAACACAAAATTATAACCATGGTTGGCAAGTTCCACATTTTCAAAAACGAGATCGATAATGTTTGTACCCAAACTGATCAAGATTCCTGGGTTGATTCGGATCAATTTTTAGTTGAAACCACATTGTTAAAAATTAAGTAAAACAGTAAATTTTCTTCAAATATAACTTCAAAAAACACAAAAAATAAATTAAAATGTAATGTTGTAGAAGGGTGTTTCAAGCGTACCCACCCTATTTTTGGGTGAGGGTCCCTCAAGACCCCTCCCCCCCCCCCCCCCACAACTTCCATAAAATATTGGATGATGAACCCTCAAGGTTCTCCCCTCATCTTCCAGAAAATATTGGGTGAGGAACCCTCAAGGTCTTCCCCCTCAGCTTCCAGAAAATATTGGGTGAGGAACCATCAAGGTCCCTCAGCTTTCAGAATATCTTGGGTGAGGAACCTCTAAGATCCTCCCCCTCATCTTCCAAAAAAAATTAGGTGAGGAACTCTCAAGGTCCCCCCCCCCTAGATTCTAGAAAATCTTGGGTGAGGAACCCTCAAGGTCCTCCCCCTCAGCTTCCAAAAAACCTCGGATGAGGAGCCCTCAAGGTCCTCCCCTCGCTTCCAGAAAACAGGTCAAGATGAGGGAGGGGCTACCACGAGAAACCCCTCATCATGAAAGATTATTCTTTTAAAGAATAAAAATACTAATATTTATTTTCTTGTACAGGTAGCCTAGTTGAGCAGGTAGGGCTCAAATAGGCCAGTTGGGATCTCCTGGGAGTTTTGGCTTGGAGGATGAGGAATAAGGTTTGCTGAGCAAGCTCAACCATTTAACACTTTAACATTGAGAGAATACTAGTATAATGACCCTAGGGCCACCCAGTCCTCACACAGCTCACTCTTAGACACAACCGGGGTGAGCAGCCAAAGGATTGGTCACAAGAAATGAACAGTTTGTAAAATGATTCTAAATAAAAGGGGGTTCTCAAGGCCCCACTCAAGTTTTCAAAGATTTTAGAGGAGGTGGTCTTTGAGACCCCCCTCATGTTCATAACGATTTTATAGAAGGTGGACCTCGATGCGACCCTCTCAAACTTATAAAGTTTGTACCACCAGTTACCATTCTACAGAGATATTTACCAAATCAGATATTTTGTCTCCATTAGGAGACATATTTACTTTTGAGAAAAGTTCACACCAGGTGGTGGCACTTGTCAGAGGGGATAGGCGACTGACAAATGGTACATTGCAGACCTTGTCCCTCACCAACCCTCTCAATTTTGGCACCCAAAAATGCCAACTCAACCCTAGTGCCTAAGTATAAGTAGGACCCCTGGGCTAGGTCAAAATATATAAAAAAAACTCAATAGCACTATTAATCTGTCAAAATCACACCAGAAATAGTATTCTCTCCCTAATCTCTCTCTAAATGTTGAGTGTTTGTTTCTTCACTCCCACCATGACAACCATCATTCTCAAGAGATCCTTCTTCTCCAAGTTGATATTGTTATTTGTGAAGTTTCATATTTACAGGAGGAGGTCCGTAGATATTACTCCATTTTTACTAGAAGTGAAATTTTTTCATACCCAGCTGCTCGTGAAACCTTGAAGTTAGAATCCATTGGAGTGGGTCACGCCTCACCCGATTCAGTATCTTACCAGACTCCAGTCACACTACCCTCTTACATTTGGCGACTCTGCTGGGGAGGTATCCTTACTTTCATCAACAAAGAAGGTTTCAACATTTCTAAGAAGCTAGTTTTTGAAGACATTCCATCTGGGAATGGAACTCAAAGTGACCTGATCACTCAGTAAGATGTGGTAGTGATCGGAGCTAAGACAAGTACTCCTCTGAGAGGGCAGACCAGCTCACCGACAGTAGCTCCGATGGCAGGTATGAACCTTATGAGCAAGTTTTTTTAGTTTTTGAAACAAAACAATATAGACTTAGCAAGCTTGGGTCAATGCTGTGTAACACTAGCAACAGCCCCTTCTAGAGGGGCAATCGCTGCAGCGATAATTTTGGTGGAAGTGGCTTCTCCGTGGAGGGCAGTGCTGGAAAAAGTTGTGACACCATCAAGTTCACTAGTAGCAAAGGGTATGAGTTTGTAGGAGTCACCCTCCAAAGATGTTACTATTGAGGAAGCAAGGAAGTTGTTCTCCTCCTCTCAAAGGGAGGGTCCTCATTTATATGAGGAGTTGTAGGACCCCTACCCACAAGAGGTTATGAGAAGCCATACCCAGAAGGGTATATTCCACCAAACTTTATCGAGTTCAGTGGAAAAGGGGAGAATCCAAGAGAGCATGTGAAGAGGTTCATTGAGTACCTGGGAGTGCATGCAAATGATAAAAATTTGAGATTGAGGGAGTTCTCCAAGATACTCACCGAGAAGGCCTACACATGGTATTCTCATTTGGCACCCAACAATATCCCCGCATGGGAGGAGATGCACAGGTAGTTCCTCCAAAATTATTCATAGAAGATGATGAATTCACAATGAGACACCTGGAACAGGAGGTGCAGAAGCCTGGTGATGAGTTGATGCGGTATATCAAGCATTTTAGCGAGAGGGCATTAGATGTCCATGAGGATATGACAGGGGCAAGGCTGTTGCAAATATGTGTTGAGGGAATCATGGAGGAATACAAGCAACACATGATCAATGAGACTAGAGATGAAACTTTTAGAGAGTTCACCAGGGTCGCCAGTAATATAACCATGATAATCAAGCCTAGGCCCTCAAGTTAGAGGGAGCATGTGCCACTGACTTCCAAAAAATTTTAAGTCCCAAGGAGACAAGAAGTCAACTACATAGAGGGAGGATCAAAGGTTAAGAAGGGAGGCATTAGATCGAAAGGCAACAACCCAAATGGAAATAGGAAGTTTGGAGAGGACGCCCCACCACCACTACCTTACAGTGTAGAGAAAGAAATAGATTATTATAGTACATTGGTGCGAGAAGGGGTAGCATGCCCCCTTATTTGAATGGGGAAATCCCAATAGTAGCTGATAAAGCTAATCCTAAGTATTATGAGTTGCATTAGAGGGTGTAACACTCCACCAAAGACTGCTACTACTTGAGGAGGATCATTGGTGAGCAGGTGGCCAGCGGTACTTTGCAGATACCCCCTGCGAACGTCCATGAGAACCCACTTATAGCTCACCAATATGCTACTGCCAATATGGTAGCAGCATACGATGAGGAAGAAACTTGAGACCTGGGGGAATGGGAAGGTAGTGAGAAAATATGTGAGGAACTACAAAGGCTAAAACTGAACAGTAAACATAGAACTGAGAAGGAGAGGATCCGAGAGGAGTGTTTCTTTACTCCTGATCAAGAAAAATTTGGATATGAGGAGGTTGAGCAAGTGAACCTCCTAGGAGGTGAAGTGGATGTCATCTTTGCTCTGGATGAAGGAAGGACGTCTGAAGCTGAGTATGTTTGTAATTATCAATCCTATGAAGTGTACCTGGACTCTGAATGTGAAGACATAGAAAGGAGTTCTAAGTTCAAGTGGTTTTTTGACCAAATAGGAGTAAAGTATGACACCATGATAGTCATCACAAAGAAAGTTTTGGAAGCATTGCAGCAGCACAGTGACCCCTCGCTAAGTTACCAAGGACACATTGGAAGGTTGATTAAAAGATACACTTCTGAAATGGTCTTCTCTAAAGAAGATAGGCAAGTTTCATACTTTCACAATCGCCTGTTATACGTGATGGCTATGATCAACAAATTTATTTCCCCAAAGCGTTGATGGACAAAGGAGCCTCCATCAACATCATGCCAATCAACACATTGTACGAGATGAGGATCGATTAAGAAAAGATAGTAGCGATACCACTAGCCATTTAGGGATTCAATAGTGCAAGCATGCAGTCCCTGGGATATGTGAATATAGGTATTAAGTTGGGGAACTTCACTCCTCACATCAAATTCCATGTCATTAATTCCAACCCCAGCTACAAGTTACTCATTAGAAGGGTGTGGATGCATACCCATGTCTTAGTGCCACCACATACCATCAATGTTCCAAATCCAACGTTCAAGGAAAAAAGATCATAATCAAATCCACACAGAAGTCATTCTCTATTGAGGAGACGCACCTGGTGGATGCGACATTCTACACATAACTGGATGAAGAAAGAAAGAATTCCACAAGCTAGAGGGGAGGGAAGTGGTTAGATGAAGTGCCTATCCAAAGAAATATGTCCACGATCGCCTGGGGGAAAGGGTAATCTCCCACATATAAAAAGGCAAAAGTAAGGTGGAGGAGGTAGCCAAACATCCTCGAACTTACAAAAAAGTAGTCTTATATGATGGGAAAGTCATATATCATTTATATCGATATGAACGGGCAGTATTTTGGGATGAAAGCGTCGACTCGACACCAGAGTGTTTTATGGTGGATGAATCCCACATCATTGAACATGTTGAGGAACCAGAAGAGGATCCAGAGTGCATTCAAGATGGACCCAGGGAGAACCTGCAAGAGCAAGAAGAAATTAACTTGGGAGTAGAAGGGGTGATAGTAGGCCCATTCTAATCATAAAGGGTTAGAACCCAAGGCAGAGGGAGGAGGTCATAAACCTGTTCAAAGAGTTCATGGATGTATTTTCTTGGAAGTATACGAAAATTCCTGGGATTGACCCAGAAGTGAGCTCCCATAATCTCAATGTCCCTCCCAATGCTCTCCCAGTCAGGCAAGCGAATCGAACATATAAGGTTGAGCTGGACTTTAAAATCAAAGCATAAGTAGAGAAGTTTTTAGAAATCGAGTTCATTAAATCCATTCAGCACCCTGTGTGGCTCTCACACATTGTGCCGATTGCCAAGAAGGATAAAAGTCAAATCCGAATTTGAGTGGATTTTTGTGACTTAAATCGAGCATGTCCCAAAGATGAGTTTCCCCTACCAAGTACAGATAGTCTAGTGGATGCTACTGTGGGCCATGAAATGTAAAGTTTCATGGACGGGTATGTTGGCTATAATCAGATCAATATAGAGAAAAAGGCCTTCTGCACACCTTTGGGAAATTTCCATTACACAGTCATGTCATTTGGGATGAAGAATGTCGGGGCCACCTATCAGCGGACTATGATGTCCATCTTCCATGGTTTATTCCATGACATATTAGAATTCTATGTGGATGATCTGGTGGTGACGTTCAAGAAATAAAGAAAACACATCCAAGACTTTCGACGGGTGTTAGAAAGGTGTCGTTGATATAAGATTAGAATGAACCCTTCGAACTGTGCCTTCAGGGTCACTACAAGAAAGTTCTTGGGGTTTGTTGTGAATAGGCAAGGGGTGCAAGTTGATACAGAGAAGACGAAAGGAATAGTGATGATGCCACCCCCAAAGTGTTAGAGGCAACTCAAGAGCCTCTTAGGAAAGGTATCCTACCTAAGGAGGTTCATACCTGCACTAGTAGAGGTGACTAACCCATTTACACCCCTGTTAAAAGAAAAAACCAAGTGGACCTGGGGGAATGAACAGAAGAAAGCCTTTGAGAAGTTCAAAGAAATTTTATCCTCTCCATCCAAAATGATCTCGTCAGAGGCTAGGGCACCACTACTACTCTACCTCACTTCAACAGAAAGGTTTATAGGAGCACTATTGGCTTAAGAGAAGGAACGAGTAGATATGACGGTGTATTATTTATCAAGGGTGATCTCAGGTACATAATCAAGATATACCAATGTGGAGAGACACTGCCTTTCCTTGATCTTCGTGGCTCAAAAGTTAAGACACAACCTGCTGGCCTTTACAGTCCACATAGTCACAAAGTGTGACCCTATCAAGTACCTCTTGGAACCAACAATCCTGGTAGGGAGAGAAGCAAGGTGGTCCTTAAGTTTTTCGGAGTATGATCTAAAATGCATAGTGCCTAAAGCCATCAAAATTCAAGCAGTAGTTAATTTATTGGAACACTTCCCGAGTAAAAAATTCGAGCCTCCCAGTGAAGAGATACCTAGGGAGAATTTTCAAGCAGGCCTAGCAGAAGAGATGGAGGAGTGGAAGATGGAGTTTGATGGCTCTTGTGCATAAGGAATGGGGGGTACATGTATTATTCTCTCAAGTAGTAAGGAGAAGGTCACCCTCTCTTTAAAGTTAGACTTCAAATGCTTCAATAATGAGGCTGAGTATGAGGCCCTAATACTAGGGATATTGGGGGCATTGCGAAGAGGCATCAGCGTAATATGCATACGAGGGGACTCCATTCTCGCAGTACAATAGGTTAATGGGGAGTTCACCCTCAAACATGCTAACTTAGCACCCTACCGTTACATCATCCAGAGATTACTGGGACAGTTCTTGAAAGTGACCATTGAGAGGCATGCTCGAACAATGAACACACATTCGGACGCGCTGGCCATGATAACACGAAAGTTGGACATGGATGAACCAGAAGCCACCATCACAGTGTGGTGGAGAACGGTTCCTACCACGGTGAGGTCCCTATTCCCAAGTGATGTGCCCAAAGATTGGAGATACCTGGTGATGATGAAGCTTGAAATAAGAGAAGGAGCAGTGAAGCTCTTAGAGTTTGCTAACTACCACCTACTACAGGGAACACTTTACTTTTAGAGCCTTGAGGGGGTTCTTAGTAAGGTGTGTTGGAGAAAAGGAAGCTATAGATAGGTTGGTGGCAATGCATGAAAAGTATTGTTGGGATACCGATATCCCTCTTTATCGTCGATTACAGCGGGGGGATACTATTGGCCCCCATGAGAACGGAGGCCGTTCATCAGCAGCAGACAAATTGACTAGCCAGCAGAAGCCAATTTTATGGATGCCTTTAAAGATTGGAGGAAACCGTATGTAGCCTACTTAAAGGATGGTGAGTTTCCAATAGAGAGATCAAACGAGATCTATCTCTGAAAGATAGTGACCCTCTTCTATCAAGTAGAATAGGAGATCTACAGGAAGGGTTATAATGAGAAAGAACTGAAATGTATATCCGAAGAAAACATGAAGAGAGTGATGAAGGAAGCTCATGAGCCCTCCCACATGGGATGTGCCAAACTATATGATCAACTGATGACGTTGGGGTACTACTGGCCAACCATGGACGCTGACTCGATTGATTATGTAAAGAAATGCAGCTCCTTGCAAGTGCATGGAAACATGTTTCTTGCCCCCTCCATTACCTTGCAAAGCCTAGAAGGTCCCTACCCCTTCCACACATGGTCATTCGATCTGGTGGGAAAGATCATCCCAGCCTATCATGGCAAAGCTTTCATCATTCTAGCTACGAAATTGTATACCAAGTGGGCAGAGGCAATTCCTCTAAGGAGGGTGACAGCCCAAGTGGTAACCCAGTTTATCAGGTAATATATCATAAGCAGGTTTGGTATACCTAAGGTGATTCTCACAGATAATGGGAAATAGTTCGTCTTTAAGGAAATGGCACTTCTCACGGACAAGTATAAGATCGTGCACAACATCTTCACCATATCCTACCCTAAAGGAAATGGTCAAGCGGAGGCCACCAAAAAAACCTTGATCAATATCCTAAATAAGATGTTGGAAGACATGTCAGGGGCATGGGATGAGAAGTTACCCATGGTGTTATGGGCCTACCGTACTTCGAAGAGAAAGCCGGATGGGTTTACTCCATTCTCACTTGTGTACGCGACCGAAGTTGTCCTATCAGTGGAACTAGAAGTACCCTCAGATAGGGTTGCCATTAAAAATGGACTCATCCCTGGCCGAAGGTACGTGCAACTAGAGGCGCTAGATGAGCATAGAGATAAAGAAAAGGAGAACTTCAAAGTCTACACCCAAAAGTTGTCTAGATATTATGAAAACCTAGTCAAGCCCCGAGAGTTACAAGTGGGAGACTTGGTCCTCCGAGCATCTACCCATCACCTCCGCATCATGTCAGCGTCAAAATTCAAACCCAACTGGGAAGGTCCCTTTGTTGTAAGAAGGGTAGGGAAGTTAGGATACTACCAGATTTCGGAGCCGAATTGTGACTGTCTCCAATCCATCAATTGCAAATGGATAAAGAGGTACTATGCCAAGTTCTTATTAAATTTCATTTTTGTAATAGAACCTGAGCGGGTTGATCTCATACCAGAGAAATTATTTTTTGTAAAAAAATGATAGAGCAATACCACCTTGGAAACAATTCACAATAGAAAACAAATAAATAGAAATACTTTTGATTATTTTTTTATTTTTAATTACTTACCTACTGTATAAGGTAGACCCAACAAAATATTTCTTTTCAGAAATGGTCTATACTGGGCTAGAAAAGGGTGCATGAAAAAGAATAAGAACTTTGCTCATTACACTTTGGGGGTACATCCATCCTAAGAGAAAGTATATTGAGAAAAGTCCTTCTAGATATAGCACACAAGTAATTTTTTCTTGTCACCTGACCAGTGAGAGGATACCCTTCAAGTAATAAAAAATATATAGAATATATTTTTTAAGTTATAGCCTAGAGAACAAGTTTTAACCTCTGTTCTCAAAGAAATGATTTACTTGACTAGTTGAATGGAAATGTAGAGAATGAGGACACCTCCTCTCTATTATCTTTGAGACAATGAAAGCTCTTAAGAAAAATGTATAACAAGGACCCCGTAGACCAGGGGCTGTGTTGATTTAAAAAATAAAAAAGAGAATCATTTTCCATTTACTTATTCTATTTGTAAAGATTCTTATGAAAAAAGGAAGGAGATGGGGTTATTCCCTCCCTCCAAGATATTCCTTATAATAATGTGAAAGAGCACCCCCACAGACATCGGGGTCAGTTCAAGAATTGTAAATCAACTAGATAACATGCAAATACCCCGCAGTTATATGGGGTTGCCCTAACAAAAAAATTATGTATATGTATATATGACTTGCTCAGATTAATGCAAGTACTCCATAGTATACTGGGCAACCTGGATTGACCAAATGCTCACAGAATATAAGAGTGGGTCTCAGTAAACAGATGCCAAAGTATATAGAGAGGCAAAGGAAAAGAAAAAGTGCATGATAAACAGAATAAAATTTTCTCATTCATAAATAACGAGTTTCTATACATGAGAAAAAAAAATAGTAAAAGGCAAGAAATAGGCTATCCACTATAAATAACAAAAATCAAGTCGTCACGGGCAAGGTATCCAGTATATGATGGAGTAGACTCTAGCACGAACTCCTCCTCCAGCTGGGTTAACTTGGCCTTATCTTCCTGGTCACTAGACTCAAGTCTGTCAAGCCGGGATTGAAGCAATGCAATCTAGGATTAAAGTGATGCAATCTGGCCTCGAATCCTCGCAGCCTCAGCCTATTGCTGATCGACCCTAGACAACTAGTTCCTCTTCCAATGAGGGGGAGGGGGAACCAGCACGTGAAACTTTGTAAGAGTTAGTTTCACTAAATAAAGAAGATTTTGGCGTAATACCTTCTATAACTGGAATAGATGTGACTAATGTTTCCCGAGAAGAGGAACCCAGAGCCTCATAACCTCTCTCTCTGATAGTTCTATAGGTCTCCTCCACTCCAAGATCATCGATATCTTCCCCTGGTCCAGTGTAGAAGGAGAATCAGTATCAACATCAATCCCCTTCTTTCTCTTGGCATCTCTGGTCCTCAGAGGAAAAGGGGCAGAGGGAGCAACAGTAGTACAATCAATGAAGTTAGACACATCTGTGTCTTAATATTTTCTTTTACCCATCACAAGATCCTTTGCCTTAACTTTACCTTTGGATTGACCTTTAGACTTGGCAAAGGGCACCTCAGCTTGTTGCGGCTGGGTAGACTCATCGAGGAGCGGCTTCACTAGGATGGGAGTAGCTTACTCAAGAGGGGACCTAGGTGTGATACTAAGGTGCCAAGATTCTCTATGGGTTTATTTGATTAAGAATTCACTACACCAAATCTGTCGAATTGCCACGGTCAATGACCGTGACAATTCTGGGGGTGACAACGTTTGTTGTCACGGACTTATCATGATCATTGACCGTGATAACTTCATTATACTTGTCACGGTCATGTCACGGTCTATGACCTTGACAAGTTATATCACGGTTTAGGACCGTGATAAACCCGTGACAATATTTAAAGAATTGTTATGGTCAATGACTGTGACAAGTCCGTGACAATTATCCTTTGTCACGAACTTGTCACGGTCATTGACCGTGACAATTCTGGGCATAATTGGAAAAAAAATCTGTTGGGCAGTATGGCCACTGCCACTGGCCAACAGTATATTTGTAGCTATTATAGTAACGTTATACTTATTCAAACATCATATATCCAAATAAAATAGAGATAATGAAAACATACATTCAAAACAATATGCATCACGATATAATCCAAATATAATTCAAATGTAACAACTTAAAATAATTCAGTTCAAATAATGTCACTACATGTATGGGGTAAGGTTAGCTGTGAGGAGGTGAGTAGGACATACGGTATACGAATTGACACACCCAGTAATATACATGATGCCTCATTTTTTGCGCAACCACAATGGGGAGTTCTCCTTCCCGGGTATCACATGCGTGACGAGAACCTTGGACTCGATGTCTTAAAGCGAACGTCCATGAACTAGTGCACCATGGACGGTATTTGGGTCCCTCAACCCTCGCCCTATCCGCTGGCCATCAAATATTTCCAGTATCAACACGCTCGACCAACCAAGTGTCAACATCTGTCGATCAAAGGAAGCCAAATAGGGGACATGATCATTAAATTTCCCACGTGTCGGCGATGAAGAAGTGAGGTCCACCTCCTCATCATTCTACACCTCATCCTACTTCACCTCCTCATCCACCACCTTCTCCTTCCCTTTACCCTTACGGTTTCCGCCCAATGAACGCTTCACGAATGAGAACATAAATGGGACAGCTTCGCATCATGTGAATCCACCATTCGAGCCAACCCGGTGTTGCTCGTCTCCAATCCGATGATCCTAGATTTGTCCACCCGCGAGCTCACGCCCTTGTCCTCCCCTTGCGATCAGCTCCAAGCACTTGGCTGAGTGCATCTGTGGACAAAGATGCCTTGTCAGCATTAGACTGCGACTCATGCACTTCCTTAAGCTTTCCCTGAAATGACAAAAAGTACATGATTAATTAAATAAGTACATAAAAACATTACAACGTACCATCGAGTAGTGCACATCCGTCTTTTTTGCTCCATTTTCCCTCCCCGATTGGCGAGGTGCCAATTGTCGCTCCCCGATCTCATTGTCAATGAACTTTTGCCGTTATGCCAATGAGATTAGCTCCTTCGGAAGGACGGATTCACCCATTCGAATAACGGACTCTCGAGTTTTCTCAAAGTACCGGGTTCACATATTTTTCTTCCACGTCTTGTGTTGCTTCCTCAAGTGCTCCAAGATGGAATCGCGTAGTTTTGGGTCCAAGATGAATTGTTCTTGTCCAACAAATACAATGTTAGTTGCGAATAAATATAAATATAAATTGAAATTGAAATATTCATATAAATATAATTATAAATACATTACCTGTAGTGCCACCCAAATAGCTAACTTGAGCTCATTTGGCACCTCCCTCCAACTAGTGTACCCTGAACCGATGATAATCTTTACTAGCTCGAGGGATATCGCTAATAGCCCCATCCTGTTCTCTACGGACATCCCTAATTTGCAAGTGCATGGAAACGTGTTGCTTGCCCCCTCCATTACCTTGCAAAGCCTAGAAGGTCCCTACCCCTTCCACACATGGTCATTCGATCTGGTGGGAAAGATCATCCCAGCCTATCATGGAAAAGCTTTCATCATTCTAGCTACGAAATTGTATACCAAGTGGGCAGAGGCAATTCCTCTAAGGAGGGTGACAGCCCAAGTGGTAACCCAGTTTATCAGGTAATATATCATAAGCAGGTTTGGTATACCTAAGGTGATTCTCACAGATAATGGGAAATAGTTCGTCTTTAAGGAAATGGCACTTCTCACGGACAAGTATAAGATCGTGCACAACAGCTTCACCATATCCTACCCTAAAGGAAATGGTCAAGCGGAGGCCACCAAAAAAACCTTGTTCAATATCCTAAATAAGATGTTGGAAGACATGTCAGGGGCATGGGATGAGAAGTTACCCATGGTGTTATGGGCCTACCGTACTTCAAAGAGAAAGACGGATGGGTTTACTCCATTCTCACTTGTGTACACGACCGAAGTTGTCCTATCAGTGGAACTAGAAGTACCCTCAGATAGGGTTGCCATAAAAAATGGACTCATCCCTGACCGAAGGTACGTGCAACTAGAGGCGCTAGATGAGCATAGAGATAAAGAAAAGGAGAACTTCAAAGTCTACACCCAAAAGTTGTCTAGATCTTATGAAAACCTAGTCAAGCCCCGAGAGTTACAAGTGGGAGACTTGGTCCTCCGAGCATCTACCCATCACCTCCGCATCATGTCAGCGTCAAAATTCAAACCCAACTGGGAAGGTCCCTTTGTTGTAAGAAGGGTAGGGAAGTTAGGATACTACCAGATTTCGGAGCCGAATTGTGACTGTCTCCAATCCATCAATTGCAAATGGATAAAGAGGTACTATGCCAAGTTCTTATTAAATTTCATTTTTGTAATAGAACCTGAGCGGGTTGATCTCATACCAGAGAAATTATTTTTTGTAAAAAAATGATAGAGCAATACCACCTTGGAAACAATTCACAATAGAAAACAAATAAATAGAAATACTTTTGATTATTTTTTTATTTTTAATTACTTACCTACTGTATAAGGTAGACCCAACAAAATATTTCTTTTCAGAAATGGTCTATACTGGGCTAGAAAAGGGTGCATGAAAAAGAATAAGAACTTTGCTCATTACACTTTGGGGGTACATCCATCCTAAGAGAAAGTATATTGAGAAAAGTCCTTCTAGATATAGCACACAAGTAATTTTTTCTTGTCACCTGACCAGTGAGAGGATACCCTTCAAGTAATAAAAAATATATAGAATATATTTTTTAAGTTATAGCCTAGAGAACAAGTTTTAACCTCTGTTCTCAAAGAAATGATTTACTTGACTAGTTGAATGGAAATGTAGAGAATGAGGCCACCCCCTCTCTATTATCTTGGAGACAATGAAAGCTCTTAAGAAAAATGTATAACAAGGACCCCGTAGACCAGGGGCTGTGTTGATTTAAAAAACAAAAAAGAGAATCATTTTCCATTTACTTATTCTATTTGTAAAGATTCTTATGAAAAAAGGAAGGAGATGGGGTTATTCCCTCCCTCCAAGATATTCCTTATAATAATGTGAAAGGGCACCCCCACAAACATCGGGGTCAGTTCAAGAATAGTAGATCAACTAGATAACATGCAAATACCCCGCAGTTATATGGGGTTGCCCTAACAAAAAAATTGTGTATATGTATATATGACTTGCTCAGATTAATGCAAGTACCCCATAGTATACTGGGCAACCTGGATTGACCAAATGCTCACAGAATATAAGAGTGGGTCTCAGTAAAGAGATGCCAAAGTATATAGAGAGGCAAAGGAAAAGAAAAAGTGCATCATAAACAGAATAAAATTTTCTCATTCATAAATAACGAGTTTTTATACATGAGAAAAAAAAATAGTAAAAGGCAATAAATAGGCTATCCACTATAAATAACAAAAAGCAAGTCGTCACGGGCATGGTATCCAGTATATGATGGAGTAGACTCTAACACGAACTCCTCCTCCAGCTGGGTTAACTTGGCCTTATCTTCCAGGTCACTAGACTCAAGTCTGTCAAGACGGAATTGAAGCAATGTAATCTAGGATTAAAGTGATGCAATCTGGCCTCGAATCCTCGCAGCCTCAGCCTATTGCTGATCGACCCTAGTCTATCTGGACGTGTGAAGTCTTACCATCTTCCGAAAAGGAATGCTAAGAAAGTGACCAACTCCAGTTTCAAGCCAACCAGGTTTAAAATGGTAGAACTATTGCAGGTCATGGAGAGCATCCAAGAACAACAAAGTGGAAGCACTAGTCAGCTCAGTGGGAGAAGTAATCAAGAAATCATGAAGGTGGGTAGCAAGGGCCTTCAGGTTGAACATCGTAAGGCTATCAATATGAAGCACACTCTGAGAGGTTAATGCCTCAGGATGATGCTCCAAAATCAAATATAGAACCTGGCGCTCATGTGTCCTGAAGCGCCCTCGACTCTCCTCATGCCACAATCTTCTGATAAAAATTACAGGAGCCTCCACCTCGGCGCCAGTATCTGAATGAAGAGACTGTATCTTAGAAGGAAGAAAAGAGGACTCCCCACCAGAATCATCATCATCAGTCATAGGAGTAGCCTCAGAACTCTAATCCTCCTCATCAGCTACCTCGATGGACCCACCAATAAAATCCTGAAAACAAGTGTTCATGATGAGACAAAAGAAAAAGAAGATAATGAGAGTTGTATCCAGACTTTGAAAAGGGATACGATAGGAATCTTAACCCAAAGATCAAATGGGTGAGTTTGCTGCCTCCAATCGGAAGGGAGTCAGCCGAAGGGGGGATGCTTGGCTAAGAATAAGAAGTAGTAATAAGAAATGTCAATACGACTCATGAGCTAGCAAGGAGAAATAGTAATTTAGGTATGACATTTAAATACCTGAGGAAGATGCAACACCGCACTCTCTATCCGCTCCACAGTCACCAAGGCAGCTGCCTAACTCACCTGGAAATAATGAAACAAGGGTGAAGGTGAAAGTACTTACAGAGTAAAAGCAAGGAGAAAAAGGAGAAATAGAAAGAGAGAAGGTATGACAGTATAATACCTCTCTCATAGCCATCTCTCTAGCATGCTCCACAGTCACCAGAGAAGCTTCCTTACTCACCTGGAAACAATGAAATAATGGTGAATATGAGAGCACTTGCGCAGTAAAAGCAAGGAGAAGAAAGGAGAAATAGAAAGAGAGAATGTATGAAAGTTTAATACCACTCTCATAGCCATCTCTCCAACATGATCCATAGTCAACGGAGAAACTGCCTCACTCACCTGGAAACAATGAAACAAAGGTGCAGGTGAGAGCACTTGCACAGTAAAAGCAAGAAGAAAAGGGAGAAACAAAAACATGGAAGGTATGACAGTATAATACCTCTCTCGCAGCTATCTCCCCATCATGCTCCACAGTTGACGGAGCAGCTGCCTCACCAGCAATGAAACATAGGCGAAGGTAAACATACTTGCATAGTAAAAGTAGGAAGAAAAATGGGAAATGGAAAAGAGGGATGGGTATAACAGTGTAATACCCCTTTCGCAGCCACCTCCTCAATATATTCCATAATCGCTGGAACAATTGCAGCAATAACCTGAGAACAGAGAAACAGGTTAGTGTTAGTAAACATTTACACGGTACAAGAAAATTCAAAAGTATAGGCAAACTAAATAACCACCTTATTGGCTTCATCGGAGGCACCAGCTAGAGGCCCCTCAATGGCATGGGTAGAACTTGCAACCCGTCCCACAGATAAGGGAACCTCAGATATGCTAACCTAATAACAAAAGTTGAAAATATAAGTTATAAGAGTGACACATAAAAGGTTACATTCATGCGAATGTAAGAAATGATACTTGAGTAGTTACCCCCACAGCAGTCAAGGAGTGAGCGGTGAGCGAAGTCCGAGGGGTTACCTCCATAGCACTTATTACCAGCGTGATAGATAAGGAAGCCTCCACAAAACTATCCTGTGAATAAAGAGAAAGAGGCAAGAATTAGTAAATCGGCTACTTCATGAAAATGAGTATATAAAAAAGTACAAAGACCTATGACGAAAATAGTTATTGACAGGGACACTATGGCAGGACTCTCGTCAAAAATAGCATGGCAAAGTGACTCATCTGCAGTAGGGACTACTAAAAAAATAGTAGCGGGAGGCACTGATGATGTCATGTTGCGAACCATCTGAGAAAACAAAGGAAAATGACTCGTCAATATAAGTAAGACCAAAAGCAGGAAAGAAAGTAATGGGGTACCTGAGCCCCCTCTAAATAAGAAGGGAGGAAAGTGACCAGCGGTGTAGCAGGGGTTGTGCTAAAGACCTTCTTATCATAAAGGCATTAAAAGATGTTATTACCACAACTATGGGAGAATAATCTACCAATACTCAAATAGAAAAAGAAACCTATGAAATAGGCTCATCAGCTGAAGATATAGTAAATATGGGCCTATGCGGGATAGGCTCAGCAGTTCAAGATATAGTAAATAGAAAAAGAAACCTATGAAATAGGCCCATCCATAGAGATGTAGACCCGAAAAATAGGAATCCTCCCTGAGGGGGACAACCCCGAAATAGCGGTCTCAGGGAAAGACAGAGTCTCCCCTACAGAAGAAAGGCCAAGAGATACAGGCCCTGGGGAATGAAAAATGACAAAGGAAATAAGTACTAGAGGCATAGTGATAGAAATAAAAAGGGGCCAAGAGAACAGACAGACCTCTGAGAAGGAGGTAGCCAGGGGTGTCAGTTGAAGAAGTGCCCGTTGTTGAAGCAGTAGAAGGTGAAGTAACAGGGCTAAAGGGAAACACCCTCTGCAATCCTAAATAGACAGAGAACACATGGGAAAAGAGTTTTAAAAAAAGAGAACAATGAGAAAAAACTACTACCTGAGCAGAATATGAGGTCACAAAAGGGACCCTGGTCCTAGTAGGATGTACAAATTAAAGCTGCAAAGAAAGAACAGTATATAACACTAAGTACGAGAAATGTAAATTATGAATATCAAAGTTTTAAAAATCCCCTAGGGGGAATGACAAACCTCTTTGAAAAGGCCTCGAGAAGAAATAATCATAGAATTAGTCTCTTACTAGAAAGGAGCACAACACAGTGAAGGAAGTGAAGGACCACTTGCCTTCGCAGAAGTAACCTGTGGAAAACCCCAAGTGAAAGAATTAATAAACAAGTAAATGATGAAAAGAGAAGAAAAATCATATGCCTATAGGTCCCAAGTAAAGAAATACTTACGACAGCAGGACGTACAACCTGATTATATGGAAGGGGCCTGGTGGTGGAGATCACCCCAAAAGGGGAATGTAATGTCTCATCATCACTCGAAGACTCCCTCGAAACTAATAACAAAGCATAGGTGTCAGTAGCACTTTCAGCATGGAGATCCAATCCATCCACATCATTCGAAGAAGAACTATGATCATCGTAGGAAGGCATGCTTCCATAGCCAACTAGTTCCTCTTCCAATGAGGGGGAGGGGGAACCAGCACGTGAAACTTTGTAAGAGTTAGTTTCACTAAATAAAGAAGATTTTGGTGTAATACCTTCTATAACTGGAATAGATGTGACTAATGTCTCCCGAGAAGAGGAACCCAGAGCCTCATAACCTCTCTCTCTGATAGTCCTATAGGTCTCCTCCACTCCAAGATCATCGATATCTTCCCCTGGTCCAGTGTAGAAGGAGAATCAGTATCAACATCAATCCCCTTATTTCTCTTGTCATCTCTGGTCCTCAGAGGAAAAGGGGCAGAGGGAGTAACAGTAGTACAATCAATGAAGTTAGACACATCTGTGTCTTAATATTTTCTTTTACCCATCACAAGATCCTTTTCCTTAACTTTACCTTTGGATTGACCTTTAGACTTGGCAAAGGGCACCTCAGCTTGTTGCGGCTGGGTAGACTCATCGAGGAGCGGCTTCACTAGGATGGGAGTAGCTTACTCAAGAGGGGACCTAGGTGTGATACTAAGGTGCCAAGATTCTCTATGGGTTTATTTGATTAAGAATTCACTACACCAAATCTGTCGAATTTCCACGGTCAATGACCGTGACAATTCTGGGGGTGACAACGTTTGTTGTCACGGACTTATCATGATCATTGACCGTGATAACTTCATTAGACTTGTCACGGTCATGTCACAGTCTATGACCTTGACAAGTTTTATCACGGTTTAGGACCGTGATAAACCCGTGACAATATTTAAAGAATTGTCATGGTCAATTACTGTGACAAGTCCGTGACAATTATCCTTTGTCACGAACTTGTCACGGTCATTGACCGTGACAATTCTGGGCATAATTGGAAAAAAAATCTGTTGGGCAGTATGGCCACTGCCACTGGCCAACAGTATATTTGTAGCTATTATAGTAACGTTATACTTATTCAAACATCATATATCCAAATAAAATAGAGATAATGAAAACATACATTCAAAACAATATGCATCACGATATAATCCAAATATAATTCAAATGTAACAACTTAAAATAATTCAGTTCAAATAATGTCACTACATGTATGGGGTAAGGTTAGCTGTGAGGAGGTGAGTAGGACATACGGTATACGAATTGACACACCCAGTAATATACATGATGCCTCATTTTTTGCGCAACCACAATGGGGAGTTCTCCTTCCCGGGTATCACATGCGTGACGAGAACCTTGGACTCGATGTCTTAAAGCGAACGTCCATGAACTAGTTCACCATGGACGGTATTTGGGTCCCTCAACCCTCGCCCTATCCGCTGGCCATCAAATATTTCCAGTATCAACACGCTCGACCAACCAAGTGTCAACATCTGTCGATCAAAGGAAGCCAAATAGGGGACATGATCATTAAATTTCCCACGTGTCGGCGATGAAGAAGTGAGGTCCACCTCCTCATCATTCTACACCTCATCCTACTTCACCTCCTCATCCACCACCTTCTCCTTCCCTTTACCCTTACGGTTTCCGCCCAATGAACGCTTCACGAATGAGAACATAAATGGGACAGCTTCGCATCATGTGAATCCACCATTCGAGCCAACCCGGTGTTGCTCGTCTCCAATCCGATGATCCTAGATTTGTCCACCCGCGAGCTCACCCCCTTGTCCTCCCCTTGCGATCAGCTCCAAGCACTTGGCTGAGTGCATCTGTGGACAAAGATGCCTTGTCAGCATTAGACTGCGACTCATGCACTTCCTTAAGCTTTCCCTGAAATGACAAAAAGTACATGATTAATTAAATAAGTACATAAAAACATTACAACGTACCATCGAGTAGTGCACATCCGTCTTTTTTGCTCCATTTTCCCTCCCCGATTGGCGAGGTGCCAATTGTCGCTCCCCGATCTCATTGTCAATGAACTTTTGCCGTTATGCCAATGAGATTAGCTCCTTCGGAACGACGGATTCACGCATTCGAATAACGGACTCTCGAGTTTTCTCAAAGTACCGGGTTCACATATTTTTCTTCCACGTCTTGTGTTGCTTCCTCAAGTGCTCCAAGATGGAATCGCGTAGTTTTGGGTCCAAGATGAATTGTTCTTGTCCAACAAATACAATGTTAGTTGCGAATAAATATAAATATAAATTGAAATTGAAATATTCATATAAATATAATTATAAATATAAGTATAAATACATTACATGTAGTGCCACCCAAATAGCTAACTTGAGCTTATTTGGCACCTCCTTCCAACTAGTGTACCCCGAACCGATGATAATCTTTACTAGCTCGAGGGATATCGCTAATAGCCCCATCCTGTTCTCTACGGCCATCCCTAATTTGCCCCATTTAGGAAGCCTAGGGGCCGAGGAGCCCTCCTCGCCTCCGCTACCACCGAGCCCAAACGACATCATCATAATCAACATCATCATCCTCGCCTTAATACCTGAAGGAGACATTTACTGTAAAAAAAATGTTTTTATTAGTACAAATCCAAATGAATTTGAAGAAGACATGTAAATATATACAATTACTACAAATCCAAATCCGAAACATCCCCCCCAACACACACACGAATACTACACACACATTGCCCTCCCCCCCCCCCCCCCCAACACACACACATACATATACAAAGGAAAGAGACAAAGATAAAAATAGTGAAAATGATAAAGTGCAAATCAATTAAAAGCATAAAAAATTGATTCATGAAGTACAAATTGGAATATTTATTACAAATTGAAAAATTGTTTCAAATTCGGGTTATCATAAAAAATGGATTGATATTCGGTAGGAGCAGCCAAGTCATCTACACTACTATTTAGACGTAGATTGGTAAGTACACGACGTAGATTGGCAAGTGTGAGTGTTATTTCAATTGATCAATTGAAATAGCAGTCATACTTGTCAATCTAGTATGTACCCAGAGAGCATTAGATACGACTGCAGAACATCCTCCAAAAGTAACAACTTTAAGCCACTAAGAATATTATTATACAGAAATTATGCAGTCCTAAATTGTCCAAACGGCACAATTTGAGAGATCTCATTACAGGGGTAATGACTCTTGAATGGGTCTAAGGGCTATTGAATGCGTACGCATAAGAACTAGAAGGCTAGTATCTATGCGCACTATATGTAATTTCAAGTATGTTTCATTTAATTATTATACTATATATATATATATATTATTCATTATACAAAGTAATTTAAAAAAAAAATGAAAAATCCAACCCCCATATGGATAATAATCCAGTGGTCATGCCACTTTTAAAATTAACCAACCCAAAATTGACCCACTATAATCCAACCGGAATGGCAACAACAAATGTGTATCTCCTACTCCTTCTAATTCATCTACTCAATTAATTCTTTTCATCAATTAAACTAACAATTAGAGTATACAATTATTAATTTACTAATTTACAATGAGGGGCAATCCTACTAAAAATTTAATGAATCAATTATTTTACAAGGAGCACTACAATATGAGGGGTAATATCTAATAAACCAATTAAAATTTAATTAAAAAAAATACACACACGCTCATATACACACACACACCTTGCCCCCCCCCCCCCTCCCGCCGCCCACCACACACACACACATATACACACACACGCACATATAGACACACACACATATATATACACACACACACACACATATATATAAATATATACACACACACACATATATACAACTCCCCCTCCCTTCCCCCCAGCCATGCCCCCTCCCCCCCCTCCACACACACACGCATATATACACCACACACATATATACACACGCACATATACATACACATATACATATACATAAATGGAGGAGAAATAGAGAAAAAAACGTAACAAAATCGTAGAGAGAGAGAGAGAGCAGTCGCTAGAGAGAGAGAGAGTAATGGAGGAAATTAGAATCGGTGGGAAAATAGAAGAGGGAGGATTTTTTAACTGACAGAATTGTCACGGTCATTGACCGTGACGACTTTACAGGATTGTCACGGTCATTGACCATGATAAGCATTTGTCACGGCCTTGTCACGGTCATTGACCATGACAAAAAGCGCATTTTTTTTTCACAGCCAATGACCGTGACAAGGCAGGGCTCTTAAATTGTGCCAATTTGACCATTTTGGTGTAGTGATTGGGCTTTGACGTACTTAGTGGGAGTAGTCTCATGGGGAGGCCCGACCAGACAGTTCTGAATAAGGAGAACCTTCCGCTGCCAAAATAAGAACCAAGAAGGAGTGAATGAAGATAGGTAATCATGGGGAGGTACATATAGCTCCCCAAGTTCCATACCCTACAAAACATTCCCTGAAGGGTAAGATTTCTACATGCCTCCAAATGTAACTTTGAAGGGTCGCTGCTCGAAGGGTAGGAAGGGGTGTGAACAACCTAGTCATAACCAAAATGTCTTCTCACTCTCTCTGAGTGATAGAACACAACACCTCGACCCAGCTCTGTCAAAGAAGGGAGAAGTCTTAGCAGTAGCATTGCCACCACATTGATATAGGGGTAAGAAAAAACAGAGTCAGCATTAGAAGGGCAATAAAAATTGCCACCGTCACCTGATAAGGAAAGCCAGCTGAAAATGCCACCGGGGCGTTTGCTGTAAGTGCAAAAATATAACTCCTCAGTATCATCAATAACAGGCCCCAGGGGCTTCTTAGGGTTTTTCCTATGCAACCTCAGAAGACGAGAAACATTATTGTGGCAGGCCTGTGCCTCAGGACCGAAATGGGGAAAATGCTCAAATAAGAAAGCCACCAAGAGAAGAGAATTGGCAAAGTTAGCAGGATCGTAACAGTCGTAAGATATCTCAACATCTATATGGGCACGATCCATCCAGGAATAAAGAGAACCAAGAGCTAAAGTAGTGAGGGGTATCGACCTACCTTGTGAAAGTCTCGCAACTAATTTAAAAAGGATCTCACGGAGAGAGTCTTAGGGTTTATCTGGGAACAAGAACCGACTCAGGAAAGTAATGAGGAAAGAAGACAAGTGTGAGGAGGAGTGAAGCTTGGGAACATCTTGACTCCTGAGAGCTCTGCTGGAAGTCTCCCCTTTTGGCAGATGCTCAAAATCTCTAAACCAGTACCTCTTCCATTTGGTGAAAGAGTGTTTGGTAAGGCCAGTTACATTTATGGCCACATATTTTGAACACTCAGTAAGTGATGCCTGCAACTCTTCCACCATCTCCTGCTCAGGAGGATCCTCATAGCCATCAGTAAAAACATGCTCCCTGAAGAAAGGTAGGGTATATAATTCACAGACATGCTCCATAGTAATGGTAAACTTACCCATCCAGTCACAAAAGTGTGAGATTCACTACTCCACCGAGACAATAAAAGATTGAGGGAAGAGTTATGTTCAGCCATAGTACAAAAATTCAAACTATTTTTTACAGTAATGAGACTAAGTCCCTCAAGGATAGACTTATAAGAAGGAACAACCAGAATATGGTCAACTCACATAGCCCACTCCTCTAGGGACCCCCCCCCCCCCCCCGCAACCTTGATTTCAATATTGGAATAAGGGAAGTCATCACGATCAATTCTAACTCTAAGAATGGAGTCGAGAAGAATAATAGGAGAATCACTAGACTCTCATAACCCCATATGAGGTCGCTCGATAACGTTGGCAACGAACTTCTTCTCAAATTGAGCAAGAGAGGCCAAGAAATCATCACTTGGTCCATTAAAGAGTTCACGACGATAGAGGCCAAAGTCCCTCCCCTAAAGAGTGAGCATGTAATCCTCCCAAGCCTAAGAAGAAGATGAAGTGGCAGAAGAACTATCGATAGCCACTAGTTCAAGTGCAGAACCCACAGTCGCAGAAGGCGTAGACGAGGAACTCCCCATGTTCAATACCTCAGGCGAAGAACTCACAGTTGCAAAGTGTCTAGGCGAGGAACCTTTCATGGTTAATACCTCGTGCGCAGAACCATAGTCTCCTTTACAGGGTGTGAGGTGCCCCTCAAAATCAAAACGATGGGCCAGGTACACCCCAAGTTCAAAGACTCGTATGAGGAACCCGAAGTTATGAAATGCCCGGTCGAGGACCCCATCAAGTTTAAAATCTTATATGAGGAACCTGAAGTCGCAAAATGCCTAGTCGAGGAACCCTTCTTTATCGAAAAAATAGGCGAGGAACCCGAAGTCGTGAAATGCCTAGCCGAGGAACCCTTTGTTATTGAAGTAATAGGTGAGGAACCCGAAGTGTTGAAATGCCTGGTCAAGGAACCCTTCATTGTCGAAGCAATAGGTAAGGAACCTATAGTCACCCTTATAGGGTGTTAGGAACCCCTCAAAATCAAGGCAGCGGATGAGGTACCCCCCAAGTTCAAACCTTCAGATGAGAAGTCCGCAGTAGCGAAGCGTTTGATTGAGGAACCCCAAGAATTCAATGCGTCGAATAAGTTATCTACCAAATTCAGAGCGACGGGTGAGGAACCCGCAATCGCGCAATGTTCGGACAAGGAATCCCTCAAATTTAAAGCCTTTGATGAGGAACCCTCGTCTACTACAGAAAACGGTGAGGGACCCTTAGAGTTCCTCGTCCCAAATCTCAATATGCCATCAACAAACCCCCATTCAATAGACTTTCAAAAGCTAACCCATCAGAGGAGTAGAGTGTTGGTCGCAGGTGACCCATAGGGACGAGGTCAATTAAAAATCAAGCAAAAGAGATAAGGATGACGGAATCGCCTTGGGCGGTGGTTATGGTGGTATTTCCCGTGTCCACCATCGTGGATATAGAAATAGAGATAGGTAAAGAGCCTATCATGATGGGAATGACGGTGGCATCAACTATTATAGAAACAATAAGCGATGATGAAGCCATTGATGGTATTTTGAAGAAGCTTAAAAGAAAAACTTATGGAGTCTTTCACTACACCAAATCTGCCAAATTGTCACGGTCATTCACCTTGACAAGTTCAACTTGTCAAGGTCAATGACCATGACAATTCGGGGCGAGACAAATTTTTTTGTCACGAATGTGTCACGGTCATTGATCATGACAAGTTCGTTAGAATTGTCACGGTCATGTCACGGGCCATGACCGTGACAAGTTTAGTCAGGGTTAATAACCGTGACAAAGCCTTTACTCTTTTTAAAAACATTATCATAGTCAATGACCGTGACAAGTCCGTGACAACCTTATTTGTCAAAAACTTGTCACGGTCAATGACTATGACAATTCTGGGCAGAATTTAAAAAAAATCTGCTGGGCAGTATGGCCACTGCCACTGCCCAACAGTATATTTGTACTTGTTATAGCAACATCATATATCCAAATAAACTAAAGATAATGCAAATATATATTCAAAATAGAAACAATATACATGACGATATAATCCAAATACAATTCAAATGTACCAACTTAAAAATAATGTCACTACATGTCTGGAGTAAATGTGAGGAGGTGAGTAGGCCACACGATATACGAATTGACACACCCACTAATATACATCGTGCCGCATTGTTCGTGTAACCACAATAGGGAGTTATCCTTCCCGGGTATCACATGCGTGACGAGCACTTTGGACTCGATCTCTTAAAGCTCACGTCCATGAACTATTCCACCCTGGACGATATTCGGGTCCCTCAACCCCCACACTATCCACTGGCCATCAAATACGTCCAATATGAACACGCTCGGCCAACCAAGTGTCGACATCGGTCTGTTGAAGGGAGCCAAATAGGGAAGTGGATCATTGAAGTACGCACGTGTCGGTGATGAAGCAGTGAGGTCCACATCCTCGTCATCCTACGTCTCATCCTCCTGCACCTCCTCCTCTACCGCCTTCTCCTTACCTTTGCCCTTATGGTATCTGTCCAACGTACGCTTCATGAATGAGTACATATCTTGGACCGTCGCCTCCAAACGGGACAGCTTCGCGTCATGTGAATCCACCGTTCGAGCCAACCCAGTGTCGCTCGTCTCTAATCCGATGATCCTAGATTTGGCCACTCGCGAGCTCACCCCCTTGTCCTCCCCTTACGATCAGAGCCAAGCACCTGACTGAGTGCGTCTGTGGACAAAGATGCCTTGTCGGCATCAGACTGCGACTCATGCACTTCCTTAAGCTTTTCCTGAAAGAACAAAAAGCACATGATTAGTAAAATAAGTAAACTAAAAAATTATAACGTAATTAACAAAAAGTAAATTGTCGGATTACTTACAATCGTGACCACGATGCTCGGGGACACCTCCTTATCCTTCCCCTTCTTCGTCCGAAGAGCCACATAAGTATCGAGACTATGTGGCTTACCCCCAGGGCCACTCCCTACCCCCTGAAATAAAATAAAGTAAAATTAGTATCGACCCCGCAAAGTAAAATAATGCAGAGTAATACATTTTGTAGTTATAGAAAAATTAAATCTTACCTTCATCCTATTCTCCACCTCGGCGTAAGACGTCCGGCCGGAGTAGTGCACGTCCGTCTTTTTTGCCCGATTTTCCCTGCCTGATTGGCGAGATGCCAATTTTTTCTCCCCGATCTCATTGTCAATGAACTTTTGCCATTGTGCCAATGAGATCGGCTCCTTCGGCGAGACGGATCACGTCATTGGATAATGGACTCTCGTATTTTCCCAAAGTACCGTGTCCGCATATTTTTCTTCCACATCTTGTGTTGCTCCCTCAACTGCTCCAAGACAGAATCGCGTAGCTTTGGATCCAAGTTGAATTGTTCCTATCCAACAAATACAATGTTAGTTGCGAATAAATATAAATATAAATATAAAATGAAATTGAAATTGAAATATTCATATTCATATAAATATAAATATAAATATATTACCTATAGTGCCGCCCAAATAGCAAACTTGAGCTCATATGGAACCTCCTTCCAACTCATAAACCCCAGTCGATGACCGTCTTTAGCAGCTCAAGGGATCTCGCTAATAGCTCCGACTTGTTCTTGATCATAATCCCAAATTTGCCATATTTGGGGAGCCTAGGGGTCGAGGATCCCTCGTCGCCTCCACTACCATCGAGCCCAGACGACATCATCATAACCAGCATCATCATCCTCGCCTTAATACCTGAAGGAGACATTTGTTGTAAAAAAATGTTATTAGTACAGATAAAAAAAATTAGAAGAAGACATGCAATTATGTACAATTACTACAAATAAAAATGAGCACTAATTATTAATTTACTTTCATACACCCCCTCCCCCACCACACACACGCACACGTACATGAACACACACCACCCCCTACCCCCCACCACACACACAATAATTATTTTCATTAATTAAACTAACAATTAAAGTATACAATTATTAATTTAGTAATTTACAATGAGGGACAATCCTACTTTCATAATTAATCATATATTAATTTACTAATTTACAATAAGGGGCAATCATATATTAATTTACTAAAAAAATTAATAATCAATCAATTCTTTTACAAGGGACACTACACACATACACACACATACACACACACACAGCCCCCCACCCCTACCCCACCACCCACCCCCCATCCCTGCCCCCTCCCCCCCCCCCCCCCCACCTTGCCCCACCCCCTTCCCCCATCCCTGTCCCCTCTAGAACTAGCTTCTGTGGTAATAGTTATATTCCTATAATGGTGGATGATTGTACACAATTTAATTGGGTCGCTTTTATGAAAAATAAATCTGACACCCTCCGTGAGTTCTTCAAAATTCTTTTAAAAATTGAGAACGAGAAGGACACCCAAGTATCTCGCATAAGAAGTGATAGAGGTGAATAATTCATATACTCAGGTGTTACAGAATACTGTGTAGGTAATGGATATAAACATGACTTTAGTGCACCTAAGATCTTACAACAAATCTGCCTAATTGTCACGGTCATTGACCTTGACAAGTTCAACTTGTCAAGGTCAATGACCGTGACAATTCAGGGCGAGACAACTTTTTTTGTCACACTATATATTTCAAGTATGATTCATTTAGTTATCATACTATATATATATTGTTCGATATACAAAGTAATTTTCAAACAAAGTTGAAAAATCCCACCCCCATATGGACAATAATCCAGTGGTCATGCCACTTTCAAAACTAACCAACCCAACATTTACTAAACAAAATAATCCAACAGCAATGTCAACAACAAATGTGTATCCCGTACTCCTTCTAATTCATCTACTCAATTAATTCATTTCATCAATTAAACTAACAATTAAAGTATACAATTATTAATTGACTAATTTATAATGAGGGGCAATCCTACTTTCATATGAAATTGACACAAATTATTAATTTACTTTCATCTAAAACTATACAATTAAAATTACAATTAAAGCTATACAATTTATTAATTAAATCTATACAATTGTTAAGATTGCCCCACCACACACACACACCGCACCCCCAGCACCACCACCCCACCCCCTGCCCCCTCCCCCCGCCACACGCACACACCTGCACACACACACACACACACACCACCTCCACCGCCACCACCCCACCCCCTCCCCCCTCCCCCCACCACACCCCCTGCCCCCCTCCCCCCACCCCCACCACACCTGCACACACACACACACACAAACGTACACACACAGCTCACCCAACCCCCTCCCCCACCACACACCACCACACACATATATACACACACAAAAATACACATATACACATATATATATATACACACATACACACAAATATAGAAATGAAAGAGAAAAAGAGGAAAAAAACATACCTTAGAGAGAGAGAGAGAGAGAGAGAGAGAGTTGAAATCGCTTAGAGAGAGAGAGAGAGAGGGAAAACCATAAAACGGTGGGAACAAAAGCCTAGGGCTTTTTTTACTGAAGACATTGTCACGATCTTGTCAAGGTCCTTGATCGTGACAATTATTTGTCACGATCTTGTCACGGTCAATGACCATGACACAAAATGCGTGTTTGTTGTCATAGTCAATGACCGTGACACAAAATGCGTGTTTGTTGTCACGGTCAATGACCGTGACAAGGGTGGCCAGCTGAAAGGTGACAATTTGGCCATTTTGGTGTAGTGTTTGGGATTTATCTCACAAGAAATCTCAACTCTCGATGAATATTTTGAGGAAATGGTAAAAAGGAAAGATTTTATTCAAAAATTATCTTTTATATGAAAATGGGAAAACGTGCAGGAATGCCAAAAGGTTATCAAATTTTTTTCCCAAATGATGAGATGATAGTTCTCATACCGATGCGTGGCTTCTCGAGAACCCAAAACCTGGAACGAAGGGACAATGCATTTAATAACCTTAGGGATAATGATGAGGAATCTCTAGGGTCCCTCAAAAAATTGAAAATTGAATTTATGGTGTACAACGCCTTTTGATCTCCCCAACGCAAAAGACGTTGCACGATGGGGCTAATGTAGAAGGGTGTTTCAAGCATACCCTCTATATTTTGGGCTGAGGCTCCTTAAAGACCCCCCTCAACTTCTAGAAAATATTGGATGAGGAACCATCAAGGTCCTCCCCTCAACTTCCAGAAAATATTGGGTGAAGAACCCTCAGGGTCCCTCAGCTTCCAGAGAATATTGGGTGAGGAACCCTCAAGGTCCTCCCCCTCAACTTCCATAAAATATTTGGTGAGGAACTCTCGAGGTCCTCCCTCCCTCAGCTTCCAGAAAATCTTGGGCGAGTAACCCCCAAGGTCCTCCCCCTTAACTTCCAGAAAATATTGCGCGAGGAACCCTCAAGGTCCTCCCCCTCAGCTTCCAGAAAATATTGGGTGAGGAACCCTCAAGGTCCTCCCCCTCAGCTTCCAGAAAACCTCGGGTGAGGAACCCTCAATGTCCTTCCCCCAGCTTCCAGAAAACAGGCCAAGATGAGGGAGGGGCTACCATGAGCAACCCCTCAACATGAAATATTATTATTTTAAAGAATAAAAATGATAATAAATATTTTCTTATAAAATTAGCCTAGTTGGGCACGCAAGGCTCCAATAGGCCAGTTGGGATCCTCTGGAAGTTTTGGCTTGGCGGCTGAGGAACAAGATTTTTTGAGCAATCTCAACCATTTAGCAGTTTAAGATTGAGAGAATACTAGAAGAAAGACCCTAGGTCCACCCAGTCCTCACACAGCTCACGCTTAGACATAATCGGGGTGAGCAACCAAAGGTTTGCTCACAAGAAATGAACAATTTGTAAAATGATTCTAGATAAAAGGGGATTCTCACGACCCCACTCAAGTTTTCAAAGATTTTAGAGGAGGTGGTCTTTGAGACCCCCTTCAAGTTCATAAATATTTTAGAGAAGGTGGCCCTCGAGGCCACCCTCTCAAACTTACAAAGTTTGTACCACAAGTTACCATTCTAAACAGATATTTACCAAATCAGATATTTTGTCTCCATTAGGAGACATATTTACTTTTTGAGAAAAGTTCACACCAGGTGGCACATGTCAGAGGGACAGGAGGCTGCGGTCAGGTAGGGACAAATGGTATATTATAGACCTTGTCCCTCACCAACCCTCTCAATTTGGCGCCTAAAAATGCCAACTCAGCCCTAGTTCCCAAGTATAAATAGGACCCCTGGGTGAGGTCAAAATATATAAAAAAAAACTCAATAACACTGTTAATCTGTCAAAATCATACCAGAAATAGTATTCTCTCCCTGCTCTCTCTCTAAGTGTTGAGTGCCTATTTCTTCACTCCCACCTTGACAATCATCATTCTCAAGAGATCCTTCTTCTCCCAGTTGATATTTTTATTTGCAAAGTTTCATATTTACAGGAGGAGGTCCATAGCTACTGCTTTATTTTTACCAAAATTGGAAGTTTTACATACCCAGCTGCTATTCAGACCATGAAGACCTTGAAGGCAGAGGCCATTGGAGTGGGTCATGCCTTGTCCAATTCAGTATCTTACCAAACCCCAATCACACTACCCTCTTACAAATGCCACAAAATAATTTGAAATTTTTTAATTAAATAGTAAATCTAGATTTTTTACACACACACACACACACACACACACACACACATATATATATATATATATATATATATATATATATATATATATATATATATATCCATTTGGACTAAATCCAACCTGATTTCTCTATAACCTAGAATGGGTATAAATCCATTTGGGTTTCCCTTTTTCTGCTTGAGATTGATAAAATAAATAGGGAGATTGAATAGATGTCTTAGTGTATTAGAAGGGTCTTTGTAATGGTTATTTAATAATGATATAATGGAGATTATTTGGTTTTCAATGGGTATAAATGTCTAAATTGGCAAAACTTGTTTAATTCATATCATAAGTTAGATTAATGTGTACATATGTTATTGTTATAAATTGGTATCAATTAAATCTTAGATAAACGATGCTATAACTAGTAGATAAACTAATTAAGAGGGTGAATACAAAAATATACATAACTGATGTAGAAAGTAAAGAGAGAGAGTAAACCGAATTTATGCGGTTCGACTCAACTTGATGCCTATGTCCACAGGTGCAGATTAATGTATTGATTTAGTGAGAAAATGCCATTAAAGTACAAGCTTCCAAGTTCTCTCTATAATTAAGAAGCATAACAGTATATAAAAGTCTTTTACCTCATATGAGCTTCGTATGTGCTATTTATAGGCAGATAAAGGTGAGAGAATAAAGGGACACATGTCTAACCTTTATGTGTGAGGTGAGATCACATGTTACAGTTTGTATAAATGGATCATCACCAGTTAGTTAGTGGAACTTGAACTATAATATATGCATATATTTTCTTATTACACGTGTATTAAGTTGCTGACATCATCCATTCACAAGGTTCATGCCAACCTAAACGGTGTTAACTAATGGAGCTATTATGTTATGTTCACCCTTCGCATATCCAATTTGTATATGAGATGACCCCATAGCTTGATATCGACTCTTCCTTTATATTATATATCTTACCTAGAATACCTCTTAACCAGATGTAGCCTTATTGTTGGTTCACATGTCCCACTAGATTTTGGGTATAACCATATCCCCAACAAATTTACTCATGATGTTAGTTGTGTGGCATATTTCTTGAAGAGGTTTGACTTCTAGATTTTTCCTCAATGACTGGAGTGAGTGAAGTTTTTTTTATGAATATTCATCATCTCATCACTAGCCGATGACATTACCTTGTTCATTTTACAAATTATATGGTGTTGGGTCTACCACGTGTCGACCATCCGCTAAGGTACTAGAGTGTCACTGACGCGCATCTGCCTTCGACAGCTCAGACATAGTTTTTAACTATTAGAACGGTTTATACCCACATATAATCATTACCCATCCTTAATTATTTGAATCTCCTTTCTTAAACCATTCTAAATTTTCACACGCCCAAATATTTGATTGTATTCTAGAGAGAGAGAATCCTTGATATCCTTTCAAACTTCTTCCTTCCTATCTAAATTCCTGTCTTTTTTTGCCCATTTTTTGGTCATTTTCTCATCTTTGTTCTGTTGCGGTGGTCTACAATTATTAATCTACCATTTTTGCATAGTTTTATGAAATCCATGTACATTTTGCTCCCTTCTCTATAATTTTTTAGGGGTTTAGGATTTTCTAATGTTGTAGTTGGAAGTTCTCTTATTTGTGGTTGTTTGATGTGATTTTGTTGTATTTAGTGGTTAGTTGTAGTGTTTATATAGCAATCGAGTCGGTTATCTCTAAATTTTCTTCAATTTTTAGGATTTTTTAGGTTTATACCCTCACTTTCAACTTTAGTTGCAGTTTTAAAGAGGTTTCTTTCTTATTCTCCGCCTTTGGCTATTTATGAGTGCTGACTAGTGGATTGAAAGAGTATTGAGGTAGCTTCATGAGGGCAATAGAAATTCCGCTAATCCTCTTATGTGCGGGCCATTAGTTTTAGTACCTCATCCTTATTCCGAGGGGAAGACCCTCGTGTAACACTCCGCGTAATTCTGGTGTCGGCCGCCATCAAAACTATGTCGGGCATTAACTAAATAAAATATCATTCTTAGCATGTGACAGATGTGAGACATATTAAATTCATTCCACAAGATAATAATTTAATCAATCCCAATAATTAAAAACCATTCATGCGGTACAAAAATTCATCACCATGCTAATCTCCAATTTAATCCAATCTCCAATAACTACAAAACTGAATTAAAAAGATCCAATTATGAATATCTAAATGAAAACCGTAATAACTGTGGAACCGAATGGCCCACCAAATTCATAAATTGAGTCTCAATATAAATGCGAAGGAATGGAAACTAAACTAAACTACTAAGCATAAATAAATAACTCCATCTTCACCTCCAAGATATCCAATAAATCCTATGCAGCCACTCTAGCAAAACTCCCTGAAAAAGGTTAGTCAACGCATGAGCCAGAGCCTCGAGCATGGATACCAGCGACTCCCCTCAAATAGAGTCGTTGAACCTAGACAATAACATCATATATATCAACCATAACAATAGTATATTTTAAATTAAACGAGATATATAAATCGCATGCAAGTAAAAAGAATAACTACTAAAGTACCCACATCTCTAAACCATCCCACTGTTCCGATTTATACATTTTATTTAAATTATACAAGAAGTTACAATAATTAATCCTATTAGATTTACTTAATTAATTACTGTTGTACGACCCAACGTGGCTAGCCAACTCCTTTGCGGTCATGCACTCACACTTGGTGTACTAATTGTGGGACTCCCACTAAAGCTTGATCTCATTATTTGTTTGGTTATGGTACTCCCGATGTTTTACACTACACATATTCCCCTCACTGTAGCCTGACGACCTGTTTAAACTGTCGACCCGCACATACACGTAAGGTTCCACACACAACACGTCCCAATAGCCTGTCGGTCTAATTAAACTATCAACCTTGCACTTATTAGCGACGCCACACATACCGACGTCATCATAGCCAGCCAGCCCGATTAAACTATCAACACTGCACTTATAGGCGACGAATATCCATTTTAATACTCGTTTTATTATCTTAGGTAATAATTCTCAATTTAATTTCAAGTCCTTGTTAATTATTATTAACCCCACACTCTAATCGACGATGAGTCCTCAAAACACCTCTAATCTCATACCAAGAAGTCTCACAAACCACACTTATATTCTAGCCTATCCTATAGGAATAATTCCCACTCATAAATACCACCTAGTCTCGTCCGTAGACTCCCGAAACCAAGAATTAAATCAAAAATCAGTCCCACCCCGAAATCTATATCCGTAAACTGTCATCACTAACTAGTCCCATGCCTAGAAAGAAATAACTACCCAAAGGACTACTAACTGGTCACATACCTAGAAAGCATCCTAACTAAGGTGGATATCAAAATAACCCATATAACCCGTCATTCCCGCGATGTCAAAAATCACATAATTTACTAAGCGGCACAAACTATAATATTTAATGAATCCAAACCAATTTATTAGCGATATCATAAATCATATAATTATTTCCATTTAGATTGACAAAATCAACTAGGCAATTAAATCGCATAATTATTTCAAATTTCCTTCTACATGCAAAGTCCCATTATCCTATCATGATAATTTCTTACAATACAAGTAACCCATTTTAATAAGGTTTTAACATGATTTAATCAAATAATAACTTTCCTACGCAACCTCTACATGTACGCATCATCATATTACTCGGAAAACCCATCTCTACACTAATCATATAAGGATTATGAGTTTTAAAACGTATTAAAGTTTTACATAAAAACAGTCCCAAAATCTTACCACTTTCTTAATTACATCTCTAATTTATTTTAGAAAAATATGTGTATTAGTGTAGGTCATGATGAAGACACATAATACTAAATGAAATGAATAGAGTAACCATGCCTAAGATTTATATGAAGCAAAGTTGATCGTACGAGTGTGTTCCTCTCAAAAAATTATGAAAGATTGCGTCTTGAACCAACTTGAGAAAACACCAATTAAGCCTTCAAATCTTGAGCCAAAACTTTGATTAAGTTCGAGGTTAAGGTTTGTAATTGAGAGAAAATATTTTAGAAGAGCCTTCTGGTGTCAAACTTGAAGAAAAATGGATTATGAAAGGTTACCCATGAATTAGAAGTGTTATATAGTGATTAAGTGTTTTAAACGTAATCAAACTCTATTAAAACCCCAAGCCAAATCGCCGCCCATGCTCGTCACTGAATTGATTCGGCTATAGGACGAATCGATTCGCCCCTGGCAGCAAGCCAAGAACGCCCACAAATAATTATAAGTTAATATTTTCTCAATTGTAACCCCGATTCCAATTCCGATTTAAGTTCCATTTTTAATAATTAAAATACAACATATTTAATTAATAGAAATATTTTATTCCAAAAATTTTATTTTTCCGACTCTCGAATTAGTTAAATAATTATTAAAAAATTAAGAGGTGTCACACCTTGATAACCCAAATGTCATAGAATAATGCCCTTCCTCATTTGGGTGTTCGGCTCCTCAGCACCCAAACATTCAATACGTTAGGTTTGAGCTCATGCCTTCAATAATGACATATAATGGGCTACAAGTAATGAGGAACGTGAAAATTATAATGACCAGACTTCCCTCGAGTGTATTATAGTTATCGGGGATTCCACTAAGGAAGACCTATTGAGAATAAATGCTAATAGCCAAGTATGGTCCGGACAAAGAAAAAGTCTATTTTTAGATTTTTTTTCTATTTTAAAGATCAAAACTTTAAACCGATAAAACCCAATATAACATTGCACTAATTAAAAATGATTTGTTGTGAAAAAATTGATTTACCCAATTTTATCTTTTAAACCTAAAAAATCTATCTAGGTGATAAGAAGATAAAATAAATAAATCAAACACAATGTATAAGGAAAACCACAAAGGGAAAAACCTCAGACGACCCTGCCAAACACACCATTATAACAAGGTTTCAACGACTTGTCTCCCTCACAAGAATTAACCCTCTTATATATTATACCTCTCCAACATATCGGAACGCACGAGTCCACACACGCTTCGGTATCCACCGAGGAGGCTCAATAACCATCTACAGAATCGAACACGGAATCCACCGCTTCTTTATCGCAACACCACAAACACGGAGCCCACCATGTGTAAACATTAAGTATAGAGTCCACCACATGAAATAAGTTCCCTCAAGATGATGAGAAACAAACGTTATTGCCCAAACTAAAGATCCCAAAGCATATGAATATGTAGACTTGGATCTTTAAACTCAAAGTGTGATGAAACTAGGGTTTTAGAACTTTGGTAAACGGATATGAAATTGATTTTTGCCAAAGTTATTGCAAAAATGAGTTCAACACGCCTTATATAGAGAAAATATGAATTTAAAGGCGGAGAAATCGTTCAAACAAGATTACATAGTTTGTTCAAACGAGAAGGAATTTTCGTTCTAACGAGAACAAAGTTTGTTTGAGTGAGAAACATTTTCGTTCGAATGAACTTCCAACGAGTTGTCGACTATTTGACAGAGTATCCTCATTTAATGTTCAATAGATGCACATTCCAACGAGATTCCAACGAGATATCCATTTGGTCAGAACGAGATATCCACTTCATTCTAACGAGGTGTATGACTTCATTCTAACGAGCTAATACCAAAAAAATATTTTTCTTTCAAAAAATATTTTAAAAGCAGTTCCAATAATTTTATTTAGAAACAAAACCCTTAAAAAAATGGGGTCATTTAGTGTCTAGAGTACGTTTGTTTATAGTAATTGAGACTTGGGGTATGTTAATTTTCAATATAGTTGTGTGGATAGTATTTTAACGGGTTGACCTAACAGTCGTCTAACAGCGCATCATTTACACTTAAATATCACTAATACCCTTGTTTTAAAAGATGCATGTGCCCTTTTGGCAACCAATACACAAATATCCATTTGGCAAATCAATACATTAAAAAGTATAATTATTTATAAAATAGGATTTATAATAATATTTTTTTAAATAATGTTTTTATAACTTTTTTAAAATAAGATTTTATAAACATTTTCAAAATGATTAGAAAACTATTTAAAAATGATTTTCAACATAATAAAAAAATTTCCACCCAAAGTAAAAAAAAAAAAAAAAGCATAAAAATAAAAAAATATAACTAATTTCAGTTAAATCTACCCAAGGAAAAAATGAAAATAAATTTCTACCTAATAAAATAAATTTCTACCAAAAAATGATTTTCAATAAAAGAAAAATTTTACCCAGAAAAAATATATTCCCAAGAAAAAATAATTTCGAGCCAAAAAAAATATGAAAATAAACTTGTTTCAGTTAAAAAAATATATTCCCAACAAAAAAATAAATTGCATCTACAAAAAAATTGATTTCAACAATAGAAAATATATTTCCCGAAAAAAACAATTTCCACCAAAAAAAGGATTTTCAACAAAAGAAATTTATTTTCCACCCAAAAAAAGATTTCCAGCTAAAAAAAAAATAATTTCCAGCCACTGCCACTAGCACGCCGACATTACAACATCACCTAGACCACCCCCCAGTCAAACAACCAAAATGGTGGAAAAAAATCCCATCTCCGGCTAGTCCTCCTAAACACCCTAAACCCAGTAGACCCATCCAATCCAAACCGACCTGCTTTCGATGGTTGAAGATTCACGAGAAAACCCTCCGATTAGAATATTTAGTCGAGATAATTATCTCGACTATTTGTGCATTCATGTGTGTGATGTGCCAGGACAAAAATTCCATAAAGAGCAAAAAGCAGTTTCTATTTGTGAGGTCAATCTTACACCAATGGAAAAGTGGATCAAAGAGACATCCATGAATCCACAAATAGAGACTCAGGTGGGTGTTTGGATCTTCTGGGGGTGTGACAAAACCCTCCAATCGATGGCAATGAGAATAAAAAGAAGGGAGGCAGAAGATAGAGACTGATGAGATACCGGACAGGCAGTCATAGGACTCCCGATTAAAAATAGGATCAAAATTCGATCACATGCACATTTAGGCTTGAAAACATGCTGGGAGTGGACGGAAACCATCAATGGCCTACGGACGGCACCGCGAGGGTCACAAAGAACTCGTGTGCATCCAATATGACATGTAGCAACCGACAACATAGTCGCGGGACTTCATCTTTGAGAATATGATCCGAATTTGAAAACATGAATACCTAGGCTTGAAAATGTGCTGCGAGCTGGCCGAAACCAATAATGGCCCCTAAAAGACACCACGAGTGGGACAAACAACTCGTGTTCGTGCAACATAATATGTAGCAACCGTTCACGTAGTCCCGGGACTCCCAGTTTGAGAATAGGACCCAAATTTGATCACATTCACACTCAAGATTGAAAATGTGCCGCGAGCGCACCAAAAGAATCAATGGCCCCCAAATAGAACCATGAGTGACCTGAACACCTCATCCGCATCTAACGTTACACGCAACAATCGGATGCATAGTCATGGGATTCCCAATTTTAAAATAGGACATGAATTTGATAACACGCATACTTAAGGTTGAAAACGTGCCGCAAGCATGTCTAAACACCCGATTACCCTCAAAAGGCATCGCGCGTGGCACGAACACCTCGTTCACGCCCAAATTTAGAAGTTGCAATCGGCTGCATAGTCACGGGACTCCCAATTTGAGAATAGGAATCGAATTTGATCACAGCACACTAAGGATTGAAAACATGTCACGAGCGGCCATAACCACTAAAAACCCCCAAATGGCACCGCGAGTGGCATGAACACCTCGTGCACGTCCAAGCATCAAACAAGTAAAAATGAGTTTATAGTTAAATATAAAAAACTATATAGTTCAAGAGTTTTTTTAGCCTTTTCACTTTAACTTTTATTTTCTATTATATTTTTAGGTTATTAGACTTTGTATGAATGGTGGAGATTAAATTTATATCAAGGGTCAACATTGAATCTCTAAAACCTTCTACATCTATCTCCACTAATATACTATTTCTTACACTCTCCAAAATACACAAGAGGGATCAAGAATGTTCTTGGAAAAATATCACTCTTAATGGATTTAACTTTATGGAGGCCCAATACTAACTAATTAGACAACCCAAACATTAACCCAAAAATACAAACTAATAAAGCCCAATTATTTTAATTTCAAAAACAAGTTTAATTTTCAACAGATGACTCGTGGGTCTAGATTGGGATCGGATCGGAGTGTCTTGATGTCTTGTTTGTATAATAACAATAGTGATAATATGGTTCGATCACCTTCATGGAGGCAGAGAATGAATTATGGGTGTTTGGAGGAACTGAGGGGGAGGATTTTGTGGGTGGACAAGGAACAGTGTGGATGTCGTTTCTTGGAGAAGAAGTTAGAGGAAGGGAACGTTGATATGGTTGACATGTTTTTTTTTTAAGTGAAGGATCGCGTCTTTGAGTTGATGGTAGACCAGTTTGGGAATTATGTAATTTAAAAGTTTGTTGAAGTTTGCAGTCATGGACAGATAAATCATATACTTATTTTGATCATTAGTGACTATCGGAAGGTCGTCGATGTTTGTTTTAATATGTATGGAACTCGGGCTATGCAAACATTATTAAAGCATCTGACGTCTCAAGACCAACTGTCTTTGGTAGTATCGGTTCTAAAGTGTATCACTGTAACCTTGAGCAAGAACAAGTATGGTCATCATGTTATTGAGCATTGTCTGAAACTCTTCTCTCCTGAAGAAATGACTCATGTTGTGAATGTATTAGCCGATCATTGCCTAGATGTATTCTGTTGCAACAATATGTGGAACGTGCTTAGGGAGAACTCCAAGAGCGCCTTCTGGCCCAAATAATTTCAAATGTTTGTATCCTTTCATATAATGCTTATTGGATTTATGTTGTGCAATATATAGTGGGAATGCACATCCCGCGTGTTAAAGACGATATACAGACAGAGCTTATGGGGAGTTTCTTAAATCTTTCCATGAACAAGTACAGAAGCAACGTGGTTGAGAAATGTTTTAAAGAAGCTTCTGAAAATCAGTCAGCTAGGATTATCCACGAGTTGATGCATACTCCACACTTCGTGGATCTTCTCATGCATGCTTATGGAAACTATGTTGTTCAATCCGCTTTAGACGTATCTGAGGGAGATCTTGGGCTAGAATTGGTCTGTCGCATTAAGATACATTACCCATCCATACATAGCCACCCCTACGGGAAGAAGGTGCTACTAAAGAGCAAGGACACCAAGGAACGTATCCTCCAGCAATAGTCTTAACTAAGCTTATACTGCCACGCCCACCCCCTGTTAATTTTGCTCCTTGATTACGACTTTTAATAATTTGATTTGTGTTGTTTCTAGACATCGCTGTTAATTTTTCTCCTTCACTACGACTCTTAATAATTTTATTTGTGTTGCTTCTAGACATCGTTAAATATGTTGTCTGTCGTGTTAAAATTATTTGGGGTGCCCTCCCACTGTTGCCTCTTATATAGTTAGTTAACTGTGTTTGGAGTTAGTTAATTATCAAGTATTTTAAAATACTTGATAATTTCTAGCGTTGAATATGTTTGGTTTTCATTTCTTATAAAAAATAAAAAAGCAAGCATTTTTTTTATATATAATGCTAAGTACTCACTGAATTTACCCAATATGTTTTAATGATATTATACCATAGTGGGCCTCACATAATGGTACAATGTCTTTACATCATTTTCAATGAATTATACAATTTTCCATAGAGTGTATATTTATCCCATCATATAACGAAGGCACCCACCAAAATATCCAAACCCAGTGATAGGAAAAAAGGCCCCATCACAAAAGCAAACTTCATGATCCCTTATAAGACCAAAACAATATTTGAAATGAATAAAATAAGCTTACTTTCTCATGTAGGAAGAAAATAAGGGTCCGTCAGGTATATCCCATGGCAATATTTGCCATGGTAAAATTTGTCATAGATAAAATTTGTCAAGACAAATGTTTTTGTTTCCTCACATTATGCTATCAAACGATCAAATCAGGTAAAACATGTTTTTTAAGCAAAACATTTTATTAACACATTTTTAAAATATATTTTTATAACATTTTATTAAAAGAGTTTTTCAAAATATTAAAACAGTTTTTAAAACAATTTTAAAAAACAGATTTCAAAACAATTTTTAAAAATAGATTTTTTAAAACAGTTTTTAAAAAAATTAAAACATTTTTTATAAGATATTCAAAACAGTGTTTAAAAATGTTTAAAACAGTTTTTACAATATTTTATAATACAATTTTTTAAAAGAAAAATTTTCAATATTCGAAATAGTTTTTAATTATTCAAAACAGTTTTTAAACCCTTTAAAACTGAGTTTTTAGAAGGTTTCAAAACTGTTTTTTGTAATACATATTTTTATTTAAAACAATTTTTAAATTGTTTTTAAAACAGATTTTAACGGTTTTAAAAAACATTTTTAGAAAAAAAAATTAAGTAGTGTTTTTTACACTTTTAAAACTGTTTTTTATAAAATATTTTCTTTTTTAAACAGTTTTTAAAACAATTTTTAACGGTTTTAAAACATCTTTAAAACACTTTTAGAACAATTTCTTTAAAACAGTTTTTTTTATTATTTAAAACAGTTTTAAATAGTTTTTAAAACTGTTTTTAACGATTTTAAAACATTTTTTAAAAAGTTTTAGAATAGTTTTTGTAAAACATTTTTTTTCCTCAAAACATTTTTTAAATTTTAAACAGTTTTTAAATTATTTTTAAAACAGTTTTTTTAACGGTTTGAAGACATTTTTTAAACATTATTCGAACAATTTTTTTAAAACAGTTTTTTATTTAAAACAATTTTATAAAACAATTTATAAAGAGTTTTTTTAATTTAAAATTGTGTTTTTTAACAATTTATCTTTTTTTTAAAAATATTTTAGTATAAAAATAAAAATAAAAGCACCTGTAAAAGTGGAAAAATTTGTGTGACAAATATTTCTCACTCAAATAACAAAGCAAAGTTTGTCAACATTTGTGACAATTTTATGCATAGGAGGTGTTGTACATTGGCAAATAACTTGTAGGCAAATACTCCATTTACCAACTGATTTGCCATTTGCCTTTGGGTCCTCATTTACTACGCGTATTGTGACTTTAGCACCCAAAATTTTATATAAAGGTAGATTTGAAACTCAAGATTGCTATGAAAGATTTTTAAAAGGGTAAAAAAATATGGATACTAAACCTATATTATGCAGAACTTTATGCACTAGAGGCCAAATACACATAACAAAACGGGGTCAAAGTCTGAGAGTCCCAAATAAATTCGAATTGTGTTTTAATGATGACAAACCAATTTCTCTTTTTGAAAAACTCTTTTTCAATTTTATTAAACCACACAAGTTGTGAACCAAATTAACTTAACCAAATTTTAACTTGATTACTCCTAAACATGCATCTAGTGATTAAATCAAATAAAATAAATTAAAAATACTCACAACGCTGGACGTACGAGGAAACCCAAAATGGGAGAAAACCTCGGACGACCCCAAGCTAGACCATCACTATGAATGTGGATTTACAACGAATAGACACAAGACTTATTCAACGACTCGATCCCCACGGGTCTTGACAATCTTATGATCTTCAACCACTCCTCTCATAGTGCCAACACAGAAAGTAACCTTCTTCCACAATCCTTGTCCACAACAGTCGCCTCCACGAATGCCTCGGTGTCCACCGATATGGCTTTTGTTGTCATCTACGATGTTGAACATGAAAGTAACCTTCTTCGCTTCTTCGTCGCAAAACCAACAATGTTCAAGTGTTGAACAAACCCAACTTGGTTCAACAAAGATCACATAAACATATGTAATGATAATTGGGATCTTTGTAAACTCTAAGGATGTGTTTAGACTTTAAAACCTCGGAAAACTGTTGCAGATTATCATATTGTATTGAAACTAATTTTCGTTCTACATGAACACACTTAGAGATGAGGACTGAGACAACCCTTAAATTGAAATTTTAATATGGCGCATCATTCAAACGATATTGCTTGTCGTTCGAACGAGATGGCATGTTGTTTGAACGACAGGGCATCTCGCATGAACGATACTCAATGTCGTTTGAGCGAAATTAGAGTTTAAACTAAACACAACTCTAATTCTTCCTTATCTGATAAAAATGAAGTGTAAACATATAAAACACTTACCTTTTTAAAAACATATCCTTATAAAAATACATCCTTATCTTTTATAAAAAATATTTCAAGACACATTAACAATACGCATTTATACATGAGTGATCTTGGAATGCTTTATGACTTGAAGACGATTAAACTTGCACCAATTAAACCTTCGGCATAAATAATTCCTTGAAGCTTTACCGTAACGTCTTCAATTATCTTCATGTCATAGATCGTGTGGGATTATGACAAATAAGATCTATCTATGACAGAAATAGAAACACACAGTTTTTTCCACGGAATAAGTCAAAACTACAAATGGACTCAATTGGAAATTTTGTCCATTTGAGTTGGAGGATAGTATAAATAGGGGTGTTGTCTCCACATTTTGTATCAAGCAAAATTTAGTGAATTCTAATAAAAGAGTTCCTTTCACCAAATAGTTATCAACTCCTTTTTCGTATATTTTGCTCCCTCTTTTAAATATATAAACAACCTCTTGCAACAAAGTGGTATCAGAGCCAAGGTTCTAAAATGGCTAATGGTATGGTTCCTTTCCAAATACCTCAACTCACCAAAGACAACTACAACCATTGGAGTATCAAGATGAAGGTGTTACTCGCTTCTAAAGATGTTTGGGAGATCGTCGAAAAAGGCTATAATGAGCCTCAAGATGAAGCCACTCTATCCCAAGCTCAAAAGGATAGATTAAAAGAAGAAAGAAGGATGGATCAAAAGACTCTCACTCTCATTCACCACGCATTGGATGAAGGTACGTTTGAGAAAATTGCATTTGCCACAACCGCCAAAGAAGCATGGGAGACTCTACAAAATTCTCATAAGGGGATTGAGAAGGTAAAGAAGGTTCGTCTCCAAACACTTAGAGGTGAGTTCGAGTCTTTACATATGAAAGATTCCGAGTTACTTTCAGATTATTTTGCTAGAGTTTTGGCTATTGTCAATCAACTAAAAACTAATGGTGAAAATATGAGCGACACACGGGTGGTAGAAAAATCCTCCGCTCTTTAAGTTCCAAGTTTGACTATGTTGTTGTAGCAATTGAAGAATCTAAAGATACAGATTATATGGGAATTGATGAACTCATGGGTTCCTTAAAATCCCATGAAGAAAGAATAAACAGGAAAAGTCAGGAGACTTTAGAGCAAGCTCTTCAAACAAATCTTACTCTAAAAGAAGGAAAAGAATACAACAAAGAACAGAGACAAAGAGGAAGAGACAGAGGTCAATTTTGAGGAAGAGGCGGTGTGAAGTTTTTCAACAATGAAAGGAAAAACTCATATCCAGCAAGAGGATGTGGAAGAGGGGGCAACACAAGACCAAGGTATGAAAAATATCAAATTAAGTGTTATAATTGTCAAAAAATCGACCATTATGCTTCAGAATGCAGAAGTAATTCTAGTATTGTGGAGGAGAAGGCTAACTATGTTGAAAAGGAAAAGCACGAGGATTCGACATTGTTATTAATATACAAAGGGTAACATAATGGGGAAAGCCAGACGTGGTATCTTGACACGGGAGCAAGCAACCATATGTGTGGCAAAAAGGACATGTTTGTGGAACTTGATGAATCGGTAAAGGGCAATGTTACTTTCGGCGATGAATCAAAAGTGTCGGTGAAAGGAAAAAGGTAAGATATTGATTCGTATGAAAAATGGGAAGCACCAAGTTATTTCAAATGTCTACTATGTGCCAAACATTAAAACAAATATCTTGAGTCTGAGGCAACTCTTAGAGAAAGGTTATGATATCCACATGAAAGATCATAGTTTTTCTTTAAGAGACCAAAAAATGAATTTAATTGTTAAAGTACCTATGGCAAGAAATAGAATGTTTTTGCTAAACATTCAAAGTAAAGGTGCAATGTGTTTAAATGCTTGCTTTAAAGACATGTCTTGGCTTTGGCACTTAAGGTTTGGGCATCTAAATTTTGTTGGCTTAAAATTATTGCATAAAAAAAGAATTGTTAATGGATTTCCTTCAATTAATCATCCGGATCAATTATGTGGAGGATGATTACTTGGAAAACATTCTAGAATGAGTTTTCCAAAAGAGTCAATTACAAGAGCAAAGAAGCCCCTAGAACTCATTCATACCGATGTGTGTGGCCCTATTACTCCTTGTTCTTTTGGCAAAAATAGATACTTTCTTATTTTCATTGATGATTTTAGTAGAAACACATGGGTTTATGTATTAAAAGAAAAATCATAAGTATTTTGTTCCTTTAAGAAAGTTAAAGCACTTGTGGAAAAAGAAAGTGGTTATGAAATAAAATATATGCGATCCGATAGACGAGGCGAATTCACTTCTAAGGAGATTGAAAAGTTTTGTGAAGAAAATGGGATATGCCATCTTTTAACGGTTGCATACTCACCTCAACAAAATGGAGTTGCTGAAAGAAAAAATAGATACGTTTTAAATATGACTCGAAGCACGTTGAAAATTAAAAGAATGCCAAAAGAATTTTCGACCGAAGATGTGGATTGTGTCGTTTATCTGTCAAATAGAAGCCCACTAGAAGTGTGTGGAATAAAACTCCACAAGAAGCATGGAGCGGGAGAAAACTCAGAATTTCTCATTTGAGAGTATTTGGGAGCATTGCATATGCTCATGTGCCGGATCAAAAGAGGATAAAGCTTGATGACAAGAGTGAAAAATACGTATTTGTTGGCTACGATTCACACTCAAAAGGATACAAGTTGTGCAATCCAATTAGTGGAAAAGTCATCACAAGTGGAGATGTCAAGTTTGATGAAGAAGGCTCGTGGAACTGGGATGCCCAGGAGGAAAACTATGACTTTCTTCGTTTATTTAAAGAAGAAGATGAAGATAACCGCAATGGAGATGTAGAAGAGCTTATTATGCCACCATCATCCACTCATGGAGATCCATCATCATCATCATCATCATCATTATCATAGCTCACATGAAAGAGCGCCACGAGTGAGAAGCTTGGATGAAATATATGAGGTAACTGAAAATCAAAATGATATAAATCTCTTTTGTCTTTTTGTCGATTGTGAACCTATAGGTTTTGAAGAGGCCATACAAAGCAAGAGATGGAAGGATACAATGGATGATGAGATAAAAGTGATTAAGAAGAATGACACATGGGAGTTGACAAGTCTTCCCAAAGGGCACAAAGCTATTGGAGTCAAATGGGTGTATAAAGCCAAGAAGAATGCTAAAGGAGAAGTGGAGCGATACAAAGAAAGACTAGTTGCTAAAGGATTCAACCAACGGTATGCAATTGACTATGAATGGGGATTTTCTCTAGTTGCTCGTCCTGAAACCATAAGGTTAATTATCTCTTTAACAACTCAAAATAGATGGAAAATCCATCAAATGGATGTGAAGTCCGCTTTCCTAAATGGACATCTTGAAGAAGAGGTATATGTAGAGCAACCCATGGGGTATGTTGTGAAAGGCAATGAAGATAAGGTGTTAAAATTGAAAAAGGCATTATACGACCTAAAACAAGCACCAAGGGCTTTGAATAGTAAAATTGATCAATATTTTCATAAACATGGTTTCAAAAAATGCCCTTATGAGCATGCCTTATATACAAAGGTGAATGGAAATAAAGATATTTTAATTGTTTGCTTGTATGCGGATGATTTAATCTTCATAAGAAATGATGCAAAGATGATTTAGGAGTTTAAGAAGGTGATGGCCAGAGAATTTGAGATGACCAACATTGGGCTCATGTCCTACTATCTTGGCATAGAAGTAAAGTAAGAGAAAGAAGGAATATTTATTTCTCAAGAAATCTATGAAAAGGAAGTTCTCAATAAATTCAAGATGAATGAATGTTAGCCCGTAAGCACTCCCGTGGAATGTGGAACCAAGTTGTCAAAGCTTGAAGAAGGAGAAATAGTGGATCCAACATATTTTAAGAGCCTCGTTGGAAGCTTGCGATACTTAACATGCACAAGGCCCGATATCCTCTTTGGAGTTGGACTTATCAGTCGTTATATGGAAACTCCAACAACAACACACTTGAAGGTTGCAAGAAGGATCCTTCGCTGTGTCAAAGGTACGATTAACTATGAATTATTTTATTCAGTATCTAATAGTTTCAAGCTTGTTGGCTACAGTGATAGTGATTGGGGAGGAGACTTAGATGACCAAAAAAGCACAAGTGGGTTCGTGTTCTACATGGGAGACATTGCATTCACATGGAGTTTAAAGAAGCAACATATTGTCACTCTTTCCACTTGTGAAGCTGAATACGTCGCCACAACAAATTGTGTGTGTCATGCAATTTGGTTGAAGAATTTATTGAAAAAGCTTAACATACCTGAAGATACGGTTGAGATATGTGTCGACAACAAATCGATAATTGCATTAGCAAAGAATCTAGTTTTCCATGACAAAAGCAAGCACATCGACACAAGGTATCACTACCTTCATGAATGTGTGGAAAAGAAGGAGGTACAATTGAAGTATGTAAAGTCTCATGATCAAGTTGTCGACATCTTTACCAAGGCACTCAAGCATGAAGTGTTCCACAAGCTACGAAGACTACTTGGAGTTGTAAGACCAAGTTTAAGAGGGGGTGTTGAAAATTAAACTTGTTTTTGAAATTAAACTAATTGGGCTTTATAAGTTTGTATTTTTGGGTTAATGTTTGGGTTGTCTAATTAGTTAGTATTGGGCCTCCATAATGTTAGATCTATTAAGAGTGATATTTTTCCAAGAACATTCTAGATCCCTCTTGTGTATTTTGGAGAGTGTAAGAAATAGTAGATTAGTGGAGATAGATGTAGAAGGTTCTAGAGATTCAATCTTGACCATTGATGTAAATTTAATCTCCACCATTCATTTGAGTTGGAGGATAGTATAAATAGAGGTGTTGTCTCCACATTTTGTATCAAGCAAAATTTAGTGAATTCTAATAAAATAGTTCCTTTCACCAAATAGTTCTCCACTCATTTTTCATATATTTTTCTCCCTCTTTTAAATATATAAATAACCTCTTCCAACATAATCGAAATGTTTTGATTGTAAGGGGTTCTAGTTGGCGTTGGGATCCAATTTCTCTCTTTGTTGTACATATTGTTACGAGTTTCATAGTAATTAGGAAAAACAACATTATAATAATTTGAAGTGTTACCTAGAGGGGGTGGCAATGGCCTTTGCAAACTCATATTTATGCTCACAATAGATTGAATTCTCCTGCTCTGCAAATCCATATTTGGATAATGGGAATCAATGAAAGAGTTGTTTACACAGGGTTCATGAGGTGGGGTAGAGAGATTGAACTGTCTGAAATCCTGCTCAAGATGTTCATATAGGTTCTCTGGGAAAATAGGGTTTAAGTTATCTCGGAAAATAGGGTTCAAGTTGTCTTGAAAAAAAGGATTTAAGATATCTTGGATAGTATCGTTTAAGCTTTCCGGGAAAGTTGGCGCTAGGTTGTTGGGATAGAGTTCGGGGCTGAAAGAATGGTTGTTTCTCGTGAAAGAGTAACCCACCGGGGGAATTTTGTTGGGCTGATGGAGATTTTGCAACGAATGTGAAGGACGAAAAGTTCCGTTAGGGTAAAAGGACCAGTTTTGACCATGGTTAGGATTCGTCATTGATGAGAAAGAAAGGGGAGGAGACGTTTTGGGTTTTGGGTTATAATTAGTGGGAGGAAAGAGTCACGATACTTATTGTCCAAGTTCCTATTTTTCCAAACTAATCGTCGGTTATAAAAATTTTGGATGTCCCCTTGTCTTCTAGACTTATATAGCATTTTCAACTTATTTTTCAAAACATATTGTCCATTACCTTTTTTTTGTTTTTCTTTCTTTTTACTGTTTACTCTTTTTTTCTTTTTTATGTTTTTAAGAAATTTCTTCAACTAATGGTACTGGAGTATTATTACAGACCGAAACATTCTTCAATTCCTCATATTGGTTCATGGTTAAATACTTTTCACCGTGTTAAAAGTAAAAGGTGAATTACTAGCTTGGTGATTTTGTTTTCACCATCTCCGTTTGGATGGTTGAGTTTTCACTAGGTGAAAATTTTAACTTTTTCACCATTTGTTGTTTGGATGGTCAAGATGAATATGGTAAAAAAATAAAATGACCATATTACCCTCATACTTCAAATGCATATAATTAATTTGATTTTCATCATCTATCAATGGCCATTAAAAAATATGCATTTATCTCAAACTCAAATTTGACACAATCCCCTCCCCCTCCGCCAACACACATTACTACTCATATTTGGCTACGCAAGACAAATAAAAAAAAACAGTACCAATTAAAAAACAGTCCTAATTAAAAAAGAAAACAGTCTCAATTTAAAAAAAAATTCCAACAATAAAAAGAAACTGTCATTTGTAAAAAATAATCACAATTAAAAAAAAGAGCCAACTATAAAAACAGTAGTCCGCAATAAAAAAATAGTTCTCAACAATGAAAAATCAGTCCCAATTAAAAAAAAAAGTTTTCAACATTAAAAAAAAATAGCCCTAATTAAATAAAAAAAAGCAATCCCAATTAAAATAAAGTCCCAACTATGAAAAAAAATGTTCCAATTAAAAGTATTAAAAAAAATAGTTCCCAACTATGAAACAGTCCCAATTAGTAAAAAAATTCCGTATATATTACCATGCACGAAACAAATATTCATTTATTTTTTTTTATTTTTTTATTTTAAATTTTTTTATGGGAATAGCTATTCCCACACCCTCCATATGTCCCCCCACACCTTTTGAATAATGAATGACAATTGTGCCCTTAAATTTATAAAATCTAAATGTCGAAGTTTTTCACCTTCCAACTAAAATAAATACAATTGATAAAAATAAAAAAAATTACATTTTCAATATAAAAATGTTTTTTATAAATAATAAGAAGAAAACTGTTTATAAAACGTAAAATATTATCTATTTGTTTTATTAAAAAACTATATATAAAACGTAAAATTCTTAAGAAACTATTTTCTTAAAAAAAAATGTTTTTTTATTTACAAATTTTATTTTTGGTTAAAAACTGTTTTTTTGTACTATATTAAAAACAATCTTTTTACTATTTTGAAAAAATATTGTCCGTGGCAGCGGTATGCGTAGGCGGTCCGACCACCTATACATACTGATGGCGCGAAGCATTTTTGCTAATATGTTGGTCCGCATCAACGGCATGTATAAGTGGTCGGACTCCCTATACATACCACTGACGCGGACCATTTTTTTATATAGTAAAAAGATTATTTTTAAAATAGTATAAGAAACAGTTTTTAACTAAAAAAATAAATAACGAAACAATTTTTTTAAATAAATAAAAGAAACATTTTCTAACTAGAAATGATAAAAAGAATGTCCATTTTTTAAAATAAATAACGAAACAGTTTTTTATCAATGTCCATTCAAATAAAAAATAATATGTTTTTTTTATAAATAACATAATGTTTTTTAAATGAAAAAATAACTTTTATAATTTTTATATTTTCAGAATATTAAAATTTTAATTTTCTAGAATATTAGGATTTTTATTTTCAAAATATTATGTTTTTATTTTTTTCATAATATTACGTTTTTTTTAAGTAATAGATTTTTGGACAAAAGATTATATTTGTTCAAATCGTATTATGCATAGAGGGTCTTTTGATCTTTTAGTATTTAAATATTGAAAAGGGTGCGGGGGAAGACATAAAGGGTGTAGTAATTACTATTCCATTTTTTTATTTATTTTTAAAATTTTTAATTATTTAATTATTTAATTATTTTTATTTATTTATTTATTTATTTTATTTATTTTTTTAAATAAAAAATGAATATTTAATGATCATGTTAATTGAGAGGGAGAAATGAATGTTTGATAGTTATAAGTGGAAATAAGAAAGGTTAGTATGAGTATAAGATAAATTCAATTGTTTTCACCTGTTAAATTATTCACTTTACCCATGGTTTAAAATGGTTAAAGTTTCACCTCACTTTTCACCAAATTCATTTTATTTCACCGTGTTAAATGCTCGACCAAACACATATTTTACCTAGGTGAATTATACCACGAACTGAACGGACCTTGATGAGAAAGAAAGGGGAGGAGACGCTTTGGGTTTTGGATTGTAATTAATGGGGGGAAAGAGTCACGACACTTATTGTCCAAGTTCCTATTTTTCAAAACTAATCGTCGTTGTAAAATTTTTGGTTGCCCCCTTGTCTTCTAGACTTGCATATCATTTTCGACTTATTTTTCAAAACATATTGTCCATTACCTTTTTTTTTGTTTTTCTTCTTTTTACTATTTACTCTTTTTTCTTTTTTATGTTTTTAAGAAATTTCTTTAACTAATGGTATTGAAGTCTTATTACAGACCGAAACATTCTCCGATTCCTCAGATTTCTCGGGATACTTTTTACGTGAAGATATACTTGGTTCTCAAGTTAAATTCCCCTTCGGACATAGAAGTGACACCCTTGAGGAAAAGTCACTAGGGGAATTTTCTTCAATATTTGCTGATAATGGCTGAGAATAGTGGCTACTTTCATTCACGATTCTCCGAGTTTCTTCAACGATTGAGCGAGGAGAAGTTTTGTCAACTATGATAGATGCATGTTGTCGTAGATTATCATTCGGCTTAGTGAATGGCAGTTCATAGTCAAATTCTTACTCTTCACCATCAAAAACTATACCGATGCCCTGAAAATCATCATCGAGATTCGATTTTAACTGGTTAATCTAAAAACAACCATGTCAGTTTTAGGGCATGAGATGTTCGCTTCGTCCACTGTAGGCTCCATAGGAATTTGATTCTAACATTCTTTCGATATAATCGTCAACGTGCATAGAAGGCCTGCTAGTGTTGGTCTTGTGCTTCTAAAATTATCCCTATGAGAGGGGCCCCATGGGAAGTAGACAAGACCAAACCCCAAAAATTTCTTTAGGCCATCAACTTGAATGGGCCCGTTGTCTCCTCTAGGATACTTATTTGAACCCTCCAGTGTATGAAATTTCTTTTTCATAGGAAGAGTCCTCTAGGAGAATCTCTCTCCAAGGTTTTGGATCATTCCCATGGAAACTTATCCCTAAATTCAGTTATCTTGTAGTCTGCTACCCTCTTAGCACTCCCATCTTCTATCTTCTTTATTTGTCAAGAGATTGTAACACTGATTGATAATGATGAAGAAACCACACTAGAAATCATTTCATTTGTCTTCTGTAATAAAAGCAATAATGACTTTTCAGACTCTTTAACCTGAACGTATATGAAAATTCAGTTTGAGAAATTGAAAAAGGATCAGAAGGTGAAGTAATGAGTAAGGTAAGAAAGATGATTGTTGACGTCTCCAAAATAAAATATAGATAAGCAATCCAAGAAAACACATAAGAGACAAAGACTTTTAAAGTGGTTCGACTATGAAGAAAGCCTACGCCCACTGTTTATTTTATTCATGGTGGTTACAATGGTACAATATGGTGTGGTGTGAATGATTGAATTCCCTTTGAGATATAGGAGGCCATGTATTTATAGTGATTAGAAGTCCAAGAGTTGGAATGTCTTTATATAATCAGGCATTTACATCTATATATAATAAATATAACTGTTGATATTCACGGGTATAATGACTGTTGGTGACTCCACACAAATGGCTTTTGCTATTCATGATGGCTCATATTCTTTAGATTGGTCGACTGGTTGACCGACCTGCTGTCTTGGGAGCTGACCACGTAAGTAGTTACTATGAATATCGCCACGTAGGAGAACAGGTGTCCATTTGTAAAAACATAATTTTATAAATGTCCATAGAATCTAGTAATTCCTGTGTTGTCCTAGATCACAGCTATTTTGTCATATACCACTACATTCAACACGTCCCAACACGATCATCCAGGACGGCTTCTATCCAAATCCTAAGCATCAAGAACCCATCATCTTCAAACGTCCGTCATGCATCAACATCGTGTAACGTGCATCGTGCGTCTTCACCCGATTCCCATTAACTCCACTACGCTAAAGGTAAAGTGTTTAATTGGAGTTTTAAATATTCACGTATTTATTTGGAACTTTTTAGAAAATGTTTTTTTGATCAAAATGAGTCGGATTTTCTAAGTTAAAATAAGTTTGGAAGACCTGTTAGCAAATTTTTAAAAGTTAATATTTTTCACCGAGGTCGTTCTAATGATAATGATATGTCGTTCGAACGCTGCATCTAATGACATTGTATGTCATTAGATAGGTTCCAAGAACCTCATTCCTTATTTTCATCAAACGAACCTGTACTGTTTTGTCATTTTATACTTCGTTTGATATGTCGCGAGATGTAGGATCGAAGGACATCAGTTGTCGTTCGAATGACCTGTCTATTTTTTTTTTAAATACCTGCTTTCACATCAGTTTTTTAAGTCTTTCCAACTCCATTTTTCTACAAAACTGCTCCGATTTTAAGACTTCGTCTTTTAGGTTAAAACCCATTTTTATTCACAAAAATATCCCAAATTTATATGTGAATCCTTAGAAACCCTTGTTACTCATATTACCCGTTCTTGGAGTATTTCTTGTGAAGAAGAAATGTTGTCTTCACTACTAATTCTTGGAGCTATTGAGGGATCTCTTGCCTACGACAATGAACCGAAGCCTGCGGGTATTCGTTTGTCAAAAACACGTTGTATTTCTCTGTATAAGTAAGTTGTGGTTTACATTATATAGTGAACTAAAAATATTTTTCCCCTTTGGGGATTTTTTCTCAAATCTGTGTTTGTGATTGAATGTCTTGCATGCTTGATTCGTAAGGACATGATTTTGTAAATGTGAAGGTTAGAATCTAGGAATTTTCTATTTCTCCTATATCACAACTATTTTGTGTGATAACACTACATTCGGCATGTTAACACGATCATCCACGAAGAACTTGATCTGAATTCACGCATCCATCATCTTCATACGTGCATCATGGTACGTGCAACGTGCTCTTCAACCGTTCCCGCTACTCCACTCTCATTTATGGTAAAATAATTTATTTGGAGTGTTTATTATTTACATAAATATTTGGGAATTTTTAAAAATATCTTTTATGGAGTTGAAAAGTTTTTCTCTGAAAAGATGGATTTTTTCTAAGTATAGAGGCGAGATTTTTATTATGCTGACGCCATTCGAACGACAAGCTACTATCGTTCAAACAACATAGCCTTATCGCGCGAAGCTCGTTCGAGCGACACTTTCGTTCGAGCGACAACCACATCTCATTCGAGCGTCACGCCGCCTCGATTTCTATATAAATACCAGTGCCCATTCAACACAATTTCAAGTCTTTGGCACTCATGTCTCTGCAGAATTTCTCTTCATAAACAGACTTCGTTTTTAAGGTTTTCATGCCTTTTTTATTCGCAAATCATTCCCAAACATTTGTGTGAATCTTTATAAACCCTAGATATATTGTTCTACTCATCTGGAGTACACTTGTGGAGAAGAAGACTATTCTCCATTGCTGACTTGGAGCTCTTATGGGATCTCTTGTCGACAATGACGACAACATCGAACCGACACCTACGGGTTTTCGTGTATCAAGTTGTATTTCTCTATAATTATAAGTTATTAGGCATTATATTGAAATAAAGAGGTTTTTTCCCTTTGGGGGATTTTTCCTCATATTGTGATTGACTTTTCAAGATTGGTTTAATTAATTAGTCTGTTTACTTACAAGAGTTGACTTTTTATGATTAAAAATTAGAATTTAATTAAAAAAGTTAATCATTGATTGCTGGCGGACTCTCAAATTGGTATCAGAGCCAATTACACAATTATACCATGTAATATTTTTCGCGAAATTTTTCTGAATATTAATTCTTTGCTAAAAATTTAATTTTTGAAAAAGCGCAATTTCAATGGAAAACTTGTATAGTCGAGTACCATTTTTTACCGGTCAAATTATGCTTATTGGAAAACCCGTATGAAATCTCATTTAAAGGCCATTTACGAAGGTGTCTAGATTGTATGTGGAAGAGGGTGGACACCTCCCTCCGTCACCGTTGAAAATGTGATTAATCTTAAATCGGTGACACAATGGACTGAGGAAGATTTTAAATGGAGCACATATAACTCACGTGGACTTAGTGCTATTTTCGAAAATGTCACCCCATACGAGTTCCGACGCATCAGGACGTGTACCACGTTAAAAGAAGCATGGGATGTTCTTCAACTTACCATGAGGGCACAAATGTTGTTAAAGAGTCAAAACTGTAAAATTTAACTACAAAATTTGAAACAATCAACATGCTTGAGTCTAAGAGTTTTGATGATTTCTTTCCACGATTATCTGATATTGTTAACACTACTTTCAATCTTGGTGAGAACATACCTAATGCTAGAGTATTTAAAAAGATTTTGAGATCATTGCCCAAACTTTTTATCCCCAAAGTCACTGTGTTAAATTCGTTAGTAAATTTGGGTAATCTAAAATTAAAAGAGTTGGTTGGAGACCTCCAGACTTACGAAATTGACATGTTTACTAACAAGATAAAATCTAAAGATAAAGGGGTAACACTTAATGTCCAGGCTAGAAAGAGTGAGGGGTCAGCAAGAAAGATGGATGAGTCTTGTAGGAAGAAAGAGGAAGAGATGTCTGATTTTGAGTTTGATTTTTACTTAGACGATTTGGATTTGTTTACAAAATATTTCAAGAAATTTCTCAATTTAAAGAAAACTGGCAATTTTAAAGATAAAAGAAATTTTGAGAAAAATAAATTTTAAAAGAAAAATGATAAAGATAAAAGGGACGCACCTAAGAAAGATGAAGAGAGATGCTATGAGTGTGATGGTAGAGGTCATAAGGCATTTGAGTGTCCTACTAGGTTGAAACTCCAAGGCAAAGGCAAAGCTGCTTTTAATGCCTCCCTTAGTGACGACAGTGAGATCGAGACGATGGATTTTGGAGACGAATCATCGCATGAATGTAACTTTACCTCATTCATGGCCAGTCATGTGAGTACTGATAGTGATCCTCATTACGATGATGAAGATACTTCACAGGCACACCTCGATAGTGAGTGCGATGTGAGTGAGGGGTATGATGCTTCAAGTGAGAGCGAGAGTGATCTACGATGCACGTACGCCGATTTATATGCTGATTCACTTAAAACCAAAAAGCGTAACAAAGAGTTAGCTCTTAGGATTTTCATAGTAGAAAAAGAGTTGGGATGAGAGAGAGAGAGTCCTCCATTTGTACTACCTTGAGAGAGAGAGAGAGAGAGAGAGAGAGAGAGAGAGAGAGAGACTATTTATGTTGAGAGAGAGAGAGAGTTTGTGTAGAGAGAGAGTCAGTTTGTAGAGAGAGGTGTTTAGAGAAAGAGAAAGGGAACTTGACGAAGCTAATGGTTAGTCTTGCGAGTGAGATCCAGTTCTCCATGGACACTCGCAAAAAACTTGAAGCCCCTGTAGCTCAACTCACTCCTGATCTTGAGAAAGCACGGGAGGTAAAGCTTCAAATTGAGGACAAATCTGGCAAGATAGGAAAGATGCTCCTTGGTCCCACATTAGGGTTTGGTGAAAGGCTGAGAATAGGTTTTGATGGTGCTACCACGTCTCAAATCGCACCTAGACCAGTTCCTAAGTTCACAACGAATCCATATGGCCACTAACCAAAACCCCAGAGAAGAGTTTGGACAAGAAGAGCAAAACAAGGTCGACCTAACATTGTGTACTTTTGTACCTACTGCAAAAGAAAGGGCCACATCAGAGGGTTTCTCTATAGTTTGGTTCAGACACGACGTATAGTTACTCCGCGTACCATTAGCGATTTCTCAAGTCTTAAAGAGCCGGTTGAGTTTCAAGTCGCCACATCTCAGAGTTTAATGGAAGAGTTCCAACGGATCTCTTTATCGTCAGTGGATACTTCCAATTTCCCGACTTGAACCAATAGTGACAAGGGAAAACATAAGGTTACCTCCTATTGGGTACCTGGGGACAAACTAAATGCTCTTGTTGCCCATGTTTCTCTTAAATACCATAATACCTCATAATGGTATTTTGATAGTGGGTGCTCCAGACACATGATAGGTGATGTCTCATTTTTTACCTACCTAGAGGATCGCAAGGAAAGTAAAGTCCCCTTTAGAGACGGGAGGAGGTATAGCATAGTAGGACGAGGTACTATAGAGACTCCAAGATTTCCTAATCTAGAGAATGTTTTGTGCATCAAAGGTTTGAAATCAAACCTTCTCAGCATTAGCCAACTGTGCGATGCTGACTTTACAGTAAAGTTTGACTGGGATGCGTGTAATATCTATGATCAAGCCGGTAAACTTCTATTGTAAGGGGTGAGGACTGAAGATAATTGCTATGGGATAGTGCCCACATCCTCATTTGTCTGTAATAGCACCACGATCACTCCTATAGATCTATGACATCAATGTCTAGGTCACGTTAATTTAAGATATTTGGAGAGACCAACTAAAAAGGACCTAGTACGTGGCTTTCCATCACTTGGAAAGCCGAGTTCCGCGGTTTGTGGACCCTATTTATGGGAAAATAAGTCCGTAGTACCCATAGGAAGTTGAATTCCATTACCACTTCACGAGTGATTGAGTTGATACACATGGATCTCATGGGTCCCACTCGTACCGAGAGTTTAGGTGTTTAGTGGTACATCCTCGTGATAGTATATGGCTTCTATCGCTATTCGATCGTAGGTTTTCTGAGAGATAAATTCGATGCTGTGGAATTTTTTACAACCATGTGTCGTGTCCTGCAAAATCAACACGGTGTCACTATCAATAGAATATGTAGTGACAGCGACACTGAATTTAAGGAAGCTAAAGTAGATCTTTACTGTGATATCCTCGGGATCAAACATGAATTTTTGTCCGTAAAGACTCCTCAGTAAAATGGGATGATTAAGAGGAAGAATCATACGATTCAGGAAATGGTTAGATCTATTCTTCTAGGTTGTAAAGTTGATAGGAGATTTTGGGCAGAGGCGGTGTCTATTGCATGCCACACGGTGAATAGGGTTTACCTTCGTCCACACACACTTAAGATGCCTTACGAATTATGGACTGTAAAGAAACCCAACCTTTCATATTTCCATGTCTTTGGGAACAAATGCTACATCCAACGGGATATAGAAAAATTAGGAAACTTTGACTCCCAGAGCGACGAGGGAATATTATTAGGATATTCATCGACTAGTAAAACGTACCGAGTTTTTAACCGGAAGAGCTCTAAGGTGATGGAGCCAATAAACGTCAGTGTGTAAGATGACGAACCATAGGCGTTTGTTGATTCCACCCCTTTATGTGAGAGGACATTTTTCCTAATGATGATCCCAATGTCCCTCACACACCCAGGGTGGACCCTATTCCCGATTTAGGGAACACGGCAGCTTGGGTTTGTAAGATTCATGATCCTACTTCTATTCTAGGAGATCCCACCCTAGGGGTCAAGACTCATGCTCAGCTAGAGAATTTTATTAGCCATGTTTTCTAGATGTCCAAAGTCGAGCACAAGAATTACAAGGAAGGACTCAAAGAAGAACACCGGATATCTTCTATACAGGATGAGTAGCTTCAATTTAGAAAAAAATGATGTCTGGGAACTTGTCCCCCGACCTAGTGAGACAAATGTGACAGGTACCAAGTGGATCTTCAAGAATAAGATGGATGAGACTGGTACTATTACTCGAAATAAGGCTCGATTGGTCACTCAAGCCTACACACAAATAGATGGTGTAGACTTTGACGAGACATTCTCTCATGTTGCGAGGCTTGACTCCGTCCACTTACTACTCGTCATCGCAAGTCATATGGGCTTCAAGATATACCAGATGGATGTCAAGAGTGACTTTCTGAATGGCGATCTACAAGAGGAGGTTTATGTGGAAGAACCAAAAGTTTTTGAAGACCCCAAGCACCCTTTTCACGTCTACTATCTAAAGAAAGTCTTGTATGGTTTGAAGCAAGCAACCTGTTCTTGGTACGTGAGGATTACTTCACATCTCTTAGACCGTGGCTTCAAGAGAGGGAGAGTTGATATGACGTTGTTTGTCAGGAGAGATGATGATGCTATTTTGGTTGCCCCAGTCTATGTGGACGACATAGTCTTTGGATCCACATGCTCCCAGCATTCTTAATACTTTGAGGAGGAAATGAAGAGTGATTTTTAGATGAGAATGGTAGGAGAGGTTTCATTCTTACTTGGTCTCCAGGTTCGTCAGCTAGAGGATGGGATGTTCATCTCACAATCCAAGTATGCTAGAGACCTAGTGAAGAAATTTGTTTTAGACTCCGCTAAACACGTACATACCCCGATGAGTACCTCAAATAAGCTTAGTAAGGACACTTTAGGTAAGGACGTAGAGAAAACCTTATATCGAAGTATGATAGGCAGTCTTCTTTACTTGACTTCTAGTCGTCCCGACATTGCCTTTAGTGTTGGAGTCTGTGCATAATATCAGGCGTCCACGAAAGAGTCGCACTTACTCGCTCTTAAATGTATTATCAAATACGTGAGTAGGACTCTCTCATTTGGCATTTGGTATTCCTTTCATACCAATGACCGTTTATTCCCCTATTCGAATGCCGATTAGGTAGGGGATGCATATGGATGTAGGATCACTTCTAGTGGGTGTTTCTATTTTGGTTATTCTCTTGTCTCTTGGTTGATGAAGAAGCAAAACTCCATCTCTTTATCCACTACGGAGGCTAAGTACTTAGCCGCCAGGAGTTGTTGCACACAACTTCTGTGGATGAAGCATATGCTGGAGGATTATGGGATATCACATGACACCATGACTATTTCCTGTGATACCATGAGCACGATACACATATCCCGCAATATAGTCCAGCATTCGCGCACAAAGCACATTAGGATAAGCGAGCACTTTATCCATGAGTTAGTAAAAGAGAAGGTAGTATCCCTAAGTTTTGTGCCTACCGACCTCCAGTTAGCTAATATTTTGACGAAGCCTTTATATGCTCTTAGATTCGAGAGTCTTAGGAAGTCTTTAGGAATTTGCACAGTTGACTGAGGAGGTTGGTCCATGTCTAGAATAGGATGAATTTTCATGATCACATCATATTTTTCCTAGACTGTATATTTTGTATCACTTTTTGTAGTATTTCTTTTCTTTTTCATATTTTTTAGAAAAACACAAAAAGATTTTCTGCTTCCGTGTATCATTGAAAAAAATCCAAAAAGATTTTATTTTTGATAAATTTTTAAAAATGACAAAAAGATATTCATTTTATAAAAACTTTTGAAAAACACAAAAAGAGTTTTGTATTTTGTTTGCACCCTGTATGGATGAACATTTAAGATATCCATAGTCACTCCTTCATTTCAATATTGCACGTGATTGTTTGATAATGATTTGAGATGCTACATCAGCTCATCCACGTGATTTACATTGTTTGGAGTCATTGATACTTGTCTACATGTTTGGCTCCTTATTTCCTTTATTGCACACGTGCACGGTTTTATTTGAGTAGTGTGCTTATCTATCACATGTTGGATTGAGTGTTTTCATCTCAATTTTGTCTATACAACGAATCAAATGCGATAAAACTTGACAAGGAAGTAGTGCATGTAAAAATCGTTGGGTGAGTTTGTGTGATTTATTCATAATGGGGAAGGGCTACGAAAGTTTCTCATATATCCTTTGCGACTAAGCCACCGTTTAAAGTAGACTTAGAAAAAGTGTGGCACAAAATATATTTTCCAAGGTCCAAAGAGGATGAAAAGAGCTCGGAAAAAAAATTCAGAGGCAATAAAAAGGAATATATGCCAAAAAGTGGGCTAATAGGTATTAGTTTCATCACCTCAAAAGAATAATAAAAAAAAACATTATTATTTATGAGGGAGTTTGAATGGAATATAAAACGGGTTTGCACGTCCTTGAAAGTCTTGAAAAAGCGTTACATCGTTTCGGACATTATTGGTTTGGAAATCACTTTGAGCTTTAATTTGATGATTTGATTGAGTCAATTTCTTATAATATTTGTTAGGAGTATCCGAAATTCATCGTGCACATATGTTATGCTTGAATGTATTGATTTTCCTATCGAATTTGATCACACCCCGACATTTACACTATCAATGAATTGGTCATTTTAGTGTTCTTTCATGGTGTGATTCTTTGTTGTATATTTTGTGAGAAAAATTTTGAAAAATTCAAAATGAGAAAGTTTATTACTGTGTGACATTGTCCACTTGCATTGTTTATGTTCTTCATATTTCTCTATTTGGGTACATCATAAAAAGGGGGATGTAAGGACAAAATTTCTAATTGAGTCCATTTATAGTTTTGACTTATTTCGTGAACAAAAATGTGTTTGTAATTGTGTCATAGGGAGATTTTTCATTGTCACAATCCCACACGGTCTTATGAAGCATTGAAGATATTAAAGATATTGAAGATGTTGCTACAAAGCTTCAAAGAATTATCATGCTAATTTATGGTGCAATTTACGTTTTCAAATCAATTTTCATTCTGAGATCACACGTGTCACGACCCCGACTTAAAAATCATAGGGAACGAGTGTCTTGACATGCCACCAAGGCATCCAATATTCTGGAATTAAAAATTTTCTTTTAAAATATATGTAGCGAAAGTATAATCACATGGTTATAAATCGTAAATACTGAAGGCGAAGGAATTACATCATCAGAGCTTTCTGAAGGAAACTTCATTTATATTAAAATATCCAAGAGTTACAACTTGACAGAAATTTTAAAGCCTTTTAATTAAAGAACCAAACATCCTTTATCTAATAAAACAAAATTCTACTTGATGTAACAAAAAGAGATCTAAAAGCTAAATCTTCAACATAGTCCCCTTATGTTCCATCCACTTGCCTAATTATTTCCTGAAAAATGGTTAATTATAAAACATCATCTAAAAGCCGAATGAGATTCAATCTCCAAATATTCCAAGGTTTTCAGAAAATAGATACCTATTCAATTTAGAACATAAGGTATATACATAGAGTTAGGAATTTCAAGTAATATATATAAAGTAAATGATAATATATATATTCAGAATAAGTAGTTTGGAATAGAGCAGATAAAACAATTGAGCATTTGTCAATTATTCAGTTTTAGTGGCCATGTACGCTCTAATACCCAAACAGATAGTGTTACCAAATGTTTCCACTCGGTAACATCACAGACAGATAATCATGATTTCTGGAACAACGCCTTATTTAGGACACACCAGCGATAAACCAGCTGGGAAGGTACCACCCAAATATTTCCACCCGGTAGTCAAGGTCAATATAATAAGAGAGTTTGCATAGGCCGAATCAATAATTTCAGAATTCAAATAAGATGCTTATATGGAGAGATATAAACATATAACAAATGACGGAATCATCGGTATCAGATGCATTTTTGAGAATAAAAGAATTTCACAAAATATACATAGTTTGCATAATATAATATAATCAAAATGCGCAAGAAATTGCATAGAGTACTCATCTAAAATAGAGGTCGAAATTATAGAAAATGAGTCTTCGATCGCACTTTAATCTAACAAATACGATAAAGGTTTAAGTATACGTTCTAAACAAGATCCAGTCTACATATTTTATTTTAGTAATAACTTGTTTGAAAGTATTTCTAATACCCATTTTCTTAACTTTTAAAACTCATTGATCGTAATTAAAGGATTCAATTCATAGTTCTTCCTAATCAGTCGGTTCCTAGTAGAGATGGAGGGTCACAGGGGCACCGCTTAATTACCATCTCCTCTAGACAGAACATTTCTGGATTCATTCCCAGTAGAGATGGAGGGTCACAGGGGCACCACTTAAATACCATCTCGTCTAGATAGAATTTCATCGGGCCTGACTTTGGAATTACTTAAATGGGATTCCATAATAACGAGTAATTACTTTTAAAAAATTATTTTTAAAAGCGTATATACAATTTCAAACAAGTTTAGATGAAAATAAAATCAATTTGGATTTCTTCTAAACTTTAAGTTTTGATTAGTGAAGTCCTTAGTGTATTTTACCAGCATAACTACTAAGTAAAGCTATAAAACACAAAATTAAAACTATAAAAATACATTATAACATTTAAATAAAATCGTACCTATGAAATGAATTCTTTCTTCGAAATTATAGAACTCCTTCTTAAGATATTTCCCAAGCTTTCTATCACTCTTTCTCACTACAATTCTCAAGGAATTGGTGTGAGTTTCAAATGAACCCTAAGGACCTATTTATAGGTTTCCAAATGTATTACGGAGTTGACACATGTCAAATTACTAAGCTTTTTGAAGTGGTGATTCAACGCCGAGGTGTCGCATGCCGGAGTGTTCTTGCAGTGTTATTATCACCAAATGATGACAAGTGTTTTAGCTTTCTCTCTAAAGACGACATGTGTAAGGTGGAGGTGACCAGCACATGGTGGAAAGGTGATAGGGGTATAAGGGTCATTTCACACATGAAGGGTATTTCGGTAATTTCACACTATATATTTTGAATATTTCTTATAGGTCCTTGAAAATATTTTATTTACAAAATGGCCCATTTTATATTTTTATTTTAGTCCTTAAATTTTCACAAAATTATATTTTCTACCCCAAAACTTATTATTTACCTTAAGATATGTCATAAGACTTCGATTTTATCCAATTTATAGTTGATTCTTCGTAATTAAAAATGGGGTTTGTTATATTGATAGCCAATAATACCAGATATATAATAATACAACATCTATAAGGTAATAAGTAACACATGAGTGTAAAAATAAACTATATACATATGAGCATATAAAAGTGGGGTCATTACATCCTTCCCTCCTTATAAAAGTTTGGTCTCCAAACTTGACTCATATTAATTTACAAACAAGTACGAATATCTCTCCTTTATTTCAACTTCCCGCTCCCATGTTGCTTCTTCAACTGAATGATTACGCCATAATACTTTGACCAGTGGAATTATCTTGGTTCGTAATATTTTATCTTTACGGTCCAAAATTTCTACCGGATGCTCAATGTATGACAAATCTTCTCTAACTTGAAGAGGTTCGTGACTTAAGATATGTGTTGGATCTGGGACATATTTCTTTATCATTGATACATGAAACACATTGTGTACACTATAGAGTTTAGGTGGTAAGGCTATTTTATACGCAACAGCTCCTATCCTTTCAAGGATTTCAAAAGGTCCTATGTATCTTGGACTCAACTTCCCCTTTTCCCCAAATCATATTACTCCCTTTGCATGCGATACTCGCAAGAAAACATAATCTCCTCTTTGGAATTCTATTTGTCGATGTCGATTGTCAACATAACTCTTTTGACGGCTTTGGTCGGTTCGAAGTCGGTCTTGTATTAATTTCACCTTCTCTGTTGTGATCTGAATCAATTTTGGTCCCAATAATTTTCTTTCCCCAACTTCTACCCAACATGTAGGGGAACGACACCTTCTACCATAGAGTGCCTCATACGGAGCCATTTGAATACTTGCTTGATAACTATTATTATACGCGAATTCCACTAACGGTAAATGATCGTCCCAATTCCCTTTTAAATCAAGTGCACATGCCCTAAGCATATCCTCTAAGGTTTGAATAGTTCTCTCTGATTGTCCATCCGTTTGAGGAGGAAAAGCAGTGCTAAAATTCAATTTTTTTCCCATGGCTTGTTGTAGGCTTTTCCAGAAGCGAGACACAAATCTAGGGTCACGGTCAGAAACAATTGAAATTGGGGCTCCATGAAGCCTAATAATTTCCTTCACATACAACTTAGCTAACTTTTCTAAAGAATGGGTAATCTTAATGGCAAGAAAATGAGCAGATTTAGTTAGCCTATCAATAATTACCCAAATAGAATCATTACCACTTGAACTCCTTGGTAAACCTGTCACAAAATCGATAGTGATATGTTCCCATTTCCACTCAGGGATAGGCAGTTATTGTAGCAATCATGATAGTTTCTGATGCTCATCTTTTACTTGTTGACAAACCAAACACTGAGATACAAATTCCGCTATCTCCCTTTTCATGTTATTCTACCAAAACACTTCTCGAAGATCTCTATACATCTTGGTACTTCCGGGATGAAACGTGAATCTCGAGTAATGACTTTCCTCTAAAATTTTCCTCTTTAGTTGGGCATCACGTGGAACACACACTCTATTTCCAAACCTCAATATATCATCCTGTATCACAAATTCCATTCTCTTCCCTTCAATAACCTCTTATCTAATCTTCTTCAGTTGTGGGTCATTTACTTGTGCAATTTGATCCTTTCCATCAATACGGGTTGTACTTGTAAGTTCGCAATTATTCCACCTTTATTATAAATACGAATATCTATTTACATATTTCTTAAATCCTTCAATAGAGCCTCCTGGTTTGTAATAAGATATGCTAAATTTGGTGTAGACTTCCTACTTAAAGCGTCAGCTACTACATTAGCTTTCCCTGGGTGATAATGAATATTCAAATCATAATCCTTCATCAATTCTAACCACATCCTTTGTCTCATGTTCAATTATTTCTGAGTAAATATATATTTCAAACTCTTATGATCAGTATAAATATCACAAGTCTCACCATATAAATAGTGTCTCCAAATCTTTAGAGCAAAAATTACAGCTGCTAATTCTAGGTCATGGGTTGGATAATTTTGCTCATATGGTTTTAACTGTCTTGAGGCATAAGCAAATACTTTTCCTTTTTGCATTAACACACATCCTAAACCTTTTTTAGAAGCATCACTATAAATCACCAATCCTTTCGTGCCTGAAGGAATAGTCAAAATTGGGGCAGTCACTAATCGATTCTTAAGTTCTTGAAAACTTTTCTCGGCTTCCTTAGACCATTCATATTTTACCTTCTTTTGTGTTAACCTAGATAGAGGTTTAGCAATGCTAGAAAAATTTTCAACAAATCTTCGATAATAACCTGCTAATCCAAGGAAACTACGAATCTCACTCACATTAGTTGGTCTTGGCCAATCTAGTATAGCCTCAATCTTTTGGGGGTCAACTGACACTCCCTCTTTGGATATGACATGTCCTAGAAAAGAAACACTAGGCATCCAAAACTCACACTTCTTTAATTTTGCATATAATTTCTCTTTCCTAAGGATTTGTAATATTGTCTCTAAATGCTTCTCGTGTTCTTTAATACTCTTAGAATAAATGAGAATGACATCGATAAAAACAACAACACATTGATCCAAATATTTCCTAAAGACTCTATTCATCATATCCATAAAAGCAGCTGGTGCATTAGTTAGTCCAAATGGCATTACAAGAAATTCATAGTGACCATATCTAGTATGAAAAGCTGATTTTGAAATAGCATCGTCCTTAATCTTCAATTGATGATAGCCTGACCTAAGCTCAATTTTAGAGAATACTTATGCACCTTCTAATTGATCAAATAAGTCATCTATACGAGGTAAGGGGTATTTATTCTTAGTGGTTACCTTATTCACATCACGATAATCATAACATAGTCTCATTGTCCCATCCTTATTTTTCACAAATAACACTGGAGCACCCCAGGGCGATATACTTGGTCTGATAAAACCCTTATTTAAAAGGTCTTCTAATTTCACTTTTAACTCTCTTAATTCTAAAGGTGCCATACGATATGGTGGTTTTGAGATTGGTATAGTTCCAGGAATAAGGTCAATCGTAAATTCTATTTCTCTATTAGGAGGTAGGCCTGGTAAATCATCTAGAAAAACATCCGTAAATTTCTTAGTGATAGGAATATCTTCTAAGCTAGGCCCTATCGTTTGCAAACTGGTAACAGTTGCAAGAAATCCTTGACATCCCTTCTTAAGAAAACTATAGGCTTGCATTGCAGAAATAATACACATCGGAGATATGATGCCAGTTCCTTCAAAACTAAATTTTTTGTTGGTGAGGAATTTTGAAAGTAACACTCTTCTCAAAATAGTTTACCTTAGCATGATGTGATGCTAACCAATCCATCCCCAAAATGACTTTAAAATATTTAATGTATAAAACTATCAAATCAACAAATAGTTTATGACTATCAATATCTATGGGGCAAGCCTTGTATACTAATTTACCCATCAATAACTCACCCGAAGGAGTAGAAACGTGTATGTAATGATTCAAGGGTTCAAGCAATTTATGAAAGTGATTTAATACATGTATAGATATGAACGAATGGGTAGAACCAGGATCTATCAAAGCTTTAAAAGGATGTGCATATATAGAAAGTGTACCTGACACTACCGCATTAGAAGCTTGGGTATCAGAAAGTGCAAAAACTCTACCATGTCTATCTTGATCCTTCTTTGCACTTGAAGGCTTTATCGGAACCCTTGCTGGGTTTGGGCAGTCTTTTATCTGATGTCCTTTCTGTCCACATCTAAAAGAAGCTCCTGAATCCTTATAACAAGGTCGTCCTCCATGCATCTTTCCACATTGCTGACATGTCTGGTTATTATACTGTTTGTTATCACTAGATCCCCCAATGTTGGATGTGTTCCTAAAAAAAATTCTATTATTAGGGTTCTTTCATTTTTGTTCCCCAAACTTCCTCTTACCATCTCTAATTCGAATGTACTCCTCACCATCCCTCTCAGCTATTGTAGCCCTAGTCGCGACGTCAATATATGATGTCAACTTTAGGATGGAAATTCGACTACGAATATTCAACCTTAACCCACGTTCAAACTTCTTTGCTCTTAAAACATCAGTTACTACAACATGACGTGCAAAACATGATAACTCAGTAAACTTTACCTCGTATTGACTAACCTTCATATTCCCTTGCACTAGACTCATGAAGTCAGCTGCCATTTCGTCTTTCACCGTTTCAGGAAAATATTTCTCAATAAATATTACTAAGAAATCATTCCAACCTATGTAAGTATGCCTTTCCTCGTGTATTCTCTTAGTCATTCTCCACCAATGTCCAGCCTCCCATTCTAACATAAATGATGTAAATGACAACCTTTGTTCATCGGTACACTTAAGAACATCGAGTATCTTTTCCATCAGCATCACCCAACTTTCTGCTTCGGTGGGATTAGGAGTACCTTTAAAAGATGGAGGATTCAACTTCTTGAACTGTTCAATAGTACATATACTTAGTTCAAGATTATTTCGTACTCCATTGTTCACCTGCTGCTCCACAATCTTTGCTAGACTTTCAATTGCCTTGTATGCACCTTCCAGTCCTTCTATACTCAAATCACTAGTTCCCATTGATGATCTTCTCTTGGTTATTTTCTATAGTCATGGCCAAACGTAAGATCTACTATACTATATCAATATTGAAAACTAAAAGACCAATTATAAATAATATAACACATAGGGAGGGTTATCACATAAAACTATCTCCTAAGGATGGAAACATAAAATCTATAACGTTCGAAACATATGTTCAGTAGTCTACGGGTCATAACCTATGCTCTGATACCACATCTGTCACGACCCCGACCCAAAAATCGTAGGGAACGAGTGTCTTGACATACCACCAAGGCTTCCAATATTCTAGCATTAAAAATTTTCTTTTAAAATATATGTAGCGGAAGTATAATCACACGGTTATGAATCGTAAAATACTGAAGGTGAAGGAATTACATCATCAGAGCTTTCTAAAGGAAACTTCATTTATATTAAAATATCCAAGAGTTACAACTTGATAGAAATTTTAAAGACCTTTAATTAAAGAGTTAAACATCCTTTATCTAATAAAACAAAATTCTACTTAATGTAACAAAAAGAGCTCTAAAAGCTAAATCTTCAACATAGTCCCCTTATGTTCCATCCACTTGCCTAATTATTTCTTGAAAAATGGTTAATTATAAAACATCAGCTAAAAGCCGAATGAGATTCAATCTCCAAATATTCTAAGGTTTTTAGAAAATAGATACCTATTCAATTTAAAACATAAGGTATATACATAGAGATAGGAATTTCAAGTAATATATATAAAGTAAATGATAATATATATATTCAGAATAAGTAGTTTAGAATAGAGCAGATAAAACAATTGAGCATATGTCAATTATTCAGTTTTAGTGGCCACGTACGCTCTAATACCCAGACATATAGTGTTTCCAAATGTTTCCACCCAGTAACATCACAGACAGATAATCATGATTTCTGGAACAATGCCTTGTTTAGGGCACACCAGCGATAAACCATCTGTGAAGGTACCACCCAAATATTTCCACCCGGTAGTCAAGTTCAATATAGTAAGAGAGTTTCCATAGGCCGAATCAATAATTTCATAATTCAAATAAGATGTTTATATGGAGAGATATAAACATGTAACAAACGACGAAATCATCGGTATCAGATGTATTTTGAGAATAAAAGCATTTCACAAAATATACATAGTTTGCATAATATAATATAATCAAAATGCACAAGAAATTGCATAGAGTACTCATCTAAAATATAGGTCCAAATTATAGATAATGAGTCTTCGATCGCACGTTAATCTAACAAATACGATAAAGGTTTAAGTATACGTTCTCAACAAGATCCAGTCTACATATTGTATTTTAATAATAACTTGTTTGAAAGTATTTCTAATACCAATTTTCTTAACTTTTAAAACTCATTGATCGTAATTAAAGGATTCAATTCATAGTTCTTCCTAATCAGTCGGTTCCCAGTAGAGATGGAGGGTCACAGGGGCACCGCTTAAATACCATCTCCTCTAGATAGAACATTTCCGGATTCATTCCCAGTAGAGATGGAGGGTCACAAGGGGCACCACTTAAATAGCATCTCGTCTAAACAGAATTTCACCGGGCCTGACTTTGGAATTACTTAAATGGGATTCCATAATAATGAGTAATTACTTTTAAAAAATCATTTTTAAAATCGTATCTACAATTTCAAACAAGTTTAGATGAAAATAAAATCAACTTGGATTTCTTCTAAACTTTAAGTTTTGATTAGTGAAGTCCTTAGTGTATTTTACCAGCATAACTACTAAGTAAAGCTATAAAACACAAAATTAAAACTATAAAAATACATTATAACATTTAAATAAAACCATACCTATGAAATGAATTCTTTCTTCGAAATTATAGAACTCCTTCTTAAGATATTTCCCAAGCTTTCTAGCACTCTTTCTTACTACAATTCTCAAGGAATTGGTGTGAGTTTCAAATGAACCCTAAGGCCCTATTTATAGGTTTCCAAATGTATTACGGTGTTGACACGTGTCAAATGACTAAGCTTTTTGGAGTGTTGATTCAACGCCGAGGTGTCGCATGCTGGAGTGGTCTTGCAGTGTTAATATCACCAAATGATGACAAGTGTTTTAGCTTTCTCTCTAAAGACGACATGTGTAAGGTGGAGGTGACCAGCACGTGGTGGAAAGGTGATAGGGGTATAAGGGTCATTTCACACATGAAGGGTATTTCGGTAATTTCACACTATATATTTTGAATATTTCTTATAGGTCCTTGAAAATATTTTATTTACAAAATGGCCCATTTTATATTTTTATTTTAGTCCTTAAATTTTCATAAAATTATATTTTCTACCCCAAAACTTATTATTTACCTTAAGATATGTCATAAGACTTCGATTTGATCCAATTTATAGTTGATTCTTCATAATTAAAAATGGGGTTTGTTATATTGATAGCCAATAATACCAGATATCTAATAATACAACATCTATAAGATAATAAGTAACACATGAGTGTAAAAACAAACTATATACATATGAGCATATAAAAGTGGGGTCATTATAACACGGGTATGAATGTGTATTGTTAATGGGACTCGAAATAGTCTTTATAGAAGATAAGGATGTAATTTAATAGAGAAAATGCTTTTAAAACGTTTTTATAGTGTTTGAAAAGGTTTACACTATGTTTTATTCTCATAAGGATGAAATAGAGTTAAAATATTACACTACGAGACAACCCATCGTTCGAGCGACATAGGCTTGTCTCGCGAACGACGTGGTTATGTCGTTCAAGCGAGATATGTTTTTAGCCGACTTAAAATATTATTTAAATGAGGATGGCATCAGAATTTCGTAAGTATCTCCTTTCTGGACAACAATTTTTAACTAGAAACGAGTTTTGCACATATGTTTCTTAGGTTTTAAATCTTAAACACATCTTTAGTGTTTTGCAAGGATCCGAGTTATCATTACTATATGTTTATGTGATCTTGCTTACACCTTGATTCGTTCAACCATCTTGAACAAATTACTTAGTTGGATTTTGTGGTGAAGAAGTGAAGAAGGTTAATTTCGTGTTCAACATCGTAGACGATATCAAAGCCATATCGGTGGACACCGAGGCATTTGTGGAGGTGACTGTTGTGGACCGATATCGTGGAAGAAGGTTACTTTCTATGTTGGCACTATGATAAGAGTGGCTGAAGATCATAATAGCATCAAGACCCGTGGGGATCGAGTCGTTGAGTAAGACTCTTATCTATTCATTATAAATATACATTCATAGTGATTGTCTGGCTTGAGGTCGTTAGAGGTTTTTTCTCGTACATCCGACGTTGTGAGTCCTCTTTACTATTATTTTACTTGCTTTAATCACTAGATGCATGTTTAGGATTAATCAAGATAAAATTTAGTTAAGTTAAATTGGTTCACAACTTGGTGTGGTTTAATAAAATTAAAAAAGAGTTTTTCAAAAAGAGAAATTGTCTTATCATCCTTAAAACACAATTTGAATTAAAATTGGGACTTTAGGGGAGAAAGAATTCTGGGGGAGAATTTTTATTTGATTTCATAATGATTGGCTTGAGCATAATTGATACTTATTTTTTGTTATCATTATATTTCAAACTGTTACATGTCATGGGTATCTATTTTTTGTCTCATGTGTGTAGGTTCCAAAATTGAGGATCATTTTTGCACACCCTGATGATGACAAAGAAAGTTTAAAGAGTTGAAGATTTGAAGATGTTGTAGTTTGTTTGAAGACACGTCATTTAGTATTTCCAGTTTTGGGATTTAATGGAGATATTAAATTGCATGTCATTTGGTTTATATTTGGGTAGCATAGTTTGGATTTTTTTATATATGTACCGGCATAGACATAGGGGGAGATTTGTAAGGACATGATTTTATAAAATGTCCGGGTTAGAATCTAGGAATTTTCTATTTATCCTAGATCATAGCTATTATGTCTGATACAGCTTCATTCGGCACATCAACACGATTATCCAAGATGGCCTTGATCCGAATCCACGCATCCATCATCTTCATACGTTTATCATGGTACATGCAACGTGCTCTTCAACCATTCCCACTACTCCACTCTCATTCACGGTAAAATAATTTATTTGGAGTGTTTATTATTTACATAAATATTTGGGATTTTTTAAAAATATCTTTGAAGGAGTTGAAAAGGTTTTTTTCAAAAAGATGGATTTTTTCTAAGTGTAGAGGCAAGAATTTTTTTGACGCCGATGTCGTTAGAACGACAAGCTACTGTCGTTCAAGCGGCATAGACTTGTCGCGTGAATCTCGTTTGAGCGACGACCCCATCTCGTTCGAGCGACGCACCACCTCAATTTCTTTATAAATACCAGTGCCCATTCCATACGATTTTCAAGTCTTTGGCACTCACATTTCGGGCAAATTGTTGTTCATAAACAAACTTCATTTTTGAAGGTTTTCATGCCTTTTTGATTCACTAATCATTCCCAAACATTTGTCTGAATCTTTATAAACCCTAGATATATTGTTCTACTCATCTGGAGTACACCTGTGGAGAAGAAGACTATTCTCCATTGCTGACTTGGAGCTCTTGCGGGATCTCTTGCTGACAACGATGATAAAATCGAACCGACGCCTGCGAGTATTCATGTGTCAAGCTGTATTTCTCTGTAATTGTAAGTTATTACGAATTATAGTGAAATAAAAAGATTTTTCCCCTTTGGGGGATTTTCTTCATATTGTTATTGACTTGGCATGCTTGGTTTGAATTAATTAGTCTATCACAATTCACTTGCAAGAGTTGATTTTTTAGGATTAAAAATTAAAATTTAATTAAATAAGTTTATACATTGAACGAAAGTGCACTCTCAAATTGGTATCAGAGCCAATTACACAATTGTACCTAGTAATTTTTTCTCAAAATTATTCTGAATATCAATTTCTTAAAAAAATGATTTTTCCAAAAGCTTAAGTTCAATGGAAAACTTGTATAATCGGATGCTAGTTTTTTACGGGACTAATTATGCTTATTGGAAAGCCCGCATGAAATCCACGTTAAAGGACATTGGTGAACGTGTCTAGTTAATATGTGAAAGAGGGTGGAATCCTCCCTATGTCACCGTAGAAAATGTGACAAATCTGAAACCCGTGTCTAACTAGACTGGGATGAATTTAAATGGAGAACCTATAATTGTCGTGGGCTAAGTGCAATTTCTGGAGCCGTCTCACCCCACTAGTTCCAACGCATCATGATGTGTACCACATCAAAGGAAGCATGGGATGTTCTTAAACTTACCCATGAAGGCCCAAATGCAGTCAAAGAATCTAAATTGCCAAATTTAACTACTCAATTTGAAACAATAACCATTCTTGAATTGAAAGTTTTGATGAGTTTTATGCCCGTCTATCTGATATTGTCAATACTAGTTTCAATCTTGGTGAACATATTCCTGATGCACGAGTAGTTTAAAAGATTTTGAGATCATTGCCTAAGCATTTTATCCCCAAAGTCACAGTGTTAAATTCTTTAGGAAATTTAAACAATCTTAAATTAGAAGAACTAGTAGGAGACCTCTAGACGTATGAAATTGATATGATTCGTAAAGCAGTTAAATCTAAAGATAAAGGGATAGCACTTAAAGCTCGGGATAGAAAAAATGAGGAGTCAGCTATAAAGACGGTAGAGTCGTCTAAACAGAGAGAGGAAGAAACGTCCGATTCTGAGTTTGATTTTGATTTAGTCGATTTAGCACTCTTTGCAAAAAAAAAAATTCAAGAAATTTCTCAAATTAAAAAATAATGACAATTTCATAGATAAAAAGGACACATCTAAAAGAGACGAAGAGAGATGTTATAAGTGTGATGTTAGAGGTCATAAGGATTTTGAGTGTCCAACTAGGTTGAAACGTTAAAGCAAAGTTAAAACTTCTTTAAATAACTCCTGTAGTGACGACACTGAGGTTGAGTCGCTGGATTCTGGAGATGAAGCACCACATGAATACAGTTTCATCGCATTTATGGCTAGGCATGTGAGAACTTCTAGTTCACCTCATGATAATGAGGAAGCTATATCACAAGGAACCCTCGACAGTGAAAATGACGTGCGTAAGAGGATGATGATGCAAGTGAGAGCAAGAGTGATTTAAGAGGCACTCACACCGATTTATATGTTGATACGTTTAAAACTAAAAATCGTAACAAAGGTTTAGCTCTTAAGATCATCGCACTAGAAAAAAATTTAGGAGAGACGAGAGAGAGAGAAAGAGAGAGAGTCCTCCATTGTCACTGCTTTGAGAGAGAGAGAGAGAGAGAGAGAGAGAGAGAGAAAACTTATGTTGAAAGAGAGAGAGTTTGTGTAGAGAGAGGGTTTGTTTGGAAAGAGCTAAATATTGTTTGGAGAGCGAGAGAGAGAGAGTAGTTGTGATATTATGAAAGTGGACTTGACCAAGAAAGTGGCTAGTCTTACGAGTGACCTCCTTTCATTCATGGAGGATAAGAAGAAACTTGAAGCCCTTGTAGCCCAACTCACTCATGACCTTGAGAGAGCCTGGGAGGTCAAAGTAAAGATTAAGGACAGATCTGGAAAGTTGGGAAAGATGCCCCTCGCCCCCGCCTTAGGGTTTGGTGAAAGGCTGGTAATAGGCTTGATGATGCTACCACGTTTCATATTACACCAGAACCGATTCTTGGGTTTAAAGTGAATCCATATGGCCACCAACCAAAATCCCAAAGAAGTGTTCGACCAATAAGACCAAATCAAGGTCGGCCTAAGACCGTATACTTCTATACTTACTGCAAGAGAAAATACCACATGAGGGAATTTTTCTATAGTTTGGGTAAGACTCAATGTACTTATGCTCCGCCACGCCACACTAGTGATATTTCTAGTCTTAAAGAGCATGTTAAGTTTCTAGTCGCCACATCTCACAGTTTGATGGAGGAATTCCGATGGATGTCTTTACCGTTAGTGGATACTTCCAACATCCCGGCTAGAACCATCAACAACAAGGGTACACAAAAGGTTACCACTTCTTGGGTACCTAAGAATGACTCTTAAGCCCTTGTTGTTCATGTTTATCTTAAAGCACACAATACCTCACAGTGGTATTTTGATAGTGGGTTCTCCAAGTACATGACATGTGATGTCTCATTTTTTACCACCCTAGAGGATCCCAAGGAAGGTAAAGTCACTTTTGGAGATGGGCAAAAATCTAGCATGGCAAGACGAGGTACAATAGAGATACTCGGGTTTCCTAAGCTAGATAACATTTTTTACATCAAAGGTTTAAAGAAAATCTTCTCAACATTAGCCATCTATGCGACGCTAACTTTGCAGTAAAGTTTGACCAGAAAATGTGTGATGTTTATGATTAATTCAATAAAATTTTATTGCAAGGGATGATGACAGAAGATAATTGTTATGGGATTGTGCCCAAGTCCTCATTTATCTGCAAGAGAACCACGATCACTCCTATGTATCTGTGGCATCAACGTCTAGGTCATGCTAATTTTAGAGATTTAGAATGCTTAGCTAAAAAGGACCTAGTACGTGCCTTTTCATCACTTTGGAAGCTAACTTCCCCGATTTGTGGAACCTATCAGTCAGGAAAATAAGTCAGTAGTCCCCATAGGAAGTTAAATTCCATTACCACTTCACGCGTGCTTGAGTTGATTCACATGGATCTTATGGGTCCTACTCGCACTGAGAGTCTAAGTGGTAAGAGGTATATCCTCGTGATGGTTGACGATTTCTCTCGTTATTCCATAGTAGGTTTCCTGAGAGAGAAATCTGATATTATTGAGTTTATTATGACCAAGTGTCATGTCCTGCAAAATCAACATGATGTCACTACCAATAGAATGTATAGTGACATAGACACTAAATTTAAGGAAACAAAGGTGGATCTTTACTTTGATAGCTTTGGGATCAAAAATGATTTTTTGGCCGTGAAGAATCCTAAGAAAAATGGGATTATTGAGGGGAAGAATCGAACGATTCAGAAGATGGCTAGATCTATGCTTCTAGGTCATAGAGTTGCTAGGATATTTTGATCAGAGGTGGTGTCTACCGCGTTCCATATGGTGAATAAGGTTTACCTTCTTTCACACACACTTCCGACACCTTACGAATCGTGGACTGGAAAGCTGCCCAACCTTTCATATTTTCGTGTCTTTGGGAGCAAATTCTACATCCTATGGGATAGAGATCAATTAGGAAAGTTTTAATCTCGAAGCGACGAGGGAATATTGTTAGGGTATTCATCGAAGAGTAAACCATATCGAGTTGGTAACTTGAGTAGCTCTAATATTATGGAGTCAATAAATGTCACCGTCCAAGATGATGAACTGTCGACATTTGGTTACCCTAGTCTTTTGTGTGAGGATGATGCATTTCCTAATGATGATCCCATTATCCCTCACATACCCAGGCTGGACCCTACTCCTGTTTTAGGGTACGTACCTTCTTGGGTTTGTAAGATTCATGATCCTTCCACCATTCTAGGAGATCCCACCTTAGGGGTTAAGACTCGCGCTCAGGTAGAGAATGTTGTTAGCTATTTGTGCTACACGTCCAAATTCGAGCCCAAGAATCACAAAGAATCTCTCCAAGATGAACAGTGGATATATTCGATGCACAAAGAGTTGCTTCAATTTAGAAAGAATGATATATGGGAACTTGTAACCTGACCTAGTGAGATGAATGTGATTGGTACCAAGTGGATATTCAAGAATAATATGGATGAGAATGGTACCATTATCCAAAACAAGGCTAGGTTAGTCGCTCATGGCTACACATAGATTGAGGGTGTAGACTTTGAGGAGATTTTTGCTCCTATTACGAGGCTTGAGTCCGTCCTCTTACTAATCTCCACCGCATGTCATCTGCATTTTAAGTTATATCATATGGATGTCAAGAATACCTTTTCGAATGGCATTCTACAGGTGGAGATTTATATGGAACAACCAGAAAGGTTTGAATAAATCCCTGTATGGTTTGAAACAAGCACCCCATGCTTAATATGAGAGGCTTATTTTCTATCTCTTATCTCGTGGCTTCAAGAGAGGGGGAGTAGATATGACGTTGTTTGTTAGGAGATAAGTAGGTACTAATTTTGTTGCCCAGGTCTATATGGAGTACATAGTCTTTAGATACACGTGCTCCCATCATGCTCACGACTTTGAGGAAGAGATGAAGAGTGAGTTTGATATGAGCATGGTTGGTGAGCTTACATTCTTCCTTGGTCTCCACGTTCGTCAGTTAGAGGATGAGATATTCATATCCTAATCCAAGTATGCGAGAGACCTTGTGAAGAAATTTGGTTTAGGACCTGCTAAGCATGCACGTACAACGATGAGTACCCTAATTAATCTTAGTAAGCACACTCCAGGAAAGGGCGTAGAGAAAACCTTGTATCAGAGTATTATAGGTAGTATTTTCTACTTGATTGATAGTTATCCAGACATTGCCTTTAGTGTGGGAGTCTGTGTGCATTATGAGGCATCCTCGAAAGAGTCTCACTTGCTTTCTCTTAAATGTATCATCAAATACGTGAGTGGGACTCTCTCTTACGGCATTTGGTATTCCTTTGATACCAATGACCAATTATCCACCAATTTAGATATCGATTAGGCTAGGATGCAGATGGATATAGGAGCACTTCTGATGGGTGTTTCTATTTTGGTTCTGCTCTTGTTTCTTGGTTGAGCAAAAAGCAAAACTCCATCTCTTTGTCTATTACGGAGGCTGAGTACATAGTCGTCAGGAGTTGTTGCACACAACTCTTTTGGATGAAGCAGATGCTGGAGGATTATGGGATTTCACAGGACACCATGACTATCTCCTGTGATAACATGACTGCAATACACATATCCCGTAATCAAGCCTAGCATTCACGCACAATACACATTAGGATGTACGAGCACTTTATCCGCGAGTTAGTAGAAGAGAAGGTCATATCCTTGAGTTTTGTGTCCACTGACCTTCAGTTAGCTGATATTCTCATGAAGCCTTTAGATGCCCTTAGATTTGAGAGTCTTAGGAAGCCTTTAGGAATTTGCACAGTTGACTGAGGGGTGGTTACTAGACTGTATCATTTATGGGTATTTTTTTTTTCGTATTCATAGTTTTAAAAATAAAAAAATAATTTTGGTTATTTTAGAAAAAGAGAAAAATTCAAAAATATTTGTGTTTTTACGAAAAATTAAAAAAGGCAAAAAGATTTTATTTTTTATAAAAATTTTGAAAAACACAAAAAGATTTTTGTAATTTTGTTTTGCACCATACATTTTTTTTATAAATTAAAATTTTATTAGATAAGAAGAGAAGAGCGCTCTCTAGGTGGCATGTACAAGATCAAACATAAGTAACGTTAAAGTTTGAAATAAAAGAAAGAAAAATTCTAGCTTTGGATCCATGATATGGCTTTACATCAAATGCTAAGAAAATATCATCTTTGATTTTTCGGATTATCTTCAAGGAGATAATAGGAGAATCTTCGAAATGATTTGACTTTCTTGCTTTGCAGATGTGCCAACAAATGAAGGATGGGATGATTTTGCTAAGTAAGCTCTGAATTGAATTTCCTCGAGCATGTAACCACCAAAGCATTAGATTGCCTTTAAAAGTCGATGGTCGAAAAGAGAGGCCCATCATAGATTGAAAGTGATTCCAAATATTTTAAGCTAAGTCGCCAACAAAGAATAGATGTTCCCGAGTTTCTTCTTGTATTTGATGCCTTGAGAGAAGATGGCAAAATTATGGAGGACTCAATGAGTCTAACAGCCATGAGTGGCATAAGGCTTGGGCTTCAGATTCTGACGAAGGCGGTTCAAAGTGTATTATTAATGCAGATACAAGGCATCGGGCCTTCTCTGATCATTTAGATCATTTATATGGCCCTGAATCTATAAAATCTGGCAAGAAGAAGACCTGAAAAATTATTATTAAGACCTCCACCATCCTGACTAGATCAACAAAAAGGTCCTCAAAATCTCCTTCCTCTTCTGTTTCTAATGTTTAAGTCCTTATTTGGAATATTAAAGGGATTGGTAATGATGCCACTATTTCTTGGATTAAAAAAATCATTAGAACTCACAAAATTGGTGTGATAGCCATTTCTGAAACTAAAATTACTGATTGTAAGATGGATTCTCTCGGGTTAGATTAAACTTCAACAAGGGCTTTGTTAATTGCAATAACAAAATCTGGGTGCTTTGGCAACATGATTGGTCTATTAACATTCTCCATTCCTCTAACAAATGTGTTACTTTTCAAGTTGTCAATGATTCATTATATCATCCTATCAATTTCACCTGTGTTTATGCTAAATGTAAACGAGAGAACAAATTTTCCCTATGGGAGGACATCCTTAATATCTCTTCTACTATTTAAGACAAATTCTTGCGTGACTGGGACGAGTTAGAGAAGCAGTGGCCTCATCTAGCATAAAGGCTGATCAACCAGTTTAACAATGGAGAATAGAGCACTTTTCTCAAAAAAGTGAATAGGTAAATTTTGAAGAGAAATCAAGATAGGGTGGATGGAACAATCTCTTAGAGGAGAGAATTATGGTGTCCACTTGAAGACTTTCATACGAGATTTATAAATGTACCAGTTACCTCTGATCCAGGTACGTAGAAAATCATATTCACATTCCAGTTCAATAAGGACGTGCCTTTGGGATAGCAGACCTATTTTGAATGATTTTTTTAAAGATAGATTATGAAACATTTTGCGAATGGAGTCCATGGAAGTCCGTGATTGTTCAAAGACACCAATGAGGGTGTATTTGAAAGGTTGAGCAAGTTCAGAAATATCAGTTGCAGAAAAGAAACATCCGGGTTCACCTTTAAAGGTTGTATGTTTTCCTCTTAGTGTATTATATGTAGAGGAAGTGGAGAGAATAGCAGCGGTAGATTTTTTGAGATTGATATCCGGTGGTTTGGGATTGAGGGGAGGTTGATTTAGGTCAGTCATGATGTTGGAGAGGTTGAAGAGACATTTAGGATGGAAAAAATCACAACATCATTTCCATATACCATGTGACTTTTTAATAGTGATTTGACACGCTACATCATTTCATCCTTGTGCTTTATAGTGTATTGGAGTCATTGAGATGCAATTAGTGATGTCTTCTACATGTTTGGCTCATTTTATCCTTTAATGCACACATGCACGAGTTTATTTGAGCACTTGGCTTGTCTGTCACATATTGGTTTAGGTGTTTTCATCTCAATTCTGCCTATAAAATGAACCAAATGCGATAAAATGAGAATAATAAAAGTAGTGCATGTAAGAACCATTGCCCATGAGGAATTTGTTAAAAAACATTTGAGTGACCACGGGAAAGGGCTGCAAAAGAATAATAATCTCTTCGTGAAAGCCACCGTTGACAAGGGCCTAAAAGAAGTGTGGCATTGATAAAAGTAGCCAAGGCCAAAATAGTTTAGTTTGATCTTTCACTCAAAAGAAAAGAAAAAGCATTATTATATATGTAGGAGTTTGGATGGAAAATATATCAACGGGTTTGCACGTCCTTAAAAATCTCGAAAAAGCGTTAAATAGTTTTGGTTGTTATAGTTGCGGAAATCATTTTAGACTTTGATTTGGCGATTAGACTAACTCAATTTCATATAAATTCACATTTTTATACCTAAGGACGAGGTTGTGTTCATTCGTTAGGAGTATCCAAAATTCCTCGTGTACATATGTTATGGTTGTACGCATTGATTTTCCTATCAAATTTTCCCAGACCCCTAAACTTACGCTTACATTAACTTGGTTATCCTAGTGTTGTTTTCATGTTGTGACTCTTTGTTGTATATTGTGTAAGAAAAATTATGAAAAATTAAAAAAGAGAAGTTTGGTACCTTATGACATTATCCGTGTTTATTGCTATGTTTTTTCTCATTGTCTATTTGGGGACATCATAAAAAGGGGAAGAACGAATTATGGTGGAGTAAATGCATGCTTGTTACCTTATGCTATTGATATTGTATTCATACTTATCTTTTTTTTTTCAACTGTCGTGCGTCACAGGTATTTCTTTCTTGTCTCATGTGTAGGTATAAATGAAGGATTATTTTTGCACACCATGACGATGACAAAGAAACATTGGAGAATTGAATCTTTGAAGATGCTTAAGTTTTTTGAAGACATGTAATGTGATATTTCCATTTATGGGTGTTTAGGGATATTAGATTATATGCCATAGGATTTAGTTTTGGGTTTCATAATTTGTATAATTTTATGTATGTATCGGCATGGACATAGAGGTAGATTTGTAAGGACGTGATTTTATAAATGTCCGTAGAATCTAGGAATTTTTGTGTTATTGTAGATCATAGTTATTATGTCATATACCACTACATTCTGCATGTTCCAACACGATCATCCATGGCGGCCTCTATCCGAATCCTAAGCATCAACCACCCATCATCTTCAAACGTGCGTCATGCATTAATATCGTGCAATGTGCGTCGTGCATCTTCCTCCGGTTCCCACTAACTCCACTACGCTAAAGGTAAAATGTTTAATTTGAGCTTTTAATATTCCCCTACTTATTTGGGACATTTTAGAAAATGTTTTTTTATTAAAATGAGTCGGATTTTCTAAGTTAAAATAATATTTGAAGACCTATAGGCGGACTTTTATAAGTTATTATTTTTCTCTGAGGTCGTTCAGGAGGAGTGGTTGAAGATTCAGAGACGCGTCAAGACCCGTGGGGATCGAGTCGTTGAGTAAGTCTGTCTTTGTACTTTGTAAAACCATATCATAGAGATTGTTTTCCTTGGGTCGTCTGAGGTTTTTTCCCGTTTTGGGTTTCCTCATACATCCAGCGTTTTGAGTATCATTTACTTTGTTTTATTTGATTTAATCACTAGATGCATGTTTAGGATTAATCAAGATAAAATTTGCTTAAGTTAAAATTGGTTCACTACTTGGTGTGGTTTAATAAATTGGAAAAAGGGTTTTTCAAAAAGAGAATTGTTTTGTCATCCTTAAAACACATTTCGCATTAGAAATTGGGACACCCCCTTTCAAATTGGTATCAAAGATAAAAGCACTATTTTGTTGTGTTTGATCCTTTGTGTTTTTAAAGATGAATTTTGGCGATATGGAAAATTTCCGTGCTCCTGTTTTTTATGGAACTAATTACACTTATTGGAATATGCGAATGGAAAGTTCATTAAAATCAATTGATGAGCGTGTTTAGTTAGCGGTTAAGAAAGGTTGGTCACCACCTGTCACGAGAGAAGGTGAGGCCACTAGTTTAAAGCCTGTTGAGTCGTGGACTGAAATTGAACATAAACTTTCTCAATATAACTCTAAGGTTTTGCACGTAATTTCCTCACATGTCACACCGGAAGAATATAACATAATTATGACTTATGAAACATCGAAAGAGGTTTGGGATATTTTGGCACTTACCCACGAGGTCACTAGAACGATTAGGGCGTCGAAACTTCAAAATCTCACTACACAGTTTGAGACTATTAGGATGTTAGACAGTGAGATGTTTGATGAGTTTTATGCTAGGTTGTCCAATATAGTCAACTTATCGTTTAACCTAGGAGAGAAAATTCTCGACAATCGTGTCATTAAGAAATACCTTAGGTCATTGCCGAGTAGGTTTGATGCAAAAGTGACTATTTTAAACTCCTTGGGTAAGTTAGAGTCGATGAAACTAGAAGAGATTGTCAATGACTTACAAACCTATGAAATCGTCATGATTACCTCCAAGCAAGTGCCTAAGAAATAAAAGGGTATTATTTTGAAAACCTGGAAGGAGGTGACTAACGTTTTGGATGAAGATTACGACTTCGATTTTGGGGATGTAGACTTGTTAGCAAAGAAATTTAAAAAATTCCAAAAGCAATCGAAAGATGCTAAAAAGTTTGAAAAATTCAAGAACAACAACGTAGATTCCACCTGTAAATATAAGTTTAAGAAGCCTAAGATAGATGAGTCGGATAGGTGTTTTGGGTGTGAGGGGTATGGTCACAAAGTAGCCGAGTGTTACACTAAACTTAAGAAAGATGGCAAGAAACAGATTGCATATAATGTCACCTTAAGTGATAGTGAACCAAAAGAGGGAGAGAGTTCCCACATTGGGCGTAAGTTTGTTGCGTTTATGGCATGTCATGTGAGCGATGGTGATAAATCTTCCCACGGATATTATCATGTGCATGACACTTACGAGGACGTTGTGAGTGAATCCAAAGTAAGTGAGGGTGGAATGAGTGAGAAAGAGGAGGTAAATGTGAAAGAGTGACAAATTGCATTTAACGAATTGTATGCCAAAGCGATGAGGGTGAAAAAGACAAATGCAAAATTGCAATCTAAGTTTAATGAGCATGCCCTAGAAAATAATGATAGTTTGATTGGGGATCTTTGGGCACGAGAGATGAAGTTTAGGGAGAAACTAGAATTTATGGAGAAAGAGAGAGATAGTCTTCGTGATTTGATGGAGACTTTGAAAAAGGAGATTCTAGAGTTTGAGGAGTCTAGGAGGTTGCTTGAATATAGGATTAGTGAGTTGGAAGAAAAGTTGAAAGACTCGAGTAAGGTTAAGTTAAAAAAGTTGGATAGGATGTTAGGCACCGTTCATGTCAAAGTAGATAGGAGTGCTATAGGCTACGATGATAGAGTTGTCCCCATTCCAAAATCCAATACCAACCGTGTGAGAGGACCCACCAGGAACATGAGGAGAGGTCGACATTTTGGTAATCATTCCCGTCGTCTTTACACTTGCACACAGTGCGGTAAGAAAGGTCACCTTAGTCATTTTTCTATGACCTTAGGAACGTTCGTAGGAAGTTAAGGAATAAAGTTGTGTTTGTAGCCAAAACCCCCATGCGTTATTTCACACCAACTTAGGTTAGGAAATCTGATTTAGAGGCTTTAGGACTTAACCTGCATGGTTCTCATTTGGTTGCACATGATTCTTCCCATGATAAATCTAAAGGATGATTGTGTTACCAAGTATCTTTTGTATTATATTTTTTTTTCACTTTTAGTCTAATTTGAAAAATACAAAAATATTTTGTTTTCGATATTTTTTTTTTGAAAATACAAAAAGATTTTGCTTTTATTTGAGTAAAAATTGTTTAAAAAGTCAAAACGATTTTTGTTTTTTTTTGTTCTTGAGTTTACATGTTTGATATGGCATATTGGTGTGATTGGACCCCTTCATTTCATATCCATGTGTCTAGGACATTTTGTCATTATTAGTGATGCTTAAAATGATCTTAACCATTGTATTATGGGGTAGTTTCGAAGTTGATATGCATTTTGATTCAACTTTGTATATATGCCATATTTGCACACATGCACGAGTTTATAAGAATGTTTGACTTCTCTTGCATATTTGAATTTGGTGAGACATGCTTATCTCAATCTTGTCATCCATGCATAAGTAGACTTAAGGAGGAGGTGTGCATATAAGAACCGTTTACTGTGAGGATCCAATTTAAAAAATGATGAGTGTTCACGGGAAAGGACTCCGAGAGTGTAAAATTGACTCATCGTGAAAGTCACTATTTAAAAGAGCCCAAAAGAAAATGGAAATGCCAAAAATTTGGGCCAATAGGATTTTCTCTAAGTTGAGATTGCTAGAAACCACAAAAGAACTTAAAAAAGTAATTATATATGAGGGAGTTTTGTTAGAGAAAAATTTAAACGGGTTTGCACAACAAATATTATGTTGAAACATTGCATCATGACTCTTTTGTTTATAGAATCATCAAAATTTTGGATTTGTGTGCATGTAGTATGTTTGATTCATTAAGCTCACACTTTAATTGTCATATTGCTATGATAAAGTTTGATGATATATTGCTATTGGTTAGAGCTTCTTGATCGTTTTAATGTGTTGGAATTATGATTCATTTGTCGTAGTTCACGCCCATTCAATTCCATCTCCATGTTTGAGCACATTGATTCTATGTTAGCATGTAACTCGCATTGTTTTTTTTTTTTTTTTTGCATTTTCTAGTGGTCCCGTGCGATGTGTTTGTGACTCTTACGGTATAGATTTGTTTCTATTTTACGTTTTCACCCTTCGATGGCATGTTTTTATGCTTAAGTATAATGTTTCATAAATTTACGCCGTACACTAAAACCGGGAGCCCTATGACTACGCGGTCCGTTCCTACAAGTCACATTGGTCCCGTGCGAGTTGTTCGTTACTCTTACCGAACCTTTTTTCGTTGTTTTACGTTTTCACCCTTCGATGGTATGTTTTTTTTGCTTAAGTCTAATGTTTTTACAAATTTACGTCGTACACTCAATCCAGGAGGCCCGTGACTACACAATCGGTTCCTACGAGTCACATTGGTCCCATGCGAGGTGTTGTGACTCTTACAGGACCGTTTTGTGTTTGTTTTACGTTTTCACCCTTTAATGGCATGTTTTTATGCTGAAGCCCAATTATTTGCAAATGTACGTCGTACACTCAAAGTGCGAGCGCTGTGACTACGCGGTCGATTCCTAGGAGTCACATTTGTCCCGTGCGAGGTGTTAGTGACTCTTACTGGACCATTTTGTGGTTGTTTTTTGTCTTCACCCTTCGATGGCATGTTTTTATGCTTAAGAATATTTTTTTACAAACTTATGTCGTACACTCAAACTAGGAGCCCCGTGACTACGGGATCGGTTCCTACGAGTCACATTGGTGCCGTGCGAGTTGTTTGTGACTCTTACAGGACCGTTTTGTTTTTTTTTATGTTTTCACCCTTCGATGGCTTATTTTTATGCTCAAGTCTCATTATTTGCAAATTTACGTCGTACACTCAAAGCGGGAGCACCGTGACTACGCGATCGGTTCCTACGAGTCACATTTGTCCCGTGCGAGGTGTTAGTGACTCCTACCAGACCGTTTTGTGGCTGTCTTACATTTTCACCCTTCGATGGCATGCTTAAGTCTAATTTTTTTACAAATTTAAGTCATACACTTAATTCGGGAGCCCCGTGACTACGCGATCGATTCCTACGAGTCACATTTTTCCCATGCGAGGTGCTCGTGACTCTTACGGGACCGTTTTGTCGTTGTTTTACATTTTCAACCTCGAATGGCATGTTTTTACGCTTAAGTCTAAATTTTTTGCAAATTTAAGTTGTACAATCCAACCGGGAGCCCCGTGACTATGCGGTCAGTTTTTACGAGTCACATAGGTCCTGTGTGAGGTGTTCGTGAATCTTACGGGACCGTTTTGTGGATATTTTTACATTTTCACCCTTCGATTGCATGTTTTTATGCTTAAGTCTAATTTTTTACAAATGTACACCTTACACTCAAATCGGGAACCCCGTGACTATGGAATCGATTCCTACGAGTCACATTAGTTCCGTGCGAGGTGTTCGTGACTCTTACAGGACCGTTTTGTGTTTGATTTTCATTTTCACCCTTCAATGGCATGTTTTTATGCTCAAGTCTAATTATTTGTAAATTTACGTCGTACACTCAAAGCGGGAGCGCAGTGACTACGCGGTCGGTTCCTATGAGTCATATTTGTCCCGTGCGGGGTGTTAGTGACTCCTACCGGACCGTTTTGTGGTTTTCTTACATCTTCACCCTTCGATGGCATGTTTTTATGCTTTAGTCTATTTTTTTTTACAAATTTAAGTTCTACACTCAATCCGGGAGCCCTATGACTACGCGATCGGCTTCTACGAGTCACATTGGTCCCATGCGAGGTGTTCGTGACTCGTACGGGACCGTTTTGTCGCTGTTTTACATTTTCACCCTTCGATTGCATGTTTTTATGCTAAAGTCTAATTTTTTTACAAATTTACGTCGTACAATCAAATCGGGACCTCGCGTGACTACGATGTCGGTTCGCACGAGTCACATTGGTCCCGTGTGAGGTGTTTGTGACTCTTACGGGACCGTTTTGTCGCTGTTTTACGTTTTCACCCTTCCACGTCATGTTTTTATTCTTAAGTCTAATTTTTTATAAATTTACATCGTACACTCAAATTGGGAGCCCTGTGACTACGCGATCGGTTCCTCCGAGTCACACTGGTCCCGTCCGAGGTGTTTGTGAAGCTTAAGGGACCGTTTTGTGGTTGTTTTACATTTTCACCCATTTGCGGCACATTTTTATGCGTAAATCTAATTTTTTGCAAATTTACGTCGTACGCACCGAGAGTCCCGTGATTATGCAGTCGGTTCCTGCGACATACTTTATTCCCGTACGGCAGTGTTTTTGGTTGTTTTACGTTTTCACACTTAAAAGTCATGTTTTAATGCTTAAGTCTATTTTTTTGCAAATTTACGTTGTATACTCAAACTGGGATCCCCGTGACTACGCGACTGGTTCCTACGAGTCACATTGGTCTCGTGCGAGGTGTTCATAACTCTTACATGACTGTTTTGTGGCTGTTTTGCGTTTTCACCCTTTGATGGCATGTTTTTATCCTTAAGTCTAATTTTTTGCAAATTTACGTCGCACACTCAAACCGGGGGCCCTGTTAGTACGCGGTCGGTTCATACGAGTCACATTGGTCCCGTGCGAGGTGTGGGTGAGTCTTACGGGACAATTTTGTGTTTATTTTACATTTTCACCCTTGGATTGCATGTTTTTACGCTAAAGTCTAAATGTTTTGCAAATTTAGATCGTACATTGAAATCGGGAGCCCCGTGACTACGCGGTAAGTTCCTAGAAGCCTCATTGGTCCCATGCGAGGAGTTTGTGATTCTTACCGGACCGTTTTGTGGTTGTTTTACGTTTTCACCCTTCGATGGCATGTTTTTATGTTTAAGTCTAATTTTTTTGCTTATTTACGTCGTACACTGAAACAGGGATCCCCGTGACTATGCGATTGATTCCTACGAGTCACAATGGTCCCGTGCGAGATGTTCGTGATTCTTACGTGACTGTTTTTTGTTTTTTTTTTCTTTGCACACTTCGATGGCATATTTTTATGTTGAAGTCTAATTTTTCAGAAATTTACGTCGTACACTCAAATCGGGAACCCCGTGACTACCCGTTTCGTTCTTGCAAGTCACATTGGTCCCGTGCGAGTTGTTCGTGACTCTTACCGGACTGTTTTGTCGTTGTTTTACGTTTCACCCTTCGATGGCATGTTTTTATACTAAAGTGTAATTTTTTGCAAATTTACATCGTACACTCAAACCGGGAGCCCTGTGACTACGCGATTGGTTCCTACGAGTCACATTGGTCCCGTTCGAGGTGTTCGTGACTCTTACGGGACCGTTTTGTGGCTGTTTGACGTTTTCACCCTTCAATAACTTATTTTTATCCTTAAGTCTAATTTTTTTCAAATATACGTCGTACACTCAAATCGGGAGCCCCGTGACTACGCGATCGGTTCATACGAGTCACATTGGTCCCGTGCGAGGTGTGGGTGAATCTTGCGGGACCGTTTTGTGTTTTTTTATGTTCTCACCCTTCGATTGCATGTTTTTATGCTAAAGTCTAAATGTTTTGCAAATTTTTATCGTACATTCAAATCGAGAGCCCCGTGACTATGCGATTAGTTCCTACGAGTAACATTGGTCCCGTGCGAGGAGTTCGTGATTCTTACTGGTCCGTTTTGTGGTTGTTTTAAGTTTTCACCTATCGCTTGGATGCTTTTATGCTTAATTCGAATTTTTTGCAAACTTACATAGTACACTCAAGCCGGGAGTCCCGTGGCAACGGGATCGGTTCCTACGAGTCACATTCGTCCCGTGCGACGTGTTCGTGACTCTTATACGACCGTTTTTTGTTTGTTTTGCGTTTTTACCCTTCGATGAGATATTTTTATGCCCAAGTCTAATTATTTGCAAAATTTACGTCGTACACTCAAAGCGGGAGCGCCGTGACTGCGCAATCGCCTTCTACGAGTCACATTTATCCCATGCGAGGTGTTAGTGACTCCTATCGAACCGTTTTGTGGATTTTTTACATTTTCACCCTTCCATGGCATGTTTTTATGCTTAAGTCTAATTTTTCACAAATTTATGTCGTACACTCAAACCGAGAGCCCTGGGACTACGCGATCGGTTCTTACAGGTCACATTGGTCCCGTGCGAGTTGTTCATGACTTTTACGGGATAATTTTGTTGTTGTTTTACGTTTTCACACTTCGATGGCATGTTTTTATGCTTTAGTCTAGTTCTTAACAAATTTACGTCGTACACTCAAACTGGGAGCCCCGCGACTACGCGGTCCATTCCTACGGGTCACATTGGCCCCGTGCGAGTTGTTCGTTACTCTTACCGGACCTTTTTTCGTTGTTTTACGTTTTCACCCTTCGATGACATATTTTTATTCTTAAGTCTAATTTTTTTATAAATTTACGTCGTACACTCAATCCAGGAGCCCCGTTACTACGCGATCGGTTCCTACGAGTCACATTGGTCCCATGCGAGGTGTTCATGACTCTTACGGGACTGTTTTGTCGCTGTTTTACATTTTCACCCTTCGATGGCATGTTTTTATACTTAAGTCTAATTTTTTTTATAAATTTACGTCGTACACTCAATCCAGGAGCCCCGTGACTACGCGACCGGTTCCTACGAGTCACATTTGTCCCGTGCGAGGTGTCCGTGACTCCTACCAGACCGTTTTGTGGCCGTCTTACATTCTCACCCTTCGATGGCATGTTTTTATGCTTAAGTCTAATTTTTTTCAAATTTACATCGTACACTCAAACTGGGATCCCCGTGACTACAGGATCGGTTCCTACGAGTCAGATTGGTCCCATGCGAGGTGTTCGTGACTCTTACAGGACCTTTTTTTATTCGTTTTATGTGTTCACCCTTCAATGGTTTGTTTTTATACTCAAGTCTAATTATTTGCAAATTTACGTCGTACACTCAAAGCAGGAGCGTCGTGACTACGCGGTCGGTTCCTACGAGTCACATTTGTCCCGTGTGAGGTGTTCGTGACTCCTACCGGACCGGTTTTTGGCTATCTTACATTTTCACCCTTCGATGGCATGTTTTTATGATTAAGTATAATTTTTCACAAATGTACATCATACACTCAAATCGGGAGCCCCGTGACTACGCGGTCGATTCCTTCGCGTCACATTGGTCCCGTGTGAGGTGTTCGTGACTTTTACGGGATCGTTTTGTGAATATTTTACATTTTCACCCTTCGATGGCATGTTTTTATGCTTAAGAATAATTTTTGCAAACTTATGTCGTACACTCAAACCAGGAGCTCCGTGACTACGGGATCGGTTCCTACGAGTCACATTGGTGCCGTGCGAGTTGTTCGTGACTCTTACATGACCGTTTTGTGTTTTTTATGTTTTCACCCTTCGATGGCTTATTTTTATGCTCAAGTCTCATTATTTGCAAATTTACGTCGTACACTCAAAGCAGGAGCGCCGTGACTATGCGGTCGGTTCCTATGAGTCGCATTTGTCCCGTGCTAGGTGTTAGCGACTGTTATCGGACCGTTTTGTTGCTATTTTACATTTTCACCCTTCGATGGCATGTTTTTATGCTTAAGTCTAATTTTTTGCAAATTAATGTCCTACACTCAAACCGGGAGCCCCGGGACTACGCGATCGGTTCCTACGAGTCACATTGGTCCCGTGCGAGGTGTTCGTGACTCTTACGGGATAGTTTTGAGGTTTTTTTACGCTTTCACACGTCGATGGCATGTTTTTATGCTTAAGTTTTATTTTTCACAAATTTACATCGTACACTCAAATCGGGAGCCCCGTGACGACGCGGTCCGTTCATACGAGTCACATTGATCCCGTGTGAGTTGTTCGTGACACTAACCGAACCGTTTTGTCGCTGTTTTATGTTTTCTCCATTCAATGGCATGTTTTTATTCTTAAGTCTATTTGTTTTACAAATTTACGTCGTACAATCAATCCGGGAGCCTCGTGACTACGCGATCAGTTGCTACGATTAACATTGGTCCAGTGCGAGGTTTTCGTGACTCTTACAGGATCGTTTTGTCGTTGTTTTATATTTTAACCCTTCGATGGTCAATTTTTATGCTTAAGTCTAAATTTTTTGTAAATTTACATTGTACACTCAAATCGGGAGCCCCGTGACTATGCGGTCGGTTTCTACGAGTCACATTGGCCCCGTGTGAGGTGTTCGTGACTCTTACGGGATCGTTTTGTGGATATTTTAGATTTTCATCCTTCGATAGCATAGTTTTATGATTATGTCTATTTTTTTTGTAAATTTACATTGTACACTCAAATCGGGAGCCACGTGACTACGCAATTGGTTCCGACGAGTCATATTGGTCCCGTGCGAGGTGTTCGTGACGCTTACGTGACCGTTTTGTGGCTGTTTTAGGTTTTCACCCTTCGATGGCTTGTTTTTATCCTTAAGTCTAATTTTTTTGCAAATTTACGTCGTACACTGAAAACGCGAGCCATGTGACTACGCGATTGGTTCCTACGAGTCACATTGGTCCCTAACGAGGTGTTTGTGACTCTTACAGGACCGCTTTGTGTTTTTTATTATGTTTTCACCCTTCGATGGCATGTTTTTATGCTTAAGTCGAGTTTTTCACAAATTTATGTCGTAGAGTCAAACCGGGATCCCGTGACTACACATTTCCTTCCTGCAAGTCATATAGGTCCCGTGCGAGTTGTTCGTGACTCTTACCGGACCATTTTGTCACTGTTTTATGTTTTCACACCTCGATGGCATGTTTTTATGCTTAAGTCTATTTTTTTTGCAAATTTCCGTTGAATACTCAAACTGGGAGCCCCGTGACTACGCGGTCAGTTCCTACGGGTCATATTGGTCCCGTGTGAGGTGTTCGTGACTCTTACGGGATTGTTTTTTGGATATTTTACAATTTCACCCTTCGATGGCATAGTTTTAGGCTTATGTCTAATTTTTTTGGAAATTTACAACGTACACTCAAACCGGGAGCCCCGTGACTACGCGATTGGTTCCGACGAGTCACATTGGTTCCGAGCGAGGTGTTCCTGACTCTTACGTGACCGTTTTATGGCTGTTTTAGGTTTTCACCCTTCGATGGCATGTTTTTATCCTTAAGTCTAATTCTTTGCAAATTTACGTCGTACACTAAAATGCGAGTACCGTGACTACGCGATTGGTTCCTACGAGTCACATTGGTCCCTAGCGAGGTGTTTGTGACTCTTACAGGACCGCTTTTTTTGTTTTTAATTATGTCTTCACCCTTCGATGGCATGTTTTTATGCTTAAGTCGTGTTTTTCACAAATTTACGTCGTACAGTCAAACCGGGATCCCCGTGGCTACACCTTTCCTTCCTGCGAGTCACATTGGTCCCGTGCGAGTTGTTCATGACTCTTACCGGACTATTTTGTCATTGTTTTACGTTTTCACACCTCGATGACATGTTTTTATGCTTAAGTCTATTTTTTTTGTAAATTTATGTTGAATACTCAAACTGGGAGCCCCGTGACTACGCGATTGGTTCCTACGAGTCACATTGTTCCTGTGGGAGGTATTCGTGACTCTTACGGGACCCTTTTGTGGTAGTTTTACGTTTTCTCCATTCGATGGCATGTTTTTATTTGTAAGTCTAATTTTTTCCAAATTTACGTCGTATACTCAAACCGAGAGCCCCGTGACTACGCGGTCGGTTCTTACGATTCACATTGGTCCCGTGCGAGGTGTGGGTGACTATTACTGGGCCGTTTTGTGTTTGTTTTACATTTTCACCCTTCGATTGCATGTTTTAATGCTAAAGTTTAAATGTTTTCCAAATTTTGATCGTACGGTCCAATCGGGAACCCCGTGACTACACGGTCAGTTCCTACGAGTCACATTGATCCCGTACGAGGTGTTCGTGATTCTTACCGGACCGTTATGTGGCTGTTTTATGTTTTCACCCTTCGATGGCACGTTTTTAAGCTTACGTATAATTTTTTGCAAACTTATGTCATACACTCAAACTAGGAGCCCCGTGACTACGACATCGGTTCCTATGAGTCACATTGGTCCCGTGCGAGCTGTTCGTGACTCTTAGAGGACCGTTTTGTGCTTTTTTTTAATGTTTTCACCCTTCAATGGAATGTTTTTATGCTCAAGTCTCATTATTTGCAAATTTACGTCGTACAGTCAAAGCGGGAGCGCCATAACTATGCGGTCTGTTCCTATGTGTCACATTTGTCCCGTGCGAGGTGTTAGTGACTCCTACTGGATCGTTTTGTGGCTGTTTTACGTTTTCACCCTTCAATGGCATGTTTTTATGCATAAGTCTAATTTTTTGCAAATTTACGTAGTACACTCAAATCGGGAGCCCCGGGACTACGCGATCGGTTCCTACGAGTCACGTTGGTCCCGTGCGAGGTATTCGTGACTCTTACCAGATAGTTTTTTTGGCTGTTTTATGTTTTCACACTTCGATGGCATGTTTTTATGCTTAAGTCGAATTTTTCACAAATTTATGTCGTACACTCAAACAGGGAGCCCCTTGACTACACGTTCAGTTCCTGCAAATCACATTGGTCCCATGCGAGTTGTTCATGACTCTTACCGAACCGTTTCGTCGTTGTTTTATGTTTTCACCCCTCGATGGTATGTTTTTATGCTTCAGTCTTTTTTTTGCAAATTGACGTTGAATACTCAAACTGGGAGCCCCGTGACTACGTGATTAGTTCCTACGAGTCACATTGTTCCTGTGCGAGGTGTTCGTTACTCTTACGGGACCGTTTAGCGGTAGTTTAATGTTTTCACCATTCGATGGCATGTTTTTATCCGTAAGTCTAATTTTTTGCAAATTTACGTCGTACACTCAAATCGGGAGTCCCGTGACTACGCGGTCGATTCCTACGAGTCACATTAGTCCCTTGCAAGGTGTTCGTGACTCTTACAGGACCGTTTTGTGGTTGTTTTAGGTTTTCACCCTTCGATGGCCTATTTTTATACTCAAGTCTCATTATTTGCAAATTTACGTCGTACACTCAAAGCGGGAGCGCCGTTACTATACGGTCGGTTCCTATGAGTCACATTTGTCCCGTGCTATGTGTTAGTGACTCTTACCTGACCATTTTGTGGTTGTTTTACCTTTTCACCCTTCAATGGCATGTTTTTATTCTTAAGTCTAATTTTTGCAAATTTACGTCGTACACTCAAACTCGGAGCCCCGGAACTACGCCATCGGTTACTACAAGTCACATTGATCCCATACGAGGTGTTCGTGACTCTTACGGGATAGTTTTGAGGTTCTTTTACGTTTTCACACTTCGATGGCATGTTTTTATGCTTAAGTTTAATTTTTCACAAATTTACGTTGTGCACTGAAATCGAGAGCCCCGTGACGACGAGGTCCGTTCCTACGAGTCACATTGGTCTCGTGTGAGTTGTTCGTGACTCTAACCGAACCGTTTTGTCGCTATTTTACGTTTTCTCCCTTCGATGGCATGTTTTTATGCTTAAGTCTATTTTTTACAAATTTACGTCGTACAATCAATCCGGGAGCCCCGTGACTACGCAGTCGGTTGCTACGATTCACATTGGTCCCGTGTGAGGTGTTCGTGACTCTTGCGAAACCGTTTTGTCGTTGTTGTACATTTTCACCCTTCGATGGCCTATTTTTATGCTTGAGTCTAAATGATTTGTAAATTTACACCGTACACTCAAACCGGGAGCCCCGTGACTACGCGGTCGGTTCCTACGGGTCATATTGGTCCCGTGTGAGGTGTTCGTGACTCTTACGGGATCCTTTTGTGGATATTTTACAATTTCACCCTTCGATGGCATAGTTTTAGGCTTATGTCTAATTTTTTTGGAAATTTACAACGTACACTCAAACCGGGAGCCCCGTGACTACGCGATTGGTTCCGACGAGTCACATTGGTTCCGAGCGAGGTGTTCCTGACTCTTACGTGACCGTTTTGTGACTATTTTAGGTTTTCACCCTTCGATGGCATGTTTTTATCCTTAAGTCTAATTCTTTGCAAATTTACGTCGTACACTAAAATGCGAGTACCGTGACTACGCGATTGGTTCCTACGAGTCACATTGGTCCCTAACGAGGTGTTTGTGACTCTTACAGGACCGCTTTTTTTGTTTTTAATTATGTTTTCACCCTTCGATGGCATGTTTTTATGCTTAAGTCGTGTTTTTCACAAATTTACGTCGTACAGTCAAACCGGAATCCCCGTGACTACACCTTTCCTTCCTGCGAGTCACATTGGTCCCGTGCGAGTTGTTCATGACTCTTACCGGACTATTTTGTCATTGTTTTACGTTTTCACACCTCGATGGCATGTTTTTATGCTTAAGTCTATTTTTTTAGCAAATTTATGTTGAATACTCGAACTGGGAGCCTCGTGACTACGCGATTGGTTCCTACGAGTCACATTGTTCCTGTGCGAGGCATTCGTGACTCTTACGGGACCCATTTGTGGTAGTTTTACATTTTCTCCATTCGATGGCCTGTTTTTATCCGTAAGTCCAATTTTTTGCAAATTTACGTCGTACACTCAAACTGGGAGCCCCGTGACTACGCGGTCGGTTCTTACGAGTCACATTGGTCCCGTGTGAGGTGTGGGTGACTATTAAGGGACTATTTTGTGTTTGATTTACTTTTTCACCTTTCGATTGCATGTTTTAATGCTAAAGTCTAAATGTTTTGCAAATTTAGATCGTACGGTCAAACCGGGAGCCCCGTGACTATACGGTCAGTTCCTACGAGTCACATTGGTCCCGTGCGAGGTGTTCGTGATTCTTATCGGACCGTTGTGTGGTTTTTTTATGTTTTCACCCTTCGATGGCATATTTTTAAGCTTAAGTCTATTTTTTTGCAAACTTATGTCGTACACTCAAACCAGGAGCCACGTGACTACGGGATCGTTTCCAACGAGTCACGTTGGTCCCGTGCGAGGTGTTCGTGACTCTTACAGGACTGTTTTGTGTTTTTTTTATGTTTTCACCCTTTAATGGAATATTTTTATGCTCATGTCTCATTATTTGCAAATTTACGTCGTACACTCAAAGCGGGAGCGCCGTCACTATGCGGTCGGTTCCTATGAGTCACATTTGTCCCGTGCGAGGTATTAGTGACTCCTACCAGATCGTTTTGTGTCTATTTTACATTTTTACCCTTCGATGGCATGTTTTTATGGTTAAGTCTAATTTTTTGCAAATTTATATAGTACACTCAAATCGGGAGCCCCGGGACTACGCAATCGATTCCTACTAATCACATTGATACCGTGCGAGGTATTCGTGACTCTTACCGGATAGTTTTTTGATTGTTTTATGTTTTCACACTTTGATGGCATATTTTTATGCTTAAGTCGTATTTTTCACAAATTTACGTCGTACACTCAAACTGGGAGCCCCGTGACTACACGTTACGTTCTTGCGAGTCACACTGGTCCCATGCGATTTGTTGGTGACTCTTATCAGACCGTTTTGTCGCTGTTTTACGTTTTCTCCCCTCGATGGTATGTTTTTATGCTTAAGTCTATTTTTTTTGCAAATTAACGTTGAAGACTCAAACTGGAAGCCCCATGACTATGCGATCGGTTCCTACGAGTCACATTGGTCCCGTGCGACGTGTTCGTGACTCTTACAGGATAGTTTTGAGGTTGTTTTACGTTTTCACACTTCGATGGCATGTTTTTATGCTTAAGTTTAATTTTTTACAAATTTACGTTGTACACTCAAATCGAGAGCCCCGTGACGATGCGGTCCGTTCCTACGAGTCACATTGGTCTCGTGTGTGTTGTTCATGACTCTAACCGAACCGTTTTGTCACTATTTTACGTTTTCTCCCTTCGATGACATGTTTTTATGCTCAAGTCTATTTTCTTTACAGATTTACGTCGTGCAATCAATCCGGGAGCCCCGTAACTACGCAGTCGGTTGCTACGATTCACATTGGTCCCTAGCGAGGTGTTCGTGACTCTTACGAGACCGTTTTGTCATTGTTTTACATTTTCACCCTTCGATGGCCTATTTTTATGCTTAAGTCTAATTTTTTTGTCAATTTACATCGTACACTCAAACCGGGAGCCCCGTGACTACACGGTCGGTTCCTACGAGTCACATTGGTCCCATGTGAGGTGTTCGTGACTCTTACGGGATCGTTTTGTTGATATTTTACATTTTCACCCTTCGATGGCATAGTTTTAGGATTATGTCTAATTTTTTTGGAAATTTACATCGTACACTCAAACCGGGAGCCCCGTGACTACGCGATTGGTTTCGACGAGTCAGATTGGTCCCGTTCGAGGTGTTCGTGACTCTTACGTGACCGTTTTGTGGCTGTTATAGGTTTTCACCCTTCGATGGCATGTTTTTATCCTTAAGTTTCAGTTTTTGCAAATTTACGTCGTACACTAAAAACGCGAGACCCGTGACTACGCGATTTCTTCCTACGAGTCACATTGGTCCGTAGCGAGGTGTTTGTGACTCTTACAGGACCGCTTTTTGTTTTTAATTATGTTTTCACCCTTCGATGCCATGTTTTTATGCTTAAGTCAGGTTTTTCACAAATTTACGTCGTACAGTCAATCCGGGATCCCTGTGACTACACCTTTCCTTCCTGCGAGTCACATTGGTCCCGTGCGAGTTGTTCGTGACTCTTACCGGACCATTTTGTCGCTGTTTTACATTTTCACACCTCGATGGCATGTTTTTATGCTTAAGTCTGTTTTTTTTGCAACTTTACATTGAATACTCAAACTGGGAGCCCCGTGACTACGCGATTGGTTCCTACGAGTCACATTGGTCCCTAGCGAGGTGTTTGTGACTCTTACAGGACCGCTTTTTGTTTTTAATTACGTTTTCATCCTTCGATGGCATGTTTTTATGTTTAAGTCATGTTTTTCACAAATTTATGTCGTACAGTCAAACGGGGATCCCCGTGACTATACATTTCCTTCCTGCGAGTCATATAGGTCCCGTGCGAGTTGTTCGTGACTCTTACCGGACCATTTTGTCGCTGTTTTACGTTTTCACACCTTGATGGCATGTTTTTATGCTTAAGTCTGTTTTTTTTGCAAATTTACGTTGAATACTCAAACTGGGAGCCCCGTGACTACGCGATTGGTTCCTACGAGTCACATTGTTCCTGTGCGAGGCATTCGTGACTCTTACGGGACCCATTTGTGGTAGTTTTACGTTTTCTCCATTCGATTGCATGTTTTTATCTGTAAGTCTAATTTTTTGCAAATTTATGTCGTACACTCAAACCGTCAAACCGGGAGCCCCGTGACTACGCGGTCGGTTCTTACGAGTCACATTGGTCCCGTGTGAGGTGTGGATGACTATTATGGGACTGTTTTGTGTTTGATTTACGTTTTCACCCTTCGATTGCATGTTTTAATGCTAAAGTCTAAGTGTTTTGCAAATTTAGATCATACGGTCGAACCGGGAGCCCCGTGACTACACGGTCAGTTCCTACGAGTCACATTGATCCCGTGCGAGGTGTTCGTGATTCTTACCGGACCGTTGTGTGGCTGTTTTATGTTTTCACCCTTCGATGGCATGTTTTTAAGCTTAAGTCTATTTTTTTGCAAACTTATGGCGTGCACTCAAACCAGGAGCCCCGTGACTACGGGATCGGTTCCTACGAGTCACATTGGTCCCGTGCGAGGTGTTCGTGACTCTTACAGGACTGTTTTGTGTTTTTTTTATCTTTTCACCCTTCAATGGAATGTTTTTGTGCTCAAGTCTCATTATTTGCAAATTTACGTCGTACACTCAAAGCGGGAGCGCCGTGACTATGCGGTCGGTTCCTATGAGTCACATTTGTCCCGTGCGAGGTGTTAGTGACTCCTACCGGATCGTTCTATGGCTGTTTTACATTTTTACCCTTCGATGGCATGTTTTTATGGTTAAGTCTAATTTTTTGAAAATTTACGTAGTACACTCAAATCGGGAGCCTCGGGACTACGCGATCGGTTCCTACTAGTCACATTGGTCCCGTGCGAGGTATTCGTGACTCTTACCGGACAGTTTTTTTGGTTCTTTTATGTTTTCACACTTTGATGGCATGTTTTTATGCTTAAGTCGAATTTTTCACAAATTTATGTCGTACACTCAAACAGGGAGCCCCTTGACTACACGTTCAGTTCCTGCAAATCACATTGGTCCCATGCGAGTTGTTCATGACTCTTACCGGACCGTTTCGTCGTTGTTTTATGTTTTCACCCCTCGATGGTATGTTTTTATGCTTCAGTCTTTTTTTTGCAAATTGACGTTGAATACTCAAACTGGGAGCCCCGTGACTACGTGATTGGTTCCTACGAGTCACATTGTTCCTGTGCGAGGTGTTCGTTACTCATACGGGACTGTTTTTTGCAAGTTTTATGTTTTCACCATTCGATGTCATGTTTTTATCCGTAAGTCTAATTGTTTTCAAATTTACGTCGTACACTCAAATCTGGAGCCCCGTGACTACGCAGTCGGTTCTTACGAGTCACATTGGTCCCGCGCGAGGTGTGGGTGACTCTTACGGGACCGTTTTGTGTTTGTTTTACGTTTTCACCTTTCGATTGCATGTTTTTATGCTAAAGTCTAAATGTTTTGCAAATTTAGATCGTACGGTCAAACCGGGAGCCCCGTGACTACACTGTCAGTTCCTACGAGTCACATTGGTCCCGTGCGAGGTGTTCGTGATTCTTACCGGACCGTTGTATGGTTGTTTTATGTTTTCACCCTTCGATGGCATGTTTTTATGCTTAAGTCTATTTTTTTGCAAACTTAAGTCGTACCCTCAAACCAGGAACCCTGTGACTACGGGATCGGTTCCTACGAGTCACATCGGTCCCATGTGAGGTGTTCGTGACTCTTACAGGACTGTTTTGTGTTTTTTTATGTTTTCAACCTTCGATGGCATGTTTTTATGCTCAAGTCTCATTATTTGCAAATTTAAGTCGTACACTCAAAGAGGGAGCGCCGTGACTATCCAGTCGGTTCCTAAAAGTCACATTTTTCCCTTTCTAGGTGTTAGTGACTCTTACCGGACCGTTTTGTGGCTGTTTTACGTTTTCAACCTTCGATGGCATGTTTTTATGCTTAAGTGTATTTTTTGCAAATTTACGTCGTACATTCAAACCGGGAGCCTCGGGACTACTCGATCGGTTCCTACGAGTCACATTGGTCCCGTGCGAGGTGTTCGTGACGCTTCAGGTACCGTTTTCTGGCTGTTTTATTTTTTCACCATTCGCGGCATGATTTTATGCCTAAATCTAATTTTTTGTAAATTTACGTCATATACCGACCGCAGTTCGTGTGACTTACCTTGTTCCCGCGAATTACCTTGTTCCCGTGCTAGGTGTTTGTGACTCTTACGTGACCGTCTTGTGTTTGTTTTACGTTTTCACCCTTCGATTGCATGTTTTTATGCTAAAGTCTAATTTTTTTTTCAATTTTACGTCGTACACCCAAATCGGGAGCCCCGGGACTACGCGATCGGTTCCTACGAGTCATATTGGTACCGTTAGAGGTTTTCAATACTCTTACCCGATCGTTTTGTAGCTGTTTTATGTTTTCACCCTTCGATGGCATGTGTTTTATGCGTAAGTCTAATTATTTTGCAAATTTATGTCGTACACTCAATCCGGGAGCCCCGTGACTACGCGGTCAGTTCCTACGAGTCACATTGGTCTCGTGCGAGGTGTTCATGGCTCTTATGGGACCTTTTTGTGTCTGTTTTAAGTTTTCACCCTTCAATGGCATGTTTTTATGCTTAAGTTTAATTTTTTGAAAATTTACGTAGTACACTCAAACCGGGAGCCTTGTGACTACGCGATTGGTTCTTACGAGTCACATTGGTCCCGTGAGTGGTGTTCGTGACTCTTACTGAATCGTTTTGTGGCTTTTTTACGTTTTCACCCTTCGATGGCATGTTTTTATGTTTAAGTGAAATTTTTTACAAATTTACGTCGTACACTCAAACTGGGTGCCCCGTGACTACGGGATCGATTCCTACGAGTCACATTGGTCCTGTGTGAGGTGCTCGTGACTGTTACGGGATTTTTTTGCGTTTGTGTTACGTTTTCACCCTTCGATGGCATGTTTTTATGCTTAAATCTAACTTTTTACAAATTTACGTCATACACTGAAACTGGGAGCCCCATGACTACGTGCTCGATTCCTACGACTTCCCTTGTTCTAGTGCTAGGTGTTCGTGACTCTTACGGGACCGTTTTCTTCTTATTTTACATTGTCACCCTTCGATGGCATGTTTTTATGCTTAGGTCTATTTCTTTTGCAAATTAACGTCGTACACTCACACCGGGAGCCCCGTGACTACGCGATCGGTTCCTACGAGTCACATTGGTCCCGTGTTAGGTGTTAATGACTCTACCGAACCGTTTCGTGGATGTTTTACATTTTCATAGTTCGATGGCATGTTTTTATGACTATGTCTAATTTTTTTACAAATTTAAGTCGTACACTCAAACCGGGAGCCCCGTGACTACGCGATCGGTTCCTACGAGTCACATTGATCCCGTGCAAGATGTTTGTGACTCTTACGGGACCGTTTTGTGGCTGTTTTACCTTTTCACCCTTCAATTGCATGTTTTTACGCTCAAGTCTAAATTTTTTATAAATTTATATCGTACACTCAAATCAGGAACCCCCGTGACTACACGATCGGTTCCCACGAGTCACATTGGTCCTGTGTGAGGTGTTCGTGACTCTTACTAGACCGTTTTGGGGATATTTGACATTTTCACCCTTCGATGGCATGTTTTTACGCTTAAGTCTAATTTTTTGCAAATTTACGTCGTACACTCAAACAGGGAGCCCCGTGGCTGCGCGGTCGGTTCCTACGAGTCACATTGGTCCCGTGCGAGGTGTTCGTGACTCTTACGGGACCGTTTGTGACTATTTTACGTTTTCACCCTTTGATGGCATGTTTTTATGCTTAAGTCTAATTTTTTACAAATTTACGTCGTACCCTCAAAACGGGAGGCTTGTGACTACGCGGTTGGTTCTTACGAGTCACATTCATCCCATGCGAGGTGTGGGTGACTGTTACGGGACCATTTTGTGTTTGTTTTACGTTTTCACCCTTCGCTTGCATGTCTTTATGCTAAAGTATCATTTTTTTGCACACTTAGAACTACACTCAAACCGGGAGCCCCATGACTACGCGGTCGGTTCCTACGAGTCATATTGGTCCCGTGCGTGGCGTTTGTGAATCTTACAGGCCTTTTTTGTGGATGTTTTACATTTTCACCCTTCGATGGCATGTTTTTATGCTCAAGTATAATTATTTTCAAATTTACGCCGTACACTCAAAGCGGGAGAGGTATGACTACGCGGTCGGTTCCTACGAGTCACATTTATTCCGTGCATGGTGTTAGTGACTCTTACCGGACCGTTTTGTGGCTATTTTACTCTTTCACCCTTCGATGGCATATTTTTGTGCTTAAGTCTATTTTTTCACAAGTTTACGTTGTACACTTAAACCGGGAGCCCCGTGACTACGCGGTTCGTTCCTACGAGTCACATTAGTCCCGTGCGAGTTGTTCATGACACTTACCGGACTGTTTTGTCATTGTTTTACGTTTTCACCCTTCGATGACATGTTTTTATGCTTAAGTTGAATTTTTGAAAATTTATATCGTACACTCAAACCGGGAGCCTCGTGCTACGCGATCAGTTCCTATGAGTCACATTGGTCCCGTGTGAGGAGCTCGTGACTCTTACGGGACTGTTTTGTGTTTGTTTTACATTTCTACCCTTCGATGGCCTATTTCTATGCTCAAGTATAATTATTTTCAAATTTACGCCGTACACTCAAAGCGGGAGAGCTATGACTATGCGGTCGGTTCCTACGAGTCACATTTATTTCGTGCAAAGTGTTAGTGACTCTTACCGGACCGTTTTGTGGCCATTATACATTTTCACCCTTCGATGGCATGTTTTTATGCTTAAGTCTAATTTTTCACAAGTTTACGTTGTACACTTAAACCGGGAGCCTGTGACTACGCGGTTCGTTCCTACGAGTCACATTGGTCCCGTGCGAGTTGTTCTTGACACTTATCTGACTGTTTTGTCGTTGTTTTACGTTTTCACCCTTCAATGACATGTTTTTATGCTTAAGTTGATTCTTTTGAAAATTTATATCGTACACTCAAACCGGGAGCCTCGTCCTACGCGATCGGTTCCTACGAGTCAAATTGGTCCCGTGCGAGGAGCTCGTGACTCTTAGAGGACTGTTTTGTGTTTTTTTTACATTTTCACCCTTCGATGGCATGTTTTATTATTAAGTCTAGCTTTTTATAAACTTATGTCGTACAGTCAAACCGGGAGCCCCGTGACTACGTGGTCGATTCCTAAGACTTACCTTGTTCGCGTACTAGGTGTTTGTGACTCTTACGGGACCATTTTCTGGCTGTTTTACATTAGCACCCTTCGATGGCATGTTTTTATGCTTAAGTCTATTTTTTAACAAATTTACGTCGTACACTCAATTCGGGAGCCCCGTGACTACGCGGTTGGTTCCTACGAGGCATATTGGTCCCGTACCAGGTGTTCGTGACTCTTACGGGATAATTTTTTGTTTGTTTTATGTTTTCACCCTTCGATGGCATGTTTTGATGCTTAAGTCTAAATATTTTGGAAATTTACGTTGTACACTCAAACCGGGAGCCCCGTGACTATGCGGTCGGTTCCTACGAGTCACATTGGTCCCGTGGAAGGTGTTCGTGACTCTTACGGGACCATTTTGTCACTGTTTTACATTTTCACCCTTCGATGGAATGTTTTTCTGCTTAAGTGTAATTTTTTAACAAATTTAAGTCGTACACTCAAATCGGGAGCCCCGTGACTACGTGACCGGTTCTTACGAGTCATATTGGCCCCATGTTAGGTGTTCGTGACTCTTAGGGGACTGTTTGGTTGCTATTTTATATTTTCACCCTTCGATGGCATGTTTTTATGCTTAAGTCTAATTTTTTCCAATTATATGTCGTAGACTCAAGCCGGGATCCTCGTGACTACGCAGTAGGTTCCTACGAGTCACATTGGTCCCGTCCGAGGTGTATTTGACGCAGAAGGGACTGTTTTGTAGCTGTTTTATGTTTTCAACCATTTGCGGAACGTTTTTATGCCTAAATTTAAATTTTTACAAATTTACGTCATATATTGAAACCGAGAGTCCCGTGATTATGTGGTCGGTTCCTGCGACTTACCTTTTTCCCGTGCTAGGTGTTACAGACTCTTACGGGAACGTCTTGTGTTTGTTTTACGTTTTCACACTTCGATTGCACATTTTTATACTAAAGTCTAATTTTTTTCAATTTTATGTCGTACACTCAAATCGGGAGGCCCGGGACTACGCGATCGGTTCCTACGAGTCACACTGGTACCGTTAGAGGTGTTCGTGACTCTTACCGGATCGTTTTGTGGCTGTTTTATATTTTCACTCTTCGATGACATGTTTTTATGCCTAAGCCTATTTTTTTATAACTTTACGCCGTACACTCAAACCGGGAGCCCCGTGACTACGCGATCGGTTTCTACGAGTTACATTTGTCCCGTACGAGGTGTTCGTGCTCTTACGGGACCGTTTTGTGACTGTTTTACATTTTCACCCTTCGATGGAAAGTTTTTATGCTTAAGTCTATTTTTTTGCAAATTTACGTCATACACTCAAAACGAGAGCCTTGTGACTACACGATCGGTTCTTACGAGTCACATTGGTCCCATGCGAGGTGTGGTTGACTCTTACGGGACCATTTTGTGTTTTTTTTACGTTTCCAACCTTCGATTGCATGTTTTTTTGCTAAAGTCTAATTTTTTTAAAAACTTAGATTGTACACTCAAACCGGGAGCCTCGTGACTACGCAGTCGGTTCCTACGAGTCAAATTGGTCCCGTGCGTGGTGTCCTGTCTCTTACAAGACCGTTTTGTGGCTGCTTTACATTTTCACCCTTCGATGGCATGTTTTTATGCTCAAGTATAAATATTTTCAAATTTACGTCGTACACTCTAAGCGGGAGAGCTATGATTACGTGGTCGGCTCCTACGAGTCACATTTATTCCGTGCAAGGTGTTAGTGACTCTTACCCGACCGTTTTATGGCTATTTCATGATTTCACCCTTGATGGTATGTTTTTATGCTTAAGTCTAATTTTTCACAAGTTTACGTTGTACACTTAAACCGGGAGCCTCGTGACTACGCGGTTCGTTCCTACGAGTCACATTGCTCCCGTGCGAGTTGTTCGTGACACTTATCGGACCGTTTTGTTGTTGTTTTACGCTTTCACCCCTCGATGACATGTTTTTATGCTTAAGTCGAATTTTTTGAAAATTTATATCGTACACTCAAACCGGGATTCTCGTGACTACGCGATCGGTTCCTATGAGTCACATTGGTCTCGTGCGAGGAGCTCGTGACTCTTACGGGACTGTTTTGTGTTTGTTTTACATTTCTACCCTTCGATGGCCTATTTCTATGCTCAAGTATAATTATTTTCAAATTTACGCCGTACACTCAAAGCGGGAGAGCTATGACTATGCGGTCGGTTCCTACGAGTCACATTTATTTCGTGCAAGGTGTTAGTGACTCTTACCGGACCGTTTTGTGGCTATTTTACGTTTTCACCCTTCGATGGCATGTTTTTATGCTTAAGTCTAATTTTTCACAAGTTTACGTTGTACACTTAAACCGGGAGCCTGTGACTACGCGGTTCGTTCCTACGAGTCACATTGGTCCCGTGCGAGTTGTTCTTGACACTTATCTGACTGTTTTGTCGTTGTTTTACGTTTTCACTCTTCAATGACATGTTTTTATGCCTAAGTTGATTTTTTTGAAAATTTATATCGTACACTCAAACCGGGAGCCTCGTCCTACGCGATCGGTTCCTACGAGTCACATTGGTCCCGTGCGAGGAGCTCGTGACTCTTACAGGACTGTTTTGTGTTTGTTTTACATTTTCACCCTTCGATGGCATGTTTTATTATTAAGTCTAACTTTTTATAAACTTATGTCGTACAGTCAAACCGGGAGCCCCGTGACTACGTGGTCGATTCCTAAGACTTACCTTGTTCGCGTACTAGGTGTTTGTGACTCTTACGGGACCATTTTCTGGCTGTTTTACATTATCACCCTTCGATGGCATGTTTTTATGCTTAAGTATATTTTTTAACAAATTTACGTCGTACACTCAAATCGGGAGCCCCGTGACTACGCGGTTGGTTCCTACGAGTCATATTGGTCCCGTGCCAGGTGTTCATGACTCTTACGGGATAATTTTTTGTTTGTTTTATGTTTTCACCCTTCGATGGCATGTTTTGATGCTTAAGTCTAAATATTTTGCAAATTTACGTTGTACACTCAAACCGGGAGCCCCGTGACTATGCGGTCGGTTCCTACGAGTCACATTGGTCCCGTGGAAGGTGTTCGTGACTCTTACGGGACCATTTTGTCACTGTTTTACGTTTTCACCCTTCGATGGAATGTTTTTCTACTTAAGTGTAATTTTTTAACAAATTTAAGTCGTACACTCAAACCGGGAGCCCCGTGACTACGTGATCGGTTCCTACGAGTCATATTGGCCCCGTGTTAGGTGTTCGTGACTCTTAGGGGACCGTTTGGTTGCTATTTTATATTTTCACCCTTCGATGGCATGTTTTTATGCTTAAGTCTAATTTTTTCCAATTATATGTCGTAGATTTAAGCCGGGATCCTCGTGACTACGCAGTAGGTTCCTACGAGTCACATTGGTCCCGTCCGAGGTGTATTTGACGCAGAAGGGACTGTTTTGTAGCTGTTTTATGTTTTCAACCATTTGCGGAACGTTTTTATGCCTAAATTTAAATTTTTACAAATTTACGTCATATATTGAAATCGAGAGTCCCGTGATTATGTGGTCGGTTCCTGCAACTTAACTTTTTCCCGTGCTAGGTGTTACAGACTCTTACGGGACCGTCTTGTGTTTGTTTTACGTTTTCACACTTCGATTGCACATTTTTATACTAAAGTCTAATTTTTTTCAATTTTATGTCGTACACTCAAATCGGGAGGCCCGGGACTACGCGATCGGTTCCTACGAGTCACACTGGTACCGTTAGAGGTGTTCGTGACTCTTACCGGATCGTTTTGTGGCTGTTTTATATTTTCACTCTTCGATGACATGTTTTTATGCCTAAGCCTATTTTTTTATAACTTTACGCCGTACACTCAAACCGGGAGCCCCGTGACTACGCGATCGGTTTCTACGAGTTACATTTGTCCCGTGCGAGGTGTTCGTGCTCTTACGGGACCGTTTTGTGACTGTTTTACATTTTCACCCTTCGATGGAAAGTTTTTATGCTTAAGTCTATTTTTTTGCAAATTTACGTCATACACTCAAAACGAGAGCCTTGTGACTACACGATCGGTTCTTACGAGTCACATTGGTCCCATGCGAGGTGTGGGTGACTCTTACGGGACCATTTTGTGTTTGTTTTACGTTTCCACCCTTCGATTGCATGTTTTTATGCTAAAGTCTAATTTTTTTAAAAACTTAGATTGTACACTCAAACCGGGAGCCTCGTGACTACGCAGTCGGTTCCTACGAGTCAAATTGGTCCCGTGCGTGGTGTCCTGTCTCTTACAAGACCGTTTTGTGGCTGTTTTACATTTTCACCCTTCGATGGCATGTTTTTATGCTCAAGTATAATTATTTTTAAATTTACGTCGTACACTCTAAGCGGGAGAGCTATGATTACGTGGTCGGCTCCTACGAGTCACATTTATTCCGTGCAAGGTGTTAGTGACTCTTACCGGACCGTTTTATGGCTATTTTATGATTTCACCCTTGATGGTATGTTTTTATGCTTAAGTCTAATTTTTCACAAGTTTACGTTGTACACTTAAACCGGGAACCCCGTTGATATGCCCAAGTACGACCTCGGCCTAGAGGAGCATACCTCGGCCGAGATGAGAGCCGAGACGTTAGCCGACCCACCGGTGCAGGGGGGCCCACGATATCATCCCTCGGCCAAGGCTACCTCGGCCCAGGCCGACACTACAACATGCACTTCCCCCAGAACACTTCTCATATCACAGATAACATCAACTCCAGGTGCCAAGGAATAGTAACCCCGGTCAACAGTAGGCCAAGATAACAAGAAACTCAACACACCTTCAACATGAACCCTACCTCGTAGGAGGCCGAGGTTACCAGGGACCGCTTATCATCAGCACGCCAATGGCTCGTCCCAGGCCGACATAGGTGTATACCTCGGCTGACATAAAGCCGAGACAGCGCATGACACATCACGAATTGATCGGACGACCTACCCTTATAGCTCGGCCACTCCTAGGCCGAGGCCATTCACCAGCATGACTGCCAAAGTATCCGTAAACATTTGGATAAGGACACCTGGGCCAAGATCAGTTATAACAAGATTATTCCCCACATGTGGGGGGAATATTTCATCATCATTACTTACATGTGGACCTGACAGCTGGCACACCCTCATTGGTGAGGAAACTACACACATGCACATTACATGCATAGGGGGTACATTACACCCCCTAGGCATTATATAAAGGGATCATCCCCTACCTTGCAAAAGGATCCAGATATTGAAACCCTAGCTGAAATTCTGTCTAAGTTTACACTGTAGAGGGAGAAAGAGCTTGAGAGGTTGTATCCATGGCCATTAGTGCCTTCTTTCAGTGATATTATTCACACACACTCAGAGTGGACGTAGGCCGATTTGGCTGAACCACTTATATTCCTGTATTCATTCCTCTTCTCCTCACCTCATTCCTGCCTTATTCATACAACTGTGCTGCCATTGTTACACCTGTATTGAGCTTGAAAACTCCTCACCTGGTGGTGCTGATTTTCGGCATCATCATTTTGGCGCCGTCTGTGGGAATCTAGAGGCTATCTCATCCTCTTTTTCTGCTTTACCTCACCAGAGACTCTGGTGGTGAACCAGAGTCCACCCCTTGTGTGGAGCTGTTTCACCATTGAAAGAGATCCTCTCAGGTATTAAGCTCACCTGCAACTAAGGCTCTATACAGTTTAAGACATGGCACCAGACATGCCGCCACCTCTTCCGCCGCCCGGAGGTGGGGGAGCTAGCTCCAGTCAGGCTCCCCCCCAGTCCGAAATGGCGGAGGTGGCAGCTGCCTTGAAATCTTTGGCTGCAACACAACAAGCGATGAAGGAGCAATTTGCACAGCTCAGCCAAACCATGATGATGAGACCACCTGGAGTCTCACCGGACATGATCACCCCGGCGACAGTTCAACCCCAACCGGGTGCCAGGGGACCACCCCAGGCACCGATGAAGGACCAACCTGCACCCCAGCGGAGAAGGGACGTTGCTGACCCTAGGCGTTTGCGCCTGGGGAGGCAAGGAAACCCTTGCCCGAAGGACAGGTACGATGACATAGGAGTAGAAGAGGCCCCAGAAGACTGCTGGGAGCCATATGAGGTGTCCGATAATACCGTACGACCTCTTCGGCAAAGCCAAGGATGTATCGGCCGAAGAAGAGATGAGGCCCAGCAGAGAGGGTCGGCCTTCAACAGGTTGAGCAGAGGCTCGGCCTTCGAGAGGCTGGGACCAGTTAATGACCTAAGACACAGGCTATCGAGGTCAAGGAGTGCAGCAGGCTCCCAAAGAGGGGCTCGGCCAGATCAAGGCCGACCCATGGAGGGAAGAGCAATAGAACAGGAAGAGGTCAACAGTCAGAGGGTCGTGGCTGGGGAACCCTCTGTCCACCGCAGAGAGGTGGCAGGGGACAACCTCGGCCAAGTTGACGAGAGAAGACCATGGAATGACTCGATCCACGTCTCGAGGAGAAGATAGGGGACCTCATAAAGAGCAGGGACCCCTTACAGAGGGGCTACACGGAGGGCTCACCATTCGTGGCTAGGATAGTGGGGTTCCCAACCCCTGCTAAGTTCAAGCCTCCTACGGTGACTCCTAAATATGATGGCAGCACTAATCCAGTGCACCATATTGAGATGTATCAGTCAGTCGCGGATATTTACTCGATATCTGATGAGATGAAGTGCAGGGCCTTTTCAGGGACCCTAACGGGGGCCGCGCATAGCTGGTTCACCTCTCTTCCAAAGAATTCAATCGAAAACTTTAAGGGATTGGCCGAGCCGAGCAGTTCATACATAACTTCTGCTTTGGGGTAAGACCTCAGAAGAAGACTACCCACCTCCTATATGTCAAACAGGCTAAGGGTGAAAGCCTGAGAGACTAAATACCAAGATTCAATAAGGAGAAGTTAGAGGTGGAGGACTATGAAGAGAGCATAGCCATGACCGCCCTTATAGGAGGTCTCCAGAAGGGAAAGCTACTATGGAAGCTGGCGGAGGACCCCCCCAAGTCTATGGCGGAGCTGTTATCCACTGCAGGGAAAGTAATGAATGCGGAGGAGGCGATGGCCGCCAAATACGAGGAGGAGAACCGCGGTAGTGTTGGGAGGTCCCAGGGCAAGAAGGAAGGGAAGAAGCAGTCAGCATATGACAAGTTCGCCCGTTACACTCCTCTGACCGTGAGCTGTGAACAAATTCTTAATGAGATCAAGAGTGACCGGGCTCTAAGATGGCCAGAGAAGTTGAAGGCTCCGCCACATAAGAGGAATAAAAACCTCTGGTGTGAGTTTCATCAGGACCACGGCCATGTCACAGACAGATGCTTTGCCCTGAAGGACGAGATTGAGAAGATGCTGAAATCCGAAAAGCTAAGAAAATATGTGGATGGCAAGGCCCCAAAGGGCGGCAGGGAAGACCCTAGGAAGAGAAGAGACGACAAGTGCCGTGGTGATGTCCCGACTGAAAGGCATAACGATTCAGATGGTGATGATGGAGATGACCCGGATCTCCCACCTAGATATGACAACACCCCAGTGAAGAGGGTAGGAATGGTCTCCTTTGGTATTAACACCATATGTGGGGGATTCGCAGGGGGTGGATCTGAGGTAGCCGATAGAAAGGCTCATGTAGCGGAGGCCAAATCGGTGGTCAAGCCAGAGGTTGTGAACCTGACGTCTTCTGACGCTGTTCAGAAGAGAACAAAGGTGGACATGGACACCCTGGTGGTGGGTTTCTCCCGGCTCGACTTCAAGGGCATCCTGGCCCCCCATGATGACCCCTTGGTCATAACGACAAGGGTGCATGGGTGCGACGTAGGGAGAATCCTCATAGATGGGGGAAGCTCAGCAGATGTAATGTTCTGGCCTTGCTTCAAGAGCTTGGGTCTTAGCAGATCAAGATTAGTGCCATACCACCATCCCTTGATAGGCTTTAGTGGTGAGAAAGTGCACCCGTTAGGCATGTATGAGATGGATGTGCGTATGGGGTATAGGTGGCCTAAGAGGCTGACTAAGAAGATAAACTTTTTTGTGATGGATGAGAATGTCTACTCGGCCTACAACCTCATCATTGGAAGAGTAGCCCTCAAGGAGTTTGAAGCCGTGCCGTCAACGGTCCATCAAATGCTAAAATTCCCGACCCCTTACGGGGTAGGGGAAGTGCAGGGGGATCAGACCACGGCACGGGAGTGTTACTTTAACTCAGCTGAAGAGAGGGAGGCCCATAAGAGAGCAACCGCCACCTACAGCATAGACACTCTTGATCCGAGAGATGAAACAAAGCTGAAGAAGGGCGAGGCCGCGGAAGAGGTAGAATCCATCGTCCTCAATGAGGACGAGCCGGAAAAAACCATCCAGGTCGGCAAGGCCCTAGAAACAAAGATTAAGGAAGAGCTGGTAAGCCTTCTCAGGAAGAGGCAGAGTGTCTTTGCCTGGATCCACACCGACATGCCTGGTATAGACCCCGAGGTCATGACCCACAAACTCAACGTGAACAGGGATGCCAGACCAATCAAGCAGAGGAGGAGAATTTACTCCAGAGAGAAGTATGAGGTCATTCGGGAAGAGGTGAAGAAGTTGGAAGAGGCCGAGTTCATACGAGAGGTCACCTACCCAGAGTGGCTCTCAAATGCAGTGATCGTGCCTAAGGCCAATGGAAAGTGGCGGATGTGTGTAGATTTCACAGACCTGAATAGGTCTTTCCCAAAGGACAGCTACCCCCTACCTAGGATAGACTAGATGGTGGACGCAACAGCAGGGCACGAGCTCATGAGCTTCATGGATGCTTATTCGGGTTATAATCAAATCTTTATGGACGCCGAAGACTCTGAGAAGACAACCTTCATCACTGACAAGGGGACATACTGTTACAAGGTAATGCCCTTTGGTGTAAAAAATGCGGGGGCAACATATCAGCGTCTCGTCAATAGGATGTTTGAGGATCAGATAGGTAAGACCATGAGGTGTACGTAGACGATATGCTAACGAAGAGCCTGAAGGTATGTACTCACATGGCAGACCTTGAGAAGACCTTCGATGTCATGGATTCGTACAGAATGAAGCTCAACCCGGCCAAATGTGTCTTCGGGGTAGGAGCTGGGAAGTTCCTGGGGTTCATCGTTAACCAAAGGGGGATTGAGGCAAATCCAGAGAAGATCAAGGCCTTGCTCGACATGAAGACTCCTAGGAGTATCAAGGATGTCCAAAGACTCACGGGAAGAGTGGCAGCCCTGAACAGGTTTGTTTCCAGAGCAACCGATAAGTGTCTTCCATTCTTCAAGGTCCTAAGGAAGGCCTTCCAGTGGGATGAAGAGTGTGAAAAAGCTTTTGATCATCTCAAGTCCTACTTGGGGTCTCCCCTGCTGCTGTCCCGGCCCATTGCGGGAGAAAGGTTGTTTGTATATCTAGCAGTCTCTGAGTCGGCCATTAGCGCGGCCATCATACGAGAAGAGGGTAGAGTTCAGAAACCAGTGTACTTTAACAGTAAGGCCCTACAAGGGTCTGAACAGAACTATCCCCGGATGGAGAAGTTGGCTTATGCTCTTATCCACGCTTCAAGGAAAATGAAACCCTACTTTCAAGCTCACTCTATAACAGTCCTCACGGACTCCCCGCTAAGACAGGTCCTGCACAAGCCTGAGAAGTCTGGAAGATTGATGGCCTGGGCCATTGAACTAGGAGAGTATGATCTTACTTACCAGCCCAGGATAGCCATTAAGGGGCAGGCCCTTGCTGACTTTGTCGCAGAGTTCACTTGGGAAGAGACTGAGTCTGAGAAGAGCTTGGAAGGCGGCAAAGAGAAGGGCAGAGGCATCCCCCGAGATTCGGAAGAGATGGACCCAAACGTCTTCGGAGGCCGAGAAGAGGTAGTCCCAGGCAATGCTCGGAGGAGAACAGAAGAAAACGAAGAGGATCGATACCTCTTCGAAAAAGGAGTGATGAAAGAAGGGGTTTTCTCTTCAGATGAAGACGTATGGAGCCTCTTCGTGGATGGATCCTCCTGTGACGGTGGAAGCGGCGCGGGGCTAGTACTCTCAGCTCCAGATGGCACCAACATTGAGTATGCCTTAAGATTCAACTTCCAAGCCTCAAACAACGAGTCTGAGTATGAGGCCATGATAGCGGGCCTCTTATTCGCAACAACTCTGCGGGTAAAGCGGCTTCTACTCCATAGCGACTCAAGGTTGGTTGTCAACCAGGTGTTGGGAGCGTACGAGGCCAAGGATGAGAGGATGGCCAGATACCTAAAAAAGGTGAGAGGTTTGCTCGAATTTTTTGAAGAGGCCAAACTGAAGAGAGTGCCGAGATTGAGCAACAATCACGCCAACGCATTGGCAAGGCTAGCCTCGGCAATGAAGACAGACTTGGGAAGAACCATCCCAATTGAAATCCTGGGAAGGGCAAGCATCGAGGAGGACGAGGTATGCAGCCCTTGTCACAACGTGAACCTAGGAGGCTCTTGGATCGACCCGCTCGTCAGATACTTAAGAGAGGGGGAGCTACCTGAGTCCAAGCTGGAAGGAAGAAAGTTGAGGTACAGAGCTGCCAAGTTCTCTTTGATAGGGGATGTCTTGTATAAAAAGGGGTTCCTCTTGCCCCTCCTCAGATGTGTGCATCCCATGGAGGTAACCCGGGTCCTGCGGGAGGTTCATGAGGGCTCTTGCTCTAGCCATATAGGAGGAAGACCCCTAGCCAAGAGGATCATCACTCAGGGATATTGGTGGCCAACCTTGTCGAGGGACGCCGCTGACTATATGAAGAGGTGCGACAAATGCCAGAGGTTCGCCACTATCCCTCACCAACCCCATCAGCCTATGACATCAATCTCTTCTCCATGGCCGTTCACGGTATGGGGAATCGACTTGGTAGGACCTTTGCCAAGAGCAGTCAACAACTATAGATTCTTGATAGTTGCCATTGATTACTTTTCAAAATGGGTAGAAGCCGAACCCATGATAACAATTACGGAGCAGAAGACCTTTCAGTTCATCTGGAAGAACATCATATGTAGGTATGGCCTCCCAAACACGCTCATCTCAGGTAATGGGACCCAGTTCAAGAACGCCTCCTTAGAGAATTATTGCCAAAGTGTGGGGATTAAACAGTTCTTCTCATCTCCTGGACGACCCCAAGCTAATGGCCAGACTGAAGTCACAAATAGGACAATCTTGGATGGAATCAAGAAGAGGTTAGAAGACGCGAAAGGGAGATGGATGGAAGAGGTTTACGCTGTGCTATGGGCTTACAGGACCACAACAAGGACACCCACAGGAGAAACCCCATTCATGCTAGCACACGGTTCAGAGGCCGTCATACCAACGGAGATAGGCTTACCAACTCATCGGATTCAGACCTATGATCCGGACAGCAATGGGGAAAGGAGGAGGTTAGACTTGGACCTCATTGAAGAAAGAAGGGAAGACGCGGAGGTCAGGAAAGCAGCCTACCAGCAGAGGGCAGCAAAGTTCTACAATCAAAGGGTGAAGACAAGACCCATTGCGGTAGGAGACCTAGTGCTTAAGAAAACCCAACAGAAAACAAACAAACTGCACCCGAACTGGCATGGCCCCTACAGAGTAACGGAAGAGGTTGTGCCGGGCACGTATAGGCTAGAGAACCTAGAGGGAGAACCCTTTACCAACCCGTGGAATGCCGACCACCTAAAGAGATATTATGTATAACGTTGCATCTATTTTGTCAATTAAGAATGTACCATCTTGTTGAGAAGAGGTTATGAATAAAGATCAGTTTCCATGGCAAATTCTTGTTTTATTTTAACATCATTCATTTGGTGATTTATTATGAGGATAACCCCTTAGGTGAGGACCTTAGACCTTAAACATCATTAATTTGGTGACATTATGAGTTACCTCGGCCTAGGTGATGACCTCAGACCCTCATAACATCACTTGGTGGTGACGAGGTCTGAGCTCGGACACCTCGGCTAGAGGACCTCAGACCCTTAACATCATTCATTTGGTGATTTATTATGAGGATAACCTCTTAGGTGAGGACCTCAGACCTTAAACATCATTAATTTGGTGACATTATGAGTTACCTCGGCCTAGGTGATGACCTCAGACCCTCATAACATCACTTGGTGGTGACGAGGTCTGAGCTCGGACACCTCGGCTAGAGTACCTCAGACCCTTAACATCATTCATTTGGTGATTTATTATGAGGATAACCTCTTAGGTGAGGACCTCAGACCTTAAACATCATTAATTTGGTGACATTATGAGTTACCTCGGCCTAGGTGATGACCTCAGACCCTCATAACATCACTTGGTGGTGACGAGGTCTGAGCTCGGACACCTCGGCTAGAGGACCTCAGACCCTTAACATCATTCATTTGGTGATTTATTATGAGGATAACCTCTTAGGTGAGCACCTCAGACCTTAAACATCATTAATTTGGTGACATTATGAGTTACCTCGGCCTAGGTGATGACCTCAGACCCTTATAACATCACTTGGTGGTGACGAGGTCTGAGCTCGGACACCTCGGCTAGAGGACCTCAGACCCTTAAGTGAGGACCTCAGACTCTTAAGTGTTGGTTATGGCATCACATTCAGTAATGACTTCAGAGAACGCATAGCATTCATATACATTCACAAATAAAGATGGACATTTGCATTCAACAAAAGAAAGAAATTGCATAATATTTACGTGTTTGAGAAATTACATACGAGATTACAAGTAAAAAAAAATATGCAAAATACAAAAGATTACAAGTCAAACAACTGAAGGAGGAATGTTTGATGGCTCGTCTGGGTCGTCCTGCTCGGTATTGGTCACTTGAGCTACCTCGTTTGCAGGGTCAGTATCTCCGAGGTCAGTCCCTTCCAGAGTAACCGTTTGACCAGGGGCAGCAATTTCATCCTCTATCTCCTGCAAGGTCTGGGCAAACTGGGCGTCGGCAAGGCCGAGGCCCACAAAATCTGAGGCCCTAATGATGCCAACCTCAGCCTCCCTTACCTCGGCCCATTTGGAGGTAGCCTTGATACCCCTTTCAAGGTACTCCAGGCCAAAACCTACAAACTCCTCAGAGACCTTATAGTCAGCAATTATTGTCTCCGAGGCGTCTGCAAGAGAAGCCTTCACCGCAGCATCAACCTTACTCTGCAAAGCATCGTCCTTGTCCTTCAGGGCCTTGGTATGGCTCTGAACAAGTGCAGAGATGTCCTTCTCTAGGGATTGGACCTTATTCTCAGAGGTCTGAGCCTTGGTCTCAGCCTCCTGCAGCTCGGTCCTCAGACGAGCAACCTCGGCCTTCAGGGTGGCCTCAACTTTTTCAGCCTCCTGCCTCTTCTGGATGAGAGGCAATTTCCTCAGAGCCCAGTTGGATAGCTGGTACATGGCAGTCGCACCCTGCACAGTAAATGAAGAAGCTAGATGAGAACAACATCAGACGTTATACTTCGGATAAAGAAATGAGTTATACCTGGACTACTCGGTGAAGGCCGAATTCAACCATCATGGGGGTCTCCATGGACCTGAAGAAGCGCTTGTCGGCATCGGTCATCATGTTGTTCAGAGCGTCCATGGCCTGTCGGCTGTGGCCGACCACGCTATCAGAGAGTTTTAACTGGTCCAGACGGGCAGATAACGTGTCGGCCGTGACAGGGATAGCAGTGTCTGAGGCCCTCTTTGTTCTGGAGCACGGCCTCTGATCCTCAGGAGGATGGACATCGGGTGCCCTCTTCTTAGACTTGGATGTGGAGGGAGCAGGTGGAGGAGCATTCATGCCAGTCTTCTTGACAAGTCTGGACAAGCTTGGAGCCGCCATCTCCCACAACTCGTCCGAAACGTCTGGTGGTTTCTCTGCAAAAGTAAAAAGATACGAGTCAGAAATAAAGTACGTATGATAAGAGGCTACACGGTTAAAATAAAAATCCTTACCAAAGTCAGCTAAGGGACTTCCGCCAAGGCCCGTCCCCGAGAGATACTGGGGGGTCAGCAGATGCTCAAATTTGACAAACATCCCATGGGACCCTTGGTCCTGCAGGGCCTTCACCTTTTTTCCATGTTGCACACTAAGTCCAGGGTCGGCCCTAGCAGCCATGGTAACTTTTCCCCATTTCCGGGGTTTTCTCGGCTCGAAGATGGACGAGGGAATGGAAGAACCAAATTCCCAAGGCCCTAAGATAAAAAAGTACCTGGGTTTCCAATTATGGTTGGAGGTCTGAGTGACCAGGAGCATCTTTTTCTCAGGCCTCCGAGCCACAAAGTGGTAATAGCTCGGATGGTTCTTGGCCGAGGTAGGGACGTAACAACTAGCAAAGACCTGCACTGGGAGGTCAGAGTGGTGAACCGCCCTCCACAAGATGATGGCCCCTATAATAACCCTCCAGGCATTGGGAGAGAGCTACGAGGGGGCCAAATTGGTGAATGATAGAATGGTCCTAATGACGGGGTGGATGGGAAGACGAAAACCTAACTTGAACATCTGCTCGTACAGGCAGATTTCCCCATCCCTGCAGTGGTAGGCCCTCTCTTCTCTCAGAGGTCTCCTTAAGTGGATAGAGGGGCTAATGGAATATAAGTACCTGAAGTGCAGTAAATCCACCTCAGTAATGGTACTCTCGTACTCGTCTGCCTCAGAGGTGTCAACTTCACTTTCGGCATCCTCATCATCGTCAGACTCAACGTCGGCTGGAGCAGACGTAGATGGGTTACCGGGGAACCTCTGAGAAAACTCGGCCTCGGTTACGGCCGACAGAGGAATAACATTAAGGATGCCAGGCACGGCCACACTTGGATCTACAAGTTCAACCTCTGAAGAAGAACTAGAGGTGCTTGTGACATTCTGGGACGAGGCACGACTAGAGACCTCGACATGGTCAGGGTTTTGGTCAGCCTGAGTAGTGAAGTCCATGGCCTCTTGGAAAGAGTCCACTGACATTGGATCAGAGGTAGAAGACTCAGACTCGGACATCGGCAAATTGTTGGCAGAGGCGTCTGTCTGGTAAAAATTTTCAGGAGGACGAGGGTACACCACCTTGAGAGGATGAGGAAAGAAGGGTCTGATGGGGGACTCTTGCGACCTACGAGCTTCTTCCTGAGCTCTCTCTATTTGTCTAATTTTATCCAAGGTCTTCTCCTTTAGAGATGGAAAGTCTTCAAGAAGTTGGTACAAGGGTCTGAGCATCTGGGGACGACCCAAGGATTTTGCAGACCTTAAACTTGGGAATATCCTAAAAACTACAAACAAAGATGGCTTGAAAAGTTAAGGGAATTTTAGATCAAACTAAAGAACCTATGCAGGAAGCCTGGCCCACCGGAAAACTCAAGATCTAACCGGAAACCCCAAGATCTCACCGGGAAACTCAAGAACTAACCGGAAAGTTCAAAATTAAAAATATCAAAAACGAAGGAGATGGAGAGGGAGGATACCTGAAGGTGAGATTGGTGAATAAGGTGGAGAGTATCGCGCAGGAAATGAGTTATCCCTCGGCGGAACAATCGCTGGAGCAGAGGCTAGCTTTGGAGAGAAAAATTCGCAGAAAACAGGGGAGCAATCGCTTAAACAGGAGAGAAATGAGGAAGAAGAAGAAAAAGGAAGGTTTTAGCCTTTAAATACTTGGGCACGATTCCCAAGGCTCATCATTTCCTTGGGAAGCCCAAGGGACAATTGACAGCATGTGCCAACCAAGTGGGCACGCCTTGGCAATGGACAAGTGTCATGCGGGTATTGACTTTGGGGTGAATGGACCTCGGAGGCAAGAACCCCTTAGCCACCACTCTCGCAAATGACTAAGGGCTGGGGGGTGATTGATATGCCTAAGTACGACCTCGGCCTAGAGGAGCATACCTCGGCCGAGATGAGAGCCGAGACGTTAGCCGACCCACCGGTGCAGGGGGGCCCACGATATCATCCCTCGGCCAAGGGTACCTCGGCCCAGGCCGACACTACAACATGCACTTCCCCCGGAACACTTCTCATATCACAGATAACATCAACTCCAGGTGCCAAGGAATAGTAACCCCGGTCAACAGTAGGCCAAGATAACAAGAAACTCAACACACCTTCAACATGAACCCTACCTCGTAGGAGGCCGAGGTTACCAGGGACCGCTTATCATCAGCACGCCAATGGCTCGTCCCAGGCCGACATAGGTGTATACCTCGGCTGACATAAAGCCGAGACAGCGCATGACACATCACGAATTGATCGGACGACCTACCCTTATAGCTCGGCCACTCCTAGGCCGAGGCCATTCACCAGCATGACTGCCAAAGTATCCGTAAACATTTGGATAAGGACACCTGGGCCAAGATCAGTTATAACAAGATTATTCCCCACATGTGGGGGGAATATTTCATCATCATTACTTACATGTGGACCTGACAGCTGGCACACCCTCATTGGTGAGGAAACTACACACATGCACATTACATGCATAGGGGGTACATTACACCCCCTAGGCATTATATAAAGGGATCATCCCCTACCTTGCAAAAGGATCCAGATATTCAAACCCTAGCTGAAATTCTGTCTAAGTTTACACTGTAGAGGGAGAAAGAGCTTGAGAGGTTGTATCCATGGCCATTAGTGCCTTCTTTCAGTGATATTATTCACACACACTCACAGTGGACGTAGGCCGGTTTGGCTGAACCACTTATATTCCTGTATTCATTCCTCTTCTCCTCACCTCATTCCTGCCTTATTCATACAACTGTGCTGCCATTGTTACACCTGTATTGAGCTTGAAAACTCCTCACCTGGTGGTGCTGATTTTCGGCATCATCACCCGTGACTACGCGGTTCGTTCCTACGAGTCACATTGCTCCCGTGCGAGTTGTTCGTGACACTTATCGGACCGTTTTGTTGTTGTTTTACGTTTTCACCCCTCGATGACATGTTTTTATGCTTAAGTCAAATTTTTTGAAAATTTATATCGTACACTCAAACCGGGATTCTCGTGACTACGCGATCGGTTCCTATGAGTCACATTTGTCCCGTGCGAGGAGCTCGCGACTCTTACGGGACTGTTTTGTGTTTGTTTTACATTTCTACCCTTCGATGGCCTATTTCTATGCTCAAGTATAATTATTTTCAAATTTACGCCGTACACTCAAAGCGGGAGAGCTATGACTATGCAGTCAGTTCCTACGAGTCACATTTATTTCATGCAAGGTGTTAGTGACTCTTACCGGACCGTTTTGTGGCTATTTTACGTTTTCACCCTTCGATGGCATGTTTTTATGCTTAAGTCTAATTTTTCACAAGTTTACGTTGTACACTTAAACCGGGAGCCTGTGACTACGCGGTTCGTTCCTACGAGTCACATTGGTCCCGTGCGAGTTGTTCTTGACACTTATCTGACTGTTTTGTCATTGTTTTACGTTTTCACCCTTCAATGACATGTTTTTATGCCTAAGTTGATTTTTTTGAAAATTTATATCGTACACTCGAACCGGGAGCCTCGTCCTACGCGATCGGTTCCTACGAGTCACATTGGTCCCGTGCGAGGAGCTCGTGACTCTTACAGGACTGTTTTGTGTTTGTTTTACATTTTCACCCTTCGATGGCATGTTTTATTATTAAGTCTAACTTTTTATAAACTTATGTCGTACAGTCAAACCGGGAGCCCCGTGACTACGTGGTCGATTCCTAAGACTTACCTTGTTCGCGTACTAGGTGTTTGTGACTCTTACGGGACCATTTTCTGGCTGTTTTACATTATCACCCTTCGATGGCATGTTTTTATGCTTAAGTCTATTTTTTAACAAATTTACGTCGCACACTCAAATCGGGAGCCCCGTGACTACGCGGTTGGTTCCTACGAGTCATATTGGTCCCGTGCCAGGTGTTCGTGACTCTTATGGGATAATTTTTTGTTTGTTTTATGTTTTCACCCTTCGATGGCATGTTTTGATGCTTAAGTCTAAATATTTTGCAAATTTACGTTGTACACTCAAACCGGGAGCCCCGTGAGTATGCGGTCGGTTCCTACGAGTCACATTGGTCCCGTGGAAGGTGTTCGTGACTCTTACGGGACCATTTTGTCACTGTTTTACGTTTTCACCCTTCGATCGAATGTTTTTCTTCTTAAGTGTAATTTTTTTACAAATTTAAGTCGTACACTCAAACCGGGAGCCCCGTGACTACGTGACCGGTTCCTACGAGTCATATTGGCCCCGTGTTAGGTGTTCGTGACTCTTAGGGGACCGTTTGGTTGCTATTTTATATTTTCACCCTTCGATGGCATGTTTTTATGCTTAAGTCTAATTTTTTCCAATTATATTTCGTAGACTCAGGCCGGGATCCTCGTGACTACGCAGTAGGTTCCTACGAGTCACATTGGTCCCGTCCGAGGTGTATTTGACGCAGAAGGGACTGTTTTGTAGCTGTTTTATGTTTTCAACCATTTGCGGAACGTTTTTATGCCTAAATTTAAATTTTTAGAAATTTACGTCATATATTGAAATCGAGAGTCCCGTGATTAATGTGGTCGGTTCCTGCCACTTACCTTTTTCCCGTGCTAGGTGTTACAGACTCTTACGGGACTGTCTTGTGTTTGTTTTACGTTTTCACACTTCGATTGCACATTTTTATACTAAAGTCTAATTTTTTTACAATTTTATGTCGTACACTCAAATCGGGAGGCCTGGGACTACGCGATCGGTTCCTACGAGTCACACTGGTACCGTTAGAGGTGTTCATGACTCTTACCGGATCGTTTTGTGGCTGTTTTATATTTTCACTCTTCGATGACATGTTTTTATGCCTAAGCCTATTTTTTTATAACTTTATGCTGTACACTCAAACCGGGAGCCCCGTGACTACGCGATCGGTTTCTACGAGTTACATTTGTCCCGTGCGAGGTGTTCGTGCTCTTACGGGACCGTTTTGTGACTGTTTTACATTTTCACCCTTCGATGGAAAGTTTTTATGCTTAAGTCTATTTTTTTTGCAAATTTACGTCGTACACTCAAAACGAGAGCCTTGTGACTACACGATCGGTTCTTACGAGTCACATTGGTCCCATGCGAGGTGTGGGTGACTCTTACGGGACCATTTTGTGTTTGTTTTACGTTTCCACCCTTCGATTGCATGTTTTTATGCTAAAGTCTAATTTTTTTAAAAACTTAGATTGTACACTCAAACCGGGAGCCTCGTGACTACGCAGTCGGTTCCTACGAGTCAAATTGGTCCCGTGCGTGGTGTCCTATCTCTTACAAGACCGTTTTGTGGCTGTTTTACATTTTCACCCTTCGATGGCATGTTTTTATGCTCAAGTATAATTATTTTCAAATTTACGTCGTACACTCTAAGCGGGAGAGCTATGATTACGTGGTCGGCTCCTACGAGTCACATTTATTCCGTGCAAGGTGTTAGTGACTCTTACCGGACTGTTTTATGGCTATTTTATGATTTCACCCTTGATGGTATGTTTTTATGCTTAAGTCTAATTTTTCACAAGTTTACGTTGTACACTTAAACCGGGAGCCCCTTGACTACGCGGTTCGTTCCTACGAGTCACATTGCTCCCGTGCGAGTTGTTCGTGACACTTATCGGACCGTTTTGTTGTTGTTTTACTTTTTCACCCCTCGATGACATGTTTTTATGCTTAAGTCGAATTTTTTGAAAATTTATATCGTACACTCAAACCGGGATTCTCGTGACTACGTGATCGGTTTCTACGAGTCACATTGGTCCCGTGCGAGGGTCTCGTGACTATTACGGGACTGTTTTGTGTTTGTTTTACGTTTTCACCCTTCGATGGCATGTTTTTATGCTTAAGTCAAACTGTTTACAAATTTACGTCGTAAAGTCAAACCGGGAGCCCCGTGACTACGTGGACGATTCCTATGAGTTACCTTGTTCGCGTACTAGGTGTTTGTGACTCTTACGTGATCATTTTCTGGCTGTTTTACATTATCACAATTCGATGGCATGTTTTTATGCTTAAGTCTATTTTTTGCAAATTTACGTCGTACACTCACATCGGGAGCCCCGCGACTACGTGATCGGTTTCTACGAGTCACATTGGTCCCCTGCGAGTGGTTTGTGACTCTTACCGAAACGTTTTGTGACTGTTTTTCATTTTCACACTTCGATGGCATGTTTTTATGACTAAGTCTAATTTTTTTACAAATTTACGCCGTACACTCAAACCGGGAGCCCCGTGACTACGCGGTCGGTTCCTACGAGTCACATTGGTCCCGTGCAAGGTGTTCGTGACTCTTACCGGACCGTTTTGTCGCTGTTTTATGTTTTCACCCTTCGATGGCATGTTTTTTTGGCTCAAGTATAATTTTTTGCAAATTTACGTCGTACACTCAAAACGGGAGCCTTGTGACTACACGATCGGTTCTTACGAGTCACATTGATCCCATGAGAGGTGTGGGTGACTCTTACGGGACCATTTTGTGTTTGTTTTATGTTTTCACCCTTCGATTGCATGTTTTTAAGCGAAAGTCTATTTTTTAAAAAAACTTAGATTGAACACTCAAATCGGGAGCCCCGTGACTACGCGATCGGTTCCTACGAGTCACATTGATCCCGTGCGTGGTGTCATGATTCTTATAGGACTGTTTTGTGGCTTGTTTACATTTTCACCCTTCGATGGCATGTTTTTATGCTCAAGTATAATTATTTTAATATTTACGTTGTAAACTCAAAGCGGGAGAGCTATGACTATGCGGTCGGTTCCTACGAGTCACATTTATTCTGTGCAAGGTGTTAGTTACTCTTAACGGACCGTTTTGTGGCTATTTTACGTTTTCACCCTTCGATGGCATGTTTTTGTGCTTAAGTCTAATTTTTCACAAGTTTACGTTGTACACTTAAACCGAGAGCCCCGTGACTACGAGTCACATTGGTCCCGTGCGAGTTGTTCGTGACACTTACCAGACCGTTTTGTCACTGTTTTACGTTTTCACCCCTCGATGACATGTTTTGATGCTTAAGTTGAATTTTTGAAAATTTATATTGTACACTCAAACTGGGAGCCCCGTGACTACGCGATCGGTTCCTACGAGTCACATTGGTCCCGTGCGAGGAGCTCGTGACCCTTAAGAGACTGTTTTGTGTTTGTTTTACGTTTTCACCCTTCGATGACATGTTTTTATGCTTAAGTCTAACTTTTTACAAATTTATGTCCTACAGTCAAACCGGGAGCCCCGTGACTACGTGGACGATTCCTACGAGTTACCTTGTTCGCGTACCAGGTGTTTGTCACTCTTACCGGACCATTTTCTGACTGTTTTACATTATCACCCTTCGATGGCATGTTTTTATGCTTCAGTTTATTTTTTTTGCAAATTTAGGTCGTACACAAACATCGGGAGCCCTGTGACTACGCGATCGGTTCCTACCAGTCACATTGTTCCCGTGCAAGGTGTTCGTGACTCTTACGGGACCGTTTTGTCGCTGTTTTACGTTTTCACCCTTCGATGGCATTTTTTTCTGCTTAAGTATATTTTTTTGTAAATTTATGTCGTACACTCAAATCGGGAGCCTCGTGACTATGCGATCGCTTCCTGCGAGTCACATGGGTCCCGTGCGAGGTGCTCGTGACTCTTACAGGACCGTTTTCTATTTGTTTTATGTTTTCACCCTTCGATTGCATGTTTTTATACTTAAGTCTAATTCTTTTTTTAATTTTACGTCCTACACTCAAACTGGGAGCCCCGTGGCTTCGCGGTCAAGTCCTACGAGTCACATTAGTCCCGTTCGAGGTGTACATGACTCTTACCGGACTGTTTTGTGGATGTTTAATGTTTTGAGCCATCGATGGTATGTTTTTATGCCTAAGTCTATTTTTTTTACAAATTTACGTCGTACACTCAAATCGGGAGCCCCATGACAACGCGATTGGTTCCTACGAGTCACATTGTCCCCGTGCGAGGTGTTCGTGACTCTTACGAGACCGTTTTTTATTTGTTTTACATTTTCGCCCTTTGATGGCATGTTTTTATGCTTAAGTCTAAATTTTTTGTAAATTTACGTCGTACACAAATCGGGAGCCCCGTGACTACGAGGCCGATTCATATGAGTCACATTGGTCCCGTGTGAGGTGTTCGTAACTCTTACGGGACCGTTTTTGTGGCTATTTTACATTTTCACCCTTCGATGGCATGTTTTTATGCTGAAGTCTAATTTTTTGCAAATTTACATCATACATTCAAAACGAGAGCCCCGTGACTAGGCGGTCGGTTCCTACGAGTCACATTGGTCCCATCCGAAGTGTTTGTGACGCTTAACGGACGATTTTGTGGCTGTTTTACGTTTTCACCAATTTTCGGCACATTTTTATGCCTAAATCAAAATTTTTGCAAATTTAAGTCATATAAAGAAACTGAGAGTCCCGTGATTACGTGGTCGGCTCCTGCGACTTACCTTCTTCTCGTGCTAGGTGATAGTGACTCTTACGGAACCGTCTTGTGTTTGATTTACGTTTTCACCCTTCGATTGCATATTTTTATGCTAAAGTCTAATTGTTTTTCAATTTTATGGCGTACACTCAAATCGGGAGCCCCAGGACTACGCGATCGGTTCCTACGAGTCACGTTGGTACCGTTAGAGGTGTTCATAACTCTTACCGAGTCGTTTTGTGGTTGTTTCATGTTTTCACCCTTCCATGGCATGTTTTTATTCCTAAGTCTATTTTTTTACAAATTTACGTCATACACTCAAACCAGGAGCCCCTTGACTACGCGGTCGGTTCCTACGAGTCATATTTGTCCCGTGCGTGGTGTTCGTGACTCTTACGGGACCGTTTTGTGGCTGTTTTACGTTTTCACCCTTCGATGGCATGTTTTTATGCTTAAGTCTAATTTTTTGGAAATTTACGTCGTACATTCAAACCGGGAGCCTTGTGACTACGCGGTCAGTTATTATGAGTCACATTGGTCTCGTACGAGGTGTGGCTGACTCTTACGGGACCATTTTGTGTTTTTTTTACATATTTACTCTTCGATTGCATATTTTTACGCTAAAGTCTAATTTTTTTTTCAAATTTAGATCGTACACTCAGACCGGGAGCCCCGTGACTACGCGGTCGGTTCCTTCGAGTCACATTGGTCCCGTGCGTGGTGTTCATGACTCTTACTGGACCGTTTTGTGGCTTTTTTACGTTTTCACCCTTCGATGGCATGTTTTTTTGTTTAAGTCTGATTTTTTGGAAATTTACGTCGTACACTAAAAACGGGTGCCCCGTGACTATCGGATTGTTTCCTACGCGTCACACTGGTCACATGCAAGGTGTTCATCACACTTATCGGACCGTTTTGTGACCGTTTTACATTTTCACCCTTCGATGGCATATTTTTATGCTCAAGTATAATTTTTCACAAATTTACGTCGTACACTCAAACCAGGTGCCCCGTGAGTACGCGGTCGTTTCCTATGAGTCACATTGGTCCCGTGCAAGGTATTAGTGACTCTTACCGGACCGTTTTATGGCTATTATACGTTTTCACCCTTCGATGGCATGTTTTTTATGCTTAAGTCTAATTTTTCACAAGTTTACGTTGTACACTTAAACCGGGAGCCCCGTGACTACGCGGTTCATTCCTACGAGTCACAATGGTCCTGTGCGAGTTGTTCGTGACACTTATCGGACCGTTTTGTCGCTGTTTTATGTTTCACCCCTCGATGACATGTTTTTATGCTTAAGTCGAATTTTTTGACAATTTATATCGTACACTCAAACCGGGAGCCCCGTGACTACGCGATCGGTTCCTATGAGTCACATTTGTCCTGTCCGAGGAGGTCGTGACTCTTACGGGACTGTTTTGTGTATGTTTTATGTTTTCACCCTTCGATGGCATGTTTTTATGCTTAAGTCTAACTTTTTACAGATTTACACCGTACAGTCAAACCGGGAGCCCCGTGACTACGTGGACGATTCCTACGACTTACCTTGTTCGCATGCTAGGTGTTCATGACTCTTACGAGGCCGTTTTTTGGCTATTTTACATTGTCACCCTTCGATGGCATGTTTTTATGCTTAAGTCTATTTTTTTTTACAAATTGACTTCGTACACTCAAACCGGGAGCCCCGTGACTACGCGATCTGTTCCTACGAGTCACATTGGTCCCGTGCAAGGTGTTCGTGACTCTTACGGGACCGTTTTGTCGATGTTTTACGTTTTCACCCTTCGATGTTATTTTTTTTGCTTAATTATAATTTTTTACAAATTTGGGTCGTACACTTAAATCGGGAGCCTCGTGACTACGCGGTTGATTCCTATGAGTCACATTGGTCCCGTGCGAGGTATTCGTGACTCTTATAGGACCATTTTCTATTTGTTTTATATTTTTTCAATTTTACGTCCTACACTCTAACTGGGAGCCCCGTGACTTCGCGGTCGGTTCCTACGAGTCACATTGATCCCGTTCGAGGTGTTCATGACTCTTACATGACCGTTTTATGGCTGTTTTATGTTTTGACCCATCGATGGCATGTTTTTATGCCTAAGGCTAATTTTTACACAAATTTACATCGTACACTCAAACCGGGAGCCCCGTGACTACGCGATCGGTTCCTACGAGTCACATTGGTCCCGTGTGTGGTGTTCGTGACTCTTACGGGACCGTTTTGTCGCTATTTTATGTTTTCACCCTTCCATGACATGTTTTTATGCTTAAGTCTATTTTTTTGCAAATTTACGTTGTACACTCAAACCGGGAGCCCCGTGACTACGTGATCGATTCCTACGAGTCACATTGGGCCCGACCGAGGTGTTTGTGACGCTTAAGGGACCGTTTTATGGTTGTTGTACGTTTTCACCCATTTGGGGCACCTTTTTATGCCTAAATCTATTTTTTTCAAAATTATGTCGTATACCCAAACCGGGAGTCCCGTGATTACGTGGTCAGTTTCTGCAGCTTACCTAATTCCCGTGCTAGGTGTTCGTGACTCTTACGGGACCGTTTTGTGTTTGTTTTACATTCTCTCCCTTTGATTGCTTGTTTTTATTCTAAAGTTTAATTTCTTTTTAATTTTACGTCGTACACTCAAACCGGGAGCCCCGTGACTACGCGATCGGTTCCTACGAGTCACATTCATCCCATTCAAGGTGTTCATGACTCTTACCAGACCTTTTTGTGCCCGTTTTATATTTTCACCCTTCGATGGCATGTTTTTATGACTAACTCTAATTTTTTTACAAATTTACGTCGTACACTAAAACCGGGAGCCCCGTGACTACGCGGTCGTTTCTTATGAGTCACATTGGTCCCGTGCGAGGTGTTCGTGACTCTTACGGGACCGTTTTGTGGGTGTTATAGGTTTTCACCCTTCGATGGCATGTTTTTATGCTTAAGTCTAATTTTTTGCAAATTTATGTCGTACACTCAAACTGGGAGCCCCGTGACTACGCGATCGGTTCCTACGAGGCACATTGGTCCCGTGCATGGTGTTCGTGACTCTTACCAGACCGTTTTGTGGCTATTTTACATTTTCACCCTTTGATGGCATGTTTTTATGTTCAAGTCTATTTTTTCATAAATTTATGTCGTACAGTCAAATGGGGAGCCCCGAGACTATGCGATCGGTTCCTATAAGTCACATTGGTCCCATGCGAGGTGTTCATGGCTCTTACAGTTCCGTTTTGTGTTGTTTTTAAGTTTACACCCTTCGATGGCATGTTTTTATGCTTAAGTATAATTTTTTACAAATTTACGTCATACACTTAAATCGGGAGCCCCGTAACTACGCGGTCCGTTCCTACGAGCCACATTGGTCCCATGCGAGTTGTTCGTGACTCTTACCAAACCGTTATGTCGGTGTTTTACGTTTTCACCCTTAGATGGTATGTTTTTATGCAAAGTCTAATTTTGTTACAAATTAACATCGTACACTCAAACCGGGAGCCCTGTGACTACGCGATCGGTTCCTACGAGTCACATTGGTCCCGTGCGATGTGTTTATGACTCTTACGGGAGCAATTTATTTATTTATTACATTTTCAACCTTTAATATCATGTGTTTACGCTTAAGTCTAATTTGTTTACAAATTTACGTTGTACACTCAAACCGGGAGCCCCGTGACTACGCGGTCAGTTCCTACGAGTCACATTGGTCCCGTGCGAGGTGTTCGTGACTCTTACGGGACCATTTTTTGGTTATTTTGTGTTTTCACCCTTCGATGGCAAATTCTTATTCTTAAGTCTAATTTTTTGTAAATTTATGCCATACACTCAAACCGGGAGCCTTGTGACAAGGCGGTCGGTTCTTACGATTCACATTGGTCCCGTGCGAGGTGTGGGTGACTCTTAAGGGACCATTTTGTGTTTGTTTTATGTTTTCATGCTTCGATTGCATGTTTTTATGCCAAAGTCTATTTTTTTTTGCAAATTTAGATCGTACACTCAAACTGGGAACCCCGTGACTACGCGGTCGGTTCCTATGAATCACATTGGTCCCGCGCGTGGTGTTCGTGACTCTTACCGAACCGTTTTGTGGATTTTTTACATTTTCACCCTTCAATTGCATGTTTTTATGTTTATGTTTATGTTTTTTCACATTTACATCATACATTCAAATCGGGAGCCCCGTGACTACGAGATCGGTTCCTACGAGTCACATTGGTCCCGTGCTAGGTATTTGTGACTCTTACAGGACCGTTTTGTTGTTGTTTTACGTTTTCACCATTTGATGGCATGTTTTTATGCTCAAATCTAATTATTTGCAAATTTACGTCGTACACTCAAAGCGGGAGAGCTGTGACTACGCGATCGGTTCCTACGAGTAACATTTGTTCCGTGCAAGGTGTTAGTGACTCTTACTAGACCGTTTTGTGGCTGTTTTACGTTTTCACCCTTTAATGGCAAGTTTTTATGCTTAAGTCTATTTTTTTGCAAATTTACGTCATACACTCAAACCGGGAGCCTCGGGACTAAGCGATCGATTCCTACGAGTCACGTTGGTCCCGTACAAGGTGTTCGTGACTCTTACGGGACAATTTTGTGGCTATTTTACATTTTCACACTTCGATGACATGTTTTTATGCTTAAGTCTAATTTTTCACAAGTTAACGTCGTACACATTAACCGAGAGCCCCGTGACTATGTGGTCCATTCCTACGAGTCACATTGGTCCCGTGCGAGTTGTTCGTGACTCTTACTGGACTGTTTTGTCGCTGTTTTTTGTTTTCACTCTTCGATGGCATGTTTTTATGCTTAAGTCGAATTGTTTGTAAATTTATACCGTACACTCAAATCGGGATCCCCGTGACTAAGCGATCGATTCCAACGAGACACATTGGTACCTTGCGAGGTACTCATGACTCTTACGGGACTGTTTTGTGTTTATTTTATGTTTTCACCCTTCGATGGCATGTTTTTATGCTTAAGTCTAACTTTTTATCAATTTACGTCATACACTCAAATTGGGAGCCCCGTGACTACGTGGCCGATTCCTACGACTTACCTTGTTCCCGTGCTAGGTGTTCGTGACTGTTACGGGACCATTTTCTGGTTGTTTTACATTGTCACCCTTCGATGGCATGTTTTTGTTCTTAAGTCTTTTTTTTTGGCAAATTTACATCGTACACTCACACCGGGAGTCCCGTGACTACGCGCTCGGTTAATATGAGTCACATTGGTCTCGTGCGAGGTGTTCGTGACGCTTACCAAACCATTTTGTGGCCGTTTTACATTTTCACACTTCGATGGCTTATTTTTATGACTAACTCTAATTTTTTTTTCAAATTTACGTCGTACACTCAAACTGGGAACCCCGTCACTACGAGGTCGGTTCCTATGAGTCATATTGATCCCGAGCGAGGTATTCGTGACTCTTACAGGACCGTTTTATCGCTATTTTACATTTTCATCATTCGATGGCATTTTTTTATGCTTAGGTATAATTTTTTGTAAATTTACGTCGTACACTCAAATCGGGAGCCTCGTGACTACGCGGTCACTTCCTACGAGTCACACTGGTCTCATGTGAGGTGTTCGTGACTCTTACAAGACCGTTTTCTATTTGTTTTACGTTTTCACCCTTCGATTGAATTTTTTTATGCTAAAGTCTAATTTTTTTTTTCAAATTTACGTCGCACACTCAAATCGGGGCGGTAGGTTCCTACGAGTCACATTGGTCCCGTTCGAGGTGTTCATGACTCTTATCGGACCGTTTTGTGGCTAGTTTATGTTTTCACCCTTCAATGGCATGTTTTTATGCCTAAGCCTTGTTTTTTTAAAAATTTACGTCGTACACTCAAATCGGGAGCCCAGTGACTATGCGGTCGGTTCTTATGAGTCACATTGGTCCCGTGCGAGGGGTTCGTGACTCTTACGGGACTGTTTTGTGACTGTTTTACGTTTTCACCCTCCGATGGCATGTTTTTATGCTTAAGTCAAATTTTTTGCAAATTTACGTCGTACACTTAACTCGGGAGCCTCGTGACTACGCGATTGGTTCCTACAAGCCACATTTGTCACGTGCGAGGTGTGCGTGACTCTTATGGGACCGTTTGTGTTTGTTTTACGTTTTCACCCTTCGATTGCATGTTTTTATGCTAGAGTCTAATTTTTTTGCAAATTTAGATCGTACACTCAAATCGGGATCCCCGTGACTACGCGGTCGGTTCCTATAAGTCACATTGGTCCCGTGTGAGGTGTTCGTGACTCTTTTCAGATCGTTCTGTGGTTGTTTTATGTTTTCACCCTTTGATGACATGCTTCTATGATTCAGTCTATTTTTTTGCAAATTTACGTCATACACTCAAACCGGGAGCCTCGTGACTACGTGGTCGGTTCGTACGAGTCACGTTGGTCCCGTGCGAGGTGTGAGTAACTCTTACGCGACCGTTTTGTGTTTATTTTATGTTTTCACCCTTCGATTGCATGTTTTTATGCAAAAGTCTAAAATTTTTGCAAATTTAGACCGTACACTCAAACCAGGAGCCCCCTGACTATGCGGTCAGTTCCAACGAGTCACATTGGTCCAGTTCGTGACTCTTACCGGACCGTTTTGTGGCTATTTTACATTTTCACCCTTCGATGGCATGTTTTTATGTTTACGTCTAATTTTTTGCAAATTTACGTCGTACACTCAAATCGGGAGACCTGTGACTTCGCTCTCGGTTCCAACGAGTCACATTGGTCCCACGCGAGGCGTTCGTGACTATTAAATGACCTTTTTGTGTTTGTTTAACTTTTTCTCCCTTCGATGGCATCTTTTTATTCTCAAGTCAAATTATTTGAAAATTTACATCGTACACTCAAAGCGGGAGCGCCGTGACTACGCGGTCGATTTCTACGAGTCACATTTGTTATGTGTGAGGTGTTAGTGACTCTTACTGGACCGTTTTGTGGATGGTTTATGTTTTCACCCTTCGATGGCATATTTTTATGATTAAGTCTTATTTTTCACAAATTTATGTCGTACACTTAAACTGGAAGCCCGTAACTACGCGGTCCGTTCCTACAAGTCACATTTTCCCGTGCGAATTGTTCGTGACTCTTACCGGACTGTTTTGTCACTATTTTACATTTTTACCCTTCGATGGCACGTTTTTATGCTTAAGTCTAATTTTTTTACAAATTTATGTCGTACACTCAATCTGGGAGCCCCATAACTACGCGATCGGTTCCTACCAGTCACATTGGTCCCGTGCGAGGTGTTCATGACTCTTACGAGACCATTTTATTTCTATTTTATATTTTCACCCTTCGATGGAATGTTTTTATGCTTCAGTCTAATTTTATGCACGTTTATGTCGTACATTCAAATCGAGAGCCCCGTGACTACACGATTGGCTTCTACGAGTCACATCGGTCCCGTGCGAGGTGTTCGTGACTCTTACAGGACCGTTTTGTATTTTTTATTACATTTTCACACTTCGATGGCATGTTTTTACGCTTAAGTCTAATTTTTTCAAATTTACTTGATACACTATCGGTTCCTATAAGTCACATTCGTCCCGTGCGAGGTGTTTGTGACTTTTATCGGATCGTTTTGTTGTTGTTTTACGTTTTCACCCTTCGATGGATTTTTTTTTACGCTAAAGTCTAAATTTTTTGCAAATTTACGTTGTACACTCAATCCGAGAGCCTCGTGACTACGCGGTCGGTTCCTACGTGTCACATTGGTCCCGTATGAGGTGTTTGTGATGCTTAAGGGACCGTTTTGTGGCTGTTTTACATTTTCACCCATTTGCGGTACGTTTTTATGCCAAAATCTAAATTTTTGCCAATTTACGTCATATACCCAAATCGAGAGTTTCGTGATTATGTTGTCAGTTCCTGCGACTTACCTTGTTCTCATGCTAGGTATTTGTGACTCTTACCGGATATTTTTGTGGTTGTTTTATGTTTTCACCCTTCGATGGCATGTTTTTATGCCTAAGTTTAATTTTTTACAAATTTACGTTGTACACTCAAACCGGGAGCCTCGTGACTACGCGATCGGTTCCTACGAGTCACATTGGTCCCGTACGAGGTGTGGGTGACTCTTACGGGACCGTTTTGTGTTTGTTTTACTTTTTCACCCTTCGATTCTATGTTTTTATGCTAAAGTCAATTTTTTTTGCAAATTTAGATCGTACACTCAAACCGGGAACCCGATGACTATGTGGTCGTTTCCTACGACTCAAATTGGTTCCCTGCGAGGTGTTCGGGACTCTTACCGGACAGTTTTGTGGATGTTTTACATTTTCACCCTTCGATGGCATGTTTTGCTGATTAAGTCTAATTGTTTGCAAATTTACGTCGTACACGCAAACTGGGAGCCCTGTGACTACGCGATCGCTTCCTACGAGTCACATTGGTCTCGTGCAAGGTGTTACTGACTCTTATAGGGCCGTTTTGTGTTTATTTTATATTTTCACCCTTTGATGGCATGTTTTCAGACTGAAGTCAAATTTTTTTACAAATTTAGATCGTACACTCACACCGGGAACCCCATGACTACATGGTCGTTTTCTACGAGTCAAATTGGTCCCGTGCGAGGTGTTCGTGACTCTTACCAGACCATTTTGTGGTTGTTTTACATTTTCACCCTTTGATGACATGTTGTTGTGCTTAAGTCTAATTTATTGCAAATTTTCTTCGTACACTCATACTGGGAGCCCTATGACTACGCGAACGGTTCCCTATGAGTCACATTGGTCCCATGCAAGGTGTTAGTGACTCTTATAGGACAATTTTGTGCTTTCTTTATGTTTTCACCCTTCGATGGCATGTTTTATGCTCAAGTCTAATTATTTGCAAATTTACGTCGTACACTCAAAGTGGGAGAGTTGTGACTACGCGGTCGGTTCCTACGAGTCACATTTGTCCCGTGCGAGGTGTTAGTGACTCTTACCGGACCGGTTTTTAGCTATTTTACGTTCTCACCGTTCAATGGCATATTTTTATGCTTAAGTCTAATTTTTTACACTAAAACCGGGAGCTTCGTGACTACGCGATCGGTTCCTATGAGTCACATTGGTCCGGTGTGAGGTGTTCGTGACTCTTACGAGATAGTTTTGAGGCAGTTTTATGTTTTCACACTTCGATGGCATGTTTTTATGCTTAAGTCAAATTTTTCCCAAATTTACATCGTACATTCAAATCGGGAGCCCCGTGACTACGCGATCGGTTCCTACGAGTCACATTGGTCCCGTGCGAGTTATTCGTGACTCTTACCGGACCGTTTTATCGTTGTTTTATGTTTTCACCCTTCGATGGGATGTTTTTATGCTTGAGTCTAATTTATTTACAAATTTACGTCGTACACTCAATCCGGGAGTCCTGTGACTACGCGATCGGTTCCGGCGAGTCGCATTGGTCCCGTGCGAGGTGTTCGTGGCTCTTATGGGACCGTTTTGTCGCTGTTTTATATTGTCACCCTTTGATGGCTTGTTTTTATGCTTAAGTCTAATTTTTTGCAAATTTACATCGTACACTCAAACCGGGAGCCCCGTGACTACGCGATCGGTTCCTACGTGTCACATTGGTCCCGTGCGAGGTGCTCGTGACTCTTACTGGACAGTTTTGTGTTTGTTTAACATTTTCACCCTTCGATGGCACATCTTTATGCTTAAGTCTAACTTTTTACAAATTTATGTTGTACACTCAAACAGGGAGCCCCGTGACTACGTGGCCGGTTCCTACGGCTTACCTTGTTCTCGTGCTAGGTGTTCGTGACTCTTACCGGACTGTTTTCTTGATGTTTTACAATGTCACCCTTCAATGGCATGTTTTTATGCTTAAGTCTATTTTTTTTCTAATTTACATCGCACACTCAAATCGGAAGCCTCGTGACTACGCGATTGGTTCCTACGAGTTACATTGGTCCCATGCGAGGTGTTTGTGACTATTACTGGACCGTTTTGTGGTTGTTTTTAGTTTTCCCCCCTCGATGGCATGTTTTTCTGCTTAAGTCTAATTTTTTATAAATTTACGGTGTACACTCAAACCGGGAGCCCCGTGACTATGCTGTCGCTTCTTACGAGTCACATTGGTCCCGTGCGAGGTGTGGGTGACTCTTACGGGTCCGTTTTGTGTTTTTTTACGTTTTCACCCTTCGATTGCATGTTTTTATGTTAAAGTCTAAATTTTTTGCAAATTTAGATCGTACACTCAAATCGGCAACCCTGTGACTACGTGGTTGGTTCCTACGAGTCACATTGGTCCTGTGTGAGGTGTTCGTGACTCTTATCGAACCATTTTGTGGTTGTTTTACGTTTTCACCCTTCGATGCCATATTTTTAAGATTAAGTCTATTTTTTGCAAATTTACGTCGTACACTCAAACCGGGAGCCCTGTGACTACACGATCGGTTCCTACGAGTTACATTGGTCCCGTGTGAGGTGTTCGTGACTCTTACAGGACCGTTTTGTGGTTATTTTACGTTTTCACCCTTCGATGGCCTATTTTTATGCTCAAATCTAATTATTTGCAAATTTACGTCGTACACTCAAAGGGATAGCGCCATGACTACGCGGTGGGTTCCTACGAGTCACATTTGTCCCGTGCTAGGTGTTAGTGACTCTTAGCGGACCGTTTTGTGGATGTTTTACGTTCTCACCCTTCGATGGCTTATTTTTATGATTAAGTCTAATTGTTTACTCTCAAACCGGGAGCCCCGTGACTACGCGGTCGGTTACTACGAGTCACATTGGTCCCGTGCGAGGTGTTTGTGACTCTTACGGGACCGTTTTGTGGTTGTTTTATATTTTCACACTTCGATTGCATGTTTTTATGCTTAAGTCAAATTTTTCCCAAATTTACGTCATACATTCAAACCGGGAGCCCCTCCGTTCCTATGAGTCACATTGGTCCCGTGCGAGTTGTTCATGACTCTAGACCGTTTCGTCATTGTTTTATGTTTTCACCCTTCGATGGCACATTTTTATGTTTGAGTCTAATTTATTTACCAATTTACGTCGTACACTCAAATCGGGAGCCTTGTGTCTAGGCAATCGGTTCCTACGAGTCACATTGGTCCCGTGCGAGGTGTTCGTGACTCTTACAGGACATTTTGTGTTTGTTTTACGTTTTCACCATTCGATGGCATGTTTTTATGCTCAAGTCCAATTATTTGCAAATTTACGTCGTACACTCAAAGCGGGAGCACCGTGACTACGCAGTTGGTTCTTAGGAGTCACATTTGTCCCGTGCGAGGTTTTAGTGACTCTTACCAGACTATTTTGTGGTTATTTTACGTTCTCAACCTTCGGTGGAATTTGTTTTATGCTTAAGTCAAATTTTTCCCAAATTTACGTCATACATTCAAACCGGGAGCCCCTCGGTTCCTATAAGTCACATTGGTCCCATGCGAGTTGTTCATTACTCTAGACCGTTTCGTCATTGTTTTATGTTTTCACCCTTCGATGGAACGTTTTTATGTTTGAGTCTAATTTATTTACCAATTTACGTTTTACACTCAAATCGGGAGCCCTGTGACTAGGCAATCGGTTCCTACGAGTCACATTGGTCCCGTGCGAGGTGTTCGTGACTCTTATAGGACCATTTTGTGTTTGTTTTACATTTGCACCATTCGATGGAATGTTTTTACGCTCAAGTCCAATTATTTGCAAATTTACGTCGTACACCCAAAGCGGGAGCACCGTGAGTACGCAGTTCGTTCCTAAGAGTCACATTTTTCCCGTACGAGGTGTTAGTGATTCTTACCAGACTGTTTTGTGGTTGTTTTACATTCTCAACCTTCGGTGGCATTTTTTTATGCTTAAGTCTAATTTTTTACTCTCAAACAAGGAGCCCCGTGACTACGCGGTTGGTTCTTACGAGTCACATTGGTCCCGTGCGAGGTGTTCGTTACTCTTACCGAAAAGTTTTGTCTCTCTTTTATGTTTTCACACTTCGATGGCATATTTTTATGCTTAAGTCAAATTTTTCCCAAATTTACGTTGTATATTAAAACTGGGAGCCCAGTGACTACACGGTCGATTCCTACGAGTCACATTGGTCCCGTGCGAGGTGTTCGTGACTCTTACAGGACCATTTTGTGTTTGTTTTACATTTTCACCCTTCGATGGAATGTTTTTATGATCAAGTCCAATTATTTGCAAATTTACATCGTACACTCGAAGCGGGAGCACCGTAACTACGCAGTCAGTTTTTACGAGTCATATTGGTCCCGTGCGAGGTGTTCGCGACTCTTACAGGACATTTTTGTGGTTCTTTTATATTTTCACACTTCGATGGCATGTTTGTATGCTTAAGTCATTTTTTCCCCAAATTTACGTTGTACACTCAAACCGGGAGCCCCGTGACTACACGGTCCGTTCCTACGAGTTACACTGGTCCCGTGCGAGTTGTTCGTGACTCTTACCAGACCGTGTTGACGCTGTTTTACGTTTTCACCCTTTGATGGCATGTTTTTATGCTTGAGTTTGATTTATTTACAAATTTATGTCGTACACTCAATCTGAGAGCCCCGTGACTACGCGATCGATTCCTACGAGTCACGTTGGTTCCTACGAGGTGTTCGTGATTCTTACCGGACCATTTTGTGGCTGTTTTATGTTTTCACCCTTCGATGGCATGTTTTTATGCTTAAGTCTAATTTTTTGCAAATTTACGTCATACACTCAAATCGGGAGCCTCATGACTACGCGGTCAATCCATGCAAGTCACATTGGTCCCGTTCGAGGTGTGGGTGACTCTTACAAGACCCTTTTGTGTTTGTTTTACGTTTTCACCCTTCGATTGCTTGTTTTTATGCTAAAGTCAAAATGTTTTGTAAATTTAGATCGTACACTCAAATCGTGAATCCCATGACTACTGGTCATTTTTTACGAGTCAAATTGGTCCCGTGTGAGGTGTCCATGACTCTTATCGGATCGTTTTGTGGCTATTTTACATTTTCACCCTTCGATGGCATGTTTTTTTTCTTAAGTCTAACTTTTTACAAACTTTCGTCGTACACTGAAATTGGGAGCCCTATGACTACGTGATTGGTTCCTATGAGTCACATTGGTCCCGTGCAAGGTGTTAGTGACTATTATAGGACCATTTTCTGTTTGTTTTATGTTTTCATCCTTCGATGGCATGTTTTTATGCTCAAGTCTAATTATTTACAAATTTACGTCGTACACTCAAAATGGGAGCACCGTGACTACGCGGTCGGTTCCTACGAGTCACATTTGTCCCGTGCGAGGTGTTAGTGACTCTTACCAGACCATTTTGTGGCTATTTTACGTTCTCACCGTTCTATTGCATATTTTTATGCTTAAGTCTAATTTTTTACACTCAAACCGGGAGCTCCGTGACTACGCGATCGGTTCCTACGAGTCACATTGGTCCCGTGCGAGGTGTTCGTGACTCTTACTGGACCGTTTTGTGGTTGTTTTATGTTTTCACCCTTCGATGGGATGTTTTTATGTTTAAGTCTAATTTTTTACAAATTTACGTCGTACACTCAAACCAAGAGCCCCGTGACTACGCAATCGGTTCTTACTAGTCACATTGGTCCCGTGTGAGGTGCTCGTGACTCTTACTAGACCGTTTTGTGTTTGCTTTACATTTTCACCCTTCGATGGCATGCTTTTATGCTTAAGTCTAACTTTTTACAAATTTACATCGTACACTCAAACCGGCAGCCCCGTAACTACGTGGTCGGTTCCTACAACTTACCTTGTTCACGTGCTAGGTGTTTGTGACTCTTCCGGGACCGTTTTCTATATGTTTTACAATATCACCCTTCGATTGCATGTTTTTTATGCTAAAGTCTATTTTTTTTGCAAATTTAGGTCGTACACTCAAACCGGGAACCCCGTGACTACGTGGTCGATTCCTACGAGTCACATTGGTCCCGTGTGAGGTGTTCGTGACTCTTATCAGACCATTTTGTGGCTATTTTATGTTTTCACCCTTCGAGGGCCTGTTTTTATGCTTAAGTCTATTTTTTTGCAAATTTACATCGTACACTGAATTCGGGAGCCCTGTGACTAGGCAATCAGTTCCTATGAGTCACATTGGTCCCGTGCGAGGTGTTCGTGACTCTTACAGGACCATTTTGTGTTTGTTTTACGTTTTCACCATTCGATGGTATGTTTTTATGCTCAAGTCCAATTATTTGCAAGTTTACGTCGTTAACTTAAAGCGGGAGCACCATGACTACGCAGGTGGTTCCTAGGAGTCACAGTTGTCCCGTGCAATGTGTTAGAGACTCTTACCGGACTGTTTTGTGGTTGTTTTACGTTCTCAACCTTCGGTGGAATTTTTTTATGCTTAAGTCAAATTTTTCCCAAATTTACGTCATACATTCAAATCGGGAGCCCCTCGGTTCCTACGAGTCACATTGGTCCCGTGCGAGTTGTTCATGACTCTTATCGGACCGTTTTGTCATTGTTTTATGTTTTCACCCTTCGATGGCACATTTTTATGTTTGAGTCTAATTTATTTACCAATTTACGTTGTACTCATACGAGTCACATGGTCCCGTGCGAGTTGTTCGTGACTCTTACGGGACCGTTTTGTGGCTGTTTTATGTTTTCACCCTTCGATCGGATGTTTTTATGCTTAAGTCTAATTTCATGAAAATTTACATGGTACACTAAAAATCGGGAGGCCCGTTGCTACGTGATCGGTTCCTACGAGTCACATTGGTCCCGTGCGAGGTGTTCGTGACTCTTACGGGACCGTTTTGTGTTTTTTATTACGTTTTCACCCTTCGATGGAATGTGTTTATGCCTAAGTCTTTTTTTGGCAAATTTACGTCATACACTCAAACCGGGAGGCCCGTGACTACACGATCGGTTCCTACGAGTCACATTAGTCCCGTGCGAGGTGTTCGTGACTCTTACCGGACCGTTTTGTGGTTGTTTTATGTTTTCACCTTTCGATGGGATGTTTTTATGCTTAAGTCTAATTTTCAGCAAATTTACATCGTACACTCAAACCGAGAGCCCCGTGACTATGCAGTCGATTCTTACGAGTCACATTGATCCCGTGTGAGGTGCTCATGACTCTTACAGGACCGTTTTGTGTTTTTTTACATTTGCACCCTTCGATGGCATGTTTTTATGCTTAAGTCTAAATTTTTACAAATATACGTCGTACACTCAAATTGGGACCCCGTGACTACGTGGTCGGTTCCTACGACTTACCTTGTTCCGTGCTAGGTGCTCGTGACTCTTACGGGATCATTTTCTATATGTTTTATAATTTGACCCTTCGATTTCATGCTTTTTATGCTAAAGTCTAATTTTTTTGCAAATTTAGATCGTACACTCAAACCGGGAACCCCGTGACTACGTGGTCGATTCTTACGAGTCACATTGGTCCCGTGCGAGGTGTTCGTGACTCTTATCGGACCGTTTTGTGGCTATTTTACGTTTTCACCCTTCGAGGGCATGTTTTTATGCTTAAGTCTAATTTTTTGCAAATTTACATCGTACACTCAAATCGGGAGCCCTGTGACTTCGCGATCGGTTCCTACGACTCACATTGGTCCCGTGCAAAGTGTTCGTGACTCTTACTGGACCAATTTGTGTTTGTTTTAAGTTTTCACCATTCGATGGCATGTTTTTATGCTCAAGTCCAATTATTTGCAAATTTACGTCGTACACTCAAAGTGGGAGCACCGTGACTACGCAGTTGGTTCCTACGAGTCACATTTGTCCCGTGAGAGGTATTACTGACTCTTACCGGACTATTTTGTGGTTGTTTTACGTTCTCAACCTTAGGTGACATTTTTTATGCTTAAGTCTAATTTTTTACACTCAAACTGGGAGCCCCGTGACTACGCAGATGGTTCTTACGAGTCAAATTGGTCGTATGCGAGGTGTTCGGGACTCTTACAAAATAGTTTGTTGGTTGTTTTATGTTTTCACACTTCATTGGCATGTTTTTATGCTTAAGTGAATTTTTTCCCAAATTTACGTTGGACATTCAAACCGGGAGCCCCGTGACTACACGGTCGGTTCCTACGAGTCACACTGGTCCCGTGCGAGTTGTTCGTGACTCTTACCAGACCGTTTTGATGAAGTTTTACATTTTCACCCTTTGATGGTATGTTTTTATGCTTCAGTTTAATTTATTTACAAATTTATATCGTACAGTCAATCCGAGAGCCCCGTGACTACGCGATCGATTCCTATGAGTCACATTGGTTCCGTGCGAGGTGTTCGTGACCCTTACGGGACCGTTTTGTCGCTGTTTTATGTTTTCACCCTTGGATGGCATGTTTTTATCCTTAAGTCTAATTTTATGCAAATTTACATGGTACACACAAATCGGGAGCCCCGTGACTACGTGATCGGTTCATACGAGTCACATTAGTCCTGTGCGAGGTGTTCGTGATTCTTACCGGACCATTTTGTGGCTTTTATATGTTTTCACCCTTCGATGGTATGTTTTTATGCTTAAGTCCAATTTTTTTTCAAATTTACGTCATACACTCAAATCGGGAGCCTCGTGACTACGCGGTGGGTTCCTACGAGTCACATTGGTTCCATTCGAGGTGTGGGTGACTCTTATGGGACCGTTTTGTGTTTTTTTTATGTTTTCACCCTTCGGTTGCTAGTTTTTTTATGCTTAAGTCAATTTTTTCCCAAATTTACGTCATACATTCAAATCGGGAGCCCCTCGGTTCCAACGAGTCACATTGGTCCCGTGCGAGTTGTTCATGACTCTTACCGGACCGTTTTGTCATTGTTTTATGTTTTCACCCTTTAATGGCACATTTTATGTTTGAGTCTAATTTATTTACCATTTTACGTTGTACACTCAATTCGGGAGCCCCGTGACTGCGCGATCGATTCCTACGAGTCACATTGGTCCCGTGCGAGGTGTTCACGACTCTTACGGGACCGTTTTGTCGCTGTTTTATGTTTTCACCCTTCGATCGCATGTTTTTATGCTTAAGTCTAATTTGATGAAAATTTACATGGTACACTAAAAATCGGGAGCCCCGTGACTACGTGATTGGTTCCTACGAGTCACATTGGTCCAATGCGAGGTGTTCGTGACTCTTACGGGATCGTTTCGGCGCTGTTTTATGTTTTCACCCATCAATCGCATGTTTTTATGCTTAAGTCTAATTTCATGAAAATTTACAAGGTACACTAAAAACTGGGAGCCCCGTGACTACGTGATCGGTTCTTACGAGTCACATTTGTCCCGTGCAAGGTGTTCGTGACTCTTACGGGACCGTTTTGTGTATTTTATTACGTTTTCACCCTTCGATGGCATGTGTTTATGCTTAAGTCTATTTTTTTTGCTAAATTTACATCATACACTCAAACCGGGAGGCCCGTGACTACACGATCGGTTCCTACGAGTCACATTAGTCCCGTGCGAGGTGTTCGTGACTCTTACCGGACCGTTTTGTGGTTGTTTTATGTTTTCACCCTTCAATGGGATGTTTTTATGCTTATGTCTAATTTTTTATAAATTTACGTCGTACACTAAAACCGAGAGCCCCGTGACTACGCAGTCGGTTCTTACGAGTCACATTGGTCCCGTGTGAGGTGCTCGTGACTCTTACGGGACCGTTTTGTGTTTGTTTTACATTTTCAAACTTGGATGGCATGTTTTTATGCTTAAGTATACGTGATCCATTCCTACCACTTACCTTGTTCATGTGCTAGGTGTTCGTGACTCTTACGGGACTGTTTTCTATATGTTTTAAAATGTCACCCTTCGATTGCATGTTTTTTATGCTAAAGTTTAAATTTTTTGCAAATTTAGATCGTACACTCAAACCGGATTTGCAATTTTTTGCACGTTTTCACCATTCGATGGCATGTTTTTATGCCGGATTCCAATTATTTGCAAATTTACGTCGTTCACTCAAAGCGGGAGCACCGTGACTACGCAGTTGGTTCCTAGGAGTCACATTTGTCCCGTGCGAGGTGTTAGTGGCTCTTACCACACTGTTTTGTGGTTGTTTTATGTTCTCAACCTACGGTGGAAATTTTTTATGCTTAAGTCAAAATTTTCCCAAATTTACGTCATACATTCAAAACGGGAGCCCCTCGGTTCCTATGAGTCACATTGGACTCGTGCGAGTTGTTCATAACTCTTACCGAACCTTTTTGTCATTGTTTTATGTTTTCACCCTTCAATGGCATATTTTTATGTTTGAGTCTAATTTATTTACCAATTTACGTTGTACACTCAATTCGGGATCCCCGTGACTGCGCGATCGGTTCCTACGAGTCAGATTGGTCGCATGCGAGGTGTTCACGACTCTTACGGAACCGTTTTGTCGCTGTTTTATGTTTTCACACTTTGATCGCATGTTCTTATGCTTAAGTCTAATTTGATGAAAATTTACATGGTACAGTAAAAATCGGGACCCCGGTGACTACGTGATTGGTTCCTACGAGTCACATTGGTCCCATGCGAGGTGTTCGTGACTCTTACGGGACCGTTTTGTCATTGTTTTATGTTTTCACCCATCGATCGCATGTTTTTATGCTTAAGTCTAATTTAATGAAAATTTACAAGGTACACTAAAAACTGGGAGCCCCGTGATTACGTGATCAGTTCCTACGAGTCACATTGGTCCCGTGCGAGGTGTTCGTGCCTCTTAAGGGACCGTTTTGTGTATTTATTACGTTTTCACCCTTCGATAGCATGTGTTTATGCTTAAGTCTATTTTTTTGCTAAATTTACGTCATACACTCAAATCGGGAGGCCCGTGACTACACGATCGGTTCCTACGAGTCACATTAGTCCCGTGCGAGGTGTTCGTGACTCTTACCGGACCGTTTTGTGGTTGTTTTATGTTTTCACCCTTCGATGGGATGTTTTTATGCTTATGTCTATTTTTTTGTATATTTACGTCGTACACTAAAATCGAGAGCCCCGTGACTACGCAGTCGGTTCATACGAGTCACATTGGTCCTCTGTGAGGTGTTCGTGACTCTTACGAGACCGTTTTGTGTTTGTTTTTCATTTTCACCCTTAGATGGCATGTTTTTATGCTTAAGTATACGTGGTCCGTTCCTGCCACTTACCTTGTTCACGTGCTATGTGTTCGTGAGTCTTACGGGACTGTTTTCTATATGTTTTACAATGTCACCCTTCGATTGCATGTTTTTTATGCTAAAGTCTAAATTTTTTGCAAATTTATATCGTACAATCAAACCGGGAACTTCGTGACTACATGGTCGATTCCTACGAGTCACATTGGTCCCATACGAGGTGTTCGTGACTCTTTCCGGACCGTTTTGTGGCTATTTTATGTTTTCACCCTTCGAGGGCATGTTTTTATGCTTAAGTCTAATTTTTTGCAAATTTACATCGTACACTCAAACCGGGAGCCCTGGGACTACGTGATCGGTTTCTACGACTCACATTGGTCCCGTGCGAGGTGTTCGTGACTCTTACTGGACCATTTTATGTTTGTTTTACGTTTTACCATTCGATGGCATGTTTTTATGCTCAAGTCCAACTATTTACAAATTTACGTCGTATACACAAAGAGGGAGCATCGTGACTACGCAGTTGGTTCCTACGAGTCACATTTGTCCTGTGCGAGGTGTTAGTGACTCTTACGGGACTATTTTGTGGTTTTTTTACGTTGTCAACCTTCGGTGGCATTTTTTTTATGCTTAAGTCTAATTTTTTACACTCAAACCGGGAATCCCGTTTCTATGCGAATGGTTCTTATGAGTCACGTTGGTCCCGTGTGAGGTGTTCGGGACTCTTACAAAACAGTTTTGTGGTCGTTTTATGTTTTCACAATTCGTTGGCATGTTTTTATGCTTAAGTCATTTTTTTCCCAAAGTTACGTTGTACATTAATATCGAGAGCCCCGTGACTACACGATCGGTTCCTACGAGTCACACTGGTCCCATACGAGTTGTTCGTGACTCTTACTAAACCGTTTTGACGCTGGTTTACATTTTCACCCTTTGATGGCATGTTTTTATGCTTGAGTTTAATTTATTTACAAATTTATGTCGTACACTAAATCCGAGAGCCCCGTGACTACGCGATCGATTCCTACGAGTCACATTGGTTCTGTGCGAGGTGTTCCAGACTTTTACGGGACCGTTTTGTCGCTGTTTTATGTTTTCACCCTTCGATGGCATGTTTTTATGCTTAAGTCTAATTTTATGCAAATTGACATCGTACACTCAAACTGGGAGCCACGTGACTACGCAATCGGTTCCTACGTGTCACGTTGGTCCCGTACGAGGTATTCGTGATTCTTAGAGGACCATTTTGTGTTTGTTTTACGTTTTCACCATTCGATGGCATGTTTTTATTCTGAATTTACGTCGTTCACTCAAAGCGGGAGCACCGTGACTACGCAGTTGGTTCCTAGGAGTCACATTTGTCCCGTGCGAGGTGTTAGTGACTCTTACCACACTGTTTTGTGGTTGTTTTACGTTCTCAACCTTCGGTGGAATTTTTTTATGCTTAAGTCAAAGTTTTCCCAAATTTACGTCATACATTCAAACCGGGAGCCCCTCGGTTCCTATGTGTCACATTGGTCTCGTGCGAGTCGTTCATGACTCTTATTGGACCTTTTTGTCATTGTTTTATGTTTTCACCCTCCAACGTCACATTTTTATGTTTGAGTCTAATTTATTTACCAATTTACGTTGTACACTCAATTCGGGAGCCCCGTGACTGCGCGACCGGTTCCTACGAGTCACATTGGTCCCGTGCAAGGTGTTCATGACTCTTACGGGACCGTCTTGTCGCTGTTTTATGTTTTCACCCTTCGATCGCATGTTTTTATGCTAAAGTCTAATTTTGGATGAAAATTTACATGGTACACTAAAAACCGGGAGCCCCGTGACTACGTGATTGGTTCCTACGAGTCACATTGGTCCCGTGCGAGGTGTTCGTGACTCTTATGGGACCGTTTTGTCATTGTTTTATGTTTTCACCCATCGATCGCATGTTTTTATGCTTAAGTCTAATTTAATGAAAATTTACAAGGTACACTAAAAACTGGGAGCCCCGTGATTACGTGATCAGTTCCTACGAGTCACATTGGTCCCGTGCGAGGTTTTCGTGACTCTTACGGGATCGTTTTGTGTATTTTATTATGTTTTCACCCTTCGATGGAATGTGTTTATGATTAAGTCTATTTTTTTTGCTAAATTTACATCATACACTCAAACCGGGAGGCCCGTGACTACACGATCGGTTCCTACGAGTCCCATTAGACCCGTGCGAGGTGTTCGTGACTCTTACCGGACCGTTGTGTGGTTGTTTTATGTTTTCACCATTCGATGGGATGTTTTTATGATTATGTCTAATTTTTTGCAAATTTACGCCGTACACTAAAATCGAGAGCCCCGTAACTACGCAATCGGTTCTTACGAGTCACATTGGTCCCGTGTGAGGTGCTCGTGACTCTTACGGGACCGTTTTGTGTTTGTTTTACATTTTCACCCTTAGATGGCATGTTTTTATGCTTAAGTATACGTGGTCCGTTCCTACCACTTACCTTGTTCACGTGCTAGGTGTTCGTGACTCTTACGGGACTGTTTTCTATATGTTTTACAATGTCACCCTTCGATTGCATGTTTTTTATGCTAAAGTCTAAATGTTTTGCAAATTTAGATCGTACACTCAAACCGGGAACCTCGTGACTACATGGTCGATTCCTACTAGTCACATTAGTCCCGTACGAGGTGTTCATGCCTCTTACCGGACCGTTTTGTGGCTATTTTATGTTTTCACCTTTCGAGGACATGTTTTTATGCTTAAGTCTAATTTTTTGCAAATTTACATTGTACACTCAAACCGGGAGCCCTGGGACTACGCGATCGGTTTCTACGACTCACATTGGTCCCGTGCGAGGTGTTCGTGACTCTTACTGGACCATTTTGTGTTTGTTTTACATTTTACCATTCGATGGCATGTTTTTATGCTCAAGTCCAATTATTGGCAAAGTTACGTCGTATACTCAAAACGGGAGCACCGTGACTACGCTGTTGGTTCCTACGAGTCACATTTGTCCTGTGCGAGGTGTTAGTGAATCTCACGGGACTGTTTTGTGGTTGTTTTACGTTGTACCTTCGGTGGCATTTTTTTATGCTTAAGTCTCATTTTTTACACTCAACCCGCAAATCCCGTTTCTACGCGGATGGTTCTTACGAGTCACATTGGTCCCGTACGAGGTGTTCGTGACTCTTACAAAACAGTTTTGTGGTTGTTTTATGTTTTCACAATTTGTTGGCATGTTTTTATTCTTAAGTCAAATTTTTCCCAAATTTACATTGTACATTGAAATCGAGAGCCCTGTGACTACACGGTCGGTTCCTACGAGTCACACTGGTCCCGTGCGAGTTGTTCGTGACTCCTACTAGACCGTTTTGACGTTGGTTTACGTTTTCACCCTTTGATGGCATATTTTTATGCTTGAGTTTAATTTATTTACAAATTTATGTCGTACACTAAATCCGAGAGCCCCGTGACTACGCGATCAATTCCTACGAGTCACATTGGTTCTGTGCGAGGTGTTCGTGACTTTTACGGGACCGTTTTGTCGCTGTTTTATCTTTTCAACGCTCGCTGGCATGTTTTTATGCTTAAGTCTAATTTTATGAAAATTGACATCGTACACTCAAACTGGGAGCCCCGCGACTACGCAATCTGTTCCTACGAGTCACATTGGTCCCGTGAGAGGTATTCGTGATTCTTAGAGGACCATTTTATGTTTGTTTTACGTTTTCACAATTCGATGGCTTGTTTTTATGCTGAAGTCCAATTATTTGCAAATTTACGTCGTTCACTCAAAGCGGGAGCACCGTGACTACGCAGTTGGTTCCTAGGAGTCACATTTGTCCCGTGCGAGGTGTTAGTGACTCTTACCACACCGTTTTCTGGTTGTTTTACGTTCTCAACCTTCGGTGGAATTTTTTTATGCTTCAGTCAAATTTTTCCCAAATTTACATCATAAATTCAAACCGGGAGCCCCTAGGTTCCTATGAGTCACATTGGTCCCGTGCGAATTGTTCTTGACTCTTACCGGACCTTTTTGTCATTGTTTTATGTTTCCACCCTTCAATGGCACGTTTTTATGTTTGAGTCTAATTTATTTACCAATTTACGTTGTACACTCAATTCGGGAGCCCCGTGACTGCGCGATCGGTTCCTACGAGTCACATTAATCCCGTGCGAGGTGTTCGTGACTCTTACCGGACCGTTTTGTGGTTGTTTTATGTTTTCACCCTTCGATGGGATGTTTTTATGCTTATGTCTAATTTTTTGCATATTTACGTCGTACACCAAAACCGAGAGCCCCGTGACTACGCAGTCGGTTCTTACGAGTCACATTGGTCCCGTGTGAGGTGTTCGTGACTCTTACGGGACCGTTTTGTGTTTGTTTTACATTTTCACCCTTGGATGGCATATTTTTATGCTTAAGTATACGTGGTCCGTTCCTACCACTTACCTTGTTCACGTGCTAGGTGTTCGTGACTCTTACGGGACTGTTTTCTATATGTTTTACAATGTCACCTTTCGATTGCATGTTTTTTATGCTAAAGTCTAAATTTTTTGCAAATTTAGATCGTACACTCAAATCGGGAACCTCGTGGCTACATGGTCGATTCCTACGAGTCACATTGGTCCCATACGAGGTGTTCGTGACTCTTACCCGACCGTTTTGTGGCTATTTTATGTTTTCACCCTTCGAGGGCATGTTTTTATGCCTAAGTCTAATTTTTTGCAAATTTACATCGTACACTCAAACCGAGAGCCCTGGGACTACGCGATCGGTTTCAACAACTCACATTGGTCCCGTGCGAGGTGTTCGTGACTCTTACTTGACCATTTTGTGTTTGTTTTACGTTTTACCATTCGATGGCATGTTTTTATGCTCAAGTCCAATTATTTGCAAATTTACGTCGTATACTCAAAGCGGGAGCACCGTGACTACGCAGTTGGTTCTACGAGTCACATTTGTCCTATGCGAGGTGTTAGTGACTCTTATGGGACTGTTTTGTGTTTGTTTTACGTTGTCAACCTTCGGTGGCATTTTTTTATGCTTAAGTCTAATTTTTTACACTCAAACCGGGAATCCCGTTTCTACGTGGATGGTTCTTACGAGTCACATTGGTCCCGTGCGAGGTGTTCGTGACTCTTACAAAACAGTTTTGTGGTTGTTTTATGTTTTCACAATTCGTTGGCATGTTTTTATGCTAAAGTCAATTTTTTCCCAAATTTACGTTGTACATTCAAATCGAGAGCCCCGTGACTTCATGATCGGTTCCTACGAGTCACACTGGTTCCGTGCGAGTTGTTCGTGACTCTTAGTAAACCATTTTGACCCTGGTTTACGTTTTCACCCTTTGATGGCATGTTTTTATGCTTGAGTTTAATTTATTTACAAATTTATGTAGTACACTAAATCCGAGAACCCCGTGACTACGCGATCGATTCCTACGAGTCACATTGGTTCTGTGCGAGGTGTTCGTGACTTTTACGGGACCGTTTTGTCACTGTTTTATGTTTTCACCCTTCGATGACATGTTTTTATGCTTAAGTCTAATTTTATGCAAATTGACATCGTACACTCAAACTGGGAGCCACGTAACTACGCAATAGGTTCCTACAAGTCACGTTGGTCCCGTACGAGGTATTCGTGATTCTTAGAGGACCATTTTGTGTTTGTTTTACGTTTTCACCATTCGATGGCATGTTTTTATGCTGAAGTCCAATTATTTGCAAATTTACGTCGTTCACTCAAAGCGGGAGCACCGTGATTACGCAGTTGGTTCCTAGGAGTCAGATTTGTCCCGTGCGAGGTGTTAGTGACTCTTATCACACTATTTTGTGGTTATTTTACGTTCTCAACCTTTGGTGGAATTTTTTTATGCTTAAGTCAAAGTTTTACCAAATTTACGTCATACATTCAAACCGGGAGCCCGTCGGTTCCTATGAGTCACATAGGTCTCGTGCAAGTTGTTCATGACTCTTACCGGACCTTTTTCTCATTATTTTATGTTTTCACCCTTCAATGGCACGTTTTTATGTTTGAGTCTAATTTATTTACCAATTTACATTGTACACTCAATTCGAGAGCCCCGTGACCGCGCGATCGGTTCCTACGAGTCACATTAGTCCCGTGCGAGGTGTTCGTGACTCTTACGGGACCGTTTTGTGGTTGTTTTATGTTTTCACCCTTCGATGGGATGTTTTTATGCTTATGTCTAATTTTTTGTAAATTTACGTCATACACTGAAACCGAGAGCCCCGTGACTACGCAGTCGGTTCTTACGAGTCACATTGATCCCGTGTGAGGTGCTCGTGACTCTTACGGGACCGTTTTGTGTTTGTTTTACATTTTCACACTTGGATGGCATGTTTTTATGCTTAAGTATACGTGGTCCATTCCTACCACTTACCTTGTTCATGTGCTAGGTGTTCGTGACTCTTACGGGACTGTTTTCTATATGTTTTAAAATGTCACCCATCGATTGCATGTTTTTTATGCTAAAGTCTAAATTTTTTGCAAATTTAGATCTTACACTCAAACCGGGAACCTCGTGACTACATGGTCGATTCCTACGAGTCACATTGGTCCCATACGAGGTGTTCGTGGCTCTTACCGGACCGTTTTGTGGCTATTTTATGTTTTCACCCTTCGAGGGCATGTTTTTATGCTTAAGTCTAATTTTTTGCAAATTTACATCGCACACTCAAACCGGGAGCCCTGGGACTACGCGATCGGTTTATACGAGTCACATTGGTCCCGTGCGAGGTGTCCGTGACTCTTACTGGACCATTTTGTGTTTGTTTTACATTTTACCATTCGGTGGCATGTTTTTATGCTCATGTCCAATTATTTGCAAATATAGGTCGTATACTCAAAACGGGAGCGCCGTGACTACGCAGTTGGTTCCTACGAGTCACATTTGTCCTGTTCGAGGTGTTAGTGACTCTTACGGGACTGTTTTGTGGTTGTTTTACGTTGTCAACCTTCGGTGGCATTTTTTTATACTTAAGTCTAATTTTTTACACTCAACCCGGGAATCCCGTTTCTACGCGGATGGTTCTTACGAGTCACATTGGTCCTGTACGAGGTGTTCGTGACTCTTACAAAATAGTTTTGTGGTTGTTTTATGTTTTCATAATTCCTTGGCATGTTTTTATGCTTTCCCAATTTTACGTTGTACATTGAAATCGAGAGCCCTGTGACTACACGGTCGGTTCCTACGAGTCACACTGGTCCCGTGCGAGTTGTTCGTGACTCTTACTAAACCGTTTTGACGCTGGTTTACGTTTTCACCCTATGATGGCATATTTTTATGCTTGAGTTTAATTTATTTAAAAATTTATGTCGTACATTAAATCCGAGAGCCCCGTGGTTCTATGCGAGGTGTTCGTGACCTTTACGGGGCCGTTTTGTCGCTGTTTTATCTTTTCACCCTTCGATGGCATGTTTTTATGCTTAAGTCTAATTTCATGAAAATTGGCATCGTACACTCAAACTGGGATCCCCATGACTACGCAATCGGTTCCTACGAGTCACATTGGTCCCGTGAGAGGTATTCGTGATTCTTAGAGGACCATTTTGTGTTTGTTTTACGTTTTCACCATTCGATGGCATGTTTTTATGCTGAAGTCCAATTATTTGCAAATTTACGTCGTTCACTCAAAGCGGGAGCACCGTGACTACGCAGTTGGTTCCTAGGAGTCACATTTGTCCCGTGCGAGGTGTTAGTGACTCTTACCACACTGTTTTGTGGTTGTTTTACGTTATCAACCTTTGGTGGAATTTTTTTATGCTTAAGTCAAATTTTTCCCAAATTTATGTCATACATTCAAACCGGGAGCCCCTCGGTTCCTATGAGTCACATTGGTCTCGTGCGAGTTGTTCATAAATCTTACCGAAGCTTTTTGTCATTATTTTATGTTTTCACCCTTCAATGGCACATTTTTATGTTTGAGTCTAATTTATTTACCAACTTACGTTGTACACTCAATTCGGGATCCCCGTGACTGCGCGATCGGTTCCTACGAGTCACATTGGTCGCGTGCGAGGTGTTCACGACTCTTACGGGACCGTTTTGTCGCTGTTTTATGTTTTCACACTTTGATCGCATGTTTTTATGCTCAAGTCTAATTTGATGAAAATTTACATGGTACAGTAAAATCGGGAGCCCCGTGACTACGTGATTGGTTCGTACGAGTCACATTGGTCCCGTGCGAGGTGTTCGTGACTCTTACGGGACCGTTTTGTCGTTGTTTTATGTTTTCACCCATCGATCGCATGTTTTTATGCTTAAGTCTAATTTAATGAAAATTTACAAGGTACACTAAAAACTGGGAGCCCCGTGATTACGTGATCAGTTCCTACGAGTCACATTGGTCCCGTGCGAGGTGTTCGTGACTCTTAAGGGACCGTTTTGTGTATTTTATTACGTTTTCACCCTTCGATGGCATGTGTTTATGCTTAAGTCTATTTTTTTGCTAAATTTACGTCATACACTCAAATCGGGAGGCCCGTAACTACACGATCGGTTCCTACGAGTCACATTAGTCCCGTGCGAGGTGTTCGTGACTCTTACCGGACCGTTTTGTGGTTGTTTTATGTTTTCACCCTTCGATGGGATGTTTTAATGCTTATGTCTAATTTTTTGTATATATACGTCGTACACTAAAATCGAGAGCCCCGTGACTACGCAGTCTGTTCTTACAAGTCACATTGGTCCTGTGTGAGGTGTTCTTGACTCTTACGGGACCGTTTTGTGTTTATTTTTCATTTTCACCCTTGGATGGCATGTTTTTATGCTTAAGTATACGTGGTCCGTTCCTGCCACTTACCTTGTTCACGTGCTATGTGTTCGTGACTCTTACGGGACTGTTTTCAATATGTTTTACAATGTCACCCTTCGATTGCATGTTTTTTATGCTAAAGTCTAAATTTTTTGCAAATTTAGATCGTACACTCAAACCGGAAACCTCCTGACTACATGGTCGATTCCTATGAGTCACATTGATCCCATACGAGGTGTTCGTGACTCTTACCGGACCGTTTTGTGGCTATTTTATGTTTTCACCCTTCGAGGGCATGTTTTTATGCTTAAGTCTAATTTTTTGCAAATTTACATTGTACACTCAAACCGGGAGCCCTGGGACTACGCGATCGGTTTCTACGACTCACATTGGTCCCGTGCGAGGTGTTCGTGACTCTTACTGGACCATTTTATGATTGTTTTACGTTTTACCATTCGATGGCATGTTTTTATGCTCAAGTCCAATTATTTGCAAATTTACGTCGTATACTCAAAGAGGGAGCATCATGACTACGCGGTTGGTTCCTACGAGTCACATTTGTCTTGTGCGAGGTGTTAGTGACTCTTACTGGACTGTTTTGTGGTTATTTTACGTTGTCAACCTTCGGTGGCATTTTTTTATGCTTAAGTCTAATTTTTTACACTTAAACCGGGAATCCCGTTTCTACGCGGAGGGTTCTTACGAGTCACATTGGTCTCGTGTGAGGTGTTCGTGACACTTACAAAATAGTTTTGTTGTCGTTTTATGTTTTCACAATTCGTTGGCATGTTTTTATGCTTAAGTCAATTTTTTCCCAAAGTTACGTTGTACATTCAAATCGAGAGCCCCGTGACTAGACGGTCGGTTCCTACGAGTCACACTGGTCCCGTACGAGTTGTTCGTGACTCTTACTAAACCGTTTTGACGCTGGTTTACGTTTTCACCCTTTGATGGCATGTTTTTATGCTTGAGTTTAATTTATTTACATATTTATGTCGTACACTAAATCCGAGAGCCCCGTGACTACGCGATCGATTCCTACGAGTCACATTGGTTCTGTGCGAGGTGTTCGTGACATTTACGGGACCGTTTTGTCGCTGTTTTATGTTTTCACCCTTCGATGGCATGTTTTTATGCTTAAGTCTAATTTTATGCAAATTGACATCGTACACTCAAACTGGGATCCACGTGACCACGCAATCGGTTCCTACGTGTCACGCTGGTCCCGTACGAGGTATTCATGATTCTTAGAGGACCATTTTGTGTTTGTTTTACGTTTTCACCATTCGATGGCATTTTTTTATGCTGAAGTCCAATTATTTGCAAATTTACGTCGATCACTAAAAGCGGGAGCACCGTGACTACGCAGTTGGTTCCTAGGAGTCACATTTGTCCCGTGCGAGGTGTTAATGACTCTTACCACACTGTTTTGTGGTTGTTTTACGTTCTCAACCTTCGGTGGAATTTTTTTATGCTTAAGTCAAATTTTTCCCAAATTTACGTCATACATTCAAACCGGGAGCCCCTCGGTTCCTATGAGTCACATTGGTCTCGTGCGAGTCGTTCATGACTCTTACTGGACCTTTTTGTCATTGTTTTATGTTTTCCCCCTTCAATGGCACGTTTTTATGTTTGAGTCTAATTTATTTACTAATTTACGTTGTACACTCAATTCGGGAGCCCCGTGACTGCGCGACCGGTTCCTACGAGTCACATTGGTCCCGTGCGAGGTGTTCATGACTCTTACGGGACCGTCTTGTCGCTGTTTTATGTTTTCACCCTTCGATCGCATGTTTTTATGCTAAAGTCTAATTTGATGAAAATTTACATGGTACACTAAAAACCGGGAGCCCCGTGACTACGTGATTGGTTCCTACGAGTCACATTGGTCTCGTGTGAGGTGCTCCTGACTCTTACGGGACCGTTTTATGTTTTTTTTTACATTTTCACACTTGGATGGCATGTTTTTATGCTTAAGTATACGTGGTCCATTCCTACCACTTACCTTGTTCATGTGCTAGGTGTTCGTGACTCTTACGGGACTGTTTTCTATATGTTTTAAAATGTCACCCATCGATTGCATGTTTTTTATGCTAAAGTCTAATTTTTTTGCAAATTTAGATCGTACACTCAAACCGGGAACCTCGTGACTACATGGTCGATTCCTACGAGTCACATTGGTCCCATACGAGGTGTTCGTTGCTCTTACCGGACCGTTTTGTGGCTATTTTATGTTTTCAACCTTCGAGGGCATGTTTTTATGCTTAAGTCTAATTTTTTGCAAATTTACATCGTACACTCAAACCGGGAGCCCTGGGACTACGCGATCGGTTTATACGAGTCACATTGGTCCCGTGCGAGGTGTCCGTGACTCTTACTGGACCATTTTGTGTTTGTTTTACATTTTACCATTCGGTGGCATGTTTTTATGCTCAAGTCCAATTATTTGCAAATTTACGTCGTATACTCAAAACGGGAGCGCCGTGACTACGCAGTTGGTTCCTACGAGTCACATTTGTCCTGCTCGAGGTGTTAGTGACACTTACGGGACTGTTTTGTGGTTGTTTTACGTTGTCAACCTTCGGTGGCATTTTTTTATTCTTATGTCTAATTTTTTACACTCAACCCGGGAATCCCGTTTCTACGCGGATGGTTCTTACGAGTCACATTGGTCCTGTACGAGGTGTTCGTGACTCTTACAAAATAGTTTTGTGGTTGTTTTATGTTTTCACAATTCGTTGGCATGTTTTTATGCTTAAGTAGATTTTTTCCCAATTTTACGTTGTACATTGAAATCGAGAGTCCTGTGACTACACGGTCGGTTCCTACGAGTCACACTGGTCCCGTGCGAGTTGTTCGTGACTCTTACTAGACCGTTTTGACGCTGGTTTACGTTTTCACCCTATGATGGCATATTTTTATGCTTGAGTTTAATTTATTTAAAAATTTATGTCGTACATTAAATCCGAGAGCCCCGTGGTTCTATGCGAGGTGTTCGTGACCTTTACGGGGCCGTTTTGTCGCTGTTTTATCTTTTCACCCTTCGATGGCATGTTTTTATGCTTAAGTCTAATTTCATGAAAATTGGCATCGTACACTCAAACTGGGATCCCCATGACTACACAATCGGTTCCTACGAGTCACATTGGTCCCGTGAGAGGTATTCGTGATTCTTAGAGGACCATTTTGTGTTTGTTTTACATTTTCACCATTCGATGGCATGTTTTTATGCTGAAGTCCAATTATTTGCAAATTTACGTCGTTCACTCAAAGCGGGAGCACCGTGACTACGCAGTTGGTTCCTAGGAGTCGCATTTGTCCCGTGCGAGGTGTTAGTGACTCTTACCACACTGTTTTGTGGTTGTTTTACGTTATCAACCTTTGGTGGAATTTTTTTATGCTTAAGTCAAATTTTTCCCAAATTTATGTCATACATTCAAACCGGGAGCCCCTCGGTTCCTATGAGTCACATTAGTCTCGTGCGAGTTGTTCATAAATCTTACCGAAGCTTTTTGTCATTATCTTATGTTTTCACCCTTCAATGGCACATTTTTATGTTTGAGTCTAATTTATTTACCAACTTACGTTGTACACTCAATTCGGGATCCCCGTGACTGCGCGATCGGTTCCTACGAGTCACATTGGTCGCGTGCGAGGTGTTCACGACTCTTATGGGACCGTTTTGTCGCTATTTTATGTTTTCACACTTTGATCGCATGTTTTTATGCTTAAGTCTAATTTGATGAAAATTTACATGGTACAGTAAAATCGGGAGCCCCGTGACTACGTGATTGGTTCGTACGAGTCACATTGGTCCCGTGCGAGGTGTTCGTGACTCTTACGGGACCGTTTTGTCGTTGTTTTATGTTTTCACCCATCGATCGCATGTTTTTATGCTTAAGTCTAATTTAATGAAAATTTACAAGGTACACTAAAAACTGGGAGCCCCGTGATTACGTGATCAGTTCCTACGAGTCACATTGGTCCCGTGCGAGGTGTTCGTGACTCTTAAGGGACCGTTTTGTGTATTTTATTACGTTTTCACCCTTCGATGGCATGTGTTTATGCTTAAGTCTATTTTTTTGCTAAATTTACGTCATACACTCAAATCGGGAGGCCCGTAACTACACGATCGGTTCCTACGAGTCACATTAGTCCCGTGCGAGGTGTTCGTGTTTCTTACCGGACCGTTTTGTGGTTCTTTTATGTTTTCACCCTTCGATGGGATGTTTTAATGCTTATGTCTAATTTTTTGTATATTTACGTCGTACACTAAAATCGAGAGCCCCGTGACTACGCAGTCTGTTCTTACAAGTCACATTGGTCCTGTGTGAGGTGTTCTTGACTCTTACGGGACCGTTTTGTGCTTATTTTTCATTTTCACCCTTGGATGGCATGTTTTTATGCTTAAGTATACGTGGTCCGTTCCTGCCACTTACCTTGTTCACGTGCTATGTGTTCGTGACTCTTACGGGACTGTTTTCAATATGTTTTACAATGTCACCCTTCGATTGCATGTTTTTTATGCTAAAGTCTAAATTTTTTGCAAATTTAGATCGTACACTCAAACCGGAAACCTCCTGACTACATGGTCGATTCCTATGAGTCACATTGATCCCATACGAGGTGTTCGTGACTCTTACCGGACCGTTTTGTGGCTATTTTATGTTTTCACCCTTCGAGGGCATGTTTTTATGCTTAAGTCTAATTTTTTGCAAATTTACATCGTACACTCAAACCGGGAGCCCTGGGACTACGCGATCGGTTTCTACGACTCACATTGGTCCCGTGCGAGGTGTTCGTGACTCTTACTGGACCATTTTATGATTGTTTTACGTTTTACCATTCGATGGCATGTTTTTATGCTCAAGTCCAATTATTTGCAAATTTACGTCGTATACTCAAAGAGGGAGCATCATGACTACGCGGTTGGTTCCTACGAGTCACATTTGTCTTGTGCGAGGTGTTAGTGACTCTTACTGGACTGTTTTGTGGTTATTTTACGTTGTCAACCTTCGGTGGCATTTTTTTATACTTAAGTCTAATTTTTTACACTTAAATCGGGAATCCCGTTTCTACGCGGAGGGTTCTTACGAGTCACATTGGTCTCGTGTGAGGTGTTCGTGACACTTACAAAATAGTTTTGTGGTCGTTTTATGTTTTCACAATTCGTTGGCATGTTTTTATGCTTAAGTCAATTTTTTCCCAAAGTTACGTTGTTCATTCAAATCGAGAGCCCCGTGACTAGACGGTCGGTTCCTACGAGTCACACTGGTCCCGTACGAGTTGTTCGTGACTCTTACTAAACCGTTTTGACGCTGGTTTACGTTTTCACCCTTTGATGGCATGTTTTTATGCTTGAGTTTAATTTATTTACATATTTATATCGTACACTAAATCCGAGAGCCCCGTGACTACGCGATCGATTCCTACGAGTCACATTGGTTCTGTGCGAGGTGTTCGTGACATTTACGGGACCGTTTTGTCGCTGTTTTATGTTTTCACCCTTCGATGGCATGTTTTTATGCTTAAGTCTAATTTTATGCAAATTGACATCGTACACTCAAACTGGGATCCACGTGACCACGCAATCGGTTCCTACGTGTCACGCTGGTCCCGTACGAGGTATTCATGATTCTTAGAGGACCATTTTGTGTTTGTTTTACGTTTTCACCATTCGATGGCATTTTTTTATTCTGAAGTCCAATTATTTGCAAATTTACGTCGATCACTAAAAGCGGGAGCACCGTGACTACGCAGTTGGTTCCTAGGAGTCACATTTGTCCCGTGCGAGGTGTTAATGACTCTTACCACACTGTTTTGTGGTTGTTTTACGTTCTCAACCTTCGGTGGAATTTTTTTATGCTTAAGTCAAATTTTTCCCAAATTTACGTCATACATTCAAACCGGGAGCCCCTCGGTTCCTATGAGTCACATTGGTCTCGTGCGAGTCGTTCATGACTCTTACTGGACCTTTTTGTCATTGTTTTATGTTTTCCCCCTTCAATGGCACGTTTTTATGTTTGAGTCTAATTTATTTACTAATTTACGTTGTACACTCAATTCGGGAGCCCCGTGACTGCGCGACCGGTTCCTACGAGTCACATTGGTCCCGTGCGAGGTGTTCATGACTCTTACGGGACCGTCTTGTCGCTGTTTTATGTTTTCACCCTTCGATCGCATGTTTTTATGCTAAAGTCTAATTTGATGAAAATTTACATGGTACACTAAAAACCGGGAGCCCCGTGACTACGTGATTGGTTCCTACGAGTCACATTGGTCTCGTGTGAGGTGCTCCTGACTCTTACGTGACCGTTTTATGTTTTTTTTTACATTTTCACACTTGGATGGCATGTTTTTATGCTTAAGTATACGTGGTCCATTCCTACCACTTACCTTGTTCATGTGCTAGGTGTTCGTGACTCTTACGGGACTGTTTTCTATATGTTTTAAAATGTCACCCATCGATTGCATGTTTTTTATGCTAAAGTCTAATTTTTTTGCAAATTTAGATCGTACACTCAAACCGGGAACTTCGTGACTACATGGTCGATTCCTACGAGTCACATTGGTCCCATACGAGGTGTTCGTTGCTCTTACCGGACCGTTTTGTGGCTATTTTATGTTTTCAACCTTCGAGGGCATGTTTTTATGCTTAAGTCTAATTTTTTGCAAATTTACATCGTACACTCAAACCGGGAGCCCTGGGACTACGCGATCGGTTTATACGAGTCACATTGGTCCCGTGCGAGGTGTCCGTGACTCTTACTGGACCATTTTGTGTTTGTTTTACATTTTACCATTCGGTGGCATGTTTTTATGCTCAAGTCCAATTATTTGCAAATTTACGTCGTATACTCAAAACGGGAGCGCCGTGACTACGCAGTTGGTTCCTACGAGTCACATTTGTCCTGCTCGAGGTGTTAGTGACACTTACGGGACTGTTTTGTGGTTGTTTTACGTTGTCAACCTTCGGTGGCATTTTTTTATTCTTATGTCTAATTTTTTACACTCAACCCGGGAATCCCGTTTCTACGCGGATGGTTCTTACGAGTCACATTGGTCCTGTACGAGGTGTTCGTGACTCTTACAAAATAGTTTTGTGGTTGTTTTATGTTTTCACAATTCGTTGGCATGTTTTTATGCTTAAGTAGATTTTTTCCCAATTTTACGTTGTACATTGAAATCGAGAGCCCTGTGACTACACGGTCGGTTCCTACGAGTCACACTGGTCCCGTGCGAGTTGTTCGTGACTCTTACTAGACCGTTTTGACGCTGGTTTACGTTTTCACCCTATGATGGCATATTTTTATGCTTGAGTTTAATTTATTTAAAAATTTATGTCGTACATTAAATCCAAGAGCCCCGTGGTTCTGTGCGAGGTGTTCGTGACTTTTACGGGGCCGTTTTGTCACTGTTTTATCTTTTCACCCTTCGATGGCATGTTTTTATGCTTAAGTCTAATTTCATGAAAATTGGCATCGTACACTCAAACTGGGATCCCCGTGACTACGCAATCGGTTCCTACGAGTCACATTGGTCCCGTGAGAGGTATTCGTGATTCTTAGAGTACCATTTTGTGTTTGTTTTACGTTTTCACCATTCGATGGCATGTTTTTATGCTGAAGTCCAATTATTTGCAAATTTACGTCGTTCACTCAAAGCGGGAGCACCGTGACTACGCAGTTGGTTCCTAGGAGTCGCATTTGTCCCGTGCGAGGTGTTAGTGACTCTTACCACACTGTTTTGTGGTTGTTTTACGTTATCAACCTTTGGTGGAATTTTTTTATGCTTAAGTCAAATTTTTCCCAAATTTATGTCATACATTCAAACCGGGAGCCCCTCGGTTCCTATGAGTCACATTGGTCTCGTGCGAGTTGTTCATAAATCTTACCGAAGCTTTTTGTCATTATTTTATGTTTTCACCCTTCAATGGCACATTTTTATGTTTGAGTCTTATTTATTTACCAATTTACGTTGTACACTCAATTCGGGATCCCCGTGACTGCGCGATCTGTTCCTACGAGTCACATTGGTCGCGTGCGAGGTGTTCACGACTCTTACGGGACCGTTTTGTCGCTGTTTTATATTTTCACACTTTGATCGCATGTTTTTATGCTTAAGTCTAATTTGATGAAAATTTACATGGTACAGTAAAAATCGGGAGCCCCGTGACTACGTGATTGGTTCCTACGAGTCACATTGGTCCCGTGCGAGGTGTTCGTGACTCTTACGGGACCGTTTTGTCATTGTTTTATGTTTTCACCCATCGATCGCATGGTTTTATGCTTAAGTCTAATTTAATGAAAATTTACAAGGTACACTAAAAACTGGGAGCCCCGTGATTACGTGATCAGTTCCTACGAGTCACATTGGTCCCGTGCGAGGTGTTCGTGACTCTTAAGGGACCGTTTTGTGTATTTTATTACGTTTTCACCCTTCGATGGCATGTGTTTATGCTTAAGTCTATTTTTTTGCTAAATTTACGTCATACACTCAAATCGGGAGGCCCGTAACTACATGATCGGTTCCTACGAGTCACATTAGTCCCGTGCGAGGTGTTCGTGACTCTTACCGGACCGTTTTGTGGTTGTTTTATGTTTTCACCCTTCGATGGGATGTTTTTATGCTTATGTCTAATTTTTTGTATATTTACGTCGTACACTAAAATCGAGAGCCCCGTGACTACGCAGTCTGTTCTTACAAGTCACATTGGTCTTGTGTGAGGTGTTCTTGACTCTTACGGGACCGTTTTGTATTTATTTTTCATTTTCACCCTTGGATGGCATGTTTTTATGCTTAAGTATACGTGGTCCGTTCCTGCCACTTACCTTGTTCACGTGCTATGTGTTCGTGACTCTTACGGGACTGTTTTCTATATGTTTTACAATGTCACCCTTCGATTGCATGTTTTTTATGCTAAAGTCTAATTTTTTTGCAAATTTAGATCGTACACTCAAACCGGAAACCTCGTGACTACATGGTCGATTCCTACGAGTCACATTGATCCCATACGAGGTGTTCGTGACTCTTACCGGACCGTTTTGTGGCTATTTTATGTTTTCACCCTTCGAGGGCATGTTTTTATGCTTAAGTCTAATTTTTTGCAAATTTACATCGTACACTCAAACCGGGAGCCCTGGGACTACGCGATCGGTTTCTACGACTCACATTGGTCCTGTGCGAGGTGTTCATGACTCTTACTGGACCATTTTATGATTGTTTTACGTTTTACCATTCGATGGCATGTTTTTATGCTCAAGTCCAATTATTTGCAAATTTACGTCGTATACTCAAAGCGGGAGCATCATGACTACGCGGTTGGTTCCTACGAGTCACATTTGTCTTGTGCGAGGTGTTAGTGACTCTTACTGGACTGTTTTGTGGTTATTTTACGTTGTCAACCTTCGGTGGCATTTTTTTATGCTTAAGTCTAATTTTTTACACTTAAATCGGGAATCCCGTTTCTACGCGGAGGGTTCTTACGAGTCACATTGGTCCCGTGTGAGGTGTTCGTGACTCTTACAAAATAGTTTTGTGGTCGTTTTATGTTTTCACAATTCGTTGGCATGTTTTTATGCTTAAGCCAATTTTTTCCCAAAGTTACGTTGCACATTCAAATCGAGAGCCCCGTGACTAGACGGTCGGTTCCTACGAGTCACACTGGTCCCGTACGAGTTGTTCGTGACTCTTACTAAACCGTTTTGACGTTGGTTTACGTTTTCACCCTTTGATGGCATGTTTTTATGCTTGAGTTTAATTTATTTACAAATTTATGTCGTACACTAAATCCGAGAGCCCCGTGACTACGCGATCGATTCCTACGAGTCACATTGGTTCTGTGCGAGGTGTTCGTGACATTTACGGGACCGTTTTGTCGCTGTTTTATGTTTTCACCCTTCGATGGCATGTTTTTATGCTTAAGTCTAATTTTATGCAAATTGACATCGTACACTCAAACTGGGAGCCACGTGACTACGCAATCGGTTCCTACATGTCACGCTGGTCCCGTATGAGGTATTCGTGATTCTTAGAGGACCATTTTGTGTTTGTTTTACGTTTTCACCATTCGATGGCATGTTTTTATGCTAAAGTCCAATTATTTGCAAATTTACGTCGTTCACTCAAAGCGGGAGCACCGTGACTACGCAGTTGGTCCCTAGGAGTCACATTTGTCCCGTGCGAGGTGTTAGTGACTCTTACCACACTGTTTTGTGGTTGTTTTACGTTATCAACCTTTGGTGGAATTTTTTTATGCTTAAGTCAAATTTTTCCCAAATTTACGTCATACATTCAAACCGGGAGCCCCTCGGTTCCTATGAGTCACATTGGTCTCGTGCGAGTTGTTCATAAATCTTACCGAAGCTTTTTGTCATTATTTTATGTTTTCACCCTTCAATGGCACATTTTTATTTTTGAGTCTAATTTATTTACCAATTTACGTTGTAAACTCAATTCGGGATCCCCGTGACTGCGCGATCGGTTCCTACGAGTCACATTGGTCGCGTGCGAGGTGTTCACGACTCTTACGGGACCGTTTTGTCGCTGTTTTATGTTTTCACACTTTGATCGCATGTTTTTATGATTAAGTCTAATTTGATGAAAATTTACATGGTACAGTAAAAATCGGGAGCCCCGTGACTACGTGATTGGTTCCTACGACTCACATTGGTCCCGTGCGAGGTGTTCGTGACTCTTACGGGACCGTTTTGTCGTTGTTTTATGTTTTCACCCATCGATCGCTTGTTTTTATGCTTAAGTCTAATTTAATGAAAATTTACAAGGTACACTAAAAACTGGGAGCCCCGTGATTACGTGATCAGTTCCTACGAGTCACATTGGTCCCGTGCGAGGTGTTCGTGACTCTTAAGGGACCGTTTTGTGTATTTTATTACGTTTTCACCCTTCGATGGCATGTGTTTATGCTTAAGTCTATTTTTTTGCTAAATTTACGTCATACACTCAAATCGGGAGGCCCGTAACTACACGATCGGTTCCTACGAGTCACATTAGTCCCGTGCGAGGTGTTCATGACTCTTACCGGAACGTTTTGTGGTTGTTTTATGTTTTCACCCTTCGATGGGATGTTTTTGTGCTTATGTCTAATTTTTTGTATATTTACGTCGTACACTAAAATCGAGAGCCCCGTGACTACGCAGTCTGTTCTTACAAGTCACATTGGTCCTGTGTGAGGTGTTCTTGACTCTTACGGGACCTTTTTGTGTTTATTTTTCATTTTCACCCTTGGATGGCATGTTTTTATGCTTAAGTATACGTGGTCCATTCCTGCCACTTACCTTGTTCACATGCTATGTGTTCGTGACTCTTACGGGACTGTTTTCTATATGTTTTACAATGTCACCCTTCGATTGCATGTTTTTTATGCTAATGTCTAAATTTTTTGCAAATTTAGATCGTACACTCAAACCGGAAACCTCGTGACTACATGGTCGATTCCTACGAGTCACATTGATCCCATACGAGGTGTTCGTGACTCTTACCGGACCGTTTTGTGGCTATTTTATGTTTTCACCCTTCGAGGGTATGTTTTTATGCTTAAGTCTAATTTTTTGCAAATTTATATCGTACACTCAAACCGGGAGCCTTGGGACTACGCGATCGGTTTCTACGACTCACATTGGTCCCGTGCGAGGTGTTCGTGACTCTTACTGGACCATTTTATGATTGTTTTACGTTTTACCATTCGATGGCATGTTTTTATGCTCAAGTCCAATTATTTGCAAATTTACGTCGTATACTCAAAGCGGGAGCATCATGACTACGCGGTTGGTTCCTACGAGTCACATTTGTCTTGTGCGAGGTGTTAGTGACTCTTACTGGACTGTTTTGTGGTTATTTTACGTTGTCAACCTTCGGTGGCATTTTTTTATGCTTAAGTCTAATTTTTTACACTTAAACCGGGAATCCCGTTTCTACGCGGAGGGTTATTACGAGTCACAATGGTCCTGTGTGAGGTGTTCGTGACTCTTACAAAATAGTTTTGTGGTCGTTTTATGTTTTCACAATTCGTTGGCATGTTTTTATGCTTAAGTCAATTTTTTCCCGAAGTTACGTTGTACATTCAAATCGAGAGCCCCTTGACTAGACGGTCGGTTCCTACGAGTCACACTGGTCCCGTACGAGTTGTTCGTGACTCTTACTAAACCGTTTTGACGCTGGTTTACGTTTTCACCCTTTGATGGCATGTTTTTATGCTTGAGTTTAATTTATTTAAAAATTTATGTCGTACACTAAATCCGAGAGCCCCGTGACTACGCGATCGATTCCTACGAGTCACATTGGTTCTGTGCGAGGTGTTCGTGACATTTACGGGACTGTTTTGTCGCTGTTTTATGTTTTCACCCTTCGATGGCATGTTTTTATGCTTAAGTCTAATTTTATGCAAATTGACATCGTACAATTAAACTGGGAGCCACGTGACTACGCAATCGGTTCCTACGTGTCACGCTGGTCCCGTACGAGGTATTCGTGATTCTTAGAGGACCATTTTGTGTTTGTTTTACGTTTTCACCATTCGATGGCATGTTTTTATGCTGAAGTCCAATTATTTGCAAATTTACGTCGATCACTCAAAGCGAGAGCACCGTGACTACGCAGTTGGTTCCTAGGAGTGACATTTGTCCAGTGCGAGGTGTTAATGACTCTTACCACACTGTTTTGTGGTTGTTTTACGTTCTCAACCTTCGGTGGAATTTTTTTATGCTTAAGTCAAATTTTTCCCAAATTTACGTCATACATTCAAACCGGGAGCCCCTCGGTTCCTATGAGTCACATTGGTCTCGTGCGAGTCGTTCATGACTCTTACTGGACCTTTTTCTCATTGTTTTATGTTTTCACCCTTCAATGGCACATTTTTATGTTTGAGTCTAGTTTATTTACCAATTTACGTTGTACACTCAATTCGGGAGCCCCGTGACTGCGCGATCGGTTCCTACGAGTCACATCGGTCCCGTGCGAGGTGTTCATGACTCTTACGGGACCGTCTTGTCGCTGTTTTATGTTTTCACCCTTCGATCGCATGTTTTTATGCTAAAGTCTACTTTGATGAAAATTTACATGGTACACTAAAAACCGGGAGCCCCGTGACTACGTGATCGGTTCCTACGAGTCACATTGGTCCCGTGCGAGGTTTTCGTGACTCTTACGGGATCGTTTTGTGTATTTTATTATGTTTTCACCCTTCGATGGTATGTGTTTATGCTTAAGTCTATTTTTTTGCTAAATTTACATCATACACTCAAACCAGGAGGCCCGTGACTACACGATCGGTTCCTACGAGTCACATTAGTCCCGTGCGAGGTGTTCGTGACTCTTACTAGACCGTTTTGTGGTTCTTTTATGTTTTCACCATTCGATGGGATGTTTTTATGCTTATGTCTATTTTTTTGTAAATTTACGTCGTACACTAAAATCGAGAGCCCCGTAACTACGCAATCGGTTCTTACGAGTCACATTGGTCCCGTGTGAGGTGCTCGTGACTCTTACGGGACCGTTTTGTGTTTGTTTTACATTTTCACCCTTGGATGGCATGTTTTTATGCTTAAGTATACGTGGTCCGTTCCTACCACTTACCTTGTTCACGTGCTATTTGTTCGTGACTCTTATGGGACTGTTTTCTATATGTTTTACAATGTCACCCTTCGATTGCATATTTTTTATGCTAAAGTCTAAATTTTTTGCAAATTTAGATCGTACACTCAAACCGGGAACCTCGTGACTACTTGGTCGATTCCTACGAGTCACATTGGTCCCGTACGAGGTGTTCGTGACTCTTACCGGACCGTTTTGTGGCTATTTTATGTTTTCACCATTCGAGGGCATGTTTTTATGCTTAAGCCAATTTTTTTGCAAATTTACATCGTACACTCAAACCGGGAGCCCTGGGACTACGCGATCGGTTTCTACGACTCATATTGGTCCCGTGTGAGGTGTTCGTGACTCTTACGGACCATTTTGTGTTTGTTTTACATTTTACCATTCGATGGCATGTTTTTATGCTCTAGTCCAATTATTTGCAAATATTACGTCGTATACTCAAAGCGGGAGCACCGCGACTACGCAGTTGGTTCCTACGAGTCACATTTGTCCTGTGCGAGGTGTTAGTGACTCTTACGGGACTGTTTTGTGGTTGTTTTACGTTGTACCTTCGGTGGCATTTTTTATGCTTAAGTCTCATTTTTTACACTCAACCCGGAAATTCCGTTTCTACGCGGATGGTTATTTAGAGTCACGTTGGTCCCGTACGAGGTGTTCGTGACTCTTACAAAACAGTTTTGTGGTTGTTTTATGTTTTCACAATTCGTTGGCATGTTTTTATGCTTAAGTCAAATTTTTCCCAAATTTACGTTGTACATTGAAATCGAGAGCCCTGTGACTACACGGTCGGTTCCTACGAGTCACACTGGTCCCGTACGAGTTGTTTGTGACTCCTACTAGACCGTTTTGACGTTTGTTTACGTTTTCACCCTTTAATGGCATATTTTTATGCTTGAGTTTAATTTATTTACAAATTTATGTCGTACACTAAATCGGAGAGCCCCGTGACTACGCGATCAATTCCTACGAGTCACATTGGTTCTGTGCGAGGTGTTCGTGACTTTTATGGGACCGTTTTGTCGCTCTTTTATCTTTTCACCCTTCGATGGCATGTTTTTATGCTTAAGTCTAATTTTATAAAAATTGACATCGTACACTCAAACTGGGAGCCCCGCGACTACGCAATCGGTTCCTACGAGTCACATTGGTCCCGTGAGAGGTATTCGTGATTCTTAGAGTACCATTTTATGTTTGTTTTACGTTTTCACAATTCGATGGCATGTTTTTATGCTGAAGTCCAATTATTTGCAAATTTATGTCGTTCACTCAAAGCGGGAGCACCGTGACTACGCAGTTGGATCCTAGGAGTCACAATTGTCCCGTGCGAGGTGTTAGTGACTCTTACCACACTGTTTTCTGGTTGTTTTACGTTCTCAACCTTCGGTGGAATTTTTTTATGCTTCAGTCAAATTTTTCCCAAATTTACGTCATACATTCAAACCGGGAGCCCCTACGTTCCTATGAGTCACATTGGTCCCGTGCGAGTTGTTCATGACTCTTACCGGACCTTTTTGTCATTGTTTTATGTTTTCACCCTTCAATGGCACGTTTTTATGTTTGAGTCTAATTTATTTACCAATTTACGTTGTACACTCAATTCGGGCGCCCCGTGACTGCGCGATCGGTTCCTACGAGTCACATTAGTCCCGTGCGAGGTGTTCGTGACTCTTACCGGACCGTTTTGTGGTTGTTTTATGTTTTCACCCTTCGATGGGATGTTTTTATGCTTATGTCTAATTTTTTGTATATTTACGTCGTACACCAAAACCGAGAGCCCCGTGACTACGCAGTCGGTTCTTACGAGTCACATTGGTCCCGTGTGAGGTGTTCGTGACTCTTACGGGACCGTTTTGTGTTTGTTTTTCGTTTTCACCCTTGGATGGCATGTTTTTATGCTTAAGTATACGTGGTCCGTTCCTACCACTTACCTTGTTCACGTGCTAGGTGTTCGTGACTCTTACGGGACTGTTTTCTATATGTTTTACAATGTCACCTTTCGATTGCATGTTTTTTATGCTAAAGTATAAATTTGTTGCAAATTTAGATCGTACACTCAAACCGGGAACCTCGTGGCTACATGGTGGATTCCTACGAGCACATTGGTTCCGTACGAGGTGTTCGTGACTCTTACCGGACCGTTTTGTGGCTATTTTATGTTTTCACCCTTCGAGGGCATGTTTTTATGCTAAAGTCTAATTTTTTGCAAATTTACATCTTACACTCAAACCGAGAGCCCTGGGACTACGCGATCGGTTTCAACGACTCACATTGGTCCCGTGCGAGGTGTTCGTGACTCTTACAGGACCATTTTGTGTTTGTTTTATGTTTTACCATTCGATGCCATGTTTTTATGCTCAAGTCCAATTATTTGCAAATTTACGTCGTATACTCAAAGCGGGAGCACCGTGACTACGCAGTTGGTTCCTACGAGTCACATTTGTCCTCTGCGAGGTGTTAGTGACTCTTATGGGACTGTTTTGTGTTTGTTTTACGTTGTCAACCTTCGGTGGCATTTTTTTATGCTTAAGTCTAATTTTTTACACTCAAACCGGGAATCCCGTTTCTATGCGGATGGTTCTTACGAGTCACATTGGTCCCGTGCGAGGTGTTCGTGACTCTTACAAAACAGTTTTGTGGTTGTTTTATGTTTTCACAATTCGTTGGCATGTTTTTATGCTAAAGTCAAATTTTTCCCAAATTTACGTTGTACATTCAAATCGAGAGCCCCGTGACTTCACGGTCGGTTCCTATGAGTCACACTGGTTCCGTGTGAGTTGTTCGTAACTCTTACTAAACCATTTTGACACTGGTTTACGTTTTCACCTTTTGATGGCATGTTTTTATGCTTGAGTTTAATTTATTTACAAATTTATGTCGTACACTAAATCCGAGATCCCCGTGACTACGCAATCGATTCCTACGAGTCACATTGGTTCTGTGCGAGGTGTTCGTGACTTTTACGGGACCGTTTTGTCGCTGTTTTATGTTATCACCCTTCGATGCCATGTTTTTATGCTGAAGTCTAATTTTATTCAAATTGACATCGTACACTCAAACTGGGAGCCACGTGCCTACGCAATAGGTTCCTACGAGTCACGTTGGTCCCGTACGAGGTATTCGTGATTCTTAGAGGACCATTTTGTGTTTGTTTTACGTTTTCACTATTCGGTGGCATTTTTTTATGATGAAGTCCAATTATTTTCAAATTTACGTCATTCACTCAAAGCGGGAGCACCTTGACTACGCAGTTGGTTCCTAGGAGTCACATTTGTCCCGTGCGAGGTGTTAGTGACTCTTACCACACTGTTTTTTGGTTGATTTACGTTCTCAACCTTCGGTGTAATTTTTTTATGCTTAAGTCAAATTTTTCCCAAATTTACATCATACATTCAAACCGGGAGCCCCTCGGTTCCTATGAGTCACATAGGTCTCGTGCGAGTTGTTCATGACTCTTACCAGACCTTTTTGTCATTGTTTTATGTTTTCACCCTTCAATGGCACGTTTTTATGTTTGAGTCTAATTTATTTACAAATTTACGTTGTACACACAATTCGGGAGCCCCGTGACTGCGCGATCGGTTCCTACGAGTCACATTGGTCCCGAGCGAGGTGTTCATGACTCTTACGGGACCGTCTTGTCACTATTTTATGTTTTCACCCTTCGATCGCATGTTTTTATGCTTAAGTCTAATTTGATGAAAATTTACATGGTACATTAAAAATCGGGAGCCCCGTGACTACGTGATTGGTTCCTACGAGTCACATTGGTCCCGTGCGAGGTGTGCGTGACTCTTATGGGACCGTTTTGTCGCTGTTTTATGTTTTCACCCATCGATCGCATGTTTTTATGCTTAAGTCTAATTTCATGAAAATTTACAAGGTACACTAAAAACTGAGAGCCACGTGACTACGTGATCGGTTCCTACGAGTGACATTGGTCCCGTGCGAGGTGTTCGTGACTCTTACGGGATCATTTTGTGTATTTTATTATGTTTTCACCCTTTGATGGTTTGTGTTTATGCTTAAGTCTATTTTTTTGCTAAATTTACATCATACACTCAAACCGGGAGGCCCGTGACTACACGATCGGTTCCTACGAGTCACATTAGTCTCGTGCGAGGTGTTTGTGACTCTTACCGGAGCGTTTTGTGGTTGTATTATGTTTTCACCCTTCGATGGGATGTTTTTATGCTTATGTCTAATTTTTTGCAAATATACGTCGTACACTAAAATCGAGAGCCCCGTAACTACGCAGTCAGTTCTTGCGAGTCACATTGGTCCCGTGTGAGGTGCTCGTGACTCTTACGGGACCATTTTGTGTTTGTTTTACATTTTCACCCTTGGACGGCATATTTTTATGCTTAAGTATACGTGGTCCGTTCCTGCCACTTACCTTGTTCACGTGCTAGGTGTTCGTGACTCTTACGGGACTGTTTTCTATATGTTTTACAATGTCACCCTTCGATTGCATGTTTTTTATGCTAAAGTCTAAATTTTTTGCAAATTTAGATCGTACACTCAAACCGGGAACCTCGTGGCTACATGGTCGATTCCTACGAGCACATTGGTCCCGTACGAGGTGTTCGTGACTCTTACCGGACCGTTTTGTGGCTATTTTATGTTTTCACCCTTCGAGGGCATGTTTTTATGCTAAAGTCTAATTTTTTGCAAATTTACATCTTACACTCAAACCGGGAGCCCTGGGACTACACGATCGGTTTCAATGACTCGCATTGGTCCCGTGCGAGGTGTTCGTGACTCTTACTGGACCATTTTGTGTTTGTTTTACGTTTTACCATTCGATGGCATGTTTTTATCCTCAAGTCCAATTATTTGCAAATTTACGTCGTATACTCAAAGCGGGAGCACCGTGACTACGCAGTTGGTTCCTACGAGTCACATTTGTCCTCTGCGAGGTGTTAGTGACTCTTATGGGACTGTTTTGTGTTTGTTTTACGTTGTCAACCTTCGGTGGCATTTTTTTATGCTTATGTCTAATTTTTTACACTCAAACCGGGAATCCCGTTTCTACGCGGATGGTTCTTACGAGTCACATTGGTCCCGTGCGAGGTGTTCGTGACTCTTACAAAACAGTTTTGTGGTTGTTTTATGTTTCCACAATTCGTTGGCATGTTTTTATGCTAAAGTCAAATTTTTCCCAAATTTACGTTGTACATTCAAATCGAGAGCCCCGTGACTTCACGGTCGGTTCCTACGAGTCACACTAGTTCCGTGCGAGTTGTTCGTGACTCTTACTAAACCATTTTGACACTGGTTTACGTTTTCACCCTTTGATGGCATGTTTTTATGTTTGAGTTTAATTTATTTACAAATTTATGTCGTACACTAAATCCGAGAGCCCCGTGACTGCGCGGTCGATTCCTACGAGTCACATTGGTTCTGTGCGAGGTGTTCGTGACTTTTACGGGACCGTTTTGTCGCTGTTTTATGTTATCATCCTTCGATGCCATGTTTTTATGCTGAAGTCTAATTTTATGCAAATTGGCATCGTACACTCAAACTGGGAGCCACGTGACTACGCAATAGGTTCCTACGAGTCACGTTGGTCCCGTACGAGGTATTCGTGATTCTTAGAGGACCATTTTGTGTTTGTTTTACGTTTTCACCATTCGATGGCATGTTTTTATGCTGAAGTCCAATTATTTGCAAATTTACGTCGTTCACTCAAAGCGGGAGCACCGTGACTACGCAGTTGGTTCCTAGGAGTCACATTTGTCCCGTGCGAGGTGTTAGTGACTCTTACCACACTATTTTGTTGTTTTTTTACGTTCTCAACCTTCGTTGGAATTTTTTTGAGCTTAAGTCAAAGTTTTACCAAATTTACGTCATACATTCAAACCGGGAGCCCCTCGGTTCCTATGAGTCACATAGGTCTCTTGCGAGTTGTTCATGACTCTTACCGGACCTTTTTGTCATTGTTTTATGTTTTCACCCTTCAATGGCACGTTTTTATGTTTGAGTCTAATTTATTTACAAATTTACGTTGTACACACAATTCGGGAGCCCCGTGACTGCGCGATCGGTTCCTACGAGTCACATTGGTCCCGTGCGAGGTGTTCATGACTCTTACGGGACCGTCTTGTCGCTATTTTATGTTTTCACCCTTCGATCGCATGTTTTTATGCTTAAGTCTAATTTGATGAAAATTTACATGGTACATTAAAAATCGGGAGCCCCGTGACTACGTGATTGGTTCCTACGAGTCACATTGGTCCCGTGCGAGGTGTGCGTGACTCTTACGGGACCGTTTTGTCGCTGTTTTATGTTTTCACCCATCGATCGCATGTTTTTATGCTTAAGTCTAATTTCATGAAAATTTACAAGGTACACTAAAAACTGGGAGCCACGTGACTACGTGATCGGTTCCTATGAGTCACATTGGTCCCGTGCGAGGTGTTCGTGAGTCTTACGGGATCATTTTGTGTATTTTATTTTGTTTTCACCCTTCGATGGTTTGTGATTATGCTTAAGTCAATTTTTTTTGCTAAATTTACATCATACACTCAAACCGGGAGGCCCGTGACTACACGATCGGTTCCTACGAGTCACATTAGTCTCGTGGGAGGTGTTTGTGACTCTTAGCGGAGCGTTTTGTGGTTGTTTTATGTTTTCACCCTTCGATGGGATGTTTTTATGCTTATGTCTAATTTTTTGCAAATTTACGTCGTACACTAAAATCGAGAGCCCCGTAACTACGCAGTCTGTTCTTGCGAGTCACATTGGTCCCGTGTGAGGTGCTCGTGACTCTTACGGGACCATTTTGTGTTTGTTTTACATTTTCACCCTTGGATGGCATGTTTTTATGCTTAAGTATACGTGGTCCGTTCCTGCCACTTACCTTGTTCACGTGTTAGGTGTTCGTGACTCTTACGGGACTGTTTTCTATATGTTTTACAATGTCACCCTTCGATTGCATGTTTTTTATGCTAAAGTCTAAATTTTTTGCAAATTTAGATCGTACACTCAAACCGGGAACCTCGTGGCTACATGGTCGATTCCTACGAGCACATTGGTCCCGTACGAGGTGTTCGTGACTCTTACCGGACCGTTTTGTGGCTATTTTATGTTTTCACCCTTCGAGGGCATGTTTTTATGCTAAAGTCTAATTTTTTGCAAATTTACATCTTACACTCAAACCGGGAGCCCTGGGACTACACGATCGGTTTCAATGACTCGCATTGGTCCCGTGCGAGGTGTTCGTGACTCTTACTGGACCATTTTGTGTTTGTTTTACGTTTTACCATTCGATGGCATGTTTTTATCCTCAAGTCCAATTATTTGCAAATTTACGTCGTATACTCAAAGCGGGAGCACCGTGACTACGCAGTTGGTTCCTACGAGTCACATTTGTCCTCTGCGAGGTGTTAGTGACTCTTATGGGACTGTTTTGTGTTTGTTTTACGTTGTCAACCTTCGGTGGCATTTTTTTATGCTTATGTCTAATTTTTTACACTCAAACCGGGAATCCCGTTTCTACGCGGATGGTTCTTACGAGTCACATTGGTCCCGTGCGAGGTGTTCGTGACTCTTACAAAACAGTTTTGTGGTTGTTTTATGTTTCCACAATTCGTTGGCATGTTTTTATGCTAAAGTCAAATTTTTCCCAAATTTACGTTGTACATTCAAATCGAGAGCCCCGTGACTTCACGGTCGGTTCCTACGAGTCACACTAGTTCCGTGCGAGTTGTTCGTGACTCTTACTAAACCATTTTGACACTGGTTTACGTTTTCACCCTTTGATGGCATGTTTTTATGTTTGAGTTTAATTTATTTACAAATTTATGTCGTACACTAAATCCGAGAGCCCCGTGACTGCGCGGTCGATTCCTACGAGTCACATTGGTTCTGTGCGAGGTGTTCGTGACTTTTACGGGACCGTTTTGTCGCTGTTTTATGTTATCATCCTTCGATGCCATGTTTTTATGCTGAAGTCTAATTTTATGCAAATTGGCATCGTACACTCAAACTGGGAGCCACGTGACTACGCAATAGGTTCCTACGAGTCACGTTGGTCCCGTACGAGGTATTCGTGATTCTTAGAGGACCATTTTGTGTTTGTTTTACGTTTTCACCATTCGATGGCATGTTTTTATGCTGAAGTCCAATTATTTGCAAATTTACGTCGTTCACTCAAAGCGGGAGCACCGTGACTACGCAGTTGGTTCCTAGGAGTCACATTTGTCCCGTGCGAGGTGTTAGTGACTCTTACCACACTATTTTGTTGTTTTTTTACGTTCTCAACCTTCGTTGGAATTTTTTTGAGCTTAAGTCAAAGTTTTACCAAATTTACGTCATACATTCAAACCGGGAGCCCCTCGGTTCCTATGAGTCACATAGGTCTCTTGCGAGTTGTTCATGACTCTTACCGGACCTTTTTGTCATTGTTTTATGTTTTCACCCTTCAATGGCACGTTTTTATGTTTGAGTCTAATTTATTTACAAATTTACGTTGTACACACAATTCGGGAGCCCCGTGACTGCGCGATCGGTTCCTACGAGTCACATTGGTCCCGTGCGAGGTGTTCATGACTCTTACGGGACCGTCTTGTCGCTATTTTATGTTTTCACCCTTCGATCGCATGTTTTTATGCTTAAGTCTAATTTGATGAAAATTTACATGGTACATTAAAAATCGGGAGCCCCGTGACTACGTGATTGGTTCCTACGAGTCACATTGGTCCCGTGCGAGGTGTGCGTGACTCTTACGGGACCGTTTTGTCGCTGTTTTATGTTTTCACCCATCGATCGCATGTTTTTATGCTTAAGTCTAATTTCATGAAAATTTACAAGGTACACTAAAAACTGGGAGCCACGTGACTACGTGATCGGTTCCTATGAGTCACATTGGTCCCGTGCGAGGTGTTCGTGAGTCTTACGGGATCATTTTGTGTATTTTATTTTGTTTTCACCCTTCGATGGTTTGTGATTATGCTTAAGTCAATTTTTTTTGCTAAATTTACATCATACACTCAAACCGGGAGGCCCGTGACTACACGATCGGTTCCTACGAGTCACATTAGTCTCGTGGGAGGTGTTTGTGACTCTTAGCGGAGCGTTTTGTGGTTGTTTTATGTTTTCACCCTTCGATGGGATGTTTTTATGCTTATGTCTAATTTTTTGCAAATTTACGTCGTACACTAAAATCGAGAGCCCCGTAACTACGCAGTCTGTTCTTGCGAGTCACATTGGTCCCGTGTGAGGTGCTCGTGACTCTTACGGGACCATTTTGTGTTTGTTTTACATTTTCACCCTTGGATGGCATGTTTTTATGCTTAAGTATACGTGGTCCGTTCCTGCCACTTACCTTGTTCACGTGCTAGGTGTTCGTGACTCTTACGGGACTGTTTTCTATATGTTTTACAATGTCACCCTTCGATTGCATGTTTTTTATGCTAAAGTCAAAATTTTTTGCAAATTTAGATCGTACACTCAAACCGGGAACCTCGTGACTACATGGTCGATTCCTACGAGCACATTTGTCCCGTACGAGGTGTTCGTGACTCTTACGGGACCGTTTTGTGGTTGTTTTATGTTTTCACCCTTCGGTGGTATATTTTTATGCTAAAGTCTAATTTTTTGCAAATTTACATCTTACACTCAAACCGGGAGCCCTGGGACTACGCGATCGGTTTCAACGACTCACATTGGTCCCGTGCGAGGTGTTCGTGACTCTTACTGGACCATTTTGTGTTTATTTTACGTTTTACCATTCGATGGCATGTTTTTATGCTCAAGTCCAATTATTTGCAAATTTACGTCGTATACTCAAAGCGGGAGCACCGTGACTACGCAGTTGGTTCCTACGAGTCACATTTGTCCTCTGCGAGGTGTTAGTGACTCTTATGGGACTGTTTTGTGTTTGTTTAACGTTGTCAACCTTCGGTGGCATTTTTTTATGCTTAAGTCTAATTTTTTACACTCAAACCGGGAATCCCGTTTCTACGCGGATGGTTCTTACGAGTCACATTGGTCCCGTGCGAGGTGTTCGTGACTCTTACAAAATAGTTTTGTGGTTGTTTTATGTTTTCACAATTCGTTGGCATGTTTTTATGCTAAAGTCAAATTTTTCCCAAATTTACGTTGTACATTCAAATCGAGAGCCCCGTGACTTCACGGTCGGTTCCTACGAGTCACACTGGTTCCGTGCGAGTTGTTCGTGACTCTTACTAAACCATTTTGACACTGGTTTACGTTTTCACTCTTTGATGGCATGTTTTTAAGCTTGAGTTTAATTTATTTACAAATTTATGTCGTACACTAAATCCGAGAGCCCCGTGACTACGCGATCGATTCCTACGAGTCACATTGGTTCTGTGCGAGGTGTTCGTGACTTTTACGGGACCGTTTTGTCGCTGTTTTATGTTTTCACCCTTCGATGGCATGTTTTTATGCTGAAGTCTAATTTTATGCAAATTGACATCGTACACTCAAACTAGGAGCCACGTGACTACGCAATAGGTTCCTACGAGTCACGTTGGTCCCGTACGAGGTATTCGTGATTCTTAGAGGACCATTTTGTGTTTGTTTTACGTTTTCACCATTCGATGGCATGTTTTTATGCTGAAGTCCAATTATTTGCAAATTTACGTCGTTCACTCAAAGCGGGAGCACCGTGACTACGCAGTTGGTTCCTAGGAGTCACATTTGTCCCGTGCGAGGTGTTAGTGACTCTTACCACACTATTTTGTTGTTTTTTTACGTTCTCAACCTTCGTTGGAAATTTTTTTAAGCTTAAGTCAAAGTTTTACCAAATTTACGTCATACATTCAAACCGGGAGCCCCTCGGTTCCTATGAGTCACATAGGTCTCGTGCGAGTTGTTCATGACTCTTACCGGACCTTTTTGTCATTGTTTTATGTTTTCACCCTTCAATGGCACGTTTTTATGTTTGAGTCTAATTTATTTACAAATTTACGTTGTACACACAATTCGGGAGCCCCATGACTGCGCGATCGGTTCCTACGAGTCACATTGGTCCCGTGCGAGGTGTTCATGACTCTTACGGGACCGTCTTGTCGCTATTTTATGTTTTCACCCTTCGATCGCATGTTTTTATGCTTAAGTCTAATTTGATGAAAATTTACATGGTACATTAAAAATCGGGAGCCCCGTGACTACGTGATTGGTTCCTACGAGTCACATTGGTCCCGTGCGAGGTGTGCGTGACTCTTACGGGACCGTTTTGTCGCTGTTTTATGTTTTCACCCATCGATCGCATGTTTTTATGCTTAAGTCTAATTTCATGAAAATTTACAAGGTACACTAAAAACTGGGAGCCACGTGACTACGTGATCGGTTCCTATGAGTCACATTGGTCCCGTGCGAGGTGTTCGTGACTCTTACGGGATCATTTTGTGTATTTTATTTTGTTTTCACCCTTCGATGGTTTGTGATTATGCTTAAGTCAATTTTTTTTGCTAAATTTACATCATACACTCAAACCGGGAGGCCCGTGACTACACGATCGGTTCCTACGAGTCACATTAGTCTCGTGGGAGGTGTTTGTGACTCTTAGCGGAGCGTTTTGTGGTTGTTTTATGTTTTCACCCTTCGATGGGATGTTTTTATGCTTATGTCTAATTTTTTGCAAATTTACGTCGTACACTAAAATCGAGAGCCCCGTAACTACGCAGTCTGTTCTTGCGAGTCACATTGGTCCCGTGTGAGGTGCTCGTGACTCTTACGGGACCATTTTGTGTTTGTTTTACATTTTGACCCTTGGATGGCATGTTTTTATGCTTAAGTATACGTGGTCCGTTCCTGCCACTTACCTTGTTCACGTGCTAGGTGTTCGTGACTCTTACGGGACTGTTTTCTATATGTTTTACAATGTCACCCTTCGATTGCATGTTTTTTATGCTAAAGTCTAAATTTTTTGCAAATTTAGATCGTACACTCAAACCGGGAACCTCGTGACTACATGGTCGATTCCTACGAGCACATTGGTCCCGTACGAGGTGTTCGTGACTCTTACGGGACCGTTTTGTGGTTGTTTTATGTTTTCACCCTTCGATGGTATATTTTTATGCTAAAGTCTAATTTTTTGCAAATTTACATCTTACACTCAAACCGGGAGCCCTGGGACTACGCGATCGGTTTCTACGACTCACATTGGTCCCGTGCGAGGTGTTCGTGACTCTTACTGGACCATTTTGTGTTTATTTTATGTTTTACCATTCGATGGCATGTTTTTATGCTTAAGTCCAATTATTTGCAAATTTACGTCGTATACTCAAAGCGGGAGCACCGTGACTACGCAGTTGGTTCCTACGAGTCACATTTGTCCTCTGCGAGGTGCTAGTGACTCTTATGGGACTGTTTTGTGTTTGTTTTACGTTTTCAACCTTCGGTGGCATTTTTTTATGCTTAAGTCTAATTTTTTACACTCAAACCGGGAATCCCGTTTCTACGCGGATGGTTCTTACGAGTCACATTGGTCCCGTGCGAGGTTTTCGTGACTCTTACAAAACAGTTTTGTGGTTGTTTTATGTTTTCACAATTCGTTGGCATGTTTTTATGCTAAAGTCAAATTTTTCCCAAATTTACGTTGTACATTCAAATCGAGAGCCCCGTGACTTCACGGTCGGTTCCTACGAGTCACACTGGTTCCGTGCGAGTTGTTCGTGACTCTTACTAAACCATTTTGACACTGGTTTACGTTTTCACCCTTTGATGGCATGTTTTTATGCTTGAGTTTAATTTATTTACAAATTTATGTCGTACACTAAATCCGAGAGCCCCGTGACTACGCGATCGATTCCTACGAGTCACATTGGTTCTGTGCGAGGTGTTCGTGACTTTTACGGGACCGTTTTGTCGCTGTTTTATGTTTTCACCCTTCGATGGCATGTTTTTATGCTGAAGTCTAATTTTATGCAAATTGACATCGTACACTCAAACTGGGAGCCACGTGACTACGCAATAGGTTCCTACGAGTCACGTTGGTCCCGTACGAGGTATTCGTGATTCTTAGAGGACCATTTTGTGTTTGTTTTACGTTTTCACCATTCGATGGCATGTTTTTATGCTGAAGTCCAATTATTTGCAAATTTACGTCGTTCACTCAAAGCGGGAGCACCGTGACTACGCAGTTGGTTCCTAGGAGTCACATTTGTCCCGTGCGAGGTGTTAGTGACTCTTACCACACTATTTTGTTGTTTTTTTACGTTCTCAACCTTCGTTGGAAATTTTTTTAAGCTTAAGTTAAAGTTTTACCAAATTTACGTCATACATTCAAACCGGGAGCCCCTCGGTTCCTATGAGTCACATAGGTCTCGTGCGAGTTGTTCATGACTCTTACCGGACCTTTTTGTCATTGTTTTATGTTTTCACCCTTCAATGGCACGTTTTTATGTTTGAGTCTAATTTATTTACAAATTTACGTTGTACACACAATTCGGGAGCCCCATGACTGTGCGATCGGTTCCTACGAGTCACATTGGTCCCGTGCGAGGTGTTCATGACTCTTACGGGACCGTCTTGTCGCTATTTTATGTTTTCACCCTTCGATTGCATGTTTTTATGCTTAAGTCTAATTTGATGAAAATTTACATGGTACATTAAAAATCGGGAGCCCCGTGACTACGTGATTGGTTCCTACGAGTCACATTGGTCCCGTGCGAGGTGTGCGTGACTCTTACGGGACCGTTTTGTCACTGTTTTATGTTTTCACCCATCGATCGCATGTTTTTATGCTTAAGTCTAATTTCATGAAAATTTACAAGGTACACTAAAAACTGGGAGCCACGTGACTACGTGATCGGTTCCTATGAGTCACATTGGTCCCGTGCGAGGTGTTCGTGACTCTTACGGGATCATTTTGTGTATTTTATTTTGTTTTCACCCTTCGATGATTTGTGATTATGCTTAAGTCAATTTTTTTGCTAAATTTACATCATACACTCAAACCGGGAGGCCCGTGACTACACGATCGGTTCCTACGAGTCACATTAGTCTCGTGCGAGGTGTTTGTGACTCTTACCGGAGCGTTTTGTGGTTGTTTTATGTTTTCACCCTTCGATGGGATGTTTTTATGCTTATGTCTAATTTTTTGCAAATTTACGTCGTACACTAAAATCGAGAGCCCCGTAACTACGCAGTCTGTTCTTGCGAGTCACATTGGTCCCGTGTGAGGTGCTCGTGACTCTTACGGGACCATTTTGTGTTTGTTTTACATTTTGACCCTTGGATGGCATGTTTTTATGATTAAGTATACGTGGTCCGTTCCTGCCACTTACCTTGTTCACGTGCTAGGTGTTCGTGACTCTTACGGGACTGTTTTCTATATGTTTTACAATGTCACCCTTCGATTGCATGTTTTTTATGCTAAAGTCTAAATTTTTTGCAAATTTAGATCGTACACTCAAACCGGGAACCTCGTGACTACATGGTCGATTCCTATGAGTCACATTTGTCCTGTGCGAGGTGTTAATGACTCTTACGGGACTGTTTTGTGATTGTTTTACGTTGTCAACCTTCGGTGGTATATTTTTATGCTTAAGTCTAATTTTTTGCAAATTTTCAACGTACACTCAAATTGGGAGCCCTGTGACTACGCGATCGGTTTCTACGACTCACATTGGTCCCGTGCGAGGTGTTCGTGACTCTTACAGGACGATTTTGTGTTTGTTTTACGTCTTACCATTCGATGGCATGTTTTTATGCTCAAGTCCAATTATTTGCAAATTTACGTCGTATACTCAAAGCGGGAGCACCGTGACTACGCAGTTGGTTCCTACGAGTCACATTTGTCCTGTGCGAGGTGTTAGTGACTCTTATGGGACAGTTTTGTGGTTGTTTTACGTTGTCAACCTTCGGTGGCATTTTTTTATGCTTAAGTCTAATTTTTTACACTCAAACCGGGAATCCCGTTTCTACGCGGATGGTTCTTACGAGTCACATTGGTCCCGTGCGAGGTGTTCGTGACTCTTACAAAACAGTTTTGTGGTTGTTTTATGTTTTCACAATTCGTTGGCAAGTTTTTATGCTTAAGTCAATTTTTTCCCAAATTTACGTTGTACGTTCAAATCGAGAGCCCCGTGACTACACGGTCGGTTCCTACGAGTCACACTGGTCCCGTACGAGTTGTTCGTGACTCTTACTAGACCGTTTTGATGCTGGTTTACGTTTTCACCCTTTGATGGAATGTTTTTATGCTTGAGTTTAATTTATTTACAAATTTATGTCGTACACAAAATCCGAGAGCCCCGTGACTACGCGATCGATTCCTACGAGTCACATTGGTTCGGTGCGAGGTATTCGTGACTTTTACAGGACCGTTTTATCGTTGTTGTATGTTTTCACCATTCGATGGCATGTTTTTATGCTTAAGTCTAATTTTATGCAAATTGACATCGTACACTCAAACTGGGAGCCACGTGACTACGCAATCGGTTCCTACGAGTCACGTTGGTCCCGTACGAGGTATTCGTGATTCTTAGAGGACCATTTTGTGTTTGTTTTACGTTTTTACTATTCGGTGGCATTTTTTTATGATGAAGTCCAATTATTTTCAAATTTACGTCATTCACTCAAAGCGGGAGCACCTTGACTACGCAGTTGGTTCCTAGGAGTCACATTTGTCCCGTGCGAGGTGTTAGTGACTCTTACCACACTGTTTTTTGGTTGATTTACGTTCTCAACCTTCGGTGTAAATTTTTTATGCTTAAGTCAAATTTTTCCCAAATTTACATCATACATTCAAACCGGGAGCCCCTCGGTTCCTATGAGTCACATTGGTCCCGTGCCAGTTGTTCATGACTCTTACCGGAACTTTTTGTCATTGTTTTATGTTTTCACCCTTCAATGGCACGTTTTTATGTTTGAGTCTAATTTATTTACCAATTTACGTTGTACACTCAATTCGGGATCCCCGTGACTGCGCGATCGGTTCCTACAAGTCACATTGGTCCCGTGCGAGGTGTTCATGACTCTTACGAGACCGCCTTGTCGCTGTTTTATGTTTTCACCCTTCGATCGCAGGTTTTTATGCTTAAGTCTAATTTGATGAAAATTTACATGGTACACTAAAAACCGGTAGCCCCGTGACTACGTGATTGGTTCCTACGAGTCACATTGGTTCCGTGCGAGGTGTTCGTGACTCTTACGGGACCGTTTTGTCGCTGTTTTATGTTTTCACCCATCGATCGCATGTTTTTATGCTTAAGTCTAATTTCATGAAAATTACAAGGTACACTAAAAACTGGGAGCCCCGTGACTACGTGATCGGTTCCTACGAGTCACATTGGTCCCGTGCGAGGTGTTCATGACTCTTACGGGATCGTTTTATGTATTTTATTACGTTTTCACCGTTCGATGGCATGTGTTTATGCTTAAGTCTATTTTTTTGCTAAATTTACGTCATACACTCAAACCGGGAAGCCCGTGACTACACGATCGGTTCCTACGAATCACATTAGTCCCGTGCGAGGTGTTCGTGACTCTTACCGGATCGTTTTGTGGTTGTTTTATGTTTTCACCCTTCGATGGGATGTTTTTATGCTTATGTCTAATTTTTTGCAAATTTACGTCGTACACTAAAACAGAGAGCCCCGTAACTACGCAGTCGGTTCTTAAGAGTCACATTGGTCCCGTGTGAGGTGCTCGTGACTCTTACGGGACCGTTTTGTGTTTGTTTTACATTTTCACCCTTGGATGGCATGTTTTTATGCTTAAGTATACGTGGTATGTTCCTACCACTTACCTTGTTCACGTGCTAGGTGTTCGCGACTCTTACGGGACTATTGTTTATATGTTTTACAATGTCACCCTTCGATTGCATGTTTTTTATGCTAAAGTCTAAATTTTTTGCAAATTTAGATCGTACACTCAAACCGGGAACCTCGTGACTACATGGTCGATTCCTACGAGTCACATTGGTCCCGTACGAGGTGTTCGTGACTCTTACCGGACCGTTTTGTGGCTATTTTATGTTTTCACCTTTCGAGGCCATGTTTTTATTCTTAAGTCTAATTTTTTACAAATTTACATCGTACACTCAAACCGGGAGCCCTGGGACTATGCGATCGGTTTCTACGACTCACATTGGTCCCGTGCGAGGTGTTCGTGACTCTTACTGGACCATTTTGTATTTGTTTTATGTTTTTCCATTCGATGGCATGTTTTTATGCTCAAGTCCAATTATTTACAAATTTACGTCGTATACTCAAAGCGGGAGCACCGTGACTACGTAGTTGGTTCCTACGAGTCACATTTGTCCTGTGCGAGGTGTTAGTGACTCTTACGGGACTGTTTTGTGGTTATTTTACGTTGTCAACCTTCGGTGGCATTTTTTCATGGTTAAGTCTAATTTTTTACACTCAAACCGGGAATCCCGTTTCTACGCGGATGGTTCTTACGAGTCACATTGGTCCCGTGCGAGGTGTTCGTGACTCTTAGAAATTAGTTTTGTGGTTGTTTTATGTTTTTGTTGGCATGTTTTTATGCTTAAGTTAAATTTTTCTCAAATTTACGTTGTACATTCAAATCGAGAGCCCCGTGACTGCACTGTCGGTTCCTACGAGTCACACTGGTCCCATGCGAGTTGTTCGTGACACTTACTAGACCGTTTTGACGCTTGTTTACATTTTCACCCTTTGATGTCATGTTTTTATGCTTGAGTTTAATTTATTTACAAATTTATGTCGTACACTAAATCCGAGAGCCCCGTGACTACGCGATCAATTCCTATGAGTCACATTGGTTCTGTGCGAGGTGTTCGTGACTTTTACAGGACCGTTTTGTCGCTGTTTTATGTTTTCACCCTTCGATGGCATGTTTTTATGCTTAAGTCTAATTTTATGCAAATTGAGATTGTACACTCAAACTGGGAGCCCCCGTGACTACGTGATCGGTTCATACGAGTCACGTTAGTCCCGTACGAGGTGTTCGTGATTCTTACCGGACTATTGTGTGGTTGTTTTATGTTTTCACCCTTGATGGCATGTTTTTATGATTAAGTCTATTTTTCTGCAAATTTACGTCATACACTCAAATCGGGAGCCTCGTGACTACACGATCGGTTCCTACGAGTCACATTGGTCCCGTTCGAGGTGTGGCTGACTCTTAACGGACCGTTTTGTGTTTGTTTTACATTTTCACCCTTCGATTGCTTGTTTTTATGCTAAAGTGAAATTTTTTGGCAAATTTAGATCGTACACTCAAACCGGGAACCCCATGACTACGTGGTCGTTTTCTACTAGTCAAATTGGTCCCGTGCGAGGTGTTCGTAACTCTTACCGGACCACTTTGTGCCTGTTTTACATTTTCACCCTTCGATGCCATGTTTTTGTGCTTAAGTCTAATTTTTTCCATATTTTCATCGTACACTCAAACTGGGAGCCCTATGACTATGCGATCGGATCCTACGAGTCACATTGGTCCGTGCAAGGTGTTAGTGACTCTTATAGGACCATTTTGTGTTTGTTTTATGTTTTCACCCTTCGGTGGCATGTTTTTATGCTCAAGTCTAATTATTTGCAAATTTATGTCGTACACTCAAACTAGGAGCGCCGTGACTACGCGACCGGTTCCTACGAGTCACATTTGTCCCGTGGGAGGTGTTAGTGACTCTTATCGGACCGTTTTCAGGCTATTTTGCATTCTCACCGTTCTATGGCATACTTTTATGCTTAAGTCTTATTTTCTACACTCTAATCGGGAGCTCTATGACTACGCAATTGGTTCCTACGAGTCACATTGGTCCCATGCGATGTGTTCGTGACTCTTACGAGACAGTTTTGAGGCAGTTTTATGTTTTCACACTTCGATGGCATGTTTTTATGCTTAAGTCAAATTTTTCCATAATTTATATCGTACATTCAAATCGGGAGCCCCGTGACTACGTGGTCGGTTCCTACGAGTCACATTGGTCCCGTGCGAGTTGTTCGTGACTCTTACCGGACCGTTTTGTCATTGTTTTATGTTTTTACCCTTCGATGGCATGTTTTTATGCTTAAGTCTAATTTATTTACATATTTACGCCGTACACTCAATCCGGGGGCCATATGACTACGCGATCGGTTCCTACGAGTCACATTGGTCCCATGCGAGGTGTTCGTGATTCTTATGGGACCGTTTTGTCACTATTTTATGTTTTCGCCCTTCGATGGCATGTTTTTATGCTTAAGTCTAATTTTATGCAAATTTACATCGTACACTCAAACTGGGAGCCCCGTGACTACGCAATATGTTCCTACGTGTCACATTGGTCCCATGCGAGCTGCTCGTGACTCTTACAGGACTGTTTGTGTTTGTTTATCATTTTCACCCTTCGATGGCATGTTTTTATGCTAAAGTCTAACTTTTTACAAATTTACGTCATACACTCAAACAGGGAGCATCGTGACTACGTGGACGGTTCCTACGACTTACCTTGTACCCGTGCTAGGTGTTCGTGACTCTTACGGAACTGTTTTCTTGATGTTTTACAATGTCACCCTTCGATGGCATGTTTTTATGCTAAACTCTATTTTTTTCTAATTTACATCGTACACTCAAACTGGGAGCCTCGTGACTACGACATCTGTTCCTACGAGTCACATTGGTCCCGTGCGAGATGTTCGTGACTTTTACCGGACCGTATTGTGGTTGTTTTACGTTTTCAACCCTCGAAGGCATGTTTTTCTGCTCAAGTCTAATTTTTTGTAAATTTACGGCGTACACTCAAACCGAGAGCCCCGTGACTATGCGATCGTTTCCTACGAGTCACATCGGTCTAATGCAAGGTGTGGGTGACTCTTATGGGACCATTTTGTGTTTTTTTATGTTTTCACCCTTCGATTACAGGTTTTTATGCTAAAGTGTAATTTTTTAGCAAATTTACATCGTACACTTAAACCGGGAACCCTATGATTTTTTTTACAAATTTACGTCGGACACTCAAACCGGGAGCCCTGTGACTACACGATCAGTTCCTACGAGTCACATTGGTCCTGTACGAGGTGTTCGTGATTCTTACAGGACCGTTTTGTGGTTTTTTTACGTTTTCACCCTTCAATGGCCAATTTTTATGCTCAAGTCCAATTATTTGCAAATTTACGTCATACACTCAAAGCGAGAGCACCGTAACTACGCGATCGGTTCCTACGAGTCACATTTGTCCTGTGCTAGGTGTTAGTGACTCTTAGCGGACTGTTTTGTGGTTGTTTTACGTTCTCACCCTTCGATGGCATGTTTTTATGCTTAAGTCTAATTCTTTACACTCAAACTGGGAGCCCTGTGACTATGCAGTCAGTTCCTACGAGTCACATTGGTCCCATGCGAGGTGTTTGTGACTCTTACAGGACAGTTTTGTGGTTGTTTTATATTTTCACACTTCGATTGCATGTTTTTATGCTTAAGTCAATTTTTTTCCAAATTTACATCATACATTCAAACAGGGAGCCCCTCGGTTCCTATGAGTCACATTGGTCCCGTGCGAGTTGTTCATGACTCTTACCGGACCGTTCTGTCATTATTTTATGTGTTTACCCTTCGATGGCACGTTTTTATGTTTGAGTCAAATTTATTGACCAATTTACGTTGTACACTTAATTCGGGAGCCCCGTGACTACGCGATCGGTTCCTACAAGTCACATTGGTCCCGTGCGAGGTGTTCGTGACTCTTACGGAACCGTTTTGTCGTTGTTTTATGTTTTCACCCTATGATCTCATGTTTTTATGCTTAATCCTATTTTCATGTAAAATTACATGGTACACTAAAAATCGGGAGCCCCGTGACTACGTGATCGGTTCCTACGAGTCACATTGGTCCTGTGCGAGGTGATCGTGACTCTTACGGGACCGTTTTGTGTTTTTTATTATGTTTTTTATTTTTTGGCAAATTTACGTCATACACTCAAATCAAGAGGCCCGTGACTACACGATCGGTTCTTATGAATCACATTAGTCCGGTGCGAGGTATTCGTGACTCTTACCGGACCATTTTATGCTTGTTTTATGTTTTCACCTTTCGATGGGATGTTTTTATTCTTAAGTCTAATTTTTAGCAAATTAACGTCGTACACTCAAACCGAGAGCCTCGTGACTACGCGGTCGGGTCTTACGAGTCACATTGGTCCCGTGTGAGGTGCTCGTGACTCTTGTAGGACCGTTTTGTGTTTGTTTTACATTTTCACCCTTCGATGGAATGTTTTTATGCTTAAGTCCAATTTTTTACAAATTTACGTCGTACACTCAAATCGGGAGCCCCGTGACTACATGCTCGGTTCCTTCGACTTACCTTGTTCACGTTCTAGGTGTTCGTGACTCTTACAGGACCATTTTCTATATGTTTTACAATGTCACCCTTCGATTGCATGTTTTTTATGCTAAAGTCTAAATTTTTTTCAAATTTAGATTGTACACTAAAACCGGGAACCCCGTGACTACGTGGTCGATTCCTACGAGTCACATTGGTCCCGTGTGAGGTGTTCGTGACTCTTACCGTATCGTTTTGTGGCTATTTTATGTTTTCACCCTTCGAGGGCATGTTTTTATGCTTAAGTCTAATTTTTTGCAAATTTACATCGCACACACAAATCGGGAGCCCTGTGACTACGTGATCGGTTACTACGAGTCACATTGGTCCCGTGCAGGGTGTTCGTGACTCTTACAGGACCATTTTGTGTTTGTTTTACGTTTTGCCATTCGATGGCATGTTTTTATGCTCAAGTCCAATTATTTGCAAATTTACGTCGTACAATCAAAGAGGGAGCACCGTGACTACGCAGTTGGTTCGTACAAGTCACATTGGTCTTGTGCGAGGTGTTAGTGACTCTTACGGGACTTTTTTGTGGTTGTTTTATGTTGTCAACCTTCGGTGGCATTTGTTTGTGCTTAAATATAATTTTTTACACTCAAACCGGGAGTCCTGTGACTACACGGATGGTTCTTTTGAGTCACATTGGTCCTGTGCGAGGTGTTCGTGACTCTTGCCTGACCGTTTTCATGCTGGTTTATGTTTTCACCCTTTGATGGCATGTTTTTATGCTTGAGTTTAATTTATTTACAAATTTACGTCGTACACTAAATCCGAGAGCCCCGTGACTACGCGATCGATTCCTACTAGTCACATTGGTTCTATGGGAGGTGTTCGTGACTTTGACGGGACCGTTTTGTCGCTGTTTTATGTTTTCACCCTTCGATGGTATGTTTTTAGGATTAAGTCTAATTTTATGCAAATTGACATCGTACACTCAAACTGGGAGCCCCGTGACTACGTGATCGGTTCATACAAGTCACGTTAGTCCCGTGCGAGGTGTTCGTGATTCTTAGCGGACCATTTTGTGGCTGTTTTATGTTTTCACCCTTCGATGGCATGTTTTTATGCTTAAGTCATATTTTTTGCATATTTACCTCATACACTAAAATAGGGAGCCTCGTGACTATGCGATCGGTTCCTACGAGTCACATTGGTCCCGTTCGAGATCTGGGTGACTCTTAACGGACCGTTTTGTGTTTGTTTTACGTTTTCACCCTTCCATTGCTTGTTTTTATGCTAAAGTCAAATTTTTTTGCAAATTTAGATCGTACACTCAAACCGGGAACCCCATGACTACGTGGTCATTTTCTACTAGTCAAATTGGTCCCGTGCGAGGTGTTCGTGACTCTTACCAGACCATTTTGTGGCTGTTTTACATTTTCACCCTTCGATGGCATGTTTTTGTGCTTAAGTCTTTTTTTTTGCAAATTTACGTCGTACACTCAAATCGGGTGTCCCGTGACAACGGGATTGATTTCTATGAGTCACATTGGTCCCGTGCAAGGTGTTAGTGACTCTTATAGGACCATTTTGTGTTTGTTTCATGTTTTCACCCGTCGATGGCATGTTTTTATGCTCAAGTATAATTATTTGCAAATTTATGTCATACACTCAAAGTGGGAGCGCCGTGACTACGCGGCCGGTTCCTACGAGTCACATTTGTCCCGTGCGAGGTGCTAGTGACTCTTATCGGACCGTTTTCTGGCTATTTTACATTCTCACCGTTCTATGGCATATTTTTATGCTTAAGTCTAATTTTCTACACTCAAACCGGGAGCTCTGTGACTACGCGATTGGTTCCTACGAGTCACATTGGTCCTATGCGAGGTGTTCGTGACTCTTACGAGACAGTTTTGAGGCAGTTTTATGTTTTCACACTTCGATGGCATGTTTTTATGCTTAAGTCAAATTTTTCCATAATTTACATCGTACATTCAAATCGGGAGCCTCGTGACTACGCGGTCGATTCTTACGAGTCACATTGGTCCCGTGCGAGTTGTTCGTGACTCCTACCGGACCGTTTTCTTGCTGTTTTATGTTTTCACCCTTCGATGACATGTTTTTATGCTTGAGTCTAATTTATTTATATATTTACGTCGTACACTCAATCCGAGAGCCCTGTGACTACGCGATCGGTTCCTACGAGTCACATTGGTCCCGTGCGAGGGGTTCTTGGCTCATATGGGACCGTTTTGTCACTGTTTTTTGTTTTCGCCGTTCGATGGAATTTTTTTATTCTTAAGTCTAATTTTATGCAAATTTACATCGTACACTCAAACTGGGAGCCCCGTGACTACGCGATCAGTTCCTACGTGTCACATTGGTCCTGTGCGAGGTGCTCGTGACTCTTACGGGACCGTTTGTGTTTGTTTTAAATTTTCACCCTTCGATGGCATGTTTTTATGCTTAAGTCTAACTTTTTACAAATTTACGTCGTACACTCAAACAGGGAGCACCGTGACTACGTGGACGGTTCCTACGACTTACCTTGTTCCCGTGCTAGGTGTTCGTGACTCTTACGGGGATGTTTTCTTGATGTTTTACAATGTTACCCTTCGATGACATGTTTTTATGCTAAAGTCTATTTTTTTTCTAACTTACATCGTACACTCAAAGTGGGAGCCTCGTGACTACGAGATCGGTTCCTACGAGTCACATTGGTCCCGTGCGAGATGTTCATGACTCTTACTGGACCGTTTTGTGGCTGTTTTACGTTTTCACCCCTCGATGGCATATTTTTGTACTCAAGTCTAATTTTTTTGTAAATATACGGCGTACACTCAAATTGGGAGCCCCGTGACTATGCGATCGTTCCCTACGAGTCACATTGGTCCAGTGCGAGGTGGGGGTGACTCTTACGGGACCGTTTTGTGTTTTTTTACGTTTTCACCCTTCGATTGTACACTCAGATCGGGAACCCTATGACTATGTGGTAGGTTCCTACGAGTCACGTTGGTCCCGTGCGAGGTGTTCGTGACTCTTACCGGACTATTTTGTGTTTGTTTTACATTTTCACCCTTCGATGTCATGTTTTTAAGATTAAGACTTTTTTTTGCAAATTTACGTCGTACACTCAAATCGGGAGCCCTGTGACTACACGATCGGTTCCTACGAGTCACATTGGTCTCGTGCGAGGTGTTCGTGACTCTTATAGGACCGTTTTGTGGTTGTTTTACATTTTCACCCTTCGATGGCCAGTTTTTATGCTCAAGTCTAATTATTTGCATATTTACGTCGTATACTCAAAGCGAGAGCACCGTGACTACGCGATCGGTTCCTACGAGTCACATTTGTCCCGTGCTAGGTGCTAGTGACTCTTAGCGGACCATTTTGTGGTTGTTTTACATTCTCACCCTTCGATGGCATGTTTTTATGCTTAAGTCTAATTCTTTACTCTCAAACTGGGAGCCCTATGACTACGCGGTCGGTTCCTACGAGTCACATTGGTCCCATGCGAGGTGTTTGTGACTCTTACGGGACAGTTTTGTGGTTCTTTTATATTTTGACACTTCGATTGCATGTTTTTATACTTAAGTCATTTTTTTCCCAAACTTACATCATATATTCAAACAAGGATCCCCACGGTTCCTATGAGTCACATTGGTCCCGTGCGAGTTGTTCATGACTCTTACCGGACCATTTTGTCATTATTTTATGTTTTCACCCTTCGATTGCACGTTTTTATGTTTGAGTCTAATTTATTGACCAATTTATGTTGTACACTCAATTCGGGAGCCCCGTGACTACGCGATCGGTTCTTACGAGTCACATTGGTCCCGTGCGAGGTGTTCGTGACTCCTACGGGGACCGTTTTGTCGTTGTTTTATGTTTTCACCCTATGATCTCATGTTTTTATGCTTAAGTCTAATTTCATGAAAATTTACATGGTACACTAAAAACCGGGAGCCCCGTGACTACGTGATCGTTTCCTACGAGTCACATTGGTCCCGTGCGAGGTGCTCGTGACTCTTACGGGACCGTTTTGTGTTTTTATTACGTTTTCACCCTTGGATGGCATGTGTTTATGCTTAAGTCCAACTTTTTACAAATTTACGTCGTACACTCAAATCGGAAGCCCCGTGACTACGTGCTCGGTTCCTTCGACTTACCTTGTTCACGTGCTAGGTGTTCGTGACTCTTATGGGACCATTTTATATATGTTTTACAATGTCACCCTTCGATTGCATGTTTTTTATGCTAAAGTCTAAATTTTCTGCAAATTTAGATCGTACACTAAAATCGGGAACCCCGTGACTACGTGGTCGATTCCTACGAGTCACATTGGTCCCGTGCGAGGTGTTCGTGACTCTTATCGGATCGTTTTGAGGCTATTTTACGTTTTCACCCTTCGAGGGCATGTTTTTATGCTTAAGTCTAATTTTTTACAAATTTACATCGTACACTCAAATCGGGAGCCCAGTGACTACGTGATCGGTTCCTACGAGTCACATTGGTCCCGTGCGAGGTGTTGGTGACTCTTACAGGACGATTTTGTGTTTGTTTTACGTTTTCACCATTCGATGGCATGTTTTTATGCTGAAGTCCAATTATTTGTAGATTTACGTCTTAGACTCAAAGCGGGAGCACCGTGACTACGCAGTTGGTTCCTACGAGTCACATTTGTACCGTGCGAGGTGTTAATGACTCTTACCAGACTTTTTTGTGGTTGTTTTATGTTCTCAACCTTCGGTGGCCTTTTTTTACGCTTAAGTCCAATTTTTTACACCCAAATCGGGAGCCCCGTGACTACGCGGTTGGTTCTTACGAGTCACATTGGTCCCGTGCGAGGTGTTCGTGACTCTCATAGGACAGTTTTGTGGATGTTTTATGTTTTAACACTTCGATGGCATGTTTTTATACTTATGTCAATTTTTTTCCAAATTTACGTTGTACATCCAAACCAGGAGCTCCGTGATTACATGGTCGGTTCCTATGAGTCACATTGGTCCCGTGTGATGTGTTCATGACTCTTACAGGACCATTTTGTGTTTGTTTTACATTTTCACCCTTCGATGGCATGTTTTTATGCTCAAGTCCAATTATTTGCAAATTTACATCGTACACTCGAAGCGGGAGCACCGTCACTACGCAGTTGGTTCCTACGAGTCAATTTGTCCCGTGCGAGGTGTTAGTGACTCTTACCGGACTATTTTGTGGTTGTTTTACATTCTCACCCATCGGTGGCATTTTTTTATCAATACGTCTAATTCTTTACACTCAAACCGGGAGTCCCGTGACTACGCGGTTGGTTCTTACGAGTCACATTGATCCCGTGCGAGGTGTTCGTGACTCTTAGAGGACAGTTTTGTGTCTATTTTATGTTTTCACACTTCGATGGTATGTTTTTATGCTTAAGTAAAAATTTTCACAAATTTACGTTGTACATTCAAACCGGGAGCCCCGTGACTACACGATCGGTTCCTACGAGTCACACTGGTCCCGTGCGAGTGTTCGTGACTCTTACCAGACCGTTTTCTCGTTGTTTTACGTTTTCACCCTTTGATGGCATGTTTTTATGCTTAAGTTTAATTTATTTACAAATTTATGTTGTACACTCAAACAGGGAGCCCCGTGACTGCGCGGTCGGTTCCTATGAGTCACATTGGTCCCGTGCGAGGTGTTCGTGACTCTTACGGGACCGTTTTGTGACTGTTTTACGTTTTCACCCTTCGATGGCATGTTTTTATGCTTAAGTCTAATTTTATGCAAATTGACATCGTACACTCAAACCGGGAGCCCCATGACTACGTGATCGGTTCCTACGAGTCACATTAGTCCCGTGCGAGGTGTTCATGATTCTTACTAGACCATTTTTTGGTTGTTTTATGTTTTCACCCTTCGATGGCATGTTTTTATGCGTAAGTCTAAGTTTTTGCAAATTAACATCATACAATCAAACCGGGATCCGCGTCACTACGCTGTCGGTTACTACTAGTCACATTGGTCCTGTGCGAGGTGCTCATGACTCTTACGGGAGCGTATTATGTATATTTTACATTTTCACCCTTCGATGGCATGTTTTTATGCGTAAGTCTAACTTTTTACAAATTTATGTCGTACACTAAAATCGGGAGCTCCGTGACTACGTGGTCGGTTCCTACGACTTACCTTATTCTCTTTCTAGGTGTTTGTGACTCTAACAGAACCATTTTCTGGATGTTTTAGAATGTCAACCTTCGATGGCATGTTTTTATGCTTATGTCAAATTTTATGCAAATTTACGTCGTACACTCAAACCGGGAGCCCCGTGACTACGCGATAGGTTCCTACGAGTCACAGTGGTCCCGTGCGAGGTGTTCGTGACTCTTACGGGACCGTTTTTTGTTTTTTATTATGTTTTCACCCTTCGATGGCATGTGCTTATGCTTAAGTATATTTTTTGGCAAATTTACGTCATACACCCAAATCGGGAGACCCGTGACTACACGGTAGGTGCCTACAAGTCACATTAGTCCCGTGCGAGGTGTTTGTGACTCTTACCAGACCGTTTTGTGGCTATTTTATGTTTTCACCCTTCGATTGGATGTTTTTCTGCTTAAGTCTAATTTTTTGAAAATTTACATCATACACTCAAACCGAGAGCCTCGTGACTACATGGTCGGTTCTTACGAGTCACGTTGGTCCCGTGTGAGGTGCTCGTGACTCTTACGGGACCGTTTTGTGTTTGTTTAACGTTTTCACCATTCGATGGCATGTTTTTATGCTTAAGTCTAACTATTTACAAATTTATGTCGTACACTCAAACCGGGAGCCCCATGATAACGTGGTCGGTTCCTACGACTTACCTTGTTCCCGTGCTAGGTGTTCGTGACTCTTACGGGACCATTTTCTAGATGTTTTACAATGTCACCCTTCGATGGATTGTTTTTATGCTTGTCTATTTTTTTCTAATTTACATCGTACACTTAAATCGGGATCCCCATAACTACGCAATCGGTTCCTACAAGTCGCATTGGTCACATGCGAGGTGTCCGTGACTCTTACCGGACCGTTTTGTGGTTGTTTAATGTTTTCACCCTTCGATACCATGTTTTTATGCTTAAGTCTAATTTTTTACAATTTTACGGCGTACACTGAAACCGGGAGCCCCGAGACTACGTGGTCGGTTCCTACGAGTCACATTGGTCCCGTGCGAGGTGTGGGTGATTCTTACGGGACCGTTTTGTATTTGTTTTACCTTTTCACCCTTCGATTGCATGTTTTTATCCTAAAGTCTAAATTTTTTACAAATTTATATCGTACACTGAATTCGGGAACCCCGTGACTACGTGATCGATTCATACGAGTCACATTGGTCTCGTGCGTGGTGACGTGACTCTTACCGGACCGTTTTGTGTCTATTTTATGTTTTCACCCTTCGATGGCATGTTTTATGCTTAAGTCTAATTATTTTCTAATTTACGTCGTACACTCAAACCGGGAGCCTCGTGACTACGCGATCGGTTTCTACGAGTCCCATTTTGTCCCGTGCGAGGTGTTCGTGACTCTTACAGTACCGTTTGTGGCTGTTTTACATTTTCACCCTTCTATGGCATGTTTTTATGCTTAAGTTTAATTTTTCGCAAATTTACGTCGTACACTCAAATCGGGAGCCCCGTCACTACGCGGTCGGTTCCTACGAGTCACATTGGTCCTGTGCGAGGTGCTCGTGACTCTTACGGGACAGTTTTGTGGCTGTTTTACGTTGTGACCCTTTGATGGCTAATTTTTATGCTTAAGTCTAATTTTTTTGCAAATTTACGCCGTACACTCAAACCGGGAGCCCCGTGACTACGCGGTCAGTTCCTACGACTCACATTCGTCCCGTGGGAGGTGTTCGTGACTCTTATTGGACCATTTTGTGTTTGTTTTACATTTTCACCCTTCCATGGCATGTTTTTATGTTCAAGTCTAATTATTTGCAAATTTATGTCGTACACTGAAAGCGGGAGCATCATGACTACGCGGTCCGTTCTTACGAGTCACATTTGTCCCGTGCGAGGTGTTAGTGACTCTCACCGGACCGTTTTGTGGTTGTTTTACGTTGTCACCCTTCGATAGCATATTTTTAAGCTTAAGTCTAGTTTTTTATACTCAAACCGGGAGCCCCGTGACTACACGGTTGGTTCCTACTAGTCACATTGGTCCCATGCGAGGTGTTCGTGACTCTTACGGGACAGTTTTCTGGTTGTTTTATGTTTTCACACTTCGATGGCATGTTTTTATGATTAAGTCAAATTTTTCCAAAATTTACGTCGTACGATCAAACCGGGAGCCCCGTAACTAAGTGGTCGGTTCCTACGAGTCACATTGGTCCCGTGCGAGTTATTCGTGACTCTTACCGGACCGTTTTTTCGCTATTTTACATTTTCACCCTTCGATGGCATGTTTTTATGCTTGAGTCTAATTTATTTACAAATTTGTGTCGTACACTCTATCCGGGAGCCCCGTGACTCCGCGATCGATTCCTACGAGTCACATTGGTCCCGTGCGAGGTGCTCGTGACTCTTACGGGACCGTTTTGTCACTGTTTTATGTTTTCACCCTTCGACAGTATGTTTTTATGCTAAAGTCTATTTTTTTGTAAATTTACATCGTACACTCAAACCAGGAGCCCCTTGACTACGCGGTCGGTTCCTACGAGTCACATTGGTCCCGTGCGAGGTGTTCGTGACTCTTACAGGACCGTTTTGTGTTTTTACTATGTTTTCACACTTCGATGGCATATTTTTATGCTTAAGTCTAATTTTTTCCAAATATAAGTCGTAAACTCAAACCGGTAGCCCCGTGACTACGCAGTCGGTTCCTACGGGTCACATTTGTCCCGTGCGAGGTGGTCATGACTTTTACAGGACCGTTTTGCATTTGATTTACATTTTCACCCTTCAATGACATGTTTTTATTCTTAATTCTATCTTTTTACAAATTTATGTCATACACTCAAATCGGGAACCCCATGACTACGTGGCCGGTTCCTACGACTTACCTTGTTCCCGTGCTAAGTGCTCGTGACTCTTACGGGACCATTTTCTGGATGTTTTATAATGTCACCCTTCGAAGGGATGTTTTTATGTTTAAGTCTATTTTTTTCTAATTTACATCGTACACTCAAACCGGGAGCCCCATGACTACGCGATCGGTTCCTACGAGTCACATTGGTCCCGTGCGAGGTGTTCGTGACTCTTACCGGGCCGTTTTGTGGCTATTTTAAGTTTTCACCCTTCGATGGCATGTTTTTATGCTTAATTTTAATTTTTCGTAATTTTACGTCGTACACTCAAATTGGGAGCCCCGTCACTACACGGTCAGTTCCTACGAGTCACATTGGTCCCGTGCGAGGTGTGGGTGACTCTGACGGGACTGTTTTGTGTCTTTTTTACGTTTTTACCCTTCGATGGCATATTTTTATGCTTAAGTCTAATTTTATGAAATTTACGTTCTACTTTCAAACCGAGAGTCCCGTGACTACACAGTCAGTTCCTATGAGTCACATTGGTCGCGTGCGAGGTGTTCGTGACTCTTACGGGACCGTTTTGTGTTTGTTTTATGTTTTCAACCTTCGATGGCATGTTTTTATGCTTAAGTCTAAATTTTTTGAAAATTTACATCGTACACTCAAACCGGGAGCCCCCCTGACTACGCGGTCGGTTCCTACGAGTCACATTGGTCCCGTGCGAGGTGTTCGTGACTCTTACAGGACCGTTTTGTGTTTGTTTTACGTTTTCACCCTTCGATGGCATATTTTTATGCTCAAGTCTAATTATTTGCAAATTTACATCGTACACTCAAAGGGGGAGCTCCGTGACTACGTGGTCGGTTCCTACGAGTCACATTTGTCCCGTGCTAGGTGTTAGTTACTCTTACCGGACCGTTTTGTGGGTGTTTTACATTCTCACCCTTCGATGGCATATTTTTATGCTTAAGTATAATTTTTTACACTCAAACCAGGAGCCTCGTGATTACGTGGTCGGTTCCTACGAGTCAGATTGGTCCCATCCGAGGTGTTCGTGACCCTTATGGGACAGTTTGTGGTTGTTTTTTGTTTTCACACTTCGATGGCATGTTTTTATGCTTAAGTTAAATTTTACCCAAATTTACATCTTACATTCAAAACGGGATCCCCATGACTATGCGATCGGTTCCTATGAGTCACATTGGTCCCGTGCGAGTTGTTCGTGACTCTTACCGAACCTTTTTTTCGCTGTTTTACGTTTTCACCCTTCGATGGCATGTTTTTATGCTTGAGTCTAATTTGTTTATAAATTTACGTTGTACACTCAAACCGGGAGGCCCGTGATAACACGATCGGTTCCTACGAGTCACATTGGTCCTGTGCGAGGTGTTAGTGACCCTTCCCGAACTGTTTTGTGGTTGTTTTACATTTTCACACTTCGATTGCATGTTTTTATGCTTAAGTCTAATTTTTTGTAAAATTACATTGTACACTAAAACCGAGAGCCCTGTGACTACGCGATCGGTGCCTACGAGTCACATTGGTCCCGTGCGAGGTGTTCGTGACTCTTACAGGACCATTTTGTGTTTGTTTTACGTTTTCACCCTTCAATGGCAGGTTTTTATGCTCAAGTCTAATTGTTTGCAAATTTACGTCGTACACTAAAACTGAGAGCACCGTGACTATGTGGTCTGTCCCTACGAGTCACATTGGTCCCGTGCGAGGTGTTCGTGACTCTTACGGGACAGTTTTGTTGTTGTTTTATGTTTTCACCCTTCGATGGCATGTTTTTATGCTCAAGTCTAATTGTTTACAAATTTACGTCGTACACTCAAACCGGGAGCACCGTGACTATGTGGTCTGTTCCTACGAGTCACATTGGTCCCGTGCGAGGTGTTCGTGACTCTGACGGGACAGTTTTATGGTTGTTTTATGTTTTCATACTTCGATGGCATGTTGTTATGCTTAAGTTAAATTTTTCCCAAATTTACGTCGTACATTCAAACCGGGAGCCCCGTGACTACGCGATCGGTTCCTACGAGTCACATTGGTCCTGTGCGAGCTGTTCGTGACCCTTATCGAACCGTTTTGTCGCTGTTTTACGTTTTCACCGATTCATGGCATATTTTTATGCTTGAGTCTAATTTATTTACAAATTTACATCATATAGTCAATTCGGGAGCCCCGTGACTACGCGATCGGTTCCTACGAGTCTCATTGGACCCGTGCGAGGTGTTCGTGACTCTTACGGGACCGTTTTGTCGTTGTTTTATGTTTTCACCCTTCGACAGTATGTTTTTATGCTGAAGTCTATTTTTTTGTAAATTTACATCGTACACTCAAACCGGGAGCCCCTTGACTACGCGGTCGGTTCCTACGAGTCACATTGGTCCCGTGCGAGGTGTTCGTGACTCTTACAGGACCGTTTTGTGTTTTTACTATGTTTTCACACTTCGATGGCATGTTTTTATGCTTAAGTCTAATTTTTTCCAAATATAAGTCGTAAACTCAAACCGGTAGCCCCGTGACTACGCAGTCGGTTCCTACGGGTCACATTTGTCCCGTGCGAGGTGGTCATGACTTTTACAGGACCGTTTTGCATTTGATTTACATTTTCACCCTTCAATGACATGTTTTTATTCTTAATTCTATCTTTTTACAAATTTATGTCATACACTCAAATCGGGAACCCCATGACTACGTGGCCGGTTCCTACGACTTACCTTGTTCCCGTGCTAAGTGCTCGTGACTCTTACGGGACCATTTTCTGGATGTTTTATAATGTCACCCTTCGAAGGGATGTTTTTATGTTTAAGTCTATTTTTTTCTAATTTACATCGTACACTCAAACCGGGAGCCCCATGACTACGCGATCGGTTCCTACGAGTCACATTGGTCCCGTGTGAGGTGTTCGTGACTCTTACCGGGCCGTTTTGTGGCTATTTTAAGTTTTCACCGTTCGATGGCATGTTTTTATGCTTAATTTTAATTTTTCATAATTTTACGTCGTACACTCAAATTGGTAGCCCCGTCACTACACGGTCAGTTCCTACGAGTCACATTGGTCCCGTGCGAGGTGTGGGTGACTCTGACGGGACTGTTTTGTGTCTTTTTTAGGTTTTTACCCTTCGATGGCATATTTTTATGCTTAAGTCTAATTTTATGAAATTTACGTTCTACTTTCAAACCAAGAGTCCCGTGACTACGCAGTCAGTTCCTATGAGTCACATTGGTTGCGTGCAAGGTGTTCGTGACTCTTACGGGACCGTTTTGTGTTTGTTTTATGTTTTCAACCTTCGATGGCATGTTTTTATGCTTAAGTCTAAATTTTTTGAAAATTTACATCGTACACTCAAACCGGGAGCCCCCCTGACTACGCGGTCGGTTCCTACGAGTCACATTGGTCCCGTACGAGGTGTTCGTAACTCTTACAGGACCGTTTTGTGTTTGTTTTACGTTTTCACCCTTCAATGGAAGGTTTTTATGCTCAAGTCTAATTGTTTGCAAATTTACGTCGTACACTAAAACTGGGAGCACCGTGACTATGTGGTCTGTCCCTACGAGTCACATTGGTCCCGTGCGAGGTGTTCGTGACTCTTACGGGACAGTTTTGTGGTTGTTTTATGTTTTCACCCTTCGATGGCATGTTTTTATGCTCAAGTCTAATTGTTTACAAATTTACGTCGTACACTCAAACCGGGAGCACCGTGACTATGTGGTCTGTTCCTACGAGTCACATTGGTCCCGTGCGAGGTGTTCGTGACTCTGACGGGACAGTTTTATGGTTGTTTTATGTTTTCATACTTCGATGGCATGTTGTTATGCTTAAGTTAAATTTTTCCCAAATTTACGTCGTACATTCAAACCGGGAGCCCCGTGACTACGCGATCGGTTCCTACGAGTCACATTGGTCCTGTGCGAGCTGTTCGTGACCCTTATCGAACCGTTTTGTCGCTGTTTTACGTTTTCACCGATTCATGGCATATTTTTATGCTTGAGTCTAATTTATTTACAAATTTACATCATATAGTCAATTCGGGAGCCCCGTGACTACGCGATCGGTTCCTACGAGTCTCATTGGACCCGTGCGAGGTGTTCGTGACTCTTACGGGACCGTTTTGTCGTTGTTTTATGTTTTCACCCTTCGACAGTATGTTTTTATGCTGAAGTCTATTTTTTTGTAAATTTACATCGTACACTCAAACCGGGAGCCCCTTGACTACGCGGTCGGTTCCTACGAGTCACATTGGTCCCGTGCGAGGTGTTCGTGACTCTTACAGGACCGTTTTGTGTTTTTACTATGTTTTCACACTTCGATGGCATGTTTTTATGCTTAAGTCTATTTTTTTCCAAATATAAGTCGTAAACTCAAACCGGTAGCCCCGTGACTACGCAGTCGGTTCCTACGGGTCACATTTGTCCCGTGCGAGGTGGTCATGACTTTTACAGGACCGTTTTGCATTTGATTTACATTTTCACCCTTCAATGACATGTTTTTATTCTTAATTATATCTTTTTACAAATTTATGTCATACACTCAAATCGGGAACCCCATGACTACGTGGCCGGTTCCTACGACTTACCTTGTTCCCGTGCTAAGTGCTCGTGACTCTTACGGGACCATTTTCTGGATGTGTTATAATGTCACCCTTCGAAGGGATGTTTTTATGTTTAAGTCTATTTTTTTCTAATTTACATCGTACACTCAAACCGGGAGCCCCATGACTACGCGATCGGTTCCTACGAGTCACATTGGTCCCGTGTAAGGTGTTCATGACTCTTACCGGGCCGTTTTGTGGCTATTTTAAGTTTTCACCCTTCGATGACATGTTTTTATGCTTAATTTTAATTTTTCATAATTTTACGTCGTACACTCAAATTGGGAGCCCCGTCACTACACGGTCAGTTCCTACGAGTCACATTGGTCCCGTGCGAGGTGTGGGTGACTCTGACGGGACTGTTTTGTGTCTTTTTTAGGTTTTTACCCTTCGATGGCATATTTTTATGCTTAAGTCTAATTTTATGAAATTTACGTTCTACTTTCAAACCGAGAGTCCCGTGACTACGCAGTCAGTTCCTACGAGTCACATTGGTTGCGTGCAAGGTGTTCGTGACCCTTCCCGAACTGTTTTGTGTTTGTTTTATGTTTTCAACCTTCGATGGCATGTTTTTATGCTTAAGTCTAAATTTTTTGAAAATTTACATCGTACACTCAAACCGGGAGCCCCCCTGACTACGCGGTCGGTTCCTACGAGTCACATTGGTCCCGTGCGAGGTGTTCGTGACTCTTACAGGACCGTTTTGTGTTTGTTTTACGTTTTCACCCTTCAAAGGGAGGTTTTTATGCTCAAGTCTAATTGTTTGCAAATTTACGTCGTACACTAAAACTGGGAGCACCGTGACTATGTGGTCTGTCCCTACGAGTCACATTGGTCCCGTGCGAGGTGTTCGTGACTCTTACGGGACAGTTTTGTGGTTGTTTTATGTTTTCACCCTTCGATGGCATGTTTTTATGCTCAAGTCTAATTGTTTACAAATTTACGTCGTACACTCAAACCGGGAGCACCGTGACTATGTGGTCTGTTCCTACGAGTCACATTGGTCCCGTGCGAGGTGTTCGTGACTCTGACGGGACAGTTTTATGGTTGTTTTATGTTTTCATACTCCGATGGCATGTTGTTATGCTTAAGTTAAATTTTTCCCAAATTTACGTCGTACATTCAAACCGGGAGCCCCGTGACTACGCGATCGGTTCCTACGAGTCACATTGGTCCTGTGCGAGCTGTTCGTGACCCTTATCGAACCGTTTTGTCGCTGTTTTACGTTTTCACCGATTCATGGCATATTTTTATGCTTGAGTCTAATTTATTTACAAATTTACATCATATAGTCAATTCGGGAGCCCCGTGACTACGCGATCGGTTCCTACGAGTCTCATTGGACCCGTGCGAGGTGTTCGTGACTCTTACGGGACCGTTTTGTCGTTGTTTTATGTTTTCACCCTTCGACAGTATGTTTTTATGCTGAAGTCTATTTTTTTGTAAATTTACATCGTACACTCAAACCGGGAGCCCCTTGACTACGCGGTCGGTTCCTACGAGTCACATTGGTCCCGTGCGAGGTGTTCGTGACTCTTACAGGACCGTTTTGTGTTTTTACTATGTTTTCACACTTCGATGGCATGTTTTTATGCTTAAGTCTAATTTTTTCCAAATATAAGTCGTTAACTCAAACCGGTAGCCCCGTGACTACGCAGTCGGTTCCTACGGGTCACATTTGTCCCGTGCGAGGTGGTCATGACTTTTACAGGACCGTTTTGCATTTGATTTACATTTTCACCCTTCAATGACATGTTTTTATTCTTAATTCTATCTTTTTACAAATTTATGTCATACACTCAAATCGGGAACCCCATGACTACGTGGCCGGTTCCTACGACTTACCTTGTTCCCGTGCTAAGTGCTCGTGACTCTTACGAGACCATTTTCTGGATGTTTTATAATGTCACCCTTCGAAGGGATGTTTTTATGTTTAAGTCTATTTTTTTCTAATTTACATCGTACACTCAAACCGGGAGCCCCATGACTACGCGATCGGTTCCTACGAGTCACATTGGTCCCGTGTGAGGTGTTCGTGACTCTTACCGGGCCGTTTTGTGGCTATTTTAAGTTTTCACCCTTCGATGGCATGTTTTTATGCTTAATTTTAATTTTTCATAATTTTACGTCGTACACTCAAATTGGGAGCCCCGTCACTACACGGTCAGTTCCTACGAGTCACATTGGTCCCGTGCGAGGTGTGGGTGACTCTGACGGGACTGTTTTGTGTCTTTTTTAGGTTTTTACCCTTCGATGGCATATTTTTATGCTTAAGTCTAATTTTATGAAATTTACGTTCTACTTTCAAACCGAGAGTCCCGTGACTACGCAGTCAGTTCCTATGAGTCACATTGGTTGCGTGCAAGGTGTTCGTGACTCTTACGGAACCGTTTTGTGTTTGTTTTATGTTTTTAACCTTCGATGGCATGTTTTTATGCTTAAGTCTAAATTTTTTGAAAATTTACATCGTACACTCAAACCGGGAGCCCCCCTGACTACGCGGTCGGTTCCTACGAGTCACATTGGTCCCGTACGAGGTGTTCGTGACTCTTACAGGACCGTTTTGTGTTTGTTTTACATTTTCACCCTTCAATGGCAGGTTTTTATGCTCAAGTCTAATTGTTTGCAAATTTACGTCGTACACTAAAACTGGGAGCACCGTGACTATGTGGTCTGTCCCTACGAGTCACATTGGTCCCGTGCGAGGTGTTCGTGACTCTTACGGGACAGTTTTGTGGTTGTTTTATGTTTTCACCCTTCGATGGCATGTTTTTATGCTCAAGTCTAATTGTTTACAAATTTACGTCGTACACTCAAACCGGGAGCACCGTGACTATGTGGTCTGTTCCTACAAGTCACATTGGTCCCGTGCGAGGTGTTCGTGACTCTGACGGGACAGTTTTATGGTTGTTTTATGTTTTCATACTTCGATGGCATGTTGTTATGCTTAAGTTAAATTTTTCCCAAATTTACGTCGTACATTCAAACCGGGAGCCCCGTGACTACGCGATCGGTTCCTACGAGTCACATTGGTCCTGTGCGAGCTGTTCGTGACCCTTATCGAACCGTTTTGTCGCTGTTTTACGTTTTCACCGATTCATGGCATATTTTTATGCTTGAGTCTAATTTATTTACAAATTTACATCATATAGTCAATTCGGGAGCCTCGTGACTACGCGATCGGTTCCTACGAGTCTCATTGGACCCGTGCGAGGTGTTCGTGACTCTTACGGGACCGTTTTGTCGTTGTTTTATGTTTTCACCCTTCGACAGTATGTTTTTATGCTGAAGTCTATTTTTTTGTAAATTTACATCGTACACTCAAACCGGGAGCCCCTTGACAACGCGGTCGGTTCCTACGAGTCACATTGGTCCCGTGCGAGGTGTTCGTGACTCTTAGAGGACCGTTTTGTGTTTTTACTATGTTTTCACACTTCGATGGCATGTTTTTATGCTTAAGTCTAATTTTTTCCAAATATAAGTCGTAAACTCAAACCGGTAGCCCCGTGACTACGCAGTCGGTTCCTACGGGTCACATTTGTCCCGTGCGAGGTGGTCATGACTTTTACAGGACCGTTTTGCATTTGATTTACATTTTCACCCTTCAATGACATGTTTTTATTCTTAATTCTATCTTTTTACAAATTTATGTCATACACTCAAATCGGGAACCCCATGACTACGTGGCCGGTTCCTACGACTTACCTTGTTCCCGTGCTAAGTGCTCGTGACTCTTACGGGACCATTTTCTGGATGTTTTATAATGTCACCCTTCGAAGGGATGTTTTTATGTTTAAGTCTATTTTTTTCTAATTTACATCGTACACTCAAACCGGGAGCCCCATGACTACGCGATCGGTTCCTACGAGTCACATTGGTCCCGTGTGAGGTGTTCGTGACTCTTACCGGGCCGTTTTGTGGCTATTTTAAGTTTTCACCCTTCGATGGCATGTTTTTATGCTTAATTTTTATTTTTCATAATTTTACGTCGTACACTCAAATTGGGAGCCCCGTCACTACACGGTCAGTTCCTACGAGTCACATTGGTCCCGTGCGAGGTGTGGGTGACTCTGACGGGACTGTTTTGTGTCTTTTTTAGGTTTTTACCCTTCGATGGCATATTTTTATGCTTAAGTCTAATTTTATGAAATTTACGTTCTACTTTCAAACCGAGAGTCCCGTGACTACGCAGTCAGTTCCTATGAGTCACATTGGTTGCGTGCAAGGTGTTCGTGACTCTTACGGGACCGTTTTGTGTTTGTTTTATGTTTTCAACCTTCGATGGCATGTTTTTATGCTTAAGTCTAAATTTTTTGAAAATTTACATCGTACACTCAAACCGGGAGCCCCCCTGACTACGCGGTCGGTTCCTACGAGTCACATTGGTCCCGTACGAGGTGTTCGTAACTCTTACAGGACCGTTTTGTGTTTGTTTTACGTTTTCACCCTTCAATGGAAGGTTTTTATGCTCAAGTCTAATTGTTTGCAAATTTACGTCGTACACTAAAACTGGGAGCACCGTGACTATGTGGTCTGTCCCTACGAGTCACATTGGTCCCGTGCGAGGTGTTCGTGACTCTTACGGGACAGTTTTGTGGTTGTTTTATGTTTTCACCCTTCGATGGCATGTTTTTATGCTCAAGTCTAATTGTTTACAAATTTACGTCGTACACTCAAACCGGGAGCACCGTGACTATGTGGTCTGTTCCTACGAGTCACATTGGTCCCGTGCGAGGTGTTCGTGACTCTGACGGGACAGTTTTATGGTTGTTTTATGTTTTCATACTTCGATGGCATGTTGTTATGCTTAAGTTAAATTTTTCCCAAATTTACGTCGTACATTCAAACCGGGAGCCCCGTGACTACGCGATCGGTTCCTACGAGTCACATTGGTCCTGTGCGAGCTGTTCGTGACCCTTATCGAACCGTTTTGTCGCTGTTTTACGTTTTCACCGATTCATGGCATATTTTTATGCTTGAGTCTAATTTATTTACAAATTTACATCATATAGTCAATTCGGGAGCCCCGTGACTACGCGATCGGTTCCTACGAGTCTCATTGGACCCGTGCGAGGTGTTCGTGACTCTTACGGGACCGTTTTGTCGTTGTTTTATGTTTTCACCCTTCGACAGTATGTTTTTATGCTGAAGTCTATTTTTTTGTAAATTTACATCGTACACTCAAACCGGGAGCCCCTTGACTACGCGGTCGGTTCCTACGAGTCACATTGGTCCCGTGCGAGGTGTTCGTGACTCTTACAGGACCGTTTTGTGTTTTTACTATGTTTTCACACTTCGATGGCATGTTTTTATGCTTAAGTCTATTTTTTTCCAAATATAAGTCGTAAACTCAAACCGGTAGCCCCGTGACTACGCAGTCGGTTCCTACGGGTCACATTTGTCCCGTGCGAGGTGGTCATGACTTTTACAGGACCGTTTTGCATTTGATTTACATTTTCACCCTTCAATGACATGTTTTTATTCTTAATTATATCTTTTTACAAATTTATGTCATACACTCAAATCGGGAACCCCATGACTACGTGGCCGGTTCCTACGACTTACCTTGTTCCCGTGCTAAGTGCTCGTGACTCTTACGGGACCATTTTCTGGATGTGTTATAATGTCACCCTTCGAAGGGATGTTTTTATGTTTAAGTCTATTTTTTTCTAATTTACATCGTACACTCAAACCGGGAGCCCCATGACTACGCGATCGGTTCCTACGAGTCACATTGGTCCCGTGTGAGGTGTTCGTGACTCTTACCGGGCCGTTTTGTGGCTATTTTAAGTTTTCACCCTTCGATGGCATGTTTTTATGCTTAATTTTAATTTTTCATAATTTTACGTCGTACACTCAAATTGGGAACCCCGTCACTACACGGTCAGTTCCTACGAGTCACATTGGTCCCGTGCGAGGTGTGGGTGACTCTGACGGGACTGTTTTGTGTCTTTTTTAGGTTTTTACCCTTCGATGGCATATTTTTATGCTTAAGTCTAATTTTATGAAATTTACGTTCTACTTTCAAACCGAGAGTCCCGTGACTACGCAGTCAGTTCCTATGAGTCACATTGGTTGCGTGCAAGGTGTTCGTGACTCTTACGGGACCGTTTTGTGTTTGTTTTATGTTTTCAACCTTCGATGGCATGTTTTTATGCTTAAGTCTAAATTTTTTGAAAATTTACATCGTACACTCAAACCGGGAGCCCCCCTGACTACGCGATCGGTTCCTACGAGTCACATTGGTCCCGTACGAGGTGTTCGTAACTCTTACAGGACCGTTTTGTGTTTGTTTTACGTTTTCACCCTTCAATGGCAGATTTTTATGCTCAAGTCTAATTGTTTGCAAATTTACGTCGTACACTAAAACTGGGAGCACCGTGACTATGTGGTCTGTCCCTACAAGTCACATTGGTCCCGTGCGAGGTGTTCGTGACTCTTACGTGACAGTTTTGTGGTTGTTTTATGTTTTCACCCTTCGATGGCATGTTTTTATGCTCAAGTCTAATTGTTTATAAATTTACGTCGTACACTCAAACCGGGAGCACCGTGACTATGTGGTCTGTTCCTACGAGTCACATTGGTCCCGTGCGAGGTGTTCGTGACTCTGACGGGACAGTTTTATGGTTGTTTTATGTTTTCATACTTCGATGGCATGTTGTTATGCTTAAGTTAAATTTTTCCCAAATTTACGTCGTACATTCAAACCGGGAGCCCCGTGACTACGCGATCGGTTCCTACGAGTCACATTGGTCCTGTGCGAGCTGTTCGTGACCCTTATCGAACCGTTTTGTCGCTGTTTTACGTTTTCACCGATTCATGGCATATTTTTATGCTTGAGTCTAATTTATTTACAAATTTACATCATATAGTCAATTCGGGAGCCCCGTGACTACGCGATCGGTTCCTACGAGTCTCATTGGACCCGTGCGAGGTGTTCGTGACTCTTACGGGACCGTTTTGTCGTTGTTTTATGTTTTCACCCTTCGACAGTATGTTTTTATGCTGAAGTCTATTTTTTTGTAAATTTACATCGTACACTCAAACCGGGAGCCCCTTGACTACGCGGTCGGTTCCTACGAGTCACATTGGTCCCGTGCGAGGTGTTCGTGACTCTTACAGGACCGTTTTGTGTTTTTACTATGTTTTCACACTTCGATGGCATGTTTTTATGCTTAAGTCTAATTTTTTCCAAATATAAGTCGTAAACTCAAACCGGTAGCCCCGTGACTACGCAGTCGGTTCCTACGGGTCACATTTGTCCCGTGCGAGGTGGTCATGACTTTTACAGGACCGTTTTGCATTTGATTTACATTTTCACCCTTCAATGACATGTTTTTATTCTTAATTCTATCTTTTTACAAATTTATGTCATACACTCAAATCGGGAACCCCATGACTACGTGGCCGGTTCCTACGACTTACCTTGTTCCCGTGCTAAGTGCTCGTGACTCTTACGGGACCATTTTCTGGATGTTTTATAATGTCACCCTTCGAAGGGATGTTTTTATGTTTAAGTCTATTTTTTTCTAATTTACATCGTACACTCAAACCGGGAGCCCCATGACTACGCGATCGGTTCCTACGAGTCACATTGGTCCCGTGTGAGGTGTTCGTGACTCTTACCGGGCCGTTTTGTGGCTATTTTAAGTTTTCACCCTTCGATGGCATGTTTTTATGCTTAATTTTAATTTTTCATAATTTTACGTCGTACACTCAAATTGGGAGCCCCGTCACTACACGGTCAGTTCCTACGAGTCACATTGGTCCCGTGCGAGGTGTGGGTGACTCTGACGGGACTGTTTTGTGTCTTTTTTAGGTTTTTACCCTTCGATGGCATATTTTTATGCTTAAGTCTAATTTTATGAAATTTACGTTCTACTTTCAAACCGAGAGTCCCGTGACTACGCAGTCAGTTCCTATGAGTCACATTGGTTGCGTGCAAGGTGTTCGTGACTCTTACGGGACCGTTTTGTGTTTGTTTTATGTTTTCAACCTTCGATGGCATGTTTTTATGCTTAAGTCTAAATTTTTTGAAAATTTACATCGTACACTCAAACCGGGAGCCCCCCTGACTACGCGGTCGGTTCCTACGAGTCACATTGGTCCCGTACGAGGTGTTCGTGACTCTTACAGGACCGTTTTGTGTTTGTTTTACGTTTTCACCCTTCAATGGCAGGTTTTTATGCTCAAGTCTAATTGTTTGCAAATTTACGTCGTACACTAAAACTGGGAGCACCGTGACTATGTGGTCTGTCCCTACGAGTCACATTGGTCCCGTGCGAGGTGTTCGTGACTCTTACGGGACAGTTTTGTGGTTGTTTTATGTTTTCACCCTTCGATGGCATGTTTTTATGCTCAAGTCTAATTGTTTACAAATTTACGTCGTACACTCAAACCGGGAGCACCGTGACTATGTGGTCTGTTCCTACGAGTCACATTGGTCCCGTGCGAGGTGTTCGTGACTCTGACGGGACAGTTTTATGGTTGTTTTATGTTTTCATACTTCGATGGCATGTTGTTATGCTTAAGTTAAATTTTTCCCAAATTTACGTCGTACATTCAAACCGGGAGCCCCGTGACTACGCGATCGGTTCCTACGAGTCACATTGGTCCTGTGCGAGCTGTTCGTGACCCTTATCGAACCGTTTTGTCGCTGTTTTACGTTTTCACCGATTCATGGCATATTTTTATGCTTGAGTCTAATTTATTTACAAATTTACATCATATAGTCAATTCGGGAGCCCCGTGACTACGCGATCGGTTCCTACGAGTCTCATTGGACCCGTGCGAGGTGTTCGTGACTCTTACGGGACCGTTTTGTCGTTGTTTTATGTTTTCACCCTTCGACAGTATGTGTTTATGCTGAAGTCTATTTTTTTGTAAATTTACATCGTACACTCAAACCGGGAGCCCCTTGACTACGCGGTCGGTTCCTACGAGTCACATTGGTCCCGTGCGAGGTGTTCGTGACTCTTACAGGACCGTTTTGTGTTTTTACTATGTTTTCACACTTCGATGGCATGTTTTTATGCTTAAGTCTAATTTTTTCCAAATATAAGTCGTAAACTCAAACCGGTAGCCCCGTGACTACGCAGTCGGTTCCTACGGGTCACATTTGTCCCGTGCGAGGTGGTCATGACTTTTACAGGACCGTTTTGCATTTGATTTACATTTTCACCCTTCAATGACATGTTTTTATTCTTAATTCTATCTTTTTACAAATTTATGTCATACACTCAAATCGGGAACCCCATGACTACGTGGCCGGTTCCTACGACTTACCTTGTTCCCGTGCTAAGTGCTCGTGACTCTTACGGGACCATTTTCTGGATGTTTTATAATGTCACCCTTCGAAGGGATGTTTTTATGTTTAAGTCTATTTTTTTCTAATTTACATCGTACACTCAAACCGGGAGCCCCATGACTACGCGATCGGTTCCTACGAGTCACATTGGTCCCGTGTAAAGTGTTCGTGACTCTTACCGGGCCGTTTTGTGTCTATTTTAAGTTTTCACCCTTCGATAGCATGTTTTTATGCTTAATTTTAATTTTTCGTAATTTTACGTCGTACACTCAAATTGGGAGCCCCGTCACTACACGGTCAGTTCCTACGAGTCACATTGGTCCCGTGCGAGGTGTGGGTGACTCTGACGGGACTGTTTTGTGTCTTTTTTAGGTTTTTACCCTTCGATGGCATATTTTTATGCTTAAGTCTAATTTTATGAAATTTACGTTCTACTTTCAAACCGAGAGTCCCGTGACTACGCAGTCAGTTCCTATGAGTCACATTGGTTGCGTGCAAGGTGTTCGTGACTCTTACGGGACCGTTTTGTGTTTGTTTTATGTTTTCAACCTTCGATGGCATGTTTTTATGCTTATGTCTAAATTTTTTGAAAATTTACATCGTACACTCAAACCGGGAGCCCCCCTGACTACGCGGTCGGTTCCTACGAGTCACATTGGTCCCGTGCGAGGTGTTCGTGACTCTTACAGGACCGTTTTGTGTTTGTTTTACGTTTTCACCCTTCGATGGCATATTTTTATGCTCAAGTCTAATTATTTGCAAATTTACATCGTACACTCAAAGGGGGAGCTCCGTGACTACGTGGTCGGTTCCTACGAGTCACATTTGTCCCGTGCTAGGTGTTAGTGACTCTTACCGGACCGTTTTGTGGGTGTTTTACATTCTCACCCTTCGATGGCATGTTTTTATGCTTAAGTATAATTTTTTACACTCAAACCAGGAGCCTCGTGATTACGTGGTCGGTTCCTACGAGTCAGATTAGTCCCATCCGAGGTGTTCGTGACCCTTATGGGACAGTTTGTGGTTGTTTTTTCTTTTCACACTTCGATGGCATGTTTTTATGCTTAAGTCAAATTTTACCCAAATTTACATCTTACATTCAAAACGGGATCCCCATGACTATGCGATCGGTTCCTATGAGTCACATTGGTCCCGTGCGAGTTGTTCGTGACTCTTACCGAACCTTTTTTTCGCTGTTTTACGTTTTCACCCTTCGATGGCATGTTTTTATGCTTGAGTCTAATTTGTTTATAAATTTACGTTGTACACTCAAACCGGGAGGCCCGTGATAACACGATCAGTTCCTACGAGTCACATTGGTCCTGTGCGAGGTGTTCGTGATCCTTCCCGAACTGTTTTGTGGTTGTTTTACGTTTTCACACTTCAATTGCATGTTTTTATGCTTAAGTCTAATTTTTTGTAAAATTACATTGTACACTAAAACCGAGAGCCCTGTGACTACGCGATCGGTTCCTACGAGTCACATTGGTCCCGTGCGAGGTGTTCGTGACTCTTACAGGACCCTTTTGTGTTTGTTTTACGTTTTCACCCTTCAATGGCAGGTTTTTATGCTCAAGTCTAATTGTTTGCAAATTTACGTCGTACACTAAAACCGGGAGCACCGTGACTATGTGGTCTGTCCCTACGAGTCACATTGGTCCCGTGCGAGGTGTTCGTGACTCTTACGGGACAGTTTTGTGGTTGTTTTATGTTTTCACCCTTCGATGGCATGTTTTTATGCTCAAGTCTAATTGTTTACAAATTTACGTCGTACACTCAAACCGGGAGCACCGTGACTATGTGGTCTGTTCCTACGAGTCACATTGGTCCCGTGCGAGGTGTTCGTGACTCTGACGGGACAGTTTTGTGGTTGTTTTATGTTTTCATACTTCGATGGCATGTTGTTATGCTTAAGTTAAATTTTTCCCAAATTTACATCGTACATTCAAACCGGGAGCCCCGTGACTACGCGATCGGTTCCTACGAGTCACATTGGTCCTGTGCGAGCTGTTCGTGACCCTTATCGAACTGTTTTGTCGCTGTTTTACGTTTTCACCGATTCATGGCATGTTTTTATGCTTGAGTCTAATTTATTTACAAATTTACATCATACAGTCAATTCGGGAGCCCCGTGACTACGCGATCGGTTCCTACGGGTCTCATTGGACCCGTGCGAGGTGTTCGTGACTCTTACGGGAGCATTTTGTCACTATTTTTCATTTTCACCCTTCGATGGCATGTATTTATACTTAAGTCTAATTTTATGTAAATTTACATCGTACACTCAAATCGGGAGCCCCGTGACTACGCGATCGGTTCCTACGAGTCACATTGGTCTCGTGCGAGGTGTTCGTGACTCTTACGGGACCATTTTATGTTTTTTGTTACGTTTTCACCATTCGATGGCATGTGTTTATGCTTAAGTCTATTTTTTTAGCAAATTTATATCGTACACTGAAATCGGGAGGACCATGACAACACGATCGGTTCCTACGAGTCACATTAGTCCCGAGCGAGGTGTTCGGGACTCTTTCCGGACCGTTTTGTGGCTGTTTTATGTTTTCAGCCTTTGATGGAATGTTTTTTGGCTTAAGACAATTTTTTTGCAAATTTACGTCGTACACTCAAACCGGGACCCCCGTGACTACTCGGTCGGTTCCTACGACTCAGATTGGTCCCGTGCGAGGTGCTCATGACTCTTACGGGACAGTTTTGTGGTTGTTTTATGTTTTCACACTTCGATGGCATGTTTTTATCCTAAAGTCAATTTTTTCCCAAATTTACGTCGTACATTCAAATTGGGAGCCCCGTGACTACGCGGTCGGTTCCTACGAGTCACATTGGTCCTGTGCGAGCTGTTCGTTACCCTTATCGGACCGTTTTGTCGCTGTTTTACATTTTCACCCATTCATGGCATGTTTTTATGCTTGGGTCTAATTTATTTACAAATTTACATCATGCAGTCAATCCGGGAGCCCCGTGACTACGCGATCGGTTCCTACGAGTCACATTGGACCCGTGCGAGGTGTTCGTGACTCTTACTAGAGCGTTTTGTCACTATTTTTCGTTTTCACCCTTCGATGGCATGTATTTATACTTAAGTCTAATTTTATGCAAATTTACATCATACACTCAAATCGGGAGCCCCGTGACTACGCGATCGGTTCCTACGAGTCACATTGGTCTCGTGCAAGGTGTTCGTGACTTACTAGTTGGTTTTGTTGTTATTCTACGTTCTCACCCTTCGATGACATGTTTTTATGCTTAAGTATAATTTTTTACACTCTAACCGGGATTCCCATGACTACGCAGTCGGTTCCTACGAGTCACAATGGTCCCGTGCGAGGTGTTCGTGACTCTTACGGGACAGTTTTGTGGCTATTTTATGTTTTCACAGTTCGAGGCCATGTTTTTATGATTAAGTCAAAATTTTCCCAAATTTACGTTGTACATTCAAACCGGGAGCCCCGTGACTACGTGGTCGGTTCCTATGAGTCACATTGGTCCCGTGCGAGTTGTTCGTGACACTGATCCGACATTTTTGTCTTTGTTTTACGTTTTCACCCTTCGATGGCATATTTTTATTCTTGAGTCTAATTTATTTACAAATTTACGTCGTACACTAAATCAGGGAGCCCCGTGACTACGCGATCGGTTCCTACGAGTCACATTGGTCTCATGCGAGGTGTTCGTGACTCTTATAGGACCGTTTTATGTTTTTTGTTACCTTTTCACCCTTAGATGGCATGTGTTTATGCTTAAGTCTATTTTTTTAGCAAATTTACGTCATAAACTCAAACCGGGAGGCCCGTGACAACACGGTCGGTTCCTTTAAGTCACATTAATCCCAAGCGAGGTGTTCGTGACTCTTACGGGACCGTTTTGGGTTTGTTTTACGTTTTCACCCTTCGATGGCATGTCTGTACGCTTAAGTCTAATTTTTTTGCAAATTTACGTCATACACTCAAATCGGGAGCCCCGTGATTACACGATAGGTTCCTACGAGTCACATTGGTCCCGTGCGAGGCGTTCGTGACTCTTACGGGACCGTTTTGTGTTTTTTATTATGTTTTCACCCTTCGATGGCATGTGCTTATGCCTAAGTCTATTTTTGGCAAATTTACGTCATACACCCAAATCGGGAGGCTCGTGACCACATGGTCGGTTCCTACGTGTCACATTAGTCTCGTGCGAGGTTTTCGTGATTCTTACCGGACCGTTTTGTGGCTATTTTATGTTTTCACCCTTCGATTGGATGTTTTTATGTTTAAGTATAATTTTTTGAAAATTTACATAGTACACTCCAACCGAGAGCTCCGTGACTACGCGGTCGGTTCTTACGAGTCACGTTGGTCCCGTGTGAGGTACTCGTGACTCTTACAGGACCGTTTTGTGTTTGTTTTACGTTTTCACCCGTCGATGGCATGTTTTTATGCTTAAGTCTAACTTTTTACAAATTTATATCGTACACTCAAACAGGGAGCCCCGTGATAACGTGGTCGGTTCCTACGACTTACCTTGTTCCCGTGTTAGGTGTTCGTGACTTTTACGGGACCGTTTTCTAGATGTTTTACAATGTCACCCTTCAATGGCTTGTTTTTATGCTTGTCTATTTTTTTCTAATTTACATCGTACACTTAAATCGGGAAACCCGTAACTACGTGATCGGTTCCTACAAGTCACATTGGTACCATGCGAGGTGTCCGTGACTCTTACCGGACCATTTTGTATTTGTTTTACATTTTCACCCTTCGATGCCATGTTTTTATGCTTAAGTCTAATTTTTTTTCCTCAAACCGGGAGCCCCGTGACTACACGGTCGGTTCCTACTAGTCACATTGGTCCCGTGCGAGGTGTTCATGACTCGTACGAGACAGTTTTGTGGTTGTTTTATGTTTTCACACTTCGATGACATATTTATATGCTTAAGTATAATTTTTCACAAATTTACGGCGTACACTGAAACCGGGATCCCCGTGACTACGTGGTCGGTTCCTACGAGTCACATTGGTCCCGTGTGAGGTGTGGGTGACTCTTACGGGACTGTTTTGTGTTTGTTTTACGTTTTCACCCTTCGATTGCTTGTTTTTCTGCTAAAGTCTAAATTTTTTACAAATTTAGACCGTACACTGAATTTGGGAACCCCGTGACTACGTGGTCGATTCCTACAAGTCACATTGGTCTCGTGCGTGGTGTCGTGACTCTTACTGGACCGTTTTCTGTCTATTTTACGTTTTCACCCTTCGATGGCATGTTTTATGCTTAAGTCTAATTATTTTCTAAGTTACGTCGTACACTCAAATCGAGAGCCTCGTGACTATGCGATCGGTTTCTACGAGTCACATTGGTCCCGTGCGAGGTGTTCGTGACTCTTACAGTACCGTTTGTGGTTGTTTTACATTTTCACCCTTCCATGGCATGTTTTTATGCTTAAGTTTAATTTTTCTTAAACTTACGTCGTACACTCAAATCGGGAACCCCGTCACTACGCGGTCGATTCCTATGAGTCACATTGGTCTCGTGTGAGGTGCTCGTGACTCTTACGGGAAAGTTTTGTGGCTGTTTTATATTTTCACACTTCGATTGCATGTTTTTATCCTTAAGTGAATTTTTTCCCAAATTTACATAGTACATTAAAATTGGTGGCCCCGTGACGACGCGGTCGGTTCCTACGAGTTACATTGGTCGCGTGCGACGTGTTCATGACTCTTACGGGACCGTTTTATGTTTGTTTTACGTTGTCACCCTTTGATGGCCTGTTTTTATGCTTAAGTTTCATTTTTTTGCAAATTTACGTCGTACACTCAAACCGGGAGCCCCGTGACTACGCGATCAGTTCCTACGACTCACATTGGTCCCATGGGAGGTGTTCGTGACTCTTATAGAACCATTTTTTGTTTTTTTTACATTTTCACCCTTCGATGGCATGTTTTTATGCTCAAGTCTAATTATTTACAAATTTACGTCGTACACTCAAGGCGGGTGCACCATGACTACGCGGTCCGTTCCTACGAGTCACATTTGTCCCGTGCGAGGTGTATGTAACTCTTACCGGACCGTTTTGTGGTTGTTTTACGTTGTCACCCTTTGATAGCATGTTTTTATGCTTAAGTCTAATTTTTTTTCCTCAAACCGGGAGCCCCGTGACTACACGGTCGGTTCCTACTAGTCACATTGGTCCCGTGCGAGGTGTTCGTGACTCTTACGAGACAGTTTTGTGGTTGTTTTATGTTTTCACACTTCGTTGACATGTTTTTATGATTAAGTCAAATTTTTCCAAAATTTACGTCGTACGTTCAAACCGAGAGCCCCGTAATTAAGCGGTCGGTTCCTACGAGTCACATTGGTCCCGTGCGAGTTGTTCGTGACCCTTACCGAACCGTTTTCTCGGTATTTTACATTTTCACCCTTCGATGGCATGTTTTTACGCTTGAGTCCAATTTATTTACAAATTTGTGTCGTACACTCTATCCGGGAGCCCCGTGACTAAACGATCGATTCCTACGAGTCACATTGGTCCCGTGCGAGGTGTTCGTGACTCTTACGGGACCGTTTTGTCGCTGTTTTATGTTTTCACCCTTCGATGGTATGTTTTTATGCTTAAGTCTAATTTTTATAAATTTACGTCGTACACTCAAACCGGGAGCCCCGTGACTACGCAATCGGTTCCTACGAGTCACATTGGTCCCGTGCGAGGTGTTCGTGACCCTTACAGGACCGTTTTGTGGCTATTTTACATTCTCACCCTTCGATGGCATGTTTTTATGCTTGAGTATAATTTTTTACACTCAAACCAAGAGCCCCGTGACTACGTGGTCGGTTCCTACCAGTTAGATTGGTCCCGTGCGAGGTGTTCGTTACTCTTATGGGACAGTTTTGTGGCTCTTTTTTAGTTTCACACTTCGATGGCATATTTTTATGCTTAAGTCAAATTTTACCCAAATTTACATCTTACATTCAACCTGGGAGCACCATGACTATGCGATCGGTTCCTACGAGTCACATTGGTCCCGTGCGAGTTATTCGTGACTCATACCGGACCTTTTTGTCGCTATTTTACGTTTTCACCCTTCGATGGCATATTTTTATGCTTGAGTCTAATTTATTTATAAATTTACGTTGTACTCTCAAACGGGGAGGCCCGTGATAACCCGATCGGTTCCTACGAGTCACACTGGTCCCGTGCGAGGTGTTCGTGACCCTTCCCGAACCGTTTTGTGGTTGTTTTACGTTTTCACACTTCGATTGTATGTTTTTTTGCTTAAGTCTAATTTTTTTTAAATTTACGTCGTACACTAAAGCCGAGAGCCCTGTGATTATGCGATCGATTCCTACGAGTCACATTGGTCCCGTAGGAGGTGTTCGTGCCTCTTACGGGACAGTTTTGTGGCTGTTTTACGTTTTCATACTTCGATGGCATGTTGTTATGCTTAAGTTAAATTTTTACCAAATTTACGTCATACATTCAAACCGGGAGACCCGTGACCACGCGGTCGGTTCCTACGAGTCACATTGGTCATGTGCGAGTTGTTCGTGACCCTTATCGGACCCTTTTGTCGCTATTTTACGTTTACACCCTTTCATGGCATGTTTTTATGCTTAGGTCTAATTTATTTACAAATTTACATCATACAGTCAATCCGGGAGCCCCGTGACTACGCGATCGGTTCCTACGAGTTACATTAGTCCCGTGCAAGGTGTTCGTGACTCTTACGGGAGCGTTTTGTCGCTATTTTTTGTTTTCACCATTCGATGGAATGTATTTATACTTAAGTCTAATTTTATGCAAATTTACATCGTACACTCAAACCAAGTGCCCTGTCACTACGCGATCGGTTGCTACGAGTCACATTGGTCTCGTGCGAGGTGTTCGTGACTCTTACAGGACCGTTTTATGTTTTTGTTATGTTTTCACCCTCCGATGGCATGTGTTTATGCTTAAGTCTATTTTTTTAGCAAATTTACATTGTACACTCAAATCGGGAGGCTCGTGATAACACAGTCGGTTCCTACGAGTCACATTAGTCCCGAGCGAGGTGTTCGTGACTCTTTCCGGACCGTTTTATGGTTGTTTTATGTTTTCACCCTTTGATGGGATTTTTTTTGCTTAAGTCTAATTTTTTGCAAATTTAAGTCCTACACTCAAACCGGGAGCCCCGTGACTACCCGGTCGGTTCCTACGAGTCAGATTGGTCCCGTGTGAGGTGCTCGTGACTCTTACGGAACTGTTTTGTGGTTGTTTTATGTTTTCACACTTCGATGGCATGTTTTTAAGCTTAAGTCAAAATTTTCCCAAATTTACGTTGTACATTCAAATTGGGAGCCCCGTGACTACGCGGTCGGTTCCTACGAGTCACATTGGTCGCGTGCGAGGTGTTCGTGAGTCTTATGGGACCATTTTGTGTTTGTTTTACGTTTTCACCCTTCGATGGCATGTTTTTATGCTTAGGTCTAAATTTTTAGCAAATTTACTTCGTACACTCAAACCGGGAGCCCCGTGACTACGCGGTCGGTTCTTACGAGTTACATTGGTCCCGTGCGACGTGTTCGTGACTCTTATAGTACCATTTTTTGTTTGTTTTACATTTTCACCCTTTGATGGCATGTTTTTATGCCCAAGTATAATTATTTGCAAATTTACATCATACACTCAAAGCGGGAGCACCGTGACTACGCGGTCAGTTTCTACGAGTCACATTCGTCCCGTGGGAGGTGTTAGTGACTCTTACTGGACGGTTTTGTTGCTATTCTACATTCTCACCCTTCGATGGCATGTTTTTTTGCATAAATATAATTTTTTACACTCAAACCGGGATTCCCATGACTACGCAGTCGGTTCCTACGAGTCACAATGGTCCCGTGCGTGGTGTTCGTGACTCTTACGGGACAATTTTGTGGCTATTTTATGTTTTCAAACTTCGATGCCATGTTTTTATGCTTAAGTCAAATTTTTTTCCAAATTTACGTCATACATTCAAAGCGGGAGCCCCGTGACTACGCGGTCGGTTCCTACGAGTCACACTGGTCCCGTGCGAGTTGTGCGTGACACTTATCGGACATTTTTGTATTTGTTTTACGTTTTCACCCTTCAATGGCATGTTTTTATGCTTGAGTCTAATTTATTTACAAATTTACGTCGTACACTAAATCCGGGATCCCCGTGGCTACGCGATCGGTTCCTACGAGTCACATTGGTCTCGTTCGAGGTGTTCGTGACTCTTACGGGATAGTTTTGTCGCTATTTGACATTTTCACCCTTCGATGGCATGTATTTATGCTTAAGACTATTTTTATACAAATTTACATCATACACTCATACCGGGAGCCCCGTGACTACGCGAGTGGTTCCTACGAGTCACAATGGTCTCATGCGAGGTGTTCGTGACTCTTACAGGACCGTTTTATGTTTTTTTGTTACGTTTTCACCCTTCGATGGCATGTGTTTATGCTTAAGTCTATTTTTTTAGCAAATTTACAACGTACACTCAAACCGGGAGGCCCGTGAAAACACGATCGGTTCCTATGAGTCACATTAATCCCGAGCGAGGTGCTCGTGACTCTTACGGGACAATTTTGTGGCTGTTTTATGTTTTCACACGTCGATGGCATGTTTTTATGCTCAAGTCTAATTGTTTGCAAATTTACGTCGTACACTCAAACCGGGAGCACCGTGACTATGTGGTATGTTCCTACAAGTCACATTGGTCCCGTGCGAGGTGTTCGTGACTCTTACGGGATAGTTTTGTAGTTGTTTTATGTTTTCATAATTCGATGGCATGTTGTTATGCTTAAGTTAAATTTCTCCCAAATTTACGTCGTACAGTCAAACCGGGAGCCCCGTGACTACGTGATCGGTTCCTACGAGTCACATTGGTCCTGTGCGAGCTGTTCGTGACCCTTATCGAACCGTTTTGTCGCTGTTTTACGTTTTCACCCATTCATGGCATGTTTTTATGCTTAAGTCTAATTTATTTACAAATTTACGTCGTACACTAAATCCGGGAGCCCCGTGACTACGCGATCGGTTCCTACGAGTCACATTGGTCTCGTTTGAGGTGTTCGTGACTCTTACGGGATAGTTTTGTCGCTATTTGACTCTTACGTCGTACACTCAAACCGGGAGGCCCGTGAAAACACGATCGGTTCCTACGAGTCACATTAATCCCGAGCGAGGTGCTCGTGACTCTTACTGGACAGTTTTGTGGTTCTTTTATGTTTTCACACGTCGATGGCATGTTTTTATGCTTAAGTCAAATTTTTCCCAAATTTACGTCTTACATTCAAATTGGGAACCCCGTGACTACGCGGTCGGTTCCTACGAGTCACTTTGGTCGCGTGCGAGGTGTTCGTGACTCTTACGGGACCGTTTTGGGTTTGTTTTACGTTTTCACCCTTCGATGGCATGTTTTTATGCTTAAGTCTAAATTTTTGGCAAATTTACGTCGTACACTCAAACCGGGAGCCTCGTGACTACGCAATCGGTTCCTACGAGTTGTACTTGTCCCGTGCGAGTTGTTCGTGACTCTTACAGGACCGTTTTGTGTTTGTTTTACGTTTTCACCCTTCGATGGCATGTTTTTATGCTCAAGTCTAATTATTTGAACATTTGCGTCACACACTCAAAGCGGGAGCACTGTGACTACGCAGTCGATTTCTTCGAGTCACCCCGTGCGAGGTTTTAGTGACTCTTACCGGACCGTTTTGTGGCTATTTTAAATTCTCACCCTTCGATGGCATGCTTTTATGCTTAATTCTATTTTTTTACACTCAAACCGAGAGTCCCATGTCTACGCGATCGGTTCCTACGAGTCACATTGGTCCCGTGCGTGGTGTTCGTGACTCTTATGGGACAGTTTTGTGGCCATTTTAGGTTTTCACACTTCGATGGCATGTTTTTATGCTTAAGTCAAATTTTTCCTAAATTTACGTCGTACATTCAAACCGATAGCACCGTGACAACGCGGTCGATTCCTACGAGTCACATTGGTCCCGTGCGAGTTGTTCATGACTCTTATCCAACCGTTTTGTCGCTGTATTACATTTTAACCCTTCGATGGCATGTTTTTATGCTTGAGTCTAATTTATTTACAAATTTACGTCATATAGTTAATCCGGGAGCCTTATGACTATGCGATAGGTTCCTACGAGTCACATTAGTCTCGTGCGGGGTGTTCGTGACTCTTACGGGACCGATTTGTCTCTATTTTATGTATCACCCTTCGATGGCATGTTTTTATGCTTAAGTCTAGTTTTATACAAATTTACATCGTACACTCAAATTGGGAGCCCCGTGGCTACACGATCGTTTCCTACGAGTCACATTGGTCCCGTGCGAGCTGTTCATGACTCTTACGGGACCGTTTTATGTTTTTATTACATTTTCACCCTTTAATGGCATGTGTTTATGCTTAAGTCTATTTTTTTGTAAATTTACGTCGTACACTCAAAACGGGAGGCCCTTGGCTACATGGTCGGTTCCTACGAGTCACATTATCCCGTGCGAGGTGTTTTTGCAAGTTTTGATGATGTTTTATGTTTTCACCCTTCGATGGCTTGTTTTTACGCATAAGTCTAATTTTTTGCAAAATTTATGTCGTACACTCAAACCGGGAGCCCCGTGACTACGCGGTCAGTTCCTACGAGTCACGTTGGTCCCGTACGAGGAGCTCGTGACTCTTACGGGACCGTTTTGTGTTTGTTTTACGTTTTCACCCTTCGATGGCATGTTTTTATGCTTAAGTCTAACTTTTTAAAAATTTCGTCGTACACTCAAATCGGGAGCCCCGCGACTACGTGGCCGGTTCCTTCGACTTACCTTGTTCCCGTGCTAGGTGTTCGTGACTCTTACCGGACCGTTTCCTGGATGTTTTACAATGTATCCCTTCGATGGCATGTTTTTCTGCTAAAGTCTATTATTGTTTCAAATTTACGTCGTACTTTCAAACCGGGAGCCCCGTGACTACGCGATCGGTTCCTACGAGTCACATTTATCCCGTGCGAGGTGTTCGTGACTCTTACCAGACCGTTTTTTGACCGCCTTATGTTTTCACCCTTCGATGACATGTTTTTATGCCTAAGTCTAATTTTTCACAAATTTACGTCATAGACTCAAACCGGGAGCCCCGTCAATACGCGATCGGTTCCTACGAGTCACATTGGTCCCGTGTGAGGTGTGGGTGACTCTTACGGGACCGTTTTGTATTTATTTTATGTTTTCACCCCTCGATGGCTTATTTTTTTGCTTAAGTCTAATTTCAGGAAAAGTTACGTTGTACACTCAAATCGGGAGCCCCGTGACTACACTGTCTATTCTTACGAGTCACATTGGTCGCATGCGAGGTGTTCGTGATTCTTGCGGAATGGGTTTGTTTTACATTTTCACCCTTCGATGCCATTTTTTTATGTTTAAGTCTAAATGTTTTGCAAATTTATGTCGTATACTCAAACTGGGAGCCCCGTGACTACGCGGTTGGTTCCTACGAGTCACATTGGTCCCGTGCGAGGTGTTCGTGACTCTTACGGGACAGTTTTGTGGCTGTTTTATGTTTTCACACGTCGATGGCATATTTTTATGCCTAAGTAAAAATTTTCCTAAATTTACGTAGTACTTTCAAACCGAGAGCACCGTGACTACGCGGTCGATTCCTACGAGTCACATGGGTCCCGTGCAAGTTGTTCGTGACTCTTACAGGACCATTTTGTCGTTGTCTTACGTTTTCACCCTTCAATGGCATGTTTTTATGCTTGAGTCTAATTTATTTACAAATTTATGTCATACACTCAATCCGAGAGCCCCGTGACTACGCGGTCGGTTCCTACGAGTCACATTAGTCCCTGCGAGGTGTTCGTGACTCCTACCGGACCGTTTTGTGGTTGTTTTATGTTTTCACCCTTCGATGGCATGTTTTTATTCATAAGCCTAATTTTTTGGAAATTTACGTTGTACACTCAAACCGGGAGCCTCGTGACTACGCGATCGGTTCCTACAAGTCACCTTGCTCCCGTGCGAGGTGTTCGTGACTCTTACAGGACCGTTTTGTGGCTGTTTTACGTTTTCACCCTTCGATGGCATGTTTTTATTCTTAAGTCTAATTTTTTGCAAATTTATGTCGTACAATCAAATCGGGAGCCCCGTTAGTACGCGGTCAGTTCCTACGAGTCACATTGGTCCCATGCGAAGTGTGGGTGACTCTTACGGGACTGTTTTGTGTTAATTTTATATTTTCACCCTTCAATGGCATGTTTTTATGCTTATGTCTAATTTTATGCAAATTTACGTCATACACTCAAACCGGGAGCCCCGTGACTACGCGGTCGGTTCTTACGAGTCACATTCGTCCCGTGCGAGGTGTTCGTGACTCTTACCGGACCATTTTCTGGTTGTTTTGTGTTTTCACCCTTCGATGGCATGTTTTTAAACTTAAGTCTATTTTTTTGCAAATTTACGTCGTTCAATTAAATCGGGAGCCCCGTTACTACGCGGTCGGTTCTTACGAGTCACATTGGTCCCGTGCGAGGTGTGGGTGACTCTTACGGGACCGTTTTGTGTTTATTTTACGTTTTCACCCTTCAATGGCATGTTTTTATGCTTAACTCTAATTTTATGCAAATTTACGTCGTACACTCACACCGGGAGTCGTGTGACTACGCGGTCGGTTCCTACGAGTCACATTGGTCACGTGCGAGGTGTTAGTGACTCTTACCGGACCGTTTTGTCGCTGTTTTACGTTTTCACCCCTCGATGGCATCTTTTTATGCTTAAGTCTAATTTTTTACAAATTTACGTCATACACTCAATCCGGGTGCCCCGTGGCTACGCCATCGGTTCCTACGAGTCATATTGGTCCCGTGCGAGGTGTTCGTGACTCTAACAGGACCGTTTTGTGTTTGCTTTTCATTTTCATCCTTTAATGTCATGTTTTTATGCTAAAGTCTAATTATTTTCAAATTTACGTCCTTCACTCAAAGCGGGAGCACCGCGACTACGCGGTCGGTTCCTTTTAGTCACATTGGTCCCGTGCAAGGTGTTGGTGACTCTTACCGGACCGTTTTGATGTTGTTTTATGTTTTCACCCTTCGATGGCATATTTTTATGCTTAAGTCTAACTTTTTACAGTTTTACGTCGTACACTCAAACCGGGTTCCCCATGACTACGTGGCAAGTTCCTACGACTTACCTTGTTCCCGTGCTAGGTGTTCGTGACTGTTACAGGACCGTTTTCTAGTTGTTTTACAATTTCACCCTTCGTGGAATGTTTTTATGCTTAAGTCTACTTTTTTATCTTATTTATGTCATACACTCAAACTGGTGTCCCCATGACTACGCGATCGGTTCGTACGAGTCACATTTATCTCGTGTGAGGTGTTGGTGACTCTTACACGACCGTTTTGTTGTTGCTTTACATTTTCACCCTTCGATGGCATGTTTTTATGCTTAAGTATAATTTTTCGCGACTTTACGTCGTACACTTATATCGGGAACCCCGTCACTATGCGATCGGTTCGTACGAGTCACATTGGTCCTGTGCGAGGTGTGGGTGACTCTTATCGTACCGTTTTGTGTTTTTTTACGTTGTCACCCCTCCATGGCTTATTTTTAGGCTTAAGTCTAATTTTAGACAAATTTACTTCGTACACTCAAATCGGGAGCCTCGTGACTACGCGGTGGGTTCTTACGAGTCACATTGGTCGGTTGCGAGATGTTCGTGACTCTTACGGGACCTGTTTGTTCTATGTTTTCACCCTTCGATGGCATGTTTTTATGTTTAGGTCTAAAGTTTTGCAAATTTACGTCGTACATTCAAAACGGGAGCCCCGTGACTACGCGGTGGGTTCCTATGAGTCACATTGGTCCCGTGCGAGGTGATCGTGACTCTTATTGGACTGTTTTGGGGCTGTTTTACGTTCTCTCACTTCGATGGCATGTTTTTTCAACTAAAGTCAAATTTTTTACACTCAAACCGGGAGCCCCGTGACTACACCGTCGGTTCCTATGAGTCACATTGATCCCGTGCGAGGTGTTTGTGACTCTTACGGGACAGTTTTGTGACTGTTTTATGTTTTCACACTTCGATGGAACATTTTTATGCTTAAGTCAAATTTTAACCAAATTTCCGTCATACATTCAAATATGGAGCCCCGTGACTACACGGTCGGTTCCTACGAGTCACATTGGTCCCGTGCGAGGTGTTTGTGACTCTTACGAGACAGTTTTGTGGATGTTTTATGTTTTCACACTTCGATGGAATGTTTTTATGCTTAAGTCAAATTTTAACCAAATTTCCGTCGTACATTCAAACCGGGAGGCCGTGACTACGCGGTCGATTCCTACGAGTCATATTGGTCCTGTGCGAGTTGTTCGTGACTCTTATCGGACCGTTTTGTCACTATTTTAGGTTTTCACCATTCGATGGCATGTTTTTATGCTTAAGTCATTTTTTCCCAAATTTACGTTGGACATTCAAACCGGGAGCCCCGTGACTACACGATCGGTTCCTACGAGTCACATTAGTCCCGTGCGAGGTGTTCGTGACTCTTACAGGACCGCTCCATGTTTTTTATTACGTTTTCACCCTTCGATGGCATGTGTTTATGCTTAAGTCTATTTGTTTTGTAAATTTTTGCCATACACTCAAATCGGGAGCCCCTTGACTACACGGTTGGTTCCTACGAGTCACATTAGTTACGTGCGAGGTGTTCGTGACTCTTACCGGACCGTTTTGTGGTTGTTTTATGTTTTCACCCTTCGATGGCATGTTTTTATGCATAAGCCTAATTTTTTGGAAATTTACGTTGTACACTCAAACCGGGAGCCTCGTGACTACGCGATCGGTTCCTACAAGTCACCTTGCTCCCGTGCGAGGTGTTCGTGACTCTTACATGACCGTTTTGTGGCTGTTTTACGTTTTCACCGTTCGATGGCATGTTTTTATTCTTAAGTCTAATTTTTTGCAAATTTATGTCGTACAATCAAATCGGGAGCCCCGTTAGTACGCGGTCAGTTCCTACGAGTCACATTGGTCCCATGCGAAGTGTGGGTGACTCTTACGGGACTGTTTTGTGTTAATTTTATATTTTCACCCTTCAATGGCATGTTTTTATGCTTATGTCTAATTTTATGCAAATTTACGTCATACACTCAAATCGGGAGCCCCGTGACTACGCGGTCGGTTCTTACGAGTCACATTCGTCCCGTGCGAGGTGTTCGTGACTCTTACCGGACCATTTTCTGGCTGTTTTATGTTTTCACCCTTCGATGGCATGTTTTTAAACTTAAGTCTATTTTTTTGCAAATTTACGTCGTTCAATTAAATCGGGAGCCCCGTTACTACGCGGTCGGTTCTTACGAGTCACATTGGTCCCGTGCGAGGTGTGGGTGACTCTTACGGGACCGTTTTGTGTTTATTTTACGTTTTCACCCTTCAATGGCATGTTTTTATGGTTAACTCTAATTTTATGCAAATTTACGTCGTACACTCACACCGGGAGTCCTGTGACTACGCGGTCGGTTCCTACGAGTCACATTGGTCACGTGCGAGGTGTTAGTGACTCTTACCGGACCTTTTTGTCGCTGTTTTACATTTTCACCCCTCGATGGCATCTTTTTATGCTTAAGTCTAATTTTTTACAAATTTACGTCATACACTCAATCCGGGTGCCCCGTGGCTACGCCATCGGTTCCTACGAGTCATATTGGTCCCGTGCGAGGTGTTCGTGACTCTAACAGGACCGTTTTGTGTTTGCTTTTCATTTTCATCCTTTAATGTCATGTTTTTATGCTAAAGTCTAATTATTTTCAAATTTACGTCCTTCACTCAAAGCGGGAGCACCGCGACTACGCGGTCGGTTCCTTTTAGTCACATTGGTCCCGTGCAAGGTGTTGGTGACTCTTACCGGACCGTTTTGATGTTGTTTTATGTTTTCACCCTTCGATGGCATATTTTTATGCTTAAGTCTAACTTTTTACAGTTTTACGTCGTACACTCAAACCGGGTTCCCCATGACTACGTGGCAAGTTCCTACGACTTACCTTGTTCCCGTGCTAGGTGTTCGTGACTGTTACAGGACCGTTTTCTAGTTGTTTTACAATTTCACCCTTCGTGGAATGTTTTTATGCTTAAGTCTACTTTTTTATCTTATTTATGTCATACACTCAAACTGGTGTCCCCATGACTACGCGATCGGTTCGTACGAGTCACATTTATCTCGTGTGAGGTGTTGGTGACTCTAACACGACCGTTTTGTTGTTGCTTTACATTTTCACCCTTCGATGGCATGTTTTTATGCTTAAGTATAATTTTTCGCGACTTTACGTCGTACACTTATATCGGGAACCCCGTCACTATGCGATCGGTTCGTACGAGTCACATTGGTCCTGTGCGAGGTGTGGGTGACTCTTATCGTACCGTTTTGTGTTTTTTTACGTTGTCACCCCTCCATGGCTTATTTTTAGGCTTAAGTCTAATTTTAGACAAATTTACTTCGTACACTCAAATCGGGAGCCTCGTGACTACGCGGTGGGTTCTTACGAGTCACATTGGTCGGTTGCGAGATGTTCGTGACTCTTACGGGACCTGTTTGTTCTATGTTTTCACCCTTCGATGGCATGTTTTTATGTTTAGGTTTAAAGTTTTGCAAATTTACGTCGTACATTCAAAACGGGAGCCCCGTGACTACGCGGTGGGTTCCTATGAGTCACATTGGTCCCGTGCGAGGTGATCGTGACTCTTATTGGACTGTTTTGGGGCTGTTTTACGTTCTCTCACTTCGATGGCATGTTTTTTCAACTAAAGTCAAATTTTTTACACTCAAACCGGGAGCCCCGTGACTACACCGTCGGTTCCTATGAGTCACATTGATCCCGTGCGAGGTGTTTGTGACTCTTACGGGACAGTTTTGTGACTGTTTTATGTTTTCACACTTCGATGGAACATTTTTATGCTTAAGTCAAATTTTAACCAAATTTCCGTCATACATTCAAATCTGGAGCCCCGTGACTACACGGTCGGTTCCTACGAGTCACATTGGTCCCGTGCGAGGTGTTTGTGACTCTTACGAGACAGTTTTGTGGATGTTTTATGTTTTCACACTTCGATGGAATGTTTTTATGCTTAAGTCAAATTTTAACCAAATTTCCGTCGTACATTCAAACCGGGAGGCCGTGACTACGCGGTCGATTCCTACGAGTCATATTGGTCCTGTGCGAGTTGTTCGTGATTCTTATCAGACCGTTTTGTCACTATTTTAGGTTTTCACCCTTCGATGGCATGTTTTTATGCTTAAGTCATTTTTTCCCAAATTTACGTTGGACATTCAAACCGGGAGCCCCGTGACTACACGATCGGTTCCTACGAGTCACATTAGTCCCGTGCGAGGTGTTCGTGACTCTTACAGGACCGCTCCATGTTTTTTATTACGTTTTCACCCTTCGATGGCATGTGTTTATGCTTAAGTCTATTTGTTTTGTAAATTTTTGCCATACACTCAAATCGGGAGCCCCTTGACTACACGGTTGGTTCCTACGAGTCACATTAGTTACGTGCGAGGTGTTCGTGACTCTTACCGGACCGTTTTGTGGCTGTTTTATATTTTCACCCTTCGATGGCCTGTTTATGCATAAGTCCATTTTTTTGCAAATTTACGGCGTACACTCAAACCGGGAGCACCGTGACAACGCGATAGGTTCCTACGAGTCACATTGGTCCTGTGCGAGGTGTTCGTGACTCTTATCGGACCGTTTTGTGGCTGTTTTACGTTTTCACCCTTCGATGGCAGATTTTTATGCTTAACTCTAATTTTTTGCAAATTTACATCGTACAATCAAACTGGGAGCCCCATCACTACGCGGTCAGTTGCTACGAGTCACATTGGTCCCGTCCGAGGTGTTGGTGACTCTTAAGGGACCATTTTGTGTTTGTTTTACGTTTTCACCCTTCGATGGCATGTTTTTATTCTTGAGTCTAACTTTATGCAAATTTACGTCATACTCTCAAACCGGGAGCCCCGTGACTACGCAGTCGGTTGCTACGAGTCACATTCGTCGCGTTAGGGGTGTTCGTTACTCTTATGAGACCGTTTTGTATTTGTTTTACGTTTTCACCCTTCGATGGTATGTTTTTATGCTTAAGTCTAATTTTTTTGCAAATTTACGTCGTACACTCAAAGCACGAGCCCCTTGACTACGCCATCGGTTCCTACGAGTCATATTAGTCCCGTACGAGGTGTGCGTGACTCTAACATGACCGTTTTGTGTTTTCTTTTCATCCTTCAATGTCATGTTTTTATGCTAAAGTCTAATTATTTTCAAATTTACGTCGTTCACTCAAAGCGGGAGCACCACGACTACGTGGTCGATTCCTACCAGTCACATTGGTCCCGTGCGAGGTGTTGGTGACTCCTACCGGACCGTTTTGGGGTTGCTTTATGTTTTCACCCTTCGATGGCATATTTTTATGCTTAAGTCTAACTTTTTACAATTTTACGTCGTACACTCAAACCGGGATCCCCATGACTACGTGGCCAGTTCCTATGACTTACCTTGTTCCCGTGCTAGGTGTCCGTGACTCTTACAGGACCGTTTTCTGGATGTTTTACAATTTCACCCTTCGTGGAATGTTTTTATGCTTAAGTCTACTTTTTTTTCTTATTTACGTCGTACACTCAAACTGGTGTCCCCATGACTACACGATCGGTTCCTACGAGTCACATTTATCCCGTTCGAGGTGTTGGTGACTCTTACACGACCGTTTTGTTGTTGTTGTTTTTATGCTTAAGTATAATTTTTCGCGAGTTTACGTCGTACACTTAAATCGGGAACCTCTTACGCGATCAGTTCCTACGAGTCACATTGGTCCTGTGCGAGGTGTGGGTGACTCTTACGGTACCGTTTTGTGTTTTTTTAAGTTTTCACCCCTCGATGGCTTGTTTTTAGTCTTAAGTCTAATTTTAGACAAATTTACTTTGTACACTCAAATCCGGAGCCTCGTGACTATGCGGTGGGTTCTTACGAGTCACATTGGTCGCTTGCGAGGTGTTCGTGACTCTTACGGGACCTGTTTGTTCTACGTTTTCACCCTTTGATGACATGTTTTTATGTTTAGGTCTAAATTTTTGCAAATTTACGTCATACATTCAAAACGGGATCACCGTGACTACGCGGTGGGTTCCTATGAGTCAGATTGGTCCCGTGCAAGGTGATCGTGACTCTTATAGGACCGTTTTTTGTTAGTTTTAAGTTTTCACCCTTCGAGATCATGTTTTTATGCCCAAGTCTAATTATTTGCAAATTTACGTCGTACACTCAAACAGGGAGCCCCGTGACTACACGGTCGGTTCCTACGAGTCACATTGGTCCCGTGCGAGGTGTTTGTGACTCTTACGGGATAGTTTTGTGACTGTTTTATGTTTTCACACTTCGATGGAACGTTTTTATGCTTAAGTCAAATTTTAACCAAATTTTCATCGTACATTCAAACTGGGCACCCCGCGAACACACGGTCGGTTCCTACGAGTCACATTGGTCCCGTACGAGTTGTTCATGACTCTTACCGGACCGTTTTGTCACTATTTTACATTTTCACCCTTCGATGGCATATTTTTATGCATAAGTCAATTTTTTCCCAAATTTACGTTGTGCATTCAAACCGGGAGCCCCGTGACTACACGGTCGGTTCCTACGAGTCACATTAGTCCTGTGCGAGGTTTTCGTGACTCTTTCGAGACCGCTCCCTATTTTTTATTACGTTTTCACCCTTCGATGGCATGTGTTTATGCTTAAGTCTATTTGTTTTGTAAATTTACGTCATACACTCAAACCGGGAGGCCCCTGACTACACGGTTGGTTCCTACGAGTCACATTAGTCACGTGCGAGGTGTTTGTGACTCTTATCGAACCGTTTTGTCGCTATTTTAAATTTTCACCCTTCGATGACATGTTTTTATGCTTCAGTCTAATTTTATGCAAATTTACGTCGTACACTCAAACCGGGAGCCCCATGACTACGCGATCGGTTCTTACGTGTCACATTGGTCGCGTGCGAGGTGTTCGTGACTCTTACAGGACCGTTTTGTGTTTGTTTTACGTTTTCCCCCTTCGATGGCAGCTTTATATGCTTAAATCTAATTTTTCACAAATTTACGTCGTACAATCAAATCGGGAGCCCCGTCACTACGCGGTCGGTTCCTACGAGTCATATTGGTCCCGTCCGAGGTGTTTGTGACTCTTACGGGACCAATTTGTGTTTGTTTTACGTTTTCACCCTTCGATGGCATGTTTTTATTCTTGACTCTAATTTCATGCAAATTTACGTCATACACTCAAACCGAGAGCCCCGTGACTACGCGTTCGGTTCCTACGAGTCACATTCGTCGCATTATAGGTGTTTGTGACTTTTACGAGACCGTTTTGTATTTGTTTTACGTTTTCACCCTTCGATGGCAAGTTTTTATGCTTAAGTCTAATTTTTTTGCAAATTTACGTCATACACTCAAACTGCGAGCCCCGTGACTACGCGATCGGTTCCTACGAGTCACATTTGTCCCATGCGAGGTGTTCGTGACTCTTATCGGACTGTTTTGGGGTTGTTTTACGTTCTCTCCCTTCGATGGCATGTTTTTAAACTTAAGTAAAATTTTTACACTCAAAACGGGAGCCCCGTGACTACACGGTCGATTCTTATGAGTCACATTGGTCCCGTGCGAGGTGTTTGTGACTCTTACGGGACAGTTTTGTGGATGTTTTATGTTTTCACACTTCGATGTAATGTTTTTATGCATAAGTCAATTTTTTCACAAATTTACGTCGTACATTCAAACCGGGAGCACCGTGACTACGCGGTCGGTTCCTACGAGTCACATTGGTGCCGTGCGAGTTGTTCGTGACTCTTGCCGGACCGTTTTGTCCTTGTTTTAGGTTTTCACCCTTCTATGGCATGTTTTAATATTAAAGTCTATTTTTTTTCAATTTTACGTTGTACACTAAAACCGGGAGCCCCGTGACTACGCGATCGGTTCCTACGAGTCACATTGTTCCCGTGCGAGGTCTTCCTGACTCTTAAGGGATCTTTTTGTCTCAGTTTTATGTTTTCACCCTTCGATGGCATGTTTTTATGCTTAAGTCTAATTTTATACAAATTTACATTGTACACTCAAACCGGGAGCCTCGTGACTACGCGATCGGTTCCTACGAGTCACATTCATCCCGTGTGAGGTGTTCGTGAGTCTTACGGGACCGTTTGGTGTTTTTTATTACGTTTTCACTCTTCGATGGCATGCGTTTATGCTTAAGTCTATTTTTTTGCAAATTTACGTCATTCAATCAAACCGGGAGGCCTGTGACTATACGGTTGGTTCCTGTGAGTCACATTAGTCCTGTGTGAGGTGTTCGGGACTCTTATCGGACTTTTTTGTGGCTGTTTTATGTTTTCACCCTTCGATGGCATGTTTTTATGCTTAAGTCTATTTTTTTGGTAATTTACGTCCAACACTCAAATCGGGAGCCCCGTGACTACACGATCGGTTCCTACGAGTCACATACGTCCCGTGCGAGGTGTTCGTGACTCTTACCAGACTGTTTTGTGGCTGTTTTACATTTTCACCTATCTATGGCATGTTTTTATGCTTTTAAGTCTAATTATTTGAAAATTTACGTCGTACATTCAAAACAGGAGCCCCGTCACTACGCGGTCGGTTCTTACGAGTCACATTGATCCCTTGCGAGCGGTGGGTGACTCTTATGGGACCGTTTTCTATTTTTTTTACGTTTTCAACCTTCGATGGCATGTTTTTACGCTTAAGTCTAAATTTTTTACAAATTTATGTCGTACACTCAAACTGTGGGCCCCGTGACTATGCGGTCGGTTCCTACGACTCACATTGGTCCCGTGCGAGGTGTTCGTGACTATTACAGGACCGTTTTGTGTTTTCTTTACATTTTCACCCTTTGATGACATGTTTTTATGCGTAAGTCTAATTATTTGCAAATTTAAGTCGTTCACTCAAAGCGGGAGCACCGTGACTACTCGGTTAGTTCCTACGGGCCCTATTGGTCCCGTACGAGGTGTTCGAAACTCTTACGGGACCCTTTTGTGTTTGTTTTACATTTTCACCCTTCGATGGCATGTTTTTATGCTTAACTCTAATTTTTTGGAAATTTACGTCGTACACTGAAATCGGGAGTCCCGTGACTACGCAGTCGGTTCCTACGAGTCACATTTATCCCGTGCGAGGTGTTAGTGATTCTTACCGGACCATTTTTTGGTTATTTTACATTCTCTCCCTTCGATGGCATGTTTTTAAACTTAAGTATGATTTTTTACACTCAAATCGGGAGCCCCGTGACTACGCGGTCGGTTCCTATGAGTCACATTTGTCCCGTGCGTGGTGTTCGTGACTCTTACGGGATAGTTTTGTGGTTGTTTTATGTTTACACGCTTCGATGGCATGTTTTTATAATTAAGTTAAATTTTTCCCAAATTTACGTCGTACATTCAAACCGAGAGCCCTGTGGTTACGCGGTCGGTTCCTAGAAGTCACATTGGTCCCGTGCGAGTTGTTGGTGACTCTTACGGACCATTTTGTCGATCTTTTAGGTTTTCACCCTTCGATGGCATGTTTTTATGCTCGAGTCTAATTTATTTACAAATTGACTCCGTACACTCAATCCGGGAGCCCCATGACTACGCGATTGGTTCCTACGATTCACATTGGTCCCGTGCGAGGTGTTCGTGACTCTTAAGGGACCGTTTTGTCACTGTTTTATATTTTTTCCCTTCGATGGTATGTTTTTATGCTTAAGTCTAATATTATGCAAATTTAGATCGTACCCTCAAATCGGGAGCCCCGTGACTACTAGATCAGTTCCTACGAGTCACATTGGTCCCTTACGAGGTGTTCACGACTCTTATGAGACCGGTTTCTATTTTTTATTACATTTTCATCCTTCGATGGCTTCTGTTTATGCTTAAGTCTATTTTTTTTCAAATTTACGTCGTACACTCATACCGTGAGGCCCATGACTACAAAATCGGTTCCTACGAGTCACTTTAGTCCTGTGCGAGGTGTTCGTGACTCTTACGGGACCATTTTGTATTTTTCATTACGTTTTCACCCTTCGATGGCATGTGTTTATGATTAAGTCTATTTCTTTCAAATTTACATCGTACACTCAAACCGGGAGGCCCATGACTATATGGTCGGTTCTTACGAGTCACATTAGTCCCGTGCGAGATGTTCGTGACTCTTACCGGACCGTTTTGTGGCTGCTCTATGATTTCACCCTTCGATGGCATGTTTTTTATGCTTAAGTCTAATTTTTTGCAAATTTACGTCATACACTCATGCCGGGAGCCCCGTGACTAAACGATCGGTTTCTACGAGTCACATTGATCCCGAGCAAGGTGCACGTGACTCTTACGAGACCGTTTTGTATTTGTTTTTCGTTTTCACCCTTAGATGGCATGTTTTTATGCTTAAGTCTAACCTTTTACAAATTTACGTTCCTACGACTTACCTTGTTCATGTGATATGTATTCGTGACTCTTACGGGACCGTTTTCTTGATGTTTTACAATGTCACCCTTCGATGGCATGTTTTTACGCTTAAGTCTATTTTTTTTTCTAATTTACATCGTACACTTAAACTGGGAGCCCCGTTACTACGCGATCGGTTCCTACGAGTCACATTGGCCCCGTGCGAGGTGTTCGTGACTCTTACCGAAATGTTTTGTGGCTGTTTTACGTTTACACCCTTCGATGGCATGTTTTTATGATTAAGTCTAGTTTTTTGCAAATTTACATCATACACTAAAACCGGGAGCCCCGTCACTACACGGTCGGTTCCTACGAGGGACATTGGTCCCATGCGAGGTGTTCGCGACTCTTACCGAATCGTTTTCACCCTTAGATTCCATGTTTTTATTCTAAAGTCTAAATTTTTTGCAAATTTAGATCGTACACTCAAACCGGGAACCCCGTGACAATGTGGTCGGTTCCTACGAGTCACATTGGTCTCGTGCGAGGTGTTCGCGACTCTTATCGGACCGTTTTGTCACTATTTTGTATTTTCACCCTTCGATGACATGTTTTTATGCTTAAGTCTAATTTTATGCAAATTTATGTCGTACACTCAAACCGGGAGCCCCATGACTACAGGATCGGTTCTTACGAGTCACATTGGTCGCGTGCGAGGTGTTCGTTGTGACACCCCGCCTAATTAAATACCGGGCGATCACACCTTTATTAAATTAAAATAAAGGTGAACAGTTGGTTCATTCTTAGCATCACTGTCATAAAAATAAACTTATCCAAATTAACACCCTTATTAATTAAGCTAAGTGTCAAAACCATTTTTAACCTTTCAAACCAAATTGTATTTAAAGAAAAATTATTTATTTATTTATTAACAACATTTCAACAATTAAGAATCACACCACAATAAACCTGGACACAATCCAATTAATTTAAAAATTCGTCAATCGAATGTCAACATGCGAAATATAAAGTAACACAAATTCAAACTGAATAAATCCCATAGTGACAATACTAGAAATAACTGAAATACAAATGTCCCAATGACAATGAAATAATGGAAAGGGCGACACATGCCCAATAAATGAGAATGCTAGAAATGGAGTCAATAAAGTAAGCCGTCTACGCAAGTGACCTGCAACTCCCACCTAAGCTGCAGCACGTTCGTTTCAAGGGATCCTAAGCAAGACGCCCCAGTGGCTGGGCACCTGTAATACATACATATATATACAAGAGAGAGAGAAAAAGAAACGGGTCAGAGCCCGATAGTGTGTTTGATTTAAAATACGTTTAGCAAGTATTTAAATTGATACAGGCCAATGCAACAACATATTAGTGCGACACTCTCTTGAGAAATTCTCACCTCTCTTCTAATGTGCACTCCTATCGCACTAACCCTCCTAATGGTTTATCTCATCATATAACACGATATCTTTCCCCAATGATTTAACTTATCTTAGGTATTTCGCAGGATTCAAAATTTAACGATACAATTGTTTGAAAAGAATATTTCAATTAATAACCAAAGTTCTCATTTTAACTTTATTAGTCAATAAAGTTTTCCAGTATCATATTATACTTTCTCAAAACAAGTATTTACAATTTGAGTCATCAACTATATCCTACATATCAATTCACAGTAGGTAGTTCCAAATTTCAGAATTTCATATATATATTAACTACTCGTATAATATATATATTATAACATCACCCCAAATTAACTATGGTGCGGGCATACACTACTATCCAAAACCCCATATCACTCATATTAAGGGGAATACAATCGGAATCAGTCTCGAATTGTATTAACACATACACAAACAAAATTGAGGCCACGAATAGATTCCAAGTCTCTAAGAGGATGGCACATGCCTGCGTCTCTTAGGACCGTCTGAACTATCACGTCGATAGCCTGTACCAAGGACATCTATCTTCTAGGGTAAAAGTCAATATCCCCCATAAAGGTCACATCGAGATAAGACTGTCCCAGGGCGGTAACCTCAGGGATAGCAAGTAGCGTGGGCATGATTTTCACATGTATATAATATATGTACACACAATCATATAAATATTCCACTTTTATCATATTAATGTAGGTTCCTCTCGTCACCCATAATTACAACATTTATCCTTAATTTCACATTATTAGTATTACGTATAAAGTTTCATCACTAACCTTAACTCGAAGAGTTTTCTCACTTATTACGTGACACTCGTGGACTCTATCCTTCCGAGTAGAAAATTCAGTAGGTATACCTCTATTCACTATCGTAGCTATTCGCCGTAATCTCTCACTTGAAATACGTAGTTTCATCGTTCATTATATAATTATCCCAAAAGCAAACTTCTCGTCTTATAATAAAGTTCCCAACACTTATTCATATGTCCTACTGGTCTTTCCTATCTCCCAAAACATTTTATTAAGAATACCCAAGAATTATTTCACGATAAATTTAATTTAACTAATTAAACAAGGGAAATAGGAGTCTGCCAGGAGGGGTCGATCGATCGAGGTCTGGGACTCGATCGATCGAATCTCTATGCTCGATCGATCGATCAAGCAGGTATTCTGATTTCTGCAGAATTGCAGTTACGGGTTCTAACACTTTTCTTCATCCAAATCCATATTTTCCAAACCCAAACGTCCCAAAATGCTACTACTAACATTATATCAATATATCAGATGTTTCCAATGTAAGGCATGGGTATTTCTATCATTTAATCAAGGATTAACAGCCCCAAAAGTTAATTAATTATCAAGAACACTAAAATTCTCTTAAACCGGTTTCTAACCAATTTTCTTCATAAATTCCTTCTTATAATTATCAAAATTTCATGGTTACATTCCTCTACATGGCAAGGTTTCCAGAATTTTCATATAAATCAATACTACATGGATTTTCCTAACACAAATTGGGTTTTCTTCCATATTTTTCATCTCTAATCATTCCTAACTAATATGAAAATTGCACCAACGAAAATACGCAAGATAAATACTTGCCTGGGACTTTTTGGTATTCTGATTTGCAGATGAATCCGGTGTGGTTGCGTTCCCCGTCTCGCGATCTACGCGTTGGCGGTGACGGCGGTGCAAACATGTGGCTTTTTGGCCTTGAATTGCCTTGAGAGCCTTCTCCTCTCTTCTCCAATGGCCGTACTAGGGTTCTGAATATTCTAACCCTAAATGGATAACCTAAATGGCTGATATAGGTTGCTGATTTTCGTGGGTTTAATTACCCAAATATGTAAAATGACTAAAATGCCCTCCCGGGTACTAATTAGGCCTAAAAACGCCCCGAGACCCAAACTACACCCCCGGGTACACTTTTCTGACTATATCGACCCTTCCGGACGCATTGGCGCACTCAAAACGACCATATGGGCAACTTATAAAATATTCACTTTTTATTTACCAAAATTTAGTCTCGACGCGACACGAGCACGTTCCGACTTAAATTTCCGAAATTGTCATTTAACTCCCTCATGACATTCAATATACCCAATATAATATATTACTTTGCTCATTAGTAATATTCAACAAATTTCCCATAATTATTAACTCTCGTCATGTTAATAATTATAACATAATTAATTTCCGGATTTTTATTAAATAATTCATTCACATTAACTTTAATAAATCCCCAAATTAATATAGCATAAAAATACGGGGTATTACATACTTCCCCCCTAATAACGGAATTTCTTCCCGAAATTCGGAAAATAAGGCATACCTGGTAAAAACAACTCTGGATATCTCTCGCGTATATCTGCCTCGCGCTCCCAAGTGGATTCCTCCACATTATGATGCTCCCACTGGACCCGCACAAGTGGAACTATCTTCGACCTCAATCTCCTCTCACTATAGTCTAGGATAGCCACCGGTCTCTCCTCGTAAGAGCTATCAGGCTGTAAGTCAATCTCATCTATCGCAATGTGAGTATGGGCCATATCATCCCGAAGGTATCGTCTCAACGACGAGATGTAGAATACATCGTGGATATGATGTAAATGCTCTGGCAGTCCCAACCTGTATGCAACCGGCCCAATCCTCTCGATGATGGGAAATGGTCCCACGTACCTCGGATCCAACTTCCCCTTCTTCCCGAACCTCATCACCCCCTTCATAGGAGATACACGCAATAACACTTGGTCCCCCACTTAAACTTCCGAAAGAATCATTTCGCATCGGCGTAGCTCTTTTGCCTGTCCTGGGCTACCCGAATGCGACTCCTGATCATCTCGATTCTCGCGGAGGTCTCCTGAATCACCTCTGGTCCTAGCAACTTGTTATCCCCCACTTCGAGCCAACAAGCTGGGGAACGAAAAGGTCTGCCATACAAAGTCTCAAATGGAGCCATGCCAATCGTGAACTGATAAGAGTTATTAGAGGCAAACTCTACCAGTGGAAGATATGGCTCCCAACCTCCTCCAAAATCAAGAACACACATGCGTAGCATATCCTCCAACATCTGATTAGTACGCTATGTCTGTCCATTTGTTTGTGGGTGATAAGCTGAACTCAACCTCAACTCAGTACCCATAGCCTCCTGAAAGCTTGCCCAAAAACGTGACACGAAAATCTTGTCTCTATCTGACACAATATTCAGGGGCACCCCGTGTAATCTGACAATCTCAGCGATGAACAACTGAGCATACTAACCCGTGGTGTAATCTGTCCGTACCGGCAGAAAATGAGCCACCTTGGTCAAACGGTTTACAATCAACCAGATAGAATCATGGCCCCGCTGTGATGTAGGCGACCCTGTAATAAAATCCATGGAAATACTCTCCCACTTCCACGCGGGTACTTCCAATGGCTGAAGCAATCCTGACGGTTTCTGATGGTCCACCTTCACCAGCTGGCAGGTAGAACACTTGGACACGAACTCAGCAATGTCCTTCTTCATCCCACTCCACCAGAATTGTCTCCTCATATCCTGGTACATATTATCCCCTCCAGGATGCACCGCAAACCGGGACCCGTGAGATTGGGTCATCACTGCATGACATAATTCATCCCCTTTAGGAACTACCAACGTCCCATTAAACCTCAAACCCCCATCAGAACTAACAGAATAAGACTCAACACCCTCGGCTAAAAGTCTTACAATCTACTCCTGGCAAAACGGGTCTGTGGTCTGTGCCTGTATCACCCTCATAACAATATCGGGTGTGACTGTCATAACAGATATAAAGGAACGGGCTACTGCGTCCTGATGGCCTAACTCCTTCCACTTTGCTTTCCAGACGTCTGCTACCTCGTCTACCGGTCTACGACTCAACGCATCAGCAACTACGTTGGCCTTCCCCGGATGATACTGTATATCGAACTGGTAGTCCTTCATAAACTCTAGCCATCTGCGCTGATGCATATTCAGCTCTCGTTGAGTGAATAGGTATTGCAATGACTTGTGGTCTGTGAACAAACGAAATTTCTCTCCCAACAAATAGTGTCTCCATATCTTCAATGCAAAGACGACCGCTGCTAACTCCAGGTCGTGGGTGGGGTAATTTTTCTCATGTGGCTTAAGCTTGCGGGAGGCAAAAGCTATAGCCTTCTCTTCCTGCTGAAGTACTCCCCCAAGTCCCCGTAAAGATGCATCGGTGTAAACCAGGTACTCCATACCCGGCTTCGGTAACGCAAGGACTGGCGCTGAAGTAAGCTTGTCCTTCAGCTCGTCGAAAGCCAACTGACAAGCGTCATCCCAAATATATGGTACTCCCTTGCGAGTCAGATTGGTCAATGGACCCGCTATTTTGGAGAATCCCCGAATGAATCTCCTGTAGTAACCAGCTAACCACAAGAAACTACGCACTTCCGTCGGTGTCGTGGGCTATCCCCACTCCCTCACCGCTGACACTTTACTCGGGTCAACTGCTATCCCCTGCTCAGAAACAACATGCCCCAAGAACTGTACCTCTCGCAACCAGAATCCGCACTTCTCGTACTTAGCATACAACTGATGCTCTCGTAGAGTCTGAAGAACCTGCCTCAAGTGCTCGGCATGTTCCTCCTCGGAGTGTGAATATATCAAAATTTCATCTATGAAAACGATGACAAACTGATCCAAGAACTCTCTGAATACTCAGTTCATCAAGTCCATGAAAACGGCTGGAGCATTTGTGAGTCCGAACGGCATCACCCGGAACTCATAAGACCCATATCTTGTCAAGAAAGCAGTCTTCGAAAAATCCTGCTCCCTAATACGTAGCTGATGGTACCCCGACCTCAGATCTATCTTTGAAAAGAAAGTTGCTCCCCTCAACTGGTCGAACAGGTCATCGATTTGAGGCAACGGATACTTATTTCGTATCGTGACCTTGTTCAACTCCCGGTAGTCCACACATAACCTTAGTGAACCATCTCTCTTCTTCACAAACAAAACTGGAGCGCCCCAAGGTGAGGTACTCCTGCGAATGAAGCCATGACCTAACAACTCCTCTATTTGATCTCGTATCTCTTGCATCTCTACCAGATCCATACGGTACGGTGCGCGTGCTATAGGTCTCGTATCTGGAAATAAATCTATAACAAAGTCTATCTCTCGACTGGGGGTAGTCCTGGTATTTCCTGAAACACATCAGAATACTCCCTGACAACTGGGATCGAGTCTAACGGGATTTCAACCTCATTAGAGATATTCTCCTCTATTTAATATAAATGACCGGTCGAACCTCTCTCTAGGCGAGGCATTGCCACTGCAAATATCTCTTGCCCCGAAATGGCAAAAACAATGCTCCCACTGAAGCAATCAATCATGGCTCTATAAGCTGTGAGCCAATCCATACCAATAATCACATCATGCTCGTGCATGTCTAAAACTAACATGTCTGCAGGTAATACCAAGTTACCAATCTCTACCCCCACTCCCCGGCATATAAAGAAAAGTGAACCATTCCCCAGTGGTGAGTGTACCTACGTTACAATGCTCTCTAGTGTGGTTAATAACCCTAAGGTCTTCGCATAATATGTAGCTATAAAATAATGTATTGTCCCAGTAACAAACAAAATTCGACCCAAAGTTTCATGGATAGAAAACATACCCCAAATCGCGGGTGGTGCCTGTGGGGTGGCTGCCTAGTGGACATCATAGATATGTATGTACTGTAACTGCCCCTGCTGCACTGGAGCTACTGGAAAGGTTGGCAGGCCTAGTACCTGAGTTGGTGCTGGGAGAGAGATTGGAAAAAGTGGCCCCTGTGGATCATTACGGGCACCCTGATGCTGTGCGGCCCTAACACTTTCTGGGCAATCCTGGCATTTATGGCCATGTGTGCCACACACGAAACATCGGCCTCCGAAGTTCTCCCCCTCAGACCCTGCTGCTGTCGGTGTCGGCCTTGCTGACTTGGAACTTTATTCCTCTTTCGAAACTGCTTCATTTTACCACGTTGTTGACTAGAACTGACTTGGTCTTGGGTAGTTTGTTGTCGCAATTTCGGTGTCTTCACACATTTGTCAGTTTTAATCACATGCATTTGGTTAACCTCTCTAGGTCTTTTGCCTCCTTTAAGTTGTAGGTTGCGTTCTTGGTATTTTAGAACTGCAGTGGTAACTGCTTGTGCCACGATACCTGCTAACTCGGCGGTTGATACTTTCTCTGGGGATACCTGAGGTATGAGTCGATCTTGCTCGTTGACTCCCTTAACCATTTTAGCTAGTTCTTCTTAACGGTCCATCTGAAAATTTAAATAAATTTGGATGAGTTCATCATTCAAATAAACAAATCGCAGAAGCACGGATTCCCAATGTATAGAGAGGAACACAACATTCCTAGTATTTAGGGCTCTATATCAAAGAAAGCAACGCTGAAAGCATAATAGGCCGCACAGATCCTAAAGGACACTAGAACCTGATGCTCTGATACCACCTATGACACCCCGCCTAATTAAATACCAGGCGATCACTCCTTTATTAAATTAAAATCAAGGTGAACAGTTGGTTCATTCTTAGCATCACTGTCGTAAAAATAAACTTATCCAAATTAACACCCTAATTAATTAAGCTAAGTGTCAAAATCAATTTTAACCTTTCAAACCAAATTGTATTTAAAGAAAAATTATTTATTTATTTATTAACAACATTTCAACAATTAAGAATCACACCACAAGAAACCAGGAACACAATCCAATTAATTTAAAAATTCGTCAATCGAATGTCAACATGCGAAATATAAAGTAACACAATTCAAACTGAATAAATCCCATAGTGACAATACTAGAAATAACTGAAATACAAATGTCCCAATGACAATGAAATAATGGAAAGGGCGACACATGCCCAATAAATGAGAATGCTAGAAGTGGAGTCAATAAAGTAAGCCGTCTACGCAAGTGACCTGCAACTCCCACCTAAGCTGCAGCACATTCCTTTCAAGGTATCCTAAGCAAGACGCCCCTGTGGCTGGGCACCTGTAATACATACATATATATACAAGAGAGAGAGAAAAAGAAACGGGTCAGAGCCCGATAGTGTGTTTGATTTAAAATACGTTTAGCAAGTATTTAAATTGATACAGGCCAATGCAACAACATATTAGTGCGACACTCTCTTGAGAAATTCTCACCTCTCTTCTAATGTGCACTCCTATCGCACTAACCCTCCTAATGGTTTATCTCATCATATAACACGCTATCTTTCCCCAATGATTTAACTTATCTTAGGTATTTCACAGGATTCAAAATTTAACGATACAATTGTTTGAAAAGAATATTTCAATTAATAGCCAAAGTTCTCATTTTAACTTTATTAGTTAATAAAGTTTTCTAGTGTCATATTATACTTTCTCAAAACAAGTATTTACAATTTGAGTCATCAACCATATCCTACATATCAATTCACAGTAGGTAGTTCCAAATTTCAGAATTTCATATATATATTAACTACTCGTATAATATATATATTATAACAGCACCCCAAATAAACTATAGTGCGGGCATACTCTACTATCCAAAACCCTATATCACTCATATTAAGGGGAATACAATTGGAATCACTCTCGAATTGTATTAACACATACACAAACAAAATTGAGGCGAAGAATAGATTCCAAGTCTCTAATAGGATGGCACATGCCTGCGTCTCTTAGGACCGTCTGAACTATCACGTCGATAGCCTGTACCAAGGACATCTATCTTCTAGGGTACAAGTCAATATCCCCCATAAAGGTCCCATCGAGATAAGACTGTCCCAACGCGGTAACCTCAGGAATAGCAAGTAGCGTGGGCATGATTTTCACATGTATATAATATATGTACACACAATCATATAAATATACCACTTTTATCATATTAATGTACGTTCCTCTCGTCACCCATAATTACAACATTTATCCTTAATTTCACATTATTAGTATTACGTATAAAGTTTCATCACTAACCTTAACTCGAAGAGTTTTCTCACTTATTACGTGACACTCGTGGACTCTATCCTTTCGAGTAGAAAATTCAGTAGGTATACCTCTATTCACTATCGTAGCTATTCGCCGTAATCTCTCACTTGAAATACGTAGTTTCATCGTTCATTATATAATTATCCCAAAATCAAACTTCTCGTCTTATAATAAAGTTCCCAACACTTATTCATATGTCCTACTGGTCTTTCCTATCTGCCAAAACATTTTATTAAGAATACCCAAGAATTATTTCACGATAAATTTAATTTAACTAATTAAACAAGGGCAATAGGAGTCTGCCAGGAGGGGTCGATCGATCGAGGTCTGGGACTCGATCGATCGAAGCTCTATGCTCGATCGATCGATCAAGCATGTAATTTGATTTCTGCAGAATTGCAGTTACGGGTTCTAACAATTTTCTTCATCCAAATCCATATTTTCCAAACCCAAACGTCCCAAAATGCTACTACTAACATTATAACAATATATCAGATGTTTCCAACGTAAGGCATGGGTATTTCTATCATTTAATCAAGGATTAACAGCCCCAAAAGTTAATTAATTATCAAGAACACTAAAATTCTCTTAAACCGGTTTCTAACCAATTTTCTTCATAAATTCCTTCTTATAATTATCAAAATTTCGTGGTTACATTCCTCTACATGGCAAGGTTTCCAGAATTTTCATATAAATCAATACCACATGGATTTTCATAACACAAATTGGGTTTTCTTCCATATTTTTCATCTCTAATCATTCCTAACTAATATGAAAATTGCACCAACGAAAATATGCAAGATAAATACTTGCCTGGGATTTTTTGGTATTCTGATTTGCAGATGAATCCGGTGTGGTTGTGTTCCCCGTCTCGCGATCTACGCGTTGGCGGTGACGGCGGTGCAAATGGGTGGCTTTTTGGCCTTGAATTGCCTTGAGAGCCTTCTCCTCTCTTCTCCAATGGCCGTACTAGGGTTCTGAATATTCTAACCCTAAATGGTTAACCTAAATGGATGATACAGGTAGCTTATTTTCGTGGGTTTAATTACCGAAATATGTAAAATGACTAAAATGCCCTCCCGGGTACTAATTAGGCCTAAAAACGCCCCGAGACCCAAACTACACCCCCGGGTACACTTTTCTGACTATCTCGACCCTTCCGAACGTATTAGCGCACTCAAAATGACCATACGGACAACTTATAAAATATTCACTTTTTATTTATCAAAATTTAGTCCCGACGCGACACGAGCACGTTCCGACTTAAATTTTCGAAATTGTCATTTAACTCACTCTTGACATTCAATATACCCAATATAATATATTACTTTGCTCATTAGTAATATTCAACAAATTTCCCATAATTATTAACTCTCTCCACGTTAATAATTATAACATAATTAATTTCTGGATTTTTATTAAATAATTCATTCACATTAACTTTAATAAATCCCCAAATTAATATAGCATAAAAATACGAGGTATTACATTCGTGACTCTTACGGGACCGTTTTGTGTTTGTTTTACGTTATTCCCCTTCGATGGCATGTTTTTATGCTTAGGTCAAATTTTTTGCAAATTTACATCGTACACTCAAATCGGGAGCCTCGTGACTACGCGATCAGTTTCTACGAGTCACATTGGTTCCATACAAGGTGTTCGGGAATCATACTGGACCGTTTTGTGTTTGTTTTATATTTTCACCCTTCGATGACATATTTTTATGCTTAAGTCTAACTTTTTACAAATTAACATCGTACACGCAAACCAGGAGCCCCGTCACTACGTGGCTGGTTCCTCTCACTTACCTTGTTTCATTGCTAGGTGTTCGTGACTCTTACGGGACCGTTTACTAACTGTTTAACGTTTTCACCCTTAGATGGCATGTTTTTATGCTTAAGTCTATTTTTTTGTAAATTTACACCGTACACTCAAATCGGGGGCATCGTGACTACGCGATCGGTTCCTACGAGTCACATTGGTCCTGTTCGAGGTGTTCGTGACTCTTACGGGACCGTTTTGTCACTATTTTACATTTTCACCATTCGATGGCATGTTTTTATGCCTAAGTCTAATTTTTTGCAAATTTAAGTCGTACACGCAAATCGGGAGCCCCATGACTACGCGGTTGCTTGCTACTTGTCACATTGGTCCCGTGCGAGGTGCTCGTGACTCTTAAGGGACCATTTTGTGTTTGTTTTATGTTTTCACCCTTCGACGGCAAGTTTTTATGCTTAAGTCTAAATGTTTTGCAAATTTTCTTCGTACACTCAAACTGGGAGCCCCGTGACTACACGGTCAGTTCCTACGAGTCACATTGGTCCCCTGCGAGGTGTTCCTGACTCTTACAGGACCGTTTTGTGGCTATTTTCTGTTTTGAGTGATCGATGGCTTGTTTTTATTCATAAGTCAATTTTTTTGCAAATTTACATCGTACACTAAAACCTAGAGGCCCGTAACTACGCGATCGATTCCTACGAGTCACTTTGGTCCCATACGAGGTGTCCTTCACTCTTATGGGACTATTTCAAGGTTTACCTTTTCAGCCTTCGATGGCTTGTTTTTATGCTTAAGTATAATTTGTTGCAAATTTACGTCGTACACTCAAATCGGGAGCCATGTGACTACGCGGTCGCTTCCTACGAGTCACATTGGTCCCGTGCGAGGTGTTCATGACACTTACCAGACCATTTTGTGGCTGTTTTACATTTTCACCCTTCGATGGCATGTTTTAATTATTAAGTCTAATTTTTTGCAAATTTATGTCCTGCACTCAAACCGGGAGCCTAGTGACTACGAGATAGGTTCCTCCGAGTCACACTGGTCCCCTACGAGGTGTTCGTGACTCTTACGGGACCGTTTTGTCACTGTTTTAGATTTTCACCGTTCGATGGCATGTTTTTATGCCTAAGTCTAATTTTTTGCTAATTTAAGCCATACACCCAAATCGGGAGCCCCGTGACTTTGTGGTAGCTTCCAACGAGTCACATTAGTCCTGTGCAAGGTGTTCGTGACTCTTACGGGACCGTTTTGTGTCTGTTTTATATTTTCACCCTTTGATGGCATGTTTTTATGCTTAAGTCTAAATTTTTTGCAAATTATCACCGTACACTCAAACTGGGAGCCCCGTGACTACACGATTAATTCCTAAGAGTCACATTGGTTCCGTACGAGGTGTTCGTGAGTCTTATCTGACCATTTTGTGGCTATTTTATCTTTTCACCCATCTATGGCTTATTTTTATGCTTAAGTTTAATTTTTTACATATTTATATCGTACACTCAAATCGGGAGCCCCGTGACAACGCGGTCGGTTCCTACGACTCACATTGGTCCCGTGCGAGGTGTCCGTGACTCTTACTGGACCATTTTGTGTTTGTTTTACGTTTTCACCCTTCAATGGCATGTTTTTAGGTTTAAGCCTAATTTTATGCAGATTTACGTCGTACACTCAAATCGAGAGCCCCGTGACTATGTGGTCGGTTCCTACGAGTCACATTGGTCGCGTGCGAGGTGTTCGTGACTCTTATGAGACCATTTACATTTTCAACGTTCGATGGCATGTCTTTATACTTAAGTCTAAAATATTTGCAAATTTACGTCGTACACTCAAACCGCGAGCCCCGTGGCTACGCGATCGATTCCTACGAGTTAGATTGGTCCCGTGCGAGGTGTTCGTGACTCTTACAGGACCGTTTTGGGGTTGTTTTACGTTCTCTCCCTTCGATGGCATGTTTTTAAACTTTAGTCTAATTTTTACACTCAAATTGGGAGCCCCGTGACAACGCGATCGGTTCCTACGAGTCACATTGGTCCTGTGCGAGGTGTTCGTGACTTTTACGGGATAGTTTTGTGGTTGTTCTATGTTTTGACACTTCGATGGCATGTTTTTACGCTTAAGTCAATTTTTTCCCAAATTTACGTCGTACATTCAAGCAGGGAGCACCGTGATAATGCGTTCGGTTCCTACGGGTCATATTGGTCCCGTGCGAGTTGTTCGTGACTCTTACCGGACCATTTTGTCGCTGTTTTACATTTTCACCTTTCGATGGCATGTTTTTATGGTTGAGTCTAATTTATTTACAAATTTACGTCATACACTCAATACGGGAGCCCCGTGACTACGCGATCGGTTTGTACGAGTCACATTGGTCCCGTGCGAGGTGGTCGTGACTCTTACGGGGCCGTTTTGTGGCTATTTTATGCTTTCACCCATCGATGGCTTATTTTTATGCTTAAGTCTAATTTTTTGCATATTTATATCATACACTCAAACCGGGAGCCCCGTGACTACGCAGTGGATTCCTACGACTCACATTGGTCCCGTGCGAGGTGTTCATGACTCTTATGGGACCATTTTGTGTTTGTTTTACGCTTTCACCCTTCGATTGCATGTTTTTATGCTCAAGTCTAATTATTTGCGAATTTACTTTGTTCACTCAAAGCGGGAGCACCACGACTACGCGGTCGATACCTACGACTCACATTGGTCCCGTGCGAGGTGTTCGTGACTCTTACGAGACCGTGTTGTCGCTGTTTTACATTTTTACCCTTCAATGGCATGTTTTTATGCTTAAATCTATTTTTTGCAAATTTACGTCGTACACTCAAATCGGGAGCCTCGTGACTATATTGTCGCTTCCTACGAGTCACATTGGTCTCGAGCGAGGTGTTCGTGGCTCTTACGGGATTGTTTTGTTTTTGTTTTACGTTTTCACCCTTTTATTGCATGTTTTTATATTAAAGTCTATTTTTTTTTCAATTTTACGTCGTACACAAAAACCGGGAGCCCCGTGAATACGCGATCGATTCCTACGAGTCACCTTGGTCCCGTTCGAGGTGTTCATGACTCTTACCGGACCGTTTTGTGGCTATTTTATGTTTTCACCCTTGGATGGCACGTTTTTATGTCGAAGTCTAATTTTTTTACAAATTTACGTCGTACACTCAAATCGGGAGCCCCGTGACTACACGATCGCTTCCAACGAGTCACATTGGTCCCATGCGAGGTGTTCGTGACTCTTACGGGACTGTTTTGTGTTTGTTTTACTTTTTCACCCTTCGATTGCATGTTTTTATGTTAAAGGCTAATTGTTTTTCAATTTTACGTTGTACACTCAAATCGGGAGCCCCGTGACTACACGATCGGTTCCTACGAGTCACAATGGTCCCATGCAAGGTGTTCATGACTTTTATCGGACCGTTTTGTGGTTGTTTTAGATTTTCACCCTTCAAAGGCATGTTTTTATCCTTAAGTCTAATTTTCTCCAAATTTACATCGTACACTCAAATCGGGAGCCCCGTGACTACGCAATCGCTTTCTACGAGTCACATTGATCTCGTGCGAGGTGTTCGTGACTCTTACGGGACCGTTTTCTGTTTGTTTTACATTTTCACCCTTCGATGGCATTTTTTTTATGCTTAAGTCTAAAGTTTTTGCAAATTTACGTCGTACACCCAAACCGGAAGCCCCGTGACTATGCGGTCGTTGACTACGATTCACATTTTTCCTGTGTGAGGTGTTCGTGACTCTTACGGGGCTGTTCTGTGGCTATTTTAGGTTTTCACCCTAAGATGGCATGTTTTTATGCTTAAGTCTAATTTTTTGCAAATTTATGTCGTACACTCAAATCGGGAGATCCGTGACTACGCCATCGGTTCCTACGAGTCACATTGTCCCGTCCGAGGTGTTTGTAACGCTTAAGGGACCAATTTGTTGCTATTTTATGTTTTAACCCATTTGCAGCATGTTTTTATGCCTAAATATAAATTTTTGGAAATTTATGTCGTATACCCAAACCGGGAGACCCGTGATTACGTGGTCGGTTTCTGTGATTTACCTTGTTCCCGTGCTAAGTGTCCGTGACTCTTACGAGACCGTTTTCTGTTTGTTTTACATTTTCACCCTTCGATGACATGTTTTTATGATAAAGTCTAATTTTTTTCAATTTTACGTCGTACACTCGTACCGGGATCCCCGTGACTATGCGTTTGGTTGCTACAAGTCACATTGGTCCCGTTCGAGGTGTTCAAGACTCTTACCAGACCGTTTTGTGGTTGTTTTATGTTTTCACCATTCGATGGGATGTTTTTATGCTTAAGTCTATTTTTTCCTAATTTACGTCCTACACTCAAATCGGGAGCCTCGTGACTACGCGATCGGTTCCTACGAGTCACATCGGTCCCGTACGAGGTGTGGGTGACTCTTACGGGACCGTTTTGTGTTTGTTTTATGTTTTCACCCTTCGATTGCATGTTTTTATGCTAAAGTCTAAATTTTTTCCAAATTTAGATCGTACACTCAAACCAAGAGCTCCGTGACTACGCGGACGATTCCTACGAGTCACATTGGTCCCGTGCGAGGTGTTCGTGACTTTTATCGAACCGTTTTGTGGCTGTTATATATTTTAACCCTTCGATGGCATGTTTTTACGTTTAAGTCTAATTTTTCAAAATTTATGTCGTACACTCAAACCGGGAGCCCCGTGACAACGGGATCGATTCCTACGAGTCACATTGGTCCCGTTCGAGGTGTTCATGACTCTTACGGGTACGTTTTGTGTTTGTTTCACATTTTCACCCTTCGATGGCATGTTTTTATGCTGAAGTCTAATTATTTGGAAATTTACATCGTACACTCAAACCGGGAGCCCCGTGACTACGTGATCGGTTCCTACGAGTTACATTGGTCCTGTGCGAGGTGTTCGTGACTCTTACGGGACCGTTTTGTTGCTATTTTATGTTTGCTCCATTCGATGGCATGTTTTTATGCCTAAGTCTATTTTTCTTACAAATTTAAGTCATACAATCAAATAGGGATCCACGTGACTACAAGATCGGTTCCTACGAGTCACATCGGTCCCATGCGATGTGTCAGTGACTCTTACAGGAGTGTTTTGTGTTTGTTTTACATTTTCACCCTTCGACGACATGTTTTTGTGCTCAAGTTTAATTATGTGCCAATTTACATCGTACACTCAAAGCGAGAGCGTCGTGACTACGCGGTCGGTTCCTACGAGTCACATTTGTCTCGTGCGAGGTGTTAGTGACTCTTACCGGACGGTTCTATAGCTATTTAATGTTTTCACCCCTTGATGGCATGTTTTTATACTTAAGTCTAATTTTTTTGTAAAATTACACTGTAACTCAAACCGGGAGGCCCGTGACTACGCGATTGGTTCCTATGAGTCAAACTAGTCCCGTGCGAGGTGTTTGTGACACTTACTGAACCATTTCGTGGCTGTTATACGTTTTCACCCGTCGATGACATGTTTTTATGCTTAAGTACAATTTTTTAGAAATTTACGTCATACACTCAAATCGAGAACCCCTGTGACTATGCGGTCGGTTCCTACGAGTCACATTGGTCCCGTGCGAGGTGCACGTGTCTCTTACGGGACCATTTTGTTTTTGTTTTACGTTTTCACCCTTAGATGGCATATTTTTATGCTTATGTCTAACTTTTTACAAATTTACGTTGTACACTCAAACCGGGAGCCCCGTGACTACGTGGCCGGTTTCTTTGACTTACCCTGTTCCCGTGCTAGGTGTTCGTGACTCTTACGGGACCGTTTCCTGGCTATTTGACCTTACCACCCTTCGATGGCATGTTTTTCTTCTTAAGTCAATTTTTTTTTGCAAATTTACATCGTACACTCAAACCGGGAGCCCCGTGACTATGCGATCGATTTCTACGAGGCACATTGGTCCCGTGTGAGGTTCTCGTGACTCTTACAGAACCATTTTGTTGTTGTTTTATATTTTCACCCTTCGATAGCCTGTTTTTATGGTTACATCAATTTTTTGCAAATTTACGTCGTACACTCAAATAGGGAGCCCCGTGACTACGCGATCGGTTCCTACGAGTCACATTGGTCCCGTGTCAGGTGTTCGCTATGCTTACCGGACCGTTTTGTCGCTATTTTATATTTTCACCCTCCGATTGCATGTCTTTATGCTGCAGTCTCATTTTATGCAAATTTAAGTCGTACACTCAAACCGAAAATCCCGTCACTACACGATCGATTCCTACGAGTCCCATTGGTCCCGTGCGAGGTGTTCATGACTCTTACAGGACTGTTTTTTGTTTGTTTTACGTTTTCACTCATCGATGGCATGTTTTTATGCTTAAGTATAAATTTTTTGCAAATTTACATCGTACACTCAAACCGGGAGCCCCGTGACTACGCGTTCGGTTCCTAAGAGTCACATTGGTGCCGTGCGAGGTGTTCGTGACTCTTCCAGGACCGTTTTGTGGTTGTTTTACATTTTTGCCCTTAGATGGCATGTTTTTATGCCTAAGTCTAACTTTTTACAAATTTACGTCGTACACTCAAACCGAGATTACCCTGACTACGTGGTCGGTTCCTACGACTTAACTTGTTCCCGTGCTAGGTGTTTGTGACTCTTACGGGACCGTTTTCTTACTCTTTTATATTTTCACCCTTCGATGGCAACTTTTTATGCTCAAGACTATTTTTTTTAAAATTTACGTCGTACACTCAAATCGGGACCCCGTGACTACGCGATCGGTTCTTATGAGTCACATTGGTCCTGTGCGAGGTGTTCATGACTCTTACCGGACCGTCTTGTCGCTATTTTACATTTTCTCCGTTCGATGGTATTTTTTATGCCTAAGTCTATTTTTTTGCAAATTTCAGTCATACACTCAAATCGGGAGCCCCGTGACCACGCGATCGATTCCTACGAGTCACATTGATCCCGTGCGAGGTTTTCTTGACTCTTACGGGACCGTTTTGTGTTTGTTTTACGTTTTCAACCTTTGTTGGCATGTTTTTTTGCTAAAGACTTAATTTTATGCATTTTTTTGTCGTACACTTAAATCGGGAGCCCCGTGACAACGCGGTCAGTCCCTACGAGCCACATTAGCCCCCTGCGAGGTGTTCGTGACTCTTACGAGACCGTTTTGTAGCTATTTTATATTTTCACCCATTGATGGCTTATGTTTAGGATTAAGTCTAATTTTTTGCAAATTTACGTCGTACACTCAAACCTGGAGCCCCGTAACTATGCGGTCGGTTCCTACGACCCACATTGGTCCCGTGCGAGGTGTTCGTGACTATTACAGGACCATTTTGTGTTTGTTTTACGTTTTCACCCTTCGATGGCATATTTTTACGCTTAACTCAATTTTTTTGCAAATTTACGTCATACACTAAAACTGGGAGGCCCGTGACCACGCGATCGGTTCCTACGAGTTACATTGGTCCCGTACGAGGTGTTCCTCACTCCTACGAGACCGTTTTCAATGATTTTTTATCTTTTCACCCTTCGATGGCATGTTTTTATGCCTAAGTCTATTTTTTTGCAAATTTATGTCGTACACTCAAATCGGGAGCCCCGTGACTACGCGGTCGCTTTCTACGAGTCACATTGGTCCCGTGCGACGTGTTCGTGACTCTTACAGGACCGTTTTGTGTTTGTTTTATGTTTTCACCCTTCGATGGCATGTTTTTATGCGTAAGTCTAATTTTTTTTGAAAATTTACGTCGTACACTCATACCGGGAGTCCCGTGACTACGCGGTCGGTTCCTACGAGTCACATTGGTCCCGTGCGAGGTGCTCATGACTCTTACGGGACCGTTTTGTTGCTATTTTATGTTTTCACCCTTCGATGGCCTGTTTTTATACTTAAGCCTAATTTTTTTGTAATTTTACATCGTACAATCAAACCGGGAGCCTCGTGACTACGCGGTCGGTTCCTACAGGTCACATTGGCCCCGTCTAAGGTGTTTATGACACCTAGGGGACCGTTTAGTGTATTTTTTATGTTTTTACCCTTCTATTGCATGGTTTTAAGCTGAAGTCTAAATTTGTTGCAAATTTAAGTCATACATTCAAATCGGGAGCCCCGTGATTACGCGGTCGTTTCCTACGAGTCACATTGGTCCCGTGCGAGGTGTTCGTGACTCTTACAGGACCGTTTTGTGTTTTTTTATGTTTTCACACTTCGATGGCATGTTTTTATGCCTAACTCTAATTTTTGAAAATTTCCATCGTACACTCAAACCGGGAGGCCCGTGACTACGCAATCGATTCCTACGAGTCACATTGGTCCCGAACGAGGTGTTCCTCACTCTTACGGGACCATTTTATCGCTGTTTTACCTTTTCACCCTTCGATGACTTGTTTTTATGCTTAATATTATTTTATTGCAAATTTACTTCGTACACTCAAATCGGGAGACCCGTGACTACGCGGTCACTTCCTACGATCACATTGGTCCCGTGCGAGGTGTTCTTGAATCTTACGGGACCGTTTTGTATTTGTTTTACATTTTTACCCTCCGATGGCATGTTTTTATGCTTAATTCTAATTTTTTTTATAAATTTACAACGTACACTCAAACCGGGAGCCCCGTGACTATGAGATCAGTTCCTACGAGTCACATTGGCCCCATCTGAGGTGTTTGTGACACTTAAGGGACCGTTTTGTGTTTGTTTTACGTTTTTACCCTTCGGTAGGACGTTTTTAAGCTAAAGTCTAAATGATTTGAAAATTTACATCATACACTCAAATCGGGAGCCCGTGACTACGCAATCGATTCCTACGAGTCACATTGGTCTCGTTCGAGGTGTTCATGACTCTTACTAGACCGTTTTGTGGTTATTTTACATTTTCACCCTTCGATGGCATGTTTTTATGCTTAAGTCTAATTTTTTGCAAATTTACGTCGTACACTCAAATCAGGAGCCCAGTGATTACGCGATCGGTTCCTACTAGTCACATTGGTCCCGTGCGAGGTGTTCGTGACTCTTACGGGTCCGTTTTGTGTTTCTTTTACATTTTCACCCTTCGATGGAAGGTTTTTATACTTAAGTCTAAATCTTTTGCAAATTTATGTAGCACACTTAAACCGGGAGGCCCGTGACTACGCGGTCGGTTCCTACGAGTCAAATTGGTCCCGTGCGAGGTGTTCGCGATGCTTACCGAACCATTTTGTCGTTGTTTTATGTTTTCACACTTCGATGGAAAGTTTGTACGCTGAAGTCTAATTTTATGCAACTTTACGTCATGCACTCAAACCCGGATCCCCGTGACTCCGCGATCAATTCCTACGAGTCACATTGGTCCCGTCCGAGGTGTTCGTGACTCTTATGGGACCGTTTTGTATTTTTTATTACATTTTCACCCTTCGATGGAATGTTTTTATGCTTAAGCCTAAATTTTTTGGAAATTTACGTCGTACGCTCAAACCGAGAGGCCGGTGACTACGCGTTCGGCTCCTACGAGTCACATTATTCCCGCGCGAGGTGTTCGTGACTCTTACCAGACCGTTTTGTGGCTGTTATACGTTTTCACCCTTCGATGGCACGTTTTTCTGCTTAAGTGTGTTTTTTTATAATTTATGTCATACACTCAAATCGGGAGCCCCGTGATTATGCGATCGGTTACTACGAGTCACATTGGTCCTGTGCGAGGTGCTTGTGACTCTTACGGGACCGTTCTGTGTTTGTTTTATGTTTTCACCCTTCGATGGCATATTTTTACGCTTAAGTCTGAATTTTAACAATTTTACATCGTACACTCAAATCGGCAGCCCCGTGACTACGTAGTCGGTTCCTACGACTTACCTTGTTCCTGTGCTAGGTGTTCGTGACTCTTACGGGACCGTTTTCTGGATTTTTTACACTGTGACCCTTCGATGGAATGTTTTTCTTCTTAAATCTATTTTTTTTGCAAATTTATGTCATACACTCGAACCGGGAACCCCGTGACTACATGATCGGTTCCTACGAGTCACATTGGTCCCGTGTGAGGTGTTCATGACTCTTACCAAACTGTTTTGTTGGGGTTTTAGGTTTTCACCCTTCGATGGCATGTTTTTATGCTTAAGTTTAATTTTTTCATAAATTTACAATGTACACTCAAATAGGGAGGCTCGTGACTACGGGGTCGGTCCTTATGAGTCACATTAGTCCCATGCGAGGTGTTCGTGACTGTTACCGAACGATTTTGTGGATGTTTAATGTTTTCACCCTTTAATGGAATGCTTTTATGCTCAAGTCTAATTTTTTGCAAATTTACGTCATACACTCAAACCAGGAGCCCCATGACTATGCGATCGGTTCCTACGAGTCACATTGGTCCAATGTGAGGTGCTCGTGACTCTTACCAAACCTTTTTTTTATTTTACGTTTTCACCCTTCGAAGGAATTTTTTTTGCTTAAGTCTAACCTTTTATAAATTTACATCGTACACTCAAACCGAGAGCCCCGTTACTACGTGGCCGGTTCCTACGACTTACCTTGTTCCTGTGCTAGATGTTCTTGACTCTAACGGGACCGTTTCTATAAATTTTACATTGTCACCCTTCGATGGCATGGTTTTATGCTTAAGTCTATTTTTTTTGCAAATTTACATCGTACACTCAAACCGGGAGCCCCGTGACTACGCGATCGGTTCCTACGAGTCAGATTGGTCCCGTGCGAGGTATTCGTGAATCTTACCGAACCGTTTTGTGGTTGTTTTATATTTTCACTTTTCCATGGCATGTTATTTATCTTAAGTCTAATTTTTTACAAATTTACGTCGTACACTCAAACCGGGAGTCCCATGACTACGCAGTCGGTTGCTACGAGTCACATTGGTCCCATGCGAGGTGTTCATGAATCATATGGGACCGTTTTGTGTTTGTTTTATTTTTTCACCCTTCTATGGCATGTTTTTATGCTTAATTCTAACTTTTTATAAATTTACATCGTACACTCAAACCGGGAGCACGCGGTCGGTTCCTACGACTTACCTTGTTCCTGTGCTAGGTGTTCGTGACTCTTACGGGGCCATTTTCTGACTGTTTTACGTTTTCACCCTTTGATGGCATGTTTTTATGCTTAAGTCTATTTTTTTTGAAAAGTTATGTCGAACACTCAAACCGGGGCCCCGTGACTAGGCGATCGATTCCTACTAGCCACATTGGTCTTGTGCGAGGTGTTTGTGCCTCTTAAGGACCGTTTTGTCGCAATTTTACATTTTCACCGTTCGATGGCATGTTTTTCTGCCTAAGTCTAATTTTTTTGCAAATTTAAGTCGTACACACAAATTCGGAGCCCCGTGACTATGATGTCACTTCATACGAGTCACATTGGTCCTATGCGAGGTGTTTGGGACTCTTATGGGACCGTTTTGTGTTTGGTTTACGTTTTCACCCTTCGATGGCATGTTTTTATGCTTAAGTATAAATTTTATACAAATTTTCGTCGTACACTCAAACTGGGAGCCTCATGACTACGCGGTCAATTCCTATGAGTCACATTGGTCCCATGCGAGGTGTTTATGACTCTTAGGGGGCTATTTGATGTTTTCACCCATCGATGGCTTATTTTTATGCTTAAGTCTATTTTTTTACAAATTTACGTCGTACACTCAAACCAAGAGCCCCGTGACTACTCGGTTAGTTCCTATGGGTCCCATTGGTCCCGTACGAGGTGTTCGAGACTCTTACGGGACCCTTTTGTGTTTGTTTTATGTTTTCACCCTTCGATGGCATGTTTTTAAGCAATAATTTGTTGGAAATTTACGTCGTACACTGAAAACGGGAGCCCCATGACTACGCAATCGGTTCCTATGAGTCACATTGGTCCCGTACGAGGTATTCGTGACTCTTACGGGAACGTTTTGTGTTTGTTTTATGTTTTCACCCTTCGATGGCATGTTTTTATGCTTATGTCTAATGTTTTTGCAAATTCACATCGTAAACTCAAACCGAGATCCCTGTGACTACGCGGTCGGTTCCTAAGAGTCACATTGGTCCCGTCCGAGGTGTTCGTGACTCTTACCGGACCGTTTTGTGGTTATTTTATGTTTTCACTCTTCGATGGCATGTTTTTATGCTTAAGTTGAATTTTTTGCAAATTTAAGTCGTACACTTAAACCGAGAGCCCCGTGAATACGTGGTCGGTGGATACAAGTCACATTGGTCCCCTGCAAGGTGTTCGTGAATCATATGGGACCGTCTTGTGTTTGTTTAATTTTTTCACACTTCGATGGCTTATTTTGTTTTGCTTAAGTCTAACTTTTTATAAATTTACATCGTACACTCAAACCGGGAGCGTCGTGACTACATGGCCGGTTCTTACGACTTACCATCTTCCCGTGCTAGGTGTTCGTGACTCTTACGGAAACGTTTTCTGACTGTTTTACGTTTTCACCCTTTGATGGCATGTTTTTATGCTTAAGTCTAATTTTTTTGGAAATTTATATCGTACACTCAAATCGGGACCCTGTGACTACGCGATGGATTACTACGAGTCACATTGGTCTTGTGCGAGGTGTTCATTACTCTTACGGGACTGTTTTGTCGCCGTTTTACATTTTCACCATTCGATGGCATGTTTTTATGCATAACTCTATTTTTTTGAAATTTATATCGTACACTGAAATCGGGAGCCCCGTGACTACGCGATCAGTTTCTATGAGTCACATTGGTCCCGTGCGAGGTGTTCGTGAATCATACGGGACCGTTTTGTGTTTGTTTTACATTTTCACCCTTCGATGGCATGTTTTTATGCTTAAGTCTAAATTTTATTAAAATTTTCGTCGTACACTCAAACTCGGAGCCCCGTGACTACGCGGTCAGTTCCTACGAGTCACATTGGTCCCATGCGAGCTGTTCATGACTCTTACGGGACTGTTTTCTGCCTATTTTATGTTTTCACCCATCGATGGCTTGTTTTTATTCTTAAGTCTAATTTTCTGCAAATTTACATCGTACACTCAAATCAGGAGCCCCGTGACTACTCGGTTAATTCCTACGGGTCCCATTGGTCCTGTGTGAGGTGTTCGAGACTCTTACGGGACCCTTTTGTGTTTGTTTTACGTTTTCACCCTTCGATGGCATGTTTTTATGCTTAACTCTAATTTTTTGGAAATTTAATTCATACACTGAAATCGGGAGCCCCGTGACTATGCAGTCGGTTCCTACGAGTCACATTGGTCCCGTGCGAGGTGTTCGTGACTCTTACGGGACCTTTTTGTGTTTGTTTTATATTTTCACCCTTCGATGACTTATTTTTATGCTTAAGTCTAATGTTTTTGGAAATTTACATCGTACACTCAAACCGGGAGCCCCCTGACTACGCGGTCGCTTCCTACGAGTCACATTGGTCCCGTGCGACGTGTTCGTGACTCTTACCTGACCGTTTTGTGGCTCTTTTATGTTTTCCCCCTTCGATGGCAAGTTTCTAAGCTTAAGCCTAATTTTTTGTAAATTTATGTCGTACACTCAAATCGGGTTCCCCGTGACTACGCGGTCGTTTCCTATGAGTCACATTGGTCCCGTGCGAGTTGTTCGCGACTCTTACTGGACCGTTTTATGTTTGTTTTATGTTTTCACCGTTCGATGTCATGTTTTTATGCTTAATTCTATTTTTTTGCAAATTTTCATCGTACACTCAAACTGGGAGCCTCTTGCCTACGCGGTCGATTCCTACGAGTCACATTGATCCCGTAGGAGGTGTTCGTGACTCTTACGAGACCGTTTTGTCGCTATTTTACCTTTTCACCCTTCGATTTCTTATTTTTATGCTTAAGTCTATTTTTTTGTAAATTTACGTCGTACACTCAAATCGGGAGCACGTGACTACGCGGTCGCTTCCTACGAATCACATTGGTCTAGTGTGAGGTGTTTTTGAATCTTGCGGGGCCGTTTTGTGTTTGTTTTATGTTTTCACCCTTCGATGGCATGTTTTTATGCTTAAGTCAAATTTTTTTGCAAATTTACATCGTACACTAAAACCGGGAGCCCCGTGACTATGCGGTCGGTTCCTACGAGTCATATTGGCCCCTTCTGAGGTTTTTGTGACACTTAAGGGAGCGTTTTGTGTTTGTTTTATGTTTTTACCCTTCGATAGAAAGTTTTTAACCTAAAGTGTAAATGATTTGAAAATTTACATCGTACACTCAAATCTTGAGCCCCATGACTACGCGATCGATTCCAACGAGTCACATTGGTCCCATTCGAGGTGTCCATGACTCTTACGAGACCGTTTTGTGGCTGTTTTTGATTTTCACACTTCGATGGCATGTTTCTATGCTGCAGTCTAATTTTTTGCAAATTTAATTCGTACACTCAAATCAAGAGCCCAGTGATTACGCGATCGGTTCCTACAAGTCACATTGGTCCCGTGCGAGGTGTTCGTGACTCTTACGGGTCCGTTTTATGTTTCTTTTACATTTTCACCCTTCGATGGAAGGTTTTTATACTTAAGTCTAAATCTTTTGCAAATTTATGTTGTACACTCAAATAGGGAGGCCCGTGACTACGCGGTCGGTTCCTACGAGTCACATTGGTCCCGTACGAGGTGTTCGTGATACTTACCAAACCATTTTGTCACTGTTTTATGTTTTCACACTTCGATGGCATGTTTTTATGCTTAAGTCTAATTTTATCCAACTTTACGTCATACACTCAAACCGGGATCCCTGTGACTCCGTGATCGGTTCCTACGAGTCATATTGGTCCCGTCCGAGGTGTTCGTGACTCTTACGGGACCGTTTTGTATTTTTTATTACATTTTCACCCTTTGATGGCATTTTTTTATGCTTAAGCCTAAATTTTTTGGAAATTTACATCGTACACTCAAACCGAGAGGTCGGTGTCTATGCGTTCGGCTCCTACGGGTCACATTAGTCACGCGCGAGGTGTTCGTGACTCTTACCCGACCGTTTTGTGGCTATTATACGTTTTCACCCTTCGATGGCATGTTTTTCTGCTTAAGTCGATTTTTTTGATAATTTATTTCATATACTCAAACCGGGAGCCCCGTGATTATGCGGTCTGTTCCTATGAGTCACATTGGTCCCGTGCGGGGTGCTTGTGACTCTTATGGGACCGTTTTGTGTTTGTTTTATGTTTTCAGCCTTCGATGGCATATTTTTACGCTTAATTCTAACTTTTAACAATCTTACATCGTACACTCAAACCGGCAGCCCCGTGACTATGTAGTCGGTTCCTACGACTTACCTTGTTCCCGTGCTAGGTGTTCGTGACTCTTACGGGACCGTTTGCTGGCTTTTTTACACTGTGACCCTACGATGGAATTTTTTTCTGCTTAAATCTATTTTTTTGCAAATTTATGTCGTACACTCGAACCGGGAACCCCATGACTACATGACCGGTTCCTATGAGTCACATTGGTCCCGTGTGAGGTGTTCATGACTCTTACCGAACCGTTTTGTTGCGGTTTTAGGTTTTCACCCTTCGATGGCATGTTTTTATGCTTAAGTCTAATTTTTTAATAAATTTACATCGTACACTCAAATCGGGAGGCCCGTGACTATGGGGTCGGTCCTTATGAGTCAGATTAGTCCCGTGCGAGGTGTTCGTGACTCTTACCGAACCGTTTTGTGGATGTTTAATGTTTTCACCCTTCAATGGAATGTTTTTATGCTCAATTCTAATTTTTTGCAAATTTACGTCGTACACTCAAACCGGGAGCCCCAAGAGTATGTAGTCGGTTCCTACGAGTCACATTGGTCCCATGCGAGGTGCTCGTGACTCTTACGGGACCTTTTTTTTTTTTTACATTTTCACCCTTCAAAGGCAATTTTTTTACTTAAGTCTAACTTTTTATAAATTTACATCGTACACTAAAACCGAAAGCCCCGTGACTACGTTGCCGGTTCCTACGACTTACCTTGTTCCTGTGCTAGATGTTCGTGACTCTTACGAGACAGTACATTGTCACCCTTCGATGGCATGTTTTTATGCTTATGTCTAATTTTTTTGTAAATTAACATCGTACACTCAAACCGGGAGCCCTGTGACTACGCGGTCGGTTCCTAAGAGTTACATTGGTCCCGTCCGAGGTGTTCGTGACTCTTACCGGACCGTTTTGTGATTGTTTTATGTTTTCACCCTTCGATGGCATGTTTTTATGCTTGAGTCGATTTTTTTGCAAATTTACGTCGTACACTCAAACCGAGAGCCCCGTGAATACGCGATCGGTGGTTACGAGTCACATTGGTCCCGTGCGAGGTGTTCGTGAATCATATGGGACCGTTTTGTGTTTGTTTAATTTTTTCACCCTTCGAGGGCATGTTTTTTTTCTCAAGTCTAACTTTTTATGAATTTACATCGTACACTCAAACCGGGAGTGTCGTGACTACACGGCCGATTCTTACAACTTACCTTGTTCCCGTGCTAGGTGTTCGTGACTCTTACGGGAACATTTTCTGACTGTTTTACGTTTTCACCCTTCCATGGCATGTTTTTATGCTTAAGTCTATTTTTTTACAAATTTACGTCGTACACTCAAATCGGGACCCCGTGACTACGCGATCGATTACTACGAGTCACATTGGTCTTGTGTGAGGTGTTCGTGACTCTCACGAGACCATTTTGTCGCTATTTTACGTTTTCACCCATAGATGTCATGTTTTTATGCATAACTCTAGTTTTTTGGAAATTTACGCCATACACTGATATCGGGAGCCCCGTGACTACGCGATCAGTTTCTACGAGTCACATTGGTCCCGTGCGAGGTGTTCGTGAATCATACAGGACTGTTTTGTGTTTGTTTTACATTTTCATCCTTCGATGGCATATTTTTATTCTTATGTCTAATTTTTTTGGAAATTCACATTGTACACTCAAACCGGGAGCCCTGTGACTACGCGGTCAATTCCTAAGAGTCACATTGGTCCCATCCGAGGTGTTCGTGACTCTTACCGGACCGTTTTGTGGTTATTTTGTGTTTTTACTCTTCGATGGCATGTTATTATGCTTAAGTCGAATTTTTTGCAAATTTATGTCGTACACTTAAACCAAGAGCCCCGTGAATACTTGGTTAATTCCTACGAGTCCCATTGGTCCCATATGAGGTGTTCGAGACTCTTACGGGACCCTTTTGTGTTTGTTTTATGTTTTCACCCTTCGATGGCATGTTTTTATGCTTAACTCAATTTTTTCGGAAATTTACGTCGTACACTAAAATTGGGTGCTCCGTGACTAAGCAGTCGGTTCCTACGAGTCACATTGGTCCCGTGCCAGGTGTTCGTGACTCTTACGGGACCTTTTTGTGTTTGTTTTATGTTTTCACCCTTCGATGACTTATTTTTGTCTCAAATTTTTTCTAGTATTTTCTCAAATTTACATCGTACACTCAAACCGGGAGCCCCCTGACTATGAGGTCTCTTCCTACGAGTCACATTGGTCCCGTGCGAGGTGTTCATGACTCTTAGGTGATCGTTTTGTGCCTATTTTATGTTTTCACCCATCGATGGCTTGTTTTTATGCTTAAGTCTAATTTTTTGCAAACTTACGTCGTACACTCAAACCAGGAGCCTCGTGACTACTCGATTATTTCCTACGGGTCCTATTGGTCCCGTGTGAGGTGTTCGAGACTCTTACGGGAACATTTTGTGTTTGTTTTACATTTTCACCCTTCGATGGCATGTTTTTATGCTTAACTCTAATTTTTTGGAAATTTACGTCGTACACTAAAATTGGGTGTCCCGTGACTACGCAGTCGGTTCCTACGAGTCCCATTGGTCCCGTGCGAGGTGTTCGTGACTCTTACGGGACCGTTTTGTGTTTTTTTTACGTTTCACCCTTCGATTGCATGTTATTTATGCTAAATTCTAATTTTTTTGCAAATTTACATCGTACACTCAAACCGGGAGCCCCTGACTACGCGGTCGGTTCCTACAAGTCACTTTGGTCCCGTGCGAGGTGTTCGTGACTCTTACCAGACCGTTTTATGGTTGTTTTATGTTTTCACCCTTCGATGGTATATTTTTAAGCTTAATACTATTTTGTTTGTAAATTTATGTCGTACATTAAAATCGGGAGCCCCGTGACTACGCGATCGGTTCATACGAGTCACATTGGTCCCGTGCGAGTTTTTCGTGATTCTTACTAGACCGTTTTATGTTTTCACCCTTCGATGGCATGTTTATATGCTTAAATCTAAATTTTTACAATTTTACGTCGTACACTCAAATCGGCAGCCCCGTGACTACGCGGTCGATTACTACGAGTCACATTGGTCTTGTACGAGGTGTTCGTGACTCTTACGAGACCGTTTTGTTGCTGTTTTACATTTTCACCGTTCGATGGCATGTTTTTAAGTCTAAGTCTATTTTTTTCAAATTTAAGTCGTACACTCAAATACTGAGCACCGTGACTATGAGGTCGCTTCCTACGAGTCACATTGGTCCCGTGCGAGGTGTTCATGACTCTTAGGGGACCGTTTTGTGCGTATTTTATGTTTTCACCCATCGATGGCTTGTTTTTATGCTTAAGTATATTTTTTTGCAAACTTACGTCGTACACTCAAACTAGGAGCCTCGTGACTACTCGGTTAGTTCTTACAGGTCCTATTGGTCCCGTGCGAGGTGTTCGAGACTCTTACGGGAACCTTTTATGTTTGTTTTACATTTTCACCCTTCGATGGCATGTTTTTATGCTTAACTCTAACTTTTTGGAAATTTACGTCGTACACTGAAATCGGGTGTCCCGTGACTACACAAGCGGTTCCTACGAGTCACATTGGTCCCGTGCGAGGTGTTCATGACTCTTACGGGACCGTTTTGTGTTTATTTTACGTTTCACCCTTCGATTGCATGTTATTTATGCTAAAGTCTAATTTTTTTGCAAATTTACATCGTACACTCAAACCGGAAGCCCCTGACTACGCGGTCGGTTCCTACGAGTCACATTGGTCTCGTGCGAGGTGTTCGTGACTCTTACCAGACTGTTTTATGGTTGTTTTATGTTTTCACCCTTCGATGGCATGTTTTTAATCTTAAGCCTATTTTTTTGTAAATTTATGTTGTGCATTAAAATCGGGAGCCCCGTGACTACACAATCGGTTCGTATGAGTCACATTGGTCCCGTTCGAGTTATTCGTGACTCTTACTGGACCGTTTTATGTTTGTTTTAGGTTTTCACCGTTTGATGGCATGTTTATATGCTTAAATCTAAATTTTTTACAATTTTACATCGTACACTCAAACTGGTAGCCCCGTGACTACGCAGTCGATTCCTACGAGTCACATTGGTCCCGTGCAAGGTGTTCGCCACTCTTACAGGTCCGTTTTGTGGCGATTTTATGTTTTCACCCTGCGATGGAATGTTTTTATGATTAAGTCTAATTTTTTGCAAATTTACAATGTACACTCAAATCGAGAGCCCCGTGGCTACGCAATCAGTTCCTACGAGTCACATTAGTCCCGTTTGAGGTGTTCGTGACTCTTAGAGGACCATTTTATGTTTGTTTTATGTTTTCATCCTTCGATGGCTTGTTTTTATGCTCAAGTCTAATTATTTGCAAACTTACACCATATACTCAAAGCGGGAGTGCCGTCACTACGCGACCGGTTCCTACGAGTCACATTTGTCCCGTGCATGGTGTTCGTGACTCTTACCGGACCATTTTTTGGTTGTTTTATGTTTTCACCCATCGATAGCTTCTTTTTATGCTTAAGTATATTTTTTTACAAATTTACGTCGTACACTCAAATTCTAGAGCCCCATGACTACGCGGTCAGTTCCTACGAGTCACATTGGTCCCGTACGAGGTGTTTGTGACTCTTACGGGACAATTTTGTTGTTGTTTTACGTTTTCACCCTTCGATGGCATGTTTTTATGCTTAAGTCTAATTTTTTTACAAATTTACGTCATACACACAATCCAGGAGGCCGTGACTACATGATCGGTTCCTAGGAGTCACATTTGTCTTGTGCGAGGTGTTCGTTACTCTTACGGGACCGTTCTGTCACTGTTTTATGTTTTCACTGTTCCATGGCATGCTTTTATGCCTAAGTCAATTTTTTTGTAAATTTAAGTCGTACACTCAAATCGGGAGCCCCGTGATTATGAGGTCACTTCCTACGAGTCACATTGGTTCCGTGCGAGGTGTTTGTGACTCTTACCGGACCGTTTTGTTTTTGTTTCACGTTTTCACCCTTCGATGGCATGTTTTTATGCATAAGTCTAAATTTTATGCAAATTTTCATCGTACACTCAAACCGGGATCCTCGTGAGTATGCGGTTAGTTCCTGCGAGTCACATTGGTCTTTTGCGAGGTGTTTGTGACTCTTACGGGACAATTTTGTGGCTATTTTATGTTTTCACCCATCGATGGCTTATTTTATGCTTAAGTCTATTTTTTTGTAAATTTATGGCGTACACTCAATCCCGGAGCCCCGTGACTACGTGATTGGTTTCTACGAGTCGCATTGGTCCCGCGCGAGCTGTTCGTGACTCTTACGGGACCGTTTTGTGGCTATTTTTCATTTTCTCTCATCGATGGCTTGTTTTTAGGCTTAAGTCTATTTTTTTGTAAATTTACATCGTGCACTCAAACCGGGAGCCCCGTGACTACACGGTCAATTCCTACACCTGTGCGAGGTGTTCCAAACACTTACAGGAGCGTTTTGTGTTTGTTTTACGTTTTCACCCTTCAATGGCAAGTTTTAATTCTTAACTCTAATTTTTTAGAAATTTACGTCGTACACTCAAATCGAGAGCCCCGTGACTACGCGATCGGTTCTTACGAGTCACATTGGTCCCGTGCGAGGTGTTCGTGAATCGTATGGGACCATTTTGTGTTTGTTTTACGTTTTCACCCTTCGATTGAATATTTTTATGCTAAAGCCTATTTTTTTACAAATTTACGTCGTACACTCAAATCGGGAGCCCCATGACTACGCGGTCGGTTCCTACGAGCCACATTGGTCCCGTGCGAGGTGTTCATGACTCTTACGGTATCGTTTTGTGGCTATTTTTCATTTTCACCCATCGATGGCTTATTTTTATTCTTAAGTGTATTTTTTTGCAAATTTACGTCGTACACTCAAACCGTGAGTCCCGTGACAACGCGGTTAGTTCCTACAGGTCCCATTGGTCCCGTGCGAGGTGTTCCAGACTCTTAAAGGACCGTTCTGGGTTTGTTTTATGTTTTCACCCATTGATGGCATGTTTTTATGCTCATCTCTATTTTTTTGGAAATTTACATCGTACACTCAAACCTGGATCCCCGTGACTACGCGGTTGGTTCCTACGAATCACATTGGTCCCACGCGAGGTGCTCGTGACTCTTACGGGACCATTTTGTGTTTGTTTTACGTTTTCACCCTTCGATTCAATGATTTTCTATTAAAATCTAATTTTTTTACAAATTTACATCGTACACTCAAACCGGAGCCCCGTGACTACACAGTCGGTTCCAATGAGTCACATTGGTCTCGTGCGAGGTGTTCGTGACTCTTATCGAACCGTTTTGTGGCAGTTTTATGTTTTCACCGTCGATGGCATGTTTTAAGCTTAAGTCTATTTTTTTGAAAATTTATGTCATACACTGAAATCAAGAGTCCCGTGACTACCGCGATCGGTTTCTACGAGTCACATTGGTCTCGTGCGAGTTGTTCATGACTCTTACAGGACCCTTTTATTGTTTCTTTTATGTTTTCATCATTTGATGGCAAGTTTTTTAAGCTTAAGTATAATTTTTCTTCACAAATTTACGTCGTACACTCAAATCACGAGCCCCGTGCCTACGAGTCACATTGGTCCCGTACGAGGTGTTCGTGACTCTTTCGAGACCATTTTGTTGTTGTTTTATGTTTTCAGACTTTTGATTGCATATTTTTATGCTTATGTATAATTTTTATAAATTTATGTCGTACACTCAAATAGGGAGCCCCGTGACTACGCGATCGATTCCTATGAGTCGCATTTATCCCGTGCGATGTGTTCTCTTACGGGACCGTTTTGTGTTTGTTTTACATTTCACCCTTCGATGGCATGTTTTTATGCTTAAGTCTTAAGTTTTTGCAAATTTACGACGTCCACTCAAACTGGGAGCCCCGTGACTACGCGATCGATTCCTACGAGTCACATTGGTCCCGTGCGAGGTGTTCGTTACTCTTACAGGACGGCTTTGGGGCTATTTTACATTTTCACCCTTCGATGGCATGTTGTTATGCTTAAGTCTAATTGATTTGCAAATTTACGTCGTACACTCTAACCGGGGAGCCCCATTACTACGCAGTCGGTTCCTACGGGTACCATTGTCCCGTGTGAGGTGTTCAAGACTCTTATGGGACCGTTTTGGGTTTATTTTATGATTTCACCCTTCGATGACATGTTTTTATGCTTAAGTCTAATTTTTCGCATATTTAAGTCGTACACTGAAACTGGGAGCCTCGTGCCTACGTGGCCGGTTCCTATGTGTCACATTTGTCCCGTACAAGGTCTTCGTGACTCTTACTGGACTGTTTTATCGCTATTTTACCTTTTCACCCTTCGATGGCATGCTTTTATGCTTAACTCTAATTTTTTGCGAATGTACGTCGTACACTCAAATCGGGAGCCCCGTGACTACGCAGTTGGTTCCTACGAATCACATCGGTCCTGTGCGAGGTGTTCGTGACTCTTACGGGACCGTTTTATGTTTGTTTTACATTTTCACCCTTCGATGGCAAGTTTTTATGCTTAAGTCTAAATTTTTTGCAAATTTACGTCGTACACTCAAACCGGGATCCCCGTGACTATGCAGTAGATTCCTACGAGTCACATTAGTCCCGTGCAAGGTGTTCATGATTATTATGGGACTATTTTGTGGCTATTTTATGTTTTCAATCTTCGATGGCATGTTTTTATGCTTAAGTCTAATTTTTTGCAAATTTACGTCGTACACCCAAACCGGGAGTCCCGTGACTATGCGGTCGGTTCCTATGAGTCACATTGGCCCCGCTTGAGGTGTTTGTGACACTTAAGGGACCTTTTTGTGTTTGTGTTACATTTTCACCCTTCGATTGCATGTTTTCATGCTAAAGTCTATTTTTTTGCAAATATACATCCTACACTCAAATCGGGATCCCCGTGACTACGCGGTCGGTTCCTACGAGTCCCATTGGTCCCGTGCGAGGTGTTCGTGACTCTTTAAGGACCGTTTTGTGTTTCTTTTACATTTTTACCCCTCGATGGTACGTTTTTATGCTCAAGTCTATTTATTTGCAAGTTTACATCATACACTCAAAGCGGGCGCGCTGTCACTACGCGGTCGGTTCCTACGAGTCATATTTGTCCCGTGTGAGGTGTTAGTGACTCTTACCGGATCATTTTGTGGTTGTTTTACGTTTTCACCCGTCGATGGCATCTTTTTATGCTTAAGTATATTTTTTTGCAAACTTACATAGTACACTCAAATCGGGAGCCCCGTGACTACGCGATTGCTTTCTACGAGTCACATTGGTCCCATGCGAGATGCTCGTGTTTCTTACAGGATAGTTTTGTCGTCATTTTACGTTTTCACCCTTCGATGGCATGTTTTGATGCTTAAGTCTAATTTTTTTACAAATTTACGTTGTACACTCAATCCAGGAGCCCGTGACTACGCGATCGGTTCCTACGAGTCACAATGGTCTTGTGCGAGGTGTTCGTGACTCTTACGGGACTGTTTTGTCGCTGTTTTATGTTTTCACCATTCGATGGCATGTTTTTATGCGTAAGTCTAATTTTTTGCAAGTTTAAGTCGTACAATCAAATCGGGAGCCTCGTGACTATAAGGTCGCTTCCTATGAGTCACATTGGTCCCATGTGAGGTGTCCGTGACTCTTACGACACCGTTATGTGTTTGTTTTACGTTTTCACCATTCGATGGCATGTTTTTATTCTTAGGTTTAAATTTTATTCAAATTTTCGTCGTACACTCAACCCGAGAGCCCCGTGACTTTGCGGTATGTTCTTACAAGTCACATTGGTCCCGTGCGAGGTGTTCGTGACTCTTACGGGACTGTTTTGTGGCTATTTTTCATTTTCACCCATCGAGGGCTTATTTTTATGCTTAAGTCTAATATTTTGCAAATTTATGTCATACACTCAAACCGAGAGCCCTATGACTACGAGGTCAATTCCTACGGGTCCCATTGGTCCTGTGCATGGTGTTCCAGACTCTCACGGGACCGTTATGTGTTTGTTTTACGTTTTCACCCTTCGATTGCAAGTTTTTATGCTTAACTCTAATTTTTTGGAAATTTACGTCGTACACTCAAACCGGGAGCCCCGTTACTATGCGGTCGGTTCCTAAGAGCCACATTGGTCCTGTGCGAGGTGTTCGTGACTCTTATGGTATCTTTTTGTGGCTATTTTTTATTTTCACCCACCTAATGCTTCTTTTTATGCTTAAGTCTAATTTTTTGCAAATTTACGTCGTACACTCAAACCGTCAGCTGCGTGACTACGCAGTTAGTTCCTACCGGTCCTATTGGTCCCGTGCGAGGTGTTCCAGACTCTTACGGGACCCTTTTGTGTTTGTTTTATGTTTTCACCCTTCGATGGAAAGTTTTTATGCTTATCTCAAATTTTTTGAAAATTTACGTCATACACTCAAATCGGGAGCCCCCTGACTACGCGGTTGGTTCCTGTGAGTCACATTGGTCCCATGCGAGGTGTTCGTGACTCTTACGGGACCATTTTGTGTTTGTTTTATGTTTTCACCCTTCGATGACTTATTTTTATGCTCAAGTCTAATTTTTTGGCAAATTTACATCGTACACTCAAACCGGGAGCCCCCTGACTATGCAGTCGGTTCCTACGAGTCACATTGGTCCCGTGTGAGGTGTTCGTGACTCTTACCGGACCGTTTTGTGGCTGTTTTATGTTTTCAACCTTCGATGTCATGTTTCTAAGCTTAAGTCTATTTTTTTGTAAATTTATGTCGTACACTGAAATCGAGAGTCCCTGTCACTACGCGATCGGTTCCTACGAGTCACATTGGTCCCGTGTCAGTTGTTCATGACTCTTACAGGACCGTTTTATGTTTCTTTTTACGTTTTCACCATTTGATGGCATGTTTCTATGCTTAAGTCTAATTTTTCACAAATTTTTGTCGTACACTCAAATCGGGATCCCCGTGCCTACGCGGTCGGTTCCTACGAGTCACATTGGTCTCGTACAAGGTGTTCATGACTCTTACGAGACCGTTTTGTCGTTGTTTTACATTTTCACACTTTTGATGGCATATTTTTATGCTTAAGTCTAATTTTTTGCAAATCTATATCGTACACCCAAATAGGGAGCCCCTGTGACTATGAGGTCGGTTCCTACGATTCACATTTGTCCTGTGCGAGGTGTTCGTGACTCTTACGGGACCGTTTTTTGTTTGATTTACATTTTCACCCTTCGATTCCATGTTTTTATGCTAAAGTCTATTTTTTTTGCAAATTTACTTTGTACACTCAAACCGGGATCCCCGTGACCACGCGGTCGGTTCGTACGAGTCACATTGGTCCCGTGCGAGGTGTTCGTGACTCTGACAGGACCGTTTTGTATTTCTTTTACATTTTCACCCCTCGATGGCACATTTTTTTGCTCAAGTGTAATTATTTGCAAATTTATGTCGTACACTCAAAGCGGGGGCGCTGTCACTCCGCGGTCGGTTCCTACGAGTCACATTTGTCCCGTGCGAGGTGTTAGTGACTCTTACCGAATCATTTTGCGGCTATTTGACTTTTTCACCCGTCGATGGCATCTTTTTATGCTTAAGTACATTTGTTCGCAAATTTACATCGTACACTCAAATCGGGAGCCCCGTGACTACGTGATTGGTTCCTATGAGTCACATTTGTTCCGTGCGAGGTGTTCGTGACTCTTACGGGATAGTTTTGTGCTTGTTTTACATTTTCACCCTTCGATGGCATGTTTTTATGCTTAAGTCTAATTTTTTTACAAATTTACGTCCTACACTTAGTCCAGGAGCCCGTGACTATGCAATCGGATCCTACGAGTCACAATGGTTCTATGCGAGGTGTTCGTGACTCTTACGGGACCATTTTGTCGTTGTTTTATGTTTTTACCCTTCGATGGCATGTTTTTATGCTTGAGTCCAATTTATTTACAAATTTGTGTCGTACACTCTACCCGGGAGCCCCGTGACTAAGCCATCGGTTCCAACGAGTCACATTGGTCCCGTGTGAGGTGTTCGTGACTCTTAGGGGATAGTTTTGTGGTTGTTTTATGATTTCAGCCTTCGATTGCATGTTTTTATGCTTAAGTCTTACATTTTTGCAAATTTACGCCGTACACTCAAACTGGGAGCCCCGTGACTACGCGATCGATTCCTACGAGTCACATTGGTCCCGTGCGAGGTGTTCGTTACTCTTACAGGACGACTTTGGGGCTATTTTACATTTTCACCCTTCGATGGCATGTTGCTTAAGTCTAATTATTTTGCAAATTTACGTCATACACTCTAACCGGGAGCCCCGTGACTATAAGGTCGCTTCCTACGAATCACATTGGTCCCGTGTGAGGTGTTTGTGACTCTTACGAGACCGTTATGTGTTTGTTTTACATTTTCACCCTTCGATGGCATGTTTTTATGCTTAGGTTTAAATTTTATTCTAATTTTCATCGTACACTCAAACCGAGAGCCCCGTGACTATGCAGTCAGTTCTTACGAGTCACATTGTTCCCGTGCGAGGTATTCGTGACTCTTACAGGACTGTTTTTTGGCTATTTTTCATTTGCACCCATCGATGGCTTGTTTTTATGGTTAAGTCTAATTTTTTGTAAATTTACATCGTACACTTAAACCGAGAGCCCCGTGACTACGCGGTCAATTACTACGGGTCCCATTGGTCCTATACGAGGGGTTCCATACTCATACGGGACCATTTTATGTTTGTTTTACGTTTTCACCCTTCGATGGTAAGTTTTTATGCTTAACTATAATTTCTTGTAAATTTACGTCATACAGTCAAACCGAGAGCCCCGTGAGTACGCGGTCGGTTACTTCGAGTGACATTGGTCCCGTGCGAGGTGTTCGTCAATCATATGGGACCATTTTGTGTTTGTTTTACATTTTCACCCTTCAATTGAATGTTTTTATGCTAAAGTATATTTTTTTTAAATATACGTTGTACACTAAAACCGGGAGCCCCGTGACTATGCGATCGGTTCCTACGAGCCACATTGGTCCCGTGCGAGGTGTTCCAGACTCTTACGGGACCGTTTTGTGTTTTTTTATGTTTTCACCCTTCGATGGCAATTTTTTATTCTCATCTCTAATTTTTTGGAAATTTACGTTGTACACTCAAACCGGGAGCCCCGTGACTACACGGTTGGTTCCTACGAGTCACATTGGTCACATGCGAGGTGTTCGTGACTCTTACGGGACAGTTTTGTGTTTGTTTTACGTTTTCACCCTTCGATTGAATGTTTTTATGCATAGGTCTAGTTTTTTTTGCAAATTTATGTCGTAAACTCAGACCGGGAGCCCCGTGACTACGCAGTCGGTTCCTATGAGTTACATTGGTCCCGTGCGAGGTGTTCGTGACTCTTACCGAACCGTTTTGTGGTTATTTTATGTTTTCACCCTTCAATGGCATGTTTTTAAGCTTAAGTCTCTTTTTTTTGTAATTTTATGTCGTACACTGAAGCCGGGAGTCCCGTGACTACGCGATCGGTTCCTAAGAGGTACATTGGTCCCGTGTGAGTTGTTCATGACTCTTAGAAGGCCGTTTTATGTTTCTTTTACGTTTTCACCATTTGATGGCATGTTTTTATGCTTAAGTCTAATTTTTCACAAATTTACGTTGTACAGTCAAACCGGGAGCCCCGTGCCTATATGGTCGGTTCCTACGAGTCACATTGGTCCCGTATGAGGTGTTCGTGACTCTTACGAGATCGTTTTGTCTTTGTTTTATATTTTCAGACTTTTGATGGCATATTTTTATGCTTAAGTGTAATTTTTTGCAAATTTATGTCTTACACTCAAATAGGGAGCCCCGTGCCTACGCGGTCGGTTCCTACGAGTCACATTGGTCCCGTGCGAGGTGTTCGTTACACTTACGGGACAATTTTGTGGCTATTTTATGTTTTCACCCTTCGATGGCATGTTTTTATTCTTAAGTCTAATTTTTTAGAAATTTACGTCTTACACTCAAATCGGGAGCCCCGTGACTTTGCGGTTAGTTCCTACGAGTCACATTGGTCTCGAGCGAGGTGTTTGTTACTCTTACAGGACCGTTTTGTGTTTGTTTTACGGTTTCACCCTTCGATGGCATATTTTTATGCTTAAGTGTAATTTACTGTAAATTTATGTCGTGCAGTCAAATGGGGAGCCCCGTGACTATGCGATCGGTTCCTACGAGTCACATTGGTCCCGTGCGAGTTGTTTATGACTCTTACAGGACCGTTTTATGTTTGTTTTATGTTTTCACCGTTCGATGGCATGTTTTAATGCTTAAGTCTATTTTTTTACAAATTTATGTCGTACACTCAAATCGGGAGCACCCATGCCTACGCGGTTGGTTCCTACGAGTCACATTGGGACCGTTTTGTCACTACTTTACCTTTTCACCCTTCGATGGCATGTTTTTATGCTTACGTCTAATTTTTGGAAATTTACATCGTACACTCAAATCGGGAGCCCCGTGTGACTACGCGGTCGGTTCCTACGAGTCACATTGGTCTTGTGTGAGGTGTTTGGTACTCTTACGGGACCGTTTTGTGTTTGTTTTATGTTTTCACCCTTCGATGGAATATTTTTATGCTTAAGTCTAATTTACTGTAAATTTATGTCATGCACTCAATCCGGGAGCCCCGTGACTATGCGATCGGTTCCTACGAGTCACATTGGTCCGGTGCGAGTTGGTCATGACTGTTACGGGACCGTTTTATGTTTCTATTACGTTTTCACCATGAATATTTTTATGCTTAAGTATAATTTTTCACAAATTTACGTCGTAGAGTCAAACCGGGAGCCCCGTGCCTACGTGGTTGGTTCTTGCGAGTCACACTGGTCCCGTAAGAGGTGTTCTTGACTCTTGCGAGACTGTTTTGTCGTTGTTTTATGTTTTCACACTTTTGATGGCATATTTTTATGCTTAAGTCTATTTTTTTGCAAATTAATGTCGTACACTTAAATAGGGAGCCCTGTGACTACGCGGTCGGTTCCTACGAGTCAGATTTGTCCCGTGGGAGGTCTTCGTGACTTTTATGGGACCATTTTGTGTTTGTTTTACATTTTCACCATTCGATGAATTTTTTTTATGCTTAAGTCTTAATGTTTTGCAAATTTACATCGTACACTCAAACCGGGAGCCCCGTGACTACGCGATCGATTCCTACGAGCACATGGGTCCCGTGCGAGGTGTTCATTACTCTTACGGGACGGTTTTGTGGCTATTTTACATCTTCACCCTTCGATGGCATGTTTTTATGCTTAAGTCTAATTTTTTGCAAATTTACGTCGTACACTCAAACCGGGAGCCTCGTTACTACGCGGTCAGTTGCTACGGGTACCTTTCGTTCCGTGCGAGGTGTTCGAGACTCTTACGGGACAATTTTGTGTTTGTTTTTTGTTTTCATCCTTCGATGGAATTTTTTTATGCTTAACTCTAATTTTTTGGAAATTTACGTCGTACACTCAAACTGGGAGAACCATTACTACGCGGTCGGTTCCTACGAGTCACATTGGTCCCGTGTGAGGTGTTCATGACTCTTACGGGACCGTTTTGTGTTTGTTTTACGTTTCCACACTTCGATTTCATATTTTTATGCTAAAGTCTAATTTTTTTACAAATTTACGTCGTACACTAAAACCGGGAGCCCCGTGACGACGCGATCGGTTCCTACGAGCCACATTGATCCCATACGAGGTGTTCGTGACTCTTATTGAACCGTTTTGTGGTTGTTTTATGTTTTCACCCTTCGATGACATGTTTTTATGCTTACGTCTAATTTTTTGTAAATTTATCTCGTACAATCAAATCGGGAGCCCCGTGACTATTCGATCGCTTCCTACGAGTCACATTGGTCCCGTGCGAGTTGTTCATGACTCTTACAGGACCATTTTATGTTTGTTTTACGTTTTCACCATTCGTGGCACGTTTTTATGTTGAAGTCTAATTTTTTGCAAATTTACGTCGTACACTCTAACTGGGAGCCCCATAACTATGTGGTCGGTTCCTACGAGTCACATTGGTCCCGTCTCAGGTGTTTGTGACACTTAAGAGACCGTTTTGTGTTTGTTTTACATTTTCATCCTTAGATTGCATGTTTCTTTGCTAAAGTCTATTTTTTTGCAAATTTACATCGTACACTCAAATCGGGAGCCCTGTGACTACGCGGTCGGTTCCTACGAGTCACATTGGTCCCGTGCGAGGTGTTCATGACTCTTACTATACTGTTTTGTGGTTGTTTCACGTTTTCACCCTTTGATGGAATTTTTTATGCTAATTATATTTTTTTTTAAATTTACGTCGGACACTCAAATGGGGAGCGCAGTGGTTACGCGATCAGTTCCTACAAGCCACATTTGTCCCGTGCGAGGTGTTCATGACTCTTACGGGACTGTTTTGTGTTTGTTTTATGTTTCACCCTTCGATTGCATGTTATTTATGCTAAAGTCTAATTTTTTTGCAAATCTACATCGTACACTCAAACCGGAAGCCCCTGACTACGCGGTCGGTTCCTACGAGTCACATTGGTCCCGTGCGAGGTGTTCGTAACTCTTACGAGACCGTTTTATGGTTGTTTTATGTTTTCACCCTTCGATGGCATGTTTTTAAGCTTAAGCCTATTTTTTTGTAAATTTATGCTGTACATTAAAATCGGGAGCCCCGTGACTATGCGATCGGTTCGTATGAGTCACATTGGACCCGTTCGAGTTTTTCGTGACTCTTACTGGACCGTTTTATGTTTGTTTTAGGTTTTCACCGTTTGATGGCATGTTTATATGCTTAAATCTAATTTTTTTACAATTTTACGTCGTACACTTAAACCGGCAGCCCCGTGACTACGCGGTCGATTCCTACGAGTCACATTGGTCCCGTGCAAGGTGTTCGTGACTCTTACAGGTCCGTTTTGTGGCTATTTTATGTTTTCACCCTGCGATGGAATGTTTTTATAATTAAGTCTAATTTTTTGCAAATTTACAACGTACACTCAAATCGAGAGCCCCGTGACTACGCAATCAATTCCTACGAGTCACATTAGTCCCGTTTGAGGTGTTCGTGACTCTTACAAGACCATTTTATGTTTGTTTTATGTTTTCATCCTTCGATGGCTTGTTTTTATGCTCAAGTCTAATTATTTGCAAACTTACGTCGTATACTCAAAGCGGGAGCGCCGTCACTACGCGGCCGGTTCCTAAGAGTCACATTTGTCCCGTGCATGGTGTTAGTGACTCGTACCGGACTGTTTTGTGGTTGTTTTAAGTTTTCATTCATCGATGGCATCTTTTTATTCTTAAGTATATTTTTTCAGAAATTTACATCGTACAGTCAAACCGGGAGTCCCGTGACTATGCGGTCAGTTCCTACGAGTCAAATGGTCCTGTGCGAGGTGTTCGTGACTCTTACGGGACAATTTTGTGGCTATTTTACATTTTCACTCTTCAATGGCATGTTTTTAACCTTAAGTCTAATTTTTTTATAAATTTTCGTCGTACAATCAATCCGAGAGCCCCGTGACTACGCGATTGGTTCCTACGAGTCACATTGGTCCCGTGCGAGCTGTTCGTGACTCTTACGGGACCATTTTGTTGTTGTTTTACATTTTCACCCTTCGATGGCATATTTTTATGCTTAAGTGTAATTTTATGCATATTTACATCGTATACTCAAATCGGGAGCCCCGTGACTACGCGATCGGTTTCTACGAGTGACATTGGTCCTGTGCAAGCTGTTCGTGACTCTTACGGGTCCCTTTTGTGTTTTCTATTATGTTTTCACTCTTCGACGGCATGTTTTTATGCGTAGGTCTATTTTTTTTTCAAATTTACGTCGTACGCTAAAATCGGGAGCCCCGTGACTACGCGATCGGTTCCTACGAGTCACATTGATCTTGTGCGAGGTGTTCGTGACTCTTATTGGACCGTTTTGTGGTTGTTTTATGTTTTCATCCTTCGATGGCATGTTTTTATGCTTAAGTCTAATTTTTTGTAAATTTATCTCGTACAATCAAATCGGGAGCCCCGTGACTATTCGATCGATTCCTACGAGTCACATTGGTCCCGTGCGAGTTGTTCATGACTCTTACATGACCGTTTTATGTTTGTTTTATGTTTTCACCGTTCGATGACATGTTTTTATGCTTAAGTCTAATTTTTTGCCAATTTACGTCATACACTCAAACCGGGAGCCCCCATGCCTACGCGGTTGGTTCCTACGAGTCACATTGGTCCCGTACGAGGTGTTCTTGACTCTTAAGTGACTGTTTTGTCGCCATTTTACCTTTTCACCCTTCAATGGCATGTTTTTATGCTCAAGTCTAATTTTTTGTAAATTTATCTCGTACACTCAAATCGGGAGTCCCGTGACTATGCGATCGGTTCCTACGAGTCACATTGGTCCTGTGCAAGGTGTTCGTGACTCTTACAGGACCGTTTTATGTTTGTATTACGTTTTCACCATTCGATGACATGTTTTTATGCTTAAGTCTAATTTTTCGCAAATTTACGTCGTACACTCAAACCGAGTGCCCCCATGCCTACGCGCTTGGTTCCTACGAATCACATTGGTCCCGTACGAGGTGTTCGTGACTCTAACCTGAATGTTTTGTCGCTATTTTACATTTTTACCCTTCGATGGCATGTTTTGATGCTTAAGCCTATTTTTTTTTGGAAATTTACGTCGTACACTCAAACTGGGAGCCCCGTGACTACGCGGTCGACTCCTACGAGTCACATTTGTCATGTGCGAGGTGTTCGTGACTCTTTCTGGACCATTTTGTGCAAATTTACGTCGTACACTCAAATCGGGAGCCCCGTCACTACGCGGTCGGTTCTTACGAGTCACATTGGTCTTGTGTGAGGTGTTTGTTTTATGGTTTCACCCTTCGATGGCATATTTTTATGCTTAAGTCTAATTTACTGTAAATTTATGTCGTGCAATCAAACCGGGGACCCCGTGACTATGTGATCGGATCCTACGAGTCACATTGGTCCCGTGCGAGTTGTTCATGACTCTTATGGGACCGTTTTGTCTCTATTTTACCTTTTCACCCTTAGATGGCATGTTTTAATGGTTAAGTCTCATTTCTGGAAATTTACATCGTACACTCAAATCGAGAGCCCCGTGACTACGCGGTCAGTTCTTACGAGTCACATTGGTCTCGTGCGAGGTGTTTGTTACTCTTACGGGATCGTTTTGTCTTTGTTTTATGGTTTCACCCTTCGATGGCATGTTTTTATGCTTAAATCTATTTTTTTTGCAAATTTATGTCGTACACTCAAACCGGGAGCCCCGTGACTACCCTGTAGATTCCTACGAGTCACATTGGTCTTGTGCGAGGTGTTCGTGTCTCTTATGGGATCGTTTTGTGGCTATTTTACTTTTTTCCCTTCGATGGCATGTTTTTATGCTTAAGTCTATTTTTTTGCAAATTTACATTGTACACTCAATTAGGGAGCCCCGTGACTACGCGATCGGTTCCTACGAGTCACATTGGTCCTGTGCGAGATGTTCATGACTCTTACGGGACCATTTTGCCGCTGTTTTATGTTTTCACCCTTCGATGGCATATTTTTATGCTTAAGTGTAACTTTTTACAAATTTACGTCGTATACTCAAACTGGGAGACCCGTGAATACGCGGTCGGTTCCTACGAGTCACATTGGTCCTTTACGAGGTGTTCATGACTCTTACAAGACCGTTTTGTTGCTATTTTACGTTTTCACCCTTCGGTGGTATGTTTTTATGCTTAAGTCTATTTTTCTACAAATTTACGTCTTACACTCAAATCGGGAGCCCCGTGTCTACGTGATCGGTTCCTACGAGTCACATTTGTCCTATGCAAGCAGTTCGTGACTCTTACCAAATCGTTTTGTTGTTGTTTTACATTTTCACCCTTCGATGGCATGTTTTTATGCTTAAGTCTAATTTTATGCAAATTTACGTCGTACACTCAAATCGGGAGCCTCGTGAATACGCGGTCGGTTCCTACGAGTCACATTGGTTCTGTACGAGGTGTTTGTGACTCTTACGGGACCGTTTTTTCGCTATTTTACCTTTTCACCCTTCGATGGCATATTTTTATGCTTAAGTATATTTTTTTGCAAATTTACGTCGTACACTCAATCCGGGAGCCCCGTGACTATGCGGTCGGTTCTTACGTGTCACATTTGTCCCATGGGAGGTGTTTGTGACTCTTATGGGACTGTTTTGTTGTTGTTTTACGTTTTCACCATTCGATGGCATGTTTTTATGCTTAAGTCTATTTTTTTTGTAAATTTATGTCGTACACTCAAACCAGGAGCCCCGTGACTACGCGATCGATTTCTACGAGTCACATTGGTCCCGTACGAGTTGTTCTTGACAGTTAGAGGACCGTTTTATGTTCGTTTTATATTTTCACCGTTTGATGACATGTTTTTATGCTTAAGTCTAATTTTTTGTAAATTTACGTCGTACACTCAAATCGGGAGCCCCCATGCCTCCACGGTGGGTTCCTACGAGTCACATTTGTCCCGTCTGAGGTGTTTGTGACACTCAAGGGACCGTTTTGTGTTTGTTTTACATTTTCACCCTTCGATTTCATGTTTTTATGCTAAAGTTTATTTTTTTGCAAATTCACATCGTACACTCAAATCGGGAGCCCTGTGACTACGCGATCGGTTCCTACGAGTCACATTGGTCCTGTGCGAGGTGTTCATGACTCTTACCAGACCGTTTTGTGGTTGTTTCATGTTTTCACCCTTTGATGGCATTTTTTATGCTAATTCTATTTTTTTTAAATTTACGTCGTACACTCAAACCGGGTGCCCCGTGACTACGCGATCGATTCCTACGAGCACATGGGTATCGTGCGAGGTGTTCATTACTCTTACGGGATGGTTTTGTGGCTATTTTACGTTTTCACCTTTCGATGGCATGTTTTTATGCCTAAGTCTAATTTTTTGCAAATTTACGTCGTACACTCAAACTGGGAGCCTCGTTACTACGCGATCAGTTCCTACGGGTACCATTGGTCCCGTGCGAGGTGTTTGAGACTCTTACGGGACCATTTTGTGTTTGTTTTTTGTTTTCACCCTTCGATGGAATTTTTTTATGCTTAACTCTAATTTTTTGGAAATTTACGGCGTACACTCAAACCGGGAGACCCTTGACTACGCGGTCGGTTCCTATGAGTCACATTGGTCCCGTGTGAGGTGTTTGTGACTCTTACGGGACCGTTTTGTGTTTGTTTTATGTTTTCACACTTCGATTGCATGGTTTTATGGTAAAGTCTAATTTTCTAGCAAATTTACGTCATACACTAAAATCGAGAGCCCCGTGACGACGCGATCGATTCCTACGAGCCACATTGGTCCCATACGAGGTGTTCGTGACTCTCACCGGACCGTTTTATGGATTTTTTATGTTTTCATCCTTCGATGGCATGTTTTTATTCTTAAGTCTAATTTTTGGTAAATTTATGTCGTACACTCAAACCGGGAGCCCCGTGACTACGCGATCGATTTCTACGAGTCACATTGCTCCCATGCGAGTTGTTCATGACTCTTACAGGACCCTTTTATGTTTGTTTTACGTTTTCACCATTCGTGGCATGTTTTTATGTAGATGTCTTTTTTTTTGCAAATTTACGGCGTATACTCAAACTAGGAGCCCCATGACTATGCGGTCGGTTCCTAAAAGTCACATTGGTCCCGTCTGAGGTGTTTGTTACACTTAAGGGACCATTTTGTGTTTGTTTTACATTTTCACCCTTCGATTGCATGTTTCTATGCTAAAGTCTATTTTTTGCAAATTTACATCGTACACTCAAACCGGGAGCCCCGTGACTACGCGATCGGTTCTTACGAGTCACATTCGTACCGTGCGAGGTGTTCGTGAATCATACGGGACCGTTTTGTGTTTGTTTTACGTGTTCACCCTTCGATGGCTTGTTTTTATGCTTAAGTCTAGGTTTTTACAAATTTCCATCGTACACTCAAACCGGGAGCCACGTGACTACGTGGCCGGTTCCTACAACTTACCTTATTCCCGTGGTAGGTGTTCGTGACTCTTACAGGACCACTTTCTCACTATTTTACATTTTCACCCCTCGATGGAATATTTTTATGCTTAAGTCTATTTTTTTTGTAAATTTATGTCGTAAACTAAAATCGAGAGCCCCATGAGTACGCGATATGTTCCTACGAGTGACATTGGTCCCGTGCGAGGTGTTCGTGACTCTTACGGGTCCGTTTTGTGTTTTTATTACATTTTGACCCTTCGACGGCATGTTTTTATACTGAAGTCCAATTTTTTTTCAATTTACGTTGTACACTCAAACCGGGAGGCCAGTGACTACGCGATCGGTTCCTATGAGTCACATTAGTAATGTGTGAGGTGTTCGTGACTCTTACGGGACCATTTTGTGGCTATTTTACGTTATCACCCTTCGATGGCATGTTTTTATGATTAAGTCTATTTTTTTGCAAATTTACATTGTACACTCAAATCGGGTGCCCCGTGACTACGCGGTCGGTTCTTACGTGTCACATTTTTCCTGCGCGAGGTGTTCGTGACTCTTACCGGACCGTTTTGTTTTTGTTTTACGTTTTCACCCCTCGATGGCATGTTTTTATGCTTAAGTCTAATTTTATGCAAATTTATGTCGTACACTCAAACCGGAAGCCCCGTGAATACGCGGTCGGTTCCTACGAGTCACAGTGGTCCTGTACGAGGTGTTCGTGACTCTAACGGGACCGTTTTGTTACTATTTTATTTTTTCGCCCGTCGATGGCATGTTTTTATGCTTAAGTCTAATTTTTTTCAAATTTACATCTTACACTCAAACCGGGAGCGCCGTGACTACGCGGTTAGTTTCTACGAGTCACATTGGTCCCGTGCGAGGTGTTCGTGAATCATACGGGACCGTTTTGTGTTTGTATTATGTTTGCACCCTTCGATGGAATGTTTTTGTGCTTAAGTCTAAGTTTTTTCAAATTTCCATCGTACACTCAAATCGGGAGCCCCGTGACTACGTGGCCGGTTCCTACGACTTACGTTATTCCTCTGCTAGGGGTTCGTGACTCTTACAGGACGCTTTTCTAATTGTTTTAGATTTTCACCCTTCGATGGCATATATTTATGCTTAAGTCTATTTTTTTTGGAAATTTATGTCGTACACTAAAATCGGAAGCCCCGTGAGTACGCGATCAATTCCTACGAGTAACATAGGTCCCGTGCGAGGTGTTCGTGACTCTTAAAGGTCCGTTTTGTGTTTTTATTATGTTTTGACCCTTCGATGGCATGTTTTTATGCTGAAGTCTATTTTTTAAAAAACTTTACGTCGTACAATCAAACTGGGAGGCCCGTGACTACGCGATCGATTCCTACGAGTCACATTAGTCTTGTGCGAGGTGTTCGTGACTCTTACGGGACCATTTTTTGGCTATTTTACGTTATCACCCTTCGATAGCATGTTTTTATGAATAAGTCTATTTTTTTTGCAAATTTACGCCGTACACTCAAACCGGGAGCCCCGTGACTACGCGGACGGTTCCTACTAGTCACATTAGTCCCGTGTGAGGTGCTCATGACTCTTAGCGGACCGTTTTGTGGCTATTTTATGTTTTAACCCTTCGATGGAATGTTTTTATCCTTAAGTCTAATTTTTTGCAAATTTACGTCGTACACTCAAACCGGGATCCCCGTGACTACGCGATCGGTTCCTATGAGTCACATTATTCCCGTGCGAGTTGTTCGGGACTCTTAGAGGCCCGTTTTGTGTTTGTTTTACATTTTCACCCTTCAATGGCATTTTTTTATGCTTAAGTCAAACTTCTTAAAATTTTACGTTATACACTCAAATTGGGAGCACCGGGACTATGTGGCCGGTTCCTACGACTTACCTTGTTCCCGTGCTAGGTGTTCGTGACTCGTACGGGACCATTTTCTAGTTGTTTTACATTGTCACCCTTCGATGTTATGTTTTTATGCTTAAGTCTATTTTTTTCGCAAATTTATGTTGTACACTCAAATTGGGAGCCCTATGACTACGCGATCGGTTCCTAGGAGTCATATTTGTCTTGTGCGGGGTATTCGGGAATCTTACCGGACCATTTTGTTGTTGTTTTACGTTTTCACCCTTCGATGGCATGTTTTTATGCTGAAGTGTAATTTTTTGCAAATTTACGTCGTACACTCAAACCGGGAGCCCCATGACTACGCGGTCGGTTTCTTCGAGTCACATTGGTCCCGTCCGAGGTGTTCGTGAATAATAGGGGAGTTTTTTGTGTTTGTTTTACATTTTCACCCTTCGATGGCATGTTTTTATGCTTAAGTCTAACTTTTTGAAAATTTAAGTCGTACACTCAAATCGAGAGCCCCTTGACTATGTGGTCGGTTCCTATGACTTATCATGTTCCCGTGCTAGGTGTTTTGTGACTCTTACGGGATCGTTTTCTGACTTTTTTATGTTTTCACCCTTCGATGGAATATTTTTATGCTTAAGTTTATTTTTTTGGAAATTTACGTCGTACACTCAAATCGGGAGCCCCATGACTACGCGATCGGTTCCTACGAGTCACATTGGTCCTGTGTGAGGTGTTCGTGACTTTTACGGGATCGTTTTGTCGCTGTTTTACATTTTCACCATTCGACGGCTTGTTTTTATGCCTAAGTCTAATTTTTTGCAAATTTAAGTCATACACTCAAATCGGAAGCCCCGTGACTATGCGGTCTCTTCCTACGAGTCACATTGGTCCCGTGCGAGGTTTTCGTGACTCTTACGTTACCATTTTGTGTTTACTTTTTGTTTTCACCCTTCGATGGCATGGTTTTGTGCTTAAGTCTAAATTTTTTTGCAAATTTTCGTCGTACACTGAAACCGGGATCCCCATGACTACGCGGTCGGTTCCTACGAGTCACATTGGTCCAATGCGAGGTGTTCATGACTCTTACTGGACCGTTTTGTCGCTATTTTACCTTTTCACCCTTTGATGGCATGTTTTTATGCTTAAGTCTCATTTTTTGGCAAATTTACTTCGTACACTCAAATCGGGAGCCCCGTGACTACGCGGTCGGTTCCTACGAGTCACATTGGTCCCGTGCGCGGTGTTTGTTACCCTTACGGGAAACTTTTGTGTTTGTTTTATGTTTTCACCGTTCGATGGAATGTTTTTATGCTAAAGTCTATTTTTTTGTAATTTAAGTCATACACTCAAATCGGGAGCCCCGTGACTATGCGGTCGCTTTTTATGAGTCACATTGGTCCCGTGCGAGGTGTTCGTGACTCTTACGGGACCGTTTTGTGTTTCTTTTACGTTTTCACAATTCGATGGAATCTTTTTATGCTTAAGTCTAATTTTTTTGCAAATTTACGTCGTACACTCAAGCTGGGACCCCTTGACTACGCGGTCGGTTCCTACGAGTCACATTGGTCCCGTGCGAGGTGTTTGTGACTCTTACGGGACCATTTTGTGTCCGTTTTACGCTTTCACCCATCAATGGCTTGTTTTTATGCTTAAGTCTAATTTTTTACAAATTTACGTCGTACACTAAAATGGAGAGCCCCGTGACTATGCGATCGGTTCCTACAAGTCACATTGGTCCCGTGCGAGATGTTCGTGACTCTTTCAGGATCATTTTGTGTTTGTTTTACTTTTTCACCGTTCGACGGCAGGTTTTTATGATTAAGTCTAATTTTTTGTAAATTTACGTCGTACACTCAAACTGGGATCCCCGTGACTACGCGATCGGTTCATACGAGTCACATTCGTCCAGTGCGAGGTGTTCATGACTCTTACAGGACTATTTTGTGTTTCTTTTACATTTTCACCCCTCGATGTCATGTTTTTATGCTCAAGTTTAATTATTTGCAAATTTATGTTGTACACTCGAAGCGGGAGCGTTGTGACTACGCTGTCGGTTCCTAGGAGTCAGTTTTGTCCCGTGCGAGGTTTTAGTGACTCTTACCGGACGGTTTTGAGGATATTTTAAATTTTCACCCATCGATGGCATGTTTTTATACTTAAGTTGATTTTTTCGTAAATTTATGTTGTACACTCAAACTGGGAGCCCCGTGACTACGCGAACGGTTCCCTGAGTCCCATTGGTCCCGTGCGAGGTATTCGTGACTCTTATGGGACAGTTTTGTGGTTATTTTATGTTTTCACACTTCCATGGCATGTTTTTATTCCTAAGTCTAATTTTTCATAAATTTACATCATACACACAAACCGGGAGGCCCGTGACTATGCATTCGGTTCCTACGAGTCACATTGGTCCTGTGCGAGGTGTTCGTGACTCTTACCGGACCGTTTTGTGGATTGTTTACGTTTTCACCCTTCGATGGCATGTTTTTATGATTAGGCCTATTTGTTTGCAAATTTACGTCATATACTCAAACCGAGAGCCTCGTGACTACGCAGTCGGTTCCTACGAGTCACATTGGTCCCGTGCGAGGTGCTCGTGACTCTTACAGGACCGTTTTGTGTTTGTTTTACGTTTTCACCCTTTGATGGCATGTCTTTATGCTTACGTATAACTTTTTACAAATTTACATCGTATACTCAAACCGAGAGCCCCGTGATTACGTTGTCGGTTCCTACGACTTACCTTGTTCCCGAGCTAGGTGTTCGTGACTGTTATGGGACCTTTTTCTGACTGTCTTACATTGTCACCCTTCGATGGAATGTTTTTATGCTTAAGTTTTTTTTTTCAAATTTACGTTGTACACTCAAACCGAGAGCCCCGTGACTACGCGATCGGTTCCTGCGAGTCACATTGGTCCTGAACGAGGTGTTCGTGACTCTTACGAGATCATTTTGTGGCTATTTTACGTTTTCACCCATCGATGGCTTATTTTTATGCTTAAGTCTATTTTTTGCAAATTTACGTCGTACAGTAAAATCGAAAGCCCCATGACTATGCGGTCGGTTCCTACAAGTCCCATTTGTCCCGTGCGAGGTGTTCGAGACTCTTACGGGACCGTTTTGTGTTTGTTTTATATTTTCAACCTTAGATGGCATGTTTTTATGCTTAATTCTATTTTTTGGCTAATTTACATCGTACATTCAAATCGGGAGTCCCGTGAGTACGCGATCGGTTCCTACGAGTCACATTGGTCAAGTTCGACGTGTACATGACTCTTACTGGACCGTTTTGTGGCTGTTTTAAGTTTTCACCCTTTGTTGGCATGTTTTTATGATTAAGTCTAATGTTTTGCAAATTTACACCGTACACTAAATTGGGGAGCCCGCGTGACTACGCGGTCAGTTCCTATGAGTCGCATTAGTCCCGTGCAAGGTGTTCGTGACTCTTACGGGACTGTTTTGTATTTGTTTTACGTTTTCACCCTTCGATGGCATGTTTTTATGCTTAAGTCTATTTTTTAAAAAAATTTACGTCGTACACTCAAACCGGGAGCCCTGTAACTACACGGTCGATTCCTACGTGTCACATAGGTACTGTGCGAGGTGTTTGTGACTCTTATTGGACCGTTTTGTGGCTGTTTTATGTTTTCACCCTTCGATGGCATGTGTTTATGCTTAAGTAGAATTTTTCGTAAAATTACATCGTACACACAAACCGGGTTCCCCGTGACTATGCAGTACATTTTTACGAGTCATATTGGTCTTGTGCGAGGTGTTCGTGAATCATACGGGACCGTTTTGTGTTTGTTTTATGTTTTCACCCTTCGATGGCATGTTTTTATGATTAAGTCTAATTTTTTTGCAAATTTTCGCCGTACACTCAGACCGTGAGCCCCGTGACTACACGGTCAGTTCCTGTGAGTAACATTGGTCTCGTACGAGGTGTTTGTGACTCTTACGGGACCGTTTTGTGGCTATTTTACTTTTCACCCATCGATGGCTTGTTTTTATGCTTAAGACTATTTTTTTTCAAATTTACGTCGTACACTAAAATCGGGAGCCCCGTGACTACGCGATCTATTCCTACGAGTCCCATTGGTCCTGTGTGAGGTTTTCGAGACTCTTACGGGACCGTTTTGTGGCTGTTTTTTATTTTCACCCTTCGACGGCATGTTTTTATGATTAAGTGTAAGTTTTTGCAAATTTAGGTCATATACTCAAACCAGGAGCCCTGTGACTAGGATATCGGTTACTACAAATCACATTGGTTATGTGCGAGGTGTTCGTGACTCTTACCAGACTTTTTTGTGGTTATTTCATGTTTTCACCCATCGATGGAATGTTTTTATTCTTAAATCAATTTTTTTGCAAATTTACGTCATACACTAAAATCGAGAGCCTGGTGACTACGTGATCGGTTCCTACAAGTCCGTTTGGTCCCGTGCGAGATTTTTCAAGACTCTTATGGGACCGTTTTGTGGCTGTTTTATGTTTTCACCCTTCGATGACATGTTTTTACACTTATGTCTATTTTTTTGGAAATTTACGTCGTACACTCAAACCGGGAGCCCCGGTGGGGTACGGGGTCGGTTCCTACGAGTCACATTGGTCCATGCGAGGTGTTCGTGACTGTTATGGAACCGTTTTGTGTTTGTTTAACGTTTTCAACCGTTTATTGCATGTTTTTATGCTAAAGTCTATTTTTTTGCAAATTTACGTTGTACACTCAAACCGGGAGCCCCGTGACTACGCGGTTTGTTCCTATGAGTCACATTCATCCCGTGCGAGGTGTTCGTGACTCTTATCGGACCGTTTTGTCCCTATTTTATGTTTTCACCCTTCGATGACATGTTTTTATGCCTAAGTCTAATTTTTTTACCCATTTACGTCGTACACTCAAACGGGGAGCCCCGTGACTACGCGATCGGTTCCTATGAGTCACAATGGTCCCGTGCTAGGTGTTAGAGACTCTTACCGGACCATTTTGTGGTTGTTTTACATTTTCTCCCTTCGATGGCATGTTTTTATGCTTATGTCTATTTTTTAACGAAATTACGTCGTGCACTAATATCGGTAGACCCGTTACTATATGATCAGTTCCTACGAGTCACATTGGTCCGGGTGAGATGTTCGTGACTCTTACCGGACCGTTTTGTCGATATTTTTCATTTTCTCCCTTCGATGGCATGTTTTTATCTTTAAGTCAAAATGTTTTGTAAATTTACGTCGTACACTCAAATCAGGAGGCCCGTGACTACGCGGTCGGTTCCTATGAGCAACATTAGTCCCGTGCAAGGTGTTTGTGACTCTTACCGGACCGTTTTTTGGCTGATTTTCTTTCTCACCCTTCGATGGCATATTTTTATTCTTAAGTCTATTTGTTTGCAAGTTTACATCGTACACTCAAATCGGCAGCCCCATGACTATGCGGTCGGTTCCTATGAGTCACAGTGGTCCCGTGTGAGGTGCTCGTGACTCTTACGGGACCATTTTCTGTTTGTTTTACGTTTTCACACTTCGATGGCATGTTTTTATGCTTAAGTCTAACTTTTTACCAATTTACGTCATACACTCAAACTGAGAGCCCCGTGATAGGTGTTCGTGACTCTTATGGGATCGTTTTCTAGCTGTTTTACATTGTCACCCTTCGATGGCATGTTTTTATGCTTAAGTCTATTTTTTTTCAAATTTACGTCCTACACTCAAATTGGTAGCCCCGTGACTACGCGATCGGTCCCTACGAGTCACATTTGTCCCGTGCAAGGTGTTCGCGACTCTTACCGGAGCGTTTTGTCGTTGTTTTATGTTTTCACCCTTCGATGTCATGTTTTTATGATTAAGTCTTATTTTATGCAAATTCACATCGTACATTCAAAGCGGGAGCCCCGTGACTATGCGGTCAGTTCCTACGAGTCACATTGGTCCCGTGCGAGATGTTCGTGGCTCGTACCGGACCGTTTTGTGTTTGTTTCATGTTTTCACCCTTCGATGGCATGTTCTTATGCTTAAGTCTAAATTTTTTGCAGATTTACGTCGTCCACTCAAACCGGGTGTCCCGTGACTACACGGTTGGTTCTGACGAGTCACATTGGTCCCGTGCGAGGTGTTCGTTACTCTTACAGTACCGTTTTATCACTTTTTTATGTTTTCACCCTTCGACGGCATGTTTTTATGATTAAGTGTAAGTTTTTGCAAATTTAGGTCATACACTCAAACCAGGAGCCCTGTGACTACGATATCGGTTCCTACAAATCACATTGGTTCTATGCGAGGTGTTCGTGACTCTTACCAGACTTTTTTGTGGTTATTTCATGTTTTCACCCATCGATGGAATGTTTTTATTCTTAAATCAATTTTTTTGCAAATTTACGTCATACACTAAAATTGAGAGCCTGGTGACTACGTGATCGGTTCCTACAAGTCCGTTTGGTCCCGTGCGAGATTTTTCAAGACTCTTATGGGACCGTTTTGTGGCTGTTTTATGTTTTCACCCTTCGATGCCATGTTTTTACACTTATGTCTATTTTTTTGGAAATTTACGTCGTACACTCAAACCGGGAGCCCCGGTGGGGTACGGGGTCGGTTCCTACGAGTCACATTGGTCCATGCGAGGTGTTCGTGACTGTTATGGAACCGTTTTGTGTTTGTTTAACGTTTTCAACCGTTTATTGCATGTTTTTATGCTAAAGTCTATTTTTTTTGCAAATTTGCGTTGTAGGCTGATTTTCTTTCTCACCCTTCGATGGCATATTTTTATTCTTAAGTCTATTTGTTTGCAAGTTTACATCGTACACTCAAATCGTCAGCCCGATGACTATGCGGTCGGTTCCTATGAGTCACAGTGGTCCCGTGTGAGGTGCTCGTGACTCTTACGGGACCATTTTCTGTTTGTTTTACGTTTTCACCCTTCGATGGCATGTTTTTATGCTTAAGTCTAACTTTTTACCAATTTACGTCATACACTCAAACTGAGAGCCCCGTGATAGGTGTTCGTGACTCTTATGGGATCGTTTTCTAGCTGTTTTACATTGTCACCCTTCGATGGCATGTTTTTATGCTTAAGTCTATTTTTTTTCAAATTTACGTCGTACACTCAAATTGGTAGCCCCGTGACTACGCGATCGGCCCCTACGAGTCACATTTGTCCCGTGCAAGGTGTTTGCGACTCTTACCGGAGCGTTTTGTCGTTGTTTTATGTTTTCACCCTTCGATGGCATGTTTTTATGATTAAGTCTTATTTTATGCAAATTCACATCGTACATTCAAAGCGGGAGCCCCGTGACTATGCGGCCAGTTCCTACGAGTCACATTGGTCCCGTGCGAGATGTTCGTGGCTCGTACCGGACCGTTTTGTGTTTGTTTCATGTTTTCACCCTTCGATGGCATGTTCTTATGCTTAAGTCTAAATTTTTTGCAGATTTACGTCGTCCACTCAAACCGGGAGTCCCGTGACTACACGGTTGGTTCTGACGAGTCACATTGGTCCCGTGCGAGGTGTTCGTGACTCTTACAGTACCGTTTTATCACTTTTTTATGTTTTCACCCTTCGATGGTACGTTTTAATGCTTAAGTCTAATTTTATGCAAATTTACGTGATACACTCAAACCTGCAGCCCCGTGACTACGCGAACGGTTCCTACGAGTCACATTGGTCCCGTGTGAGGTGTTCAGGACTCTTATCGGACCGTTTTATGGTTGTTTTATATTTTCACCCTTCGATGGCATGTTTTTATACTTAAGTGTAATTTTTTGCAAATTTATTCCGTACACTCAAACCTGGAGCCCCGTGACTATGCGGTACGTTTTTACGAGTCATATTGGTCCCGTGCGAGGTGTTCCTGAATCATACGCGACCGTTTTGTGTTTGTTTTACATTTTCACCCTTCGATGGCATGTTTTTATGATTAAGTCTAATTTTTTTGCAAATCTTCGCCGTATACTCCGACCGTGAGTCCCGTGACTATACGGTCAGTTCCTATCTGTAACATTGGTCCCGTACGAGGTGTTTGTGACTCTTACAGGACCGTTTTGTGGCTATTTTACTTTTCACCCATCGATGGCTTGTTTTTATGCTTAAGCCTAATTTTTTTCAAATTTATGTCGTACACTAAAATCGGGAGCCCCGTGACTACGCGGTCTATTCCTACGAGTCCCATTGGTCCTGTGTGAGGTTTTCGAGACTCTTACGGGACCGTTTGTGGTTTTTTATGTTTTCACCCTTCGACGACATGTTTTTATGATTAAGTGTAATTTTTTGCAAATTTACATCATACACTCAAACCAGGAGCCTTGTGACTAGGCGATCGGTTCCTACAAGTCACATTGGTCCTGTACGAGGTGTTCGTGACTCTTACCAGACTTTTTTGTGATTATTTTATGTTTTCACCCATCGATGGAATGTTTTTATTCTTAAATCAATTTTTTTGCAAATTTACGTCATACACTAAAATCGAGAGCCCCGTGACTACGCGATCGGTTCCTACGAGACCGTTTGGTCCCGTACGAGGTTTTTTGAGACTCTTATGGGACCGTTTTGTGGTTGTTTTATGTTTTCACCCTTCGATGGCATGTTTTTACACTTATGTCTAATTTTTTGGAAATTTACGTCGTACACTCAAACCGGGAGCCCCGGTGGGGTACGCGGTCAGTTTCTACGAGTCACATTGGTCCATTCGAGGTGTTCGTGACTCTTATGGAACCGTTTTGTGTTTGTTTAACATTTTCACCCTTTGATTGCATATTTTTATGCTTAAGTCTAATTTTTTTGCAAATTTGCGTTGTACACTCAAACCGGGAGCCCCGTGACTACGCGGTTTGTTCCTACGAGTCACATTCGTCCCGTGCGAGGTGTTCGTGACTCTTATAGGACCGTTTTGTCCCTATTTTATGTTTTCACCCTTCGATGGCATGTTTTTATGCCTAAGTCTAATTTTTTTACCCATTTACGTCGTACACTCAAACGGGGAGCCCCGTGACTACGCGATCAGTTTCTAAGAGTCACAATGGTCCCGTGCTAGGTGTTAGAGACTCTTATAGGACCATTTTGTGGTTGTTTTATATTTTCTCCCTTCGATGGCATGTTTTTATGCTTATGTCTATTTTTTTAACGAAATTACGCCGTGAACTCAAATCGGTAGCCCTGTTACTACATGATCAGTTCCTACGAGTCACATTGGTCCGGGCGAGATGTTCGTGACTCTTACCGGACCGTTTTATCGATATTTTTCATTTCCTCCCTTCGATGGCATGTTTTTATCTTTAAGTCAAAATATTTTGCAAATTTACGTCGTACACTCAAATCAGGAGGCCCGTGACTACGCGATCGGTTCCTACGAGCAACATTAGTCCCGTGCAAGGTGTTTGTGACTCTTACCGGACCGTTTTGTGGTTGATTTTCTTTTTCACCCTTTGATGGTATATTTTTATTCTAAAGTCTATTTTTTTGCAAGTTTACGTCGTACACTCAAACCGAGATCCCCATGACTATGTGGTCGGTTCCTACGAGTCACAGTGGTCCCGTGCGAGGTGCTCGTGACTCTTACGGGACCATTTTGTGTTTGTTTTACGTTTTCACCCTTCGATGGCATGTTTTTATGCTTAAGTCTAACTTTTTACCAATTTACGTCGTACACTCAAACAGAGAGCCCCGTCATAGGTGTTGGTGACTCTTATGGGATCGTTTTCTGGCTGTTTTACATTCTCACCCTTCGATGGCATGTTTTTATGCTTAAGTTTATTATTTTTTCAAATTTATGTCGTACACTCAAACTGGGAGCCCCGTGACTACGCGGTCGGTCCCTACAAGTCACATTTATCCCGTGCGAGGTGTTCGCGACTCTTACCGGAGCGTTTTGTCGTTGTTTTATGTTTTCACCCTTCGATGGCATGTTTTTATGATTAAGTCTTATTTTATGCAAATTTACATCGTACATTCAAAGCGGGAGCCCCGTGACTATGCGGTATGTTCCTACGAGTCACATTGGTCCCGTGCGAGATGTTCGTGACTCGTACCGGACCGTTTTGTGTTTGTTTCATGTTTTCACCCTTCGATGGCATGTTTTTAAGCTTAAGTCTAAATTTTTTGCAGATTTACGTCGTCCACTCAAATCGGGAGTCCCGTGACTACATGGTCGGTTCCTACGAGTCACATTGCTCCCATGCGAGGTGTTCGTGACTCTTATCGGACTGTTTTGTCCCTGTTTTATGTTTTCACCCTTCGATGGCATGTTTTTATGCCTAAGTCTAATTTTTTTACCCATTTACGTCGTACACTCAAACGGGCAGCCCCGTGACTACGCGATCAGTTTCTATGAGTCACAATGGTCCCGTGCTAGGTGTTAGAGACTCTTACAGGACCATTTTGTGGTTGTTTTACATTTTCTCCCTTCGACGGCATGTTTTTATGCTTTTGTCAATTTTTTTACGAAATTACGTCGTGCACTCAAATCGGTAGCCCCGTTACTACATGATGAGTTCCTACGAGACACATTGGTCCGGGCGAGATGTTCGTGACTCTTACCCGACCGTTTTATTGATATTTTTCATTTTCGCCCTTCGATGGCATGTTTTTATCTTTAACTCAAAATGTTTTGCAAATTTACGTCGTACACTCAAATCAGGAGGCCCGTGACTACGCGATCGGTTCCTACGAGCAACATTAGTACCGTGCAAGGTGATTGTGACTCTTACCGGACCGTTTTTTGGCTAATTTTCTTTTTCACCCTTCGATGGCATATTTTTATTCCTAAGTCTATTTTTTTGCAAGTTTACGTCGTACACTCAAACCGGGATCCCCATGACTATGCGGTCGGTTCCTACGAGTCACAGTGGTCCCGTGCGAGGTGGTCGTGACTCTTACGGGACCATTTTGTGTTTATTTTACGTTTTCACCCTTCGATGGCAGGTTTTTATGTTTAAGTCTAACTTTTTACCAATTTACGTCGTACACTCAACCTGAGAGCCCCGTGATATGTGTTCGTGACTCTTATGGGATCGTTTTCTGGCTGTTTTACATTCTCACCCTACGATGGCATGCTTTAAAGCTTAAGTTTTTTTTTTCTTTTCAAATTTACGTCGTACACTCAAACTGGGAGCCCCGTGACTACGCGGTCGGTCCCTACAAGTCACATTTATCCCGTGCGAGGTGTTCGCGACTCTTACCGGAGCGTTTTGTCGTTGTTTTATGTTTTCACCCTTCGATGGAATGTTTTTATGATGAAGTCGTATTTTATGCAAATTTACATCGTACATTCAAAGCTGGAGCCCCGTGACTATGCGATCACTTCTTACGAGTCACATTGGTCCCATGCGAGATGTTCGTGACTCGTACCGGACCGTTTTGTGTTTGTTTTAGGTTTTCACCCTTCGATGGCATGTTTTTATGATTAAGTCTAAATTTTTTGCAAATTTACGTCGTCCACTCAAATCGGGAGTCCCGTGACTACACGGTCGGTTCCTACGAGTAACATCGGTCCCGAGCGAGGTGTTTGTGACTCTTACGGGACCGTTTTGTGGCTATTTTACTTTTCACCCATTGATGGCTTATTTTTATGCTTAAGTCTAATTTTTTTTCAAATTTACGTCGTATACTAAAATCGGGAGCCCCGTGACTACGCGGTCTATTCCTACGAGTCCCATTTGTCCTGTGTGAGGTTTTCGAGACTCTTACGGGACCGTTTTGTGGACGTTTTATGTTTTCACCCTTCGACGGCATGTTTTTATAATTAAGTATAATTTTTTGCAAATTTACGTCATACACTCAATCCAGGAGCCCTGTGACTAGGCGATCGGTTCCTACAAGTCACATTGGTCCTGTGCGTGGTGTTCGTGACTCTTACCATACTTTTTTGTGGTTATTTTATGTTTTCATCCATCGATGGAATGTTTTGATGCTTAAGTCTATTTTTTTGCAAATTTACGTCATACACTAAAATCGAGAGCCTGGTGACTACGTGATCGGTTCCTACGAGTCCGTTTGGTCCCGTGCGAGATTTTTCGAGACTCTTATGGGACCGTTTTGTGGCTATTTTATGTTTTAACCCTTCGATGGCATGTTTTTACACTTATGTCTAATTTTTTGGAAATTTACGTCGTACAATCAAACCGGGAGCCCCGGTGGGGTACGGGGTCGGTTCCTACGAGTCACATTGGTCCATGCGAGGTGTTCGTGACTCTTATGGAACCGTTTTGTGTTTGTTTAACGTTTTCACCCATTTATTGCATGTTTTTATGCTAAAGTCTAATTTTTTTACAATTTTGCGTTGTACACTCATACCGGGAGCCCCGTGACTACGCGGTTTGTTCCTACGAGTCACATTCGTCCCGTACGAGGTGTTCGTGACTCATATCAAACCTTTTTGTCCCTGTTTTACGTTTTCACCCTTCGATGGCATGTTTTTATGCCTAAGTCTTATTTTTTTACCCATTTACGTCGTACACTCAAACGGGGAGCCCCGTGACTACGCGGTCGGTTCCTATGAGTCATAATGGTCCTGTGCGAGGTGTTAGAGACTCTTACCCGACCATTTTGTTGTTGTTTTACATTTTCTCCCTTCGATGGCATGTTTTTATGCCTATGTCTATTTTTTGACGAAATTACGTCGTGCACTCAAATCGGTAGCCCTGTTACTACATGATCAGTTCCTACGAGTCACATTGGTCCGGGCGAGATGTTCGTGACTCTTACCGGACCGTTTTGTCGCTATTTTTCATTTTCGCCCTTCGATGGCATGTTTTTATCTTTAAGTAAAAAATTTGTGCAAATTTACGTCGTACACTCAAATCAGGAGGCCCGTGACTACGCGATCGATTCGTACGAGCAACATTAGTCACGTGCAAGGTGTTTGTGACTCTTACTGAACTGTTTTGTGGCTGATTTTCTTTTTCACCCTTCGATGGCATAATTTTATTCTTAAGTCTATTTTTTTGCAAGTTTACGTTGTACACTCAAACCGGGAGCTCCATGACTATGTGGTCGGTTCCTACGAGTCACAGTGGTCCCGTGCGAGGTGCTCGTGACTCTCACGGGACCGTTTTGTGTTTGTTTTACGTTTTCACCCTTCGATGGCATGTTTTTATGCTTAAGTCTAACTTTTTTCCAATTTACGTCGTACACTCAAACTGAGAGCCCCATGATAGGTGTTCGTGACTCTTATGGGAACGTTTTTTGGATATTTTACATTGTCACCCGTCGATGGCATGTTTTTATGCTTAAGTCTATTTTTTTTCAAATTTACGTCGTACACTCAAACAGGGAGCCCCGTGACTATGCGGTCAGTTCCTACGAGTCACATTGGTCCCGTGCGAGATGTTCGTGACTCGTAACGGACCGTTTTGTGTTTGTTTCATGTTTTCACCCTTCGATTGCATGTTTTTATGCTTAAGTCTAAATTTTTTGCAGATTTACATCGTCCACTCAAATCGGGAGTCCCGCGACTACATGGTCGGTTCCTGCGAGTCACATTGGTCCCGTGCGAGGTGTTCGTGACTCTTACGGGACCGTTTTATCACTTTTGTATGTTTTCACCCTTCGATGGCATGTTTTAATGCTTAAGTCTAATTTTATGCAAATTTACGTGATACACTCAAACCTGCAGTCCTATGACTACGCGGACGGTTCCTACGAGTCACAATGGTCCCGTACGAGGTGTTCGTGACTCTTATCGCACCGTTTTATGGCTGTTTTACGTTTTCTCCCTTCGATGGCATGTTTTTATACTTGAGTCTATTTTTTTTAGAAATTTACATCGTACACTCAAACCGGGAGCCCCGTGACTATGCGATTGGTTCCTACGCGTCACATTCATCCCGTGCGAGGTGTTCGTGACTCTTATCGGACCGTTTTATGGCTGTTTTCTATTTTCACCCTTCGATGGCATGTTTTTATACTTAAGTGTAATTTTTTACAAATTTACATCGTACACTCAAACTTGGAGCCCCGTGACTATGCGGTACGTTTTTCCGAGTCATATTGGTCCTGTGCGAGGTGTTCGTGAATCATACGGGACCGTTTTGTGTTTGTTTTATGTTTTCACCCTTCGATGGCATGTTTTTATAATTAAGTCTAAATTTTTTGCAAATTTTCGCCGTACACTCAGACCGTGAGCCCCGTGACTACACGGTCAGTTCCTATGAGTAACATCAGTCCCGAGGGAGGTGTTTATGACTCTTACGGGACCGTTTTGTGGCAATTTTACTTTTCACCCATCGATGGCTTGTTTGTATGCTTAAGTCTAATTTTTTTTCAAATTTACGTCGTACACTAAAATCGGGAGCCCCGTGACTACGCAGTCTATTCCTACGAGTCCCATTGGTCCAGTGTGAGGTTTTCGAGACTCTTAGGGGGCCGTTTTGTGGATGTTTTATGTTTTCACCCTTCGACGGCATGTTTTTATGATTAAGTGTACTTTTTTGCAAATTTACGTCATACACTCAAACTAGGAGCCCTGTGACTAGGCGATCGGTTCCTACAAGTCACATTGATCCTGTGCGAGGTGTTCGTGACTCTTACCAGACTTTTTGTGGTTATTTTATGTTTTCACGCATCGATGGAATGTTTTTATGCTTAAGTTTAATTTTTTGCAGATTTACGTCATACACTAAAATCGAGAGCCCTGTGACTATGCGATCGGTTCCTACGAGTCCGTTTGGTCCCGTGCGAGGTTTTTCGAGACTCTTATGGGATCGTTTTGTGGATATTTTATGTTTTCACTCTTCGATGGCATGTTTTTACACTTATGTCTAATTTTTTGGAAATTTACGTCGTACACTCAAACTAGGAGCCTCGGTGGGGTACGGGCTCGGTTCCTACGAGTCACATTGGCCCATGCAAGGTGTTCGTGACTCTTATGGAACCATTTTGTGTTTGTTTAACGTTTTCACCCGTTGATTGCATGTTTTTATGCTAAAGTCTATTTTTTTTGCAAATTTGCGTTGTACACTCAAACCGGGAGCCCCGTGACTACGCGGTTTGTTCCTACGAGTCGCATTCGTCCCGTGCAAGGTGTTCGTGACTCATATCGGACCGTTTTGTCCCTGCTTTACGTTTTCACCCTTCGATGGCATGTGTTTATGCCTAAGTCTAATTTTTTGACCCATTTACGTCGTACACTCAAACGGGGAGCCCCGTGACTATGCGGTCAGTTCCTATGAGTCACAATGGTCCCGTGCTAGGTGTTAGAGACTCTTACCGGTCCATTTTGTGCTTGTTTTACATTTTCTCTCTTCGATGGCATGTTTTTATGCTTATGTCTATTTTTTGACCAAATTACGTCGTGCACTCAAATCGGTAGCCCCGTTATTACATGATCAGTTCCTACGAGTCACATTGGTCCGGGCGAGATGTTCGTGACTCTTACCGGACCGTTTTGTCGATATTTTTCATTTTCGCCCTTCGATGGCATATTTTTATCTTTAAGTCAAAATGTTTTGCAAATTTACGTCGTACACTCAAATCAGGAGGCCCGTGACGACGCGATCGGTTCCTACAAGCAACATTAGTCCCGTGCAAGGTGTTTGTGACTCTTACTGGACCGTTTTGTGGCTGATTTTCTTTTTCACCCTTCGATGGCATATTTTTATTCTTAAGTCTATTTTTTTGCAAGTTTACATCGTACACTCAAACCGGGAGCTCCATGACTATGCGGTCGGTTCCTACGAGTCACAGAGGTCCCGTGCGAGGTGCTCGTGACTCTCACAGGACCATTTTGTGTTTGTTTTACGTTTTCACCCTTCGATGGCATGTTTTTAGGCTTAAGTCTAACTTTTTACCAATTTAGGTCGTACACTCAAACTGAGAGCCCTATGATAGGTATTCGTGACTCTTATGGGAACGTTTTCTGGCTGTTTTACATTATCACCCTTCGATGGCATATTTTTATGCTTAAGTCTATTTTTTTTCAAATTTACATCGTACACTCAAACTGGGAGCCCCGTGACTACGTGGTCGGCCCCGTGCGAGGTGTTCGCGACTCTTACCGGAGCGTTTTGTCGTTGTTTTATGTTTTCACCCTTCGATGGCATGTTTTTATGATTAAGTCTTATTTTATGCAAATTTACATCGTACATTCAAAACAGGAGCCCCGTGACTATGCGGTCAGTTCCTACGAGTCACATTGGTCCCGTGCGAGATGTTCGTGACTCGTACCGGACCATTTTGTGTTTGTTTCATGTTTTTACCCTTCGATGGTATGTTTTTATGCTTAAGTCTAAATTTTTTGCAGATTTACGTCGTCCACTCAAACCGGGAGTCCCGTGACTACACGATCGGATCCTACGAGTCACATTGGTCCCGTGCGAGGTGTTCGTGACTCTTACGGGATGATTTTGTGGTTGTTTTATGTTTTCACCCTTCGATTCCATGTTTTTATGCTTAAGTCTAAATTTTTTGCAAATTTACGTCGTCCACTCAAATCGGGAGTCTCGTGACTACATGGTCGGTTCCTACGACTCACATTGGTTCCGTGCGAGGTGTTCGTGACTCTTACGGGACCGTTTTATCACTTTTTTATGTTTTTACCCTTCGATGGCATGTTTTAATGCTTAAGTTTAATTTTATGCAAATTTACGTGATACACTCAAACCTGCAGCCACGTGACTACGCGGACGGTTCCTACGAGTCACATTGGTCCCGTACGTGGTGTTTGTGACTCTTATCGGACCGTTTTATGGTTGTTTTACATTTTCACCATTCGATGGCATGTTTATACACTTTAGTCTATTTTTTTAACAAATTTACATCGTACACTCAAACCGGGAGCCCCATGACTATGCGATTAGTTCCTACGCGTCACATTCATCCCGTACGAGGTGTTCGTGACTCTTATCGGACCGTTTGATGGATGTTTTATATTTTCACCCTTCGATGGCATGTTTTTATACTTAAGTGTAATTTTTTGCAAATTTACGCCGTACACTCAAACGTGGAGCCCCGTGACTAAGCGGTACGTTTTTACGAGTCATATTGGTTTTGTGCGAGGTGTTCGTGAATTATACGGGACCGTTTTGTGTTTGTTTTATGTTTTCACCCTTCGATGGCATATTTTTATGATTAAGTCTAAATTTTTTGCACATTTTCGCCGTACACTCAGACCGTGAGCCCCGGGACTATACGGTCAGTTCCTATGAGTAACATTGGTCCCGTACGAGGTCTTTGTGGCTCTTACGGGACCGTTTTGTGGCTATTTTACTTTTCACCCATCGATGGTTTGTTTTTATGCTTAAGTCTAATTTCTTTCAAATTTACGTCGTACACTAAAATCTGGAGCCCCGTGACTACGCAGTCTATTCCTACGAGTCCCATTGGTCCTGTGTGAGGTTTTCTAGACTCTTACGGGACCGTTTTGTGGCTGTTTTATGTTTTCACCCTTCGACGACATGTTTTTATGATTAAGTGTAATTTTTTGTAAATTTACGTCATACACTCAAACCAGGAGCCCTGTGACTAGGTGATCGGTTCCTACAAGTCACATTGGTCCTGTGCGAGGTGTTCATGACTCTTACCAGACTTTTTTGTGATTGTTTTTTGTTTTCACCCATCGATGGAATGTTTTTATGCTTAAGTCTAATTTTTTGCAAATTTACTTCATACACTAAAATCGAGAGCCCCGTGACTACGTGATCGGTTCCTACGAGTTCGTTTGGTCTCGTTCGAGGTATTTCGAGACTCTTACGGGTCCGTTTTGTGGCTATTTTAGGTTTTCACCCTTTGATGGCATGTTTTAACACTTATGTCTAATTTTTTAGAAATTTACGTCGTACACTAAAACCGGGAGCCCCAGTGGGGTACGCGATCCGTTCCTACGAGTCACATTGGTCCATGCGACGTGTTCGTGACTCTTATGGAACCGTTTTGTGTTTGTTTAACATTTTCACCCTTTGATTGAATGTTTTTATGCTAAAGTCTAATTTTTTTGGAAATTTGGGTTGGACACTCAAACCGGGAGCCCCGTGACTACGCGTTTTGTTCCTACGAGTCACATTCGTCCCGTGCGAGGTGTTCGTGACTCTTATCGGACCGTTTTGTCCCTGTTTTACATTTTCACCCTTCGATGGCATGTTTTTACGCCTAAGTCTAATTTTTTTACCCATTTACGTCGTAAACTCAAACGGGGAGCCCCGTGACTACGCGATCAGTTCCTATGAGTCACAATGGTCCCTTGCTAGGTGTTAGAGACTCTTACAGGACCATTTTGTGGTTGTTTTACATTTTCTCCCTTCGATGGCATGTTTTTATGCTTATGTATATTTTTTGACGAAATTACATCGTGCACTAAAATCAGTAGCCCCGTTACTACATGATCAGTTCCTACGAGTCACATTGGTCCGGGCGAGATGTTCGTGACTCTTACCGGACCGTTTTATCGATATTTTTCATTTTCGCCCTTCGATGGCATGTTTTTAACTTTAAGTCAACATGTTTGGCAAATTTACGTCGTACACTCAAATCAGGAGGCCCGTGACTACGCGGTCGGTTCCTACGAGCAACATTAGTCCCGTGCAAGGTGTTTGTGACTCTTACCGGACCGTTTTGTGGCTGATTTTCTTTTTCACCCTTCGATGGCATATTTTTATTCTTAAGTCTATTTTTTTGCAATTTTACGTCGTACACTCAAACCGGGAGCTCCATGACTATGCGGTCGGTTCCTACGAGTCACAGTGGTCCCGTGCGAGGTGCTCGTGACTCTTACGGGACCATTTTGTGTTTGTTTTACGTTTTCACCCTTCGATGGCATGTTTTTATGCTTAAGTCTAACTTTTTACCAATTTACGTCGTACACTCAAACTGAGAGCCCCGTGATAGGTGTTCGTGACTCTTATGGGATCGTTTTCTGGCTGTTTTACATTGTCACCCTTCGATGGCATGTTTTTATGCTTAAGTCTATTTTTTTTCAAATTTACATGGTACGCTCAAACTGGGAGCTCCGTGACTATGCGGTCGGTCCCTTCGAGTCACATTTGTCCCGTGCGAAGTGTTCGCGACTTTTACAGGAGCGTTTTGTCGATGTTTTATATTTTCACCCTTCGATGGCATGTTTTTATGATTAAGTCTTATTTTATGCAAATTTACATCGTACATTCAAAGCGGGAGCCCCGTGACTATGCGGTCAGTTCCTACGAGTCACATTGGTCTCGTGCGAGATGTTCGTGACTCGTACCGGACCGTTTTGTGTTTGTTTCGTATTTTCACCCTTCGATGGCATGTTTTAATGCTTAAGTCTAAATTTTTTGCAGATTTACGTCGTCGACTAAAACCGGGAGTCCTGTGACTACATGGTCTGTTCCTACGAGTCACATTGGTCCCGTGCGAGGTGTTCGTGACTCTTACGGGACCGCTTTATCACTTTTTTATGTTTTCACCCTTCGATGGCATGTTTTAATGCTTAAGTCTAATTTTATGCAAATTTACGTGATACACTCAAACCTACAGCCCCGTGACTACGCGGACAGTTCCTACGAGTCACAATGGTCCCGTACGAGGTGTTCGTGACTCTTATCGGACCGTTTTATGGATGTTTTACATTTTCACCCTTCGATGGCATGTTTTTATACTTGAGTCTATTTTTTTTTACAAATTTACATCGTACACTCAAACCAGGAGCCCCGTGACTATGCGATTGTTCCTACGTGTCACATTCATCTCGTGCGAGGTGTTCGTGACTCTTATCGGACCGTTTTATGGCTGTTTTATGTTTTCACCCTTCGATGGCATGTTTTTATACTTAAGTGTAATTTTTTCCAAATTTACGTCGTACACTCAAACCTGGAGCCCCGTGACTATGCGGTACGTTTTTACGAGTCATATTGGTCCTGTGCGAGGTGTTCGTGAATCATACGGGACCGTTTTGTGTTTGTTTTACGTTTTCACCCTTCGATGGCATGTTTTTATGATTAAGTCTAAATTTTTTGAAAATTTTTGCCGTACACTCAGACCGGGAGCCCCGTGACTACACGGTCAGTTCCTATGAGTAACATCGGTCCCGTACGAGGTGTTTGTGACTCTTACGGGACCGTTTTGTGGCTATTTTACTTTTCACCCATCGATGGCTTATTTTTATGCTTAAGTCTAATTTTTTTTCAAATTCACGTCGTACACTAAAATCGGGAGCCCCGTGACTACGCAGTCTATTCCTACGAGTCCCATTGGTCCTGTGGGAGGTTTTCGAGACTCTTACGGGACCGTTTTGTGGCTGTTTTATGTTTTCACCCTTCGACGACATGTTTTTATGATTAAGTGTAATTTTTTTCAAATTTACGTCATACACTCAAACCAGGAGCCCTATGACTAGGCGATCGGTTCCTACAAGTCACATTGGTCCTGTGCGAGGTGTTCGTGACTCTTACCAGACTTTTTTGTGGTTATTTTATGTTTTCACCCATCGATGAAATGTTTTTATGCTTAAGTCTAATTTTTTACAAATTTACGTCATACACTAAAATCGAGAGCCCCGTGACTACGCGATCGGTTCCTACGAGTCCGTTTGGTCCCGTTTGAGGTTTTTCGAGACTCTTATGGGACCGTTTTGTGGGTGTTTTATGTTTTCACCCTTCGATGGCATGTTTTTACACTTATGTCTAATTTTTTGGAAATTTACATCGTACACTCAAATCGGGAGCCCCGGTGGGGTACGGGGTCGGTGCCTACGAGTCATATTGGTCCATGCGAGGTGTTCGTGACTCTTATGGAACCGTTTTGTGTTTGTTTAACATTTTCACCCTTTGATTGCATGATTTTATGCTAAAGTCTATTTTTTTTTGGAAATTTGCGTTGTACACTCAAACCGGGAGCTCCGTGACTACGCGGTTTGTTCCTACGAGTCACATTCGTCCCGTGCGAGGTGTTCGTGACTCTTATCGGACCGTTTTGTCCCTGTCTTACGTTTTCACCCTTCGATGGCATATTTTTATGCGTAAGTCTAATTTTTTTTACCAATTTACGGCGTACACTCAAACGAGGAGCCCCGTGACTACGCGATCGGTTCCTATGAGTCACAATGGTCTCGTGCTAGGCGTTAGAGACTCTTACCGGACCATTTTGTGGTTGTTTTAAAATTTCTCCCTTCGATGGCATGTTTTTATGCTTATGTCTACTTTTTGACGAAATTATGTCGTGCACTCAAATCGGTAGCCCCGTTACTACATGATCAGTTCCTACGAGTCACATTGGTCCAGGCGAGATGTTCGTGACTCTTACCGGACCGTTTTGTCGATATTTTTCATTTTCGCCCTTCGATGGCATGTTTTTACCTTTAAGTAAAAATGTGTTGCAAATTTACGTCGTACACTCAAATGAGGAGGCCCGTGACTACTCGATCAGTTCCTACGAGCAACATTAGTCCCGTGCAAGGTGTTTGTGACTCTTACCGGGCCGTTTTGTGGTTGATTTTCTGTTTCACCCTTCGATGGCATATTTTTATTCTTAACTCTATTTTTTGCAAGTTTACGTCATACACTCAGACCGGGAGCCCCTTGACTATGCGGTCGGTTCCTACGAGTCACAGTGGTCCCGTGAGAGGTGCTCGTGACTCTCACGGGACCGTTTTGTGTTTGTTTTACGTTTTAACCCTTCGATGGCATGTTTTTATGCTTAAGTCTAACTTTTTACCAATTTACGTCGTACACTCAAACTGAGAGCCCCGTGATAGGTGTTCGTGACTCTTATGGGATCGTTTTCTGGCTGTTTTACATTGTCACCCTTCGATGGCATGTTTTTATGCTTAAGTCTATTTTTTTTCAAATTTACGTGGTACACTCAAACTGGGAGCCCCGTGACTACGCGGTCGGTCCCTACGAGTCACATGTGTCCCGTGTGAGGTATTCGCGACTCTTCTCAGAGCGTTTTGTCGTTTTTTATGTTTTCACCCTTCGATGGCATGTTTTTATGATTAAGTCTTATTTTATGCAAATTTACATCGTACATTCAAAGCGGGAGCCCCGTGAACATGCGGTCAGTTCCTACGAGTCACATTGGTCCCGTGCGAGATGATTATGACTCGTACCAGACTGTTTTGTGTTTGTTTCATGTTTTCACCCTTCGATGGCATGTTTTTATGCTTAAGTCTAAATTTTTTGCATATTTACGTCGTCCACTCAAATCGGGAGTCCCGTGACTACATGGTCGGTTTCTACGAGTCACATTGGTCCCGTGCGAGGTGTTCGTGACTCTTACGGGACCGTTTTATCAGTTTTTTGTGTTTTCACCCTTCGATGGCATGTTTTAATGCTTAAGTCTAATTTTATGCAAATTTACGTAATACACTCAAACTGCAGCCCTATGACTACGCGGACGGTTCCTATGAGTCACATTGGTCCGTACGAGGTGTTCGTGACTCTTATCGGACCGTTTTATGGTTGTTTTACGTTTTCACCCTTCGATGGCATGTTTTTATACTTGAGTCTATTTTTTTTAAAAATTATATCGTACACTCAAACCGGGAGCCCCGTGACTATGCTATTGGTTCCCACACGTCACATTCATCCCGTGCGAGGTGTTCGTGACTCTTATTGGACCGTTTTGTGGTTGTTTTATGTTTTCACCCTTCGATGGCATGTTTTTATACTTAAGTGTAATTTTTTGCAAATTTACATTGTACACTCAAACCTGGAGCCTCGTGATAATGCGATCAGTTCCTACGACTCACATTCGTCCGTGCGAGGTGTTCTTGACTCTTACGAGACCATTTGTCGATATTTTATGTTTTCTCCCTTCGATGGAATTTTTTTTATGCTTGAGTCTAATTATTTGAAAATTTATGTCGTACACTCAAACCTGGAGCCCCGTGACTACGCGGTCAGTTCCTACGAGTCACATTGGTCCGTGCGAGGTGGTTGTGACTCTTACTGGATCATTTTGTTCATATTTTACGTTTTTCCCCTTCGATGACACGTTTTTATGCTTAAGTCAAAATGTTTTGCAAATTTACGTCGTACACTCAAACCGGGAGGCCCGTGACTACGCGGTCGGTTGCTACGAGAAACATTAGTCATGTGCGAGGTGTTTGTGACTCTTACCGGATCATTTTATTGATATTTTACATTTTTTCCCATCGATGACACGTTTTTATGGTTAAGTCAAAATGTTTTGTAAATTTACGTCGTACACTCAAACCGGGAGGCCCGTGACTACGCGATCGGTTCCTACGGGAAACACTAGTCCCATACGAGGTGTTTATGACACTTACTGGACCGTTCCTATGACTTTCCTTGTTCCCGTGCTAGGTGTCCGTGACTCTTATGGGACCGTTTTTTGGTTGTTTAACAATGTCACCCTTCGATGGCATGTTTTTATGCTTAAGTCTATTTTTTGGCAAATTTACATCGTACACTCAAACCGGGAGCTCCGTGACTATGCGATCGGTTCCTATGCATCACATTGTTCCCGTGCGAGGTGTTCGTGACTCTTATCGGACCGTTTTGTGGTTGCTTTACGGTTTCATGCTTCGATGGCATGTTTTTATACTTAAGTCTAATTTTTTGCAAATTTACGTACACTCAAACCTGGAGCTTCGTGACAATGCGGTAAGTTCCTACGACTCACATTGGTCCGTGCGAGGTGTTCGTGACTCTTACAAGACTGTTTTGTTGATATTTTACATTTTCGCCCTTCGATGGCATGTTTTTATGTTTAAGTCAAAATGTTTTGCAAATTTACGTCATACACTCAAATCGGGAGACCCGTGACTACGCGGTGGGTTCCTACGAGCAACATTAGTCCTGTACGAGGTATTTGTGACGCTTACCGGACCGTTTTGTGGCTATTTTATGTTTCATACGACTTGCCTTGTTCCCGTGCTAGGTGTTCGTGACTCTTATGGGCCCGTTTTCTGGTTGTTTTACATTGTCACCCTTCGATGGCATGTTTTTATGCTTAAGTCTATTTTTTTTCCAAATTTACGTCGTACACTCAAAGTGGTGGCCCTGTGACAACCCTGCTCTTTAAATCTAGTTCGGTTAGCTACGCCCAATTAAATTAAAGTGGAGCGTCAATATGTTGGCATTAGAAACAGAATTTAAATAAATGCAGTAAAGTAAACATGTACACTCTCATATGTGTAACCAAATCATATAATAACAACTATAACAAGTGAAACCAACTCATAACTATTAACTGCAATAATCCATCAGTAATCTCAAACTGAAAATATAAAATTCCAATACATGCGGCCCAACACAAAAATGTCAAAGAATAATACAACAATTCTCCCAAATACCAAGTAAAAACAACGTGATATTAATCTCTGATACCACCCTCAAGAAAAGGGAAACAAGCGACATAAATTAAAATAGAATAACTCCACAGCTATAGGAATCCTAAGATTGATATGATCTCATCAAGCTCCATAGTCTATTGTCCATCGGGACGAGGACCTGTCATATATTATATATATAGGAGAGGAGAAAGAAGCAAGAAGCAACATAGACGAACGTCAAAGCAAGAAAACAAGCTATAAGATTATAAGATGTACTTATAATGAAAGCACATTAGTCAATACTCGCCTCCAGTAATTAAGTTGTTCAATTACCCGACCAATGTTCCTATGTCGTGACTACCCAACCCAAACTCGAGTAACGTATACTCTCATATCGTATCATGATTTATAATTATTAATCTTATTTCAGTATGTAACGTATCAAAATATTTTCTTCAAGTATAATATCAAATGCATCGATTCGGGATATTATTTTAAGACACAAGCATAATATCTCACACAACAAGTCATATCGGGTCACTATCGTTACCTGGGGGAAAAAGTCTTAACACTAGGCCTACACACGAATACTCCCCAATATTACGTGGCAAGGGAAATCGTACTAAGTCCTAAATCACATGGCGTTTCAACGTCTTTCTATCCGACCCGCATTACAACCATGTGTCCAGTTTCGGTGGTTTATCTCCGACACGACACTCGAGCGGAACCTAACCGGATCAATCACAAAAAATCGCATTCAACATGTGCCTACATCGACCGGAGGACTAGTCTAGTATATACTCGACAATATACATGTAAAACAATTTCACGCTTATGTATATATACAATCGTGTCAAGTTTCTTACTCGAGTTATACAATAGTCATTATTTATAATATAACATAATTTACATCATTAATTTACTAATTCAACCTCAAATCATTTCATGGTTATATATCCCTAAGAACCATAAGTATGTGACCAAGTTAGGATATTAGGCACAACACCACAATTATCTTACTAGCAACAAGAAAAATATTATCACTCTTATTTCAACAACATGCTGCCCAGAATTTAAAATGCAGATTCGAGGCTCTTCTGATCCGTTTTTGGAAAAACTTAAAACTACAAAGTTTTTCAGAACGTGATTTTCTATAAGGACAAGCGAGCACGTTTCCATAGCCTGCACAAATCCCACCCGAAACTAATATATAATATTCGCCCCTGTTTTCAACAACTTTCTCCCCATAATTTTAAAACGCCGATTTGAGGCTTTTTCGATCCGTTTTTGGAAAAACTTAAAACTACAAAGTTGTTCAGAACGTGATTTCTACAAGGACGAGCGGGCATACTACCGTAGCCTTCTTAAAACAGACCCGAAACTAGCATATACAGTTCGAACCTGTTCACGGCAACTTTCTGCGCAGAATTTTAAAACGCCGATTTGAGATTTTTGCGATCCGTTTTCGAGAAAACTTAAAACTACAAAGTTGTTCCGAATATGAGTTTCTACCGGTCCACGTGGACGGAACATTCATTTTCAAAACCAAAACAGCTCAAAACTGTTTTTAAAATGACAATTTACTTTATTTCATAGATTTCTAAAATTCAAGAGGTTGTTCTACATCTCAATCCCTATAATGATGTTATTGCATTTGAATCTACATGGATGATGACCCTAATACATTGCATATCATTTTTAACATCAATTTCATATTAATTTAAGGATCCAAATACATGTTCATGTGAAATTTCATTATAGATACATAATATTCACATATAGGTTATTAACATGCCTTGGATTGTATGGAGAAGTTGAATCTTCTTGAAATCATCTTAGCTTTCTTCTCTTCTTACTCTCTCTCTCTACCAAACCCTAGCCCCCTTTGTGAAATGATAAAATGAAGACTTCTTCTCTTCGTTTGTATTTATACCTAGGGTTAGTTTATTTACAAAAATGTCATTGCCCCAAATTTAACCCTCTCGATTCTTTTACACGTTAATTCGCTTCTAATATTTAAGTCGCACATTCGTATCTCAATGAATTCATTTTAACTTTTCATTTCCAATCATTTTGAATATATATACTGACATAGTTTCATTTCCAAACATTTCGAATATATACACTGGAATAGTTTTTTTTTTTTGAATTTCAATTCAATAAAAAATGCGGGGTATTACATTCTCCCCCTCTACGAACGGGATTTCGTCCTCGAAATCCAAATTAAAAGAAATCAATTCAAGTCAAGTAGGGTAGTTTCGCACGTACCTTCCATGAAGAGATATGGGTGACTAATTCGCAAGTCATCCTCTCTCTCTCCCAAGTGGCCTCAGACTCATCATGATTACTCCACATAACACGAACAAGAGGAATAACTTTTAACCTCAACTGATGCTCACGACGATCTCGGATCCTGACCGGCCTGTCCTCATAGCTCACATTGGGTTGCAGCTTAACCCCATCTAACTCTATGTGTAGGTGTGATTCCTCGGTACATAATAACTTCCTCAACATGGATACATAAAAAAATTATCGTGTCCCAGCTGGAGCTGGTAGGGTAGGGCTAAACGGTAGGCAACTAATCCCACCCTACCCAACAGTGTAAACGAACCCATGTATCGCGTTGAAAGCTTCCTTTTGGCACCAAAACGAACAACGCCTCTCATGGGTGAGACCTTCAACAGCACTTGGTCCCCAACAATGAAATCTAACTTCCTCTGCCTTATGTTAACATAAGTCTTTTGACGATCTTGCGCGGTCTTCATCCGTGCACGAATCAAGTCAACATTCTCCGAGGTCTCCCTAACAATATTCTGACCCAGCATCCGGTGATCTCCGAACTCCAACCAATATGTAGGGGATCGACAAGGACTATCGTAAAAATCCTCATATGGTTCTATGACAATAGTTTGTGTGATAACTATTATTGTATGCGAACTCCACCAGTGGTAAATGTGTATCCCAACCACCTTTGAAGTCCAACACACAAAATCATAGCATGTCCTCCAAAATTTGGTTTACTCGCTCCGTCTGACCATCAAACTGAGGGTGGAACGCAATACTTAAACTCAACTGAACTCCCATCGCCTCCTGAAGACCACCCCAAAAGTGCAAGATGAAGACACTGCCACGGTCGGACACAATATCACACGGTACCCCATGAAACTTCATAATCTCGTTAATAAAAATCATGGCATACTGTGCTACCGTAATTCATCATCACTAGAAGGAAAGATCCACCTTTGCAGTCTGTCGATGATGACCCAAATCGAATCATGACCGCGCTACGATCTTGGCAACCCAATAATAAAATCCATAGAGATACTTTCCCATTTCTAATTTTACAACCGAAGTCTCACCACAAACCCATTTCTAACATAACTAAACTACTAAGTTGATCCAAAAATCAATACCCCCAAGTCCCGACTTGATAAGTTTCATGCGTGGAGTGTCTCGCAAGCGAAATCTAAATAAGGAATCCCTCCGATACACTACTGTCAGCTTGTCGAGATAAGGAATTTGTCAACTCAAGACCCATAGTGGTACAAGAATCATCTAACTCCAAAAAAACACTTATCTCTGGACTCAACGGTTCATCACACAACAAATGATCCAACTTTGCATATTCAATACAGATGTCACTATTCATAAATCATGCCTCGATACTCAACTCAGAATCAACTAATAGATGGTACTGAAAGCTCAAAAGCCAACTCTACTCCGAGTTGTCAATAACACTTGCCTTGCACTTATATTGATAGTGAGTTAAATAATATGGCAACCCTTAGGATCCACTAAGGTTTCACATGTGCATAAGCATACAACTTCTATGCACGTGCGAATATTGTTCCATCTTTCCAAGTCTAGACATAGGTAAATATTATCAACAGGGTTCATACTCTCTCGAACAAGACAACCCCGACGAAGTTGCATTCTCGGCGGTCAACGATCCCTCACACAAAGGTTTCGAACTAACCCAAGATGCAATATTCCCCCTTGCACACCCCCACTTCTCACGGTTTGGTAGCTCTAACCCAAGGTTATAGACACTCGCTAGATTCGACATACCGCTCTTTTGTTAAGAACACATATAGGAATTCAACCTATCCGACAAGATTTTCCTTGGACTGTGAGTATATTAGAATTTTCTCACCGAACATGAAATGAAATTGGCTCTTCAAACCACGAATATGGCTTGTATATTTTCCAAGCAACGGGGTAAGACCAAAAATTACCACTTATCTTACCAAATCAGAATATAGGATTTGGCACACTCACCATCCGAATACTCATCTTCCAGCACACCAATGCTACCTAATCTTTATGAAGAACGGTGTGCTATCCAACATGTCAAAGGTCGTAAATATAAGGTAGCGGGTACCTTCACGTACCGTGACCCCAATTAACACAAAGTAATCCACACATAACTGAAGTTAAAATTAAATATCTTACGAACACATTCGCGGGTGTTTGCCAAAGAGTACACACCCTCCTTACAAAACTTCTCAACAGCGGTCGAAACACTCTCTTGTTGTCCCCCTATAGTGGAGGTTACGACAACCATTTCAATGAATGGTCCGACATTTGGAATCCCAAAATGTCTCAATCCTTGCCATTAATGATGACACTCAGTTGGTAACACTATCATCAGTTAACCGAAAACTGACCGAGCTACACATGACTCTACCATTATCAAAAGACCATCAAGACCATTCAATGACTATTCACTAGTCTAGACATCACCAAAATCGAACATCTTACACTTGATTTCAGAACGCGTCTTTAATCACACACGATCTAAGTAAATATCATGTCACTAACTACTCACTCGTGCTCTAATTCACATTAATACATAATAAGGTCTACAACATAGCCACATTCCCATATCTGATGGATTCAAAATCAAGAACAACCATTATCAAGGTGCAAAAAATTAGTACATCATCAGGTGATAACATAAAACCTAACTCATGGATATATCACCAACTTAAGCGATCACACTCGCATTAAATGAAACGCCTATTGAACACTCCCTCGTGATGTTCTCACTCGATAACTCGTCCCTTAGAGATTCGCTACTCATCGTAGGGTTCACAACTGGTAACTCCATCTCAAGTCCATCCCTTAGCACACCCATATTCATGTTCCTCTCCCGACAGCTTTTAACAAATATACCAATGCTACAAAGTAAGATAACCACATCTATTCAAACACCAATTCTAATCTAGGAATTTACGAAGAACACTGAACTCCATTCATTGCCAAATACAGAAAGAAAACTACCTAAAAAAAATTATGGACTTCTCCAATGTCAATCCTCGTATGACCTTGCGATACGGACTTCCTCATCCCTAGTGTCTACGGCCAAGATATCGTAACATTACTGATACATTCTCATGAACTTGTTCGGGATAACTCGCTGAAACATTCCACTCTGAACAAGTGAGTACCCAACCCACTAATATATCTTGTGCATGACCTAACACACACCTAATCGTCCTTAAGTTGATTCCATTACGGATTTTATACGATCAGAACACTAAAAACAACTATGCCACCCCAATGCGACATCTATCGCTTGCGTGGACAACGTGTAGGTTTACACGCCTACCAAACTTCCCTGATACCAACACAATATTTCAAGGATAATCACTTATCCATTCCAGATTTAGACTCATGAATCTCCCATTGAACATCATCAAATGGATGAATCTAGTTCATGCTTTTCATAAGTATGATAACACTCTTGCGTACACCAAAATTGGACCCCTCAGGTCATCCTTTGATGGTGTGGGACATACACCGATTTGGAGTAGTCCTCTCTAAAATCACAACCCTTCCTTTACATGTTCATGAGTAATATTATACTCTTATTATCACAATACTTACTTCGTTAACCATTCACTTATTAATATGTCATCGAATGCCTCAACAGTCTGTCCATTACGAGTGGAGCGTGATAATTTCTTCTCAGGAAAATGTCACAACAACAACTGGACCACATCATTTTGAGGTGTGCTACCCTTCCACATTGGAAACAACTTCAGACAACTACACGCGCAAGTGGTACCAACAACTCAGTGGTACTACAGGGTGGGCTATAACTTATACCAACATCTTTACAGCCATAAGAGCGATGATATTCAAAGTTGATAATGCACAACAAATATATGGGTGTTTCCTCCCCCTTAAGCACCAAAACTCAACTCAATCATTGAGTTCAACATCGGTTTTCTCGCCTACTGGTGGGCGATGAAACTACGATAGTTGCACGCGAATTGTGATCTCTTAAAATTCTTGGACCCTTTGCCCTCCCAGAGTCCACGTCTCATCAAATCACCATCTTAAAAGATAGTAAGTGAACACGTATCCTAATTTTTTTTTTATTCAAGTGGAGCACTAGTCATAATTACAACAGGTACTCACACACAGACCTCATGTGTGGGACGTCTCACGAATGAAATCCAAATAAGGAACCCTCCCTATACACAAGGCTAGCTCCGAATCGGCCGTCAAAATCGTAGCATGAAGATCTTCCAAGTCATCGAATACAATACCTAATCATAAGGCCCTACGTATCAAGGAAACGAGGCGCGAAAAATGTAACGGACGCCCTCAGATCCCTAAAGGCTCTAAAACCATGCTTTGATACCAACTGTGATAAACCTTCTTTTTTTAATCTAATTCGGTTAGCTATGCCCAATTAAATTAAAGCGGAGCATCAATATGTTGGCATTAGAAACAGAATTTAAATAAATGCAGTAAAGTAAACATGTACACTCTCATATGTGTAACCAAATCATATAATAACAACTATAACAAGTGAAACCAACTCATAACTATTAACTGCAATAATCCATCAGTAATCTCAAACTGAAAATATAAAATTCCAATACATGCGGCCCAACACAAAAATGGGAAAGAATAATACAACAATTCTCCCAAATACCAAGTAAAAACAACGTGATATTAATCTCTAATACCACCCTCAAGAAAAGGGAAACAAGCGACATAAATTAAAATAGAATAACTCCACAGCTACAGGAATCCTAAGATTGATATGATCTCATCAAGCTCCATAGTCTATTGTCCATCGGGACGAGAACCTGTCATATATTATATATATAGGAGAGGTGAAAGAAGAAAGAAGCAAGAAGCAAGAAGCAAGAAGCAAGAAGAAAGATAGACGAATGTCAAAGCAAGAAAACAAGCTATAAGATTATAAGATGTACTTATAATGAAAGCACATTAGTCATTACTCGTCTGTAGTAATTAAGTTGTTCAATTACCCAACCAGTGTTCCTATGTCGTGACTACCCAACCCAAACTCGATTAACGTATAGTCTTATATCGTATCATGATTAATCATTATTAATCTCATTTCAGTATATAACGTATCAAAATATTTTCTTCAAGTATAATATCAAATGCATCGATTCGGGATATTATTTTAAGACACAAGCATAATATCTCACACAACAAGTCATATCGGGTCACTATCGTTACCCGGGGGAACAAGTCATAACACTAGGCCTACACACGAATACTGCCCAATATTACGTGGCAAGGGCAATCTTACTAAGTCCTAAATCACATGGCGTTTCAACGTCTTTCTATCCGACCCGCATTACAACCATGTGTCCGATTCCGGTGGTTTATCTCCGACACGACACTCGAGCGGAACCTAACCGGATCAATCACAAAAAATCGCATTCAACATGTGCCTACGTCGACCGGAGGACTAGTCTAGTGTATACTCGACAATATACATGTAAAACAATTTCACTCTTATGTATATATACAATCGTGTCAAGTTTCTTACTCGAGTTATACAATAGTCATTATTTATAATATAACATAATTTACATCATTAATTTACTAATTCAACCTCAAATCATTTCATGGTTATATATCCCTAATAACCATAAGTATGTGATCAAGTTAGGATATTAGGCACAACACCACAATTATCTTACCTGCAACATGAAAAATATTACCACTCTTATTTCAACAACATGCTGCCCAAAATTTAAAATGCAGATTCGAGGCTCTTCTGATCCGTTTTTGGGAAAACCTAAAACTACAAAGTTGTTCGGAACATAATTTTCTATAAGGATGCGTGGGCACGTTTCCATAGCCTGCATAAAACAGCCCCGAAACTAATATATAATATTCACCCCTGTTTTCGACAACTTTCTTCCAATAATTTTAAAACGCCGATTTGAGGCTTTTCCGATCCGTTTTTGGAAAAACTTAAAACTACAAATTTATTCGGAACGTGATTTTCTACAAGTAAACGCGTGCACGCTACCGTAGCCTGCTTAAAACAGACCCGAAACTATCATATACTGTTCGGACCTGTTCACGACAACTTTCTGCGCAGAATTTTAAAACGCCGATTTGAGATTTTTCCGATCTGTTTTCGAGAAAACGTAAAACTACAAAGTTGTTCAGAATATGATTTTCTACCAGTCAAGCGGACGGAACATCCATTTTCGAAACCAAAACAGCTCAAAATAGTTTTTAAAATGACGATTTACTTTATTTCATAGATTTGTAAAATTCAAGAGGTTGTTCTACATCTCAATCCCTATAATGATGTTATTGCATTTGAATCTACATGGATGATGATCCTAATACATTGCATATCATTTTTAACATCAATTTCATATTAATTTAGGGATCCAAATACATGTTCATGTGAAATTTCATTATAGATACATAATATACACATATAGGTTATTAACTTGCCTTGGATTGTATGGAGAAGTTGAATCTTCTTGAAATCCTCTTAGCTTTCTTCTCTTCTTACTCTCTCTCTCTAACAAACCCTAGCCCCTTTTGTGAAATTATAAAATGAAGACTTCTTCTCTTCTTTTCTATTTATACCTAGGGTTAGTTTATTTACAAAAATGCCATTGCCCCAAATTTAACCCTCTCGATTCTTTTACACGTTAATTCGCTTCTAATTATTAAGTCGCACATTCGTATCTCAATGAATTCATTTTAACTTTTCATTTCCAATCATTTTGAATATATATACTAACATATTTTGATTTCCAAACACTTCGAATATATACACTGGAATAGTTTTTTTTTTCAATTTAAATTCAATAAAAAATGTGGGGTATTACAAGCCCCGTGACTATGCGATCGGTTTTTACGAGTCATATTGGTCCCGTGCGAGGTGTTCGTGACTCTTATCGGTCCGTTTTGAGGTTGTTTTAGGTTTTCACCCTTTGATGGCATGTTTTTATGCTTATGTCTAATTTTTTGCAAATTTACGTCGTACACTCAAACTGGGACCCCCGTGACTATGCGGTCGGTCCCTACGAGTCACATTTGTCCCGTGCGAGGTGTACGTGACTCTTACCGGACTGTTTTGTCACTATTTTATGTTTTCACCATTCGATGGTATGTTTTTATGCTAAAGTCATATTTTATGCAAATTTACGTCGTACACTCAAAGCGCGAGCCCCGTAACTACGTGGTCAGTTCCTATGAGTCGCATTGGTCCCGTGCGAGGTGTTCATGACTCTTACCAGACCGTTTTGGGTTTGTTTTTCGTTTTCACCCTTTGATACCATATTTTTATGCTTAAGTCTAATTTTTTTTGCAAATTTACGTCGTACATTCAAATCGGGAGCCCATGACTACACGATCGGTTCCTACGAGTCACTTTGGTGTCGTACGAGGTGTTCGTGACTCTTACGGGAACGTTTTGTTTTTGTTTTACGTTTTCACCATTCGATGGAATCTTTTATGCTTAAGTCTATTTTGTTTGCAAATTTACGTCGTACACTCAAATCAAGACCCCGTGACTACGCAGTCGGTTCCTACGAGTCACATTGGTCCCATGCGAGGTGTTCGTGACTCTCACGGGACCAATTTGTGGTTGTTTTACGTTTTCACCCTTCGATGGCATGTTTTTATGCTTAAATCTATTTTTTTCAAATTGACATTGCACACTCAAATCGGGAGCCCCGTGACTACGCGATCGGTTCCTACGAGTCACATTGGTCCCGTGCGAGATGTTTGTGACTCTTACGGGATCGTTTTGTGTTTGTTTTACTTTTTCACCGTTCGATGGCCTGTTTTTATGCTTAAGTCTAATTTTTTGCAAATTGACGTCGTACACTCAAATCGGGAGCCCCGTGACTTCGCGATCGATTCCTACGGGTCACATTCATCCCGTGCGAGGTGTTCGTGACTCTTACAGGACTGTTTTGTGTTTCTTTTATGTTTTCACCCCTCGATGCCGTGTTTTTATGCTCAAGTTTAATTATTTGCAAATTTACGTCGTACACTCAAAGCGGGAGCGCTGTGACTACGATGTCGGTTCCTACGAGTCACATTTGTCCCGTGTGAGGTGTTAGTGACTCTTACCGGACCGTTTTTTGGCTATTTTATGTTTTCACCCATCGATGGCATGTTTTTATACTTAAGTATATTTTTTTGTAAATTCATGTCGTACACTCAAACCGGGAGCCCCGTGACTACGCAGTCGGTTCCATTGAGTCCCATTGGTCCTGTGCGAGGTGTTCGTGACTCTTACGGGATAGTTATGCGGCTATTTTATGTTTTCACACTTTCATGGCATGTTTTTATTCCTAAGTATAATTTTTCATAAATTTACCTCGTACACTCAAATCGGGAGCCCCGTGACTACGCGGTCAGTTCCTACGAGTCACATTGGTCCGTGCGAGGTGTTCGTGACTCTTACTGGACCGTTTTGTTGATGTTTTACATTTTCACCCTTCGAGGGCATATTTTTATGCTTAAGTCTATTTTTTTTACAAATTTACGTCGTAATTCAATTTGGGAGCCCTATGACTACGCGATCGGTTTCTACGAGTCACATTGGTCCCGTGCGAGGTATTTGTGACTCTTAAAGGGCCATTTTGTCGTTGTTTTACATTTTCAACCTTCGATGGCATATTTTTATGCTTAAGTCTAATTTTATGCGAATTTATGCCGTACACTCAAACTAGGAGCCTCGTGACTAGGCGATCGGTTCCTATAAGTCACATTGGTCCCATGTGAGGTGCTCGTGACTCTTACGGGACCGTTTTGTGTTTGTTTTACGTTTTCACCCTTCGATGGAAAGTTTTTATGCTTAAGTCTAACTTTTTAAAAATTTACATCGTGCACTGAAGCCGAGAGCCCCGTGATTACATGGCCGATTCCTAAGACTTACCTTGTTCCCGTGCTAGGTGTTCGTGACTATTATGGGACCATTTTCTGGCTATTTTTTTTTTGTAAATTTTCATCGTACACTCAAACCGGGAGCCTCATGAATACGTGATTGGTTCGTACGAGTCACATTGGTCCCGTGCGAGGTGTTTGTGACCCTTACGGGACCGTTTTGGGTTTGTTTTTCGTTTTCACCCTTCGATGGCATATGTTTATGCTTAAGTCTAATTTTTTTGCAACTTTACGTCGTACACTCAAACTGGGAGTCCCGTTACTACACGATCGGTTACTACGAGTCACATTGATCCCGTACGAGTGTTTGTGACTCTTACTGGACCGTTTTGTGGCTGTTTTACATTTTCACCCTTCGATGGCATGTTATTATGCTTAAGTCAATTTTTTTTCAAATTTACGTCGTACACACAAACTGCGAGTCCCGCAACTACGCGATCAATTTCTACGAGTCACATTGGTCCCGTGCGAGATGTTCGTGAATCATATGGGACCGTTTTGTGTTTGTTTTACGTTTTCACCCATGCATGGCATGTTTTTTTGCTTAAGTCTAAACTTTTTACAAATTTATGTTGTACAATCAAACCGGGAGCCCCCTGATTACATGGCCAGGGCCTACGACTTACCTTGCTCCCGTGCAAGGTGTTCGTGACTCTTACGGGATCATTTTCTGACTATTTTACGTTTTCACCCTTCGATGGCCTGTTTTATGCCTAAGTCTACATTTTTTGCAAATTTTTGGCATACACTCAAACCGGGAGCCCCGTGACTACGTCGTCAGTTCCTACGAGTTACATTGGTCCCGTACGAGGTGTTCGTGAATCTTACGGGACCATTTCGTGGCTATTTTACATTTTCAGCCATCGATGGCTTATTTTTATGCTTGTCCAATTTTTTGAAAATTTAAGTCGTACACTAAAATCGGGAGCCCCGAGACTACACCTTACGTTCCTACGAGTCCCATTGATCCCGTGCGAGGTGTTCAAGAATCTTACAGGGCCGTTTTGTGGTTGTTTTATGTTTTCATCCTTCAATGGCATGTTTTTATGCTTAAGTGTATTTTTTTGCAAATTTACGTCGTACACTCAAACCGGGAGCCCCGTGACTACGTGATCGGTTCCTACGAGTCACATTGGTCCCGTGCGAGATGTTAGTGAGTCTTATAAGAACGTTTTGTGTTTGTTTTATGTTTTCACCGTTCGATGGCATGTTTTTATGATAAAGTCTAATTTTTTGCAAATTTAAGTCGTACACTCAAATCGGGAGCCCCGTGACTACGCGGTCGCTTCCTATGAGTCACATTGGTCCCGTGCGAGGTGTTCGTGACTCTTACCGGACCATTTTGTGTTTGTTTTACATTTTCACCCTTCGATGTCATGTTTTTAATCATAAGTCTAAATTTTTTGCGAATTTTCATCGTACACTCAAGCCAGGAGCCCCGTGACTACGTGGTCGCTTCCTACGAGTAACATTTGTCCCGTGCGAGGTGTTCGTGACTCTTACAATACCGTTTTGTGGCTATTTTACGTTTTCACCCATCGATGGTTTGTTTTTATGCGAAAGTCCATTTTTTTGCAAATTTACGTCGTACACTAAAATCTATGCGGTCGGTTCCTACAAGTTCCATGTGTCCCGTGCGAGGTGTTCGAGACTCTTAAGGGAACGTTTTGAGTTTGTTTTATGTTTTCAACTTTCTATGGCATTTTTTATGCTTAAGTCTAATTTTTTACAAATTTAGATCATACAATTACCCCGGGAGCCCCGTGACTACGCGATCGGTTCCTACGAGTCACATTGGTCCCGTGCGAGATGTTGGTGACTCTTACAGGACCGTTTTGTGTTTGTTTTATGTTTTCACTGTTCCATTGCATGTTTTTATGCTAAAGTCTAATTTTTTTGCAAATTTACATTGTACACTCAAACCGGGATCCCCGTGACTACGCAGTCGGTTCCTATGAGTCACATTGGTCCAGTTCGAGGTGTACGTGACTCTTACCGGAACGTTTTGTGGCTGTTTTCAGTTTTCACCCTTTGATGGCATGTTTTTATGCTTAAGTCTATTTTTTGCAAATTTACAGCGTACACTAAAATGGGGAGCCCTGTGACTACGCAGTCGGTTCCTACGAGTCCCATTGGTCCCGTGCGAGGTGTTAGAGACTCTTACGGGACCGTTTTATGGTTGTTTTATGTTTTTAACCTTCGTTGGCATGTTTTTATGCTTAAGTCTAATTTTTTACAAATTTACGTCGTACACTCAAACCGGGAGCGCCCGTGACTACGCGATCGGTTCCTACGAGTCACATTGGTCCCGTGCGAGATGTTCGTGACTCTTACGGGATCGTTTTGTGTTTGTTTTACTTTTTCACCGTTCGATGGCCTGTTTTTATGCTTAAGTCTATTTTTTTGCAAATTGACATCGTACACTCAAACCGGGAGCCCCGTGACTTCGCGATCGATTCCTACGGGTCACATTCATCCCGTGCGAGGTGTTCGTGACTCTTACAGGACTGTTTTGTGTTTCTTTTATGTTTTCACCCCTCGATGCCATGTTTTTATGCTCAAGTTTAATTATTTGCAAATTTACGTCATACACTCAAAGCGGGAGCGCTGTGACTACGATGTCGGTTCCTACGAGTCACATTTGTCCCGTGTGAGGTGTTAGTGACTCTTACCGGACCGTTTTTTGGCTATTTTATGTTTTCACCCATCGATGGCATGTTTTTATACTTAAGTATATTTTTTTGCAAATTCATGTCGTACACTCAAACCGGGAGCCCCGTGACTACGCAGTCGGTTCCACTGAGTCCCATTGGTCCTGTGCGAGGTGTTCGTGACTCTTACGGGATAGTTATGCGGCTATTTTATGTTTTCACACTTTCATGGCATGTTTTTATTCCTAAGTATAATTTTTCATAAATTTACCTCGTACACTCAAATCGGGAGCCCCGTGACTACGCGGTCAGTTCCTACGAGTCACATTGGTCCGTGCGAGGTGTTCGTGACTCTTACTGGACCGTTTTGTTGATGTTTTACATTTTCACCCTTCGAGGGCATATTTTTATGCTTAAGTCTATTTTTTTTACAAATTTACGTCGTAATTCAATTTGGGAGCCCTATGACTACGCGATCGGTTTCTACGAGTCACATTGGTCCCGTGCGAGGTATTTGTGACTCTTAAAGGGCCATTTTGTCGTTGTTTTACATTTTCAACCTTCGATGGCATATTTTTATGCTTAAGTCTAATTTTATGCGAATTTACGTCGTACACTCAAACTGGGAGCCTCGTGACTAGGCGATCAGTTCCTATAAGTCACATTGGTCCCATGTGAGGTGCTCGTGACTCTTACGGGACCGTTTTGTGTTTGTTTTACATTTTCACCCTTCGATGGAAAGTTTTTATGCTTAAGTCTAACTTTTTAAAAATTTACATCGTACACTGAAGCCGAGAGCCCCGTGATTACATGGCCGGTTCCTAATACTTACCTTGTTCCCGTGCTAGGTGTTCGTGACTATTATGGGACCATTTTCTGGCTATTTTTTTTTTGTAAATTTTCATCGTACACTCAAACCGGGAGCCTCATGAATACGCGATTGGTTCGTACGAGTCACATTGGTCCCGTGCGAGGTGTTTGTGACCCTTACGGGACCATTTTGGGTTTGTTTTTCGTTTTCACCCTTCGATGGCATATGTTTATGCTTAAGTCTAATTTTTTTGCAACTTTACGTCGTACACTCAAACTGGGAGTCCCGTGACTACACGATCGGTTACTACGAGTCACATTGATCCCGTACGAGTGTTTGTGACTCTTACTGGACCGTTTTGTGGCTGTTTTACATTTTCACCCTTCGATGGCATGTTATTATGCTTAAGTCAATTTTTTTTCAAATTTACGTCGTACACACAAACTGCGAGTCCCGCAACTACGCGATCAATTTCTACGAGTCACATTGGTCCCGTGCGAGATGTTCGTGAATCATATGGGACCGTTTTGTGTTTGTTTTACGTTTTCACCCATGAATGGCATGTTTTTTTGCTTAAGTCTAAACTTTTTACAAATTTATGTTGTACAATCAAACCGGGAGCCCCCTGATTACATGGCCAGGGCCTACGACTTACCTTGTTCCCGTGCAAGGTGTTCGTGACTCTTACGGGATCATTTTCTGACTATTTTACATTTTCACCCTTCGATGGCCTGTTTTATGCCTAAGTCTACATTTTTTGCAAAATTTTGGCATACACTCAAACCGGGAGCCCCGTGACTACGCCGTCGGTTCCTACGAGTTACATTGGTCCCGTACGAGGTGTTCGTGAATCTTACGGGACCATTTCGTGGCTATTTTACATTTTCAGCCATCGATGGCTTATTTTTATGCTTGTCCAATTTTTTGAAAATTTAAGTCGTACACTAAAATCGGGAGCCCCGAGACTACACCTTACGTTCCTACGAGTCCCATTGATCCCGTGCGAGGTGTTCGAGACTCTTACAGGGCCGTTTTGTGGTTGTTTTATGTTTTCATCCTTCAATGGCATGTTTTTATGCTTAAGTGTATTTTTTTTGCAAATTTACGTCGTACACTCAAACCGGGAGCCCCGTGACTACGTGATCGGTTCCTACGAGTCACATTGGTCCCGTGCGAGATGTTAGTGAGTCTTACAAGAACGTTTTGTGTTTGTTTTATGTTTTCACCGTTCAATGGCATGTTTTTATGAAAAAGTCTATTTTTTTGCAAATTTAAGTCGTACACTCAAATCGGGAGCCCCGTGACTACGCGGTCGCTTCCTATGAGTCACATTGGTCCCGTGCGAGGTGTTCGTGACTCTTACCGGACCATTTTGTGTTTGTTTTACATTTTCACCCTTCGATGTCATGTTTTTAATCATAAGTCTAAATTTTTTGCGAATTTTCATCGTACACTCAAGCCAGGAGCCCCGTGACTACGTGGTCGCTTCCTACGAGTCACATCTGTCCCGTGCGAGGTGTTCGTGACTCTTACAATACCGTTTTGTGGCTATTTTACGTTTTCACCCATCGATGGTTTGTTTTTATGCGAAAGTCCATTTTTTTGCAAATTTAAGTCGTACACTAAAATCTATGCGGTCGGTTCCTACAAGTTCCATTTGTCCCGTGCGAGGTGTTCGAGACTCTTAAGGGAACGTTTTGAGTTTCTTTTATGTTTTCAACTTTCTATGGCATTTTTTATGCTTAAGTCTAATTTTTTACAAATTTAGATCATACAATTACCCCGGGAGCCCCGTGACTACGCGATCGGTTCCTACGAGTCACATTGGTCCCGTGCGAGATGTTGGTGACTCTTACAGGACCGTTTTGTGTTTGTTTTATGTTTTCACCGTTCCATTGCATGTTTTTATGCTAAAGTCTAATTTTTTTGCAAATTTACATTGTACACTCAAACTGGGATCCCCGTGACTACGCAGTCGGTTCCTATGAGTCACATTGGTCCAGTTCGAGGTGTACGTGACTCTTACCGGAACGTTTTGTGGCTGTTTTCAGTTTTCACCCTTTGATGGCATGTTTTTATGCTTAAGTCTAATTTTTGCAAATTTACAGCGTACACTAAAATGGGGAGCCCTGTGACTACGCAGTCGGTTCCTACGAGTCCCATTGGTCCCGTGCGAGGTGTTCGAGACTCTTACGGGACCGTTTTGTGGTTGTTTTATGTTTTTAACCTTAGTTGGCATGTTTTTATGCTTAAGTCTAATTTTTTTACAAATTTACGTCGTACACTCAAACCGGGAGCCCCCGTGACTACGCGATCGGTTCCTACGAGTCACATTGGTCCCATGCGAGATGTTCGTGAGTCTTATAGGACCATTTTGTTTTTGTTTTAAGTTTTCACCGTTCGATGGCATGTTTTTATGCTAAAGTCTAATTTTTTGCAAATTTAAGTCGTACACTCAAATCGGGAGCCCCGTGACTCCGCAGTCGGTTCCTACGAATCACATTTGTCCCGTGCGAGGTGTTTGTCACTCTTACGGGACCGTTTTGTTGATGTTTTATGTTTTCACCCTTCGATGGCTTGTTTTTATGCTTAAGTCTAATTTTTTTACAAATTTACGTCGTACACTCAATCCAGGAGCCCCGTAACTACACAGTTGCTTCATACAAGTCACATTCGTCCCGTGTGAGGTGTTTGTGACTCTTACCGGACCGTTTTGTGGCTGTTTTTTGTTTTCACCCTTCGATGACATGTTTTTATCCTTAAGTCAATTTTTTTAGAAATTTATGTCGTACACACAAACCGGGAGCCCCATGACTACGCAATCGATTTTTACGAGTCACATTGGTCCCGTGCGAGGTGTTCCTGAATCATACGGGACCGTTTTCTTTTTGTTTTACGTTTTCACCTTTCGATGGCATCTTGTATGCTTAAGTTTAAATTTTTTGTACATTTTCGTCATACACTGAAATCGGGAGCCCCGTTACTTCGCGGTCGGTTCCTACGAGTCAAATTGGTCCCATGCGAGGTGTTTGTGACTCTTACGGGACCGTTTCCGGGCTATTTTACTTTTTCACCCATCGATGGCTTGTTTTTATGCTTAAGTCTAATTTTTTTCAAATTTATGTCGTACACTACAATCGGGAGCCCCGTGACTACGAGGTCGGTTCCTACGAGTCCCATTGGTCCCGTGCGAGGTTTTCGAGACTCTTACGTGACTGTTTTGTGGTTGTTTTATGTTTTCACCCTTCGATGGATTGTTTTTATGATTAAGTCTAATTTTTTGTAAATTTACATCTTACACTCAAACCGGGAGCCCTGTGACTACGCGATCTATTCCTCCGAGTCCCATTGGTCCCGTGCGAGGTGTTTGAGACTGTTACGGGACCGTTTGGTGGATATTTTACATTTTCTCCCGTCGATGGCTTATTTTTATGCTTAATCCTATTTTTTTTTAAATTTACGTCGTACACTCAAACCAAGAGCCCCGTGACTACGCGGTTTTTTCCTAAGAGTCCCATTGATCCCGTGCGTGGTGTTCGAGACTCTTACTAGACCGTTTTATGGCTATTTTATGTTTTCACCCTTCAATGGATTATTTTTATGCTTAAGTCTATTTTTTTGCAAATTTACGTCGTACAGTCAAACCGGGAGCCCCGTGACTACGCGATCGGTTCCTACGAGTCACATTGGTCCCGTGCGAGATGTTCGTGAGTCTTATAGGACCGTTTTGTGTTTGTTTTATATTTTCACCATTCGATGACATGTTTTTATTCTAAAGTCTAATTTTTTTTAAATTTAAGTCGTACACTCAAATCGGGAGCCCTGTGACTACGCGGTCGGTTCCTACGAGTCACATTGGTCCTGTAGGAGGTGTTCGTGACTCTTATCAGACCGTTTTGTGTCTATTTTATGTTTTCACCCTTTGATGGAATGTTTTTATGCTTAAGTCTATTTTTTTGCAAATTTGCGTCGTACCGTGACTACGCGATCGGTTCCTATGAGTCACATTACTCCCGTGCGAGTTGTTCGGGACTCTTACATACTCGTTTTGTGTTTGTTTTACGTTTTCACCGTTCGATGGCATGTTTTTATGCTTAAGTCTAATTTTTCAAAAATTTACATCGTACACTCAAATCGGGAGCCCCGTGACTACGCAACCGGTTCCTATGAGTCACATTGGTCCCATCCGATGTGTTTGTGACTCTTACCGGCCCGTTTTGTCCCTATTTTACAGTTTCACCCTTCGATTACATATTTTTATGCCTAAGTCTAATTTTTTTTACCAATTTACTTCGTACACTCAAACCGAGAGCCCCGTGACTAGGCGATCGGTTCTTACGAGTCACCGTGGTCCCGTACGAGGTGTTCATAACTCTTTCGGGACCGTTTTGTCGTTGTTTTACATTTTCACCCTTCGATGGCATATTTTTATGCTTAAGCCTATTTTTTTACAATTTTACGTCGTACACTCAAATCAGGAGGCCCATGAATACATGATCGGTTTTTACCAGTCACATTGGTGTTGTGCGAGGTGTTCGTGGCTCTTACGGGACCGTTTTGTATTTGTTTTACGTTTTCACCCTTCGATGGAATGTTTTTATTCCTGAGTCTAAATATTTTGCAAGTTTATGTCGTACACTCAAATCCGGAGGCCCGTGACTATGCGGTTGGTTCATACAAGACACATTGGTCCCATCCGAGGTGTTTGTGACACTTAAGGGATCGTTTTGTGTTTGTTTTACGTTTTCACCCTTTGATGGCAAGTTTTTATACTTAACTCTATTTTTTTGCAAATTTACATCATACACTCAAACCTGGACACCCGTAACTATGCGGTTGGTTCCTTTGAGTCACAATGGTCCCGTGCGAGGTGTTCGTGACTCTTACAGGACCGTTTTGTGTTTGTTTTATGTTTTCACCCTTCGATGGCATTTTTTTTGCTCAAGTCTAATTATTTCCAAATTTACGTTGTACACTCGAAGCGGGAATGCCGTGACTACGCGATCGGTTCTTACGAGTCACATTTGTCCCGTGCTAGGTGTTAGTGACTCTTATCGGACCGTTTTGTTGTTGTTTTATGTTTTTACCCTTCGATGGAATGTTTTTATGATTAATTCTAATTTTTTGCAAATTTACGTCGTACACTCAAATCGGGAGCCCCGTGACTACGCGATCGGTTCCTACGAGTCACATTGGTCCCGTCCGAGTTAATCATAACTCTTACAAGACCATTTTGTGTTTGGTTTACGGTTATACCGTTCAATGGTATGTTTTTATGAGTGAGTATAATTTTTCACAAATTTACATTGTACACTCAAATCGGGAGCCCCGTGACTACGCGGTCGTTTCCTACGAGTCACATTGGTCCCGTCCGAGTTGTTTGTGACTCTTATCGGACTATTTTGTCCCTGTTTTACGTTTTCACCCTTTGATTTCATGTTTTTATGCCTAAGTCTAATTTTATTACCAATTTACGTCGTACACTCAAATCGGGAGCCCCGTGACTACCCGATCGGTTCCTACGAGTCACATTGGTCCCGTACGAGGTGTTCATGACTCTTACGGGACCGTTATGTCGCTGTTTATGTTTTCACTCTTCGATGGCATGTTTTTATGCTTAAGCCTAATTGTTTGCAAATTTACGTCGTACACTCAAATCGGGCGGCCAGTGACTACGCGATCGGTTCCTACGAGTCACATTGGTCCTGTGCGTAGTGTTCGTGACTCTTACGGGACCGTTTTGTGGTTATTTTATATTTTCACCCTTGGATGGCATGTTTTTATTCTTGCATCTAATTTTTTTGCAAATTTACACCATACACTCAAATTGGGAGGCCCGTGACTATGAGGTCGGTTCCTACAAGTCACATTTGTCCAATCCGAGGTGTTTGTGACACTTAAGCGACCGTTTTGTGTTTGTTTTACGTTTTCACCCTTCGATTGCATGTTTTTATGATAATGTCTAAATTTTTTGCAAATTTACATCATACACTCAAATCGGGAGACCCGTGACTACGCGGTCAGTTCCTATGAGTCACATTGGTCCCGTGCGAGGTGTTCGTGACTCTTATAGGACCGTTTTGTATTTGTTTTACGTTTTCACCCTTCGATGGCATGTTTTTTTGCTCAAGTCTAATTATTTGCAAATTTACGTCGTACACTCAAAGCGAGAATGTCGTGACTACGCGATTGGTTCCTACGAGTCACATTTGTCTCGTGCCAGGTGTTAGTGACTCTTACCGAACCATTTTGTGGTTGTTTTACATTTTCACCCTTCGATGGCATGTTTTTATGCTTAAGTCTAATTTTTCAAAAAATTACATCGTACACTCAAACTGGGAGCCCCGTGACTACGCGGTCAGTTCCTACGAGTCACATTAGTCCGTGCGAGGTGTTCGTGACTTTTACCGACCGTTTTGTCAATATTTTACATTTTTGCCCTTCGATGGCAGGTTTTCAAAATTTACGTCGTACACTCAAATCGGGAGGCCGGTGACTACGCGGTCGGTTCCTATGAGCAACATTAGTCCCGTGCGAGGTGTTCATCACTCTTACTGAACCGTTTTGTGGGTGTTTTACATTTTCACCCTTCGATGGCATGTTTTTATGCTTAAGTCTATTTTTTGCAAATTTAAGTCATACACTCAAACCGAGAGACCCGTGACTAGGTGGTCGGTCCCTACAAGCCACATTTGTCCCGTGTGAGGTGTTCATGACTCTTATCGGATCGTTTTGTTCCTATTTTTTGTTTTCACCCTTCGATGGCATGTTTTTATGCTTAAGTCTTATTTTATGCAAATTTACGTCATACCCTGAAGACAGGAGCCCTGTGACTACGCGGTCAGTACCTACGAGTCACATTGGTCTGTAGCAACCCTCACTTTTGAGACATTTATTTTATATTAATTTTCTGCATGAAGTAATTATATAAAATATGGATGATGGAGTAATAAGAACTAAATGAGATAATTAAGCATAGTTACTAGATTGTTGCATATTTACTATATGTGTATGTAAATATCATCAATGTTGCGTTTTATAGTGTCGTGTACTTTAAGCGACATATATGGTTTAAATGAAACCGGAACTTGAAATGATTTATAAAAATTTACGGATGCCAATTTAGAGGGCGTAGTTAGTCTCGAAATGTGCGAGATAGTCAAAATAAGTGCCATATTGTATTTTTGGGTTTCGGGCACTTTTGACTGGTTTTGACTTAAATGCGTAGTTGTGAGTCATTTTAATGTGGTATTAACCATTTAAGTTGGTAATTAAGGAGAGAGGCACGATTTAAGTTTTGCACCTCATTTATTTCTCTTAAGTGTATTTACTAACCTAGAGAGAAAGAGAAAAGAAGAAAATCATGGAGAAAAGAGAGGAAGAAGGAGAGATTGATGATTGAAGATTTCGGATTTGATCTTGCTTCCATCTTCCAAGAATCTAATATTTCAACCTCAAGGCACGTTTTCTACTTGCTAATATGAGATTTAATATGAATAAATTGTATTGATTGTTGTGTATGTGAATCAAATGGAATTTATGGATTTTGTGGTGTTTTAGCCCAAATCATAGTTTAAGTTGATGATATTGTAGGTTATGGTAGTTAATAAACATGTAGGATTGTTTTGGGTAGATTAATCGTGGTTGATGTGTGTAAAAATGTAGGAGAAATTGGTTTTGGGGAAAATCTAGGGTTCATAACCCGTAGCCCTTTCTTGGCAAATTCGCAGGGGCGAATCGATTCGCCCTTTCGGCGAATCGATTCGCTTAGGGGTCAGGTTACAGGTCTGTGAACCCAAATTGATTCGGTTTAAGGCCGAATCGATTCGGCTGAGGCATAAACTTGGATTTTTCATCTGAATCGATTCCCTTTAGGGCGAATCGATTCGGTGCTTGGGGCGAATCGATTCGGCCCTAGGGCGAATCTATTCGAAATCAGACTGTTTTGAGTTATTTTTCTAACTCAATTTTTATCCTTTTCTTTTAGGCTTAGGACTTAGGAACCTTCTTGTATGAAGTAAACTTAGTTTCCTAGAGTCTTACATTGGGTAGGCAATTATCTTATGTTAGAAAGGGATGGTTAGGACTTAGTTCGGGGATTGTAAATAGAAGTTTTAATGTTCTTTTCCCTAAACTAGTTAAGGTGATATTTCGAGGTGTAGAAATAAATTAATTGAAGAGTATTTGTCACATTATTGGGAGATGTTACTATTGGTGATCTGTAATAACACCATAAAATGTTTGGAGAAGAAATTAAGAGTTTACTCTTTCATCGAGGTTATTATGATGGTATAAATTACATATGGCTCCGGATAAAATGTGATGTATCTATTAAAATGGAAACGGAAATGAAAATGGTAAATCATAATTTACTTGAACATGAATATGGTAAATAATAATTGTCTTAAACACACCTCTCTAAAGGCTATCATAAGGGAAGTTCGCGCATGAGGTGAAGTCCCCTAACTAGTGAATTGAGGGTGAATATAGTCCTCAGCCATATGACCAGTTATTAGGTATGTTGTATTTATGTTGCACTAGTGAGGTAATTTCGGGTGTGGTTATTACTCACTCACAGGTATATGGCCACTTCCCGACATTGCGTTAGTATCCCAGGTTGTCTTGGTTGATAGGCCCTGTAAGATGATAGTCATTTAGGGGCGCGCACAGTGGGGAATCCCGGACGGGCGGTCTTAGAATCATTATATGTATATGAATATAACTATTCTTATTCAAGTTGGACTTGATTTATGATAAATTCCATAAAGAGCATATAATTCCCATCTTTATCCATCATGATTAACTGTTAATAACTATCATACTTTTTATTCATCTGGTGATCATATAAAATCGGCCCCTGACCCGTTCCTATTTCTTGTTGTGCATGAATCTTGTATTCGCTCAGGTGCTCCGCCGCAAGGACGCCAGCACTGACTTTCCTATTCCAGTGTTTTGGGGGAGCCGTGATAATTTGTGGATATTACGGGATATGTTGTTACAGACGACTTCATTTTTGTACTCTAGTTACGATCGGGTCATTTACTCGAGCGTGTGGCCCAAGCTTTTTGCATTTGCTTATTGTATTGTATTATGTAACTTAATTAAACTATTGTATTACATTGTAAGTGACTGTTGACCGACAGTATATTCGGTCCCCTTATTGTATATTTGATGTGGATGTATTATAAGTTCTTTTGGGTTTCCACTTTCTTTTTAAATTGGGTTGTTTAAATTCTTTCTTTAACTTATAAAACAAAAATTTTTGCAACCCATTTTTCTGAAATATAGGGTGGTTGTCCCCTATACTTATTGTATTGTTGTGATGCTGAGAATGATTCCATCCATGATTCCTATTATTATTGGAGTATCGGGCTGGACACCCCTTATTTTGGTGAGAGGGTTGTCACAATGGTATCAGAGCATCGGGTTGTATAGTCTTTAGGATCTATGCTGAATTGTCATGTTCTACCGTAGTGTTCTTTGATATAGAGCTTAATGTTAGGACTGCTTTGTTGCCTATGTTTGCGACCTTCTGCAAAATAGATTGTTCTAAATAGTATTCTAATTCTATTGTTTCCTCATCTGAGATGCCTCCTAAGAGAGGCCGCCCCGCTAGAAGGAATAGAGTTGTAGAAGAGGAGGTAGTTCCCCCACCGTCACAACCAGGAACTATAAATGATACAGAGGTAGAAAATATTGTGGCCCAAGCGGGCAACGCAGCGATGACTGCCGTGGTTCAGCAATTACCACAAGCTCAACACCAACGAGCTTAGGATGTACAAGATCCCGTGGGACCTTCTCCGTGGGAGAGAGTTAGAGAATCCTTTTTAAAGGGTCATCCCCCAGATTTCCAAAGAGGTTCTGATGTCATAGTAGATAATCAGTGGAAAAAGGATAGGCAGCGCCATCTGCGCATGGTGGATTGTAATGAGGAGAGGAAACAAATCCTTGCTACCTTTAAATTAGTTGGAGCTGCACTACATTAGTGGGAGTCGATGACTACGCCAGAGCAGAGAGATGCTATGACTATCAATGATTTATGGGTTCTATTTGATCGGAAGTATTTTCCTCCCACAGTTCAAAGGGAGATGAGAAGAAAACTTCAAGATGTGGTGCAAGGTGAACGTTTAGTTACGGAGTATGAATAGGAATTCACGTGGTTAAATAGTTTTGTACTTGATGAGGTGACTCCGGAGGGGAGGAGGATATCCAAATTTATTGGAGGTTTGCACTGGAGGATACGACAACATTTGATGGACAATCCAGCTTTGCAGACTTTTGGAGATGTGATGAATGTGGTGTTACTCCATTGTTAAGAACATCGGTTGTATGTTCAAAGTAGTAAGAAGGCTTCAGTTATGGGGCAAGCTGGGAAACCCGGAGGCAATGGGATTGGAGGAGGAGCATTTCCCTCGTCCCAATCTTCGGGAAATAAACAAAGAGAAAGGGACCCCCCAGCAAGGGGATTTGTCTAAACGGCAGCGTTTTGGTGGATTCAATGTTGGTTGCAGTAATGTTAGGCACGATCAAGGTGACTCCCAACCACAACAAGCAGGTCGGGGTGGTAATGGGGGTAGAGGCCATCTAGGCCAAGGAGTTGGGAAGTTTAGAAATAATTGGGGCCGAAATCAAGAGAACATGATGAATCGATGCTTTCAATGCGGAGAGCCGGGTCACTACAGGGGGGCGTGTCCTCAGTTTATTAGGGGACAACTTCCTAGGGTTCCACAGCAGCCACAGGCTCAGTTACCGCCACAAGTACCTAATCCAATTGTCCTTCCATAACCGGGACATCTACAGTATGGTCGTGTCTACCACATACAGGATGATATGCTTCCTCCGGCCTAGCAGGCGCCGTCAGCTATTGAGGGTAAATTTCTCATTCAGGGGCATATGGGTCCTGTATTGTTTGATACGAGTGTGACACACTCGTTTATTTCTAGAAGCTTTGCTCAATCTACAGAGTTGATTAAATCGGCGGAGAGTACCTTCACTATTGTTGAGGCTTCTATGGGTGATGGTTCACTTATTTTATTTGTTTGTAAACAAATAGGAATAACTCTTGGTAACTTGTGTTTAGATGCCGATTTACTCGTCCTTGATATGGTCGGGTATGATTTAATCCTGGGTATGGATTGGCTAGTGAAGTATCGTGCGATAGTTAATTGCTAAGGGGAAAAGTATAGTTTTTGCCACTCCGGGGCAAGAAATATTTTTAGTGGCTATGCCTCGTTCAGAAGGAGGTACTAGCACTTACTTGTATTGTATCACGGAGGAGACTTCTCGGGGTGTAGTTATTTCCTTATATTCAATTCCGGTTGTTAGAGATTTCCAAGGTGTTTTTCGAGAAATACCGAGTTTGCCTCCGAGTAGGGAGATTGAGTTTATAATCGATCTAGCACCGGGAACGATACCAATTGCGAGAGCTCCGTATCATATGGCTCCTGTTGAGATGAGGGAGTTAAAAGACCATATTCAGAACTTGTTAGAACAGGGTTTCTTCGGCAAAGCACGTCGCCATGGGATGCTCCGGTGTTATTTGTGAAGAAAAGGGACGGTTCTCTCCAGTTATGTGTTGACTGTAGAGAGTTGAATAAAGTCACCATCCAGAACAAATACCCATTGCCTCGAATTGATGATTTGTTTGATCAACTTAGGGGAGCGTCGTACTTCTCTAAGATAGATTTGAGGACGCATTACAAGAATTTACACCATTAGTAACAATATTTAACAACACAAGATATTTTTGTTGCCAAAGATACTCTTTTGGCAACAAAATCTTATTTATGTTGCCAAAAGACTATTTTAGAGGGTACTTTTGGCAGCATAAAATAAATTTTGTTGCCAAAGGTTAAAATTTTAAGCGGGAAGGTACCAAAATAAAAGGGGGGGAGAATATTAGCTTTTAGCATCATAATTGTTTGTTGCCAAATCTATGGTGACTTTTCGCAACACAAGAGTGTGTTGAGAAAAATAGAAGACTTTTGTCAACAACAAAATTTGTGATGCCAAATGTATTTTATCTTTTTGTCAAATAAGATTTAATTTCCAAACCCTTATTTCCGAAACACTTTCCGTAAAAAACAAATACACGAACCCTACTTTCTGAAACCTCTCCGTCGCGATCAAAGTCTGGCGCCCCACCGGCCACCACCGTCACCGTCGCTCCGCCCCACCAGTCACCACCGCTCCATCTTTTACGGGGTATCCCTCTCTCTGTCTCTCTCTCTCTCTCTCTTTATATATATATCAGATCTTTGTCTAATCGATTTTTGGATTTAATCGATTGTTAAGATCTTTGTCTAATCGATTTTTTGGTTCGATTTTTGGGTTTAATCAATTTTTCAGATCTTTGTCTAATCGATTTTTGGGGCTTGATTTTTAGGTTTAAAAAATGGCTGTGATATATATATATATATATATATATATATATATATATATATATAACCATATAATATATACTGATATATATATAATCATATAAATATACCTGATTATCATATATCTGATTATATACTGATATTTATATATGATAATCATATATATATAATCAAATAAATATATACTGATATAATATATACTGATGTATTTATATAACCATATAATATATACTAATATATATATATTATATATACTGATATATATATATAACAATATAAATATATTATAATATATACTAATATATATCTGATTATAAATATATACTGATATAATATATACTGATATATTTATATAATATATACTGATATATATATATATATCTGATTATATATATTATTATATAGTTATATCTGATTATATATATATATATATATATATATATATATATATATATCACGTATTGCTATATTGTTTGTTGTATGTATTGTTATATTGTTCGTTGTATTGTTTGTAATGAGTCAATTTTTGTTAACAGTTATAATTTAATAGTGTGCAAGCTTTAGATCATTTTTTGTTAACACTTATAATGTTGGGTGTTGTGTAAGGTGGTGTGTGTGACTCCCGATTTGAGTGTACGACGTAAATCTGCAAAAAATAGACTTAAGCATAAAAACATGCAATCGAAGGGTGAAAACATAAAACAGCCACAAAACGGTCCCGTAAGAGTCACAAACACCTCGCACGGGACCAATGTGACTCGTAGGAACCGACCGTGTAGTCACGGGGCTCTCGGTTTGAGAGTACGACGTAAATTTGCAAAAAATAGACTTAAGCATAAAAACATGCCATCGAAGGGTGAAAACATAAAACAACCACAAAACGGTCCCGTAACAGTCACGAACACCTCGCACGGGACCAATGTGACTCGTAGGAACTGACCGCGTAGTCACGGCGCTCCCGGTTTTAGTGTACGACGTATATTTGCAAAAAATTAGACTTAAGCATAAAAATATGCCATCGTAGGGTGAAAATATAAAGCAGCCACAAAACGGTCCAGTAAGAGTCAGGAACACCTCGCACGGGACCAATGCGACACGTAGGAACCGACCGCGTAGTCACGGGGCTCCCAGTTTGAGTGTACGGCGTGAATTTGCAAAAAATTAGACTTATGCATAAAAACATGCCATCGAAGGGTGAAAATGATAAACAGCCACAAAACGGTCCCGTAAGAGTCACGAACACCTCGCACGGGACCAATGCGACTAGTAGGAACCGACCGCGTAGTCACGGGGCTCCCGGTTTGAGTGTACGACGTGAATTTGCAAAATATTAGACTTATGCATAAAAACATGCCATCGAAGGGTGAAAACGTTAAACAACCACAAAACAGTACCGTAAGAGTCACGAACACCTCGCACGCGACCAATGCGACTCGTAGGAACCGACCGTGTAGTCACGGGGCTCCCGATTTGAGTGTACGACGTGAATTTGAAAAAAATTAGACTTATGGATAAAAACATGCCATCGAAGGGTGAAAACGTAAAACTGCCACAACACGGTCCCGTAAGAGTCACGAACACCTCGCACAGGACCAATGCGACTCATAGGAACAGACCGCATAGTCACGGGGCTCCCGGTTTCAGTGTACGACGTGAATTTGTAAAAAATTAGACTGGTGCATAAAAACATGCCATCGAAGGGTGAAAACGTAAAACAGCCACAAAACGGTACCGTAACAGTCACGAACACCTCGCACGGGACCAATGTGACTCGTAGGAATCGACCGCATAGTCACGGGGCTCCCGGTTTGAGTGTACGGTGTGAATTGGCGAAAAATTAGACTTAAGCATAAAAACATGTCATCGAAGGGTGAAAACGTAAAACAGCCACAAAACTCTACCGTAAGAGTCACGAACACCTCACACGGGATCAATGCGACTCGTAGGAACCGACCGCGTAATCACGGGGATCCCGGTTTGAGTGTACGACGTGAATATGCAAAAAAATTAGACATAAGCATAAAAACATGCCATCGAAGGGTGAAAATGTAAAACAGCCACAAAACGGTACCGTAAGAGTCCCGAACACCTCGCACGGGACCAATGTGACTCGTAGGAAACGACCGCGTAGTCACGGGGCTCCCGGTTTGACTGTACGACGTGAATTTGCAAAAAATTAGATTTATGCCTAAAAACATTCCATCGAATGGTGACAACGTAAAACAGCCACAAAACGGTACCGTAAGAGTCACGAACACCTCGCACGGGACCAATGTGACTCGTAGGAACCGACCGCATAGTCACGGCGCTCCCCGTTTGAGTGTATGACGTAAATTTGCAAAAAATAGACTTAACCATAAAAACATGCCATCGAAGGGTGAAAACGTTAAACAGCCACAAAACAGTATCGTAAGAGTCATGAACACGTCGCACGGGACCAATGCGACTCGTAGGAACCGACCGCGTAGTCACGGGGCTCTCGGTTTGAGTGTACGACGTGAATTTGCAAAAAATTAACTTATGCATAAAAAAATGCCATCGAAGGGTGAAAATGTAAAACAGCCACAAAACGGTACCGTAAGAATCCCGAACACCTCGTACGGGACCAATACGACTCGTAGGAACCGACTGTGTAGTCACGAGGCTCCCCGTTTGAGTGTACGACGTGAATTTGCAAAAAATTAGACTTAAGCATAAAAACATGCCATCAAAGGGTGAAAATGTAAAATAGTCACAAAACGGTACCGTAAGAGTTACTAACACATCGTACGGGACCAATGTGACTCGTAGGAACCGACCGCGTAGTCACGGGGCTCCCGATTTGAGTGTACGACTTGAATTTACAAAAAATTAGACTTAAGCATAAAAATATTCCATCGAATGGTGAAAACATAAAACATCCACAAAACGGTCCCGTAAGAGTCATGAAAACCTCGCAGGGGACCAATGCGACTCTTAGGAACCGATCGCATAGTCACGGGGCACCCGGTTTGAGTGTACGACGTGAATTTGCAAAAAATAATACTTATGCCTAAAAACATGCCATCGAAGGGTGAAAATATAAAACAACCACAAAATGGTACCGTAAGAGTCCAGAACACCTCGCACGGGACCAATGTGACTCGTAGGAACCGACCGCGTAGTCACGGGGCTCCCGGTTTGAGTGTACGACGTGAATTTGCAAAAAATTAGACTTATGCCTAAAACCATTCCATCGAATGGTGACAACGTAAAACAGCCACAAAACGGTACTGTAAGAGTCATGAACACCTCGCATGGGATCAATGTGAATCGTAGGAACTGACCGCGTAGTCACGGGGCTCCCGGTTTGAGTGTACGGCGTAAATTTGCAAAAAATAGACTTAAGCATAAAAATATGCAATCGAAGGGTGAAAATGTAAAATACCCACAAAACGGTACCGTAAGAGTCGCGAACACCTCGCATGGGACCAATGTGACTCGTAGGAACCGACCGCATAGTCACGGGGCTCCCGGTTTGAGTGTACGACGTGAATTTGTAAAAAAATAGACTTATGCATAAAAACATGCCATCGAAAGGTGAAAACGTAAAATAGCAACAAAACGGTCCCGTAAGAGTTACTAACACCTCGAACGGGACCAATGTGACTCTTTGGAACCGACCGCGTAGTCACGGGGCGCCCGGTTTGAGTGTACGACGCGAATTTGCAAAAAATTGGACTTAAGCATAATAACATTTCATCGAATGGTGAAAACGTTAAACAGCCACAAAACGGTACCGTAAGAGTTACGAACACCTCGCACGGGACCAATGCAACTCGTAGGAACCGTCCGAGTAGTCACGGGGCTCCCGGTTTGAGTGTAGGACGTCAATTTGCAAAAAATTAGACTTATGCATAAAAACATGCCATCGAAGGGTGAAATCGTAAAACAGCCACAAAACGGTACCGTAAGAGACACGAACACCTTGCACGGGACCAATGCGACTCATAGGAACCGACCGCGTAGTCACGGTGCTCCCGATTTGAGTGTACGACGTGAATTTGCAAAAAATTAGACTTAGGCATAAAAACATGGAATCGAAGGGTGAAAACGTAAAACAGCAACAAAATCGTCCCGTAAGAGTCACAAAAACCTCGCACGGGGCCAATGTGACTCGTAGGAATCGACCGCGTAGTTACGGGGCTCCCGGTTTGAGTGTACGACGTGAATTTATAAAAAAATTAGACTTATACATAAAAACATTCCATCGAAGGGTAAAAATGTAAAACAACCACAAAACGGTCCCGTAAGAGTCAAGAAAATCTCGCACGGGACCAATGTGACTCGAGGGAACCGACCGCGTAGTCACGGTGCTCCCGATTTGAGTGTACGACGTGAATTTGCAAAAAATTAGACTTAAGCATAAAAACATGGAATAGAAGGGTGAAAACGTAAAACAGCCACAAAACGGTACCGTAAGAGTCACGAACACCGCGCACGGGACCAATGCGACTCGTTGGAACCGATCGCGTAGTCACGGGAATCCCGGTTTTGAGTGTACGACGTGAATTTGCAAAAAAACACACTTATGCATCAAAACATGCCATCGAAGGGTGAAAACGAAAAACAACCACAAAACGATCCCTTAAGAGTCACGAGCATGTCGCACGGGACCAATGCGACTCATAGGAACCGACCGTGTAGTCACGGGGCTCCCGATTTGAGTGTACGACGTGAATTGGAAAAAAATTAGACTTATGCATAAAAACATGCCATCGAAGGGTGAAAACGTAAAACTGCCACAACGCGGTTCCGTAAAAGTCACGAACACCTCGCACGGGACCAATGCGACTCGTAGGAACAGACCGCGTAGTCACGGGGCTCCCGATTTGAGTGTACGACGTGAATTTGTAAAAAATTAGACTGGTGCATAAAAACATGCCATCGAAGGGTGAAAACGTAAAACAGCCACAAAACGGTACCGTAACAGTCACGAACACCTCGCACGGGACCAATGCGACTCGTAGGAACAGACCGCGTAGTCACGGGGCTCCCGATTTGAGTGTACGACGTGAATTTGTAAAAAATTAGACTGGTGCTTAAAAACATGCCATCGAAGGGTGAAAACGTAAAACAGCCTTAAAACGGTACCGTAACAGTCACGAACACCTCGCACGGGACCAATGTGACTCGTAGGAATCGACCGCGTAGTCACGGGGCTTTCGGTTTGAGTGTACGGTGTGAATTGGCAAAAAATTAGACTTAAGCATAATAACATGTCATCGAAGGGTGAAAACGTAAAACAGCCACAAAACTCTTCCGTAAGAGTCACGAACACCTCACACGGGATCAATGCGACTCGCAGGAACCGACCGTGTAATCACGGGGATCCCGGTTTGAGTGTACGACGTGAATTTGCAAAAAAATTAGACATAAGCATAAAAACATGCCATCGAAGGGTGAAAACGTAAAACAGCCACAAAACGGTACCGTAAGAGTCCCGAACACCTCGCACGGGACCAATGTGACTCGTAGGAAACGACTGCGTAGTCACGGGGCTCCCGGTTTGACTGTACGACGCGAATTTGTAAAAAATTAGATTTATGCCTAAAAACATTCCATCGAATGGTGACAACGTAAAACAGCCACAAAACGGTACCGTAAGAGTCACGAACACCTCGCACGGGACCAATGTGACTCGTAGGAACCGACCGCGTAGTCACGGGGCTCCCGGTTTGAGTGTACGACGTAAATTTGCAAAAAATAGACTTAACCATAAAAACATGCAATCGAAGGGTGAAAACGTAAAACAACCACAAAACGGTACCGTAAGAGTCACGAAAACCTCGCACGGGACCAATGCGACTCGTAGGAACCGATCGTGTAGTCACGGGAATCCCGGTTTGAGTGTACGACGTGAATTTGCAAAAAAATAGACTTATGCATTAAAACATGCCATCGAAGGGTGAAAACGTAAAACAACCACAAAACGGTCCCTTAAGAGTCACGAGCATGTCGCACGGGACAAATGCGACTCGTAGGAACCGACCGTGTAGTCACGGGGCTCCCGATTTAAGTGTACGACGTGAATTTGAAAAAAATTAGACTTATGCATAAAAACATGCCATCGAAGGATGAAAACGTAAAACTGCCACAAAACGGTCCCGTAAGAGTCATGAAAACCTCACACGGTACCAATGCGACTCATAGGAACAGACCGCATAGTCACGGGGCTCCCGGTTTGAGTCTACGACGTGAATTTTCAAAAAATTAGAGTGGTGCATAAAAACATGCCATCGAAGGGTGAAAACGTAAAACAGCCACAAAACGGTACCGTAACAGTCACGAACACCTCGCACGGGACCAATGTGACTCGTAGGAGACGACCGCGTAGTCACGGGCTCCCGATTTGAGTGTACGGCGTGAATTGGCAAAAAATTAGACTTAAGCATAAAAACATGTCATCGAAGGGTTAAAACGTAAACTAGCCACAAAACTCTACCGTAAGAGTCACGAACACCTCACACGGGATCAATGCGACTCGTAGGAACCGACCGCGTAATCACGGGGATCCCGGTTTGAGTCTACGACGTGAATTTGCAAAAAATTAGACATAAGCATAAAAACATCCCATCGAAGGGTTAAAACATAAAACAGCCACAAAACGGTACCGTAAGAGTCCCGAACACCTCACACGGGATCAATGCGACTCGTAGGAACCGACCACGTAATCACGGGGATCCCGGTTTGAGTGTACGACATGAATTTGCAAAAAATTAGACACAAGCATAAAAACATGCCATCGAAGAGTGAAAACGTATAACAGCAACAAAACTGTACCGTAAGAGTCCCGAACACCTCGCACGGGACCAATGTGACTCGTAGAAAATGACCGCGTAGTCACGGGGCTCCCGGTTTGACTGTATGACGTGAATTTGCAAAAAAATAGACTTACGCCTAAAAACATTCCATCGAATGGTGACAACGTAAAACAGCCACAAAACGGTACCGTAAGAGTCACGAACACCTCGCACGGGACCAATGTGACTCGTAGGAACCGACCGCGTAGTCACGGGGCTCCCGGTTTGAGTGTACGACGTAAATTTGCAAAAAATAGACTTAACCATAAAAACATGCAATCGAATGGTGAAAACGTAAAACAACCACAAAACGGTACCGTAAGAGTCACGAACACCTCGCACGGGACCAATGCGACACTTAGGAACCGACCGCGTAGTCACGAGAATCTCGGTTTGAGTGTACGACGTGAATTTGCAAAAAAATAGACTTATGCATAAAAACATGCCATCGAAGGGTGAAAACGTAAAAACGCCACAAAACGGTCCCGTAAGAGTCACGAGCACGTCGCACGGGACCAATGCGACTTGTAGGAACCGACCGCGTAGTCAAGGCGCTCCCGGTTTGAGTGTACGACGTGAATTTGAAAAAAAATAGACCTAAGCATAAAAACATGCCATCGATGGGTGTAAACGTAAAAATGCCACAAAACGGTCCCGTAAGAGTCACGATCATCTCGCATGGGACCAATGCGACTCGTAGGAACCGCTTGCGTAGTCACGGGGTTCCCGGTTTGAGTGTACGACGTGAATTTGTAAAAAATTATACTTGTGCATAAAAACATGCCATCGAAGGGTGAAAACGTGAAACAGCCACAAAACGGTACCGTAACAGTCACGAGCACCTCGCACGGGACCAATGCGACTCGTAGGAACCGACCGCGTAGTCACGGGGCTCCCGGTTTGATTGTACGGCGTGAAAACTCAAAAAATTAGACTTAAGCATAAAAGCATGTCATCGAAGGGTGAAAACGTAAAACAGCCACAAAACTCTACCGTCAGAGTCACGAACACCTCGCACGGGACCAATGCGACTCGTGGGAACCGTCCGCGTAGTCACGGGGATCCCGGTTTGAGTGTACGACGTGAATTTGCAAAAAATTAGACTTATGCATAAAAACATGCCATCGAAGGTCGAAAATGTAAAACAGCCACAAAACTCTACCGTAAGAGTCACGAACACCTCGCACGGGACCAATGCGACTCGTGGGAACCGTCCGCGTAGTCACGGGGATCCCGGTTTGAGTGTAAGACGTGAATTTGCAAAAAATTAGACTTAAGCAAAAAAATGCCATTGAAGGGTGAAAACGTAAAATAGCCACAAAACGGTACCGTAAGAGTCACGAACACCTCGCACGGGACCAATGTGACTCATAGGAACCGACCGCATAGTAACGGGGCTCCCGGTTTCAGTGTACGATGTGAATTTGCAAAAAATTAGACTTATGCATAAAAACATGCCATCGAAGGGTGAAAACGTTAAACAACCCCAAAACGGTACCGTAAGAGTCACGAACACCTCGCACGGAACCTATGCGACTCGTAGGAACCGACCGCGTAGTCACGGTGATCCCGGTTTGAGTGTACGACGTGAATTTGCAAAAAATTAGACTTATGCATAAAAACATGCCATCGAAGGGTGAAAACGTAAAACTGCCACAAAACGGTCCCGTAAGAGTCACGAACATCTCGCACGGGACCAATACGACTCGTAGTAACCGACCGCGTAGTCACGGCGCTCCCGGTTTGAGTGTACGACGTGAATTTGCAAAAAATTAGACTTGTGCATAAAAACATGCCATCGTAGGGTGAAAATGTAAAACTGCCACAAAACGGTACCGTAAGAGTCACAAACACCTCGCACGGAACCAATGCGACTCATAGGAACCGACCGCGTATTCACGGGGCTCCCGGTTTGAGTGTACAGCGTGAATTTGCAAGAAATAGACTTATGCATAAAAACATGTCATCGAAGGGTGAAAACGTAAAACAACCACAAAACGGTACCGTAACAGTCATGAGCACCTCGCACGGAACCAATGTGACTCGTAGGAACCGACCGCGTAGTCACGGGGCTCCCGGTTTGAGTGTACGACGTGAATTTGCAAAAAATTAGACTTAAGCATAAAAACATGTCATTGAAGGGTGAAAACGTAAAACAGCCACAAAACTCTATCGTAAGAGTCACGAACACCTCGTACGGGACCAATGTGACTCGTAGGAACCGACCGCGTAGTCACGGGGATCCCGGTTTGAGTGTATGAAGTGAATTTGCAAAAAAATAGACTTAACATAAAAACGTGCCATCGAAGGATGAAAATGCAAAACAGCCACAAAACGGTACCGTAAGAGTCCCGAACACCTTGCACGGGACCAATGTGACTCGTAGGAACCGATCGCGTAGTCACGGCGCTCCCGGTTTGAGTGTACGACGTGAATTTGCAAAAAATTAGACTTATGCCTAAAAACATTCCATCGAATGGTGACAACGTAAAACAGCCACAAAACGGTACCGTAAGAGTCATGAACACCTCGCACGGGACCAATGTGACTCGTAGGAACCGACCGCATAGTCACGGGGCTCTCGGTTTGAGTGTACGATGTAAATTTGTAAAAAATAGTCTTAAGCATAAAAACATGCCATCGAATGGTGAAAATGTAAAACAACCACAAAACGGTACCGTAAGAGTCATGAACACCTTGCACGGGACCAATGCGACACTTAGGAACCGACCGCGTAGTGACGGGGCTCCCGGTTTGAGTGTACGACGTGAATTTGCAAAAAATTAGACTTATGCATAAAAACATGCCATCGAAGGGTGAAAACATAAAAAAGCAACAAAACGGTGTCGTAAGAGTTACTAACACCTCGCACGGGACCAATGTGACTCTTAGGAACCGGCCGCGTAGTCACGAGGCTCCCGGTTTGAGTGTACGACGTGAATTTAGAAAAAAATTGACTTAAGCAGAAAAACATTCCATCGAATGGTGAAAATGTTAAACAACCACAAAACGGTAACGTAAGAGTTACGAACACCTCGCACGGGACCAATGCGACTCTCAGGAACCGGACCGCGTAGTCACGGGGCTCCCGGTTTGAGTGTACGACATGCATTTGCAAAAAATTAGACTTATGCATAAAAAATGCCATCGAAGGGTGAAAACGTAAAACAACCACAAAACAGTGCCGTAAGAGACACGAACACCTTGCACGGGACCAATGCGACTCGTAGGAACCGACCGCGTAGTCACGGTGCTCCCGATTTGAGTGTACGACGTAAATTTGCAAAAAATTAGACTTAAGCATAAAAACATGGAATCGAAGGGTGAAAATGTAAAATAGCCACAAAACGGTCCTTTAAGAGTCACGAACACCTCGCACGGGACAAATGCGACTCATAGGAACCGACCGCGTAGTTACAGGGCTCCAGGTTTGAGTGTACGACGTGAATTTGCAAAAAATTAGACTTATGCATAAAAACATGCCATCTAAGGGTGAAAACGTAAAACAGCCACAAAACGGTCCCGTAAGAGTTACTAACACCTCGCACGGGACCAATATGACTCGTAGGAACCGACCGCGTAGTCACGGGGCTCCCGGTTTGAGTGTACGACGTGAATTTGCAAAAAATTGGACTTAAGCATAAAAACATTCCATCGAATGGTGAAAACGTTAAACAGCAACAAAACGGTACCGTAAGAGTTACGAACACCTCGCACGGGACAAATGCGACTCGTAGGAACCGGACCGCATAGTCACGGGGCTCCCGGTTTGAGTGTACGACGTGAATTTACAAAAAATTAGACTTAAGCATAAAAACATTCCATAGAAGGGTGAAAACGTAAAACAACCACAAAACGGTCCCGTAAGAGTCACGAACACCTCGCACGGGACCAATGTGACTCGTAGGAACCGACCGCATTGTCACGGTGCTCCCGATTTGAGTATACGACGTGAATTTGCCAAAAATTAGACTTAAGCATAAAAACATGGAATCGAAGGGTGAAAACGTAAAATAGCCACAAAACTCTACCGTAAGAGTCACGAACACCTCGCACGGGACCAATGCGACTCGTAGGAACCGTCCGCGTAGTCACGGGAATCCTGGTTTGAGTGTACGACGTGAATTTGTAAAAAAATAGACTTGTGCATAAAAACATGCCATCGAAGGGTGAAAACGTAAAACAGCCACAAAACGGTCCCATAAGAGTCACGAGCACGTCGCACGGGACCAATGCAACTCGTAGGAACCGACCGCGTAGTCACGGTGGTCCCGGTTTGAGTGTAGGACGTGCATTTGCAAAAAATTAGACTTATGCATAAAAACATGCCATCGAAGGGTGAAATCGTAAAACAGCCACAAAACGGTACCGTAACAGTCGCGAACACCTCGTACGGGACCAATGTGACTCGTAGGAACCGACCGCGTAGTCTCGGGGCTCCCGGTTTGAGTGTACGGCGTGAATTTTAAAAAATTAGACTCAAGCATAAAAACATGTCATCGAAGGGTGAAAACGTAAAACAGCAACAAAACTCTACCGTAAGAGTCTCGAACACCTCGCACGGGATGAATGCGACTCGTAGGAACCGACCGCGTTGTCACGGGGATCCCGGTTTGAGTGTACGACGTGAATTTGCAAAAAATTAACTTATGCATAAAAACATGCCATCGAAGGGTGAAAACGTAAAACAGCCACAAAACGGTACCGTAAGAGCCACGATCACCTCGTACAGGACCAACGTGACTCATAGGAACCGACCGCATAGTAACGGGGCTCCCGGTTTGATTGTACGACGTGAATTTGCAAAAAATTAGACTTATGCATAAAAACATGCCATCGAAGGGTGAAAACTTTAAACGGCCACAAAACGGTACCATAAGAGTCACGAACACCTCGCACGGGACCAATGCGACTCGTAGGAACCGACTGCGTAGTCACGGGGCTCCTGGTTTGAGTGTACGACGTGAATTTGCAAAAAATTAGACTTGTGCATAAAAGCATGCCATCGAAGCGTGAAAACGTAAAACTGCCACAAAACGGTCCCGTAAGAGTCACGAACACCTCACACGGGACCAATGCGACTCGTAGGAGGAATCGGACCGCGTAGTCACGGGAATCCCGGTTTGAGTGTACGACGTGAATTTGCAAAAAAATAGACTTATGCATAAAAACATATCATCCAAGGGTTAAAATGTAAAACAACCACAAAACGGTCCCGCAACAGTCATGAACACCTCGCACGGGACCAATGTGACTCCTAGGAACCGACCGCGTAGTCACGGGGCTCCCGATTTGAGTGTACGGCGTGAATTTGCAAAAAATTAGACTTAAGCATAAAAACATGTCATCGAAGGGTGAAAACGTAAAACAGCCACAAAACTCTACCGTAAGAGTCACGAACACCTCGCACGGGACCAATGTGACTCGTAGGAACCGATCGCGTAGTAACGGGGCTCCCGGTTTGAGTGTACGACATGAATTTGCAAAACATTATACTTATGCTTAAAAACATGCCATCGAAGGGTGAAAATGTTAAACAGCTACAAAACGGTCCCGTAAGAGTCACGAACACCTCGCACGGGACCAATGCGACTCGTAGGATCTGGACCGCGTAGTCACAGGGCTCCTGGTTTGAGTGTACGACGTAAATTTGCAAAAAATTAGACTTAAGCATAAAAACCTTCCATCGAATGGTGAAAACATAAAACAACCACAAAACGATCCCGTAAGAGTCACGAACATCTCGCACGGGACCAATGTGACTCGTAGGAACCGATCGCGTAGTCACGGCGCTCCCGATTTGAGTGTACGACGTAAATTAGCAAAAAAATTAGACTTACGCATAAATACATGCCATCGAAGGGTGAAAACGTTAAACAACCACAAAACGGTCCCAAATGAGTCACGAACACCTAGCACGGGACCAATGCGACTCGTAGGAACTAGCAATTATCCCACTTGACAGCCTCACAGAGTTTCAAGTAATTAAAATACCGACCTCCTTCAACCTATAATTAGGTAGGTCATGGCTTAATGTGATCAGGGAGGTTTCTTCTTCATTACATCAAAAGTTAAAATTCTTCTATGGAGAAAACTTAATCGCTTTGTCATGTGATACCTACTCTAAGGAGAAGGAACCAATGCTTTAGTCCTGTAAATTCAACGCAAAGGTAAGGACATTTACATTAGTGGTTTCCAGTTAGAACCGCATGTACAAGTCATCTCTAATGGCACTAAGGAACATATTCCATCACTCTAATCCATGTACGAGTGCTACAACGTTACACACATGATGAAAAAGATGAAGTACTGACTAGGAATAGACCTCAAAAAACCAATAAGGGATCAGTGATCCCATTAAGGTCCCCCCAATAGCATTCCAACACTAAGGGCTATATATATATAACTGTGATGTATATATATATATATATATACATAATTGTTATGTATTATGTATATAACAGTTATATATATATATATACACAGTACATATATATAACTATTGTAGTTATATATATGTACTGTGTATATATACAGTACATATATATAACTAGTTATATATATATATACTAGGATGTACCCGTGCCGACGGCACGACGATAAATTTGTTCCCGTGATAAATATGTACACGTGCCGATGGCTTTTGTTCCCGTGATAAATGTGTACGCGGTAAAATAATTTAACTCTATTGCATTCTACCCCACCTCGCTTCGTCCAGCCCACGAGTCATAATAATCATGTACTCGTGCCGATGGCACGGTGATAAATTTGCTCCAAAGTATTTGGGGTTATAGAACCCTTACACTCTCATGTACGGTATTATTCATTTGACACTTTTATAACACTACACAGTTTAGCTACATGGTTTTGTAACACTACATATTCTACCTAAAAGTTGGTGTACCTATGTCGATGGCATAGTGATAAAACAATTCGATGCATATCTAAATATATAAAAAAGGGTTTAAAGCATATCCGGCATGAATAGGATTGTCTTAATTCTGTCTAGAGTTCAACACATCGCAGCCATATAATTTTAATCATTAAAATTTAAGTGGTGAGAATATGATGATTGTTGAAAAAATGTTTAAACAATTAAAATTATTTACTACAAAAGTGACACGATCATATATAATCACCCCTTAAAACAAAAAATAAAAAACTCTAAATTACCACAACTCAATACAATGGGTAACAATGCATAATCCAAATGATCGCTTGCATTTCTTACTACATTTTTTGTCCTCATAATTATTTTTAAAATATTAAAATATGAACAACTTCACCATATGAGCTTTTATAAACTTGTGTCCAACATCAATATATAATTCTTTTAAAAAAAGAATGCAGTAGACAAAACTTTAAAGAGAAAAAATCGATTATATTGAAGACTTAAATGTCAAATAATGACTTTTAAAATCTAGAATAAAAAAAAACTATAAGCTCTGATATGGAAAAGAAATTATCCCTGTCTTGCTATAATTACAATGTAAACAATATGCCCGTAATGGCTTTTAAAACTTGGAATAAAAAAAACCTATAATCTCTTAGAAGAAAAAAAAAATTCTCCCCATCATGCTATAATTACAACTCTTTTAAATTCCTGTAGTGGTGCTAATTGAGAAATCTCCAATTATCTCCTAAAGACACCTAGTGATCTTTCTCACTCTTGGCCTAGGTTGTATAGCAACAATTTTTACAACTATACTGTTCCCACTCCTTTATGGGATGTTGACCAAGAGGAGATCTCTTTTCAGAGATGCAGAAATCCTCGAGCACCATTCCTTCTTCCCTCGATATTTAAAAAAAAAGTTAGTTCTATCTTGATTAAAAACATACTACAACAATACATATTTAAAAATTTAAAAGATTAAATCCATTCCTGTATATCATTCTATCAACGCTTCTACCAAAATTTTGGACAGAATAGGCTTTGGCGAAATCAAATATATAAAAGCCTTTTTATACTAAATTCATCGCATTAACAGATCTCTAGATAGCCATGTCTACATCTCGTCACTAAGGGGCAAAATGAATATATAGAATAAAATCATTAAGAATATTATAAGATCATGAGTCTGCCCTATTTGTGGACGTATTATAATACATTTTGTTCTTAAATTATTTGCGGCGAAATCTCAGACATCATGGACTATGGAACATGATTCCACAACTGAAAACATCCCCTAAAAAACCATGAAGTGTGAGGAAAGAAGGTTATTGGCAAAAGTAGAAAACAAAAACATCTGAATAAATAACAAAAAAACCATAATTGACCACTAAAATTTACATAAAAACCAAATTTGCAACAAAACAAAACCTTTAGGTGCCCTCATGTATATTAAGATAATCAAAATGATACATAGACGAAATCAGAAATAACCAAAATGATGATGAAAAATATCAATACGGTGTTTTGTTTTCCTTTTATTCTTCCGGTAGAACTCAATTCACACTGTGTTGATTAAATCCCTGAGTTAGAACCCCTGTACAAAGAAAGAGACTTTAAAAATTAGTTATGAACGAAACATACAAATCAACCCACATATAAAGAAAGTGCCATTAAATTAGTCATAAAAAACATACAAATATACCAAAACAATCCCAAGAAAGAAGACAGAAAGGATAGGAAATTACCATCTGGAGATTTTTTCAAAGATTAAGAAGGCTTACAAATATTCCAAACAAAACAAAAAATCCATAATAGAAAAGGATTGCTTTTCATCACTGACTCCTCTATTTTGGAGAATATAGTAGACCTCCATAGTGAAAACAAAACAAAACAAAAATCAAGAATCAATTCATAAAGTTTGTAATACATGTACATGTAATACATGGTTTTCAAGATCAAACCCAAGAATGATGTCTTCTCTTTCAAGATCCATCTAATACATTGGTTTTCAATTTGCAGTGATGACACCATATTTATCACCCACTGTCTGGCTTTAACTTCTGGTGTATAAACAATACTAACGACATGTGATTGGGATTCTGGATATAGCCTCTCTTGGCTTAAACTTTTGTACCCTCGTTCCATGTTTATTCTTTTCATATTCAAGTATGACTTAATAAATATATATGAATTATGGTCTTCTATAAAAAAAAACTCAAATACACGGGAGCACAAATGAGTTATCAGATACGCAATAACATGGACCAGTACAACAACACGTATCAAACAAAATGGATGCATATTCAAATGGGTAAAAGCGGATAGTATATAAAATGGATGCATATTTAAATGGAAGCAACACGCATCTTTTCTTTGCTTCTTTAGGAAATGAAAGATTAGCACCTTTAACAAAGCTCCATAAAAAGGAGTAAGTATTTAATAACTCAGTGCTATAAAGCTCCATAAAAATGCAAATTTAAAACAAACCATATGCATTAATATATAATATATTACAAAACCGAATTGTATCAAATAAATAAAATTAATTTTGTTTACCTCAAAACTTCATGAGCTCTTCAACTTCAATCTCAATAATCTGCATCTGTCTGATAAAAGCCTAACTTCAAACATATCAATTTTTAAGAACCAAACTAAATAGGAAGCTAAAAATTCTGAAGAAGACAAATCGATTTTTGAAAATAAAAAAAAACATCAACCGGTTCTTAAAGGAAAAACAACTCGATAAAAAAAACATCACAACCTTTAGAACCAAACCGAAATCATTTTTGAACCAAACATCACAGGAGAGGGATGAGGACGTGCAGAACCTATAGAGGTTTTCGTCAACATAGATGCACCAAACCGAGAACAAAACCTTACCCTGCTCGCGTCTTGCAGGAGAGGGATGAGGACGTGGTTGGTGGTGGACTTAACCGGAGTGAGAGGGAGATGATGGTGGAGAGCGGTGGACGGAACCGGAGTGGAATGAGGACAAGGATGTGTATAGCCGGGCCTTTATTATTGAGAGAGGATGAAGGATGTGCACAGCTGCATCTACAGAGAGACTGTCTCCTCGAGCCTTGTGCTCTGTTTGTCTACAGAGGGACTGTGTATTGTGTATAGCTGGGTCTTTACGCAAGCGAAGGAATCATGTGTAGAGTTCTCCATGTGCACTATCCTAAGCCCTTACGAACATTTAATCTCAGCCACCAGTTGATAAAGACTAAACTTATCAACTTTTGATCTCAGCCGTGAGTTAGCCAAGACCAAAAGTCCCTCCTCTTTTATTATATAGATATACACAGTACATATATATAACTACTGTATATATATATATATACAGTAGTTATATATATGTACTGTGTATATATATATACATAATATATATGTATATATATACAGTAGTTATATATATGTACTGTGTGTATATATATACATAATATATATATATACTAGCGGAATGCCCGTGCCTGAAGGCACGGCAAAAAATTTGAAAGAATGTATTTACAAAACGGCAAAAATTTTCAAGTTCGTAAATGAAAAACGACAAAAATACCTTTCCCAACATCATCATCCATGGCTAAATAAAAAAAAATATGGTTCAAGATATTGAATTATGAGAGAATTTGACCTCCTCTCATTTAGAGTCGAGACTTGAAAATTTTGCCAAACCTTTATTCGAGACTATTTTAGTATCGCATGCCTACAATTATGTTAGGAAGGCCTATCCGACTTGGCAGTTGGTGGAATTATGTTAGGTATGGCCCCATGAATCTCATAGTCCTAACATGAATTACATCATTTTTCCCGGACCAGAGATAGGAATTTCCCATAGCCTCGGTGGACGAAAGTTGGATGAGAATACTTATGTTACCGAAATTTCCAACTACCACTATACTCTAATTTTTATTCCCTTCACGTACTAAATTTTTTTATGTTTTGGTACTGTTACCTACGTTCGTATTTTTTGTTGTGATATTCAGTGTTGTTGTGATTGAGTTCGTATTGAATTTCAGTTGGTATTGTAATTTAAATATTGAGTTGAAATTGAAATTCAAATATTAAAGTTGACTTGAAATGGTATAATTGTTGGTGTTGGTATTGAATTTTAGTTGGCATTAAGTTCAGTTGGTATAACTGTTGGTGTTGGTTTGGTATAACTCGTACCAAAAATCAGTATAACTGTTGGTGTTGGTTTGGAACTTTGGTATAACTGGTACTGAATTCCAGTACAACTGGTTTGGTATAAATGGCATATAACTGTTGGTATAAATGGTATATAACTGATTTCTGGTACCAAAAAATCAGTTGTAAATCAAATGTTGGTTTGGTCTGATGTTGGTTTGATAACAGGTACCAAAAAATCAGTTACGAATCAAATGTTGGTTTGGTTTGGATTTTATTTGATAACAGGTACAAATACATGAAGATACACTACCTTCATTCCTAGTTTAAAAATAGGCGGGCTTCTTAGAGCAAAACCTATATGTGCCGCTGTAATGAGTTGCACCGCATCCCCATTCTGCACCCCCACCATGATATGGGTTGCGCCTCATCCCCATTCAATGTAGATCCTCTTTGAAAAATTTAATACGAATGAATTTTGTACACAATCACATCCTTTTCAATTGGAAAGTTACCTAAGACTAAATGCATAACGGGAAGTTAGTACACAATCACATCATTTCCAATTTGGCCATTTCCTGTGGAGGAAGAAAAAGAAAAAAAATTAAAACATAAAGTGAACACACATCAAAATATCAGGTATCAAAAAAATTTATAAATGTTAAATCGACTAAAAATATGATCCGCACTTTGAATAACCGTACCACCAACAGTTGTAAAGGTTAAAAGTGAAAAAAAAGAATGTTGCAGTCCCATTCTCCTTTGTGATTTAGTAGCTGAGCAATCTTCATATTTTTTATATCAGACATTATGATCCAAAACATTATTTCCTAACCAATCATCACATTTAAAATGGCGTGCCTCCTGAAGTTGAGAATGTTCGAAAAGGCTGCTTTGAGCATGATCTTAGGAATCGTCCTTTAGTGGCAGATATTTTACATGCATTTCAAAGCTCACAGAATGCTGTTTGTAATGATGGAGAGTTGATTAGTTTGGGGAGCAGAGTAATGTTGGACAAATCAAACGGCAGCATCTATTCAACATTGTTACTCTCAAAGGACCATGTCCAAGTTGGCGATACAGTTCGTTCAAGGAAGGAGATAAACTCCTGCAAACCTCAAGCCATGACTGTCACAGAAGAAAACGTAGTTGGTTTGGAGAAGGATACCGATTAAGATGGATATATTTTGTTTAGAACCCTAGGAATTATCAACCCTCTAAGGGTAAATGTGTCAACTCTCGAAAAGGTCACATCTGGATTTTCAGCAGGAGATTGGGTTTGCTTGCTGGAGGAGAATACAAATCATTCGTCGGTGGGTATTTTACATCCCATACAGAGTGACGGAAGCATCGATGTTGGTTTCTTGGGACTGGAGACCCTTTCGAGAGGATATTGTTCTGAATTAGAAATTGCGGAGCCATATTTTGTGGGACAGTTTATGAGGTTAAAAGAGAATGAATTTTTTCCCCTGTTTGATTGGCCTCATAAAAAGTGAGTAATGTGGGCCACGGGTCAGATTTCACAAATTCTTCCAAATGGGTGCCTTGTTTTGATATTCCCAGGAAGCTTCATGTTTAAAGACGAACACCACCTTCTTGGCAGATTCAACTAAAGTGGAGAGTGTTTCATTTGATACTTGTCCCCGAATTATAGAGAAGTACCAGCATGTGGACGATTTTCATTGGGTTGTGAGGCCGCTGGTGATTGCTTTCATCCTATTCACTGTAATGAAGTTCGGGGTCTGTGTTGGACAAAATGTGGGAGCGATACTGAAGAAGGCCCATCGAAATGAGGGAAAAATTTATGTTGGGCATTCCCAAGATGGTCAGGCTAGTGGTGGCCAGTTAGCTTGGCGTCGATCACGGGTGGAAAATTTCCTCTTCAGAGAAGGTGCTCCCTCTGCTGCTGTTAGCGCTAGGTGCTGAAATGTCTGTTAGTACATATGCCAGATAAGTACCATATAAGATTGTGAATATCCAATGGTTACGAAAATTAAATAACTGTGTCTTTGCTTATAATATGATGCAGAAAGCTGTGAATTTTCTATAATGTGAAGTTTTTATAATATGCATCAGACTCGGACACGCCACTGACACACTGGAACAGGTGAAAAAGAGGGTACATATCAGAGAAATAATGAAGATACATGCTTCAATTAAACCATGCTGCAGCTAAAAAGGATGCGATAATGCTTCAAAAAAGTATGAACCATGCTGCCATTAAAGTCATACTTTTTATTTGGGAATATAACATAAAAAATAAGTATATAAAATGTCAATTCATAATACAATATTATCACCGAAAATAATATACCAATTTTAAAAGAAATCACAATAGAGTGACAATAGAGTGACAATATACTGGTGTACCGTTCCTAAAGTAGAGTGACAACACTTCAACGATAGAGTGACGACCATGTTTCAACGATAGTATATCCATGGTCAAACTAATATGCCAGTTTAGACTGGCTAACAGATAAATATTTTGAAAGTGGTCGTATGATTCACAGTCACACAATTCAAATTAGGAAGAAAATAAAAGGCAAAGGATAACATAAAACGCAAAACTTATAATAATATTGTCAGGAGGTTGTTCATTTGGTGAAAATGTGATAAAAATGAATAACTAAACACACATTGCTATACCAGTTAATGTTATATTAGTTCAATAAGGTTGCAATCATGTTAAATAAGGCTGCATACATGTTAAATAAGGCCGGATACTCAAGGAACCAACATTAATCATTTAAATAAGTTTGCTTACCTCTTTAAGGCTCGTCAAATAAGGCTGCATACATGTTAAATAAGGCTGAATAATAAGGCCGCATACATGTTAAATAATTCTTCAAGTGGAGCTATAATGTTAAGCACACAAAGTAGTATGCATTTATAAAATAACTCTTATAGTAGTATACAAAGCTGAATTTATAAAACAACTCTTATAGTAATATAGTTGTTACCCATGAACTATTATAACAGAATTTGTATCCTCTATTTAAGATAAAGAAGAACTCTTATAAGAAGATTTTATTCTTATTGTAGTTCGAGTTAACTACGTCGTAGAAGATTTGAAAAGAAACACTCCAAACACTATATAGAAGAAAATATGAGCATATGTAAAATAGTAACATAATAACTGTTATGATCAGATATGAGTATAATATATAAACTCTCCCACCTTGGCATCAACATATTTCTACATATATGATTAGATTCTAATAGATAAAAATCGTGTTTAAAAATGAAACCATATATTAAAAAGATCTTAATTTCTCTTTTGTTCAGTGTGTAAAGCGTGTAATCTATAGTGTATTTAGATCGACTCTAATTATCAATCAGAAGGGTGTCGATAAGAATTATACAATGAATAAAACAACTCAAAAACTAAGTATCATTTCATACCATTGAATTCGAGTCAATTTCATTTAATCCAATCCACCATATATAACCTGAAAAACGAGTAAAAAATAAAGTTAACACATAATTAGAACCTTGTTATTGTTATAAGAAGGAATCATAGTTTGATTGCCTTATTTGCACGCTATTAGCAACCGGGAAAAGAGTCCCAGAAAAAAGTATTCAAAAACGGTTATATCTGATTGCCTTATTTTCGTATATTGAGAACCACTGTTATTCAGTAGATTTACATAGAGAACCTTTCAAAATACCTGTTCATAAATAAATTTCACACACACTAATAGAGGGGGTATATTGGCATGCCATGTTCTCATTACATCCACGACACGAAATTTATGAAAATAGTTAAATGAATGTTGTGTATAAAACCATCTATCAAAAATTGGCAATTATAGAACTTGTGTATAAAAAATATTTTGGGAATAAGTGCTGCTGAAATGAATGCATGTAACTGGTGGATAAAACCATATCTCAAAAAGAAACACTATATTAAAGGTATAAAATGAAATTTTTAACTAACCAAGACCAACTTAAAAACAACAATAACTGTACAAAGGTAATAACAATAGAAGAAGAACATCATATGAAATCCAACCCATATGTAACGGTGCAAATGGTAGTTTGGGCACATTCACATACTTTAAAGTCCAAATGCTTTAGTTTCATTTTATCAAGTTTATCATTAATATATATAAAATAAATAATAAATATTTAACGTATCCTAGCGTATCCGTATCCTACATTTTGGAAAAATCATGTACCCTGTATCCCGAATCGAGTCGTATCTCGTATTACGTGTCGAGTCCGTGCTTCATAGACTTCTATACACCATGTAAACTTATGTTTATCACGAAATGGGCCATCTAAACAACTATAAACATATTAGATAAATAGATATATAATATAAAAAGATAAATGAATAAGTTCACAGTTAAAATACTCACTTGCCAATTTTGTCGAACGTTTGGGGCTCATGTTACCTGAAATAACCAAAAATAGTATAAGAGTGTTGTTAAGACTAAAAATTAATTTGCCATACAAAAACTATAAAATAATTTCAAACCCGCATTTCAAACAGTTCAACCGCAAATATTAGTAGGTTAAGATTTTGCCTTCAATGTAGTTTTGGATGATATTTCTTTTTTTTTCTCCAGATTTTGTTTTTTCTCCTGATTTTGTTTTTTCTCCTCAGTAAACCAAAGAGAATCAAGGGAATAGAGAATGAAGAAAAACTACATTGAAGAAAAAAATAAATATCATCCAAAATATTCAAACCTCAACAAAATCAGGAGAAAAAACTCACTATCACAGACATGCAAGCACCATTCATCAACCTATAACCCAATGAGGGTTTGGAGAAGCGATGAAAACTTTTTAAGGTGTTTTTCAACATGGATTTTCAACATGAGGGTTTGATATAAAACCTAACTTACAAAAACCTACATTTATCAACAAATCTGTAAAATCGTACATGTGATGATGCTTTGGGGGTTCTCCGGAGTGGTTCATGGAGGTCTTCAAAAGATCTTGCTTGGGTATGTGCTGAATGAAACAAACAAAAATCATATATTAGAGACATAAATCATGTTAAATCAAGCCTAAATGGGAAAAAAACATGTGAAATCAAAAATCGCGTGGTGCGAATCCTTGCCATCAGTTGTCAAAATGGAGTTTGTGAGCAAGAGTTTGTGTGAAAGAAAAAGAGAAAGAAGGAAGAAGGTGAGTGACAAAGAAGGGAGCAGGTGAGAGAGGACGTGATTGAGAGAGGTCTGAAGAGGAAGTGACTCAATTCATACGCTTCAGATAAGCAATAAAATCAACTAATCTCCACCGTTCCTTTCCTGCCTTTTTGGCAAAATCGTGACCTCTAAATAAGTTATCGGCTTATGTAACAGTAGAAAAACACTTTCTCCTTATTATATAGATATATACATAACAGTTATATATAAACACACAGTTATACACATATAAACACATATATATATATATATATATATATATATATATATATGTTTATATGTGTATAACTGTGTGTATATATATATATGTGTATAACTGTGTGTATATATATATGTGTATATATATATATACACAGTTTATATATAACTGTTATGTATATATATATATATATATATATATATATATATATATATATATATATATATATATATATATATATATATATATATATGTTTATATGTGTATAACTGTGTGTATATATATATATACACAGTTTATATATAACTGTTATGTATATATATATATGTTTTGTATATATATATATATATATATATATATACACAGTTTATATATAACTATTATGTATATATATATATATATGCTGTTATGTATATATATATGTTATATATATATATATATGTGTATAACTGTGTATATATATACTAGCGGATGCCCGTGCCCGAGGGCACGGCGATAAATTTTCCCCCGTGATAAAACCCAGCCTATAATAATCAGCATTTTTTAAAAAAAAAACTTAAAAAAAACATATTTTTTTAAAAAAATATTTTTTATAAAAAAAAATATTTAAAAAAAAATTATTTTAAAAAAAATATATTCGTAAAAAAATAATAAGATAATAATGTATATATGTATCCATGCATACATGCATGTGTATGCATGCAACACATAAAATGCCATGCATGTTTATCATGCATAAGTTACTATTCATAACACCATTGTCCCATATTATATAGATATATATACACAGTTTATATATATATACACAGTTTATATATAACTGTTATGTATATATATATATATATATATATATACACACAGTTTATATATAACTGTTATGTATATATATATGTATATATATATACATAACAGTTATCACAGTTTATATACCCAGTATATATGCATATAAACTGTGATAACTGTTATGTATATATATATATATATATGTATATATATATACATAACAGTTATATATAAACTGTGTATATATATATATATGTATATATATATATATATATATATATAAAACAGTGTATATAATTGTTTTATATGTGTATATATATACACATATAAAACAGTTATATACATTGTTTTATGTATATATATACACATACATAAACCAGTTATATACACTGTTTTATATATATATATATATATATATATATATATATATATATATAAATAGTATATATATATATATAAATGGTATATATATATATAATACGACATGTACGATACTTGTTGTTTTGTCGACACATAAGCAAGTCGGGACCCTCTCGTTGACTAGAATGCTTGTTATTTTTGTTTCTCCATTGCAGTCCAGTATGTAATGTTAACATGTGTCTTGGAATTTCAATGGTTTTGTAGCTTTTTTGCCCAGTATATATATACATTATGGTTTTTCAAATGATTCTCTCTAGTCCCATTCCACGTGGAAAAAATGAAGTTATGGAGTGCTATTTGATGTACCATGGTGATGTCCCCATGGAAGTGAACACGTGACAGTTGGTTGGTTCACATCGAACACGGTCCAATAAGAATTTTGTTTCATTGAACCTTTTGTTAGACGAATTTGGGATTTTTTTTTATATTGTTGGATTTGTTGTTACCCCTTAAAAAGGGTGGATAGTCCAATAAACAAAGGAGACTATGCCCAATTTATTTTAAAAATTGACACTTTGTTTTTTTAGACACGGTGAATTTGATTATTATAGTTATATATATATAAATGTTTTTTTAGACACTTTGTTTTTATAGTTATATATAAATGTTTACATATATATATATAACTATAATAGTTATAAATTATTATTATCTTTTGAAGTCGGATAGATTATAATTTATTTTGTATTTTGTGTAGAATGAAAATGGATTTGCGACACATGGAAACGTCAATGGATACGGAGGATCGAGGTACGTAGCTACTCGGATACTTATTTAAGTTTATGTAGCTACTCGGATACTATTTTTAGATATTAAATTGGCGAAAGGGATTTAATGGTGGTTTAGCTGCGTTTTTTGTTGTTGGGTTTATTTTAATGTCAAAAACATGTTAGATTTCATGAATAAACAAAGGAAATTCTGCCGAAATTTTCTGAAATTAAATAGTGTTTTAAATTGATCAACTCAAACATACATGCATTTGAAGTTATACAAACCCATGTAGTAATTTATTTTTGTATCTTGTGTAGGTTATGATGGATTTTGCTTGGAGTTATTATATTCGTGGTGGCTTGGAGCTGCGGTTTCTTATAGTGTAGGGGAGCGATATTGTCGTCATTTTAGTTTACGTGGATTTTTTTAACATATTTTAATGTGTTAATGTATTAGGCTAGATCATGTTTACATCTTTTGTTACGTTCTTATTTGGGAGACATTTATTTTGTACCTTTATACTTGGATTATGATGAAATATTATTTTGTAATTCATATTTATCAGATTTGGTTGAAAATTGCGGAATTTTGTATTACTTATGATTGTATGAAAATGCGTAATGTTATTTTGGATGAGAAGGTTGCACGTTTGATGAAAAAAGTGCAGGTTTAAAAGTGCTTACAATTGCGAAAAAAATAATAGGTAATAAATAAAAATATTGTTCTTTTGGCAACACAATTTTTTGTCTCTAAAAGTTATCTACATCTATCACTTTGGATATGGCAACACATGTTTGGTTGCCAAAGGTATGGCTTTTGTCAACACAAGAGATGTGTTGCCAAAGGTACGACTTTTGGAAACACAAGAGTTGTTTTGCCAAAAGGCTATACCTTTGGCAACACAGCTCTCGTGTTGCCAAAAGTCGTACCTTTGGCAACACAACTCTTGTGTTGCCAAAGATATTGCTTTTGGCAACACAGAACCTGTGTTGCCAAAGGTATAGCGTTTTGGCAACACAACTCCTGTGTTGCGAAAAGCTATAGCTTTTGGCAACACAACTTTTTTTGTTGTTGTTGAGTGACTTTTGGCAAAACAAATAATATTTTTTATTATAAATTTGACAAATTAAAAAATACTTTTGGCAATACAAATGCGTGTTGCCAAAAGTATACTTTCAGCAACACAAGCCTGTTGTGTTGCCAAAGGGTTTCCTAGACAGGCAATGGGCAACAAGCTGGCAACAGAGTGAAATCTGTTGCCGATACCTTTTAGCAACAAAATTCTAACTTTAGCAACATAATTTGTATGTTGCTGATGGTGCAAATTCTTGTAGTGACGGGGTATCACGAGTTGCAGATACGAGAGCAAGATGTGTCCAAGATTTATTTCCTAACTAGATATGGATCCTACGAATTTCTAGTTCTGCCTTTTGGACTGAGCAATGCTCCCGCTGTGTTTATGGACCTCGTGAATAGAGTGTTTCGATACTTCCTGACCCAGTTTTTCATCGTGTTCATTGATGATATTCTTGTGTATTCTAAAATAGAGGCTGATCATGCTACTCATTTACGGTTGGTCCTGCAGACGTTGAAGGATCACCAATTGTATGCCAAGTTCAAGAAGGGTGGATTTTGGTTGCAGCAAGTACAGTTTATGGGTCACATTGTGATAGCCCAGGGTATTTCGGTAGACCCAAGTAAAGTTATTATGGTGAGGAAGTGGGGTCAGCCCACGACACCTACCGAGATCCGTAGTTTTTCTGGGTTTGGTGGGTTATTACCGCAAGTTTATCAAGGGTTTTTCTAAAATTTCTAGCCCTTTGATAAATTTAACCTGGAAAGGAGTGAGGTTTGTTTGGGATAATTCTTGTCGGTCGGCTTTTGACGATCTCAAGTATAGGTTGACTTCTGCTCCAGTCCTTGCGTTACCAAGGCCAGGATTAGAATATTTAGTCTTGATCGACGCATCTCTACAAGGTTTGGGAGGTGTACTTCAGCAAGAATAGCGGTCTATTGCTTATGCTTCTCGTAAGTTAAAGCCCCATGAAAAGAATTATCCGGTGCATGATTTGGAACTTACCGCAGTTGTTTTTGCCTTGAAGATCTGGAGGCATTATCTCCTAAGGGAGAAATTTAGTATTTTCACGGACCGCAAATCGTTGAAATATTTATTTTCCCAGAGAGATTTGAATATGCGACAACGTCGGTGGTTAGAGTTTGTGAAAGACTATGAATTTTATATCCACTATCACCCGGGCAAGGCAAATGTGGTAGCAAGTGCTTTGAGTCGAAAGCTCGAGGGGGAGCTAACGGAGGTATGGAATGCTAAATGGAAGGAGCTTAGTTAGTAGGACGCGGTTGCTAGGGCGTTTATGTTAGTGTTGACCGTTATGCCTACTTGGGTGGCAAGGGTTGTAGAAGCTCAAGGAAAGGACAAAGGTTGTCAGGACCGTATACGCCAATTGTTGACCGAGGGAGCAGAATCCTACTCTATAAGTTTGGAGGGTGGATTATGTTTCCACGGGAGACTCATTGTCCCGGACCAAGGGGATTTAAGACGGTCCGTGATGATAGAATCTCATGGGTCAAAATTTTCAGTGCATCCTGGTGGGGACAAGATGTACCAAGACATGCGTCGTCAATATTGGTGGGCGGGCATGAAGCGGGATGTCTCCGAGTTCGTTTCCCAATGTACTACTTGTCAATTGGTCAAGATAGGTCATCAGCGACCAACATGATTTTTCAACCATTGGAGATTCCGTTGTGGAAGTGTGAGAGTATATCGAAGGACTTTATCACGGGATTACCAACGTTGCAGAACGGTCACGATTATATTTGGGTTATTGTTGATCATTTGACTAAGTCGACTCATTTCTTACCGGCACGTACCGACTATAATACTGCTCGTTATGCCCGGTTATTTATTGCGGAGGTTGTTAGACTCCACGGGGTTCCAATAAATATATTCTCCGACAGAGATAAGATACTTATTTCCCATTTTTGGAGAAGTTTTCAAGAATCTATAGGAACCAAATTGAAATTGAGTACTTCTTATCACCCTCAAACAGATGGGCAGACAGAAAGAGTCAACCAAATGTTAGAGGATATGCTCCAAATGTGTGTACTTGATTTCAAAGGTGGTTGGGAATAATATCTCCCTTTGGTCGAATTTGCTTTTAATAATTCGTACCAATTTACTATTGGGATCGCACCCTATGAAGCACTTTATGGCCGGCCTTGTAGATCACCCACTTGTTGGTTGGAGGTGGGGTATAATAAATTTCTTGGACCTGAAATGATCCAGGATACTTCTTCCAAGATTGAACTCATCTGGAATCGCATCCGAATAGCTCAAGATTGAGAAAAGAGTTACGCCAATGCAAATAGAAGGCTTGTAGAGTTGGAAGTTGGGGATCAAGTCTTGGTGCGTGTATCGCCAATGAAAGGTATAAAGCGCTTTGGGAAGAAAGGAAAGCTTGCGTCGCTCTATGTTGGACCTTTTCCCGTTATTGCCAAGGTAGGTCCAGTGGCGTATCAACTTGCCTTCCCGGAACACTTACAACAACTCCATGATGTGTTTAATGTTTCCTCTTTGAAGAAGTATAAGAGGTGTAAAGGAGCCCTTTGGCATATTCCTTTGGAGGATATCGATTTGCAACCCGATATTTCGTATGAAGAACAACCGGTTGCAATCTTAGAGCACGGAGAGCGTAAATTGAGATCTCCAGTGGTGCCCTTAGTGCGAGTCTAATGGGGTCATCACGACGCCAAGGAATCGACGTGGGAGAGTGAGGACGATATGCGAGAAAAGTATATGCATCTCTTCTTGCAAGGTACGCCTGAATTTTGAGGGAAAAATTCCCTCATAAGGGGGGGAGTATGTAACAACCCTCACTTTTGAGACATTTATTTTATATTAATTTACTGCATCAAGTAATTATATAAAATATGGATGATGGATTAAATATGAACTAAAAGAGATAATTAAGCATATTTACTAGATTGTTGCATATTTACTGTATGTGTATGTAAATATCATCATGTTGCGTTTTATAGTGTCGTGTACTTTAAACGACATATATGGTTTAAATGATAACGGAACTTGAAATGATTTATAAAAAAATTCGAATGCCGATTTGGAGGGCGTAGTTAGTCTCGAAATGTGCGAGATAGTCAAAATAAGTGCCATATTGTATTTTTAGGTTTCGGGCACTTTTGACTGGGTTTGACTTAAATGTGTAGTTGTGAGTCATTTTAATGTGGTATTAACAATTTAAGTTGGTAATTAAGGAGAGAGGCACGATTTAAGTCTTGCACCTCATTTATTTCTCTTAAGTGTATTTACTAACCTAGAGAGAAAGAGAAAAGAAGAGAATTGTGGAGAAAAGAGAGGAAAGAGAAGAGATTGAAGATTTGGGATTTGATCTTGCTTCCATCTTCCAAGAATCTGAGATTTTAACCTCAAGGAAAGTTTTCTACTTGCCAATATGTGATTTAAGATGAATAAATTGTATTGATTGTTGTGTATGTGAATCAAATGGAATTTATGGATTTTGTGGTGTTTTAGCCCAAATCATAGTTTAAGTTGATGATATTGTAGGTTATGGTAGTTAATAAACATGTAGGATGGTTTTGGGTAGATTAATGGTGGTTGATGTGTATAAAAATGGAGGAGAAATTGGTTTTGGGGAAAATCTAGGGTTCATAACCCGTAGCCCTTTCTTGACAAATTCGCAGGGGCGAATCGATTCGCTTAGGGGTCAGGTTACAGGACTGGGAACCGAAATCGATTCGGGTTAAGGCCAAATCGATTCGGCTGAGGCAGGAACTTAGATTTTTCATCCGAATCGATTTGCTTTTGGGAGAATCAATTCGGTACTTGGGGCGAATTGATTCGGTCCTAGGGCGAATCGATTCGAAATCAGGTTGTTTGATTTATTTTTCTAACTCAATTTTTATCCTTTTCTTTTAGGCTTAGGACTTAGGAACCTTCTTATATGAAGTAAACTTGGTTTCCTAGAGTCTTACATTGGGTAGGAAACTATCTTATGTTAGAAAGGGATGGTTAGGACTTAGTTTGGGGATTGTAAATAGAAGTTTTAATGTTTTTTTCCCTTAATTAGTTAAGATGATATTTCGAGGTGTAGAAATAAATTAATTGAAGAGTATTTGTCACATTATTGGGAGATGTTAGTCTTGGAGATCTGTAATAACACCATAAAATGTTTGGAGAACAAATTGAGAGTTTACTCTTTCATCGAGGTTATTATGATGGTATAAATTACATATGGCTCTGGATAAAATGTGATGTATCTATTAAAATGGAAACGGAAATTAAAATGGTAAATGATAATTTACTTGAACATAAATATGGTAAATAATAATTGGCTTAAACACACCTCTCTAAATGCTATCATGAGCGAAGTTCGCGCATGAGGTGAAGTCCTCTGGCTAGTGAATGCAGGGTGAATATAGTCCTCCACCATATTACCAATTATTATGTATGTTGTATTTATATTGAGCTAGTGAGGTAATTTCGGGTGTGGTTATGACTCACTCACAGTTATATGGCCACTTCCTGACGTTGCGTTAGGATCCCAGGTTATCTTGGTTGACAGGCCCTGGAAGATGATAGTCATTTAGGGGCGCGCACAGTGGGGAATCCTGGATGGGCAATCTTAGAATCGTTATATGTATATGAATATAACTATTCTTATTCAAGTTGGACTTGATTTATGATAAATTCCATAAAGAGCATATAATTGTGATTATGTTGCTAATGAGAAACGGAACGATGACAATGAAACGGTGTAAATGATGGAGATTTTAATTAATGTTAATCATTCATATCTTCTTGCATAATTGAATTAAACCTTATGATCATTTAAATTGCCTTAGTTTATACTGTGAGATTGTGTAGGTAGATTCTCATCTTTATCCATCATGATTAACTTGCGGATATTACGGGATATGTTGTTACGGACGCCTTAATTTTTGTACCCTAGTTACGATCGGGTCATTTACTCGGGCGTGTGGACCAAGCTTTTTGTATTTGCTTATTGTATTGTATTATGTAACTTAATTAAACTGTTGTATTACGTTTTAAGTGACTATTGACCGATAGCATATTCGGTCCCCTTATTGTATATTTGATGTGGATGTATTATAAGTTCTTTTGGGTTTCCACTTTCTTTTTAAATTGGGTTGTTTAAATTCTTTCTTTAACTTATAAAACAAAAATTTTGGCAACCCATTTTTCTGAAATATAGGGTGGTTGTCCCGTTTACTTAATGTATTGTTGTGATGCTGAGAATGATTGCATCCATGATTCCTGTAATTATTGGTGTATCGGGCTGGCCACCCCTTATCTTTGTGACCGGGTTGTCACATGGTCTTGTGCGAGGTGTTCGTGACTCTTACCAGACCGTTTTGTGTTTGTTTTACGGTTTTCCCCTTCGATGGCATGTTTTTATGCTTAAGTCTAACATTTTTTTCAAATTTACGTCGTCCACTTAACCGAGGGTCCCATGTCTACATGGTCGGTTCCTACGAGTCATATTGGTCCCGTGTGAGGTGTTTGTGACTCTAACCAGACCGTTTTGTGGCTCTTTTATGTTTTCACCCTTTGATGGCATGTTTTTATGCTTCAGTCGATTTTTTTGCAAATTTACGTCGTACACACAAACTAGGAGCCCCGTGACTACCCGGTCAGTTTTTACGTGTCACATTGGTCCCGTGCGAGGTGTTCGTGAATCATACGAGACCGTTTTGTGTTTTTTTTACGTTTTCACCCTTCGATGGCATGTTTGTATTCTTATGTCTAATTTTTTTGCAAATTTTCGTCGTACACTCAAACTGGGAGTCTCGTGACTACGCGATCGGTTCCTATGAGTCACATTGGTCCCGCGCGAGGTGATTGTGAATCTTACGGGACCATTTTGTGTCTATTTTATGTTTTCACCCATCGATGGCTTCTTTTTATGCTTAACTCTAATTTTTTTCAAATTTATGTCGTACACTAAAATCGCGAGCCCCGTGACTACGCGGTCGGTTCCTACGAGTCTCATTGGTCCCATGTAAAGTTTTCGAGACTCTTACACGACTGTTTTGTGGCTATTTTATGTTTTTACCCTTCGATGGCATGTTTTTATGCTTAAGTCTAATTTTCTGCAAATTTACATCATACACTCAAACCGGAAGCCCCGTGACTACGTGATCGGTTCCTATGAGTCACATTGGTCCCGTGTGAGATGTTCATGACTCTTATAGGACCGTTTTGTGTTTGTTTTATGTTTTCACCGTTTGATGTCACGTTTTTATGCTAAAGTCTATTTTTTTGTAAATTTACGTCATACACTCAAACTGGGAGCCCCGTGACTACGCGGTCAGTTTCAACGAGTCATATTGGTCCCGTTCGAGGTGTTCGTGACGCTTACCGGGCTATTTTGTGGCCATTTTATGTTTGAACCCATCGATGGCATGTTTTTATGCTTAAGTCTATTTTTTTACAAATTTACGTCGTACACTAAAATCGAGAGCCTCGTGACTACGCGATCAGTTACTAGGAGTCCCATTGCTCCCGTGCGAGGTGTTCGAGAATCTTATGGGACCTTTTTGGGGTTGTTTTATGTTTTCACCCTTCGATGGCATGCGTTTATGCTTAAGTCTAATATTATGGAAATTTACATTGTACACTCAAATCGAGAGCCCCCGTGACTACGCAGTCGGTTCCTACGAGTCACATTGGTCCCTTGCGAGGTGTTTGCGACTCTTACGAAACCGTTTTGTGTTTGTTTTACGCTTTCACCCTTCGATTACATGTTTTTATGCTAAAGTTTATTTTTTTGAAAATTTACGTCATACACTCAAACCGAGAGCCCCGTGAATACGGGGTCAGTTCCAACGATTCACATTGGTCCCGTGCGAGGTGTTCATGACGCTTATCGGGCTATTTTGTGGTTATTTTATGTTTTCACCCTTCGATGTCTTGTTTTTATGCTTAAGTCTAATTTTTTTGTAAATTTACGTCGTACACTCAAATCGGGATCCCCGTGACTACGCGGTCGGTTCTTACGAGTCATATTGGTCCCGTGCGAGGTGTTCATGACTCTTACCGGACCGTTTTGTGGCTATTTCATGTTTTCACCCTTCGATTGAATGTTTTTATGCTTAAGTCTATTTTTTTGCAAATTTACGTCGTACACTCAAACCGAGAGCCCCGTGACTACGCGATCGGTTCCTACGAGTCACATTGGTCCCGTGCGAGTTTTTTGTGACTCTTACAGGAGAGTTTTGTGTTTGTTTTACATTTTCATTGTTCGATGGCATGTTTTTATGCTTAAGTCTAATTTTTCACAAAGTTACGTCGTACACTAAAATCGGGAGCCTTGTGACTACGCGGTCAGATCCTACGAGTCACATTGGTCCCGTCCAAGGTGTTCGTGACTCTTACCGGACCGTTTTGTGTTTGTTTTAGGTTTTCAACCTTCGATGGCATGTTTTTATGATCAAGTCTAATTATTGGCAAATTTACATCGTACACTCAAAGCGAGAATGCCGTGACTACGCGGTCGGTTCCTACGAGTCACATTTGTTTCGTGCCAGGTGTTAGTGACTCTTACCGGACGATTTTGTGGTTGTTTTACATTTTAACCCTTCGATGGCATATTTTTATGCTTAAGTATAATTTGTCACAAAATTACATCGTACACTCAAACTGGTAGCCCCGTAACTACGCGATCAGTTCCTACGAGTTACATTAGTCCGTGCGAGGTGTTCGTGACTCTTACCGGACAGTTTTGTTGATATTTTACGTTTTTGCCCTTCGATGGCATGTTTTTATGTTTAAGTCAAAATGTTTTGCAAATTTACGTCGTACACTCAAATCAGGAGGCCCGTGACTACGCGGTCGGTTCCTACGAGCAACATTAGTCCTGTGCGAGGTATTTGCGACTCTTACCAGACCGTTTTGTGGCTGTTTTTCATTTTCACCCTTCGATGGCAAGTTTTTATGCTTAAGTCTATTTTTTTCAAGTTTACGTCATACACTCAAACCGGGAGCCCCGTGACTATGTAGTCGGTTACTACGAGTCACATTGGTCCCGTGCGAGGTGCTCATGATTCTTACGGGAAGATTTTGTGTTTTTTTATGTTTTCACACTTCGATGGCATGTTTTTATGCTTAAATCTATTTTTTTGCAAATTTACGTCGTACACTAAAATCGAGAGCCTCGTGAGTACGTGGTGAGCTCCTAGGAATCCCACTGGTCCCGTGCGAGGTGTTCGAAAATCTTACGGGACCTTTTTGGGACTGTTTTATGTTTTTACCCTTCGATGGCATGCTTTTATGCTTAAGTCTAAAATTTTGGAAATTTATATCGTACACTCAAACCAAGGGCCCCCGTGACTACGCAGTCGGTTCCTATGAGTCACACTGGTCCCGTGCGAGGTGTTTGGGACTCTTACGAAACCGTTTTGTATTTGTTTTACGTTTTCACCCTTCGATTACATATTTTTATGCTAAAGTCTAATTTTTTTAGCGAATTTACGTCATACACTCAAAACAGGAGTCCCGTGAATACGCGGTCAGTTCCAACGAGTCACATTGGTCGCGTGCGAGGTGTTCGTGATTCTTACCGGGCTGTTTTGGGGCTATTTTATGTTTTCACCCTTCGAAGGCTTGTTTTTATGCTTAAGTCGAATTTTTTTACAAATTTAAGTCGTACACTCAAACCGGGATCCCCGTGACTACGCGGTCGGTTCCTACGAGTCATATTGATCCCGTGTGAGGTGTTCGTGACTGTTACCGAACCATTTTGTGGTTGTTTTATGTTTTCACCCTTCGATGAAATTTTTTTATGCTTAAGTCTAAATTTTTGCAAATTTATGTCGTACACTCAAACCGAGATCCCCGTGACTACGCGATCGGTTCCTACGAGTCACATTGGTCCCGTGCGAGTTGTTCATGATTTTTAGAGGACCGTTTTTTGTTTGTTTTATGTTTTCATTGTTCGATGGCATGTTTTTATGCTTAAGTCTATTTTTTCACAAATTTACGTCGTACACTCAAATCGGGAGCCTCGTGACTACGCAGTCGGTTCCTACGAGTCACATTGGTCTCGTCCGAGGTGTTCGTGACTCTTACAGGACCGTTTTGTGTTTTTTTTACGTTTTCAACCTTCAATGGCATGTTTTTATGCTCAAGTATAATTATTTGCAAATTTACATCGTACACTTAAAGCGAGAATGTCGTGACTACGCGGTCGATTTCTACGAGTCACATTTGTCTCGTGCCAGGTGTTAGTGACTCTTACCGGACCATTTTTTGGTTGTTATACATTTTCACCCTTCGATGGCATGTTTTTATGCTTAAGTCTAATTTCTCACAAAATTACAATGTACACTCAAACTGGCAGCCCCGTGACTACACGGTCAGTTCCTACGAGTCACATTGATTCGTGCGAGGTGTTCGTGACTCTTACCGGACAGTTCTGTTGATATTTTACGTTTTCTCCTTCGATGGCATGTTTTTATGTTTAAATCGAAATGATTTGCAAATTTACGTCGTACAGTCAAACCGGGAGGCTCGCGACTACGCGGTCGGTCCCTACGAGCAACATTAGTCATGTGCAAGGTGTTTGTAACTCTTACCAGACCTTTTGTGGCTTTTTTTTTGTATTCACCCTTCAATGGAAAGTTTTTATGCTTAAGTCTATTTTTTTGCAAGTTTACGTCATACACTCAAACCGGGAGCCCCATGACTATGCAGTCGGTTCCTACGGGTCACATTGGTCCCGTGAGAGGTGCTCATGATTCTTACGGGAAGATTTTGTGTTTGTTTTACATTTTCACACTTTGATGGCATTTTTTATGCTTAAGTATATTTTTTTGCAAATTTACATCGTACACTAAAATCGAGAGCCTCGTTAGTACGCGGTCAGTTCCTGGGAGTCCCATTGGTCCCGTGCGAGGTGTTCGAGAATCTTACGGGACCTTTTTGGGTTTGTTTTATGTTTTCACCCTTCGATGGCATGCTTTTGTGCTTAAGTATAATATTTTGGAAAGTTACATCGTACATTCAAACCGAGAGCCCTCGTGACTACGGAGTCGGTTCCTACGAGTCACATTGGTCCCGTGCGAGGTGTTTGGGACTCTTACGGAACCGTTTTGTGTTTGTTTTACGTTTTCAACTTTCGATTACATGTTTTTATGCTAAAGTCTAATTTTTTTGCAAATTTACGTCTTACACTCAAACCGGGAGCCCCATGAATACGCGGTCAATTCCAACGAGTCACATTGGTCCCGTGCGAGGTGTTCGTGATGCTTACCGGGCTGTTTTGTGGCTATTCTATCTTTTCACCCTTCGATGGCTTGTTTCTATGCCTAAGTCAAATTTTTTTGCAAATTTACGTCGTACACCCAAACCGGGATCCGCGTGACTATGCGGTCGGTTCCTACGAGTCATATTGGTCCCGTGCGAGGTGTTCGTGACTCTTACCGAACTGTTTTGTGGTTGTTTTATGTTTTCACCCTTTGATGGAATGTTTTTATGCTTAAGTCTATTTTTTTGTAAATTTACATCGTACACTCAAACCGAGAGCCCCGTGACAACACGGTCGATTCCTACGAGTCACATTGGTCCCGCGTGAGTTGTTCGCGACTCTAACAGGACCGTTTTGTGTTTGTTTTACATTTTCATTGTTCGATGGCATGTTTTTATGCTTAAGTATAATTTTTCACAAATTTACATTGTACACTCAAATCGGGAGCCCCGTGACTACGCGGTCGGTTCCTACGAGTCACATTGGCCCCGTCCGAGGTGTCCGTGACTCTTACAGTACCGTTTTGTGTTTTTTTACGTTTTCAACCTTCGATGGCATGTTTTTATGATCAAGTCTAATTATTGGCAAATTTACATCGTACACTCAAAGCGAGAATGTCGTGACTACGCGGTCGGTTCCTACGAGTCACATTTGTTTCGTGCCAGGTGTTAGTGACTCTTACCGGACGATTTTGTGGTTATTTTACATTTTAACCCTTCGATGGCATATTTTTATGCTTAAGTATAATTTGTCACAAAATTACATCGTACACTCAAACTGGTAGCCCCGTAACTACGCGATCAGTTCCTACGAGTTACATTAGTCCGTGCGAGGTGTTCGTGACTCTTACCGGACAGTTTTGTTGATATTTTACGTTTTTGCCCTTCGATGGCATGTTTTTATGTTTAAGTCAAAATGTTTTGCAAATTTACGTCGTACACTCAAATCAGGAGGCCCGTGACTACGCGGTCGGTTCCTACGAGCAATATTAGTCATGTGCGAGGTCTTTGCGACACTTACCAGACCGTTTTGTGGCTGTTTTTTGTTTTCACCCTTCAATGGCATGTTTTTATGATTAAGTCTATTTTTTTGTAAGTTTATGTAATACACTCAAAACGGGAGCCCCGTGACTATACAGTCGGTTCCTACGAGTCACATTGGTCCCGTGCGAGGTGCTCATGATTCTTATATGAAGATTTTGTGTTTGTTTTACGTTTTCACACTTTGATGGCATGTTTTTATGCTTAAGTCTAACTTTTTACCAATTTACGTCGTACACTCAAAATGAGAGCCCCGTGATTACGTGGCCGTTTCCTAAGACTTACCTCGTTCCCGTGCTAGGTGTTCGTGACTCTTATGGGACCGTTTTTTGGTTGTTTTATGTTTTCAACCTTCGATGGCACGTCTTTATGCTTAAGTCTATTTTTTTTTCAAAATTTACGTCGTACACTCAAATCGGGAGCACCATGACTACACGGTCGGTCCGTACGAGTCACATTTGTCCCGTGCGAGGGGTTCGTGACTCTTACCGGACCATTTTGTTGTTGTTTTATGTTTTCATCCTTCGATGGCATGTTTTTATGCTTAAGTATTATTTTATGCAAATTTACGTCGTACACTCAAAGCGGGAGCCCCGTGACTACGCGGTCAGTTCCTACGAGTCACATTGGTCCCATGCGAGGTGTTCATGACTCTTACCGGACCATTTTGTGTTTGTTTTACGTTTTCACCCTTCGATTTCATGTTTTTATGCTTAAGTTTAATTTTTTTACAAATTTACGTCGTCCACTCAAACCTGGAGCCCTGTGACTACGCGGTCAGTTCCTACAAGTCACATTGGTCCCGTGCGAGGTGTTCGTGACTCTTACCGGAACGTTTTGTGGATGTTTTACGTTTTCACTCTTCGATGGCATGTTTTCATGCTTAAGTCTATTTTTTACAAATTTACGTCGTACGCTTAAAATGGGAGCCCCCTGACTACTCCGGTCCATTCCTACTAGTCACATTGGTCCCGTGCGAGGAGTTCGTGACTCTTACCGGGTCGTTTTGTGGTTGTTTTACGTTTTCACCATTCGATGGCATGTTTTTATGCTTAAGTCTATTTTTTTGCAAATTTACGTCGTACACTCAAATCGGGAGCCCCGTGACTACGCGGTCGGTTCCTAAGAGTCACATTGGACCCGTTCGAGGTGTTCATGACTCTTACGGGACCGTTTTGTGGTTGTTTTACATTTTCACACTTCGATTGCATGTTTTTAAGATTAATTCTAAATTTTCGCAAATTTAATTCGTACGCTCAAATTGGTCCCGTGCGAGGTGTTCGTGATGCTTACCTGACCATGTTGTTGTTGTTTCACGTTTTCACCCTTCGATGGCATGTTTTTATGCACAAGTATAATTGTTTTGCAAATTTACGTCGTACACTCAAACCGGGAGCCTCGTGACTACATGATCGGTTCTTACGAGTAACATTGGTCCCATGCGAGGTGTTCGGGACTCTTACGAAACTGTTTTGTCACTTTTTATGTTTTCACCCTTCGATATCATGTTTTTCTGCTTAAGTCAAAATTTATGCAAATTTACGTCGTACACTCAAACCTGGAGCCCCGTGACTACACGGACGGTTCCTACGAGTCACATTGGTCCCGTAAAAGGTGTTTGTGACTCTTACCGGACCGTTTTGTGGCTTTTTTATGTTTTCACCCTTCAATGGAATGTTTTTGTACTTAAGTCTATTTTTTTGCAATTTTATGTCGTACACTCAAACCGGGAGCCCTGTGACTACGCGGTCAGTTCGTACAAGTCACATTGGTCCGTGCGAGGTGTTCGTGACTCTTACCGGATCTTTTTGTCGATATTTTACGTTTTCACCCTTCGATGGCATGTTTTTATGATTAAGTCAAAATGTTTTACAAATTTACGTCGTACACTCAAATCGGGAGGCACGTGACTACGCGGTCAGTTCCTACGAGCAACATTAGTCCCATGAGAGGTGTTTGTAACTCTTACCAGACTGTTTTATCACTATTTTACGTTTTCACCCTTCGATGGCATGTTTTTATGCTTAAATCTATTTTTTTTTCAAATTTACATTGCACACTCAAATCGGGATCCCCGTGACTACGCGATCGGTTCCTACGAGTCACATTGGTCCTGTGCGAGGTGTTCGTGACTCTTACGGGACCATCTTGTGTTTGTTTTATATTTTAACCCTTCGATGGCATATTTTTATGCTTAAGTCTATTTTTTTTTGTAAATTTACATCATACACTCAAATCGAGAGCCCCGTGACTACGCGGTCGGTTCCTACGAGTCACATTGGTCCTGTGCGAGGTGCTCGTGACTCTTACGGGACCGTTTTGTGGCTATTTTATGTTTTCAGGCTTCGATGGCATGTTTTTATGCCTAAGTCTAATTTTTTACAAATTTACGTCGTACACTCAAACCATGTGCCCCCGTGACTACGCGGTCAGTTCCTAATAGTCACATTGGTCCCGTTTGAGGTTTTTCTGACGCTTAATGGAGCGTTTTGTGGCTGTTTTATGTTTTCACCCATTTGCGGCACGTTTTTATGCCTAAATAATTTTTTTCTCATATTTACATCATATACCCAACAGAGAGTCCCGTGATTACGTGGTCGGCTCCTACGACTGATCATGTTCCCGTGCTAGATGTTCGTGTCTCTTTGGGGACAATTTTCTTCCTATGTTATGTTTTCACCCTTAATTGGTATGTTTTTATGCTTAAGTCTATTTTTTTGCAAATTTACACCGTACACTCATACCGGGAGCCCCGTGACTACGCGATTGGTTCCTATGAGTCACATTGGTCCCGTGGGAAGTGTTCGTGACTCTTACAGGACCGTTTTGTGGCTGTTTTACGTTTTCACCTGTCCATGGCATGTTTTTATGCTTAACTCTATTTTTTGAGAAATTTATGTCATACACTTAAACTGGCAGCTCCGTGACTACGCGGTCAGTTCCTACAAGTCACATTGGTCCCGTGCGAGGTGTGGGTGACTCTTACGGGACCGTTTTGTGTTTGTTTTATGTTTTCACCCTTCGATTGAGTGTTTTTAAGCTAAAGTCTAAATTTTTTGCAAATTTTGATCGTACAGTCAAACCGGGAGCCCCGTGAATACGCGGTCGGTTCCTACGAGTCACATTGGTCCCGTGCGAGCTGTTCATGACTCTTACCAGACCGTTTTGTGGTTATTTTGTGTTTTCAACCTTTAATGGCATGTTTTTATGCTTAAGTCTGATTTTCAGCAAATTTGCGTCGTACACTCAAATCGGGAGCCCCGTCACTACGCGATCTATTCCGAAGAGTCACATTGGTCCCGTGCGAGGTGTTTATGACTTTTACTGGACCTTTTTGTGTTATTTTACGTTTTCACCCTTCGATGGAATTTTTTTTGCTCAAATCTAATTATTTGCAAATTTACGCCGTACACTCAAAGAGGGAGCGCCGTGACTACACGGTCAGTTCCTACGAGTCACATTTGTCCCGTGCGAGGTGTTAGTGACTCTTACCGTACCGTTTTTTGGTTTTTTTTACGTTTTCACCCTTCGATGGAAAGTTTTTCTTCTTAAGTTTAATTTTTTGCAAATTTACGTCGTACACTCAAACCGGGAACCCCGTGACTACACCGTCGGTTCCTACGAGTCACATTAGTCCCGTGCGAGGTGTTCGTGACTCTTACGGGACCGCTCCCTGTTTTTTTATTACGTTTTCACCCTTCGATGGCATGTGTTTATTCTTAAGTCTATTTGTTTTGTAAATTTACGTCATACACTCAAATCGGGAGGCCCCTGACTACACGGTTGGTTCCTACGAGTCACATTAGTCACGTGCGAGGTGTTCGTGACTCTTATCGGACCGTTTTGTCGCTATTTTAAATTTTCACCGTTCGATGACATGTTTTTATGCTTAAGTCTAATTTTATGCAAATTTACATCGTACACTCAAACCGGGAGCCCCATGACTACGCGATCGGTTCTTACGAGTCACATTGGTCCCGTTCGAGGTGTTCGTGACTCTTACCGGACCGTTTTGTGGCTGATTTACGTTTTCACCCTTCGATGGCAGGTTTTTATGCTTAAGTCTAATTTTTCGCAAATTTACGTCGTACAATCAAACTGGGAGCCCCGTCACTACGCGGTCGGTTGCTACGAGTCACATTGGTCCCGTCCGAGGTGTTGGTGACTCTTACGGGACCATTTTGTGTTTGTTTTACGTTTTCACCCTTCGATGGCATGTTTTTATTCTTGCGTCTAATTTTATGCAAATTTAAGTCATACACTCAAACCGGGAGCCCCGTGACTACGCGGTCGGTTCCTACGAGTCACATTCGTCGCGTTAGAGGTGTTCGTGACTCTTACGAGACCATTTTGTATTTGTTTTACGTTTTCACCCTTCGATGGCATGTTTTTATGTTTAAGTCTAACTTTTTTGCAAATTTACGTCGTACACTGAAAGCGCGAGCCCCGTGACTACGCCATCGGTTCCTACGAGTCATATTAGTCCCATGCGAGGTGTTTGTGACTATAACAGGACCATTTTGTTTTTTCTTTTCATCCTTCAATGTCATGTTTTTATGCTAAAGTCTAATTATTTTCAAATTTACGTCGTTCACTCAAAGCGGGAGCACCACGACTACGCGGTCGATTCCTACGAGTCACATTGGTCCCGTGCGAGGTGTTGGTGACTCTTACCGGACCGTTTTGGGGTTGCTTTATGTTTTCACCCTTCGATGGCATATTTTTATGCTTAAGTCTAACTTTTTACAATTTTATTTCGTACACTCAAACCGGGATCCCCATGACTACGTGGCCAGTTCCTACGACTTACCTTGTTCCCGTGGTAGGTGTTCGTGACTCTTACATGACCGTTTTCTAAATGTTTTACGTTTTCTAGATGTTTTACGTTTTCACCCTTCGATGGCAAGTTTTAATGCTTAAGTCATTTTTTTGGAAATTTACGTCATACACTCAAATCGGCAGCCCCGTGACTACGCGGTCAGTTCCTATGAGTTATGTTGGTCCCGTCTGAGGTGTTCGTCACCCTTATCGGATCGTTTTGTCACTATTTTACGTTTTCACCCTTCGATGGTATGTTTTTATGCCCAATTTTTTTTACAAATTTACGTCGTACACTCAAACCGGGCGCCTAGTGATTACACGATCGGTTCCTACGAGTCACATTGGTCCCGTGCGAGGTGTTCGTGACTCTTATGAGACCGTTTTATCACTATTTTACGTTTTAACCCTTCAATGGCATGTTTTTATGCTCAAGTCTAATTTTTTGCAAATTTACGTCATACACTCAAATCGGGAGCCCCGTGACTACGCGGTCGGTTCCTACGAGCCACATTGGTCCAGTGCGAGGTGTTCGTGACTTTTACGGGAACGTTTTGTGTTTATTTTACGTTTTCACCCTTCGATGGCATGTTTTTATGCTTAAGTCTATTTTTTTCTAAAATTTAGGTCGTACACTCAAACCGGGAGCCCCGTGACAACGCGGTCGGTTCCTACGAGTCACATTGGTCTCGTGCAAGTTGTTCACGACTCTTACCAGACCGTTTTGTGGTTATTTTATGTTTTCACCCTTCGATGGCATGTTTTTAGGCATAAGTCTAATTTATTTACAAATTTACGGCGTACACTCAAACCAGGTTCCCCATGACTACGCGGTCAGTTCCTACGAGTCACATTGGTCCCGCGTGAGGTGTTTGTGACGCTTAAGGGATCGTTTTGTGGTTGTTTTATGTTTTCACCCTTCGATGGCATGTTTTCATGCTTAAGTCTAATTTTTTACAAATTTACGTCCTACACTCAATTCGGGAGCCCCGTGACTACGCGATCGGTTCCTACGAGTCACATTGGTCCCGTGCGAGGTGTGGGTGACTCTTACGGGACCATTTGTGCTTGTTTTTCATTTTCACTCTTCAATTGCACGTTTTTATGACAAATTCTATATTTTTTGCAAATTTAGATCGTACACTCAAATCGGGAACCCCGTGACTATGCGGTCGGTTCCTACAAGTCACATTGGTCCCGTGCGAGGTGTTGGTGACTCTTACTGGATCGTTTTGTGGACGTTTTACGTTTTCATCCTTCGAAGGCATGTTTTTTTGCTTAAGTCTAATTTTTTGCCAATTTACGTCTTACACTCAGACCGGGAACCCCGTGACTACGCGGTCGGTTGTTACGAGTCACATTGGTCCCATGCGAGGTGTTTGTGACACTTACGGGATCGTTTTGTGTTTGTTTTACATTTTCACCCTTCGATTGCATGTTTTTGTGCTAAAATCTAAATGTTTTGCAAATTTATGTCGTACACTCAAACCGGGAGCCAGGTGAGTGCGCGGTCGGTTCCTACGAGTCACATTGGTCCCGTGCGAGGTGTTCGTGAATCTTACCCGACTGTTTTGTGGCTGTTTTATGTTTTCACCCTTAGATGTCATGTTTTTATGCTTAAGTCTATTTTTTTGTAAATTTACGTCACACAGTCAAACCGGGAGCCTCGTGACTACGCGATCGGTTCCTACGAGTCACATTGGTCCCGTGCGATGTGTTCGTAACTCTTATACTACAACTTTGTGTTTGTTTTACGTTTCCACCCTTCGATGGCATGTTTTTATGCTTAAGTCAAATTATTGCAAATTTATGTCGTACACTCAAATCGGGTGCGTCGTGACTACGCGGTCGGTTCTACGAGTCACATTGGTCCCGTGCGAGGTTTTGTGACACTTATTGGACTGTTTTGTGGCTATTTTACGTTTTCACCTTTTGATGGCATGTTTTTATGCGTAAGTCTATTTTTTTGCAAATTTACGTCGTACACTCAAACTTGGAGCCCCGTGACTACGAGTCACAGTGGTCCCGTCCGAGGTGTTTGTGACTCTTAAGAGACCGTTTTTGACTGTTTTACGATTTCGCCCATTTGCGGCACGTTTTAAGCCTAAATCTTACTTTTTTCAAATTTACGTCGTATACTCAAACCGAGAGTCCGTGATTACGGGGACGGTTCCTACGAATTACATTGGTGTCATATGAGGTGTTCGTGCATCGTACGGGACTGTTTTGTAATTGTTTTATATTTTCATCCTCTGATGACATATTTTTATGCTGAAGTCAAACTTTTTGCAAATTCACATCGTATACTCAAACAGGGAGCCTCGTGATTACGCGATCAGTTCCTACGAATTACATTTGTCCCGTACGAGGTGTTCGTGCCTCTTACGTGACTGTTTTGTAACTATTTGACGTTTTCACCATTTAACAAAACGTTTTTATGTCTAAGTCTAATTTTTGACAAATTTACATCGTATACTTAAATCGAGAGTGTCGTGACTACGCGGTCGGTTCCTACGAGTTATACTGATCCCGTGCGAGGTATGTGTGCCTCTTACGGGATCGTTTTGTTTCTATTTTATGTTTTCACTCTTTAACGGCATGTTTTTATGCCTATGTCTAAGTTTTTGAAAATAAAATAAAAAACCAGCGAACAGTTGAAAGACAAAGAGAGTAAATATATATGTAACGTATAATTGAAGAATTAAGCCAATAAATCAAACCTTGAGCATCCACCAAAAGAATTGGGTTAACAGTGCACCTCACACTTTAACCATGGCATTTTCTCAAGAAGTTTCTAGAAGCAAAGAAGAAAACATACACCTGAAACAATAATTGTTTTCTCTCATCAGCTACACATTAAACATAACAATGTAATGTTGTAAATGTTTCTTAAATAGTATTATCATTCCATATTTTATTAAACAATTGAATTCATGTTACTTAGGAGACAACATTTACGACTTAATCGTAAATAATCAATTTCATCATTAATAATTGGAGGAGATACATTTCTAAATAACTTGAACTAGTAAACATTTCACATTTAGATGTCAAAATCTTAAAAGTGCATAAAACAACATATAAGTTAATAAGGATCATAAGAGTTATGGGACACCCCTTAAAAAAATACCCGACAAATTCACCCCTTAAATATTAATTCATTGTAATTAAGCCTAGAAACAGGATTCCCTCCATTTTTTACCTAAAAGAGAAAAAAAAATACCCCAAACTAAAAATAAAATCCAGAATTAAAATAATAAAAAAGTAAAAATAAATAAAAAAAAAGCTCCCATCAGCTCAATCCTTTCAATTCCTCCTCCGTCATTTCAACTCCCACCTCACCTTTAGCTTCTACCCCCCGCACTCCCTCTAACCACCACCATACCAAAACTCTATCACCAGCAACTCCCGACCAACCAAACCCTTGTCCAGCTTCAATCGGCACAGACCCAACACAGATCTGGTGCCGACCGCCCACCTTGTTGTCTGTTTTTTACCCAAACATATAGAAATTGAAGTAATGTGCGTGCGTGTGTTTCGTTGTGTGTTTGTGCGCGTGTTCTATTATGCGTGTGGGAGAGGTATGTATAGGAACCTGCTATGGTGGTCGGTGGAGCAGAGATTCAGTCGGCGGTGGAGCAGAGATTCAAATGGCGGTGGTGGAGTAGAGATTCGTAGAGAGAGAGAGAGAGAGAGAGAGAGAGAGAGAGAGAGAGAGAGAGAGAGCGAGGGAAAGAGAAGCCAAACGACGGTTTATTCTTTTAAGGTTTTGTTTATTTATTTATTTTTTTTGTGAGAAGGGTTTTGTTTATTAAGATTTCAATGTATTTTAAATATATAAATTATATAGAAAATACTTTTAGTAGCAAAAAATTCTAGTTTCCAAAGACGCTCTCTTTCCGCAACACGGGTTTATGTTGTAGAAAGTTATATGACTTTTGGCAGCATAAGACAATGTTGCTAAAGCTTCAAATAATTTCCCTCCTAAAACATTTAACTTTTGGCAACAAGTTTTATTTTATGTTGCCAAAAGTACAATGTAAAATCGTCTTTTGGCAACATAAAAAAGATTTTGTTTCCAAAAGGGTATCTTTGGCAACAAAAATAGTTTGCGTTGCTAAATATTATTGCTAATGGTGAAAATTCTTGTAGTGAAAAACCTTTTAGGTGCCCATCCACAGGGAGGCCAAGCATATGAGTTCCATTAGATTGACGTGTTGTAGCTGCTGTGGAAGTTATAGGATCTCGGTATTAGATGCCTCCACATTCTGCACTTGATTCTATTCAGGGTTACCCACCTGTTAGGGCATGTCCCCCATTTCCATTTAGAGATAGAATTATGAGACGTTCAGTTTTATTTCCGATGTTGGTTTATTTATTCCGACTTTTGTATCGGGATCTTATTTTACTCTGGTATTATTATTGGAGTGTTTACTCCAGACTCAGTTTATTTCGTTTCGTTGGTTATCCATATGAGTTTGTTTATGCGATTACTGAATGACGATTTAATTACTTGGTTAATTGTTAACTTAATTAGTAAAATTTGACATCTTTTTTTTAAAATATTAGGTGTCTAGTAATCAATTAAATGTTTTCAACAGTGATTCTAAGACTGAACCTACTGGATATTCTATATTAATTTCATAAAGGAGTAGCTACCCGGTATTTAATTAGTAGGAGTGTCACAACATCGTGAATTTTTTTAACAACATTCCATGGAGTCTCTCTCTGTAGTATTGAAATTCTGCCTGATGCATATCCTCCGAGTTTTGTCTCAATTTAGGTTTTTAGCATGGGGATTTTGTCTTTCTTGAAGCAAATGAAAAATTTGGCACCAAAAGATAAATTCTACTGAAAACCAAAACCTTTTTTTTTTCAAACGTCGCCTCCCAAATGACGTAAGCTTATCTTTTCAACTGTCAGGTCATGCCCCGAACTGCTATGTGTCCACTTGTAATCATGAGGGCGGCCTTGCACGTCCTTCCTTAGGAAAATTTAACATCCACTTGAATTTCAAACGGCTAAGTGGTTACACTTAGCCATTTTGTGTTCGTTTCTTTCCTTGCATACAAGTAAACCAAAGCTTTTTTAAAGAGAGAGAAAGTAAACCGCCATTGTTGCCCAAGCTTCCACCTATTTCTTTTCCTTGCTCATCTTCTTATCATCTTTGGTGACTGTGATCCTCCATTATTAGTCCCCTCTCCCTTCTTTACAAGCCTTTTCTGTCACCTCCATCTTTAATGGATTCTTCAAGCCCTCCTACTACTCCGACCACCAATGCCCAACCCGCTACTTCCATCCCCACTGCTGCTGCTCCCTTGGACACCGCCGCCCTACCGGTGGCTCACGAGGAATAACTCCACTATTATCGTTGTTACCCTATCTTTGGTAAGGATGAAGAATTTTCTAGTTTGTGCAAGACTACAAACTTGAGCACTAAGTGTGACCCCTTAACACTTGGTGACCAAGAGGAGTCAGACGCCCATTAGGGTTTCTTCCCCCAAAGGAGACTATGAGGTTTCGTCTTGATCGTGGGGACCTCCCTCATTCACATATTGACTTTGATGGACCTAGTGGTTCCCCCTTTATTTTGATGAATGGAACTAACAAAGGCAATCCACTTACTCTGAGGATCTTACCAAAGTTGGACTTCATCAAGTGACCTGGTTTGGCGAGTTCACTCTGTCGAAGAATAACGCAACCCTTCAAGACCTAGTCTCTCAGTGGAATGTCACGACACACACATTTATGGCTGCATGGGGGGAGCTCACTATAGTGATGAAAGATGTGGGCGGATTGCTTAGGATTGAGCCCACATGTACCTCTTCTTACTTCGATGAGGCTTTAGATGCCGAAGATACTGTCACCCATTCTGAACTAGATCAGATATGCCAAAGATGAATAGGGACTTCCAATAAGGCCGCTTTCACTCCTATAATCAATCACTTCTTCCAAACCCCCAAGGTGAAGGATGCCCCCTATGTGGTTGGCCCAGGCAAAGGTATATCGCTAGATTTACCAGCATACATCCTTGTTATACTTCCTCATTTCATTTTACCTGGCAAACCCAACGATCAGCCCCGAAGAGACCTCATTAGTATTGATGTTCATTTGGCGAGGGGGTTTAATCTTCCTCTAGCATCCATGGCCTTGGGGTCCCTCTATACCTAGCTGGACAGGACCCAAAATAACATGGAGAGATCCCTCAGGCATTACACTTGGGAAATTTTACAAACACCAATCTTTTGACTAGTTTCTTGTACAACCACTTCCCCGATTTAGCCCCTGTTGAAAAACCCTTCCCAATTAATGAGGACCTCAAGCCCCATTAGTTGTTCAGGTTTCACAAGAAGAAAAGTCAAAAAGATCTTCCACCTCTTATCGATGGGCCAACAAACTTCTAAATGCACCCTTATCTTGAAGATTTCTTTACTCAGACTTGGGATTTCTTTACCCATGACACAAGGCCAGTTAGTGCTGTATTGGAGGATCTTGTGAACGCAGACCCCTCGCTGGTCATGGTGATTCTATTCACTCTAGGCTACCTAATTTCTTACACTGATTGGGGGTATTCCTCACAACACTATAACCCTAACTATTTATCCCGACTATTTGGCTATGACTAGGGGGTCCTTCGCCCAGTTTTCTAAGTCCACCATTGTAAGGACACTTTCTCTGAGGCATGTTCCTTCTACACTTCTGCTTCAGTCTCTTCCACATGATCAACAATTGCTAGGCGAGTCACCATCCCCAAACTTACAAGAAATGGGATATAACTTCTCTTTATCTTACCAGGTACTGGCAGATTCAGCTTGAGCAAATTACGAAATTTGTTCTAAGTCCCCCCGTTTATCCCCTGGTCCTTAATTTCCTACCGTTAGAGCTAGGTTTGAAAGGTAACTCCATTTTGGGGGTGGACCTCCCTTTGATCAAAACACCCAAGGATACTCCCACTTAGCTGTTGCTTTATTGCTCCATGGTCCCCGTTACTGTACCCAAGGCCAAGAGAGCTCCCACACCTAAATAAACTACTAAGGGTGTTTTGACTGACGCAACCCACATTGAGGGAACATCACAACATGTTTCCAAGAAGGCCAAAGCTTCAAAGGGCGGGGTTTCATCAAAATCGAAGTCCAAGTCCCAGGATCCTCTGGATCCATTTCCTATTACTTTCGTTCCACCGTCCATGCTAGAAGAATTACAAAGGGAAATAAGAATTAACTGCTAGGGTGAGTTGGAATGGGTGAAATGGGAGTTTTAAGAAGCCACTCCTCCCGTTCCTCCTGTAGCTCCCTTCCCTACTATTATTTTGGATCCCACGGAGGACGTATCAAAATGAAGAAAAAGTTCAAGAGCTCCTCCCACCCTCGGGGCTTCTAGTACTAGGAACTCCTTAATGAAGATGAAAATACATATATATGATCAAAACTCAAATTGAACTCATAATACACTCGTGTATAACTCAAATATAAGTAATGGAACTCAGAAGTAACTCATTCAAAGTGAGAGATAAGTAAGAACCCTAGATACACCATGGTAGGCAACCAACACACCACTAACCTCTGAATTATCTCTGGTTAGCTATTAAAAGCTTCGCAATAAATGACAATGGTGAGTAAAAGATCAGGTTTGCAATAACTTCTCCTTGATCTATATATCTCTCTCTTTCTCTAGTTATTAATTTCTAAAAAGGAGCCCCTCTCTCAGAAGTGGTTGGGATCAATAAATAGCCTCCCTCACATCAATCCCAAGGTGGCTCAGTCCCCTCACAGCCATGAAAGACATTTTCTCATACTTTATGTCACAGGCATTAAATGCGTAATGGGTCCGTCAGACCCACGTCATATGCATTAAATGCCAAGACGTGCCTTTTGCATGACCATTGTGCATCATAGGACTGTAGCAGCAGAGGTGGCTCGCGTGTCAATACCATAGTTGTTTACTCAAGTATAGATGGTATAGTGTACAGTGTATATCTAGATAATGATATCTCCTAAAGTAGATGTGACATTAGCTAGGGGTTGTTTGGTATGAAATTTGATAATAAATGGAACTCAAGGCCACTCCGTGTAAGCTACCATAGTGGAAGGTTCATCGATGTTTTAGCAGGTGTGTCTAAGGTGGTCAGGACAAGTCCTGACGACACCTCACTTCTCAATCCTCCAAACCAAGTCCCTCTGAAGTTCCCACGGCGAGGTCATTCGATAGAGCATGTGAGCTCTCCCAGGCCCTGCCAGACCTGGTCTCTCGCGAGTACAATTTGAAATCACCTTACAGAATAATATTACAATCGTTACATCATCAAAATATGCATTATAGGGGAAAATAAACTAAGGAAAATAATATAAAGCATGAGTTCCCTCAGTTAATATCCTCATTGGGTTGCCCCACTGAGCTGCCTCGCGGAGATGCTTCGTTGTGCTAACTCTCTGACTTTAAGATGCTTCTTTCATTAAGTCCCTTCTCTTAGCTTGGGGGACTTATCTATTAATATAGGTATTATCTTCGAATCCCCCTACAGTGGCTATGTGATTCTATCAAAGGATTTAAGCGTTGCGATTGCTTTTAGAGATAGAATCGAGTGGGGATTTGTGAAGGGGCATGATATGCCGTTATTTTCATAGTTATGGTTTTACTTATAGTGAAGATATTGATTTTAATTTTGATCGCGTGGTAGGTGTGTGTAGGATTAGGATTATGGGACCCCAATGGTGTCATTTTACGGATAGGCATATGTGATCCTTATTTTATTTACGCGAGTTTACATTTTATACTAACCCTTCGTAGAATTTCACGGAAGAAATTATTTTGTTCCTAGGGGAGAATGTAATACCCTACGTTTTTGAAGGGTTATTTTATGGTTAATAAATTGTAAATTGTGAAAATAGTTAATGGTTATGACTTAAAATTGGTAATTTCGCTAAAATGTTAAATTCAGATAATTTCTAGAGTTATAAAGTGTGGAATCGTGTAACATGTCAATTTAGACTAATTATTAATAAGATAATTTTTTATTAGTGGTGTTATAAAGTGATTTTTAGAATTCAATTTAAATCGTTTTGATGAAAATAAAGCATTAATTTTATAAAATGAATATCCCTAAGTTATGATGATAATATGTTAGAAATTTTCACGTCATTTCAAACGAATGCCATTTTATTTTTACTTAGAAATACAATGTGAGCCATAAATGTAAAAAAAGGTATGGATAATATGTTCCTAATGAGATTTGGGTAAGGTCATTTTGACTTTAGTGAAAGGATTAATAGCCATTTTAGTAAAAGGTATTTAATTTATCAGAATACTAGATTTATGGAAACTTTACATCAATTCAAACACATGCCATTTTATTTGTGGTTAAAATTAAACTATAAGCCATAGATGTAAAGAAAGGTATGGATGTTAGATTTCCAATGAGCTTTGAATTGGGTCCTTTTGACTTATTTGGAGGGATAAATATTTGTTTTCGTAAAATAAGTTTAATCTATCAGAATATTAGATTTGTGCGAATTTATGATTTTAATAATTCTGATGGGATAAGGACTCTTATTTTTTTAACCTATTTAAAGGGAGCACGTGGGAGGATTTTTTCAAACTCATATTAACCTATTCCCAAGAGACTTTCTCTCCCAAAATACCTCTTCTCTTTCATAAAACCCCTAACCTCCATTAAAGAAGATTTTTAAGTTTATTTTTGAAGTAGAAGCGCCTAGTTTTCTCAAGATAAACTAAGAACAAGTCTTTGTTAATATTGAGAGAGGATCACAACCGTGTAATAATAATTTCAAGGAAGAGTGTTATGGTTTTTAAGTGCTTATTTTAAGGTAGGGGTTTACATAAGATAATCCTCTAAATATCTTGAGTGTATTTTCTTGTTCCTCATTTATTTGATTCCTCTTGAAATTATTATGGTATTTATTGGAATCCCATATGCTATGCGATTGAAATTTTGCATTTATTTATTTGGGAATGGCGCCATAAAAATTTAATATGACATTGAGAAAGATCACTTGCCAAAATTTTAAAAGTCCAATAGCCGGAATAAGGCTTGAGATACCTAGGTGAGGTGAGATGAGGTGAGGTGAGGTGAGGTGACCCATTCATGTATTATTGAGAAATTAATTGGTACAATGCTTCGGTGTCCCATTGGACTCATATACAATGTTAATATTATAGCATTTCTATTTACCGCTTTTATTTGACCATTTATCCTTGTCATATTGTGTACTTCGCCATCTTTTTTCAGTGGTAGGTGATTAATGATACGAGAAGCCGTCCACCTGTCGTTCACGTACCAGCAAATCATGTGTAGAATAAGTAGAGAGAAAATAAAGCAAGTAAAGGGATAGATAAGACAAGATATATAGTGGCTCAGCCCCTAAAATAGGCCTACGTCCACTTTGATGTTCTACTCTCATTAGATGCGTTACATTGTATAATATAATCTTTCCTAAAGAGGCGTACAAGTATGAGTATAAAGGAGAATAAATGGTAGTAGTGAGTATTCCGGTGTTCCGGAGAGGTGACTGCAATGTAGATGCGTAACCCCCAAGCTGTATGTTGAGGTCGTGTAGGGAGAATTTTTCCCAAGGGGGAATCGTTCCCTTATTTCGAGGAGTAATCTTCTATATATAGGAGGTATGTGAGCTGTATCATGTGCCCTGAGCACGTGATGTATATCAAGTCTGGAGTAGCAGTAATAGGAGGGTATGCGGCCTATAAGGCAATCATTAAGTACTGCATCCTGCATGAGTCTAAAGCCAAAGGTGCCTCACCCTGTACGTGGTAGGGCTGCAACCTGTATATAAGGCTAGGTGGCATATGACACGTTGTGTACTGAATAGGACCGCACCCTTTGCTAAGTAGGGTCGCGGCCTATAAGTTTCTATTCATGCCTGAGTAACCTCCGTGGTAGGTTGCTATATTTGTACTATCAATAAGCCCCAAGTTGAAGTGCCAAGAGATTGCGATTGGGGGTACGGCTAAGTAATTAATTCCTCTTTAGGTGTCGCGGTATTTTCGAGACGACGCTTCGTCTTCCCTCGCCCTCTTATATAAATTGTTTCGTCCGTGGTCTTCATTACATTTTCCAAATCTTTGAGACCATATCGAGAGTTGAACTTTGTTCATTCGTCTCCTTACTTTTTCTGGTGACTTTCCAAGGCTGAGTGTGGTGGTTCTACGGCGATTTGAGGCTAATCATTACCGATTTCTCCATTTCCAGGTAATTTTCCAATTAACATCCTCTTTAATAGATTTTGTAGTTCCGAATTTATATATGTTCTTCAAAACTTCTGAATTTGTGTATTGCCCCTTCTTGAATTATGTATCTTTATTTTTGAATTTATATTAGATTTATACCTATTTCTGAGAAAAAAACCCAACTGATTGACAAATATTTAGGGTTTCTATTGAATATTCTGCCAATTCCCAAGAATCGAACACATGTGAATGATAAATAATTGTAGTAGTTGCTGATTAGCTCTTTGGATTAATCTTCTTATGATGAAATGACCCTTAATCCTCCATTGCTTAGATCATATGGCATGTATTTGCTTCGAATCGCGTTAGAATCATACGATTGTTCTTGATGTTCTTATGCAAACCATTCACATTCCGTGTCTTCGATATTTAAATGAATAAGCATTTAGATACTAACCTATTTGAGTGCGGCGCCGCGGCATGGTAGAATACCGCTTTAGTAATTTAGGTGATGGTTGCGGCTGGTAGATTCTGGGTTTAAATTTATACTCCGCGACAGTTAAACCCATAGATTGATGATTATGGGCTTAGGTTCCTATATGAGAGCCAACGGTGTTTTAGTCCATAGTAGCTACGGTATGCGAGGAATCAACACTTATCTAATCAATATGCCAAGGCGATAGTTGTTATTTCGGGCTCTAAACCCCCACACCTGGCATATTTAGCCAATCTTGTTGATCATTTCACTTTAATCTTCATATAAATAGTCCTGCCGCGGCTTCTTAGATGCTTTTTAGGACTATATTGGCCACGGTGCCTAACCGCGAACTCTACTTTTCAGGTACTGCTACAGCCATATGAACTTTAACCCAGAAGAATTTCTGAGAGGATTTTGAGCAAAACATTTTGGGGCCTCTCCTCCTTAACTCCCTTTCATGCCCCCTTTGAAGTCAATAGGGCCTTGTCAACTGAAGAACTTCCCCAACTGCATAGTATAAGACCCAGACTCCACGGATTCTACCTGTAGGAAGGATTTTGAGACCGTGCCAATGGAAGAGGAAGCCAATTCTAGTAACCATCCATTGGTCGTAGAAGCTGATATCGCGGCGAGGGGAGCTACTAATGTTAGGGACAAACCAGCTAGACCATCTGGGAGGGATGAGAGACCTCTTCCTGTGCTTGACATCCGCAGCATTATGACCCAAGACTAGGTTGACCAGGTAGCTGAGGCCTTCGAGTTTCCTAAGGGCTTGATGTGCTCAGCTCCTGTCGCAGAAAAAAGGTCGTGCACGACACTTGACGATGCGATATGCTTTCCACTACATGCTTTCATTCACGGGCTACTGCTGCGAGTCCCAGTTCCCATCAGAAGAATTTTCCAAGCGATGAGGTTAGCCCCAGCCCAATTAGATCCCAATGGATGGAGGGCTATTCTAACATCCGTCGTGCTATGGGAGAATCAGTTCAAGAGGGATATTACCCCCGCGGAGTTTTTTAACTTCTATCGCCTGAAGGAAACTTCTGTGAAGTTTGATGGCTATTACTACTTCTCCGTCCACGGTAGGGATGAGACCCTTTATTCTGGGAGGCCGACCAGTGTAAAGAATTGGAAGGGGAAGTATTTATATATCTCTGGAGAAGGGTGGGAGATTCACCCTTAGGAGAACGAGAGGGAGAGATCGTATAGGGTGTTGCGATAATGGGGGTGTCCCTCGAAGCTAGGTATTTTATTTATGGCCGCGTCCCCTCTTTATAATTGCTTATTATTCTTTAAGTACTAACCTTTGAAATGTTTTCTGTAGTTTTTAACAACTTGCAATTGAGCAAGAGGCAACAAAAAAGAGTTACTGAGTCCGCGTCCATTCCTTTTGGGCAGAAGACGTTCAACACACTTGTTACTTCTGCCTCTGTATTTGAAGCAGGCTACTTCCCCAATAAATCCATACCAAAAGAGATGGCCATAGAAGGTAATAACTCGATCAACACTCCTATTATGCGGTAACTTATGTTCAAAACTAATATTTATTGTTGCTTTTCCTCTTTCAGGTGAGGAGGTTGATAGGGAACTCTTGGCTGCACAACTGGCAGAAATGGATGGGGAGGCAACTGTCCTCAAGAACATTGTAAGGCACAGAAAAAGGAAGAGGCCCAAGACCAAGGCTCCATCCGCAGTCCCTTCCAGCGACCTAAATCTTCCTACCGCGACCCAAAATCAGGCCGTGGGAAAAACTAACTCTACTGCAGCCCAAGACAAAGTTGAGTTCGACGATGATATCAGAGCCAATTTGAACGCGACAGGTTTGATGTCAACATCTAATGCCCCTATCCATTCAGCTTATCCTCCGCCGCCACCCATTATTGCGATCAATGCCAACTTAGCGCCTCTTCAGGGTCGCATCGGAGTTGGTCCTTACAGTCGACCGCGACACAGCTAAGACAGCCTGACCCTGAATCCTCATGGGACACTACTGCGAGGGTTGCCCACAGGATGAAGAGGGTTCCCGACGCTGCGGACCTTTACAGGTTGGTGGACGAAGATCATGACAACCTTGAGGATTATTGCCTCCATAGTCTTTTGAGGGTAAGTGAAAGTGCTTTCTTAGTTTTAATTTTTCATTCTATAACTTGATCCTAAATTTCTCCTTCTAGTCCGCGAATGTCATAGTAACTCAGAAGAGGAAGTATGAGACCCTCTACAAGCTAAAAGAGGCTGCGGAGCGGGTGCATGCCGCTGACTTGGAAAATGCACAGAATTCTTCCTTTGAAGATGGCAATATGTCTTCTGCCGCAGCATTTTAGGTGGCTCAGATGAACTTAGAAGCTGCAATCAAGGCTAAATAAGAAGCGGAGGAGAATTTCATTCAGGTCGTGAAATTTCTTAGGGTCTCTCAGGCACAAGCCACAGAAGCTTCCCAAGTTGTTGAGTCTTCCAATAACAAGTTGAGACTTCTTCAAAAGAGGTACGAGGAGTTGGAGACCAAGGATACCCGTGATGCCAAATCCCATGTCGCGGTAATCAAGAAAATAGTGGTGAATCATGGTTAATCCCTTCAACTGGCCATCGACAGCACTATGGAGTTGTTCAAGGGCTCTAGAGATTTTTACCTTATAAACAATAAGGCCTACCTCTGCTGTTACCAAGAGCTCAGGCACATAATCATAAAGAACTTCCCTGAGACAAAAGAGACGGTTCTTGCCTTGGGTCTTGGTGATGTTGAGCATCAGCAATGCATAGCCGAGCTCAAGGTCGCGACCGAGGAGAAAGTCAAGTTGATGGAAGAGGCTGAGGCACCGTCCGCGGCCGCGGAGGAAGAAACCGAAATAGGTGTGGATGGTGAGGAAGGAAATGTCAATGACGACGCGACCTCATGAGCCTATAGCCTATATAATCCCAATTTTTTGAACTTCTTTTCCATACAGGTCTGTGTCCCTTCCAATTTTTTAACTTTATATATATGGTCTGTAATCTCAACATTAATAGTTGTCAAGATTTTCGACTGCGGCCACCTTTAATGTTAATCTGCTTCCTTTTCTAGTAGCCTTTTGTTCTTCTGTTTTTCTAGCTTCAACACTTGAATGAATATCTTCTCTACACATCTTTGATTGCTTGAATTGTACATTTACTTTTTAAAAAAAATCACTTTAACTAACGTATGGGTCATAGGCTGCGGCCATATTTAGAAACCAAAATTGTAATTAGCTTAAGGTTGTGGCACTGTAATGTGGATGGTTTCTTCACATGGGCTGCAACCCTTTTCCCTTATACTTGCACACATGACTGGAAGTAGCTGCTCTTCTTGAACAGGGTCACGACAGTTTGACAATCCTACCTTTATCTATCACGTATTCTGAATGAATTTACTTAATGGCTGCAGCCATATTGACAGGGATGTGTCACTTTTGAATGTTTGAATTCCCTCTGTTGTAACTTTAATTGGATATAAATCCAAGTTACAACCGCAACAACTCTTAGTCTCTTTAATGTCCCCAGTTCTATTGACATGTCTACTGCACTCTTCTAGCCCTTCCATCTGAACATGGACCTTTATAGATATACGAGATACTTTCAAGCCTCCCCAGGATGGGTTATGTTATTAAGCCACCCACAGCTAATATATAGGATACTTTCAAGCCTCCCCAGGATGGACTATGTTATTAAGCCACCCAAAACTATGGATATATATAAATCCATCCCTGGGTAGATATTATAAGTCTCCCGACTTAATGACATGTCCCGAAAGCTAAGAATGGGCATTAGAAGCCCTTACAACCAATGGCGCATCCCGAAAGCTAAGAATGGGCATTCGAAGCCCTTGTGAGTGATGTTGCAGATTAATTTAAATAGCCTCTCTCGATAGTTGCTTTTGTTATTTTTAATTTTTGAACTGCTCTCGGACAATCAGGCGTCTTAACGGGCATTGTGGGACCATTTAGATATTATCATTCCCGATATAACATATTGTCTCAAATAGGGACCTGTTTAAGATGAAAATGGTCTTTATAAGATAACATTTCATAAAAATGAGAATCAAATTATGGCACTATAAAAGTGAACTTGATTTCATATAGCTATTCATATATATATGACTTTGTAAGGATAATACAAAGTTTGGTTTAAAACAGCATAAGAAGAGTTTTCACTGTAAAGTAGAAACAGATGGAATATAAGACATAAGCATGAAAAACGGGCATGTGGTATGTGAGACTAGACTTAATCCCCTAAACATCTTTGAGGAACCTCCGCATCATCCCTTGCCCAATCAACCTTTCAATTTCATCATTTAGTGCATAGCACTGCTCAGTGTCCTGGCCATGGTCCAGATGAAACTTGCACCACTTGACTTTGTTCCTCTTCTGGGGTGGATCTTTGAGCTTCTCTGTCCACCTCAGCAGCTTGTCCTCCTTAATGGACTCAAAAATGTCTTCCATTGGGAAGGCCAATGGGGTGTAGGCCTTAGAGCTCCTTTTTGCCTTCTTTGATTTCCTTTTCTGACTCCTGCTAATTGCCTCCGCCGATGAATCCTCTGGTACTACTGCTGCAATGAAGGTTGTTGAAGCAATGTTCCTAGGTGCCACACCCACATTGGATGAGGAGACGGCCTCTATCATGAGGATCATCTGAGTCAAATAGTTGACCTGGGTCTGGAGTGAGGCATGACTGTCGTATAGATGGTTGATTTACAAAGTATATATAATTTGAGACAAAACTAACAGAAGTGAGTAATCTAAAAAATATTGGAGTAACCAAGTAGGAAATGGGGATGCAACGTTTGCACTGCTACATGGTATTGCTGTTGAGGCCGCGGCCAGTATGGCACATAAGTGCACTGTCCTGGCCTTTGTATGATATTCACCAAGGTTGATCTGGGGACCCTCCGAGTCCGTTCCTCGATGTGTTGAAGCTTCAGTAACAAAGTCGTGCTAGTAGAGGCCGTGACCATTAGGCATTTTAACTACCCGACCGCAACCCCTCCTAGGAAGCAAAGGGAGCAACCAAAGAATTTTAAGCCCAGACCGAGTTTTTCTCTCCCAATACGTGGAGAGCATACCTACTAGGGTTTGTTAATGATAGGACAACCTCACGGTGCACAAAACGGCACAGTTTCAATGTTAAACCCTAGATCATAGGTCAAGAACAGTAAAAAATGGGGTTATTACAATCCTTCCCTAATCGTTCAACTTTTCGGGGCTAAAGCCCATTACTATCTTCAGCATTATATAGATGAAACGATACCATAGGGGTATGTAAGGTAGATATAAGTTCACAAAAGAGAGAGCTTAACATATATGAATATATGAAATACCCATTTAATGGTAACCAGAATTTACTCGTGAGACGATGATCCAAAGGACCCCCACGAATAAACTAAGGTGTTTAAGAACTCGAAACATAGAGGAACAAGATTGGAATATCTCGTTCCCACAAATGTAACCAAATTAATGATACGAGAAACCGTCCACTTGTTGTTCTCGTACCAGCAAATCATGTGTAGAATAAGTAGAGAGAAAATAAAGCAATAAAGGGAGATATAAGACAAGATATAGAGTGGTTCGACCCCTAAAATAGGCCTACGTCCAGTTTGATGTTCTACCCTCATTAGATGCATTTCATTGTACAATAAAATCGTGCCTAAAGAGGCGTACAAGTATGAGTATAAATGAGAATACATGGTAGTAGTGAGTATTCCGGTGTGCCGGAGAGGTGACTGCAATGTAGATGTGTAACCCCCAAGCTGTATGTTGAGATCGTGTAGGGAGAATTTTTCCCAAGGGAGAATCGATCCCTTATTTCGAGGTTTGATCTTCTATTTATAGGAGGTATGTGAGCTGTGTCACGTACCCTAAGCACGTGACGTATATCAAGTCTGGAGTTGCTGTAATAGGAGGGGATGCATCATGTAAGCCAATCATCAAGTACTGCATCCTGCACGAGGCTAAAGACAAAGGTACCGCACCCTGTACGTGGTAGGGTCGCAGCCTGTATATAAAGCTAGGTGGCATATGCCACGCCGTGTCCCTATGCTAAGTAGGGACACGACCTATAAGTTTCTGTTTATGCCTAAGTAACCTCCGCGGTAGGGTGTTATATTTGTACTATCAGTGATGATACCAAATTTGGTCTCACCAAGTCAATAGTGAAGATGTGAGCTCAAAACCAACACAACAATGGGGTATGAACAATAATATATTGGGGGTTTGATATAATACAATGGCCGGAGGGTTTTTTTGTCTTCTCCAACTAACGGTTCAGATTACATCTTGGGGGATTTGATCTTTATCAACTAACGGTTGAGATCGCAAGTTGATGGGTTTTTATCCTCCCCAACTTATGGTTTAGATTAATACGTAGGAGTTTTTTGTATCCAAGGGTTCATAATTCTTTAAAAAGATGAAAAGATCTCGAGCCCAAAGCCATGTACTATCTGAGTAAAGTACCAATAATAAATTGGAAATCCTCTCTAACACTCCATATCACTCATTATTACTCTACCCTTCTTTGAATACTTCACTATCCTGACCCCCCTCACTTCTATCTGCCGTAACCAATACAATGATGCTGAGTTCTTCCCAACTATTAATGGTACCTGTCGGCCGCAAAAGGTGGTTCTTTTTCAGGTTTATCGGTTTGTTTCTTCCGTTTAAGTTTTTCAGGTTTACCGATTCGTTTCTTCCATTCACAATTCTTTAGTTTTCACGTTTCTCTTTTTCCTTTGAAAAGGTACCTATGTTTAAATTTAGGCAGGCAAGATCATTATCAAATGACGCGCATGGGGTGGATACTGGATATCGTTTGGTCCTTTTGGTTCACGGTGTGTGTAATGATACAAAAAGTAAGATTGTTGCATTATAGGAATGTTGGTAATTATTTATATATTTTTTTCCCAATTGCAATGGAATGTGTCATGGATGGTATATATGTATCTATTCCTTTATTTACACAACAGTCGTAGTTGTCTAAAATATTGGTACATTTACTTTTCATACTTTTATTTTTTATGATATTACAGCAACTTAATTGACTAAATATTTTAGTTTTATCTTTGTTTGGTTTAATTTAGGGTTTGATATAAGATTTTAAGTGATTTTTGTTTATGATAATTAAGAACTGTACAAACTATTTTGTACTTCGCAATTTTATTTCGCTACAATGATTTTAAATTTTCCAAATATAGGATGACAATTTTCCAATTTTATTTCACTAAAGTGTGGTGATAAGTTAATTTATTCACAACCAATTGATGACAATTCAATTAATAAATGTTTAAAATATTAAACTATAATTCTACCACTTTCAAATGGCAATATACGTACATGTCATGATGTCAGTAATTGACAAATTTCTAGACACGTTTTAGGGGTTTTGAAAGCCAAAAAATCTTCTATTAATGTGGAGATATGGTGAACCATTTAATATGATTGTAAGCAAAAAAATTATTTTGAAATATACAATTACAAGGTTATTGATGAAAAAGTTGAGTGCATTTAACAACGCCTAAATAAAACAAGTAATGTCGATTCATTTTTTATTTATATTTTCTTTTGTTTTTTCTACTAATTTTTGTAATCATTAACGAAAAGTTGTAAGAACGACTAACAGTGTTACCCTTTGTGTGATGCACGGTTTTTTTCTATTATTGTATATTGTTGGGGGTAATTAAGAGATGCCGAAGACATGTTGCACTGAATAAATTTAAAATACAAAATATCACGGGAATAAATTTATCATCGTGCCATCAATACGTGTACAAAAGATCACAAGAATAAATTTATCGTCGTGCCATCGGCACGGGTACACCTTAGTGTGTGTGTATATATATATATATATATAGAGAGAGAGAGAGAGAGAGAGAGAAAGCGGATAAGAGGATAAACACCAGAATATAAGGGTCCGTTTGGTTGGCATAATTTGCCTAGGCAAATGCCAAAAAGTTGGCAAATATGAAAATTTTCCCACATTTTGGTTGTTTGGTTGTTTGGTTGCATAATTTGCCTAGGCATTATTTGCCAATGTACAACACATCCTATGCACAATATGTGGGCAAATTTTGCTTACCTATTTGAGTGGGAAATATTTGCCCCCAAATTTGCCAACTTCTTAAACGATTTTAATGTTTTAAAAACTGTTTTAAATAATGAAAAAATTGTTATGAATATTTAAAAATTGTTTTGTAATGTTTCAAAAACTGTTTTTAATATTATAAAAAAATGTTAAGAAAATGTTTACAGTTTTTTTAAAAAACCGTATTAACAAAATATTGTAAAAAAAAACTGTTTTTAAAAAACCATATTAACAAAATATTGTAAAAACTGTTTTTAACATTTTTAAAAACTGTTGTGAATATGTTATAAAAACAGTTTTAAAGTTTAAAAAAATAATTTTAAAGACTGTTTTAAATATTTAAAAAAACTGTTATAAATATTTAAAAACTGTTTTGTAATGTTTTGAAAACTGCTTTTAATATTATAAAAAATTGTTAAGAGAATGTTTTACAAATTTTTTGAAAAACCGTAATATAAAAATATTGTAAAACAGTTTTTAACATTTTTAAAAACTGTTTTGGATATATTATAAAAACTGTTTTAAAGTTTTAAAAAATATTTTTTAAAACTGTTTTAAAGAGTTTAAAAAAACTGTTGTGAATGTTTAAAAACTGTTTTGTAATGTTTTGAAAACTGCTTTTAATATATAAAAAATTGTTAAGAGAATGTTTTACAAATTTTTTGAAAAACCATAATATAAAAATATTGTAAAACAGTTTTTAACATTTTTAAAAACTGTTTTGGATATATTATAAAAACTGTTTTAAAGTTTAAAAAACATTTTTTAAAACTGTTTTAAAGAGTTTAAAAAAACTGTTGTGAATGTTTAAAATTTGTTTTGTAATATTTTAAAAACTGTTTTTGATATTATAAAAAATTGTTAAGAGAATGTTTTACAAATTTTTTAACATTTTTGAATATAATATAAAAACTGTAATATAAAAATATTGCAAAAACTATTTTTAACATTTTTGAATATAATATAAAAATTATTTTTAAATAAATTAATTGGATTGACTTTAATTTCGCCTAATGTTGTTTGATAGCGTCATCTGAATTTGCCTATGTAAAATTTGCCTGGCAAATTTTGCCATGCCCACGCTTTTGCCCACTAACAACCAAACGGACCCTAAGTGGTTTAACCAATCAAGCCTACATCAACTGTGTGTGTGTATGTGTGTAATCCACTAAATACAGGCACTAATGGCCATGGATACAATCACTATGGCTATCTCACTCATGTGCAGTCAATCTGACAGAGTTTTGGTAGGGTTTCTAATTATCGATCCTTTTGACAGGTTGAAGATAGCAAGTATATATAGTGCCTGGCGGGTGTAGTGTACCCCCAAAGTATGCAGTCAACATGTGCATGAGGGGGCTCCCAATAATGGGGTAACACTTTTCCCTCACACATGCAACTAATCATGATTCAATATCCCCTCACGTAAGGGAATAATCTTGTTGAAACAGACTGGCGCACATGGAAGAGTGCCAGCTCGAAACTCTATGCTGTCAGCACTGCTGGTGTCAGTTGCTGTGTCCTAGCCAGGCTGAGTAAGAGATATTTGGTGGAACATTTTCTTAAGGCTGTAAGTTATAGTATATCCTCAGGTGAGAATCCTCACCCGGAGCATGCTAACCGAGACCCTGCCAGTACACGGCCGAGGCAACGGACGAGGCAGGCTTGTTTTGAAGTTGTACTTCCCTAGGACCTCAACTTATAAGTTAAGCCGAGGTCCTGTAATGATGAGGTCGACCCTTCATTGGACGAGCCAGGACGAGCTTTCTGGAGCTCGGCTATTTTTCTGTTGATCCTCATTCTAGGATGAGGTTACACTTTGGTCATATCAATCACCGCTAGCCTTTAGCCATCTGCATGAGGAGGTGGCTGAGGGGTACGAGTTGTTATGGCGGTCGAAATGTTTTTGGAATATTAGAAGCTAACATCTCTTTGTATAGGAGAGTGACACATGTCCCTGCCTTATTAAGTGATGTCTGCCCCAAGACTGATGTGACGACTGAGTGCTTAGGGTTACGTGCCACTCATGATGAGGCGCCTAGGGAAACGTGTACCATAATTTGAGAGATATTTAAACCCTAAACCTTTCATTTCTTCTCTTTCCACATTTTCAAAATCTTTCCCACTTTTTCTGCCAAATTCTTTAATTTCTCCTTAATCCCTCTAATCTCTAAGCTTTTTCTGCCTCTCTTCTCTTCCAAGGGTTCGTCCATTCCAAGTAACAATCTCTTCACAACTTTATTTTTATCTTAGTTCATAACTTACTGTATTTTGATTTTTTTGGCGAGCTTGAGTTTTTCGGTGAGATTGTGGGGAAGTTTTAGGACCATAGGTCCCCTTTATCTTGTTGCCTTTGAGTTGGCGACAGTGGTAGTGATGGTTTTGGATAGGTTTTAGTGTTTGACCACCATATGGAGGTTTTTCAGGTAGTCTCTGGTCACATTCTTCGGTGGTGTTTCTTGAACTGTTCTTGGCTGTTCACTATTGGAAACGATTGAGTTTCCTTGTTTATATCCTTAGGTCAATGAAAGTCAATTCTCAAAATTGTTTACCCAAGCTTGCTCCCTTTCAATTTTATTCCAAGTGTTGTTTCGTCCTGTTAATGTTAAGACGATTGTAAGAAATATCCGAGGAGTATCCCAGCCTCACGAAGAGGTATTTTCAAGAGACCAGGAGGATAGAGCCCGAGGCAGTCGACAGACGTAAAGCTGAGGCTTTACCAGTCCGACCTATATATCCTCCACCACTTGCTGTCATTCGTCCTTTAATTGTAGAGTCAATTAATCCTTCATCTGTGTCGTCCTCCTTCAAAGATGATAATATGTCCATCTTTTAACCGTTCGAGAGAGTTGAGTCACTTGAGGAATCCCTGGATCAATCTCCATCCCCTATTAATGGGTGTGAGGCTGATAAAGCGGCTTCCCGTGTCTCATCCTCTCAAAGGGCCGAGTTATCAGATCAATCTGAAGCCTCTATCGAGATTTTTGAGCCTAGCATCACCGTTCGTCCCCTAATTAATGCTATTCCTCTCTCGATCGTGATGAGGGGAGAGTTTATCCTATAATTTCCAAGTTGTGACCCAAACCACCCTCCGGACGAAGAGCTAGAAGGTAGTGGTGATGAGAGTGATCTTGACAATACCATAGTTGGGTCCTATGAGAAAACCATTACTGAAGACAATCTTCTAGTTTGGAGACACATGTATGGAATTAGTCCTTCTATTTCTATGAGGAAGTCATTTGCAGATGAGAGGGCCTTTGATAGCCGAGAGGGTAAACTTTGCATCTACGAGCAAATGTTTAAGGTCAACTTTTGTCTATCAATTAATCCTGTTATATGAGATATCTTAGCCCGCCTAAGTCTCACTCTAACTCAGCTCTATCCCAAATTCCTAGAGAGTTATTCTCCTCTTTGTTGCCCTTTGGAAGGTAGTTTATCAAATCGACCTCCCCGTTAACATTTTCATGGGCTATTACACTATGTCATCCCCTAAGACTAATCCTGGCTACTGTTATCTCATAAACAGGAAGTCTGAAAAAAAGGTTTTATTGGTGACCCAAACTTCAAATTATAACTGGAAGCCTTGCTACTTCTTTGTCTTGGGTGCTAGGGAGTTTGGCCCCAATGAGGCTTGTCGTATGTCTAAGCCCAGAGTCCCTCGGTATTGGTATAAGGTCTCTGTATATGCCAAACTTGATTCGAGATTAAACCCCGAGGCCACTGGCAAGGTTTAAAAACTTCGTAGCCAAGGAGAAGGTGGTCATCTCGTCAAGTTTGAGCTGTTGATGACCCCATATTACCTATCTCAAACAGGACTTAGGGTTGACCCCCAGTCCGAGCTACGTAAGTATTTTTTCCAGACCAACTGTTATGTCGCATTTTCTTTCCCTTTCATAACTGACCTTATCCTCTTTTGGCAGATCGCCCAGAGAACGTATCAGACTTCTTTTGGGAAATGGTAGCCTCAAATTTTCTTAAGCATGTTGACAAGTATGGGAGCAATTCTGATGCCCCTACAATGACAACCACTGATGGTGGTCCCATCCGACCTGTTGACACAGGGAAGAAGAGAAAAGGCTGAGCTGAGGATGCTCCTTCAGAACGCCCATCGAAGCAATCCCGTATTGAGAAGGCCATCCCTATTTCTACTAATGAGGCTTTGGTAGCTCGTCTCTCCTAGTTAAAATTGAATTATGAGAGTGTGATCGGTAATGATAAAAAATCTTATGATGGTACCATCTTTCTCATCTTCGACGCTGACAGATGCTTTCTCCAGGCCATGGACATCTCCTTTCTCACTGAGTTCTCCATCCACCGGTTTGTTCAGGTATATAGGTTAAATTTGTCAAGTGTAGTCTCTTACTTCCTTTTAAATGCTGACTAAATGTTTGTATTTTAATTGTTGGTCTTGGTTGGCCTCTATCGGATGGGAGACTGGGTTAACAAGAAGCTTTTCCTGATCTAGAAAGGGAGAGACGTAGAGACGTCTTAGAAGAACCTGCGAGAGGAACTTCAAAAATCCCAGTCTGAGAAGAAGAAAGTCGAGGCTTCTATGACCAAGATGAAAACCAACCATGATGCTCAGTTGAAGAGGTTGGCCGATAACAGAAAGGTCGATGGTGATGCTGAAGTCAAGGTTGCCTTAATCGAGGCTGAAGTGAGAGATGTTGAGGCCTATAAAAAGTCTGTCTAGTTTGGTAGCTTTACATTTGACTATCTAGAGAGGGGCATAAGGACAGCATGACGATGGGCTCTCTTTAAGCGTGATAAGGCGGGGAGCATAATCACTGAAGACTTCGTGGGTCCTAACTTCAGTGACCCCCTTCTTTAGACTGCTCTCGCTGACGTTGAAATCCCGCCGAAGACTTTGGAGGTCAACCCTGAGGTTATAGAGGCCAATGATTCTACTGTTGAAATGGGTGTCCAGGATGATGAAGCTGAGACCACCCTTGCCGAGAAGACCCCTACTATTACTAAAATTACCCATACTAATGGCTCGGCTCAAGCAGATAGTGAAGGCATTCCCTAACTTTGAGCAGATGGTTTATCTCTTATGTTTTGCTTTAGTTGTAAATGGCCGACGGTTGGCTGATGATTGATTTTTATGGAACCACTTTTGTAATCTTCACTATTATCAATGACAGATGGCTCTTTCCTGTTCCTTTCTTCTTATGCCTATGCAAATGTGTCTGCTCTGTTTTTTACCATCAAGTTTTATGGTGTTTTTGGAATCTCCTCTCGTCCTTAGCTGAGATAAATTTTCTTCAAAATATAGTGCTATAGTAAGTCCCCTCTCGTCGTTTTGAGAGTGCATGGTTAAGCATCGTTTCGTCCATGCACTGTCGTCTCGATCGAGAGAGATAATTCAAATAGTTAATGAAGTTTAATTAATGAACCACACTTAAATGATTTTAAATTTGGACTCACCCAATTATGGTGTTATATCACAAGTCCCCTCTCGTCATTCTGAGAGTGCATGGTTGATCATCGTCTCGTCCATGTACTGTCATCTCGTCCGAGAGAGATAATTCACCAAATTAATGATGTTTAATTAATTAACCACACTCAAGTGATTTTAAATTTGAGCTCACCAAATTATGGTGTTATATCACAAGTTCCTTCTCATCATTTTAAGAGAGCATGGTTGAGCATTGTCTCCTCCATGCACCGTCGTGTCGGTTGAGAGAGATAATTCACCAAATTAATGATGTTTAATATACTCCCCCCTTTTGGTGTTATTGAGAGTATGTAGACGAGGTGGTCCCCATCTATACTATCATGTCACTGAGAGTTAAGGAGGATATACTTCACCATGGATAATGTTTTGTAGCTTAATTTGGGTACTGCATTCAATTTCTGACAAACCATTCTAAATGACAAAATAGGAGAGAACACTTTGGAAATTCTTCATTCATAATCTTTCTTGTTTGCACATAACTTGAGAAAATAGAAGTACAAGTAAATAAAGCTAACATAAACTTACTGGTAATATTTCCTTAGATGGTCATCATTCTAAGGGTTAGATAATGGTTCTCCATCCATATTCTCTAGCCGATATGTCCCTTGAACTACCTCTTCTATCAGTCTATAAGGGCCATGTCAGTTTGGATAAATCTTGTTGAAATTTTTCCAGGTCTTCTTTAGAACAAGGTTTACTACTTTCAATTGTCTAGCTCTCACCCTCTTATTGTAGAACTTGGTTGTCCTTTATTTGTAGGCAGCTTTCCTAACCTCATTATCCTCTTTCTGCTCTTCCACTAGGTCTAGATCAAGTTTTCTCTCGGAACTATTCTCTTTCGGGTCATACGTCTAGACCCTGTGGATTGGAAGACCGATATCGGTGGGCACCACGGCCTTTGATTCATAAGCCAACATGAATGGAGTCTCCCCAGTCGGGGTCCTCTCTGTTGTCTTGTATGCCCATAGGACAACATACACTTCTTCAACCCATCTTCCCTTGGCATCTTCTAACTTTTTCTTGATCCCATCGACAATTTTCCTATTTGTCACTTTTGCCTGCCCATTGGCTTAGGGTCGTTCAGGAGTAGAGAAGAACTGCTTGATGCAAACATTCTGGCAATAGTTTGCTAGGGATAAATTCTTGAACTTCTTTCCGTTATCTTATATCAAGGTGTTTGGTAGACCATACGTATCGACTATATTTTTCCATATGAACTAAAAGGTCTTCTTCTCTGTAATGGTAATCATCGGCTCAGCCTCCACCCATTTTGAGAAGTAATCAATTGCCACTATCAAGTATCTATAATTATTGACAAGTCTTGGAAAAGGACCCACCAGGTCGATTCCCCAGACTGCAAATGGCCAAGGAGAGGTCATAGAAGTAAGAGGTTGATGAGGGATGGTGGCAAACCTTTCGAATTTCTTGCACTTCTTCACGTATGAAATAACATCTTTTGTTAGCGTCGGCCACTAGTATCCTTAAGTAATGATCCTCTTTGCCAAGTATCTTCCTCCTATATGGCTAGAGCAATATCCCTCATGCACATCCCTCAGAATGTAATCTACTTCTGTTGGGTGGAAACATCGAAGCGGAGGTAGGAGGAAACCCTTCTTATACAACACATCTCTAATGATGGAGAACTTGGCAGATTTGTATCTTAATTTTTTCTTCTCAAATTTTGAGTCTGGTAGCTCCACATCTCTGATATACCGAACGATCAAATCCATCCAGGAAGCTCCTATATTAAAGTTCAGACAGAACTCCACCGTGCTCTCTTCTTCTTCAATGGTCGGTCGATATAAAATCTCTACTGGTACCGACCTTCTGATCTCCGTCTTCATAGCTGAGGCTAACCTAGCCAAGGCATCGACTCGACTATTATCTAGTTGTGGTATCATTTTCATATTTGCTTATCGAAAATTCTTCAGCATGGTTCCTACTCTTCCCAAGTATTTGTCCATCCTATCATCTCTAACCTCATATTCCCCTAGAATTTGATTTACTACCATCTCGGAGTCACTATATACTAGGAGATGGCCAGCGTTCAGTGCTCTAGCAAGGGAGAGTCCTGCTAAGAGTGCCTCATACTCGCATACTCTGGGCAAGTACGAATTAGCAAAGGGTAACAATAATATATATATATATATATATATATATATATATATATATATATATATATATGTGTAGAAAGAGTGATAGAGGTTAGGTTAAGAGGATAATCATCAGACTATAAGTGGTTCATCCAATTAGGCCTATGACCACTGTGTGTGTGTGTAATCCACTAAATAAGGTTACTAATGGCCATGGATACAATTACTCAAGCTATCTCACTCTCCTGCAGTCAATCTAACAATGTTTTGGTAGGGATTCTAATTATCGATCATTTTGATAGGTTGAAAATGACACATATATATAATGTCTGGGGGGTGCAGTGTACCCCCAAAGCATGCGATCAACATGTGCATGAGGGGATCCCAATAATTGGGTGACGCTTGTCCCTCACACATGTAACTAATCATGATGCAATATCCTCTCACATGAGGGAATAATCGTATTATAACATACTGGCACACCTGGAAGAATGCCAGCTCGAAACTCTGTGCTGCTAGCACTGCTGGTGTCGGTTGATGTGTCCGGACCTGGCTTAGTACGAGATCTTTTGTGGAGAATTTTCTTGAGGTTGTAGTTGTAGTATATCCTTAGCTGAGCATCCTCACCCAGAGCATGCCTGTCGAGACCCTTCCAGCACTCGGTCGAGGCAACGAACGATGCTGGCCCATGTTGACGTGTTACTGCCCTAGGACCTCGACTTATAAGGAGATCCGAGATCATGTAATGATGAGGCCGACCATTCACTCGATGATCCATTAGTACGGAACATGATGAGCTTTCTAAAACTCGGTTGTTTCTCTATTGATCCTCGTTCTAGGACGAGGTTGCACTTTGGTCATATCAGTAGGTATGTGTGGATTTGGACGATATTGGTTTATAAAAAAATATTAAGAGGACATCAATTTTCAGAATGTTATTTATGTACACTAATTAATATTGTAAATATTTTGAATCTTAGTATTATTTATAAGTTAAAAAATTGGGTTTATTTCGATGTCTAAATTGTATATAGTTTTTTTTTTTATTAAGAGATTCTTAAATTGGAGTGTACATTGGATAATTAATTAGACATTATGTATATCGGTTACTAGATACATTTATTTTTGTGGAATAGAGATGCTCTATATGGATTATTGATGATTTTAATTTATTTTTAAGCACAGTGATGCATCGAATATCTCCGGGTGTCACAGATGGAACTAGAGCATGGTCTTAGGTCTCATAGGTTCTGATTCCATTTTGCTTCCATGTTACCCTTTTCTTATTCGTACTTTCTAAGTTATTGGGTCTAGCATACGTGTTAGTGTGTTTCTTGGACATAGAGAGTTTTGTGTAAATGTCGTTGCAGGCATTGAGGTTAGAAATGGTAATCTTAATGTGAGGGTCCTTATATTTGATTTTGGAGATGAGATTTATTTTGAACATAGTTAGTACAAGTGTTAGGTATCTATAGTATCGATGTGGTTATGTGATTCGATCATAGGATTTAAGCATTGTGATAGCTTTTGGAGATAGAATCGAGTGGTGGTTTATGAAGGGTCATGATATGCCATTACTTTCATAGTTTTGGTTATACATATAGTCAAGATATGTATTTTAATTTTGTCCGTGGGGTAGGTTCATGTAGGAATAGGAGTTTGGGTACCCAATCATGGCTTTTTACGGGTAGACATATGTGATCCTTATTTTATTTACGCGAGTTTACATTTTATGCTTATGCTTAGTCGAATTTCGAGGAAGGAATTATTCTATTCATTGGGGACAATGTAATACCCTGGGTTTTTGAAGGAATAATTTAAGGTTAATAAATTGTAAATTGTGAAAATAGTTAATGGTTATAACTTAAAATTGGTAATTTTGCTAAAATGTTAAATTCACATGTTTTCAAACATATAAAATGCGGAATCGTGTAACATGTCAATTTAGACTAATTACTAATAAGATAATTTTTTATTAGTGGTGTTATAAAGTGATTTTTAGAATTCAATTTAAATTATTTTGATGAAAATAAAATATTAATTTTATAAGATGAATATCCCTAAGTTATGATGATAATGTGTCAGAAATTTTGACGTCACTTCAAACGAATGCCATTTCATTTGTACATAGAAATACATTGTGAGCCATAAATGTAAAGAAAGGTGAAAAACGTGTTATGTGGTGTGTGATATCGATTTAAAATTAAATCGAAAGTTTCTAATTTGGCACAGTTATTTAATTAGAGTATATTTTTAAACCAAATTAATCCAGTCCCTAAACATGCATCTAAAGTGTGTGTGTCAAGCCATAAATAAATAAAGCATGTGACACAAATATTTAGGAAAAATCCTCGCAAGGCAAAACCTTTTCTTTCTACAACTTTGAAAAGTTTACAAGACCATTGACTTACATACCATCTTGCTTTCGCCCACAAGAGTAAAGCACGGTGCCTTCGTCAAACCTCCAAAGCAACGGCTAGAAATCTGCAGTGGTTCACGCGCAGCTATACCACAAGGACACGCCTTCTAAAATCTTCACAAGGACTCCCTCCACAAAATCAAACAACTATCGGTTGTAGATCTCTCCCCACAAAGAATGAACAAAGACAAAATATGTTATTGGGTTCCACAAAAACAATTCACATAAAAGTAATTGGGATTTTGTGAATTAAAACAAAAATGTTTGAACATTTAAAATTGTTGGAGAAAAACTTTTTGCCAAAAGGTATCCAATTAATTCTGGGCAGATGCACAAAAGTTTCAAAAGAATAAGACTCTTAAAAGTTGAAACTGTTCTCCACATTTAAAACCAAAGCTGACATCCCGTTTTATAAGGAAACTTGAGTCGGTGAAAAGATCAGGATGAAGTCCGACGTGCAGCCAAAAGCAGGGTCGTTCGAACGAGAACCCCATCTCGCTTGAATGAGATTGCGTGTCATTTGAACGACTACGCGCGACATCCACATGTCGTTCGAACGAGATGGTGATCTCGCTTGAACGACCTTGGCGTCGAAACCGAGGTCTGTTTGCTGCCTTACTGCCTTAGAATTTTTTCAAAACTTTTTCAAAAATCAATGTTTTCGAAAACAGTAATAAAACAATTTCAAAAACACATTTTTCTAAAAAAGCAATAAAACCCCTTTTTATAAAAAAAAACATTTATAAAAACATTTTTATATAAAAGCTTTTTATAACTCATTTTTATAAAATATCCCAACACTCTTAATATGAAATGTAAATGAAACTTTCAACATTATCTTACCAAAGTTCATGTTGTTGGGGTTGAATGTTTAAGACAACTTGTAATTTGGATTCATCTTTTGTAGATGTAATCTTCTCAATTCTTCGACGACTTGTACCAGTATACGACATAAAAAATTATGACGGACTTATTAAAAGTATGTCCTTACAAATCTCCCCCTATGTCTATGCCGGTACATACATAAAAACATCCGAATTATCAAATTCCAAAATGCCTATACAAATCTACCCTCCCATGAATCCCAAAACAGAAAAGGTAAAAATTGCAAGTTCTCAAACTTTTCTTCAACATCAAAACTCTCAAAGGTTTTCTCATCAGGGTGTGCAACATCATGATCTTAAATCTTTGTACCTACACACATGAGATAAAGAAAAAACCTTCGCCACATATCAAGTTTGAAATCATATAAGAATAAAGCATTAATAAATCAAATCTCCCCCATAATGCAAGAACTGCCCATACTATGATAATTCTTTCTACCCCCTTTTATGATGTCCCCAAATAAACAGATAAGAAGAAAAAAACAAAACATGGAGTGTCACGATAAAATGCATAGCAAACATGGATCAAACTAAGGGCATGCAAAGGTATGTCCCAAAAACATTTCACAAACTATTTTTGGATTTTTTAATTTTTTATAAAAAAATATGATAAAAAAATCACACTATGGATTTAGACTCAAACAACAAAGTCATGGAAATGGAATGTATGGATGTGAACAAATTCGATAAGTAAATAAACTCAATCAATCATATGTTCACGAATGATGATCAAAGGTATCCTTAGGTGTAAAAATTTGTTGAATTTAGATGACACTGTCTTATACAAATCAACAAATCAAAGTCAAAGTGATATCCACACCAATAACGTCCAAAACTATTTAGTGCTTTTTCAAGACTTTTAAGGACGTGCAAACCCGTTATAAAATCTCCAACCAAATACCCTAAGATTTATATTTTGAATAGAGGTGATCAAAATTTTCAAACTTTAGAGAATTGGTTCAAAAACCTAAATGGCCCATAATTGGCATAAATTTCTTTTTATTGCCTTTAATTTTTTTCTGGCACTTTTAAAGCTTTTTGGACCCCGGATAATAAAATTTCTCAATTTTTTAGGTCCAATTTAAACGGCGGCTGGATCATAAAGGATAGATGAGAACCTTTCATAGCCCTTCACCGTTTCAATCAAAGCACACAAACTCACAAAAATGGCTCTTATATGCACAACTTTCTTATCAAGTTTTATCGCGCTTGGTTCGTTTTAAAGGAAATGATTGAAGTGAAAACACCCAACTAACAAGTTATAAGACAAGCATAATAATCAAACAAATCCATGCATGTGTGCAATAAATGAAAACATGAGTCAAACATGTAGGTAGTAACACTTAATTACATCTTAATGACTCCAAACATTATAAAGCTCATGGATGAATTGACCTATTATCTCAAAACACTGTCAAATAGTCACATGAAAAAAATGGAATGATGTTTTGACTCGGTCATCCTAAGTGTTCATCCATAAATGGTGTAAAACAAAATACCAAAAATCTTTTTGGATGTTTCAAAATTTATCAATTTTTTTTTTCAAATTTTTCAAAAAACAACTATACAAAAAGTACATGTCACAACGATAGTAAAAGTATATCAAAAAGCATAACTACCATATGACAAACATGCAAACACAATCATCTATATGGTATAGCAAGAGAAGAATCATGTTCACACAAACGAGAATAAAAAATTCTAAAATCTAGCGTATCCAAAAGTGATTTTCTAACCCCAAACGGATGTAACACGTCGACACGGGGTTTTGGGAACCAACAAAACACTAGACTTCGAATTCCTAGGACCTATTCCAAGATCAAAACAAAATCTCCTAAGGTGACATTTCCTATCACAATATGAACATGTGTAAACGAGTGGAACGACAGCTAAAGTGTCACGACCCCGGCCCAAAATAGTATTAGGGAACGAGTGTCTTGACATGCCACCAAGGCATTCAATGTTATGGACTTAAAATAAATGCAACGGAAATACATTCACATGGTCATGAATCGTAAACTATTGAAAAAAATGGAATTACATCATCAAAGCTTTCTAAAAGGGAACTTCGTATATATTTAAGTATGAACGGATTACAACTTATGCCAAAATTAAAAACTTATTACTAAAGAGCCAAACATGCTCTATCTCTTAAAAACAAACGTTATATTTAAAAGTATAACAAAAGAGCTCCTTAAGCTAGATCTTCAACATAGTCCTTCTACACTCCATCCTCCAGTCTGATTTTTTCCTGAAAAATCGTTATTTATACAACATCAGCTAAAAGCTGAATAAGATTTAATCTCCCGACATTCCAAGGTTTTCAGAAAATAAATACCTATTCAAGTCAAAAGAGAAGGCATATACATATATGGATAGGAACTTACAGTAAATAGATATATATTTTGAAATGATAGTATATATCACAATTGGATAGCTCAGAATAAGAAGAATGCAACAAATCAAATGTGATATATTTTTCTTTCAATCATATCATTTTAATGGCCAAGTACACTCTAATACCGTATTCTTCTACCGTATTATTCCCCGATAGTTGAGGGTCAATCGAACTAGTTTGTCACAACGCCTTATTTAGGGCACACCAGCGATAACCCAGCTGGGAAGGTCAGTCAGTAAAGAGGTCCCTTAGACCGAATCATATTTCCAATATTCAATCTCATTTTCAATACTCATTTCAATCAGTATGTCTATATGGAGAGATATAAACATATCACAAATGAATCCATCATCGGTATCAGATGCATTTTGAGAATAAAAGCATTTCACAAAATACATAGTTTGCATAATATCATATAATTTAAATGTGCAAGAAATGACATAGAGTACTCACCTAAAATAGAGGCTCGAAAATATAGATATTGAGTCTTGGATCACACGTTTATCTAATAAATACAATAAAGGTTTAATTATGTATTCTAAATAAAGCCCAATTCTAAATATTGTGTTTTAATCCTAAAATATCTTGCTGAAAAAGGTTACTAAAACCATTTTCTCAATTTTTAATATTCATTCATCGTATTTAAAGAATTCAATTCATAGTTCTTCCTAATCAGTCGGTTCCCAGTAGAGAATGAGGGTCACAGGGGCACCACTTAAATACCATCTCAACTAGACAGAATTTCACCGGGAGTGACTTTGGAATTACTTAAATGAGATTCCATAATTCGAGCAATTGCTTCCAAAAATCATTTTAAAAAGAGTATAAATATATTTTTCAAACAAGTTGACATATTTTGAAAATAAAATCAATTTAGATTGTTTCCAAATTTTAAGTTTTGATTAGTAAAGTCTTTAGTGTATTTTACCAGCATAACTACTAAGTAAAGCTATAAAATACGAAACTAAAACTACAAAATAAAATTATCACATTTAAATAAAATCATACCTACGAAATTAATTCTTTCTTCGAAATTATAGAACTCCTTCTTAAGATATTTCCTAAGCTTTCTATCACTCTTTCTTACTATAATTCTCAAGGAATTGGTGTCAATTCAAATGAATTCTAAGGCCCTATTTATAGGTTTCCAAAAGTATTACGGGGTTGACATGTGTTTAGGTGATCAAGCATTTACGGTGGCAAGTCATCGTTTGGGTGTCGCATTCCGGGGTGGTCTTACAGTCTTAACATCACCAAATAATGACAAGAGTTTTAGCTTTCTCTCTGAAGATGACATGTGTAAGGTGGAGGTGACCAGCACGTGGTGGAAAGGTGATAAGGGTATAAGGGTCATTTCACACATGAAGGGTATTTTGGTAATTTCACAATATATATTTTCAATATTTCTGAGAGGTCCTTGAAAATATTTTATTTACAAAATGGCACTTTTTATATTTTTATTTTAGTCCCTAAAGTTTCATAAAATTATATTTTCTACCCCAAAACTTATTATATACCTTAAGATATGTCATAAGACTTCGATTTGATCCTATTTACGATTGATTCTTCATATTTAAAAATGGGGTTTGTTATATTGATAGCTAATTGGACCACATATCTAATAATACAACATTTATAAGATAGTAAGTATCACATGAGTGTAAAAACAAACTATATACATATGAGCACATAAAAGTGGGGTCATTACATAGAGTGTGATCTTTTCTAATGTCCTTGGGATTAATTGACCCTTTAAAACAAATAATGATTTTGGCCTTAGCACTAGAAGCATGAGAACAAGATGAGCCATTACCATCACAATTAAACCTACTTGAATTGTTTAAATCATTTTTCAACTTCAAAATATTTGATTCAAGCAAAGAATTAGACTCTTCCAAAGACAGGGATTTCTTTTTCAAAATTTCAATTAAACTTAACAGTTTATCACGCTCACCCTCAATTACAACAAACTTATCCCTAAGAGTCTTTTCACGTACCGTAAAATCATCGATTAATTTTTTATCCTCGACGGCACAAACGGGAACCCTAGAATTTTTGAAGTCCTCTAATTCCTTCTCTAAAACAAGGACTCTCTCATAACTCTTCTTTTTGGAAATTTTCAAAGAATCAAAATCAATACACAAATTATCAAAATGCTCATGACAAATATCAGTTTGAGTTTGAAACGCTTGCAAATATTAAATCTTACTTTTAAAGAGAGAATTTTCTTTTTCCAAAACTTTAATTCTTTTGCAAAGTTTCAAATTTAAACTTTTGAATTTTTCTGCACGGTCGTGAATTTTTTCAAAAATAGGCTCCTCATTAAATGGGCGTTCCATTGGAAAAATTGTGATTTTTCACAAACTGATTTTTCAAAAAAAATCAATATCACACAATTTTTAGGAAAATAGAAAAACGCGATAAATTAGCGCAACCTGCTCTGATACCAATTTGTAGACATGAGGAGACAAATTGTATCAGAAAGTAAATCCTCGAAAAATCAAGATCACACAATAAATTAGCGTAACCCGCTTTGATACCAATTTGAAAAACGTGTTATACGGTGTGTGATACCGATTTAAAATTAAAAAATCAAGTTTCTAATTCGGCATACTTATTTAATTAGAGTCCATTTTTAAACCAAATTAATCCAGCCCCTAAACATGCATCTAAAGTGCGTGTGTCAACCCATAAATAAATAAAGCATGAGACACAAATATTCAGAAAAAATCCCCGCAGGGCAAAACCTTTTATTTCTAGAACATTGAAAAGTTTACAAGACTATTGACTTACATACCATCTTGCTTTCGTCCACAAGAGTAATGAACGATGTCTTCGTCAAACCTCCAAAGCAACGGTTAGAAATCTGCAGTGGTTCACACGCAGCTATACCACAAGGACACGTAGTCCTAGACACGCAGTCTGAAATCTTTACAAGTGCTCCCTCCACAAAAGCACGTAACTGTCGGTTGTATAGCTCTGCCCACAAAGAATGAACAAAGACAAAATATGTTCTTGGCTTCCACAAAAACAATTCACATAAAAGTAATTTGGATTTAGTGAATTAAAACAAAAATATTTGAACCCTTAAAATTGTTGGAGAAAAACTTTCTGCCAAAACGTATCTAATTAATTATGGGAAGATACACAAAAAGTTTCAAAAGAATAAGACTTTTAAAAGTTGAAATTCTTCTCCACGTTTAAAACCAAAGCTGACATCCCCTTTTATAAGAAACTTGAGTGGGTGAAAAGATCAGGATGAAGTCAGACGTGTCAACCAAATGTAGGGTCGTTCGAACAAGAACTCCATCTCGCTTTAATGAGATCGCGTGTCGTTTGAACGACTACGCGTGACATCCACATGTTGTTCGAACGAGATGGCGATCTCGCTTGAACGACCTTGGCGTCGGAACCGAGGTCCGTTTGGTGCCTTACTGCCTTAGATATTTTCCAAAACTTTTTCCATAACTTTTTCAAAAATAATGTTTTCTAAAACCGTAATAAAACCCATTCAAAAACACATTTTTCTAAAACAACAATAAAACCCCTTTTTATAAAAAAACATTTATAAAAACATTTTTATATAAATGCTTTTTATAACTCCTTTTTAAAAAATATCCCAACACTCTTAATATGAAATGTAAATGAAACTTTGAACTTTATTTTACCAAAGTTCATATTGTCGGGCTTGAATGTTGAAGACAACTTGTAATTCAGATTTGTCTTTTGTAGATGCAATCTTCTCAATTCTTCGACGACTTGTAGAGGTATACGACATAATAAATTATGACGGAGTTATTAAAAATATGTCCTTACAAGTCTCCCCCTATGTCTATGCCGGTACATACATAAAAAACATCTAAATTATCAAATACCAAAATGCCTATACAAATATACCCTCCCATGAATCCCAAAACAGAAAAGGTAAAATTTGCAAGTTCTCAAATTTTTCTTCAACATTAAAACTCTCAAAGATTTTTTCATCAGGGTGTGCAACGTCATGATCATCAATCTTTGTACCTACACACATGAGATAAAGAAAAAACCTTCGCGACATATCAAGTTTGAAATGATATAAGAATAAAGCATTAATAAATCAAATTTCCCCCATAATGCAAAAACACCCCATACTATGATAATTCTTTCTCCCCCTTTTTATGATGTCCCCAAATAGACAGATAAGAAGAAAAAAAATATGGAGTGTCACGATAAAACGCATAGCAAACATGGATAAAACTACGCGCATGCAAAGGTATGTCCCAAAAACATTTCACAAACTATTTTTGGATTTTTCAATTTTTTTATACAAAAATAGGATACAAAAAAAATCACACTATGGATTTAGACTCAAACAACCAAGTCATGGAAATGGAATGTATGGGTGTGAACAAATTCGATAGGTAAATAAACTCCATCAATCATATGTGCACGATGCACGTGTACTCCTAACGAATGAACATCAAAGGCATCCTTAGGTGTAAAAAATTGTTTAATTTAGATGACATTGTCTTATACAAATCAACAAATTAAAGTCAAAGTGATTTCCACACCAATAACCTCCAAAACTATTTAGCGCTTTTTCAAGACTTTTAAGGATGAGCAAACCCGTTATAAAATCTCCAACCAAACACCCTCAGATTTATATTTTGAATAGAGTTGATCTAAAATCTCAAACTTTGGAGAATTGGTGCAAAAACCTAAATGGCCCATAATTGGCATAAATTTCTTTTTATTGCCTTTAAATTTTTTCGGGCTCTTTTAAACCTCTTTGGACCCCAGATAATAAAATTCCTCAATATTTTACATCCAAATTAAACGGCGGCTTAATTGTAAAGGATAGATGAGAACCTTTCGTAGCCCTTCACCGTTTCAAACAAAGCACACAAACTCACAAAAATGGCTCTTGTATGCACAACTTTCTTATCAAGTTTTATCGCACTTGCTTAGTGTTAAAGGACAGGATTGAAGTGAAAACACCCAACCAACAACTGATAAGACAAGCACAATAATCAAACAAATTCGTGCATATGTGCAATAAAGGAAAACATGAGTCAAACATGTAGGTAGTAACATTTAATTACATCTTAATGACTCCAAACATTATAAAGCACATTGATGAATTGACCTATTGTCTCAAAACACTATCAAATAGTCACATGAAAAAAAGAAACTATGTTTTGATTCGGTCATCCTAAGTGTTCATCTATAAATGGTGCAAAACAAAATACCAAAAATCTTTTTGGATTTTTCAAAATTTATCAGAAAAAAATCTTTTTATATTTTTCAAATTTAAAAAAAAACTATACAAAAAGTACATGTCACAACGCTAGTAAAAGTATATCAAAAAGCATAACTAGCGTATGACAAACATGCAAACACAATCATCTATATGATATTGCAAGAGAAGAATCATGTGCACGTAAACGAGAATCAATAATTCTAAAATCTAGCGTATCCAAAAAGCAATTTCCTAACCCAAACAGATGTAGCACGTCGATACGGGGTTTTGGGAACCAACAAAACACTAGACTTCGAATTCCTAGGACCTCTTCCAAGATCAAAACAAAATCTCCTAAGATGACCTTTCCTACCACAATATGAACATGTGTAAACGGGTGGAACGACACCTAAAGTGTGATATTTTCTAATGACCTTGGGATTAATTGACCCTCTAAAACAAATAATGGTTTTGTCTTTAATACTAGAAGCATGAGAACAAGATGAGCCATTACCATAACAATTAAAACTACTTGAATCATTTAAATAAATTTTCAATTTCAAAATATTTGATTCAAGCAAAGAATTAGACTCTTCCAAAGACAGGGATTTCATTTTCAAATTTTCAATCAAACTTAACAGTTTATCACACTCACCCTCAATTAAAATAAAATTATCCCTAAGAGTCTTTTCACGTGCCGTAAAATCATCGATTAATTTTTTATCCTCCACGGCACAAACGGGAACCCTAGAAATTTTTAAGTCCTCTAATTCCTTCTATAAAACAAGGGCTCTCTCATCACTCTTCTTTTTGGCAATTTTCGAAGAATCAAAATCAATACACAAATTATCAAAATGCTCACGACAAATATCAATTTGAGTTTGAAATGCTTGCAAATATTCAATCTTACTTTTAAAGAGCGAATTTTCTTTTTCCTAAACTTTAATTCTTTTGCAAAGTTTTAAATTCAAACATTTGAATTTTTCAGCGCGGTCGTGATTTTTTTCAAAAATAGGCTCCTCATTAAATGCGCGTTCCATTGGAAAAATTGTGATTTTTCACAAAACTGATTTTCCAAAAAAAAATCAATATCACACAATTTTGTGGAAAATAGGAATACACGATAAATTAGCGAAACCTGCTCTGATACCAATTTGTAGACGTGAGAAGACAAATTGTATCAGAGAGTAAATCCTCGAAATATCAGGATCGCGATAAATTAGCGTAACCCGCTCTGATACCGATTTGAAAAACGTGTTATGCGGTGTGTGATACGGATTTAAAATTAAATCGCAAGTTTCTAATTTGGCACACTTATTTAATTAGTGTCTATTTTTAAACCAAATTAATCCAACCCCTAAACATGCATCTAAAGTGCGTGTGTCAAACCATAAATAAATAAAGCATGTGACACAAATATTCAGGAAAAATCCCCGTAGGGCAAAACCTTTTATTTCTAGAACTTTGAAAAGTTTACAAGATCATTGACTTACATACCATATTGCTTTCGCCCACAAGAGTAATGCACGATGTCTTTGTCCAACCTCCAAAGCAACGGCTAGAAATCTACAGTGGTTCACGCACAGTTATACCACAATGACACGTAGTCCTAGACACACAGTCTAAAATCTTTACAAGTACTCCTTCCACAAAAGCACGCAACTGTCGGTTGTAGAGATCTGCCCACAAAGAATGAACAAAGACAAAATATGTTCTTGGGTTCCACAAAAACAATTCACATAAAAGTAATTGGGATTTTGTGAATTAAAACAAAAATATTTGAACCCTTAAAATTGTTGGAGAAAAACTTTTTGCCAAAGGGTATCCAATTAATTCTGGACAGATACACAAAAGTTTCAAAAGAATAAGACGCTTAAAAGTTGAAATTTTTATCCACCTTTAAAACCAAAGCCGATATCCCCTTTTATAAGGAAACTTGAGTCGGTGAAAAGATCAGGATGAAGTCAGATGTGTCAGCCAAAAACAGGGTCGTTCGAACGAGAACCCCATCTCGCTTGAACGAGATCGCACGTCATTTGAACAACTATGCGTGACATCCACATGTCATTCGAACGAGATGGCGATTTCTCTTGAACGACCTTGGCGTCGAAACCGATGTCCGTTTGCTACCTTACTGCCTTAGAAATTTTTCAAAACTTTTTCCAAAACTTTTTCAAAATTCAATGTTTTCTAAAACAGTTATAAAACCTTTTCAAAAACACAATTTTCTAGAGAAACAATAAAACCCCTTTTTATAAAAAACATTTATAAAAACATTTTTATATAAATGCTTTTTATAACTCCTTATTAAAAAATATCCCAACACTCTTAATATGAAATGTAAATGAAACCTTAAATATTATCTTACCAAAGTTCAAATTGTTGGGTTTGAATGTTGAAGACAACTTGTAATTCGGATTCGTCTTTTGTAGATGCAATCTTCTCAATTCTTTGATGACTTGTAGCGGTATAAGACATAATAAATTGTGACGGACTTATTAAAAATATGTCCTTACAAATGGTATGAATACTATTTTCCCAATGAAATTTGGGTAAGGTAATTTCGACTTCTGTGAAGGTATTAATAGCCTTTTTAGTAAAAGGTATTTAATTTATCAAAATACTAGATTTGTGGAAAATTGACATCACTTCAAACACATGCCATTTTATTTGTATTTTAAATTAAACAATGAGCCATTGATGTAAAAAAGGTATGGATGTTATCTTTCCAATGATCTTTAAATTGGGTCATTTGGACTTCTTTGGAGGGATTAATAGCCGGTTTAGTAAAATAAGTTTAATATATCAGAATATTATATTTGTGCGAATTTATGATTTGGACTCTTATTTTTTTTACTTATTTAAAGGGAGCTCGTGGGAGGATTTTGTCATACTCATATTAACCTATTGCCAAGATACTTTCTCTCCCCAAATACTTCTTCTCTTTCATAAAACCTCTAACCTCCATTAAAGAAGATTTTCAAGTTTATTTTTGAAGTAAAAGGGCCTAGTTTTATTAAGATAAACTGAGAATGAGTCTTTGTTTATTTCGAGAGAGGATCACAAACGTATAATAAGAATTTTTAGGAAGATTGTTAGGGTTTTCAAGTGATTATTTTAATGTAGGGGTTTACATAAGATGATCATCTAATATTTCGAGTGTATTTTCTTGTTCCTCATTTATTTGATTCCTCTTGAAAATGTTGTGGTATTTATTGGAATCCCATATGTTATTCAATTAAATATTTTCATTTGTTTTTTTGGGCATGGTGCCATAAAAATTTAATATGACATTGAGAAAGGTCACCTGCCAAAAGTTCAAAAGTCCAACAGCCGGAATAAGACTTGAGATACCTAGGTGAGGTGAGGTGACCCATTGATGTATTATTGAGAAATTAATTGGTACAATGCTTAGGTGTCCCATTGGACTCGTATACAATGTTCATTTTGTAGCATTGCTATTTACCGTTATCATTTGACTATCTATATTTGTCATATTGTGTACTTCGGCGTCTTTTTTTAGTGGGAGGTAAGTGTGGATTTGGAAGATATTGATTTATAAAAAAATATTAAGATCACATCATTTTTCGGAATGTTATTTATGTACACTAATTAATATTGTAAATATTTAGGATCTTAATATTATTTATAAGTGAAAAAATGTGTTTATTTCTAGCTGTAATTTGTATATAATTTTTTTTATTAAGAGATTCTTAAATTGGCGTGTAAACTGGATAATTAATTGGACATTGTGTATATTGGTGACTAGATACATTTATTTTTGTGGAATATAGATGCTTTGTATGGATTAGTGATGATTTTAATTTATTTTTCAAGAACAGTGGTGCTTGAATTTCTTCGGCAGTCACAGATGGTACCAGAGCATGGTCTTAGGTCTCATAGGTTTTGAGTCCGTTTAACTTTTGTGTTACCCTTTGCTGATTCATACTCTCTAAGTTATTGGGTCTAGCATACGTGTTAGTGTGTTTCTTGGAGATCAAGAGTTTTTGTGTTAATGTCGTTCTAGGCATTGATGTTAAAAATAGTAATCTTAATGTGTGTATACTTATTTTTGATTTTGGAAACGAGATTTATTTTGAACATAATTTGTACAAGTGTTAGGTATCTATAGTATCGATGTGGTTATGTGATTCAATCAAAGAATTTAAGCGTTGCGATAAATTTTGGAGATAGAATCGAGTGGTGATTTGTGAAGGGGCATGATATGCCATTATTTTCATAGTTATGATTATACATAGAGTCAAGATATGTATTTTAATTTTGTTCGTGGGATAGGTGCGTGTAGGATTAGGAGTATGGGAGCCCAATCATGGCATTTTACGGATAGGCATATGTGATCTTTGTTTTATTTGCGCGAATTTACATTTTATGCTTACGCTTAGTCGAATTTCGAGGAAGAAATTCTTATGTTCTTTGGGGAGAATGTAATACACTGGGATTTTTAAGAATTAATTTATGGTTAAAAAAATTTTAATTGTGAAAATAGTTAACGGTTATAGCTTAAAATTGGTAATTTTGCTAAAATGTTAAATTCGGATGTTTTCAGACTTATAAAATGTGGAATCGTGTAACATGTCAATTTAGACTAATTATTAATGACATAATTTTTTATTAGTGGTGTTATAAAGTGATTGTTTTATTTCAATTTAAATCATTTTAATGAAAATAAAATGTTAATTTTATAAGATGAATATCCCTAAGTTATGATTACAATGTGTCAGTAATTTTGACCTCACTTCAAACGAATGCCATTTTATTTTTACTTGGAAATACATTGTGAGTCATAAATGGAAAGAAAGGTGTGGATTACTATATTCCCAGTGAGATTTGAGTAAGGTCATTTCGACTTCTTTAAAGGTATTAGTAGAAGTTTTAGTAAAAGGTATTTAATCTATTAGAATATTAGATTTGTGCAAACTTGGCATCACTTTAAATGAACGCCATTTTATTTGCACATTCAATTAGACTAGGTGTTATATATGTAAAGAAATGTATGGATGTTAGCTTTCCAATGAGCTTTGAATCAGGTCATTTGGACTTCTTTGTAGGGATTAATAGTCGTTTTAGTAAAATAAGTTTAATCTATTAGAATATTAAATTTGTGCGAATTTATGGTTTTTAAGAATTCTAATGGGATAAGGACTCTTATTTTTTTTACTTATTTAAAGGGAGCTCGTGGGAGGATTTTTTCAAACTCATATTAACCTTTTCCCAAAATACCTCTTCTCTTCCATAAAATCCCTAGTCTCCATTAAAGAAGATTTTCAAGTTTATTTTTGAAGTAGAAGCGCCTAGTTTTCTCCAGATAGACTAAGAACGAGTCTTTGTTAATTTTGAGAGAGAATCACAACTGTGTAATAATAATTTCGAGGAAGAGTGTTAGGGTATTCAAGTGATTATTTTAAGGTAGGGGTTTATACAAGATGCTCCTCTAAATCTCTAGAGTGTATTTTCTTGTTCCTCATTTATTTGATCCCTCTTGAAATTATTGTGATATTTATTAGAATCCCATATGTTATTCGATTGAAATTTTGCATTTGTTTATTTGGGCATGGTGCCCTAAAAATTTAATATGACATTGAGAAAGGTCACCTGCCCCCAGAAGTCCAACAGCCAAAATAAGACATGAAATACGTAGGTGAGGTGAGGTGAGGTGAGATGAGGTGAGGCAAGGAGACGCATTGATGTGTTATCGAGAAAATAAATTGGTACAACGCTTGGGTGTCGCATTGGACTCGTATAGAGTGTTCACAACGTTGTATTTTTATTTATCGTTATGGCTTGAGCATCTATTCTTATTATATTGTGTACTTCCTCATCTTTTTTTTGTGGCAAGTAAGCATGGATTTGAACGGTACTGGTTTATGAAGAATATTGAGATCACACCATTTTTCAGAATGTTATTTGTGTACATCAATTAGTATTGTAATATTTGGGATCATATTGTTATTTTTTAGTAAAAAAAGAGGTATTTACTTCGATGTGTAAATTGTACATAAATTTTTATTAAGAGACTTTTAAATTGACTTTTACATTCGATTATTAATTGGACATTATGTATTTTGGTGACTATTTATGTCTATTTTTACGAAATATAGATTATATTTATTGATTACGGATGATTTTATTTTTTTAAGCACAATAAAGCCTCGAATTTCTCGGAGTGTCACATATGGTACATTTTAATTCCATAGTTATGATTATATATATAGTTAAGATATATATTTTACTTTTTTTGTGGTGTAGGTGTGTATGGGTGCCCAATCGTGGCATTCTACGGGTAGGCGTATGTGAGTCTTATTTTATTTGCACGGGTTTACATTTTACGCTTACAATGCGTCGAATTTGGTAGTTGAAATTCTTTTGTTAGTGGGCCATGATGTAATAATCCGGGTTTTTGAAGGATTATTTTAAAGTTCAAAAATCGTAAATTATGAAATAAGTGATGGTTATAAGTTGAAGTTCGAATTTTTGCTCAAATTTGAAATTCGGATGTTTGTCGACTTATAAAAATGTGGAATCGTGTAATGATATCAGTTTGGACTTAATTATTAATTAGATAATTCTTTATTAGTGGGGTTATAAAATTATTTTTAGAATTCAATTTAAAACATTTTGATGAAATAAAAATTGATTTTATGAGATGAATAGCCCTAAGTTATGATGATAATGTCCTAAAAAATTTGACATCACTTTAAATGCATGCCATTTTATTTTTACTTTGAATTCGACTTTTAGCCATAGATGTAAAGAAACATATGGATCTTATCTTTCCAATGAGTTTTGAATCAGGTCATTTTGAGTTCTATGGAGAGAGTAATTACCGTCTTAGTAAAAGGTGTTTAATCTATCATAATATGAGATTAGTGCAAATTTGACGTCACTTCAAATGCATGACATTCTATTTATATTTTGAATTAGACCGAGGCATTGATTTAAAGAAATATATGTACTTAGATTTCCAACGAACTTTGAATGAAGTCATTTTCACTTAATCGATTTAGTAGAAGGAGTTTAATCTATTAGAATATTAGATTTATGCGGATTTGTGATTTTCAAGAATTGAAATGGGATAAGGACTCTTATATTTTTATCTATTTAAAGGGAGCTCATGGAAGGACTTTTTCAAACTCATATTAACTTATTCCCAAGATAATTTCTCTCCTAAAATAACTCCCCTCTTTCATAAAAACCCTAACCTCCATTAAAGAAGATTTTAAAGTTTGTTTCTGAAGAAGAAGGGCCTAGTTTTCTCTAGATCAACCAAGAATGACACTTTGTTAATTTCGAGAGAGGATCGCAATCGTGTAATCAAAATTTTGAGGAAGAGTGTTAGGGGTTTCAAGTGATTATTTTAAGGTGTGGGGTTTCCACAATATGATCATCTAATTTTGTAGAGTGTATTTTCTTGTTCCTCATTTATTTGTATTCCTCTTGAAATTGTTGTGGTATTTGTTGGAATCCCATGTGTTATTCGATTGATATTATGCGTTTGTTTATTTGGGCATGGTTCCATAAAATTTTAATATGACATTGAGAAGGTCACCCGCCAAAAGTTTAAAAGTATAACAGCCGGAATAAGATTTGAAATACCTAGGTGATGTGAGGTGAGTCAAGGAGATGAATTATTGTGTTATTGTGAAATAAATTGGTACTATGCTTTGGTGTCGCATTGTACTCGTATAGAGTTTTTGCATTTTTGTATTTTTATTTACTGCTATCGCTTGAGCATCTATTCTTGTCATGCTGTGTACTTCCCTATCTTTTTTTTAGTGGAAAGTAAGCTTGGATTTGGACGATACTAGTTTATGAAGAATAATGATAGAACACTATTTTTCAGAATGTTATTTGTGTACACCAATTAATATTGTAAATAATTGGTATCATAGTGTTATTTATTAGTGAAAAAAAAGATGTATTTAGTTTGAGGTGTAAATTGTATATAAATTTTTATTAAGTGACTTTGAAATTGGGTTTTACATTGGATTACTAATTGGACATTATGCATTTTGGTGACTATTTATGTTTATTTCTACGAAATATAGATTATACATAGGGATTACCTATGATTTTAGTTTTTTTAAGCACAATGAAGCCTCAAATTTTTCGGGGTGTCACAGATGGTACGTTTTAATTACATAGTTATGATTATATATATAATTAAGATATATTTTTTACTCTTTTTTTCATGGGGTTGGTGTGTATGGGATTCGGTGTATGGGATCCTAATCATGGCATTCTACGGGTAAGCATATGTGAGCCTTATTTTATTTGCACGAGTTTACATTTTATGCTTACGCTGCATCAAATTTGGAGGACGAAATTCTTGTGTTAGTGGGGGATAATTTAATACTCAGGGTTTTTTAAGGATTGATCTAAGGTTAGTAAATCATAAAATGAGAAATAAGTAATGATTATAACTTGAAGTTTGTAGTTTTGTTAAATGTGAAATTCAGATGTTTTTTTACTTATAAAAATGTGAAATCGTGTAAACATATCAATTTGGAAGCAATCTATTTATTGAGGAGATTAATGGAGACGTATAGAGAGAAAAAGAAGGATCTTCATATGATTTTTATAGATTTGGATAAGGCGTATGATAGGATACCCAGAGATATAATATGGTGGGTTCTACATAAAAGAGGAGTGACTCGCAGATATATTGATGTGATCAAGGATATGTATGATGGTGCGATGACTACAGTAAGAACATCAGCCGGAGAAAGTAGTGAATTTTCAATTACGGTAGGGCTACACCAAGGTTCAGCATTAAGTCCTTATCTCTTTGCTCTTGTTATTGATGAGTTGACTGGACAAATACAAGATGAGGTGCCATGGTATATGCTATTTGTAGATGATATTGTTTTAGTGGATGAGACTAAGATGGGGATAAATGCTAGGTTGGAATTGTGGAGATAAACTTTAGAAACAAGAGGATTTAAAATAAGCAAAACTAAAACAGAATATGTGGAGTGTAATTTTAGTAGTAATAGGAGGACAAATGGAGATGTGGTGAAATTGGAAGGTCAAGAAATAACCTAGAAATGACCATTTTCATTATTTAGGATCGATTATACAAAAAGATGGAGATATTAGTGATGATGTTACGCATAGGATTAGAGCAGGCTGCGTTAAGTAGAGAAGTGCGACCGGCGTTCTGTGTGATAAGCGTATACCTTTGAAGTTAAAAGGAAAATTTTATAGGACGGCCATTAGACCCGCCATGTTATATGGGACAGAGTGTTGGTCAACCAAGAAACAAAATGTGCAAAAAATGAGTGTGGCGGAGATGCGAAAGCTAAGATATATTTGTGGTAAAACTCGAAAGGATAAAATTAAAAATGAACAAATTCGTGAAACGGTAAAAGTAGCTCCTATAGAAGATAAATTGAGAGAAAATCGACTTAGATGGTTTGGACACGTCAAGCGTAGACCAATGGATGCTCCTGTAAGGAAGAGTGATTTAGTTAGTATTGATGGTAACCCAAGGGGTAGAGGTAGGCCTAAATTAACTTGGTGGGATATCATAAAAAAGGACATGATATCATGTGGTTTAACTGAAGATATTGCACTGGACATAATGGAATGGAAAAATAGGATTCATGGAGCCAACCCCAAATAATTGGGAAAAGGCTTTGTTGAGCTGAGTAGAGTTATTGGTGGTGTTATAAAATGATTTTTAGAATTCAATTTAAAACATTTTGACAAAAATAAAATATTGATTTTATGAGATGAATATCCCTAAGTAATGATGATAATGTGCCAAAAAATTTGACGTCACTTCAAGCGCATGCCATTTTAATTTTACTTTGAATTAGGCAAGAAGCCATAGATGTAAAGAAATGTATGGATCGTATCTTTCCAATTAGCTTTGAATCATGTCATTTTGGCTTCCCTGCAGGGAGTGATTACCGTTTTAGTAAAAGGTGTTTAATCTATCAGAATATTAGATTAATGTGAACTTGATGTCACTTCAAATCCATGACATTTTATTTATACTTTGAATTAGACTGATACATAGATTTAAATAAATCTATGAATATTAGATTTCCAATTAACTTTGAATCAGATCACTTGGACTTCTTTGGAGGGAGTAATAAACGTTTTAGTAAAAGTTGTTTAATCTATTAGAATATTATATTTCTGCGAATTTCTTATTTTCAATAATTCAAATGGGATAAGGTCTCTTATATTTTTATCAATTTAAAGGCAGCTCGTGGGAAGACTTTTTCAAACTCTTATTAACCTTTTCCCAAGATACTTTTTGTCCTAAAATAACTCCCCTCTTACATAAAAACCCTAACCTCCATTAAAGAAGATTTTCAAGTTTATTTTTGAAGAAGAAGGGCATAGTTTTCTCAAGATCAGCTAAGGACGAGTCTTTGTTAATTTCGAGAGAGGATCACAATCGTGTAATCAGAATTTTGAGGAGGAGTGTTAGCATTTTCAAGTGATTATTTTAAGTACGACATTAACACAATATGCTCCTCTAAATCACTCGAGTGTATTTTCGTGTTCCTCATTTATTTGTATTCTTCTTGAAATTGTTGTGCTACTTATTGAAATCCCATGTGTTATCCAATTCAGATATCATGTATTTGTTCATTTGGCCATGATTCTGTGAAATTTTAATATGACATTGAGGAAGGTCCCCCTCCAAAATTCCAAAAGTCCAACAGCCGGAATAAGGCTTGACATGTCTAGGTGAGGTGAGGCCCAGATACCCATTGATGTATTATTGAGAAATAAATGGTACAACTCTTGGATGTGACATTGGACTTGTATGTAGTTCGTGTTATTTCTTTTTTATTTACTATTATTGTTTGAGCATCTATTCTTGTCATATTGTATACTTCTCCATCTTTTTTTACGGCACGTAAGTGTGGATTTGGACAATATTGATTTATGAAGAATATTGAGAGCACACCATTTTTCAAAATGTTAGACCAATTAGTATTGTAAATATTTGGGATCTTAGTGTCATTTATTAGTGAAAAAATATGTATATATTTCAAGGTGTAAATTGTATATAAATTTTTATTAAGAAACTTTCAAATTAGCATGTAAGTTGGATTATTAATTGGACATTTTGTATTTTGGTGACTAGTTACGTCTACTTTTGTGGAATATAGATGCTATGTATGGATTATTAATGATTTTAGTTTATTATTTTAAGCATAGTGACGCTTGTAATTTCTCGGGTTGTTAGAGATAGAACATTTTAATTTCATAGTTAGGGTTATATATATAGTCAATATATATATATATATATATATATATATATATATATATATATATATATATATATATATATATATATATACATATACTTTCCTCTTGGGTAAGTGCATGTGGGACTGGGTGTATGGACGACCAATCATGATATTCTACGGGTAGGAATATGTGAGCCTTATTTTATTTGTTCAAGTTTACATTTTAAGCTTACGTTTCGTTGAATTTCGAGGACGGAATTCCTGTGTTAGTGGGGGAGAATGTAATTCATCAGGTTTTGAAGGATTAATTTAAGGTTAATAAATCAAAAATTGTGAAAATAGTTAATAGTTATAACTTGAAATTTGTAATTTTGCTAAAATGTAAAATTCGGATATTTTCGGACTTATAAGAATGTGGAATCGTGTTAACATGTCAATTTGGACTTAATTATTAATAACATAAGTTTTTATTAGTGGGAGTATAAAATGATTTTTAGAATTGAATTTAAACCATTTTGATGAAAATAAAATATTGATTTTATTAGATGAATATCCTTAAGTTATGATGACATTATGCCAGAAATTTTGATGTCACTTCAAACGAATGTCATTTTATTTTTTCTTTGAATTAGACTATGAGCTGTAGATGTAAATAAATATATGGATCTTAGCTTTCCAATAATATTTTAATCAGGTCATTTGGACTCAAGTGGAGGGAGTAATAGCCATTTTAGTAATAGGTTTTTAATTTTATAGAATATTAGATTGTGCGAATTTATGATTTTTAAGAATTCTAATGGGATAAGGACTATTATATTTTTACCTATTTAAATGGAGCTCATGGGAGGACTTTTTAAAACTCATATTAACCTATTCCCAAGAGACTTTTACTCCAAAACTACCTCCCCTCTTTCATGAAAACCCTATGTGGCCATCTAAAAAAGGATTTTTTTCATCTCCTCTCCCCGAAGGGGTGTGGGGGAAATGGGGTGAGAAAAATACAGAAGGTATCATGCCCTCTTCACTCTAAGGACGCTTCGGTCGTCGTCGGTGTGGGGTGAATGTAAAGAGATGGAGTAGCCAACCTATTTTTCACAAAACAGGAAAAAGAACATGTTTCTGCCTCGAGAGAGTGGCATAAAAGATAAACTTATGCGTACAAAACCGATATTTCAAAGGTTCGGGCGCTAAGTTACTAAATGGAAAAGTGTTAGGCACCCATCCCGCCCTTTCTATCTCTCATGGACTTATGTTACTGTTTTCCTTTATTTCTCCATGAAACGTGTGTGCCTGTATATATAATGGAGATCATAATCACCTAACTCATACCATGGAAGATAAAGAGTGAGGTCATTCATAAGAATGTTCCCAAAATAATATATAGAAATTATGATTTATGCATTTATCATGATATTCAACGTTGTGCTGAAACAATAATAAGTGTTGGATGAAACGCTACTAAGGATCACAAATATGTATTAAAATGTAGAAATGGGGAATTTGAGAAAATTGGGAAATTGGAAAATTGTAAAACTGGAAAATTGAAAAAATTAGAAAATTATAAAATTGGACTTGAGTCTCGGGTTTTAATCTAAAATGCCTACATAGACTATAAAGGCATAAACGTTTACGTAGTTCGCATGTAGCATAGGGGTGTGGTTTATCCCATAGATTCGAACATGATCTTATTATATGTGTGTGTGAAAAATGTGTTTTAGTTTTGGAAAAGTGTGATGGATAATCCTGTTTCAAATTTATGGGTGTAACCCTCTTTTTGTTGGTTTTTTTTAATGGAAAATAGAGAATGTGCAATTGTAATACCCCGTATTTTTATGGATTTTAAATTATGAGATTTATTAAATGAGATTGCTTTTAATTATGGGATTAATAATTGGAAATTCATTCAGATTTAAATAACTAGTGAGACGAGAGTTAGTATTTGATTATGATGATAATGTTGAATATTACTGAGTGATTATGGTAATATGTGATTATTGAATTTATTAAAATTGTCGTGAGTTTAAAATACGGCAGTTTCAAAAATTATGTTGGGACGCGCATGTCGGTCGTGTTAGGACCCTAATTTATTTTTACGTCATTTGTATGATCATTTTGAGTGCGTCGTGTTCGAAAGGGTCAATATAGTCAGAAAAGTCTAACCGGGGGTTTAGTTTGGGTTCCAGCGTAGTTTTAGGCCAAACCGGCAAATTGGGAGGGTATATTAGTCATTTCAATTTTTGGTGAATAGTAACCTATGAAATTTAAGTTTTGTATATCAGAAAACCCTTAGGGTTATTAGTTCCATTAACTGTTAAACACAAGAGAGAAGAATGTGAGAACAAAGAAGGGTTTTAAGAGAGTTCCAAGGCCAAATAACCACCATCCACCACCACCATCACCGGATTTGTGAGCGGAAAGAGAGGGAGGACCAGCCAATATCATTATCAAAGGATCAGAAACTTCTAATCATAGGCAAGTGATTTATCTTGCGAAGATTCAAGAAATATATTTTACATGATAGTATAGATTTGATGATTTATCGTAAATAAATGAAAAAAATTGTGAAACTGGTGAATCAAACTTTGAATATGGGTAGGCTTCATGTAGATAAAATTTTGGGCATATAATAGTTATGAAACCATAATCCATGCATAGGGAATTATGAATTTATGTTGAGTTATATGAATATCTTGAAGGAAATAAAAGAAACAAGGTTTTTATGAAAATTGGGTGATTTGATCCAAGAAATTGATGATCCATGATTAATTAATGATTCTAATACGTTACAGGTTATGCTAATAAGTTAATAGGATGATTAGTAAACATACATGGGAGTATGGGGTGTTGTAATGGAGAATTTAGGTTGTAATATTTGAAGAACACGTAACTGTCAAAGGAATTCTAGGCAAATACCTGATCGATCGATCGATCGACTCAAGAATGTCGATCGATCGACTGATCAATCAATCGACCCTTTTCCTCAATCGATCGATCCCTCCTAATTTTTGTAGATTGCGTCCCTTCAAGGTTTGATAAATCCCAAGCTTGTAAGAACTCTTAGGGGGTTTAATAGAATATTGGGGGACTTGGTTAAGATCAGTAGGGTTGTAGTTAATGCCCGAAACATGTTATACATTATGGAATTTAATGGAACAATCACGAGTGTTTACCGAGTGAGGTACGGTCAGCAGTTTCATAAAAATTGGGATTTAAAGCAGATGAATGTTAATATAAGGTTAGAACCAGTAAAAGAGGGACTTGGAATTACTGAGATAACCTTAGAGAATAGTTAGTGGCTTAGTAACCTTCTGAGGTAGGTTTAAGTATTCGAACTTATACGATGAAGTTGTTGCGCTAAAAATATTATGTGGAATATTCGGAATGACGCTATGATTCGTATGAGACTAAAGATATAGGGTTGGTGCATACCTATATTAATGTGATGATTACCTAAGTTGTGTGATTACTTAGTATCTGGATTATTTTCTGTATGACATACCTACCATACTTGCTATCACGGGAGGTTGATTTTCAGTAAAGGGCCATCTTATCTTTGTGTGCCTTTGGGGGGGATTTAGATTGGTACCTTAAGGACATAGGACTGTGAATGACTTATTTGTGAGTTGATAATTCAGCTGACCATGGGAGCATAGGTATGTGCATGATCCATGGGTATGTGAACTATGTTCGCCTCCAATATATGTGATTTGTACTTAGGCGGTTCCTGAGTGATTCGAAACACGTGATCCTTACGTACGTGATGTACATGGATTTGATAGCAGAGTATGCTTGCACCGCAGCTTATCCTAGGGGTGCCATTTATGTATCTGTAATGAGAGTGATTTCTTTATGTACTTGTAACTAGTTTATTATTTCTTAGTAGATATGAATAACTAAGATATTTGAATGGGATAAAAATGTGAGAATTTAAATAACATTTGAGATAAGAAATTTAACGAATGTGAAAATGGGATATAAATATGATTTTTTTGGGTAATACGAGTAGATAACCTATGTTAGAATGTGAAAGCATGAGTTAGTACGGACTAGTTAGATAGTGTCATAACTAGGATGGAATTTAGAGGATGCGTTAGGCGTGTACAAATAGTTGAGGGGTGAGGATCTCAGGTGAGGCCACGTGACTAACATGTTTAAAATATGTATTGTTTAATATTGTGATTTAAACACTTGCTTCTTTTAAAAATATTTTCACCTAGGGCCCTAAACCGTTTTCATCCAAATCTATTTTTTTGTAAAAACTTTTTAGGTGCCCAGCCACAGGGACGCCAAGCATAGGATTCCATTCTGATGACGTGTTGTAGCTGCTGTGGAAGTTACAGGATCTCCGTATCAGACGCCTCCACATTTATCCTTGGTTCCTTCAGAGTCATTCATATCAGTTAGGGCATGTCACCCATTCTTATTTAGAGGTTGTAGATACAGACTTTTATCATTTCAGATATTTATTTATTTATTCACACTCTTCTATTGGGACTTTATTTACTCTAGTATTTTTATTAATGGAGTGTTTACTCCAGACTCAGTTTATTTCATTTCGTTGGTTATTTATATAAGATTGTTTATGTAGTTGATGTTGATGATTTAATTACTTGGTTAATTTTTAACTTAATTAATAAAATTTGGCATCTCTCTATTTTAAATATTAGGTGGCTAGTAATTAATTAAATGTTTTTGACAGTGATACTAAGACTGAACCAACTTGATATTATGTATTAATTTAATAGAGGAGTAGTTACCAGGTACTTAATTAGGCGGGGTGTCACATCAATATAACTAATACAAATGTGAGATGTTAATGTGTATGAACTAAAGTAAAAGAACTAAAGTATGAACTTGTGTAGTTAATGTGAAAACAAGAAACTTAAAGAGAGAGGGAAAGATTTGGACCTTCTTTGAAGAGTTGGAGCTTGATCTTGATCTTGGATGAACTCCATTGAAGCTTGATATGAATGTTGGAAGAGATATAGAATGAGATTTTTCCAAATTGGGTGTGAAAGGGATGGGAATTTAATATGGAATGAAATTTCACATAAGGAAACTTTGTTGATTTAGAGCATATTACGGAGATCACTGACGCTGATGGATCTGAGGTCTGCCTTGGGAGGGAGGTCATGCATTCTATTTATAGCGTCAGGGGTGGTTCCGATCGACAAGTTCCCAACACTTCCAATCGACAGTTAACCCTAGGCACACTGTCGATTGGCAGGGAAATGGACCCGCCGATCGGCAGTCTCGTGTACATTTTAGGGAAAAATGGTCGTAGAATGCAATTCGTTGATCCAAATTGCTCACATGGCATACCGTTAGAAAGGCAGTTCAGAGACCTTTAAGACTCCTTTGGACAACTCCCGGGCCCGAGAGTTGAATTTGGGTCAAATGTGGCTTCAAAGCGCACATCGTTCCTTTGGATAGAAGATCATCGAATGAAAATGGAGCGTTCGTTCTAACGGTAAGTCAGAATTATGCACAGGGTAGAACGTTGGAAAGTTTATGCGATGCACTTTGACATTTCAAAGCGCTTAGCTCAGTTCAGAAAGTTTACCTTGATCAAATGAGGCCCAAAAGCGTCCAGTGACCTCTCGGAGTAAAATGAATCATTCGTTCGTACCGTAAGTCAGAATCTCACATGGGGCAAAACTTTGGAATGGGTATTCAATGAAATTCATAGATTCATTTATTCTCGTTTAAGTTTAAGCATTGACCTTGTTTAAACGGAGACCAGGAGCACCCGATGGCCTTCGGATCAATTTTTAGTGGAAAATGGATCGTTCGTTCGAACAGTTATGTCGTTTTATGCACAGGGCAGACCGTTGTAAAGGGGTTTCAGTGCCCTTTGAGGATTCAAAGATATTTCACTCTGACAATGAAGTTAATTGGAGCCAAATCAAGGCCTGGGAGCACCCGGTGGCCTCCACATCAATTTTTAGTGGTAAAACGATTTGTTCGTTTGAACTATTATGCCGATTCATGCACAGGGTAGACCATTGGAAAGGGTATTCAGACCCCTTAGAAGATTCAAAGAGCTTTAGCTCTGAAGATGAAGTTGACTTGATTCAAATGGGGCCTGGGAGTGCCCGATGGCCTCCAGATCAGTACTCAGAGAATGACCTAGGGTTTGTAGTGAAAGGGGGAGTGTTAGGGACCGAAGGAGATACTTAGGGGTCCTAAAATGTGGTGTCTATAGAGCCCCTCGACGGGTGAGCTTGGAACAAGTGAAAGACGCTGAATAGACACCATATGATGTTTTGAAAAGAGGTTGATTCTATGGACCTAAGGGGATAAGGATGACCGATTCAGAGGGTTGAGGGTGATTCTAAGGACCTAAAGAAATGCTGGGACTGGCCAATTATATGGGCTGAAATTAATTTTGGGGACCTAGGGTAGGAAGAGAACAATTTTGAGGGCTTAAGTAGGTGTGACCAATTCAGCGGGCCGTTGTCAATTTCGAGGACCTAAGTTAGGAGCGACCAATTCTAGGGGTTGAAGCCAATTTTGAGGGCTTAATGTAGGGAGCGACCAGTTCTGCGGGCCGAGGTCAATTCTGAGGACCTTAAGTAGAGGTGACTAATTTTGAGGGTCAAAGTCGATTCTGCGGGCTTAAGTTATAGAGACTAATTCTGCAGGACAAAGCCAATTCTGAGGGCCTAAGTAGAGACGAACAATTTTGTGAGTCAAAGTCAATTATGAGGGTTTCAGTAGGGATGATCGATTATGCGGGCCGAAGCTAATTATAAGGGCTTAAGTAGGGGTGACCAAATTTGTGAGTTGAAGCCAATTCTGAGGGCTTGAGTGGAAGCGACCAATTCTGTGGGTCGAAGCCAATTTGGGGGGCTTAAGTTAAGATGACCAATTGTGTGGGTCGATGCCAATTCAGAGGGCTTTAGTTGAGGTGACAAATTCTGAGGGCTTAAGTTGTATTGACCAATTTCGCGGGTCGAATCCAATTCTACGAGCTTAAGTTGAGATGACCAATTCTGTGGGTCGAAGCCAATTCTGAGGGCTTGAGTTGAGATGGGAGCAATTCAGAGGGTCGAAGCTAATATTTAGGGCTTAAGTAGAAGTGACCAATTCTGCGAGTCGAAGCCAATTTTGAGGGCTTAAGTTGTAGTTTTCTTGGGGAAATTTCGTAACTCCATTGGGGGAAATTATCTTATGGTTTCGGTGGGGATTTTGGGGAGTAATTTAATTTTGAGTTTTCTGGGGATGAGGAATCAATTTGAGGCATTGATGTTTCCTAGCTGGGGAATTTTTTAATTTTTGTTGTGTGCTTTGGAGACGCTGCTGGGGAGATATCCAATTGATTTTGGAAATTCCACTAGGGAAGTAAGTGTTCCACTTGGGGAGTGAATATGGTAAATATATTTTTCTTGGTGAAAAAAAAAGATCTAAAATTCATTGAATAATTTAAGGAATTTTCTGGGGAATTATTGACATTTTTTTAGTAATTTTCGTACGAAATTTCAGAGAGGGTGTCGATTGACATGGTGAGAGAAGTGCCAAATGATAGTGGCATGGTCTTTTGGGGTACCTCGAGCAGATAAAGGGACAGTGCCGATCGATATGTTATTAGGAGCTACCGATCGGCATGCCCCTTGGCCTCCTATAAAAGGGGGCATGTTCTCCTCATTTTTCACAGCTTCCAAACTTGTTTTCTTATGCTATTTCCTTTTGCAAACTGTTTTAACATTCCAAAACCAAGAAATGGATGATTTCTCACGTAGCGAGACACACATGGCATGGCTAAATGTCGACGAGTGAGCGAATTTGGAATGGCAGGCTAGGGTGCCCCTTATGCTGGGCAGCGAGAACCGCTTTGACTCATTCGACCCAGTTGCGGATGAGGGGACCCTCTTGCAAGAGCCAACGCATCATCGATCCTCTAGGGTGGTGAAACCTAGAGGTTATGTAAGTGTTGATGACCGTTGGTATTCTTTTCTTCTTTTCTTTGTGATATTTCCTTATTTCTTAAATTTTGACAAGGATTTTTTCCTTTTTGTCTTGAGAGACTGATATTTCTTTGTCAAACCTGCATTTTTGAGGGACGACGGGGCTTAAGGACGTCTGGGATCGCCTTCTTCCTGTGGTGCATTGGGTGGTATCATCAACCGATTTTGGGAGACTGGCATTTGCACTGGATGAGACGCCCCATTCTACGATTGTTCTTTGTGCTCTGGGGGAAAGGTGGTGGGACACCACCAACACCATGCATTTTGTCTTTGAGGAGATGACAGTAACTCTCTAGACTGTCGGGGGGTGCAGATAGAAGTGGATAGGACCTTGTGGGTGACACCGGCGGCGTTGGGTGATGTGGAGAGGATAGTCTTTGGGGACTCTATTCGTTTGTCCCATTTAAGGGGGTTATTGTTGAGTCGGAGGATTGATGAGGAGGATAGGAGACAGGTGCAACAGATCGCCCATTTGTTATTCTGCTGTTATTGGGAGGTTTCTTAGTGGCGATGAGTGATGACGTCGTTCACTTGTGGTTTTTGCCACTTTTGAGGGTGTTTTTGAACGCCCCTCTTTATGACTGGGGGAGCCTGACTTTGGCCACCCTTTATTTCTCTATGGATTCATTTAGACGGTGATGTCGGCAAACCATTACTAGGGCCACGTATCTTCTTGAGGTATTCTTTACTTTGTAATTTTTTCTTTTATGCATTCACATTTTCCTTTACGCATTCTCATTTTATTCTTGATTTCTTGCTTGTTGACCCTTGTCCTTTGCAGACGTGGTTCTATGAGGTGATTGGACTTAACACATGTAAGGACATTATTTTATTGTCCGTTATCATTAGAGTATGTCGTATACCGCTACAACTATCGAAGAAATGCTCAAGAACATTCAATCATCAATACGAATCCGAGTATCATTGTTCTTTAACAAAAGAAGCTCCACGAGACAGATTTTGGTAAGGTTGTGTTTAAGTCCCTTAACAGTTCATATAAAACTGCTGGGATATTTTTCTAAAATATTTTCTAAGTGTTGAGTCATTGTGTTTTGTCAAAATATTTTTTCCAAGACCTGTAGACATATTTTTTTGAATTAAAAATTTATTTTTAGTAGCTCGTTCAAGTGACAGGGGGACATCGTTCGAGTGACAAGGCTATGTCGAGCGAAGTTGTTTGAACGACACGTGTCATCGTTCGAGTGAAACTAAAATTTTGTTCGAGAGATCTTCCGAATTAAATTTTCTATTTAAGGGTTTGTCCAACTCCGTTTTTCACAAGAAGGCCTGCCTTTTTATCAGATACGAAAATTACTTTGGTAGAATCATTATCTTCTCACTTTTAGGGTTTTAATCCCTTTTGTTTTCAATTCACAAGATCCCAATAGTTTATGTGAGTTGTTTTGGAACCCAAGAACAAAATTTTGTTGAAGTTTCTCTTGTAGAGAAGATCTCTACTGTTGATCTATGTGCCACTTGATGGAGGTACTGGGTTGACTATGACTACGCATCATTGAGAGTACTCGTGGGTGTTCCTTGCTGATTGGTACTGCGGTTCTTGTTGATTCTGGGTTGAGTGTCCATAACCAGAATAGGAAGGAAAAGATTTTTTTTATCATTTTACCACTATATTAGCATGAATTATATTATAAAGTGCATTAACATGCAAACATAAAAGGGTCGGGGCCCGAACGAGAGCAGAGGCGGTCGGGCTGGATGGACAAGAAAAGTGACGAGAGGAAAACAAACAAAGGGAGGAAGGGAGACCTCTTTCTATTGACTTCAATTTCTACTTCTAGACTTTGTTTCGAGGAGTGATCATTGCAGTTTTTATTGTGTATGTAAGTTATGATTTATTACTCATAACGAAATAAAGGTTTTACCCGAAAGGAATTTTTCCTGAAATTTATGTGTCAGCAATTTATTTGTGATGGTTTGATTTCACCCACCTAGACGCATGTTTTAGGTCTTAATTAAAATTGGGTTAGAAACTGACACAAATTAAATAAGTCTAAATTGGAAATTTGCAAAGCAGTTTGAATCTTTATCACACAAGCATTCTCAAATTGGTATCAGAGCGGGTTACGCTAATTTATCGCGTGATTCTTGTTTCCACAAAATTTGTGTGATATTATTTTTTTTTAAATCTTTTTTGTGACAAATCACAATTTTTCCAATGGATCACTTATATAATTGGTTGCCCATTTTTGACGGGTTGAATTATGCATATTGGAAATATCGTATGAAATCTCAATTAAAAGCCATTCACGAGCGTGTTTGGTTACTTTGTGAAAGAGGGTGGACTCCTCCCACTGTCACTGCTAATAATATCACATCTTTAAAACTTCTGTCAGACTTGACATAAGAAGATTTTAAAAGGTCTAATTTTAATTCCTATGGACTGAGTGCTATATCTGGAGCCATCACCCGTGATGAGTCCGTTGTATTATGACGTGCACTACGTCTAAAGATGCATGGGATGTCCTCTAATTAACACATGAGGGTATGAACACGATTAAAAAATCAAATTTACAAAATTTGTCCACCCAGTTTGAGACTATCACCATGTCTGAGTCTAAATGCTTTGATGATTTTTATGCTCGTTAGTCAGACATTATTAACACAAGTTTTAATTTGGGTGATGCAATTGATAACACACGTGTCCTTATAATGATTTTGAGATCTCTCCCAAAACATTTTATTCCTAAAGTCACTATGTTAAACTCATTGGCAAAGTTAAATTCACTTAAGTTAGAAGAGCTCGTAGGAGACCTACAAACTTATGAGATTGACATGTTTTCCCAAACCATTAAGGCTAAGGATAAAGGCGTTGCTTTAAAGACTCAATTTAGGCAGAAAAAAAAATAGAGAGTTTGTGAGTCTGATTCCGAGGCAGAGTTTAGTATTGATGATGTGGCCATGTTTGTGAATTTTTTCAAAATGTTTCTCAAAATGAACAAAAAGAATTCTTTTAAAAAAAATTCTTTTGAGAAAAATAAAAATAAAGAAAAGGCCTAAGAGAGCGGTGAGAAAGAGAAAGAGAGTGAAGAAGTTTTAAAAAATGTGACATGTTTTGAGTGTGAGGGAAAAGGGCATAAGTCATTTGAGTGTCCCACCTATCTTAGGAGAAAGGGTAAGAAAGTAGCCATGCCAACCATTCTTAGCGATAGTAAAGAGGAGGCGAGTGATACCGGGGATGAAAGATAACATGGGATGTGTGTAGCCCTTTCTGCTAGTCACATGATCACACCTAGTTTGTCCAACGACAATGAGGATATTTGGGCACGTGACACCTCCGAGGAGGATGATAGTTTGTCTGTTTTGAGTGAGGGTGAAAGTGAGTGTGAAGGTGGAGATGAAAGTGATTTCCAAATTGCGTGTAGAGATTTGTACGTCGAGACCTTAAAGACTTAGAAATCGAATAAAGAGTTAGGTCTTAGGGTGATAGATTTGGAGAGAGAGATTAAGGTTTTGACGATGTTTTAGGGAACTTCGAGTCAACTCGAGAAGGTGAAGGTTACTTTAAGTGAGCAGTTGATCGTCGTAGGTCAGGAAAATAGTGATTTGACCAACACGGTGTCTAGTTTGATGACACGTGTATCCTAACTCGGGAGTGATCTCGAACATGCACAGGAGGTCAAAGTCCTTTTAGAGAATGCATCTAAGAAGGTTGGAAACATGATTTTCAATCCTATTTTGGGCAGTGGTGAGAGTTTAGGTATAGGTCATGAAGGTACATCCACGTCCCTTATTGCACCCGTGAAGTTTCTCGCTTTAGTGATAGATTCACATGGTTCTCATCCTAACCCACCTAGGCATTCCATTCATGTTAGGAGAGTACGTCCTAGATGATTTGAGAGAGGTGGTCCTAGGCCCGTGTATATTTGCTCGCATTGCAAAAAGAGAGGACAACTTAGGGAATTTTTCTTTAAGTTGGGTAATGTGTCACGTTTTGCTACTACACATGTTACCACGACACATGCACCCACACATGAAACTTTTGGTTGCTTTCGATGATTAAACGAGAGAGTTTGCACATATTAGGGAGAAAGTAAAGTTTTTGGTCAAAACTTCACATGATTTGATGGATGTTTTTCATAGGATGTCACCATCTTTGTAAAACTCCTCTGCACCTAACGATTGAGGTTGAGAATTGTTTGCTAGCATAGGATGATTTTCATGATGATATTTTATGCCTATTGCTACTGTGTACCATGTTTGTAGTCATTTTTCATTTTTGATATATTTTTGAAAATCCAAAAAGATTTTATTTTTGAAAATTTTTGCAAAAATACAAAAAGATTTTCCTTTTATTGAGAAAAAATTTAAAAAGACAAAAAGATTTTATTTTGATAATTTTTTTTGAAAAATCAAAAAAGATTTTTGTATTTTGTTTTACACCGTGTATGGATGGACATCAAGGATAACCAAGTCACATCATCATTCCATATCCATGTGACTATTTGATAGTGTTTTAAGACAATACGTCATGTCATCCATGTGCTTTATAATGTTTGGAGTCATTGAGATGTAATTAGTTGTTACTTCCTACATATTTGACTCATTATTTCCTTTATTGCACACATGCACCGATTTGTTTGACTATTGTTCTTATCTATCACATGATGGTTGAGTGTTTTCATCTCAATTATGTTTATACAACGAATCAAGTGTGATAAAACTTTACAAGAAAGTAGTGCATGTAAGAGTCGTTGAGTGAGTCTGTGTGATTTATTTGAAAACGGGGAAGGACTAAGAAAGGTACTCATTTATCCTTTGTGATTAAGACACCATTTAAATCAAACCTAAAAAAATTGTGGCATTGTAAAAAGTAGCCAATGTCCAAAGAGGTTGAAAAAGAGCGTGAAAAAATTTAAAGGCAATAAAAAGAAAAATGTGCCAAAAGTGGGCCAATTTATTTTGTTTTATCACCTTAAAAGAAAAATAAAAATCTTTATTATTTATGAGGGAGTTTGTGTAACGGGTTTGCACGTCCTTGAAAGTCATGAAAAATCATTAAATAGTTTTGGACGTTATTGGTGTGAAAATCACTTAGGCTTTGATTTGTTGATTTGATTTAGTTGATGTCATCTAAATTCAACAATTTTACACCTAAGGATATTTTTGTTGTTCATTCGATAGGAGTACACATATGCATCGTGCACATATGCTTGATTGAGTTTTATTACTTATTGAATTTGTTCACACCCATTCATTATGTTTCCAAGATTTGGTTGTTTTAGTGTAAATTCATGGTGTGAGATTCTTGTTGTAACATTTTTTGTTTGAAAATTTTGAAAAATCAAAAATAGTTTGTGGATGGTTTTTAGTTATCCTTTGCATGTGCACAGTTTGATCCATGTTTTCTACGCATTTTATCATGACACTCCTTGTTTATTTTGCGTATTCTTTTCCTTGTCTATTTCGGAAAAATAAAAAGGGGGGGGAATGAATTATGATTTTATGGGGGAGTTTGCATCATGGGGGATATTTGATTATCGATTGATTTATTCTTATATCATTTGAAACTCGATGTGTCACGAAGGTTTTTACTTTGTCTCATGTGTGTAGGTAGAAAATTGGAGATCATTATGTTGCACACCCTGATAAGAAAAGCTTTGAGATTTGAAGATTTGAAGTTGAACATTTCAAGATTGAAGATTTTAAAAGAAAAGTTTGAGACTTGCAAATTAGTACCATTTCAGTTTCGGGTTCATGTGAGGGTATTAAATTTGTATAGGCATTTTGATTTGATAATTCGAATGTTTTTTATTTTTTACCGGCATGGACATATGGGGAGATTTGTAAGAACATTATTTTATTGTATGTTATCATTAGAGTATGTCGTATAACGCTACAACCATCAAATAAATATTCAAGAACATTCAAGCATCAAGACGGATTCGAATATCATTGTTCTTCAACAAAAAAGCCTCTGCGAGACAAATTTTGGTAAGGTTGTGTTTAAGTCCCTTAACGGTTCATATAAATATTTTGGGATATTTTTCTAAAATATCTCCTAAGTGTTGAGGCGTTGTGTTTCATCAAAATATTTTTTCCAAGACCTGTAAATGAATTTTTTGGAATTAAAAATTTAGTTTTTAATAGCTAGTTCGAGCGATAGAGGGACATCGTTCGAGCGACAAGGCTATATCGTGCGAAGTCGTTTGAATGACACGTGTCATCGTTCGAGCGACACTGGCATTTTGTTCGAGCGATCTGCCGACTTAAATTTTATATTTAAAGGTTTGTCCAACTCCGTTTTGCAGAAGAAGACGTGCGTTTTAATCAGATACGAAAATTGCTTTGGCAGAATGATTGTCTTCTCACTTTTAGGGTTTTAATCCCTTTTGTTTTCAATTCACAAGATCCCAATAATTTATGCGAGTTATTTTGGAACCCAAAAACACAATTTTGTTGAAGTTTATCTTGTTAATAAGATCTCTACTGCTGATCTAGGTGCCACTTGAGGGAGGTATTGGGCTGACTATGACTGCGCATCATTGGGAGTACTCTTGGGTGTTCCTTGTTGATTGAGATTGCAGTTCTTGCTGATTTTGGGCTGAGTGTCCATGTGATTGTTCTAAGGAGCGATCATTACATATTTCATTATGTATGTACTTATAACATTTTCATGGTCGAAAATGCATATTTATACCATTTTTTCACATATCACCTCATCGTAACTATTTTTTTATTGAAATTTTTTTATGAAGAAAATTGGAGATGATCTTCTCACCGTGGATATCATATCCATGAAGTTTCATAAAAAAATTCATTTTTTTACTATTTTAAAAAAATAGTATGTACCGGAGTCTGCACCATAAGGAGTCCTTACAGGAGAGGGTCTCTCTCTCTCTCTCTCTCTCTCTCTCTCTCTCTCTCTCTCTCTATATATATATATATATATATATATATATATATATATATATATATATATATATATTAATCTCATAAATAAGCATAAGAAATAGAAAAAAAAATGTGTCATTCATAATTGAGACGATAATTATAAAAACCATAAAATCAAATATACAATTTTACACCATGAGCATCACATGTATTAAAAGTTATTTATTAATTCATGAAAAAAACTATAATAATATCACAACCCATCCAAACAGTTGATCTAGAAGATGAAAATAATCCAGATATGATGTATAGGTCATTGTACTTATTCAGTTTATATTTGCACCAATGGATAAATTGACAATACATTACACCAAAGTATTTGAACAAAGTAGGTAAAAAAGTAATAAAAATCAACAACTCTTTCAAATAATATTATAAAAGTCTAATACTTCATAAGAGGTTTCCCACAAAACCCATAACGAACCTCAAGCGAATCATGGAAAATAATAATAAATAAATAACATGAGCAAACCCATGATAGTAAAAATAGATTTTGCTTATTGTCAGTTAACAAAGACTCGATAGTTATCACCTACATATTTTAAAATAGTTGGGAAAGAGAATCTGGACTAAATATCAATAGAAGATTTTGCGGATATGAATTCTTGGTGAGGAGGCATTGTTACTCGAGCGGTTGTCATCATGAAGCCAACTAATAGCAAAGTCCTTAGTTTCCTTTCCATCCTATGTGGTTAAGACTTGTTGTCGGAGGGCATATTATACAAAGGCAAAGAATATGTCTGGGAGAGAGAGGTCGATTGGACTCCTGAGATAAGATGTTTTGGGTCCCAGTAAGATGAAAGTTGGACGATGGAAGACAATATTATGTATTGTCTTTATGGGAGCACCTGGTATAAATAGTGAAACTATATATAGGCAACTTGTTAATGGTAAATAAATATATAATTATCATTTGAGAAAGTTGAAGAGATGGGAAGATCAACAAACAAACAGGTATGCGTAAATACTCCACTAAGTGAAGGGATGTAAAGATAAAAAAAAAATCTAGATTTATTATCGGATGAGAGAGAATACATAAAGAAAGTGGGAGATAGAAATGAATCAAATGGGTTTAAAGGGAGGAGTATAATAGATATTAATAATTTCCACATGTCAATCTCCTCTTTAAAGACACCGTTTTAAAATAGTTATATTAGATAGGCTCGTGATTTTAAGTCTAGTTTTTTTTATATTTGATCATGTTGGTTTCCTTTTCATTTAGGACTTTATAAGGACGTATAATAATTTCTTCCTTAATTAGTTAGCTTTACTAATTACATATATAATTAGCAAGAGTATCTTTCAAGTAAATAGTTATTATTGGTTTAGGATTGTTGAATATATTTATTGGAGTCTTGTTCGCCTTCTCTAGTAGCTTTTGATTAATAAATTTCTTTGATTTTTTGGAGAGAAAATTTAATACCCTTGTCATCTTCTATATTTTTTGTGAGTTTTAGTTTATGTGATTCTTTATTGTAACTGTAAATTTTTCTTTCTATCACAACCAGTAAATAAATTGTTAAGCACACTTTTATTTGTAAAAAATTACGAAAATGCCCATCAATCTCACTGGTGGTGTAGAATGAATATATATATATATATATATATATATATATATATATATATATGGGACTTCATAGCATGCACTTTGACTTTGAACTCTAAAGTTTTCATATTTTAGAATTTAATTGTTCATCTACTATTAATTTGTTAATATTTTTTTTACTATAGGTATTCGATTCACCAAAATATAGTTTTCACCGGTAATGCTAGATGTTACTTTTTACTCAACTTACTATCCTAGAACTTGCATTTTTTATCTACACATAGAAGAATTGCATTTTGTGACAATTAAGATGACTGCATTAATCTGCGCTATAAACTATGCTCTATTTTTCATTTTCTTGTTGTGTTATATGAAGATTTGTCATGACTAAATATGTTTAAGATAGGTGTCTTTTTTGTAGACATAAGTGTGTTTCATTTATTTCATCTTTATTTTTTCTAAGACTATATTTGTTGACCAGGTACTTTGGAAGATACCATTATTATTGATATTTGGGAAACTTAAGCTCTTCTTAGACTACCTTAATTTATAGTGTCATTTTAGTTTTAATTGTCGAGTTATAAAATTCTTATTGACACAACCACTGGTTTTCCATGGAAGATTTTATGGTTGGAAGTATTTGGAAAATCGAATTTATAGATTATGGTTGTAAAGCGATACTTGGACAGGTTACATGATTTCTCATGCTATTAACTAAGAAACCAGAATAGTATGTTAAAATTGTTGAAGGAGTACATAAACAAACGAGAAGAAAAGAAACTAACAATCTCTTAGCTAACCGATGATTACTATTTCAAATACTATTAACATGGCATGCGTCAATGGCAAGAACAAAATAGAATAAAACTCTCACACAAACTCTCGGAATGTTTAAATTAAATAATCCCCTAGGGGAGTGTGTGAATTTATTGGCCCAAGAAAGAGGGGGAAGATGATAGTGTGATGACGAATTCTAAATGGGGCTAGAAATAGTGAGGTCATTAATGAGGTCACCAATGACAACGCTATTGTTACCTTTCCACTAGATCGTGACTAATAAAGTTATATATAAGTACTAAAAATAGGACAAGTGTGACAAAAGTAAAGGTAAAAAATGCCCCAAAATTATAGGCATCAAACCTCCTAGGAGAGTTCACCCACCTAATCAAATAGGATCATTATCGTTCTCTGAGTACATCACTCAGGTGAGTAAAGTCCCATGCATCATGGCCGGGTCGCCTATTTCTTTTCTCTTGTAATCTTTATGGATAAAGATATGTGTACCCACTTTGGTACACATATCCCATACTCAATGCTGTAATTGCTTATACCTTAGTGTTGTGCATCCCGCCAGGGTAGCAAGTACAACTCTCTATTACCTTGTCTTATTAGGCGGGTATGAAAAATGGGTAAGAAAGTGTGTATGTGTAGTGATGTTCAATCTTTATTGGTAGTAAGCAAAATGGGCCTCTTCTTCCTCTTCAGGCAATCCAATGTGTTGCTATAGAAATAGCTACACTCGTAGCATTTAAAAGTTATGTGGGCAACGGGTTGCGATGGCTGAGCACTTAAGCCAAAATCTCTTATCGTACGTAATCCTCCACTCGAATGGTGTACTTAACGACATATAAATTATGGAAAGCTCTTATAAACTAACTTCTGATGGATATGATGCCGAAGGCCATGTATGTGGAACCTAATGCATTACTCCCCCATCTCTCGCAAGGCAACTCGGGTGAATAGTATCTGAAACTGCTCCATTTTGGCTTGAATTATGGAGGATGATAAACACACATAAAATGCTCACGCTCATAATTCGTTGAGAGTATTTTTTTTCCATTAGTGAGGCCAATCCCTAATGGTTCTACGTCCCTGCTATTGTGATTGGACGAGGCTATTCCACCTTACCTTGGTCAACACTTGTATTTTGGTGGCCATGAGCCTCACACACTTGACAACTCAAAGTGCATTTAAAAACCTTCTCATAGTAGCCAACTAATCCCTGAATTCATTCGGGTCATGGTGGTCATTGAAAGTGGTTACATCAATTAAGATATTTATATATAACAAGGTAATACCCCGTAATTTTGGGGGAAACTATAATTTTTTTTACAAAAATTTCTAACGGGTTGGGTTTTATGAAAAATCTCATGTTGGATCTTATTTAAAAATATTGAAATTTAGAATTAATTTAATTATTGAAATAAGGATTCGTAGGGGGAGGATCCAACCTAAGGAGGATCAGAAATTCGTCAGTCTCGTCTCCAAAATGTGATGCAGATAACCCTAATGATGTCCGGTCGATTTGATTTTTCTTACACAACTTTGTCCCATCTTCAGTAAAAACATATTCAAAATCCAAGGAAATCCGACGGTTAGGTCTCTAAAATGTAATCCAGATGAATTAACGATGACCGATTGAGCTAATTTTTGGATAGCAGCTTCGGCTCACCTTTAGCTAGAACATATCAAAATTTCAGTGAATTCCACGATCCGATCGTCCAGTACTAATTATGTGTCTTCGTGTCTGATTAGTACTAAGTATATATATAATACTTAGATTTCTTATCCTACTTATGTGTGATAGTAGTGAGACTAGATTATGTATATCTAAATAATGTTTAATCTAGTCATGTGTGATAGTACTGAAACTATATAGTGTGTATCTAAACAAGTTTTATTCTACTAATGTATAAATAAAAGAAAAGATGAATGAAGTACATGAAATAAGATTAATCTGCTCATGTGAAATAGTACAATTGATAGATAGTGCATATCTAAAGATAAATTAAGTAGGAAACTTAATAAGATGAAGTAAATGATAACATAAGTGAAATGTTAACGTTGGTTTAATAATAACATAGGGGATATGTTAATTATTAATTGGTTTGATAGAGTACTGTATGGGCGGTACATGTAAGTTAAAGAGAAACTTAACTGAAGAGTTAATGTTAATTAAGGGTATCACGGGAAAGCTAGATTGGCTAGTAGTTAGTTAGATACTTGATACCTAGTTAGATTGGTTAGGTTGACTAGGTGGGACGTTAAGTGCGCACTATAGATGAGAGGTGAGGAAACTCGTGGGAGTGTTCCCAACCTAACATGTGTATCGAATAATTGTTAATTTAAATTTCAATTTAAATGCTTGCAAAATATTTTCAAAATAACTTGGGCTCTGACCCATACTTGCATAACTTTTTCCAAAACCTTTTAGGTGTCCATCCACAGGGATGCCAAGCAGGATGATCTGTTCTAGGGATCATAGATGCAGTACTTGTGGATGCTTGCAGGATTTGGACTTAGTCGCTTCAGTTGCTTCATTCCTAGTGTAGGGTGTAGTTCAGTATTTCATTCAGGTGTGTTAGCCCTCAGTTGTTTCATTCATGTCAGTCAGATTATGTATTCTAATTTTATTTATGTTGGATTTTTTATTTTGATTTGGGAATCGATGGTTTATTCGGTATTATTTTATTTCAGTTAATTATCAGGTGATTGTCTAAATACTTATTATTGCATGGATGGTTTATTCATTGTATTTATTTTTGCATGTTGTTTTGTTTTTAAAAAAAAGATGAAATTTGGCACCGAATTTTTGAATACAAGGTGGTTAATAAATGTTTAAAAAGTTTTAGACCGTGATGCTAAGAATGAATCAAATGGGAATCCTATTTTAATTTAGTGAAGGCCTGATCACCCGGTATTTAATTAGGCGGGGTGTCTCAGATGGTATCAAAGCATCAAGTTCTAGTGTCCTTAGGATCTGTGCGGGTTTTCACATCAGCTTAGCGTTCTTTGATGTAGAGTTTTATGATAGGATTGTTCAATTCCTTTATGTATGTGCATTTACATTATTCTGCCGATGATTTTGTATTTGATAGTGAACTTATACATATTTTAATCTATTTTCAGATGTTTCCCAGGAGAGAGAGAGGGGAGAGAGCAGTGACCGGAGATGAAGTGAGAGAGGCTCAATAGGAGCCACAAGTACCGCCACCACCACCACCACCACCACCACCACCAGAGATGATATCTCCTGCACAGGTGGCCGAAATAGTGGATCAGGCTGTCAACGCAGATAGGAAAATCATTGAAGCTCACATACCTCGGATCCATCCATAATCGTTAGTGGCTCCGATGTTTAGGCCCACCCGGGGTCGTTCGATTTGCAGAGAGCAAGAGAGACTTTTTAGAAGGGTCACCCACCAAAATTTTAGGGTGATTCGGATGCAGTAGTGGCCAATCAGTGGAAGAAGAACATGCAGCACCACATGCGCATGATTTAGTGCAGTGACACTCAGAAATAATTCTCAATAAACTTCAAGTTGGTGGGCGCAGCCTTGCAGTGGTGGGAGTCTGTGACCACGACAAAGGAGAGATATGTGTTAGGTATTGGAGAGTTCAGGGTCCGATTTGATAGCAAATATTTTCCGTCCACTATTGAGACAAAAATGAGGAGACAGTTTGTTAACGTGTCTCAAGGAGATAGAACCTTGGCAGAATATGAAGAAGAATTCACTTGGTTAGCGAATTTTGTGTTAGACGAGGTAAAAACTAAGGATAAGAGGATGCACAAGTTTATGGGTGGACTTTCTTGGAAGATTCGACAACACTTGTTGGGTAATCCAGAATTCGAGACGTACGCTGAGATGGTTAATGCAACGCTAATTCATTGCTACGATCAACGCAAGTATATGGAGAATAACAAACTATTGAATGAGTTCAATGAGGCGAGAAGGTATTATTGGAACAATGCCAGTGGGGCCTAATAGCAGAGGGAGCGGGATTTCCGTCAAGGGAATCCGGCTAAGAGATTTAAATATAGATGGTATCAAACCGAGGGTAATGGGTTCAGGCAGGGTCAGCAGAGCCCTTAGCAGCACCAGTAGAAGTAGTATTTTGTTCCTCAGGGTCGCTAGGGCTAAGGGAAAGGAGGGGGACGACAATAAGGACAGGATCAGTGGAGGGAGGATTTCCTAGAAAATGTTTCTTTTGTGGATCTACGGAACACAGGAAGAGATATTGCCTTGAGAGAGGTAGGGGCAACCAAAGGATGAGGTTCTGGATGTACAGTCACTTCAGCAGTTCATGGGTAAGTTCGGATGTGAGGACTTTGACCAGGAACCCATCGACAATCCGAAGCAGCTCGAGTGCGGGGGTAATGATTTTATGTTTATCTTTATGAGTATGGGATTTATTTGCACTCCATGGGTGTGCCACAAAGTGATATTTTAATCACTAGAATTCACGAGTGAGTCAGATTTAGTGGGTGAAATAGCCGTAATAACCGTATTATGTATATATAATTGCTTACCGTGGGGTAGTGGGGTTTTTGGTGTTACTTACGAGAGAGCGGGTGTGTACACTAAAAGAATGGTCGCATTACGTGCTAATTTATAGCTTTCGAGAGTTATGAGATTAGAGTATACTACTTGATGAGATTAGACTGGTTAGCGATATTTTGAACTATAGTAAACGGGTATAGTATTATTTTGTGATCACTGTCCCAGGATATGAATTATTTTTAATAGTTATCACCTGAACGAGGGTCTAGCCTATATATATGTGTATATATGTTATAATGTGTTTCACAATAAACTTAAAAAAAATTGTCTGTGTTATATTTTATCCTAGTGAGTAGGGATGTTTACTGATGTGATTCAGGGTAGAGTGGCTTGTTATCGAGCGGAGAGATATAGCTCGTAATTTATTCGCGCTGATAAACTAGTGATAGTAAGAGTGTCGTGTTATATGTTGTCTTTTGTAGCATGAGAGTGGACGAGTATACTTTTGTGTCAAGAGACTGGCATTTTGGGGTACATACTATGTACTGAAGTTCTAACGGATCTCAACAACCGACAATGTTAGGTAGTAGTGTATCGAGGGGTTCCTTGTTTGGATTTTGCTTTGCGAGACATCCCACACATGAAACTGAGCGCAACGCTGGAAGTCGGGAGATGTTTGATCATTTGGACATGAGATTTTTTACCTTAATCACTATTTGTTTATATAGTTATATCTGAGGGATAGTAGCTATGTCAAAATTTGAGACTAGTGGAGTCATGTAACATTTGTGCAGACGGGTATAGGGTGTATGGGTGTCCTAGGTAGTTGAATTATTTTATTATTATTCGTGAATAGGAGAGATAGAAATATACATAGTGATATTACAATAGAGGATTTAGGTAGTGTAGGAATCTTGGAGTACTAGCCTTATCCTAATTTCGAGGATGAAATTCCTTTGTAAGGGGATAAGTATGCAACACCCCGTATTTTGGATAATATGGAAATTAATTAATTCGGATGAATTAGATTTAATTAGTTCAGTTTACGTTTAATTTCACGCGTGCCGTATTTTAAGGTGGAAATAAGATGATTTTATAAAGTGACTTGAATGGTGATTTTGAAGTCACGGTTGGTTTCGAAAGGGTCAAAATAGTCAAAAAAAGTATACCCGGGTGTATAGTTTGGGCCCCGAGACAATTTTAGACCAAACCGGCATCGATTAAGGGCATTTCGATCAGTTTCGAGTTTAGAGAACTCCGAAAATAGTTTATATCTTCCATTAGAGAGAGGGGGCTAGAATTAATACAAAGATAAAGGGAGAGAGGCCATAGGAGAGAAAGAGGAGGAGAGAACCAAGCTTCCTACACAGTTTTTCGCCTCAAACACAACGAAATCGAGATCGGAGCTAGGGGAGAACAACCATAGCATCAAACCAACAAATTTCAGACCTGCTATAGAGAATCAAGTGTTTAAATTGCATTTTATTTAAGCATCTTATAATACCCATGTAGAATAGGGGTTGATTTCATGTTTTTGGAAGATTTATTATGAATTTGGTGTGTGTAATTCATGAATTGAGGTAAGAAGGCATGTAGCGATATTCCTTTATGTTTTGAAACGAAATCAGAAGGATTTAGGATGATTAAAGTGAGTGAATTCTGGGTTTATTCATGAATGAATTTGAAGAACACATAAACTAGGGTTTTTATGGGATTTTAAAGATAATCGGATCTTGAATTGAATTCATGATGAATTAAAGGAAATTTTACATTGGAAATCATTCTTATATGTTCATATAATGATTATATATGGTGGGTTGAAATTTGGTGAAGTATCATGATGTTTGGAGAAAGTTATTAAGGTGAGAAAATCATATAAGTGTAAGGAAGAAGAAGACCTGCTACATTTTGAATCGATTCGGCCCTAAGGTTAATCGATTCGGTAGGCAAATCGATTTGGCCTCCTAAGTGAATTGATTCGGCTGCCCAAAATTGACCAGTTTGACTTTTTTTCTATAGATCCCCATGAATTGATTTACGATGAACTTTTTCGATAGTTTAGTAATCGTGTGGAGAGTTAGCTAAGGTCAGTAGGCATGAGGTTAAGGTTTGGTTATATTATTAAGGGTTAAGTCGGGGTAATTAACCGACGATAGTAAATCGAGTGAATTTTATACCGAGAAAGTTAGGATTTGGATTACGGGAAGAGTAGACCATAATCTAAGAATATAAATAATAGGGTATAAGTGTTGTAACTACTGAATTAACATAAGGGCTGACAATGGGCAGTTCGGGTAGATAATAATACTTGGGAATATACAATAGAGAGTTATATTAAGAATAAATGGTACGGTGACTATTTGAGAGATAAATACTACATATGAGTAATTATTATAGGTTGAGCGTACACATATATATATTTATTATTATAGGTCGTGTGTGTACCTATACTGAATATACATATGGATAGGTTGTGTGTATGCCTAGTATGTACTTTTGTGTATGTGAACATGCCTACGCTACTTTCTATCACAGAGGTCCCGCGCAGTGGGTGATCTCACCTTGACGATTCCAGTGATGTCTGGATTTGTGCCCCAGAGTATAATACTGCTAGTGGATAACTATGTGAGAAAATAGTGAAGCTGCAGGTCGTTGGGTACACTAGGTATGTACGCAGTCCCAAAGACTTAGTACTATGTTCGCCTCCATTGTTCGTGATTTTATTTTGGTTTCGAGGTGACATGCCGAACCATTACTCCTTGATTTAGTACAAGAGGTACATTGACTGATAGCAGAGTACACGAATGTCCATCACGGTGGCCAGCCCGGTGGATGCTATACTATATATATTTAGTGTGTGTGATATATATATTAAAAAAAAACTTTTATTCTAAATAGAGAGAATAGCCCTCTCTAGGTGGCTTACAATCAAAGAGATATTCTAATTACTTTTGATATTCCTTAAGTAAGGAATATTAATTATATCTAAATTTAAAGAACCTTTTATAGATAGAGGAATCTCTGAAAATCAATTAAATATGGATAACTTTTAAGAGTTCAATCCATATTTAGATAGAAGATCTCCTACATGGTTGGATTCTCTGAAAATGTGAAAAATTTGAATATGATAATCTTCCAACTGTTTTTGAATACCTGACACTTCTTTTATCTTCCAAGGCACCTTAGATTTCAAAGTTAATCCCTTGACTACTACTTCTGAATCTGATTCCACTTCCAATTTATTACAATTTCTCCCTACACAAAGAGCTAATCCTTCTTTAATAGCCAAAATTTCAGATTGAATGCTCAAACCTCCTTCTTTAAAACTAGATAAAGCCCAAATAAACTTCCCTTTATCATCTCTAAGGACTTCTCCGTAACCCATGTTACCATTAATATCACAAGCTCCATTTATGTTTAATTTGAGGTTAAAAGGGAGAGGTTTGGACCAAGATATAGGGATGATTTTGTCTATAATTTTTTAAGGGGGGTCTATTTGAAAGAGTTGGGTAACATATAATAAAGAATTATTAATGCCTGGTTTGAAAGAGAATGATTTTTCAATTGAGTTTACCCTTGAAACAACCCGTTTTATAATTCTTCTATCTAACATATTAACTCCCTCAAAAACTGCTCTGTTTCTAGATAACCAAATTTCATATAGAATAGATGTAGGGATGATTTTAAAGAGCCATTTGGAAAGATGAATACTACCTGATTGGATCCACCAGTTAGATAGGGTAGAATGCATGAAAAAGCCTATCTTAACTCCCATTAAATCCCAAAAAAAATTCCATATCTTGACAGCTATTGGACCCTTTAAAACAAGATAGTGAATTGATTTCTCTGATTGATTGCAGCAGGGCATATAGAAGCCAGAAGAACACAAACCTTTTTTATATTGATATCTAAAGGGACACTTCCATTAAGAACTCTCTAAGAAAATGTGGACAAGGTAGGAGGAATATTAGGATCCCAAATGAAGGATTGAGAAGAAGATGAAACTTTTGAATGCCTAACTAACTCATAGGCAGAGTCTAAAGTAAATAGACTTGAAGAAGAAGGCTCCCATATATGATCAACCCCTATCAATGAACTGTGCTCTTCACAAATATTACATACTGTGTTTATTCTTCTAACAACTAGAGCACCATATTTATTAGGCATAGTTTTATATTTCTTCCTCATACAAGTAGCCCATAAGGAGTTAGTTATTTTGAATGACCAAGCTAGTTTGAGGTTATAGGTCCGAACAATAGAGTTCAAGTTTTTAATGCCTAATCCTCCCTGTAATTTGGGATAACAAACATTCTTCCAGCTTGACCAGTGGAATTTTTTTCCATGTTCCTTGCTAGATCCCCAAAGAAACTAGCTACATATGGATTCAATAATTTTTGAAGTTTTATTTAGGCGACTAAAATTTAAAGTAGTATAAAGAGGGATAAACTGTAAAATGGACTGGATAAGGGTGATTCTCCCACTCATAGATAAGAATTTAGATTTCCAACTATTCAATATAGTTGAAATGCTTTGAACCATCTGATCAAAATAAGAAGCTTTTTTTCTCCCTTTGAAGAGAGGGCATCCCAAGTATCTCAATATACCTTTCTCTTGCTTAAGACCAGTTGATTCCTGCACTGTTTTGATGATATTTGGAGAGGCATTCTTCCCTATTTTGAAGCTTGATTTTTCTTTGCTGATAAGGAGACCTGATTGTTCTTCAAAATTACTCAAAAACTTCATGAGATAAGTTAAAATTCTTTTGTGACCATTAGTGAATATAATTAGATCATCTACAAAGCTTAAATGACTAATTAAATCACAATCTCTAGGAAGGGAGAAGTGCCTAACTTTGCCCTGCACCATTAAATTATGAAGACCTCTACTTAGAGATTCCATAGCAATAATAAAAAGACTTGGGGACAGAGGATCTCTTTTCTCAATCCTTTATCTGGCTAAAAGAAACCTTTGGAATTGCCATTTACTATTAGAGAGTACCATGTTGAGGAGATACATTTCCAAAATAGATCAATGACTAACTCTGAAAAAACAAAATCCCTCAAAGTTTTGACAAGGAAGAGCCAGGACAATCTGCCATATGCTTTGCTTAAGTCAATTTTAATAACCACATTGCTCCCTTACACCTTCGTGTCTAGAAGATTCATCATTTCCTGCCCTAATAAGATATTATCAATAATGCTCCTATGTTTAACAAAATCAGCTGAAGAGGGGTTAATAAGAAGAGGGACGTGAGAGGAAAGTCTAGAATTCAGGATTTTGGAGATAATTTTGTAACAAACATTACATATACTTATTGGTCTATAGTCTTTACATTGAGAGGGTTTGGGAGTTTTTAGAATGAGGCATAGAAGGGTGGTAGTCCAAGACTTAGGAAGATCTTCTCCTAGAAAGAATGATTTAATGGCTAAAGTGAGGTCCTCCTTAATGATGTCCCAACAATGCACATAAAAGAAAGAATTGAAACCATCCTGACCTGCTGATCTATTTGCATTAAGGCTCTTGACTGCTTTAAGGATTTCCTTTTCTTCTGGCACTATTTCTAAAAGAGATTTGAGATCAGTTATAACCTAGTTTGGGATAATATCCAGGAACTCAAAAGAAGTATATGAACCTGTAGAGAGCAAATTTCAAAAATAAGAAAGAAAAATGTTTGAAGTATCTTCTGTTTGCTTCTTTATATCTCCATTTTCATCTTTTATGCCATGAATCCAAGATTTTCTTCTTTGAACTTTGACCATAGACTGGTACAATCTTCTGTTTCTATTCCATCTGATATCCACTGAGTCTTTGATTTTTGAAACCAGAATTTTTCTTCCAAAGAAAGAGTTGCATTTAGGTCTTCTTTGATCTTCTACATTTCTTGTTTATTGGCTTCTGATGGATCCTCTTCAAATCTTATCTTTGCTTGTTTCAAATTGTCATCTAGATTAATAGAGTTTTGGAAGATATCTTTGCACACTTCTTTAGACCTGTTCTAAGTCTTTTCAACTTGTAAGAAAATACCTGTAAAGGCCTTCATGAAGCAGCACCATCCCAACTTTGGCTCACTACTTTATTAAAACCTTCTTTATCAAATCATGAGTTAAGAAATTTGAATGGTTTTGTGATATAATCAGTGGGGCTAGGGATAGACAACAATAGAGGAGAATGATCAGAATAGTGTTTATTGGGGGAAATGAGCAGCTACGGTGGCTTTTTACGCATGAGTTCGGCTACTCCTGGTACTTGGGAGAGAGACTAGTCTGACAGGTTATGAAGGACAAGGTGATGGTGCCACCTGTGAGTCCCTCGATGTACATGAGGCAGGTGCGGGAGATGTCAGAGGATACGAGGGTGGCAGAGATGATCAGCGAGCCCAACTCGTCATACACCGACACAACGCCAATGTATGATTACATGGATTTTATGGCAAGCAAGATGATGTCATCTAGAATATATGAGGTGGCGAATATCCCCCCCCCCCCCCCCCCCCCTCCTATGGTTCCAGGGAGGGTCTTGAGTCCGTTAGTGGGGTCTTCCCATAGTGAAGGTGGTGTATCGATATCAGCAGCGATGGCAGTGTTAGAGGTTCCTTTCCTTTTCCTCACACCTCCCCCTTATAATATCAAAATGCCAAGTAGGGGACGATGAGGGTGTAACATCGTTCTAATGCGATGGACCCAGCAAAGTTGGGGCTAACGGAGGACGTCCTTCATCCAACGGTATTATTTTTTTACTTTTTTCTTTCTGATTTCTTCTTTTTCTTTTAGACTGATAGATTTGTCTTTGTTTTTCTTGCAGCATGTCTAGGTATCGACCAATTGGCTGAGGGATATCCGAGACTAGGCATCTTCTGTGACTGCTCATACCCGTTATGCGATTTCGGTGCCTTCCTACTTTGTTCCATCTACTTCGTCTAAGGAGGGTCTGAATATGATACCGGGGGTTCCTCAGCTCATCTCGGGGCACGTGTGTACGCCATAGGGATTAGAGAGAGAGAGAGAGAGAGAGAGCAAAAATGCAGTTTCGGGCTAAGTCCCATTATTTTTGTGTTTTTCTATTTTCTACAAAATAAGTTAATGTAATGGAAGTAATATATGAAATGAAAATGGATTTTATTTATCTATTTATATGTCTAATCTATAGAGACCGAGAAATGGGCTAAAAATTGATTTTTATTTTGAAAAACAGTCAGAAAAATAGGATCCAAAAGAAGAAAATTTCTAGAACACCTATTGTGGAGAAATCATTCTTCGAGATGTCAATCGGTATACCATGTGTCCTGCCTATCAGCAGGTCAGTCCAGTCTAATAACCCCACGGCTTTTATTGCACTTTCTCCAGCCTTGAGTACCTGGTGGGGTAGGTTTTCCTCCGAAATCTGCAGGCCCTTTATTTCTTTCCAAGTTTTTCAAGTATAAAAAGGGGTAAGGTATAGTATTTTTTGTCACCCATCCACATTTCCTTCTCTTTTGCATTCTTCTTGCTTCTTATCTTATCATTTTTCGATATGGCCATCCCTAAAAGTGTTAAATTTTTTACTTACTTGGAAAACTTGGAGGCGATGTGCTCATACAATGTCGACTACGATCATGCGTCGAGTTTCATTATGGCATAATTGGCCTCTTGACTAGGATATGTTGGCATTCGTGACCCAATTCTGGTACCCTGAGGACCATGCTTTTTTGTTTTGACTTGGATGAGGTCTGTTTGACTTACGAAGAATTTTTTGCTATATTGGGGATAAATCTGAGTGTGGCGACAGCCTTGCCTGAATTTTTTCGATATCCCCAGGCATTATTGGTGGAGTTTCTTCATATTTATCCCTCGGTGTCTCAGTCTTTAGTCGCTCGTGAAATGATTTCTCTCCCGATTGTGCTACATTCGGTGCTTTCGCAGGAGGTTTATTGATGCGGATTACGCCAGAGTTGCCATCCTGGGTCTAACTTCGAGGTTATTACTTCTGATGGGGGATCTGTTAGTGGACCCCCAACATACTGTTATCATTTCATGGATGTCTTATCGTCGTAATCCTGTGGCAGTGATACTGGTAGAGACCCTGAATGGTCTGGACGCTTGGCGGGAAGGTCATTCTGACTTTCTGAAAGGGAGCCCTGTAATGTTTTTCATGTGGCTATCTCAATGATTCCGCTTAGCAGTCCCTCCTGAGTACCCCTTGACAATCGTGTCGAACTTCTTCAACCATTATTTCATCAGTTTCGGCCCATTTATAGAGAACTGGGTTCACTGGTTTTTATGGAGCACGAGGCTCGATGCTTGTGCTAGTCCGTACCCTAGTGGGGGGAGTTGGATCTTATTCTATAAATGGGGGAATAATTGTATATTCTATTAGTTGAAATTTTCCAGACTTATTTTTACTTCCCTTGGAGACTCTTGTGTCAGGTCGGGTGGGAGCAAATCGTGCCTTCTCGTACCCTGGATTCATGTGGAGGATTTGACTGAGGGCTTACGCATGCGACTGGTCTCTCTGTGGGAGAATCGTAGATCATCGAACCATCCTTCTCAATTTGCTGGCATAGCCAGATGTGTTTCACGGGAGTACATTAAGTGGTTATGGAGGAGAGTAGTGGCCAAGATCTTGGCTGAGGAGACTAGGAAAAGGTGGTTTGCCATATTTGACACTATGGAGGGAGGTGTGGTGATTTTTTCAAAGTTGGTTCGAGCTTCCATTGTATAATATGCAGGCAACGAAAGATTGGTATCCTCAAGACGGAGGTGATGATGATGGAGTTGGCTCTTTCGCCAGCAGTGAATAAGGTTGGTGTTTATTTATGGGGCTGTGTGTTTGGTTAGCTTATTTTTAGGAGTAGTTTTGTTGGCGAGGGAAGTTATCTGACTCCCTACATTGATACTTCATGTAATTTATACCAAATTTTCCCAAGATGGAAATAAAAAAATATTTTAATTACTTTTTTGTGCCTCTTGATGAGTTTTTACGTTTGAATTATCTATACCAATAACTAAGGCATATATAATCCTTTTGTTCATGTAAATGATAAAATGAACTGTCATTCTCGGAGGTAAGAAAATAATAATCTTTTATGAAAAATAAGGGGACTGGGCCCATGTAAAGCGTATGAGATGCCTACGTACCTCTGGGGTTTTTCGAAAATTTTCTAAGTTTCATTTTTGATAACAAAATGTTTATAGAGGATTAGGCCCCGCATAGTTCTGAGTAGATGGAAATCAAGATTTCTTTTAAGAATAGAGGAGGGATAAGATGAGTCGTAACGTGCCAAGAGAAAGGATATAATTTTTTGAGATAGTCAAGGTTGAATCGACGCGTCATCTCTTCTCCATCAAGGTAGGTAAGCATAGTGACACCACCAGACATGATTTTTTTCATAATGTAGGAACCACTCCACTTCGGCTTGAATTTCCCTTTGGGGTCCCAGACGGGTTCTATGATTTATTTGAGGGATAAGTCTCCTTCTTGGACACCACGGTCCTTGACTCTTCAATTGAATGATCGCATTATCCGGCGATGGTACCCTTGTATATGATATAGATCTTTCAGTCTCCTTTCATCCAAGAGTGATAGCTCGTGAAGAAGGCTCTGATGTCAGTCTTCTTCGTTAACTTTTCTTTCAAGCATAATGCATAGTGATGGTATTTCCAGCTCAATGGGTAAGACTGCTTCCATGTCGTATACCAAAGAGTAAGGGGTAGCCCCAATACATGCTCGAACTGAAGTGAAGTAGCCCCAAAGGATTAAGGCATTCGATCGCTCCAGTCTTGACAACTTTTGATCATCTTGTTGATGATTTCTTTAAGGTTTTTATTATCGGCTTCAATTGCACCATTGGGTTGTGGTTGGTAGGGAGAAGATTTGTATCTTTGGATTTCGTACTCATCAACAAGTTCTGTGACTTCTTCTTCAAAATGTAATCCATTATCTAGTAATACCTCATGAGTGACCCCATATCGGCAGATGATATTCTTTCGAATGAACTCGGCTACCTTTTTAGCATTCAGCACTGCGTATGACTTAGCTTTCACCCATTTGGTGAAATAATCAATGGCAACCAGGATGAAATCAAATCCATTGGAGGATCTAGGAGTGACTTTCCTAGTGATATCGATGCCCCAGGTAGATAACGGCTAGGGAGAGGCCATGTTATATAATTCCCATGGAGGCAAGTACTGGAGATTAAAAAACTATTGTCATTGAAGCATCTTCGAACATATGTGGTGCAATGCTAAATCATAGTGGTTCAGTAATAACTCTATCAAATGATCTTTTTGGAGAGCATATGGCCATTCACGTGGGGTCCACACTCTCCGCTGTGAGTTTTCTACATCATTTCTTCGGTGCTAACCCCTGTGGTGTGTGTAGGTGGGTTCCATTGAAGTTTCTCTTTGACAGTTCTTTATCACATATAATGTATTGGGAAACCAATTTAGAGAGGGTTGTGCAATCTCTTTCGTTAGCATCTTGGCGGTACCTACCATGCTTGAGGAGGCGTCAAATGTCTTAGTACCAGCACTCGGCTATATCGGAATCTTCTTCTGCGATGAGCTCAACGTGGTAGCAATGGGTTGGTTTATCTTGTTTCTGGACTCGAAAAGGGGCCATTGTTATTCCTTTGGGCATGTCGACCATGGAGGCTAGGGTAGCAAGTGCATCGACTAAATTGTTCCTTTCTCAGGGTAGGTAGTGGAAGGTGATATCTCAAAATTGGGAGGCCAGCTCTTCTAATTGGGCGTGGAAGGGTACGAGCTTTTCATCCTTGACTTTCCATTTTCTTAGTACCTAACTGATGATGGGAGTAGAGTCCCCATAGACTTCTAGGTATTGAACACCTTTCCTGAGGGCGACCTTGAGACCTACCGTGCATGCTTCGTACTCGATCATGTTGTTGGTGCATGGAAAATCAAATTTGATGGCAATGAGAGTTTGAGAGTCATCGGGCTCAATTAGGAGTATCACAATGTCATATCCTTTCTTGTTGCCAGCACCGTCAAAGAACATTTGCCAACGGAGGTCTTTTTGATAAGTGCAAAGGATATGTTCATCTGGGAATTCAAAAATCCACACATCGACTTCTTTCATAGGGTAGTCAGCAAGGTAGTCGAATATAGCTCTCCCTTTCATAGAATTCTGTGTAACATACACGATATTAAATTCAAATAGAAGAATTAACTATCGATCCATTCGGCTAGACAGGGAAGGCTTCTTAAGTAGGTACTTGATAGGATCAATGTGGGACATAAGTCTGATGGGAAAAGCGAGCATGTAGTGTCGTAATTTGTGAGTGACCCAAATAAGGGAGACACATTCTTTCTCTAGTGTAGTGTAGTTGACCTCGTATTCAGCCAACTTGTGACTGGTGTAGTAGATGGACCTTTCTTTATGGGTTTCTTCAAGGTATTGGTCTAATAAATCCCCATCTGCAGTATCTATTATGGTTAAGTAGAGAAGAAAAAAAAGATCGGGCTGCGACGACGTGAGTACTGGAGGTCGGGTTAGATACTGTTTGATACAATCAAAGGCTTCCTAATACGATTCATTCCAAACCTTAGTGGAATCCTTCCGAATGAGTTTGAATATTTCTTCACAAATTGAAGTCAACTGGCTGATGAACCGGCTGATATACTTTAATTTTCTTAAGAATCCACTCACTTCTTTCTCCGTTTTGAACGGTGGCATTTTGAGTATGACTTTCAGTTTGGCAGGATCTGCTTCGATTCCTTTCTCACTAACCATGAATCCCAAAAGTTTTCCTTTGGTGACACTGAAGACACATTTCTGGGGGTTTAACCACATCTGGTATTACTGCAGTCGTTTGAAGAAGTTTCGAAGGGCGAGAATGGACTTGATGATCATATCGTCTATGTAGAACTCAACTTCCTTGTGCATCAGATTGTGAAAAATAGTTATGGCAACCCGTTGGTAGGTAGCCCCTGCGTTCTTAAGCCTGAATGGCATAACTATGTAATAAAAGGTACCCCAGGGGGTGATGAATGTAGTCTTTTCTTGATGATCCGGGTGCATCTTGATGTGATTATATTTGATAAACCCATCAACAAATGACTTGAGAGCATGACTAGTTATGTTATCCACAATCATGTCGATATTGAGCAGTGGTTAATCATCTTTCGGAGATACTTTGTTCAAGTCTCGATAATCAATGCACATATTGACCTTCCCTTCAGATTTCGGCACTGGTACAATGTTAGCTAGCCATATAGGATATTTGATCACCCTTATGAATCCTACGTTTAACTATTTGACCACTTATTCCTTAACCTTGAGTGACCATTCGGTGCGGAGCTTTTACAGTTTCTGCTTGACTAGTTTTTATTCTGAGAGAGTTGGAATCTTATGCTGAGCAATCTCTGGATCAATGTCGGGCATATCATAGTAATACCATGCGAAGACGTCCACGAATTACTTCAGTAGTTGTTCGAGTTGCGCATGCTCATACTTGTCAAGGGTGGACCCTATCCTAATCTCGCGCATTTGGCTACTAGAACCGAGATTAATAACAATAGTTTAATCATTAATAATTTAAACACGATTATGTTGTGTGTTATTAATCTTATCGAGATCAGTTAATAATTGTTCATTTGCAAAATCATCATCATCAAGAGTTTGATTAGAATCAAGACAATTAATGTAAGGGTCATCAAGATACTCAAAATCCTTATTTATTTCATTCTCAGGAAAAACAACATTGAGAACCTCATGAAAGTAGGTCTCGGTTACATTGATATCAAAGAGAGTAGGAACGACCGGAGAATAAGAGATAAGATAATTAGTCGGGTTGGGTTGTATCTCAGCAGGAGAGATTGGCATAAAAATTTAGTTAAGGAGAGGTGCATTAGCAGCTTTGATCATGACGGACGGATCCGATGGTGCAGCATCTAAACGAATCATACAGAGTATTAACCCTAGTGTTTGGATATTGAAGGAGTCTTCGTAGTCACTTTCTTCCGAATCTTCGGCAGTTGTTGCAGTCTTCTCAATCGATGGTTGCACACGGTATTGGGGACTTTTGGCCCATGAATAGTTGTCTTAGAGTAATATATTCATTTCTATCTTCATCTTCTTGTCTACATGATCATATTAAGGCTCGGGAAAGCCACAAAAAGGGAAGTCTTCGCCTTCTCTTATGAATCTCCCGTTCAAAGAGTCCCCTGATACTGTCTCGGTCTTTTCTAGACTTATCTTTAATATGGATTCACAAAGAATTCTGAATTCTTCCAGTGTTGGTTAGTAGCCCTGGACATATGGAGGAAAGGCCTTATTCAAGTTTATGGGTTCCAGTATCCCCTGATGTCGTCATTACATCCCCAATTCGAGCATGAAGTGCATATTTTTAAACATATGTATTACGTTGATGTTTCCATGAGGGTTGTGTTTCGAACATACCATTTCTTTAAAATATTCCCCTGCCAGGAGTAGATGTGGTTCGTCTTGGAATCTATATAACAACATTTCATTTGCTCCATGCCGAATCCCAAGTACTATATTGGTGGCGCTAACATTATTATTGCTATCATCGTCTCCTATGATGGTGATTACCCTCCCTACGGTGAAGAATTTCAATTCTGGTGAAGAGAGGAGGACACCCCTTTGATGTTGTGAAGCTATGGTTGACTAAGAAAATGATTGAAGCAAGCTGGTATGTCAATGACTTGGAACTTAGTAACTGGGTTTATAGGGCCAACCCCTATTGTAAGCCTGATGGATCCCATTGCCTCTCATTGGGTGTTCTCATAAGCACGCACGACGGTAAAAGTTGGAGCAAGGTCACTCACTTTCAGACCAAAGAAACTGAGGGTTGTTAACAGACAAACATTCAGTGCTGACCCATTTTTTATGAGTGAGAGTGGGATGGTATTCCCTATTACTTCCACAGAGATATTGAGAGCATAGTTGTGGTTGGGGCCGATCTTGGGGATTTCTTCTTCAGAGAAACAGAGAAATCTTATAGATGTTAAGGAGTCGACTAGGTTCAGAGCTTCTTCTGGGGTGGCAGAAGGAGGAACTGTAGGTCCAGTGAGAAACTTAATCAGGGCATTCCGGTGTAACTGGGTAGACATAAAGAATCCCCATAAGGTGATGTTAACTTGAGTTTTCTTCAGCTAAGAGAGGATCTTACTCTCCTTGATGGTCATTTCTGGCATAAGTAGCTCTTGGGCGACTGCCTTTCCTATATCTGTAGACTGAGGGTTCGTACCCTTGTAGTGTCTTCAGGATTTGGTCATGTGATTCACGGATGAGGGGAAGAACAAAAATCATGTCTCCTCATCTACTTCGGGTTCTCAGGCCACTTTGTTGATCTTTCAGAGTAGGTCATCGAAAAATATCATTCCATAGACATTAATTATCGGGTTCACCTTTTATTGAATCAATTTTTCCTCTGAACTGCCAAACTTGTCCTCCATCCAGTGGAAATGATGTCATCATTCCATGAAAAATTAATACATTCCACAACTTCTATGGCTTCTTCATATAGGCCCTCCCACTCAACATGGAGATGTATAGACGAAGGGACCAGCTGCCCTTGTAGTTTCAAAGCATCAAGGAATTTGAATATACTATAAATTTTACTGGTCTATCGAAACAAGTTAGCCATACTCTATACTGTGTCGTCTAAACTATCCTCATCAATGGGAACCACCCATTCATTTGACTCTCGCACCCACTTTCAGGATTCCATGAATAGGGTATTGAATCTCTGGCTGTCCACGATCATTTTAGAGGGCAATTTTAAGCTGAACTCTAACAGCTGATTCGATACGGTGGGTAATTCTTTATCTTTTCCTTTGCAATGGGTACGAACGGTAATACATGCCCTTGTAAGGAGTGACAAGGCCTGATCGGCAAAACTGTTAGGGTGTAGGAGAAAGTACGGGAATAACTTTAGGGGTTTGGGTGAGTATATCATTGTGATGAATGATTTACTGGGTACAATTTGGGTGGATGGGTAAAATTATGGATCATCTTCCAAGATGATAGCATTGGTATGATTAGGAAGTTGATTGTGAGTGGTGTTGGGTTTTGTATTGTTTGGTGGGGGCAATAGTACCACTATCGATTAGACTTTGGATTAGATTTCGGAGATGGAAACACTCATCAGTAGTATGGTTGGCCATTTGGTGGAAATCACAATGGGCATCGTGTCTGTAATTTTTGGGAAGTGGGTTTGGTAGTGGACGAGGGTCCATGGGTTTGATGAGATTCTAGTTTAATAAGGATTGATAAACTTTGAAGAGGGGAGCATGGAGCTTGGTATATTCTTTTCTGACTGGGTTAGGATAGTTTTCTAGTGCCCAGGAGGTAGCGGGTTGTGAGATGTTATTGATAGTTGAGACAGCGGTGCTGGCAGGCTTATCATACTTCCTCGGAGTGAACTTCCCCAACACTTTCTTCGGTTCAACTGTTGTCTTAATGATACCTTCTTCAATCTATACCCCGTCTTCTCGCAGGGCTAAAAAATGAGGGTAATATTATCCTCCCATTGTCGATTGGACATGGGGAAAGAAATTATTCTTTACAATGCTAACTTATTCTTCCTCCGAAGGTCGATTGGCCATGGTGGATGCTTTTTCCCTCCATCTTGCTATGAAATTACTGACATTTTCTCCCGTATTTTTCTTCAGGAGTTATAAATCACAACGTGTAACCTCCAACTCTTCGTTGTACTTGTATTGCAACATGAACTCACGGGCCACATCCTGCTAACTGCGAATTCTGTATTCTTCAAGTGATATAAACTAATGGAGAGCGATGTCTTTTAGAGTTTGTTGGAATATCTGGGACATTATTTCCTCGGAGGCACCTAGGACAGCCATGGCTCGATGATAGATTTGGAGATGAACAATTGGGGGGCCACTACCTCCGAACTTCTCAATATTGGTCATCATTAATTTTTTTGGCAACCTAGCTTTGAGATAGGGAGAAATGTGGGTGTAGTCCATGTAGTTCCCGAATATCCGGACTAGGTCAAACTTCTTGGTCAACATCATGAGGTCCTCCTTGACTTTGTTCAACTCTTCCTATTTCTAATCGACAACACTGGCAGGTTAGCCCCTGGCTGGGCAAGATTCAACATAGGGAGATGAGCCAGCGGTCGACCATTAGCAGGAGGGGCACGTGGATTGTGTTAATATTCTTTTGGGACCCAAATAGGTTCAGGAGTGGGCGGATCCATAGCACGGGGAAAAAAGACCTTGGGCCCTTGGGGAATAGGGACTCGATTTCGCTGCATCTCATGGACCTCGATCTAAAGGTTGTCAATCTTGGGAGTTAGATGGACTAGGACTGACATCAAATCAGGTTGCACGACTGGTTATTGGTCTACGTTCTCCATGGAGAGTTGGTGAAGATGGATTTCGAACTCGGAGGAGGTATCGGGAGGACTGACGGAACCTCGGGGAGACTTGATGGAAGACCGGAGCCAATAAGGAGCCAGACCAAAAGTCAGGTACGCGATCGACCTGAGAGGGAAAAAGATTTCAATTTATTTTTGAACGAAAGAGGGGAAACTTCTTTTATTTGACAAGGAGGAAACTATTTTTTGGGTAAAATTTAATAAAAGAGAATGGAAAATTCTTTGACATTTTGAAAAAGGAGGGACAATATTTTCGGGTATTTTTGGATAACGTAAGTGAAAAAGTTTTTTTTCTTAAGATGAAAAGATAAAAAATGATTTTGGTATTTTTGATAAATGAAGAAGGAAAAATGTTTTTGACACTTATAATAAAGAAGGAGAGAAAGATGAGGGAACGGTACCAACATGATTATTATTTTTATTATGTTTTCACTTGTATTAAGTTTAGCCTAATTGAAAGAAAAAATGTCGGATGGGACCTGAGCCTGGGAAAATTGGATTTCGAGAAAAATATGTTAAATAAAATGGTTTAGACTTGTTACCAAGCTCGTGTACAGGGGCCCATTTTGAAAAAAAGATGAAATTGCACAAAATTTTGTGCACCATGCCAACCCAGCATTTCGACAGAGTTTTGGGTAGTAACCGACAAACTAATATGAGTGCCCTATGTTTGATGCCTATATGAGGGTATGCAATTGTTGGGTCAATTGGAATGGGTTCACCCCTTTGGCATGACTTCCATAATAAATGTCTCATTTTTAGGGCAATCGGTACGTGTGGACAAGACATTTGATATACCTGAGTGTACGTGAATTTCCTCACTATATACCTCGTGGAGACAGTACATGTGAGAGCGATTTCGATATACTCGACGTACACGAACGTGTTCACTGCTATATACCTCCCGTCATGACTTCGGTCAAGCTGTATGATGCGGGGGGTGTCGTTCGATATACATCGAAGATACTTGGCCAATGGAAGGTGGGAGTTATACCGCTTAGGGTAACTGCGACCTGTCGGACCAGATCCCATCACGAAGTGACCCCCCAGTACGAGTTAATCATTTGGTCAATAGCCATGCTCTTGGTGATTTAGTGTTAAAAAATGCATGATTATTATTTAGTATATTATGGAGAGAGTATTTTATTTATGATGGGGATTATACTAAGAAGATTGTACAAGGAGATTATACTAAGCATGGATATGTGAGAGTGTGTGATGTGTGATTATTTACAAGTGAGTGTGTGGTAGTGAACCTAAGCATGGATTAACTATAAGTGGTGTGTGAACATGGATATAGGTGACAAGTGGAGGTGTGTTCTAGTGACACCTAAGCATGGATATTCTATCTGGTGTGTGAAATATGTGGATATTAGTAATCCTACGTGTAAGTGGTGTGAGGTGTACATGAAGAATATTTACAAGTGTGCGAGTGAGGAGTGAAATAAGCATGAGGTAAATATATATAAAAGAAATAATATTAGAGGCTAAGAGGGGAACAAAGATGTCTGTGCATACGCACACAAGAAAGTGATAACACCCATGAAAACAATGTCTAGCCCTATAAAAATTTAGTCCTAAGTGGAGTCGCCACTGTGGCCATCCCGAAAAGAGGAGGGTTTCACACCCCCGACACTTTCTTTATTAAAAAAATGGGTGATAGAACACTTTGGTCGTCGTTAATGTGAGGTTATGTAAAGAGATGGAGTCGCCAACCTATTTGGCACAAAATAGGCAAAAGAATATGTCGTCGCTTCGAGAGACGACATCAAAGACTAACTGATGCTTACGAAAATAGTAGTTTGGAGGTTCGGGGGATAAGTTATAGAATGGGAAGGTGTTAGGCACCCATTCCGCCCTTTCGGTCTCTCATGGGCTTGTGTTATTATTCCTTTTCTACGTGAAATGTGTGTGCGTGTGTATATAAAGGGAGATTAGAACCGCTCAACTAGCATCATGGAAAAGACGGAGTGAGGTCATCGAAGGAATGTTCCCAAAGTAATTATAATTAAAAGGTATGATGTGCGTGTTCATCGGGATATTAATCGTTATGACAGAACGATAGTATATGTTGGATAGACGTGATATGTGAATGATAAAGTATGATATATATGGATTATATATGAATAAATATATGAATAAATAAACAAGAGAAATGAGAAATATGAATAAATGAGAAATAGGAATCGAGTATCGGGTTTTACCCCCGGACGCCTATATAGCCTATAAAGGCATCAAAGTCCACGTAGTTCGCATGCAACACATGGGTGGGGTTTATCCCATAGATTCAAATGGGTTTTTAGGATATGTATAAAAATATTTGTTTAGTTTTGAAAAAGTGTGATGGAAAGCCCCGTCAGAGTCTATGAATATAACCCTTTTTTTTATAGAAACTAATTTAGGTGCAATATACTAATAAAGGATGAAGATTATTATGTGTGATGATCTAAAATAAGAACTAAATTAAATATTTATGTAACTAATGTAAACATGTAAATAAATTCAAAGAGAGGGAAGAAAGTCATACCTTCTTTGAAGACTTGGACTATGAATCTTTGATTGATGGAGAGCTACCTTGCAAGTGATGGAATGTCGGGAGATTTTTAATAGATTTGAAAAGGATGGGAATTAAAGGTGGAGAGAATTTTCACACAAGGAAACTTATTGATCGAAGGAGAATGATGTTAAAATCAGTGATGCTGATTGATGTCAGGTGTGCCTTGGGAGTGAGCTCATGCTCTCCTTTTATAAGGTGAGGGGTGTCGATCGACTATGTCGTTGCACTGCCTATCAGCAAGTAACCCTAGGCACACTGTCAATAGGTAGGACAATAGACCTGCCAATTGGCAGTCCAGTGCAGATTTTCCTGAAAAAATGGTCGTAGAATGCAATCCATTGATCCTAATTGCGCACAGGGCATATTGTTAGACAGTTAATTTAGAGACCTTCAAATGTCCTTCGGACTTCTCCCAGGTCCGGGAGTTGAATTTGAGTCAAATGTAGCTAGGGAAGCCCTCATCGATCCTTTGGATGGGAGATCGTCGGGCGATGACGGACCGTTCGTCTGAACCGTAAGTCCGAATCATGCATGGGGTGGATCGTTGGAAAGGTTAGGAGATGTACTCAAAATTCCAAAGAGTTTCGCTCGGTTTAAATAGTTTACTTTGGTCAACGGGAGCCCGAAAGTACCCAGTGACCTATCGGAGTAAAATAAGTTGTTCGTCCGTACCATAAGGCCGATTGGTGCATGACACAGACCGTTGGAAAGGGTATTATGTGCCCTTTTTTAGATTCATTCAGTCTCATTCGAGCTGAAGAATTGACTCTGATCGAACGGAGTCCGGGAGTGTCCGAGGGTCTCTAGACTAGTTTTAGGTGGAAAACGAATTGTTCGTCCGAACCATTATGTCGTTTTGTGTACAGGGGCAGACCGTTGGAAAGGGGTTTTAGTTCCCTTTGAGAATTCATTGAGCTTTCGCTCTGACGGTGGATTCGATCGGGGCCCGGGAGCACTCGGTGGCCTCCCTATAGGTTTTCGGTAGTAAAATGTATCGTTCGTGCGAACGATTATACTGATTCGCGCATAGGGTATATCTTTAGAAAGGGGATTCAGAGCCCTTTGAAGATTTATTGATCTTTCACTCCGATGTTGAGGCTGATCGGAGTTAAACGGGACAGGGTCCCAGGAGCGCCCGATGGCCTTTAAATCAGTACTCGAAGTATGACCTAGGGTTTGCGTTGAATGGATAGGTGTTAGGGACCTAGGGAAGGACTTAGGGAGGTCCTATAATCGGTTATCTACATTGGGGATATTGGGAGTTTTGGAAGTTAGAGTACTTTCATTTGTATCATAGGTTGTTTGCTAGGTATGGGACTAGTAGGTAGACCTTGTGGTGGGTTGCACTTTCTAGGTATGGGACTAGTGAGTGTATCCTTGTACGGTTTGGTATTTTCTAGGTGGGGCTAGGTAGTACATTGTTACGTTTTTCTGCTAGCCTATGTACGAATATTTGTAAGTATTATTCCTAGTTGATAAACTAGGTAATACTTAAGGTTTGTGATCTCTAGGTATGGGACTAGGGGTATTTTAGGTTGGGTTACCCTAATTAAGGGCGGGGCTAATAGCGAACAATGAGAACTTGATATTGAATAAATAATTAATGCCTAAGATAATGAACAGGTATTAAAATGAATTTGCGTCACGAGTGTGTGCAGGGCTAACGATAATTGGGCAAACTGGATTTAAGGTCGTGGGTGTGTGTTGGCATCACGAGTATGCGCATAAATAACTATATTTGGGAAAATTGGTTATAGTGGTGTGTTGTGTGTGAAACCTCACGAGTATGTGCATCTCTAACGAAATTGGGAAAATTGGCTATAGTGAGGGGAATGAGTGTGATCTGTAATATTGTTGGCGTGTCTGGAGTATGTGCAGGACCAATAGAAAGGTGGACTTGTTACACTGGTGTCGCACTAATAAATATTGGTTGCAATAACTATATTAATAATTATGAGATTTAATTCACCGTAGTATTAATATAATTAGACTTGAATAATGATGTGGCTTAGTTATGTGGGTAGTTAGTATTGTGTTACTTTACTCGCATTTATTATATTACGTAATGTAAAATACTCTACTGTAATATTTAATCATCTATGATGCTTATGTCTATATTCACGGATCTTAATTAAGAGGAGTAGTTTGTATTCATGCGCTGGGCTCTGACCCATTGTGTTGACTAACATTTCAGGTATAGTTATTAGAGTAGCTGCATTTGATGGATTGGAGATTTTTGCAGTGCAGTTGGAGTTTTATCTTTATCGTTTTAGTAGTTTAGATTTATTTCATTCTGTCATTTTATGAAACGATTATTTTTTGTTTGGTGGGCCATTCGGCTCCACACTTGTTTACAATTTTTCATTAGAGAATTGTAGTGGGATTATTTATATTGAGTATTAATCTATCTTTTGGAGTTAGCATGGTGATGGATTGTATTGTATGTATCTTTATATCCGTTGGATTAAATTGGATTATATCATGTGGAAGCATAGTTTTTAATGTCCCATATTTCCATCACATGCTAAGAATGGTATTTTATGTATAACATCCGACGTAGCTTGACAGCGGCAGTTGGCCATCTCCAACGTCAAAATATGAGGGGTTCATATATTTCAGTCTAATTTTGACCTACCCCTATGAAGCTAACCCTTTTGAGACTGTCTATATGAGGCCGGCCCTAAGAGACTGAGGGCAGGGTTAGCTCTATAGTTTTCGGGGCCCTAGGCGAAAAATAAAAATGGGACCCTTTTGCATAAAAAAATCAAACGCATTTTTCGATGCAAAACCAATTTTTATATAGAAAATCAATTTTAATATACTAATATCTAATCACATCATTAGAATTCTCATCAAAATATTTTTTTTCATAAATATTACGCTTTTCACAAAATACGAGTTCAATTTTCATTTTATTAGCAATATCTATAGACATATTCACACAACACAACACAACAACAAGTGTAATTTTCTAGTAGACAGATTCACACAACACAACAACAAGTGTAATTTGCAAAAACAAAAATTAATCACACAATCACAAGATTCTCAATAAAATTGACAAACCATATTAAAGAAAAATGCTAAAGAAGAACAATAGAACCTGATTTGAGTGCCAATTTGAGAGAAATATCAAATTTTAATTTGCAAATGCCCAAATAATAAATTGGAATCTAAAAAAAACACAAATATAAGTAGTAACACAAACAAATTTATATAGTGGGATATAACAAAGTAAATGAATAATATATACTTACATAAACAAAGTCCAATCAATTGTCAATCAAGTCCTAACTTTCTGAAATTGAAACCCTCGATTTTTAACCATTATTTTGATGAGCTTAGTTCAAGAAAAAAAAGGGAGGGGGGGGGGGTGCCGAAAATTGTTTTTTTTTTTTTTTTTTGGGGGGGGGGGGGGGGCAGTGGCGGGTAAGGGTTTTGGGGGGTGGGGTGCATAAGAAAGGGTTTATTCTTGCTTTGATTAGTAGAGAAAGAGAGTAATGTGAGTGAGAGAGAAGAAGAGAGGAAGAGAAGAAAGTGGGTGAGAGAAATGAGAGAGTTAGGGTTCGAAGAATAAAATAAGTAAATGGGTTGGCTGGGTTTGGGTTGGGTTGTGTTATGATGGTGGGTTTATTGTGTGAGTTTATTTTTTAGTGTGTGGATGAATTATTATGTTGTTGTTGAGTTTAGTATATGAGTTTATTTTATATAGAACAAATTTATTTTTGGGGATTTTTTTTTAAGTGATAACTCTAATTTTTTTCATAACTAATATTTTTGGGAGGGCCTATTTTTTTACAGATAATTTTTTTTAAACCTATTTTTCTTTTATACCTAATTTTTTTTTTATACCTAAATTTTTTTTTTCCCTGAAGGGGCCCCAATTAATCGGGAGCCTTAGGCGGCGGCCTAAACCGCCTATGCCTAGAGCCGGCCCTGACTGAGGGGTAAAATCTTCGGAATAATGAAGAGACGGTATATCTTCATATAATCTTCCGTGTGATTTTGAATGCTTCAAAATTGCACCTCATTTGATATATATATATATATATATATATATATAGAGAGAGAGAGAGAGAGAGAGAGAGAGAGAGGTGGAAGGTATTGAGGCACTATTAGTTGAGGTTGTATGAGGTTCCAAGGCGTTATTGTTGTTGGAATATCAGATAAGTGGAGTTATTACCCAAATATTAAGGTTTTGAGGATGTTGAAGTAGGTACGATTTTTTGTCCTTTACATTAGGCAATGAGACCTCTGAAAAAATATAGAACACCTTCCACATTCTCTAAGAACCAATAATAATCTTATTATTTTGTAATTTTCACTCTATAGTAAAAGAACAACTAATAGAATGTGGAAACACAGATGACATATTTTATTGAGTCATTAGGTTTTTTTGTCTTGACACCCTCGTTTCACTACATTTCTTGATTGAAAAGCATTAATTTCCCTAAAAAAAATATCTATTAATTCATCGGGTCTTATAATTACATGAGATAAACTATAAAAAATTCATTAGAGCATCCACAATGGGATGCAAAATGCCAAACAAATTTGTAAATTTACAAAATGGGACAATTCCAGTAGTGGGCTTAATTCAACAGATTCTGTCCGTCGATTTGTAGTGGTTTTGCAAAGTTACAAACTGGGAAGAGAATTTGCAAAGGGTTCCTACGAACTTCATTTGTTCGTAAGAATTCTTACGAACAAATGAAGTTTGTAGGAACTCGTATCAATTATAAATAATTATTTTTTATTATATATTTGGGTTCTGACGAACTTTAGTTGTCCGTATCATTTCTTACGAACTAATGTTGTTCGTAGAAAATATGACGAACAGCATTAGTTCGTAGGAATCAAATCTCCAAAAGATGGTTCTCCACCACTGTGGAGTTATTTCCAAACGAAAGGTAAAATGTTGTAAGTTTGCCTTTCATGCTGTTCCACCAGTAGAGTTGCTCTTATAGTTGTTTTTATGTTATGATTTGCAAAAACACCTCTTTGTCATTATCATTATTCTAGACATACTAACATTTTCTATTGAGAATGGATGATTTTCTATCGATGCTTAAACTCTTGGATTTGTTCTATCTTTCACCTCACTCCCTCGGTTAATAAATAAGGGGAGGGGGCCCTTCGGAGTCTTTTTCATGTTTGACATTTTGATAGCTTACCCATTGACTGTTCCTTTTGATCCCCATAAAATAATCAGGAAGGCGAGGGTACCTCAGAATTAGAATTATTATAATAATTGTATGGAGTGTCCGTTTAGATAGAAAGAATTCCCTGTGACTGATTGAGGAAAGGAAGAAATAAAAGATATCCAGTTTTCTTTGGAGTCGCATTATTTTACATTGGCGTGGCATGTTTGTTTGGTGAGACGTCAGATATATAAGAATTTTTAAAATAAAAAATCTGATATAAAATCAGATTTCTGGTCTCGTTACGGGCTTCAACACTAACATCTTTATTTGTTTATTTTTATTAAAAAAAAAAGCATCTCATAAAAGCAACATCAGTAAGAGGGTAGTTCTCCAGAAAGATGGAGCATTTTCCCAAGCACAATAGGCAGTTGCAAACATGGCATGTTGAGACAATAAATGGACTTGTCTATTATCGATCGTTTAACGAAAGAGAAATGTATGCCGTACCCTTCTCGCGTACGCATTTTAATAAATTCAATACAATTGTCGCTTTCTGACCAATCTGCATCCTCATTGCGAAGTTCGAAAATCAAATTCTGGTATAACCATGAGCCGGAGGAATTCCTAAAGATGGTTGACGCGGAAATGGAGGAGGAGGGGTTCTATTTTGTCTAGTTCCAGCTGGAGCTTCTGTTTTGCTTCTGTTTTGTTTAATTTCTGTTTTCACCAAAAAAAAAAAAATCATATTCTGGTAGTCTCCCTCAAGAATGAAATGAGAATAACCACATTTAATTGAAAACTTCACTGCAATGATTGCTTCCACGACCTCCGCATTCTTCTTCAAATGGTTACAAAATGCGATGGTATAGAGTCATCAAAGGCTCACCCATCCCATTTATAATGATGAAACCTATACCAGAACTTTTAGAATCTTTAAAAGTGGAAGCTTCAAAATTAACTTTAAACCCACCCATATCAGGAGGCTTCCAAGATTCTCTCTCAACATTTTTAACTGGGTAGTCTTTCATCCACGCATCCCCGGTAGCATTAACTCCACCAGCACCATGAAAAACATTATTTATGTTTGACCATAATGCCTAAAAGGAAAAACCCAAAGTCAAAATAATGGACAGTTAATATATAATGGACAGTTAATATATCATCCAAATAAAATATCCATCTTCCCACGTTATCATGAAAAGCGCTCAACATATCAGAATTTAGTCCGCAACATTTAAGTATGTCTATTGCCAAAGGGCATGCCTTGAATCATGCACTGCTTTATCTGTCACATCTTTACAACCGCAAAAAAACTAATTTTGAGGTGTGATTTTTCGCCTTAAAAAATTATCTTCCGTTGGGATAGATTTTGTACAAAGAGGAAAATAAAATGTTTCACTTTATTCGTCACCAAACTATGCCATATGAGATTCCAATTTCGATGGAAGGAGGAATAAGATGGTTTTGCAAAACGATGTACACCATTCACGAGCCAATATCCCAAGAAATTTGATACCCACTTTTGGTTGAATATTTATCATTCCTTTCGAAGTGCCAATTCTCTTTGTCAATCAACGAGGGACGAAAGTCATCAATTTCCTGTTAAGAAAATAAGCGAGTCATTAGTAATTAGGGGCATTTAAGTTTAGATCCTATTAGACGTTTTTATATACATTCTAATTTCATCATGTTTTTTTCTTACATATAAGTCATATTCCTAATTTTTTGGAACTTTTTTTTCAATTTTACCTTTTTAAAACCAACAATCCGTTTTTTTTAATCTTCAAATGATCATAACTTTTGATTCACAAATCCGTTTTTCACAAAATTACTATTTTTGAAATCTGCTCGACGAGATCTATCAAACAAGATCCATGACGGTTATAAAATTCGAAAGAAAAAAATTTACACAAACAATAAACTTTACTGTATGCACTAGAATATGAAATAGTTTTATATATTTGACATTTTCACAAACAGACAGTAACATTTACTGTGCTAATACTACACAGTATATATATATATATATATATATATATATATATATATATATATATATATATAATAATGCTCATGTGCGGACTATTCCACATTTTAAGAATGCGGACCGAACATGTGTCACCTAACGGTGCCCCTAGAAATTATCGCCTAAATTATAGGCACTCTCTCTCTCTTTTCTGGGCTCACCGTCAGGTGACACATGTCCGGTCCGCATTCTTAAAATGCGGGGTAGTCCGCACAAGAGCAGGACTGTATATATATATATATATATATATATATATATATATATATAAAAGGTAGATCCAAACCCTTTTTTTTCAAAATTTCCTTATATTTGAAGGTTCGCGCTAGCAATATCCAATCCTTACCACCATTATTGGCGCTTCAACGACCTTCGTCAGAGCTCCGATTTGGGGTGGGTAAGGGTGGCATGTGGTGCCGCTGGCGCGGACCTTTGAAAATAAGAGACTTTTGAATAAATGGGCTTTGGATCCATTGAAGTATCATGGGGGGCCGCCGGCGCGGACCTTTGAAAATAAGATTGGATAAATGGGATCGGGATCATCTGGAGCGCCAATTTGGGGTGAATAGGGGTGACACAAAACTTTAAAAATAAGAGCATATATATATATATATATATATATATATATATATATATATATATATATAGTTTGTAAAAATGTCATAGATATTAAACTTTATTGTATACACCATAAAATGAAATAATTTTATATTTCTGACATTTTCACAAACAATAACATTTACTGTGATAATATATTTATGAAATAGTTTTATATATATAACATTTTCACAAACAGTAACATTTACTGAGTTAATATTACACAATATATATAACATTTTCACAAACAGTAACATTTACTGAGTTAATATTACACAATATATATAACATTTTCACAAACAGTAACATTTGCTGAGTTTATATATATATATATATATATATATATATATATATATATATATATATACACGGTAGATCCAAACCTCTTTTTTTTTAAATCACCATATTTTTAAAGGTTTACGCTAGCGACATTCAATCCCCACCACTACCCACCCCAATTGTCGAAGCTTCAACGACTGTCATTAGAGCTATGATTTAGGTGGGTAGTAGTGGCATAGGGTGCCGCTGGCGCGGACCTCTGAAATTAAAAGAATATTAGATAAATGGAGTTTGGATCCACTTGCGCTCCGATTTGGGGTGAGTAGGGGTGACAGTGGGTTAGGGTTATATCTATAACATTTTTACAAACGTTAACATTTACTGTGTTATAACACAGTGTATATATATATATATGGTGGATCCAAACCTCTGTTTTCTGATATTGTCTGATTTTTAACGGCCCGCGCTAGCAGTATCTAATCCTGACCACCACCAACCCCAATTGTCGGAGCTCCAACAACCATCATCAGAGTTCTGATTTGGGGTGACATGGAGTGCCGCTGACGCGGACCTTAGGAAATAAGGGAATATTGGATAAATGGGGTTTGGCTACACCGGCGCTCCAGTTTGAGGTGGGTAGGGGTAGCATTGGATTAGGTTTATATATGTAATATTTTCACAAATAATAAATGTTATTGTTTGTGAAAATGTTACATCGGCATCCCATGCCACCTCAAATCAGAGCTCTGATGAATGTTGTTGTAGCTCCGATAAAGGGGGTGGGGATTGGATGCCGCTGGCCCGGACCGTTAAAAATAAGATAATATCAGGAAAAAGAGGTTTGAATATATATATATATATATATATATATATATATATATATATATATATATATAATGTGTTATATGAACACAGTAAATGTTAATGCTTGTAAAAATGTTATAGATATAAACCTAACTCAATGTCACCCCTACTCACCCCGGAGCTTCGGTGAATCCAAACCCCATTTATCTAATATTCTCTTAATTTCAGAGGTCCGCACCAGCGGCACCCTATGCCACTACTACCAACCCAAATCATAGCTCTGATGAAAGTCGTTGAAGCTCCGACAATGGGGGTGGGTAGTAGTGGGGATTGAATGTCGCTAGCGTAAACATTTAAAAATATGGTAATTTTGAAAAAAAAATAGTGGTTTGGATCTACCGTGTGTGTGTGTGTCTCTCTCTCTCTCTCTCTCTCTCTCTCTCTCTATATATATATATATATATATATATATATATATATATATATGTATATATATATATATATTATGTAATATTAACTTTGTAAATGTTACTGTTTGTGAAAATGTTATATATATAAAACTATTTCATAAATATATTATCACAGTAAATGTTATTGTTTGTGAAAATGTCACAGATATAAAACTATTTCATTGTCTGGTGTATACAATAAAGTTTAATATCTATGACATTTTTACAAATTATATATATATATCCAATATGCTCCTATTTTTAAAGTTTTGTGCCACCCCTATTCACCCCAAATTGGCGCTCCAAATGATCCCGATCCCATTTATCCAATCTTATTTTCAAAGGTCCGCGCCAGCGGCACCCTATGATACTCCGGTGGATCCAAAGCCTATTTATTCAAAAGTCTCTTATTTTCAAAGGTCCGTGCCAGCGGAACCACATGCCACCCTTACCCACCCCAAATCGGAGCTCTGACGAAGGTCGTTGAAGCTCCAACAATGGTGGTAAGGATAGGATGCCGTTAGCGCGAACCTTTAAATATAAGGTATTTTTGAAAAAAGAGGGTTTGGATCCACCGGATGTTTATATATATATATATTGTGTAGTATTACCACAGTAAATGTTACTGTCTGTTTGTGAAATGTCACATATATAAAACTATTTCATATTCTAGTGCATATAGTAAAGTTTACTGTTTGTGTAAAAAAAATTCTTTGGAATTTTATAGTCTTCATGGATCTTGTTTAATAGATCTCGTCGAGCAGATTTCAAAAATAGTAATTTTGCGAAAAACGGATTTGTGAATCAAAAGTTATGATCATTTAAAGATTAAAAAAAAAGTCCAACCACTTATGTAACTTCCTCAAGGAAGTTACGGATGGTTGGTTTTAAAAGGGTAAAATTGTGAAAAAAATTCCTAAAAAATTGGAATAGGACCTATGGGATTATTAAAAAGTCAATAGGACTTATAAGCTTGTTGACCCGATAAATGGGACCTATATATAATTACCCCTAGTAATTAATCACATTGACCCGTTAAAGAGTTAGTGATATCAGAGATAATAAAAATATTATATGTTTGACTTCGCCTTGAAAAGAGTTTGAAGTAGTGTGGTTTAGATATGTTGTATATTTCATGAAATGTGAGCTTATTTGGTTAAATTTTAGAGTTAATTTTAATTAAGACACATATGTTAAAAGTGACGTGTTTTAGTATCAATATATTTCTTGTACGAAGGAGATTAATTTGGTATACTCACGTGTTCAAAATAGTGAAGTAATGAATGAAAAATTTGGACTTAAAGTGACCCATTTGAGTTTAAGCTAGATGGTGTAACATAGTTAATTGGATTTGTCTCACATTGAAAAAGTGGTAGATATACTTGGAGTTAATATACCCAAGTTATAAGAGTAAGGCTTGGATGCCTTGGGCTATCCCAACTCTTTGAAGGGGAGATGGCATACACTATGCATGTGTTGGGCTTGGGCCAAAAGACCACACGCGCGCACCGCCCGTCCGGCCCTTGTCTGGGGTCTTTCTTGAGCAACTATATTTTAATTGACCTTTGGGATTTAAAATTTATTTTCTGAACCAAAAAATCTGGATTAATTAGGGAATTAATTAAAAACGCTGTCGTTTTTTAATTATTTTAAAAAAACGTTGTTGTTTTTAATTGATTAATTAAAATGTTAAGTTTCTTTATTAGAGAGATGCGACTGTACAAAAAGTCATATCTTTTCTGGGAAAAGCCATGAGTTGTAGCGCTTCACCACTTATAAAAAGGACCATATGCAGTCCATTTAAAGATTAAAAAAATCTACCTGAATTCCCTACTACTGTCCTTGTACACTTCTTACTGCTTGAGAGAAATTCGTCATTGTTGGTTCATGGGACTGTTGCACTGAAGTGCTTTTTGCAACAGTCGTTGACCGTTTCATCCTGGGAGGCAGACGCCCGTTGAATTTGCCATCAACACTGTAGCGGGGGAGTATTCTGTCTTAAGGAGAGATAGTTCAACTTTCGACTTGGTCAAAATTCTACAAGTGATTGTTTCTATCACAAATTGTATGTTCTTCTTTTCTTCCTTTACTGTTATTGTTTTTTTAGAGTAATTAATTAATTAATTTTAATTATTGTTTATTTATATAGTGATATATTATTTTTTCGTAATCCGATAAACAACAATCTTAAGACAGAATATCACGATTTTTTTTTGTTTTCACTAAATAAATAATTTTCTTCATTGAAATTAGATTGGTAATGTTTTACCTGTTTTATTTACATATTAAAACGTGTTTACATTGAATATTTCTTTTTCCTACAATTTTATTTTTTGGAAAAATTTCTATACATTTCATAAATTGCTTTTGTGTTATTCAATAACAGAATAATGGCTACTGAATCCTCTGAAAATGTGATGTCTGTTCCTCAAAATGATTTGGTGGTTAGTATTCCTAACACCGTTTCGACTCATTTAACTCATGGAGAAAAACCCAAAAAGTTTAATGGTACTGATTTCAAACGTTGGCAACAAAAGATGTTGTTCTATTTAACTACCATTAATCTTGTGAGGTTTATTAACGAAGAAGCTCCTGAGGTTAATGAAAATGAAACGGATAAGACAATTTTGCTAGCTGTAGAAGCATGGAAGCATTCAGATTTTATTTGCAAAAATTATATCTTTAATGGATTGGACAATACACTTTATAATGTATTTAGTCCAATCAAAATCGCTAAATTGTTATAGGAGTCTTTGGATAAAAAATATAAAACCGAGGATGCCAGCATGAAAAAATTCGTGGTCGGTAGATTTCTCGAATATAAAATGGTTGATTCAAAGACTGTCATAAGCCAAGTCCAAGAGCTTCAATTAATTTTTCATGAAATACTTGCTGAAAATATGGTCATAAGTGAAACATTTCAAATTGCTATGATAATTGAAAAATTACCTCCTTCATGGAAAGATTTCAAAAATTATTTTAAGCATAAACGAAAAGAAATGGGACTTGAAGACTTAATTGTTCGGTTAAGGATATAAGAAGATAATCGTAAATCTGAAAAGAAAAATGGTAACCATGCTATGTCTGCAAAAGCAAATATTGTTGAGGATGGAAAAAAATTCAACAAAAAGAGGAAGCACAAAAATGAAGGCACAAGTCAACAAGGCGGTGCTAAGAAGTTCAAAGGAAAATGTTTTATTGCAACAAAGAAGGTCATAGGGCCAAGGATTGTCGCAACCCGAAAAAATAAGAGAACTTCAAGAAGAAAGCACCATAAGCCAACATGACAGAAGTTGATGCATTATCTGACGATGTTTCCAATGTTTCTCTCTCCGCAGTTGTATCTGAAGTAAATTTGGTGGGTAATACCAAAGAGTGGTGGGTTGATACCAGCACTACACGCCATGTATGTTGAGATAAAAGTATGTTAACAACCTACCAACCAATTGCAAATGGAGAATAATTATTCATGGGAAACTCCTCCACCTCGAAGGTTGAAGGTAAAGGCAAAGTAGTGCTGAAAATGACTTCGGGGAAGCCTCTCGCACTTAACGATGTATTGCATGTGCATGACATCAGAAAGAACCTTGTCTCCGATTCCGTGCTAAACAAGAAAGGATTTAAGCTAGTATTTGTTGGAGACAAATTTGTACTAAGTAAAGATGAAATGTATGTAGGGAAAGGATATATGTGTGATGGGATGTTCAAATTCAACGTCATGACTGTTGTACCTAAAAGTAACAATGATAATAATAATATGATATATTCTTCTTATATGCATGAGTCTATGGATATGTGGCATGGTAGACTTGGACATGTTAATTATAATAATTTAAGTAAATTAATTCACTTAGAATTAATTCCTAAATTTAGCATTGATACAAGTCACAAATGTGAAACATGTATAGAAGCTAAATTAACTAAAACACATTTCCATTCAATTGAAAAGAATAGTGAACCTTTAGATTTAATTCACACCGATATATGTGATTTAAAATTTATTCAAACTAGAGGTGGGAAAAAGTACTTTATTACCTTTGTGGATGATTGCACTAGATATTGTTATGTCTATCTTTTAAGAAGCAAAGATAAAGCAATTGAAGCTTTTAAGTAATACAAGATAGAAGTTAAGAATCAACTTGGTAAAAAGAATAAAGAATTAAGGAGCGATAGAGGTAGTGAATACGAATATCCTTTTAAGAAAATATATTGAAAAAATGGTATTATTCGCCAAACTACCGCACCTTACTCTCCTCAATGAAATGGGATTGCGGAACGTAACAACCGAAATTTAAAAGAAATGATGAATGCATTATTAATAAGTTCGGGATTACCCCAAAACATGTGGGAGGAAGCATTGCTTTCAGCTAATTACATTCTTAACAAATTGATTCATAAGAAAATAAATAAGATACCCTATGAGTTGTGGAAAGGATGCAAGCCTTCATACAAATACTTAAAAGTGTGGGGGTGTCTTGCAAAAGTACTAATTCCTGAACCTAAAAAGGTAAAAATTGGTCCAAAGACTATTGACTGCATATTCATTGGTTATGCACATAATAGTAGTGCATATCAGTTCCTTGTGAATAAGTTTGACATTCCTGAAATTCATGAAAATACAATCACAAATATAAGAATGCATCATTCTATGACACCCCGCCCAATTAAATATCGGGTGATCAGTCCTTTATGAAATTTAAAACAGAATGTTCGGTTGGTTCATTCTTAACATCACTGTCGAAAACATAATAACTTATTTAATCACCTAATATAATTAAGCTAAGTGTCAAAACATTTTCTTATTAATAAAAAAACATTTAATTACCAAATCCAGTAATTTAGTACAAAACATCCACGCACAATTAATTTGTACGAATACTGAATCAGAATCGCATGCTAAAATAAATAAGACTGGGTAAAATATCCCAGTTCAAAACTTCAAACCAAAACAATAGTATCCATCAATCCAAATGAAAATAAACGAGAAAATAGAGTAAACATAATCTCTGAAACTGTCTAAGGAAGGGGCGACACATGCCCTGAAGAACATGTCATAACAAATAGGAATGAAATAATTGAAGCGTCTAAACAAAGTCCTGCAGCTCCCCCAATAGCTACAGCATGCCACGCAATCCAAAACTCTAAGCTTTATGTCCCTGTGGCTGAGCACCTGATATAATACATATATATAGCAAGAGAGAAAGAAGATGTAAGAAACGGGTGAGAGCCCGATGTGTAAAAATATTTGTTTAAGCAAGTATTTAAAATTTGCAGTAAAGCAAGTATCAAGTACATGTTAGTTCGAACTCTCTCTTGAGATTCTCACCCCTCTTCTATTGTGCACGCCTAACGCGTATCTAAATTTTCTCCTTAGCTATAACTCTCAATATAACTAGTCTGAATCCATCCTAATAGTATTTACCCTCACTATTAGTAAGCCCGTATCGCCCATACAATACGTTATCCAATTAGCCTATGACAAAAAGCTAATTAATACATTTTCCTTTTTCATAACAATTCAAGTATTTGATTAGAATTTTCTTAACAAATTTTCATGCCCATATTCATTACTATACACACTAGATTGATTCACAATTCTCATACATATATACATATAGTCACACACACACACACACACACACACACATATATATATATATATATATATATATATATATATATATATATATATATATATATATATATATATAAAACATGATACTGCACCCCCGGGCTATATCCCATTAGTGAACCTATTCAACATTCTGTACCCCTGGTTTATCACCCTTTAGTACACTTATTTAAATAATCTTGTACCCTCGGGTTATCACCCATTAGTACACTTATAATAATAAGGTTATCACACCCCCGGGTTATCACCCATTGGTGTCTTTAATAGTAATAATACATAATAGGCATACACAGGTCCTATTATAATAAATAGGTATTTTTCCTCACCTACATATATGCTTCTCTTACGCATTTTAATTTCAACATTCCGTAATAGTTATTGGGTTATTCTCCCTCTCGAAATCTCTACTCTATAATCTCTCCGTACCTAATTCATTAAAGTATTTAGTTCCTTATACTTCTTTCGAAATTCTTCCTTAAGTTTATTATTAGAAAATATATTTTTCATTTCTGAACTAATAAACTCAAAACTGGGCCTTAAAAGAAATTATCAAAACTTCACTCTGTCTCCTGAACGAGGTGGCAAGTCGTTTGAACGACTGCCACATGTTGCTCGAACGGCTTCGCGCGAGATTGCAATCTCGCTCGAACGACTTCAAGCGACTTCACGCGAGAATTCGCTGTTCGTCCCCTACCCATATTTTCCAACGTTTTCCACCATTTTTAACCTCAAATATTCTCATTCAACACCCCAAACTCCAAATAAATATTTATACATGGAATCCCATCAATAACATATGGATTCTAACATCCTAGAATCATTAATTCATTACGAATCATTCATAAAAAGTGAAATCCCCAATTTAAATTTATCAAAACCCTAGTTCTTCCAATACATGTTCAAGAAGCCATAATTTCCAGATTTTTTCTACATATAAATCCCTTAAAATGTGATTTCCATTCTACATACATTAAGGGTTTCAATATAATAAATCACAGAATTTATTTACACGTTCAAATTCCTCAATTTTATCATTTTTATAACTTATAACATAATCCTAACAATCCTACACTAACTTGAATCAAATCAATACCGAAATACAGCAAGTTATAAGAACTTGTCTTGAGTGAGTAGTCTGATTTCTTGATGTTGTTGGTATGGGTGTGTTCCCCTTGTCCCTATCGACACGGTGGTGGTGGTGGTTGTGCAAGGGGGTGTCGATTTAGCCCTCTTCTCTTGGCAAAAGCTCTCCCTCACACTTTCGATGGCCGTTCTTACTTTCTACAGCTTTCTAACCCTAATGCAATTGTTTTGGCTGATAAATTAACTCCTAATTTTCGTCCATTAATTAGGCCTAAAAATCCAATTTACCATAATGCCCTTTTGGGGTGCCGGTTAGGCCTAAAATTGCTCCGGGACCCAAACTAAACACCCGAGTATACGATTTCGATTATTTCGACCCTTACGGATTCAACGGTACACTCGAAATCATCATACGAGTTATTAAAAATAATTGATATATTTATTCCATCAATTTAGTTCTGACACGACTCACACGCGCGTCTGACTTAATTCACTAAACTGTCGTATTATTATCTCTCGACAATTTATCAAAGTATATAGTTCCATATTACATATTGCACAGTAATATTAAACTAATAAGTATTAACCCTTAGCACGCTAGTTAATATTTATTTTTATTAGATTCGGATTAATTAACAATTTAATTCTTCACATTTAAATTTAATTAATCCCGCTGTAATAAATAATCCCATAATTATTTAAATCATAAAAAATGTGGGGTATTACATACTTCCCCCCTAATAAAGGAATTTCGTCCCGAAATTCGAAAAAATTTAAGGTATACCTGGTATGAATAAATCTGGATATTTTTCACGCATATCCGCCTCACGCTCTCAAGTAGACTCCTCCACATTGTGATGCTGCCACTGCACCCGAACAAGTGGAACTACCTTTGACCTTACCCTCCTCTCACTATAATCTAGAATAGCTACCGGTCTCTCCTCATATGAACTATATGGCTGTAGTTCAATCTCTTCAATTGCAATGTGAGTGTGTGCTAACTCATCTCGAAGGTATCGCCTCAGTGACGAAATGTGGAACACATCATGGATACGATGCAAGTGCTCCGGTAGTCCCAATCTGTATGCCACTGGTCCGACCCTCTCTATAATAGGAAATGGTCCCACATATCTCAGAGCCAACTTCCTTTTCTTCCCAAATCTCATTACCCCTTTCATCGGAGATACTCTCAACAAAACCTGGCCCCCCACTGCGAACTCACAGAAGAACCTTTTTGCATCAGCGTAGCTTTTCTGTCTGTCCTGGGCTTCCCGTATGCGATTTTGAATCATCTCGATCCTGCTTGACGTATCCTGAATTACTTCTGGCCCGAGTAGCTTGTTGTCTCCTACCTCTAGCCAACAAACTAGGGAACGACAAGGTCTTCCATACAATGCTTCGAACGGGGCCATGCCAATCGTAAACTGATAGGAGTTGTTATAAGCAAACTCTACCAGTGGAAGATACTGCTCCCAACCTCCCCCGAAATCAAGGATACATATACGTAACATGTCCTCGAGCATCTAATTAGTGCGTTCAGTCTGCCCATCGGTCTGCGGGTGATACGCTGTACTCAACCGCAACTCAGGACCCATAGCTTCCTTGAAGCTTTCCCAAAAATGAGATACAAATGTCTTGTCTCTATCTGACACGATGTTAAGAGGGACACCAAGCAGTCTCACTATCTCAGCAATAAATATCTGAGCATACTGTCCCGCTGTGTAGTCTGTCCTGACGGGCAAAAAGTGGGCTACCTTCGTTAACCGATCTACAATAACCCATATAGAATCATTCCCCCTTTGCGAAGTGGGAAACCCGATGATAAAATCCATAGAAATGCCTTCCCATTTCCAGGTAGGAATCTCCAATGGCTGAAGTAAACCTGGTGGTCTCTGATGGTCCACTTTCACTAGCTAACAAGTGGTACACTTGGATACAAACTCTGCGATATCCTTTTTTATCCTGCTCCACTAATACTGTCCCCTCATATCCTGGTACATTTTGTCCCCACCGGGATGTACAGCAAATCGGGACCCATGCGACTCTGTCATTACTGCATATCTAAGGTCCTCCCCCTCTGGAAGAACGAGCCTACCATTGAAGCGCAAACCACCCTCAGAACTTACTGAATAAGACTCGCTCCTTCGGCTAAAAGCTGCCTAATCCGATCTTGACAGAACGAATCCGCTGCCTGTGCCTGTACTATTTGTGTAATGATCTGAGGTGTAACTATCATCGCAGACATAAATGACCGGGCCACATCATCCCGATGTCCCAATTCTTTCCATTTAGATTTCCACACCTCAGCCGTCTCATCGACCCGCCTGCGGTTCAATGCATCAGCAACCACATTAGCCTTTCCCGGGTGATAGTGTATTTCGAACTGATAATCTTTTACAAACTCAAGCCACCGGCGTTGACGCATATTCAGCTCCTTCTGCATGAACAAGTACTATAGTGACTTGTGGTTTGTAAATAAGCAAAACTATTCTCCCAATAAGTAATGCCTCCAAATTCGAAGCACAAACACAACTGCTGCCAGCTCTAAGTCGTGGGTGGGGTAATTATTTTCATGAGGCTTAAGCTTCCGGGAAGCAAAAGCTATGGCCTTCTCCTCTTGCTGGAGTACTCCCCCAAGCCCCTGCAATGATGCGTCAGTATAAACCAGGTATTCCACTCTCGCTCTGGGAAGTGCTAGAATAGGTGCTGAAGTTAACTTGTCCTTCAGCTCATCAAATGCCAACTGGCATGCATCGTCCCAAACAAACGGTACGCCCTTACGAGTCAAATTTGTCATAGGACCTGCAATCTTTGAGAATCCCCGAATAAACCGTCTGTAGTATCCGGCTAATCCCAGAAAACTCCACACCTTCGTCGGCATCGTGGGCTATCCCCACTCCCTCACCGCAGACACCATACTAGGGTCTATAGATACCCCTTTTTTCTGATATAATGTGTCCCAAAAAATGTACCTCCCGCTGCCAAAACTCACACTTCTCGTATTTGGCATACAACTCATGCTCTCGTAAGGTCTGTAGAACCATATGTAAATGCTCGACAGGTTCTTCTTCAGTGCGGGAATAAATCAGGATGTCATCTATTTAGACAATGACTAACTGATCTAGGAACTCTCTGAATACTCTGTTCATTAAGTCCATGAATACTTTTGGGGCATTGGTTAGCCCAAATGGCATAACCCTGAATTCGTACGATCCATACCTCATCAAAAAAGCAGTCTTGGCCACGTCCTGCTCCCTGATGCGTAGCTGATGGTACCCGAATCTCAAATCTATCTTCGAGAAGTGGGTCTCTCCTCTCAGCTTATCAAACAAGTCATCGATTCGAGGCAACATATACTTATTCCGTATCATGAGTTTGTTAAGTTCCCGATAATCAATGCAAAGCCGTAGGGACCCATCCCTTTTCTTTATAAACAGAACTGGGGCACCCTAAGGCGAGGTACTCCTACGGATGAAGCCCTATCCCAACAACTGTTCTATCTGATCCCGTATCTCCCTCATCTCTGTCGGAGCCATACGGTAAGGTGCACGTGCTATTGGACAAATGCCTGGTGCTAAGTCTATCACAAACTCTATCTCCCTACTCATAGGCAACCCCGATGTATCCTGAAATACATCACCAAACTCGCAGATGACCGGAATCGAATCTAGTGGAACTACGACTACAGAGGTCTCATTCTCTATATAAAATAAGTGGGTGGACGACCTTCCCTCCGAGCGAGGCATTGCCACTAAGAACATCTCCTGGCCCGGAATGGCGAACACAATACTCCTACTGAAGCAATCAATCATGGCCCTATACTCGACTAACCAATCCATACCAATAATGGCGTCGTATTCAAACATATCTAATACTAGCATATCATCCGGTAAGATTAAACTGCCAATCTCTATGCCTACTCCCCGACATATAAAGAAAATCAATGACCCATTACCCAGTGGTGAGTCTACACAAGTCACTGTACTTTGTCGTGCTTAACAACCCAGTGGACTTTGCAAAGCTAGTGGATATAAAATAGTGTGATGCCCTTGTGTCAAATAAGATGCGACCCAAAGTGCCATGGATAGAAAACTTACCCTCCACTGCGGGTGGTGCTTGTGAAACTGCAACCTGGTGGACGTTATAGACACGTCCATACTGCAACTGTCCCTGCTGCATCGGGACTGCGGGTAAAGATGGAACTGGAGTCGGCGCTAGTAGGGCTGCGGGAAAAATGGGTCTCTGGGGCTCCTGGTGAGCACCCTGCCGTCGAGGAACTCTGTCCCTATCCGGGCACTCTTGTTTCTTATGGCCAGTCTTGCCACAAGTATAACATTTCCCAATGAAGTTTCCTCCGCTCTGCCACTGGTAGCCTCAGCTCGGTTGGCCGTTACCACCTCTACCTTGGCCTTGCTAGCCCTGTTATCCTCCCTGCTATTGACCCTGCTGCTGATTTTATGGATGGCCCTGCTGCTGGCCCTGGTGGCCCTGTCTCCAACCCCCATGACCATGCCTGAACCCTCCAAAACGAAACCTCTTAGCAGACTCCCCCTGCTAGGAACCCTGCCTCTGACTCTGCTCAACTGGTACTCCACTGGCATTACCTCCCCTGTCTTTCCCAACTGGTTGGGATCTCCCCCTCGCTTGCTTCCCTTAGCATGAAAGCGATTTTCCTGACAATGCAATAAGGCTGCATTCAGAACGTCGGTATATGAGTGTAGGGAAATATTACCCAATAAATGTTGTCGTATCTTCCAAGTCAAGCCATCCATGAATATCTGAATGCTCTTCTCCTCAGTAGACACCTCCTCCGGTACCATATTTATCAATCGTGTAAATTCTTCCTCGTATTCTGCAACGGTCTTCCCTTCCTGGGTGAGGTCTAAAAATCTTCGTCTCATATCAGTCTTGACGGTGGAAGGAAAATACTTGCGGTTAAACCGCACCCAGAAATCGTTGATAGTCATCACATCTCGCTCCTCGGTAGTAGTAGTGGACTCCCACCACTGTAAGGCTGCCCCTCGCAGCTTGAAGGTAGCCAAAACCTGCCTTTGAACCTCTGTGCAGTCATACATGTGAAGATGTCATTGTATGTCCTTCTTCCACTGACTCGCGGTAACCACATCTGAACTTCCTAAGAACTATAGGCGACAAGCCCTCTGAAAGTACTCTCTAACTCTCTCCCATCCAGTGGGAAATGGATGCACTGGAACTGGTGCCACTGCCTAAACCTGAGGTGGGGCCTGCTGCACCACCGCTAAGGCTGCATTTATCGCTTGTGCAACGATCGCGGCAACTTCTGTTGCGTTCATTGTCCCCTGAGCCTTTATGGTCGGCTGTTCTGGCTAGGCCTGTCGGTCACTTGGTGCGTCGAGGAGGCATCTGAAACGAGAAAGAATATTATTAGTCCATAGTTATTTCAAAATCTCAAATAGCTGAAGACGTAACCGCAAAATATAAGATCACGTCAGTCCTAAAAATAGGGCTCTATATCAAAGGACGCAAAGCTGAAAACATAGTAAGCCGTACAGATCCTAATGGACACTAGAACCTGATGCTCTGATACCACCTATGACACCCCGCCCAATTAAATATCGGGTGATCAGTCCTTTATAAAATTTAAAACAAAATGTTCGGTTGGTTCATTCTTAGCATCACCGTCGAAAACATAATATCTTATTTAATCACCTAATATAATTAAGCTAAGTGTCAAAACATTTTCTTATTAATAAAAAAACATTTAATTACCAAATCCAGTAATTTAGTATAAAACATCCACGCACAATTAATTTATACAAATACTGAATCAGAATCGCATGCTGAAATAAATAAGACTGGGTAAAACATCCCAGTTCAAAACTCTAAACCAAAACAATAGTAACCATCAATCCAAATGAAAATAAACGAGAAAATAGAGTAAACATAATCTCTGAAACTGTCTAAGGAAGGGGCGACACATTCCCTAAAGAAAATGTCATAACGAATAGGAATCAAATAATTGAAGCGTCTAAACAAAGTTCTGCAGCTCCCCCAACAACTAAAGCATGCCATGCAATCCGAAACTCTAAGCTTGATGTCCCTGTGGCTGAGCACCTGATATAATACATATATATAGCAAGAGAGAGAAAAGATGCAAGAAACGGGTTAGAGCCCGATGTGTAAAAATATTTGTTTAAGCAAGTATTTAAAATTTACAGTAAAGTAAGTATCAAGTACATGTTAGTTCGAACTCTCTCTTGATATTCTCACCCCTCTTCTATTGTGCACGCCTAATGCGTATCTAAATTTTATCCTTAGCTATAACTCCCAATATAACTAGTCTTAATCCATCCTAATAGTATTTACCCTCACTATTAGTAAGCCCGTATCGCCCATACAATACGTTATCTAATTAGCCTATGACGAAAAGCTAATTAATACATTTTCGTTTTCATAATAATTCAAGTATTCGATTAGAATTTTCTTAACAAATTTTCATGCCCATATTCATTACTATACACACTAGATTGATTCATAATTCTCATACATATATACATATGGTCACATCTTCCCTATATATATATATATAACATGATACTGCACCCCCGGGCTATATCCCATTAGTGCACCTAATCAACATTCTGTATCCCCAGGTTATCACCCTTTAGTACACTTATTTAAATAATCTTGTACCCTCGGGTTATCACCCATTAGTACACTTATAATACATCTTTGTACCCCTGGGTTATCACCCATTAGTACACTTATAATAATAAGATTCTCACACCCCCAGGTTATCACCCATTGGTGTCTTTAATAGTAATAATACATTATAGTCATACACACGTCCTATTATAATAAATAGGTATTTTTCCTCACCTACATATATGCTTCTCTTACGCATTTTAATTTCAACATTCCATAATAGTTATTGGGTTATTCTCCCTCTCGAAATCTCTACAGTATATTCTTTCCGTACCTAATTCATTAAAGTATTTAGTTCCTCATACTTCTTCTGAAATTCTGCCTTACTTAAGTTTATTATTAGAAAATATATTTTTCATTTCTGAACTAATAAACTCAAAACTGGGCCTTAAAAGAAATTATCAAAACTTCACTATGTCGCTTGAACGAGGTGGCAAGTCGTTTGAACGACTGCCACATGTCGCTCGAACGGCTTCGCGCGAGATTGCAATCTCGCTCGAACGACTTCGAGCGACTTCGCGCGAGAATTCGCTGTTCGTCCCCTACCCAGATTTTTCAACGTTTTCCACCATTTTTAACCACAAATCTTCTCATTCAACACCCCAAACTCCAAATAAACAGTTATACATCGAATCCCATCAATAACATATGAATTCTAACATCCTAGAATCATTAATTCATTACGAATCATTCATAAAACGTGAAATCCCCAATTTAAATTTATCAAAACCCTAGTTCTTCCAATACATGTTCAAGAAGCCATAATTTCTAGATTTGTTCTACATATAATTCTCTTAAAACGTGATTTCCAGTCTACATACATTAAGGGTTTCAATCTAATAAATCACATAATTTATTTACACGTTCAAATTCCTCAATTTCATCATTTTTATAACTTATAACACAATCCTAACAATCCTACACTAACATGAATCAAATCATTACCGAAATACAACAAGTTATAAACACTTATCTTGAGTGAGTAGTCTGATTTCTTGATGTTGTTGGTATGGGTGTGTTCCCCTTGTCCCGATCTACACGGTGGTGGTGGTGGTTGTGCAAGGGGGTGTCGATTTAGCCCCCTTCTCTTGGTAAAAGCTCTCCCTCACACTTCCTATGGCCGTTCTTACTTTCTCCAGCTTTCTAACCGTAATGCAATTATTTTGGCTGATAAATTAACTCCTAATTTTCGTCCATTAATTAGGCCTAAAATTGCCCCGGGACCCAAACTAAACACCCGAGTATACAATTTTGACTATTTCGACCCTTCCGGACTCAACAGTACACTCGAACTCATCATAAGAGTTATTAAAAATAATTGATATATTTATTCCACTAATTTAGTCCCGACACGACTCACACGCGCGTCTGACTTAATTCACTAAACTGTCGTATTATTATCTCTCGACAATTTATCAAAGTATATAGTTCCATATTACATATTGCATAGTAATATTAAACTAATAAGTATAAACCCTTAGCACGCTAGTTAATATTTATTTTTATTAGGTTTGGATTAATTAACAATTTAATTCTTCACATTTAAATTTAATTAATCCCGCTGTAATAAATAATCCCATAATTATTTAAATCATACAAAATGTGGGGTATTACACATTCTTTGAAAATATCTTTCCTTGTAAGAATATACAAGAAACAACTTCTAACAAAAGAATGCTTGAAGTTATAAATGGTGAACCTCAAAATATTATTGAGGAAGAACCTAAACCTAGCAAAAGTGTTAAGATTTCAAAATCTTTCGGTCCAGATTTTCTAATATATATGTTAGAAAGTGAACCTCAAATGGTAAAATAAGCTCTATCCACTCCGAAAAGCCTCATATTGGAAAGAAGCTATCAATAGTGAAATTGAATCCATTTTGCAAAATCATACATGGGAACTGGTGGACCTACCACCAGGGATAAAACCGTTAGGGTGTAAATGGTTATTCAAATGGAAAATGAAAGCTGATGGAACCACTGATAAATATATGCCTAGACTTGTAGCTAAAGGATACAAGCAAAAGGAGGGAATAGATTATTTCGACACCTATTCACCTGTTACAAGGATTACATCCATTAGAATGTTAATTACAATTGCAGCAATACATAAATTGGAAATACACCAAAAGGATGTTAAAACGACATTTTTAAATGGTGAATTGGATGAAGAAATATATATGGAACAACCGGAAGGTTTTAGATCTCCTGGAAATGAAAGGAAAGTATGTAAACTTATGAAGTCATTATATGGGTTGAAACAAGCACCTAAACAATGGCATGAAAAATTTGATAATGTCATGAAGTCAAATGGTTTCAAAATAAATGAGTGTGACAAATGTGTTTACATCAAAAGCACTCAAGCGGGATATGTGATTGTTTGTCTATATGTAGATGATATGCTAATAATTGGTAAAAATAATAATGTTATCAATTCTACTAAACAAATGTTGACTAGTAGATTTGAAATGAAGGACATGGGATTGACTGATGTCATCCTAGGAATTAAAATTATTAGAACCCCTCAAGGAATTAGCTTATCTCAATCACATTACGTTGAAAAAATACTTCAAAAGTATCAAAGTCCAGTGAGAACACCTGTAGATCCAAGTCATCACCTCCTTAAAAATAAAGGTGAAGGTATATCTCAATTAGAGTATTCACGTATTATTGGAAGTTTGATGTATTTATCAAACTGTACTCGACCTGATATAACATACTCAATTAGTAAGCTCAGTAGATATACGATTAATCCCGGGAAAGATCATTGGAAAGCCTTGATAAGAGTTCTTCGATATCTTCGATACTCTTTGGGGGATGGGTTCCACTACGAACGATATCGAGCTGTACTTAAAGGCTATAGCGATGCAAATTGGATATCTGACTCAAATGATTCGAAATCCGCAAGTGGATATGTATTTACCCTTGGAGGTGCAGCCGTATCTTGGAAATCCTCGAAGCAAACGTGCATTGCAAGATCTACGATGGAATATGAATTTATTGCTTTAGATAAAGCTGGGGAAGAGGCTGAATGGCTTAGAAACTTCTTAGAGGATTTTCCAATATGGTCAAAGCCCGTGTCACCTATCATAATACATTGTGATAGTCGATCGGTAATTGTTAGGGCTGAAAATAATAACTATAATGGTAAATCACGACATATACGTCGTCGACACCAAATCGTTAGACAATTGCTCTCAAATGGAATTATTTTTGTTGACTATGCAAAGTCAAAGGAAAATATTGCGGATCCACTAACTAAAGGTATACATGGAGATCATGTTCATCGCGTGGAATGGGGCTAAAGCCTGTAAAATTCTAAAGAGTCATCTTAATGGAAACCCAACCTAAATGACTGAAGATCCCAAGAAATGGGTTCAAAGGGACAACCTAATTATGATGATTCAGTTTGCACTGAGAAGTAATACTTTAATTACTTCCTCCCATTCCAAAGATGAGTTAGTGCACAAACTGTCGCGTGTATAAGGATAAAACTATGTGTTGATGTAAAAAACTAGATCGCTCTAATTTTTCAATCACAGATAAATAAATAAGACAAAGATTTTTAAAGTGGTTCGGCTAGGAATAAAGCCTACGTCCACTGTTATGTTATTGCTGAGTGTTTGTGGAATTCTTGATTACAAGATCTCTCAAGAAATTCCGGTCCCCTTGAATGAGGATGATACAAGGTATTTATAGCCTTTAGGCTGTACATGAAAGGTCCAATACATTAAATGATATACATATGAAAGGGTAATACATTTAATGCAGCGTGTGCGTCAAGAATATAATGAATAGTTGAACAGTTGTCCGTCTGGTAATTAATGATACGGCCGAGATGAAGTTCGGACCGCCTTAGTTGCTCGTTGATCAAGAGTTCCTCGGAGTGCTTAGAGTATCTCGGGATGATAGAGTTCCTCGGGGTGTCCTCCTCGTTGCTCGGAGAGAACATGACTTGGTCGGGGGAAATAAACTTCCTCGTTGTTATTGTGCCATGTAGATTGACACGTGTCTTCTTATTATTGGTCCACATCAGCAGATTAAATTTGGTATCAACAGAAGCCCCCAATGCTTCATGCTTGATGGGTTACTTTAAAGGATGGAGTATTTATTCTGCAATGTTGCTCGGTGCTCGTGAAATTCTTGATCTACCTTCTTGATTTGTTTAACATAAAGTGCATTATCTCCTGGACGACATATGATGCAGGCTGATCGATGGTTGCTAATCTTTCTTTTGATGAACTCCGTGTGCTATGTATCACCCCTGGGAATTTGGATGCAGCCATGCCATAGTATGAAACTTGTAGCTTGTCATAATCTTCAAGTATGTTGATCGGTTTTGCTAGATGACCAACTCCCTCTTGTGCTGAGCAACTGAATGCTAACTTTACTTGCTTGATTTTTCTGATTTATGATCCTCTGAATACTTTGTCGAGTAACATACTAGCTTTTGAACCCAACTCTTCAATCTGATTAGTACCAAGCAGGTGGCAGACTTCGAAACATTTTCATACAACTTCTTCAATGTTGGTTGAGACAGTAGTAGTAAAGATCTGAATGCTGTAGATGCTGATTTTGACTTCTACTTCTGCTCGGGGACGATCAAGAGGTTCTCGGGGACGAGCAAGTGCTTCTCGGGAATGAGCTAATGCTTCTCGGATAGATCATCTGTGATGAATATCAGAATGTTGAAAGGTCTTAACTTCATAAACTCCTCTTATATTTTAGATGATCCTCCTGCTGGTGAGGAACCTGTTTCAAAAGTAGAAGGAAAAGAAACCAATAGAATAGGAATCTCAATGTAATAGTTAGTATACATTTTTATTCTCAATGTATTTTGTTTTTTTCGATTTAATGAAAGATTTTCATTTTTTATTCGCAATCTTAATTGCTATTGTCTTGTAAAATACTTTACATCTGTGCATATGTAAAAGATAACAATATTGTGTTGTTGATCGACCAACTTAGTAATAAAAAGTTACAAGTATCAGTAATGTTACTCGATCACTTAATAAAAAAGTAATGAGTATAAAAATGTTCAAACTGTTTCCAACCAACCAGGGTGGATAAATAATGTTTGTCGACCAATTATAGTTAGTGAGAGTTTATCCTCGACTAACCATACTTGGTAAATTTTCAAATATTTTCATAAAAAGTGTCCGACCAACTAAGGTCAATAATTTGTCCTCATTGACCAACTACAGTTAGTGGGTTTTTATCCCCGACCAACTATACTTGGTGTATTTTGGAATATTTTGTTCTTCAAAGAACTTTTTGTAATAATCTTACCTCCCGACCAACATAAGTTGTAATATGAGAGTATATTTTTATCTTACCAACCGTAATTGATCATGCTGGTGTACACTTTTTGGCTCCTTAAAGCTTTTGGCTCCTTAGAGCATTTTTTGGCTCCTTAGAGATTCATTGTATGTAGACATTTATGTCTACATTCAACGAATCTAATTGTTGAATTGCTTGGTATGCTATGTGTCCCCTTAGCCAAAAGGAGAATAGATCCAAGAGAATCTAGAAACCCCATACACAAGATACACATCCTTTCTCTCTCTACACCCTATGGTGCTATTGTAAACCCCTGGGAATAAAATAACAGTGGACGTAGGCTTTATTCATAGCCGAACCACTTTAAAAATCTTTGTCTCTTATGTGCTTGATTGGATTGCTTTCATCTATTTATCTGTGATCATAAAAATGGGATTCGGTCCAGTTTTTTGCATCAACACTATGTTTTTTAATGATTTCTATATCTTGAATGTATAGGTCAAGTGGGGTATTAGCAGAATACTCTTTATAGAAATCACCTATGTGAGTGAGAAGGGACCGCTTCTATGAGAATAACGAAGGCTATTTCTCTAGCACACTCATGAAACCGGGAGGTGTCCAAGGCCAAAATGGACATAACAATGAGAACCAATAAGGTTGGTAAGACATTGTGTGAATACTACTTTCTCAGTTTACACAAATGGTCAATCAATTCAAGACATCACATTCATTGATTGGCCAGTAAGATCGATAGTAGCTCATTAGGAAAGATTCAAAGCCACAAGCTATCTTTTTCGATGCAATGTTTTTTCCTAGAACAACTCTCTGTTTGCTATATTCGTTTGATTCTTCCAAATTTAATTCACGTGGGGGATTGTTGTATATTTTATGAAATGCCATCTTATTTGGTCAAACTTTAGAGTCAATTATAATTAAGACACATATGTTTTAAGTGGCGTGTCTTAGTACCAATGTGTTCCTTGTAGAAAGGAGATTAATTTGGTATACTCACGTGTTTAAAATAGTGAAGTAATGAATGAAAAATTTGAACTTAAAGTGACCCATTTGAGTTTAAGATAGATGGTGTAACATAGTTAAGTGGGTTTGTCCCACATTGAAAAAGTGGTAGAAATACTTGGAGTTAATATACCCAAGTTATGGGACTAAGGCTTGGATGCCTTGGGCTATCCCAACTATTTGAAGGGGAGATGGCATACACTACGCATGTGTTGGGATTGGGCCTAAAGCCCACATGTGCGCGCCGCCGTCCGGCCGGCCTGACCCATGTCCGGGTCCGGGTTGTGGGTCTTTCTTGAGAAACTATTAATTTTTTTGGACAAATTTAAATTGACCTTTGGGATTTAAAATTTATTTTCTGAACCAAAAAATCTGGATTAATTAGGGAATTAATTAATTTTCGTATTAATTAATTATTTAAAAATGTTGTCGTTTTTAATTATTTTAGAAAAACGCTGTTGTTTTTTAATTGATTAATTAAAACGTTAAGTTGCTTTATTAGAGAGATACGACTGTGCAAACAGTCATATCTTTTCTGGAAAAAGTCATGAGTTGCAGCCCTTCACCACTTATATAAGGACCATATGCATTCCATTTAAAGATTAGGAAAATCTACCTGACTTCCTTACTACTGTCCTTATTCCCTTCTTACTACTTGAGAGAAATTCGCCATTATTGGTTTGTGGGACTGTTGCACTAAAGTGCTTCTTACAACAGTCGTTGACCGTTTCATCCTGGGAGGAAGATACCCATTGAATTTGCCGTCAGCACCGTAGCGGGGGCGTATTCTGTCTTAAGGAGAGATAGTTCAACTTTTGACTCGGTCAAAATTCTACAAGTGATTGTTTCTATCACAAATTGTATGTTCTTCTTCTCTTCCTTTACTATTACTGTTTTTCTAGAGTAATTAATTAATTAACTTTAATTATTGTTTATTTATTTAGTGATATACGAAAAAAATAAGGAATCCCTTTATCGTCCCAAATTTTAATTTTCTCACCATTTCCCACTCTCCAACACACCCCTGTCTCTAACACCACGTTAGCCTCCTAAATGATAATCCAAATGTAAAAGGGGTTATGACCTCTTTTTGCCTTCCAAAAAGTACAATTAGGGAAGTGTTTTTCCTTTAAAAAATTTCCTGCTAGAGAGTTTGTGTTAATAAGATTTTTCCAACCCTTGTTTGCAAGAAAAGCAAGATTAAAATCTTAAGGTCAAGAAAGCTCAATCCTCCCTCATTTTTCGATTTGCAAAGATTTTCCCAACTCGAGTTTCATCGAAGGGAGGTCATTTCGTATGACATTTAAACGCTTTTAGTATTTGTATTTTTGTTACTACCGGGGCCTCTTTTGAGTGTTGTCGTTGGGTAGGTAGGTTGCAACTCTATCGTGTGTGTGTGTGTGTGTGTGTGTGTGTGTGTGTGTATATATATATATATATATATATATATATATATATATAGAGAGAGAGAGAGAGAGAGAGAGAGAGAGGCTCTCCAACATACCCCCTAGCAACATACCTATGAACATACCAATTTTTTTAAAATAGTAAAAAAAATAATTTTGAGTTAATATTTTTTAAATAGGTTCATGATATTTCAATGTGCCCCTGTAAAAATATTGAAATCAAAATAGTGTGTTTTGATATTTTTAAAAAATAGGTAAAAAAAACTGGCAATTTTAAAGGGTAAAAACTGATAGTTTTTTTTACCTATTTTTTAAAAATAGGAAAAACTATTATTTTCAATTCATTTTTTTATAGGGGTCTATTGGAATATCATGAACCCATATAAAAAATATTTTTTTTACTATTTAAAAAAAATGGTATGTTGCTAGGAGGTATGTTGGAGAGCTTGACTCTCTCTCTCTCTCTCTATATATATATATATATGTGTGTGTGTGTGACATATGTCGTAATGTTTAAATTTACTTTCTGTGTCCAATGGAATTGTTATTTTTGTATCTTAATTACTAGATATGCAATATGAAATCGGCACTGGACATGAAGTTCTGCAATTAAGGACCAAATGGGTGTGTGCAAATAAACTAAATGCGTAAGAAGGTATAAATGAAAAAAAACATCATTTGGTTCTTTGTTTTATAAATACATATGAAATGTATCTTACTATCGATTGCTTTATATTATTGATTTGCATTGTCTTCCTTTGATTTTTATTTAATTACTAGCATGCATCCCGTACGATGCACAAGCGGTTTCTATAGAAATATATCTCCTAAATTTATTTTCTACATTAGGCAACTCAGTCAACTAAATATAAACCATTGTGAAGTCCATTTCTCAAATTTCCCAAACAAATGAAGTTTTACAAGCAAGGAGAAAGAAAAAAAAGCATAGTAAATAATAATTACTAATTGAAACATAGAAAACTGTTGGCACACAAAGAACATTATCTTCCTCGTTATTGAACTCATTTCTTTTCTGTGTTGATCTATGTACAATTGAACAACACCATTTATTTTACTAAATTATAACAAAATTTGATGAATTATCACCTGTTACTATACAACGGATAACTATTATTTTTTTTAGAAAAAAATTCAAAAGCCACAAAAGTCTTAGCAGTAACCTAGATCAAAGATAAACTTAAACCTAAGACATATGTAGATAATTGAGACCTAAAAACATCAAAAATCATACATAGAACTTGACTTGATTTGAAATGTTTTTTTTTTTTTTAATAAAAACCATACATAAAACCTTGATTTCAAAATTATAAGAACCCCCTGAAGTAGAAATTAAAGAATCTATTATATAACCTTACAATTGGAATAGTCATTTGCATTTAAAAAATAAAATTGTCCATGTAAAATCTCAAATTTTTTTGAGTTAAATAGAGAAATCAAACCCAAGGAGAACCACATATTTGGGAAATTCAAAAAACCCTTTTCATACGTGTCAATACCAAAGAGAAATGAACAGACCAATACCCAATTTTGTGGTTTCATATCTTTAAAATCAATGTTCCCAACATATAACACTATCATTTGAAGCAGTTCAATCAATGTTGATAGGCAACAAACAAATTCAAACGAGAAAACTCAAATTGATGCAAATGTGGATATTCAAAATAAGATTAAGGTCTTTTTTTTTCAAATCACCTGCATTAAAAAATTGTCCATGTAAAATCTCAAAAACAATTTTGGAAAGAAAACTCTCCAAAGAAAATAAAAGAATGTAAAATCCATAATATAAAAGAAGATGCTTACAAACCTAAAGTTAAAGTATCCATAATTTGTAGTGTAAATCCTCAAATGAAGATCATGGATAGAAAATTAGGAGTGCCCATATAGAGTCAAATTTTCCCTTAAAAGATATTGTTGTAAATGTATTCCCAAGAAAGAGAGAAATCGTAAGATGGGTTATATTATGTGATTTTGTTTTGGGTGTTTATGTAGGTCGAAGTAAATGAAATGAATATAAAAGGATTTCGAAAAGGAATTCACTTGGTCACTTTTGAGAAAGGGTGAAAGAAAATGAAAAGGCGAGAGGTGTATGTGGGTGAATATGGGAATTGGATGGGTTTCTCTAAGATTGAAAGAGGGTAAGAAAATAGGTAATGATGAAATGCTGATAAAAGAGGGGGGCGGGGATGTTGTGCCATGTGGATAGTTTTATGAATAGGTAGAATTGATTACAAGGTTCGGTTTTATAGTTATAATATACATTTTTGGATAAAGGAATGATATTTAACAGGATGAGAAGATAACATGACAAAAATAAAAAATAAAAGAGAGGGAATCATCTACCGGTTAAATGTGAAGAATACCATTAGGATTTGGGATATTCCAGGCCATTTTGTGACAAAAAAATACTGTGATTTTGGCCTTTAAAGTGGAAAATTTGTGGTTTTCTAGTTTTGGGGATCTTCGGGACCCTAGAGACAGGAGGTATCGTCTAATGGTATGCCACATTTGCTCTAAGGTCGGTGGTGTTGTAAATGCCCAATGAGTTAATAACCCTTTTGGACCTTTAGAGAAAATATAGAAATATTAATTATGCAATTTATATTTTGATAAACTTAGAGTTAAATTTTATTATAGATATTTTCAAGTAGTAGATTTAAATAAGTCGGATTGTTCAATTCAATATTATTGAGTTTAAGTGTATCTTTTAGGTCCTTTTTGTTAGTTGTTATTACTTTGATTGTTAGCTTCAATAATTTTATTTTGGCTATTTGCATCTCTCTTGTGGTTTCATTTTAGGATTGCCACTTTTGTGGGTTTCATCCATACAATATTTTATCGATAAATAATGTGACTCCACCCATCAGGTATCATCCTAAAAATAATTCATCTCCCTCGTATTTAAGATACACATACTTCAAGAAAGATTTTAGTCCCTTGGAAACAAAGGCTCACCAATTGGTATGGATAGAAGATATGGAAGAGGGTTCTCTCTCTGATCGATTTCTTTGCTAGTATGCATTAATATCTTAGTTTCTTTATCTCCATATTGATTTGGATGAAGTTTCAATAATATTTTAGATGATTTAGGTTTCAATAGTTTTAGTATTGGATAGTTGACCATCGGATGTGCTGCTAATGAGCCACGATATTGGATAGTTAAAGATAGCGCAAATAAACTGATAGTAAGACGCGATGGATAGCGATGGTGTTGTGAGTGGAAGGGTGTTGGTGATGGATTTCATTTTTGGTAGGGGTTATCTAGGAGAAAGGGTTTGAAATATGTGTTTTTTTAAATAGTGGAGGGAGATGGTTGGTTGGGAGAGGGCGACGGTGAGGGGGGTGTTGGTGGTAGAGAACGGTGGTTGGCTAGTTGGACGTGGCGGTGGTTGGTTTGGTGGGTGGGTTGGTGGAAGAAGGTGGTGTTTATAGTAGAAACAACTTGTATTTGTGTGTTTTCTAATTAAACATTTTTTTAAATTCTCTTTCGGATTAGTAAAGTTTTTTAATTATTTTTAATTTAAATTCCATGTGACATAAACTAATGTTGAACTATTTTGGGCAAAGTCCAATTTTTAATTTAAAATAATCTTAAGATAAAAGTTTTTTCATAAGTCAACATGAATATGATGTTGTAAACTGTAAGAGCAAAATTCTATCATTTGCTCATAGGTTAGGCTAACATAGATTTTGGCATATCCCATTACCATTTGACTCAAGCCATCCCGAATAATTGAACTCCAACATCTCCAAATTCAAGGTGATATCCACATTACGAAGGTAGAAAATAATTTAGGAGTTTGAAATTATTTACGTTTATATAGGGAGTTGTTTTTTTTATTTGTTTTAAAAATGAGGCAATTTTTTACTTAAAAATATTTTCAATTTTTGCCAAAGTCGTTCAAACGAGATGGGAATCTCGTTCGAACGAAAAGGCGTTCTCATTCGAATGCTCGTTAGAAGTCTATGTCAAATGAGCATCGATCGAGGGTGTATTTTTTCAAGTCATAAGAAGGACGTTTGAAGCATGTCCCATTGTAACAATTGATATGTCGTTGGTCCTAAATCCTTTCTCACCGTGGACAGAGGACGAATTTAAGTGGAGAAATTTTAATTCCAGTGGTTTGAGTGCCATCACGGGAGCCATCACCCCTAACGAGTTTCGATGCATTATGACGTGCACCATGTCTAAAGAAACTTGGGATACCCTCCAGCTCACTCACGAGGGTAACAATATTATTAAAGCTTCTCAGCTGTAGAATCTCACCACATAATTTGAAACTATCACAATGCTTGAATATGAATCTTTCGACGAGTTTTATGCATGACTGTTCGACGTAGTTAACTCGAGTTTCAATTTAGGTGAGAAAATACCCGAGACATACGTAGTTAAGAAAATCTTGAGATTGTTTCCCGCCCATTTTATTCCTAAGGTTACCGTTCTTAATTATCTAGGGATCTTAGACACTCTTAGGTTAGAAGAACTTGTAGGAGATCTTCAAAAATAGAATATATATGTTCCCTAAAAAAGTTAAGCCTAAAAATATGGGAGTTGCACTTAAAGCTTAATCTAAAAAGATAGAGGAAGTGTCTAAAACTAGAGATAAAGCGTCATCCGATTCGGAGTTCGATTATGATTTACATGATTTGGCCATGTTTTCTAAAAAGTTTAAGAAATTTCTCCAACTTAAAAAGAAAAATACTTGCAAAGATAAGAATTTTTTTAAGAAAGATAAAAAAATTAAATCGGGTAAAAAAAGTTTTGAAAAAGAAAAGAAACATTTCCCAAATAAAGATGAGGAGAGATGTTATGAGTGTAAGGGAAAGGGTTAGAAAGATCACGAGTGTTCGAATAGGTTGAAATGTTAAGGGAAAGGAAAAGATGCCTTAAATGTCACACTTAGTGATAGAGAGGTTGAGTTGATGAGTTCAAGAGAAGAATCACCGCTTGGATGTAACTTCACCGGATTCATGGTTAGTCATGTTAGTACATATAGTGCACCTTACGACGATAAGGAAGCTACTACACATGAACACCTCGAAAGTGAGTGTAGTCATTCCTAGGAGAGTGAGGTAGATAATGCTTTATGTGAGAGCGAGAGTGACCTTCAGCGTGCTTACGCCGATCTTTACGTTGAGTCCTTTAAAATGAAGAAACAAAATAAAAGGTTAGCTATGAGATTTTTAACGCTAGAGAAAGAGTTGAGAGAGGCAAGAGAGAGTGAGTCATCGAATAGAGAAGCTTTAGGATAGAGAGTTTGTTTAATTTGGGGATAGAATAGGGACTTGACCAACAAGGTGGATAGTCTTACGAGAGATCTCCAAGCATTTGTGGTGACTCGTGAGAAACTTGAAGCCCTTGTATCCCAACTTAATAAAGATCTCGAACGTGATCGAGAGGTCAAGGTAACTATTAAAGATACATTTAAAAAGGTAGGTAAGATTCTCATTGTCCCCACTTTATTAAACGTCGAGAGGCAAGGAATAGGTTATGACGCTGCATCCACTATCCATGTCGCACCCTATCCGGTTCTCGAGTTTCTAATGGACCCTTATGGACCTCGATAGAATCCACCTAGGCGTCCTAACCTACCTAGAAGAGTTCAACCTAGAAAAGAAAACCGAGGTAGACCCAGACATAAAGTGGGTCTACCTTGGTTTTCTTTTCTAAGTTGAACTCTTCTAGGTAGTGGATGCAGCTTCATAATTGTCTATAAACTGTGTTTATGTTTGCATCTTTTGCAAAGAAGAGGTCACCTTGGAAAGTTTTGCTATAAATCAGGTAGAATTGGTTGTACATATACTTTCCTACACCACTTTGGAGACTTTTCTAGTTTTAGAGTGAAAGGTTAATTTCTAGTCACAATTCGCGCAGTTTAGTGGAAAAATTTCAATGGATGTCTTTGCCATTTGAAAACGCCTCTAACATTCCGACTAAAGTCAACAACGATAATAGAAAACAAAAGGTAACCGCCACTTGGGTACCTAAGCGAGATGACAAAGCCCTTATCGTTCATGTTTCTCTCAAGGCTCAAAATACTTCCCAATGGTATTTTAATAGTGGATGTTATCAGCCCATAATTAGCGATGTCTCATTTTTTACCCACCATGAGGATCGCAAGGAAGGTAAAGTCACCTTTGGAGATGGGAGTAGATATAGCATTTTAGGACGTGGTAGTGTTGAGATACCCATATTTCCTAGGCTAGATGATGTTTTGTATGTGAAAGGGTTAGAAGCAAACTTGATTAGCATAAGCTAACTATGCGAAGCAAACTTTGCGATAAAGTTTGGCCGGTCTGAATGAAATATTTATGATCAATTCGATAAACTTTTAATACAAGGTGTGAGGACATAAGATAATTGTTATGGGATTGTGACCAAGTTCTATTTTGTGTGCAATAGTGCCATGGTCTCCACTGTGGACCTTTAGGATCAATGTCTAGGTCATGTGAACTTTAGAGATCTTGAGAGATTAGCGAAAAAGGCCCTAGTTCGTGGCATACCATCACTTGGGAAACCAACTTCCTCGATTTGTGGACCTTTCTAATAAGGTAAACAAATTTGAAGTCCCCATCAGAAGTTAAATACCATTACCACCTCACGTGTTTGGAGTTGATTCACTTGGATGCTATAGGTCCTACTCACTCGGAGAGCTTAGGTGGTAAGAGATACATTCTCGTGATCGTCAATGACTTTTCTAGATACTCAATTGTAGGATTCCTTCGAGAAAAAGTCCAACACGGTTGACTTCCTTAAAACCAAGTGTCGTGTCCTAAAAAACCAACACAGTGTCACTATTAATCGGATGCATAGTGATAATGGCACTGAATTTAAAGAAGAAAAAATGGATAGCTATTGCGATAAAGTGGGAATCAAATATGAGTTTTTGGTTGTTCGTACTCCTCAACGAAATGGGATTGTTGAGAGGAAGAACATGACGATACAAGAAATGGCTAAATACATCCTTTTTGGGAGAAACGTGCCTAGACATTTTTGGGCAGAGGCAGTGAGCACCGTATGCCATACTGTGAATAGGGTATATCTTCGTATGCACACACTTCACACGTCTTATGAGTTGTGGACAGGGAAGAAGCTCAACCTATCATATTTTCATATCTTTGGGAGTACATGCTACATTTTGCGAGATGGAGAGCCCTTAGGAAAGTTCGACTTCAGGAATGACGAGAGGATATTTATAGGATATTCATCGATGACTCGGGCTTATCGAGTTTATAATCTGCCTAAATCTAAGGTTATGAAGTCAATAAACGTAACGATTAGAGATGACGAGCCATCGATGTTGTTGCTCCTAACCCACAGCGTCACCATCCTTCCTCATACTACCACGGTGGACCCCATTACTATTTTGGAGGAGACACCATTTGGGTTCGAAAGAGTCATGACCCTTATGATATACTGGGTGATCCCACACAAGGAGTCAAGAATCGTACTCAACTAAAAAATGTTGTTAGTTGTCTGTGCTACACATCCCTGGTCGAGCCTGTAATACCCCGTATTTTTATGGCTTTTAAAAAAAATTAAGGATTTATTAAATTTAAATTGAGATATTAATTTGATATTAATTCGAAAATTTATTTTTATATTTACTAATGTTATGTGAGTTAGTAATTATGGGAAAGTTGTTGAATATTACTAGACGAGTAAAGTAATATATGAGATTCTTTTTATTAAAAATTGTCACGAGTGAATTAAATGGCAATTATGGAAATTCAAGTCGGGACGCGCCTGAGTCATGTCAGGACTAAATTATTATTATACAAAGTGAATAAATTATAAGCTCGTATGATCATTTTGAGTGCGCCAATGTGTCTGGCAGGGTCGAGATAGTCAAAATAATGTACCCGGGGGTTTCGTTTGGGTCTCGGGGCGTTTTTACGTCTAATTAACATCCCGGGAGGGCGTTTTGTACATTTTACATTTTTGGGCTTGAAAACCCACGAAAATTCTAAGGGTATATTAGATGGCAAGAGTCATCTTCTAGGGTTGGAATCACCATAAACCAAAGACGGCTATAGGAGAGGAAGAGGAGAGGCTTTCCAAGGGGTTCTAGGCCAAGAACTCCGCCGTTTGCACCACTGTCGCCGCTAAACGATAGAACGTGCAACGAGGATCACCACCACACCAATCTCCCCACAAATCTGAACCAAGAATTCTCAGGCAAGTATCTGTCTTTCTCTATTTCAGTTAATGTTCCAATAATATTAGCCTAGGATTGATTAGGACTAGTTTTTGTGAAATAAAAACCTATTTTGGAGATTTGAGTTCGCATATCGTATGAGAAATAGATATATTCTGGAAACCCAATTCATATGTAGAGATTGAACCACAAAATTACGGTAAATAAATAGTATGAAATCTGGTAAAAGAATGGGAAGAAACCAAACAAAAGAAATATTAGGGTTCTTGATGTTTTTATGGATTATGCCATTTTAATCCGTTATTCATGATGAAAATCCGCATGCTTGACGTAGGAAATCACTTATTTGAGGTTATAATGCTTGTAGTATAAATTATTGGGATTATGGTAGTCAAATATATCATTTTGGATGATATTGGAAGAGGAAACCCGTAACTGGAAATTCTGCAGATTTGCCATACCTGCTTGATCGTTCGATCGACCCTAGAGCATCGATCGATCGAACACCTGCCATCGATCGATCGAGCCCTCCTGTATAACTCATATTCCCTTTTTAATAGGTTGTTCGAAATTTTAAATGATTAGACATTCTTGGATATTAATGCGAGAACATTTTGGGAAATAAAGAAGACCAGTAGGACTTTAGGAATATATGGACCCGTTAATATAAGACGAGATTAACATTTCACAGGGGGGTGTTTTACATATAAGGGATAATGGGAATATGTGTTAAAGGGTGAGACTCGTAAGGAAGTTACGTTGTAAAATAAATGAGTACCTACTGAAATTACACTTAGGAAGATAGGAATCCATGAGTGTTACGTAATAAGTTGGAATAATCCCTCAAATTAAAATAAGAGATAAACCGTTATATGTGATAACTAAATAGTGAGTAATAAGGATAAATATCATAATTATGGATCGTGAGAGTGTACCTAAATTTGATATGGGAATAGTAGTATACATATATGAATGTGTTTATGCATATATTATATATGTGTAAAACTCTTGCCCACGCTACTTTCTATCCCTGAGGTTACCGCCCTGGGACAGTCTAATCTCGATGGGACCTTTATGGGGGATATTGACTCGTACCCTAGAACATAGGAATCCTTGGTACAGGCTATCGGATCGATAGTCAGTCGGTCCTAAGAGACGTGAGGGTATGTGCTGACCTCTTAGTGACTTGGAACTATGCTTCGCCTCATTTTGTATGTGTTTTCTGTTAATACAGTTCGAAAGTGATTCCGAACTAGTATTTCCCTTAGTACATGTGATACGGGGACTGGATAGCAGAGTATGCCCGCACCATAGATTTTATGTGGGGTGCTGTCAGAATATATATATTATATGAGTATTTAATATATATATTTAAATCTGGAATTTGGGAACTACCTACTGTGACTATGGTATGTAAGAAAAGAATAATTATTTCAACTTGGGAATAAGTGTTTGAAAAGTATGATATATTACTGAGAATCTTTATTATCAATTGAAGCTTATGTGAAAATTGTGCTGTTAAATAAAATTAACCTCCTTAACATTGGAAATTATCGGCTTGAAACCTTACGAGTAACTTAAGATAGGATAAGTTAAACTATTGAGAATATTAGTACGATAGGTGTGCACATTAGAAGAGAGGCGAGAATTTCTAAAGGGAGTGCCGCACTAATATGTTGGTTGCATTGGTCGGTAAGCATTTTAAATTCTTGCTAAACTAATTTTTAACTGTTTTACAATCGGGCAGTGACCCGTTTTCTACTTTCTCTTCTCTCTTGTATATATATGTATATATTACTGGTGCCCAGCCACAGGGGCATCTTGCATATGATCCTTTGGAAGGAATGCAGTGCATCTTAGGTGGGAGTTGCAGGCCTCTAGCTTAGACGATATCATTGTTGATTCCACTTCTAGCACTATTAATTCAGTTGGGCATTTGTCTCCCTTTTTCGTTATTCAGTTATTTTATCGGAGATTATGATTCGGTTATTTCCAGTATTTATACTTTGGGATTTATTACTGTCAGGATGTTTTCCTTTAAGTTTTAAAGTTGGAATTAATTAGTTGGATGTTTAATTGTTTGGATTATATGTTCCAGTATAGTTGTTATGTGATTTTTAAACTATGAATTACGTAAAGTTTTAAATGTTTGTCTTTGAAATAAAATTTGAAAATTGATGTATAAATGGTTTTGACACTTAGCTTAATTATTTAGGGTGTTTAATTAGAAAAGTTATTTTTGCGACAGTGATGCTATAAATGAACCAACCGTTCACCTTGATTATAATTTAATAAAGGACTGATCACCCGGTATTTAATTAGGCGGGGTGTCACAAGTGGTGTCAGAGCATCAGGTTCTAGTGTCCTTTAGGATTTGTACGGCTTATCTCGTTTCCAGCTTAGCGTATTTGATTTAGAGCCCTAACATTAGGAATGTTGTATTCATCTTTATGCGTTGGAAATTCGTGCTTCTGTGATTTGTCGATGTGAATGTTGAACTTATCCAGATTAAATTTTTAAACTTTCAGATGGCCTGTCAGGACGAACAAGCTAATGCCATTGGGGAAGATAATGAGCAAGAACAACTCACACCTCAGGTGTCTCCGAAAAGGGTACCAATTGCCAAATTTACGGGTATTATGGCACAAGCACTTTCCACTGCAGTCTTACTGTACCACGAACGCAGCATGCAACTCAGAGGAGGTAAAAGACCTAGAGAGGTTAGTCAAATTCATGTGACTAGAGTTGACAATTGTGCGAAAACCCACGGAAATTCTAAGGGTATATCATATGGAAAGAGTCATCTTCTAGGGTTGGAATCACAATAAACAAAAGACAGCTATAGGAGAGGAAGTGGATAAGCTTTCCAAGGGGTTCTAGGCCAAGAACTTCGCCGTTTGCACCACCGTCGCTGCCAAACGATAGATCGCGCAACGAGGATCACCACCACACCAATATCTCCACAAATCTGAACCAAGAATTCTCAGGCAAGTATCTATCTTGCTCTATTTCAGTTAATGTTCCAATAATATTAGCCTAGGATTGATTAGGACTAGTTTTTGTGAAATAAAAACCTATTTTGGAGATTTGAATTCGCATATCGTATGAGAAATAGATGTATTATGGAAACCCAATTCATATGTAGAGATTGAACCACGTAATTACGGTAAATAAAGAGTATAAAATCTGGTAAAAGAATGGGAAGAAACCAAACAAAAGAAATATTAGGGTTCTTCATGTTTTTATGGATTATACCCTTTTAATCCGTTATTCATGATGAGAATCCGCATGCTTGACGTAGGAAATCACTTTTTTAAGGTTATAATGCTTGTAGTATAAGTTATTGGGAGTTTGGTAGTCAAATATATCATTTTGGATGATATTGGAACAGGAACCCCGTAACTGGAAATTTTGCAGATTTGCCATACCTGCTTGATCGATCAATCTACCCTAGAGCATCGATCGATCGATGATTCGATCGATCGAACACCTGCCATTGATCGATCGACCCCTCCTGTATAACTCATATTCCCTTTTTAATAGGTCGTTCTAATTTTAAATGATTAGACATTCTTGGATATTAATGTGAGAACATTTTGGGACATAAAGAAGACTAGTAGGACTTTAGGAATATATGGACCCGTTAATATGAGACGAGATTAACATTTCACAGGGGGGTGTTTAACATATAAGGGACAATGGGAATATGTGTTAAAGGGTGAGACTCGTAAGGAAGTTACGTTGTAAAATAAATGAGTACCTACTGAAATTACACTTAGGAAGATAAGAATCCATGAGTGTTACGTAATAAGTTAAAATAATCCCACAAATTAAAATAAGAGACAAACCGTTATACGTGATAACTAACTAATGAGTAATAAGGATAAATATCATAATTATGGATCGTGAGAGTGTACCTAAATTTGATATGGGAATAATAGTATACATATATGACTGTGTTTATGCATATATTATATACGTGTAAAAATAATGCTCGCGCTACTTGCTATCCCTGAGGTTACCGCGCTGGGACAGTCTTATCTCGATGGGACCTTTATGGGGTATATTGACTCATACCCTAGAACATAGGAATCCTTGGTACAAGCTATCGAATCGATAGTCAGACGGTCTCAAGAGACGTGAGGGTATGTGCTGACCTCTTAGTGACTTGGAACTATGCTTCGCCTCAATTTGTATGTTTTTTGTGTTAATACAAATCGAGAGTGATTCCGAACTAGTATTTCCCTTAGTACGAGTGATACGGGGACTGGATAGCAGAGTACGCCCGCACCATAGATTTTATATGGGGTGCTGTTAGCATATATATATATATATTATATGAGTATTTAATATATATATTTAAATCTGGAATTTTGGAACTACCAACTGTGACTATGGTATGTAAGAAAAGAATAATTATTTCAACTTGGGAATAAGTGTTAGAAAAGTATGATATATTACTGAGAATCTTTATTATCAATTGAGGCATATGTGAAAATTGTGCTGTTAAATAAAATTAACCTCCTTAACATTGGAAATTGTCGGCTTGAAACCGTACGAGTAACTTAAGATAGGATAAGTTAAATTGTTGAGAATATTAGTGCGATAGGTGTGCACATTAGAAGAGAGGTGAGAATTTATCAAGGGAGTGCCGCACTAATATGTTGGTTGCATTGGCCGGTAAACATTTTAAATACTTGCTAAACTAATTTTAAACAATTTTACAATCGAGCTTTGACCCGTTTTCTGCTTTCTCTTCTCTCTTGTATATATATGTATATATTACAGGTGCCAAGCCACATGGGCATCTTGCATAGGATCCTTTGGAAGGAACACGCTGCAGCTTAGGTGAGAGTTGCAGGCCTCTTGCTTAGACGACCTCATTGATGATTCCACTTCTAGCACTATTTATTCAGTTGGGCATGTGTCGCCCTTTTTCGTTATTCAGTTATTTTATCAGAGATTGTGATTCGATTATTTCCAGTATTTATACTTTTGGATTTATTACTGTCAGGATGTTTTTCTTTAAGTTTTAAAGTTGGAATTAATTAGTTGGATGTTTAATTGTTTGGATTATATGTTCCAGTATAGTTGTTGTGTGATTTTTAAACTATGAATTACCTAAAGTTTTAAATGCTGGCCTTTAAAATAAAATTTGGAAATTGATGTATAAATGGTTTTGACACTTAGCTTTATTATTTAGGGTGTTTAATTAGAAAATTTATTTTTGCGACAGTGATGCTAAGAATGAACCAACCGTTCACCTTGATTATAATTTAATAAAGGACTGATCACCCGGTATTTAATTAGGTAGGGTGTCACATGTGGTATCAGAGCATCAGGTTCTAGTGTCCTTTAGGATCTGTATGGCTTATCTCGTTTCCAGCTTAGCGTATTTGATTTAGAGCCCTAACATTAGGAATGTTGTATTCATCTTTATGCGTTGGAAATTCGTGCTTCTGTGATTTGTCGATGTGAATGTTGAACTTATCCAGATTAAAATTTTAAACTTTCAGATGGCCCGTCAGGACGAACAAGCTAATGCCATTGGGGAAGTTAATGAGCAAGAACAACTCACACCTCAGGTGTCTCCGAAAAGGGTACCAATTGCCAAATTTCCGGGTATTATGGCACAAGCACTTTCCACTGCAGTCTTACTGTACCACGAACGCAGCATGCAACTCAGAGGAGGTAAAAGACCTAGAGAGGTTAGTCAAATTCATGTGACTAGAGTTGACAATTGTGCGAAAACCCACGGAAATTCTAAGGGTATATCATATGGCAAGAGTCATCTTCTAGGGTTGGAATCACCATAAACAAAAGACGGCTATAGGAGAGGAAGTGGAGAGGCTTTCCAAGGGTTCTAGGCCAAGAACTCCGGCGTTTGCACCACCGTCACCGCCAAACGATAGATCGCACAACGAGGATCACCACCACACCAATCTCTCCACAAATCTGAACCAAGAATTCTCAGGCAAGTATATATCTTGCTCTATTTCAGTTAATGCTCCAATAATATTAGCTTAGGATTGATTATGACTTGTTTTTGTGAAAGAAAAACCTATTTTGGAGATTTGAATTTGCATGTCGTATGAGAAATAGATTTATTCTGGAAACCCAATTCATATGTAGAGATTGAACGATGAAATTACAGTAAATAAAGAGTATGAAATCTGGTAAAAGAATGGGAAGAAACCAAACAAAAGAAATATTTGGGTTTTTGATGTTTTTATGGCTTATGCCCTTTTAATCCGTTATTCATGATGAAAATCCGCATGCTTGACGTAGGAAATCACTTATTTGAGCATATAATGCTTGTAGTATAAATTATTGGGACTTTGGTAGTCAAATATATCATTTTGGATGATATTGGAAGAGGAACCCCGTAACTGGAAATTCTGCAGATTTACCATACCTGCTTGATCGATCAATCGACCCTAGAGCATCGATCGATCGATGATTCGATCGATCGAACACCTTCCATCGATCGATTGACCCCTCCTGTATAACTTATATTCCCTTTTTAATAGGTCGTTCTAATTTTAAATGATTAGACATTCCTGGATATTAATGTGAGAACATTTTGGGACATAAAGAGTACCTGACTTTAGGAATATATGGACCCGTTAATATGAGACGAGATTAACATTTCACGGGGGGGGGGGGGGGGGGGGGTTACATATAAGGGACAATGGGAATATGTGTTAAAGGGTGAGACTCGTATGGAAGTTATGTGTAAAATTAATGAGTACCTACTGAAATTACACTTAGGAAGATAGGAATCCACGAGTGTTACGTAATAAGTTGGAATAATCCCACAAATTAAAATAAGAGACAAACCCTTCTACGTGATAACTAAATAATGAAAAATAAGGATAAATATCATAATTATAGATCGTGAGTCATACCCGCGCTACTTGCTATCCCCGAGGTTACCGCGCTGGCACAGTCTTATCTCGATGGGACCTTTAAGGGGGATATTGACTCGTACCCTAGAACATAGGAATCCTTGGTGCAGGCTATCAGATAGATAGTCAGACGGTCCTAAGAGACGTGAGGGTATGTGCTGACCTCTTAGTGACTTGGAACTATGCTTCGCCTCATTTTGTATGTGTTTTGTATTAATACAGTTCGAGAGTGATTCTGAACTAGTATTTCCCTTAGTACGAGTGATACGGGGACTGGATAGCAGAGTATGCCCGCACCATAGATTTTATGTGGGGTGCTGTTAGAATATATATATTATATGAGTATTAAATATATATATTTAAATTTAGAATTTGGGAACAACCTACTGCAACTAGGGTATGTAGGAAAAGAATAATTATTTCAACTTGGGAATAAGTGTTTGAAAAGTATGATATATTACTAAGAATCTTTATTATCAATTGAGGCTTATGTGAAAATTGTGCTGTTAAATAAAATTAACCTCCTTAACATTGGAAATTATCGGCTTGAAACCTTACGAGTAGCTTAAGATAGGATAAGTTAAACTGTTGAGAATATTAGTGCGATAGGTGTACACATTAGAAAAGAGGTGAGAATTTCTCAAGGGAGTACCGCACTAATATGTTGGTTGAATTGGCCAATAAGCATTTTAAATACTTGCTAATCTAATTTTAAACTGTTTTACAATTGGGCTCTGACCCGTTTTCTACTTTCTCTTCTCTCTTGTATATATATGTATATATTATAAGTGCCCAGCCACAGGGGCATCTTGCATAGGATTCTTTGGAAGGAACGCACTGCAGCTTAGGTGGGAGTTGCAGGCCTCTTGCTTAGACGACCTCATTGTTGATTACATTAATAGCACTATTTATTCAGTTGGGCATGTGTCACCCTTTTTCATTATTCAGTTGTTTTATCGGAGATTGTGATTCCTTTATTTCCAGTATTTATACTTTGGGATTTATTACTGTCAGGATGTTTTCCTTTAATTTTTAAAGTTGGAATTAATTAGTTGGATGTTTAATTGTTTGGATTATATGTTCCAGTATAGTTGTTGTGTGATTTTTAAACCATGAATTACGTAAAGTTTTAAATGTTGGTCTTTAAAATAAAATTTGAAAATTGATGTATAAATGGTTTTGACACTTAGCTTAATTATTTAGGGTGTTTAATTAGAAAAGTTATTTTGCGACAGTGATGCTAAGAATGAACCAACCGTTCACCTTGATTATAATTTAATAAAGGATTGATCACCCGGTATTTAATTAGGTGGGGTGTCACAAGTGGTATCAGAGCATTAGGTTCTAGTGTCCTTTAGGATCTGCACAGCATATCTCGTTTCCAGCTTAGCGGATTTGATTTAGAGCCCTAACATTGGGAATGTTGTATTCATCTTTATGCGTTGGAAATTCGTGCTTTTGTGATTTGTCGATGTGAATGTCGAACTTATCCAGATTAAATTTTTAAACATTGAGATGGCCCCTCAGAAAGAACCAGCTAATGCCATTGGGGAAGTTAATGAGCAAGAAAAACTCCCACCTCAGGTGTCTCCGAAAAGTGTACCAATCTGCCAATTTGCGAGCATTATGGCACAAGAAGTTACCACTGCAGTCTTACAGTACCACGAACGCAGCATGCATCTCAGAGGAGGCAAAAGACCTAGAGAGGTTAGTCAAATTCATGTGACTAGAGTTGACAATTGTTCGAAAACCCACAAAAATTCGAAGGGTATATCAGATGGCAAGAGTCATCTTCTAGGGTTGAAATAACCATAAACCAAATACGGCTATAGTAGAGGAAGAGGAGAGGCTTTTCAAGGGGTTCTAGGCCAAGAACTCTGCCGTTTGCAACACCGTCGCCGCCAAACGATAGATCGCGCAACGAGGATCACCACCACACCAATATCTCCACAAATCTGAACCAAGAATTCTCAGGCAAGTATCTATCTTGCTTTATTTCAGTTAATGCTCCAATAATATTAGCCTAGGATTGATTATGAATAGTTTTTGTGAAAGAAAAACCTATTTTGGAGATTTGAATTTGCATGTCGTATGAGAAATTGATGTATTCTGGAAACCCAATTCATATGTAGAGATTGAAACACGAAATTAGAGTAAATAAAGAGTAAGAAATCTGGTAAAAGAATGGGAAGCAACCAAACAAAAGAAATATTAGGGTTCTTGATGTTTTTATGGATTATGCCCTTTTATCCGTTATTCATGATGAAAATCCGCATGCTTGACGTAGGAAATCACTTATTTGAGGTTATAATGCTTGTAGTATAAATTATTGGGAGTTTGGTAGTCAAATACATATTTTTGGATGATATTGGAAGAGGAAACCCATAACTGGAAATTCTGCAGATTTGCCATACCTGCTTGATCGATCGATCGATGATTCGATCGATCGAACACCTACCATCAATCGATCGACCTCTCCTGTATATCTCAAATTCCTTTTTTAATAGGTTATTCTAATTTTAAATGATTAGACATTCTTGGATATTAATGTGAGAAAATTTTGGGACATAAAGAAGACCAGTAGGACTTTAGGAATATATGGACCCGTTAATATGAGACGAGATTAACATTTCACGGGGGGGGTTACATATAAGGGACAACGGGAATATGTGTTAAAGGGACAGACTCGTAAGGAAGTTACGTTGTAAAATAAATGAGTACCTACTTAAATTACACTTAGGAAGATAGGAATCCACGAGTGTTACATAATAAGTTGGAATAATCCCACAAATTAAAATAAGAGACAAACCGTTATACGTGATAACTAAATAATGAGTAATAAGGATAAATATCATAATTATGGATCGTGAGAGTGTACCTAAATTTGCTATGGGAAGAGTAGTATACATATATGACTGTGTTTATGCATATATTATATACGTGTAAAAATTATGCCCGCGCTACTTGCGATCCCCGAGGTTACCGCACTGGGATAGTCTTATCTTGATGGGACCTTTATGGGGGATATTGACTCGTACCCTAGAACATAGGAATCCTTGGTACAGGCTATCGGATCAATTGTCGGACGGTCCTAAGAGACGTGAGGATATGTGCTGACCTCTTAGTGACTTGGAACTATGCTTCGCCTCATTTTGTATGTGTTTTGTGTTAATACAGTTCGAGAGTGATTCCAAACTTGTATTTCCCTTAGTACGAGTGATATGGGGACTGGATAGCAGAGTATGCCCGCACCATAGATTTTATGTGGGGTGCTGTTAGAATATATATATTATATTAGTATTTAATATATATATTTATATCTTGAATTTGGGAACTACCTATTGTGACTATGGTATGTAAGAAAAGAATAATTATTTCAACTTGGGAATAAGTGTTTGAAAAGTATGATATATTACCGAGAATCTTTATTATCAATTGAGGCTTATGTGAAAATTGTGTTCTTGAATAAAATTAACCTCCTTAACATTGGAAATTGTCGACTTGAAATCTTACGAGTAACTTAAGATAGGATAAGTTAAACTGTTGAGAATATTAGTGCGATAGGTGTGCACATTAGAAGAGAGGTGAGAATTTCTCAAGGGAGTGCCGCACTTATATGTTGGTTGCAGTGGCCGGTAAGCATTTTAAATACTTGCTAAACTAATTTTAAACTGTTTTACAATCCGGCTCTGACCCGTTTTCTACTTTCTCTTCTCTATTGTATACATATGTATATATTACAGGTGCCCAGTCACAGGGGCGTCTTGCTTAGGATCCTTTGGAAGGAACGTGCTGCAGCTTAGGTGGGAGTTGTAGGCCTCTTGCTTAGACGACCTCATTGTTGATTCCACTTCTAGCACTATTTATTCAGTTGGGCATGTGTCACCCTTTTTCATTATTCAGTTGTTTTGTCGGAGATTGTGATTCATTTATTTCCAGTATTTATACTTTGAAATTTATTACTGTTAGGATGTTTTCCTTTGAGTTTTAAAGTTGGAATTAATTAGTTGAATGTTTAATTGTTTGGATTATATGTTATAGTATAGCTGTTGTGTGATTTTTAAACTATGAATTATGTAAAGTTTTAAATGTTGGTCTTTAAAATAAAATTTTGAAATTGATGTATAAATGGTTTTGACACTTAGCTTAATTATTTAGGGTATTTAATTGGAAAAGTTATTTTTGCGACAGTGATGCTAAGAATGAACCAATCGTTCACCTTGATTATAATTTAATAAAGAACTGATCACCCGGTATTTAATTAGGCGGGGTGTCACAGGTGGTATCAGAGCATCAGGTTCTAGTGTCCTTTAGGATCTGTACGACTTACCTCGTTTCCAACTTAGCGTCTTTGATTTAGAGCCCTAACATTAGGAATGTTGTATTCATATTTATGCGTTGGAAATTCGTGCTTCTGCGATTTGTCGATGTGAATGTTGAACTTATCCAAATTAAAATTTTAATCTTTCAGATCGCCTGTCAGGACGGACAAGGTAATGCCATTGGGGAAGTTAATGAGCAAGAACAACTCACACCTCAGGTGTCTCCGAAAAGGGTACCATTCACCGAATTTGCGGGCATTGTGGCACAAGAAGTTACCACTATAGTCTTACAGTACCACGAACGCAGCATGCATCTTAGAGGAGGCAAAAGACCTAGAGAGGTTAGTCAAATTCATGTGAATAGAGTTGACAATTGTGCAAAAACACCAAAATTGCGTCAACAAACCCCTCAAGACCAATACAGTTCCAGAGGTAACAAAATTTATGTAGAGGGCCAAAAGTGTCAGGGCCAACAAGGTTGGGGTCAGAATGAAGTCACAAAGAGGTGTTTCAAATATAAAATGGACGGTCATATATGCCAATCTCGTTCGAATCAGACTGGGGAGAAAATACAACCCGACTAGTAAGGAATTTCGGGACTCTGCTATAAATGTGTGCAATCGGGTCACAAGTGGAGGGTTTGTCCTCAACCTGACATCGTTTTTCCGCAAATTTCTTATCAAGGCTAGAAAGACCAAGGAAAAAGCGAGACTAGTCAAGAACGTAGTGAAGTGAGACGGTTTCGAGGGAAGTGCTTCCAATGTGGCAGGAATGGCTATAGGCATCATGATTGCCCAGAGAGGAATGGGTCCCCATGGCAGAAGGGCGCCAGTAATAAACCACAGAAGCCAACTCTACCAGCCATTCCAGCAGCCTCAGTTCAGTAGAGGCAATTACAGTGTGGAGGTGTATGTAACGTCCACCAGATAGCAGCACCTCAGGCCCCAACCGAGATACAAGGTACGTTCCTTATACTGGGTGCTATGGGTTGAGTTTTAATGGGTACCAGGGCACTGCACTATTTTATGGATATTCATTTTTCATGATCCTTAGGGCTAATAGCCACGACGACGAGTAAGGTATCATGACATTTGGGGGGAAAGAGTCTTTGATTTTCTTTATTTGAAGGGGTACAGATATAGAAATTGATAACTCCATTTTTAACCGTGATCAATACTGATGTTAGATATGCATGAGTATAAGGTCATTATTGCCATGCTAGAGTTTAGGTAGGAGTATTGTCCCCGCCATTTCGGTGTAGGAAAGGTGTTTGGTGGAAATGCGTCGTCCACAGGAAGGATTTGCCAATACGAATGAAAAGGTAGAAGTATGACTGTTATCCTCGAAGGATGAGGCATGTTTCATATGTCACGAGCGAGTCATTATATTTTGTTCATTGCTAGATTAGCATGTGAGACGAGTTTAATGTGTATAACTACAAATGATATTATTATGTGAATATTTTTCCCTAGTGTAGCGGGATTTTTCTTAGTGCTATCCGCGGAGGATGAGTGAGTATATTAATAGTGTTATATACTTTATTGAGGTTACTCGTTTTAGTGATGTGCTATACGAGTATAATATGGTATTGATTACAATTTTATAGAAATGGTTAGTACGATAGTAGGTAGTTAGTGCAAGGCTATCTGAGTAGTTGCATTAGTGCATCATGTTTTGTTCTAGCGAAGCCTCACCTGCAAGAGGGTTGGACTCGCACTTATATTATCTATCCTAGAGACTTCGGAAGGGATAGTGGGCTCGAGATATTCGATACCAGTGTGCGTAGGGACATTGTTATGATTCAATATATATTAGGTTTACTATTGAGCGAAAAGATTTGACTCATTATCATGTGGAGCGCTCAGGACTTGGTGATAGGTAGAGAGCAATGATATATCTACCCTTTAGAGATGTGATAGTTAAGAGTTAGACTCCTATGTTTGGGATCAAGATTTTGAGAGTCCTGATTTTATGTGTAAGACGTTTGCAAATAGTGATTACCACTAATACTGGATGATAGTGGATTGGCGAAATGTTCTTTGTGTAGATGTAATTACGAGAAATGATGAAACTTGTCTGTCAAGAGACGGAGTAAAGGGGTACATGATATGGACAGAGGGCCTAACAGATTTCGATAACCGACAATGCTAGGTAGTAGTGTATCGGGGAGGTTCCTTGTTTGGATTTCGCTTTGCAAGACATCCCACGCATGAAACTTAGCTTAAGGTTGGAAATAGGAAGATGTCTGGTCAGTAGTTCATGAGTTCAATACCTCGGTCGTACAAGGAACAGGTAATTGTATATGTAAGATGGAAGTTGAATTATGATTTAAGGCCAGTAAAGCCGGTTGTGTGGTAAGAATGCATTGAAAGTTTTATTTTATCGCCATGAGTTGAGGGGTGGAACGATGATAGGGGGATTTTAAAAAAAATCGATTTCTAGGGTGATTAAGAGTACCCAAGTGTTGTAAATGCGTTCGGAACACAAGGGAAATGAGGAGTTTAGATGATTTTTAGTGTGGATTACCTGGGAAGAATTTTTAATACAAGATACGAGACTGGTATTTGTTTGGATGTATAGATCATTAGTGATTTATTTTAATTATTGTATTTATTTGAGAGAATTGTTGTACTTATCTGAAGAGATTTGAGATTTGTAATCCCTCTTTTGTTGATTGTGGGATTTAGATGATCTATACCTTGTATTTTGTGGGATTTAGGTAATTTTATCGATGAGTAGCGCTCCGTTCGCTCTCTCCGAGCGGTCGGGGTGTTACAAAGGTGGACATCCTGGTTAGCTGATGTTATAATCGTCCGAGTGGAAGGGACGTCGGAATGTACGTGAGGAATATATGTTTGTGGGACTAGCATAATGAGGCAGAAGTAGTAGAGAGAATTAAACGTCACATGAAGAATGATAACCCATATATATATATATACATATACGGGTGTGATTAAAGTAGCTAACTCGAATTTGGTTGGAAGGCTGTGGAAAGCCATTTAAAAGGGGTATTCCTTGAGAAGGGTAAAATTTAATCATTATGGAGAACGCTCGGAGCGGAGTTGTAATTAGTCAAATGTGAAAGAGACTTGCGCATACAAAGAGTGATGATTCTAGTATGGTCTAAAAGGTCCAGAAGTGAACCTCGTGGAGAAAAGTGCACGGGTCAGAACTTTTGGTACACGCCAAGGAAAGAAGGGAGTATTAAGTGTCACCTAATGTGAGACAATTCTAGAAAAAACACGATATTTAACAGGATATAGTGAGTAGTATCTTCATGCACCACTCATAGATAGAGATCAGTTGAAATAAGAAGATAAACCATAGAATTGTGTGGCTATCGACAATTCCTACAATGGGAGAGGCCGGTGGAGTCGATAAAATTTCTCGGACGGGTTACCATCTTCAAGAAAACATAAAGGGTTCATCCGAACGTGTGAAACAAATCGCCCAGGAAGGAAGTGATTGACATTCCTTTGGAGTGATTTACAATATTAACTAATGTGCCCAGTCTCCCTTTGAAAGGAAGGGATTGCGCCGGTTCGTGGTCCTACACGGTATTATTTTCGGAATCGGGATGAGATTTTTGAATCCAACCTCTAATATGGGATTTTAGAAAAACAACGGAGATAACGTTTCGTTATGAGTGGTAGGTATCACCCATAGCCGAGGAGCAGGCGCACGGTGATTAAACGATTAGTGGGGCCGCGTGAAGGCAGTTTTGGAGTCTTGGTGATCGTTTCATTTCCACAACGGATATAACTAGCACATGAAGTATAGTATGGTAGAGTTCCGTGGAAGCACTCGTACCTGTTTGTCGTGAACGAGATGCTTATTGAAGTTTTGGTGTGGAAAAACCTTAACTATTCTCCCTCTGTGTATGTTTAGAGGTGAGCGGATAATCAAAATTTTGGATCGATTGAGAATAATTTGATGACTATGGTGGAATTCCATGATTGTTTTAGGCGAACAAGAGTGGTCAGATGTTCGTATGGTTTCTCCCAGAACGGGAGTTTTGTGTTTAGATAAATTCGATAAGTTGTCATGTGGTAAGGTGAGGCCTCCCAATGATATTAAAATAATGGGAATTAATAGTGTACATGAGTGTCTTATGCGAATGTTGTCGGATAGGAGCACAATGTGAAGTATCTTTAATGAAGAGTGTTAAACCACCATGCTATGAGGCGGGGGCTATAGTGATTGAGCGCCTTACTATGTGGATAGGTTGTGTACTGTTAAGGTATCCAAAATGTGTTTTACCAGGTAGGCCTTATTTTCCGAATTTCGGGACGAAATTCCGTTATTAGGGGGGGGGGAGTATGTAATACACCGTATTTTTATGGCTTTTAAAAAAATAGGGGATTTATTAAATTTAAATTGAGATATTAATTTGATATTAATTCGAAAATTTATTTTTATATTTACTAACGTGATGTTAGTTAGTAATTATGGGAAAGTTGTTGAATATTACTAGACAAGTAAAGTAGTATATGAGATTCTTTTTATTAAAAATTGTCACGAGTGAATTAAATGGCAATTATGGAAATTTAAGTCGGGACGCGCCTGTGTCGTATCAGGACTAAATTATTATTATACATAGTGAATAAATTATAAGTTTCTCGTATGGTTGTTTTGAGTGCGCCAATGTGTTCAGAAGGGTCGAGATAGTCAAAATAATGTACCCGAAGGTTTAGTTTGGGTCTCGGGACGTTTTTATGCCTAATTAACACCCCGGGAGGGCGTTTTGGACATTTTACATTTTTGGAAATGAAATCCCACAAAAATTGTAAGGGTATATCAAATGTCAAGAGTCATCTTCTAGGGTTGTAATCACCATAAACCAAAGATGGCTATAGGAGAGGAAGAGGAGAGACTTTCCAAGGGGTTCTAGGCTAAGAACTCTGCCATTTGCACCACCGTCGCCGCCAAACGATAGATCCCGCAACGAGGATCACCACCACACCAATCTCTCCACAAACATGAACCAAGAATTCTCAGGCAAGTATCAATCTTGCTCTATTTCAGTTAATTCTCCAATAATATTAGCCTAGGATTGATTAGGACTAGTTTTTGTGAAAGAAAAACCTATTTTGGAGATTTGAATTCGCGTGTCGTATGAGAAATAGATGTATTTTGGAAACTCAATTCATATTAAGATATTGAACCACGAAATTACAGTAAATAAAGAGTATGAAATCTGGTAAAAGAAAGGGAAGAAACCAAACAAATGAAATATTAGGGTTCTTGATTTTTTATGGATTATGCCCTTTTAATCCGTTATTCATGATGAAAATCCGCATGCTTGACGTAGGAAATCACTTGCTTGAGGTTATAATTCTTGTAGTATAAATTATTGGGAGTTTGGTAGTCAAATATATCGTTTTGGATGATATTGGAAGAGGAAACCCGTAACTGGAAATTCTGTAGATTTGTCATACCTACTTGATCGATCGATCGACCCTAGAGCATCGATCGATCGATGATTCGATCGATCGAACACCTGCCATCGATCGATCGAGCCCTCCTGTATAAATCATATTCCCTTTTTAATAGGTTGTTCGAAATTTTAAATGATTAGAAATTCTTGGATATTAATGTGAGAACATTTTGGGAAATAAAGAAGACCAGTAGGACTTTAGGAATATATGGACCCGTTAATATAAGACGAGATTAACATTTCACGGGGGGGTGTTTTACATATAAGGGACAATGGGAATATGTGTTAAAGGGTGAGACTCCTAAGGAAGTTACGTTGTAAAATAAATGAGTACCTACTGAAATTACACTTAGGAAGATAGGAATCCATAAGTGTTACGTAATAAGTTGGAATAATCCCACAAATTAAAATAAGAGATAAACCGTTATATGTGATAACTAAATAATGAGTAATAAGGATAAATATCATAATTATGGATCGTGAGAGTGTACCTAAATTTGATATGGTAATAGTAGTATACATATATGACTGTGTTTATGCATATATTATATATGTGTAAAAATCGTGCCCGCGCCACTTACTGTCCCTGAGGTTACCGGACTGGGACAGTCTTATCTCGATGGGAACTTTATGGGGGATATTGACTCGTACCCTAGAACATAGGAATCCTTGGTACAGGCTATCGAATCGATAGTCAGACGGTCCTAAGAGATGTGAGGGTATGTGCTTACCTCTTAGTGACTTAGAAATATGCTTCGCCTCATTTTATATGTGTTTTGTGTTAATACAGTTCGAGAGTGATTCGGAACTAGTATTTCCCTTAGTACGAGTGATTCGGGGACTGGATAGCAGAGTATGCCCGCACCATAGATTTTATGTGGGGTGCTGTTAGAATATATGTTATATGAGTATTTAATATATATATTTAAATCTGGAATTTGGAAACTACCTACTCTGACTATGGTATGTAAGAAAAGAATAATTATTTCAACTTGGGAATAAGTGTTTGAAAAGTATGATATATTACTGAGAATCTTTATTATCAATTGAGGCTTATGTGAAAATTGTGTTCTTGAATAAAATTAACCTCCTTAACATTGGAAATTGTCGACTTGAAATCTTACGAGTAACTTAAGATAGGATAAGTTAAACTGTTGAGAATATTAGTGCGATAGGTGTGCACATTAGAAGAGAGGTGAGAATTTCTCAAGGGAGTGCCGCACTAATATGTTGGTTGCATTGGCCGGTAAGCATTTAAACTGTTTTACAATCCGGCTCTGACCCGTTTTCTACTTTCTCTTCTCTCTTGTATATATATGTATATATTACAGGTGCCCAGTCACAGGGGAGTCTTGCATAGGATCCTTTGGAAGGAACGTGCTGCAGCTTAGGTGGGAGTTGTAGGCCTCTTGCTTAGACGACCTCATTGTTGATTCCACTTCTAGCACTATTTATTCAGTTGGGCATGTGTCACCCTTTTTCATTATTCAGTTGTTTTGTCGGAGATTGTGATTCATTTATTTCCAGTATTTATACTTTGAAATTTATTACTGTTAGGATGTTTTCCTTTAAGTTTTAAAGTTGGAATTAATTAGTTGAATGTTTAATTATTTGGATTATATGTTCCAGTATAGTTGTTGTGTGATTTTTAAACTATGAATTATGTAAAGTTTTAAATGTTGGTCTTTAAAATAATATTTGGAAGTTGATGTATAAATGGTTTTGACACTTAGCTTAATTATTTAGGGTGTTTAATTGGAAAATTTATTTTTGTGACAGTGATGCTAAGAATGAACCAACCGTTCACCTTGATTATAATTTAATAACGGACTGATCACCCGGTATTTAATTAGGCGGGGTGTCACAGAGCATAAGAATGTTAAAGAAGCACTCAAATATGAGCATTGGATATCAACCTTGAAAGAAGAGTTACTTAAGTTTAGAAATAATAATGTCTGGGAGTTGGCCCCCCGACCTAGCGATACGAACGTGATAGGTACCAAATGGATTTTTAAGAATAATGTGGATGAAAATGATACCATAGTTCACAATAAGGCTAGGTTGGTTGCTCCAGGCTACACACAGATTGAGGGTGTAGACTTTGAGGAGATATTCGCTCCTATTACTAGGCTTTAGTCCACCCGCTTACTACTCTCCATGGCATGTTATCTGTACTTCAAGTTATATCAGATGGATGTCAAGAGTTCCTTGAATGGCATTCTATATGAGGAGGTTTATGTGGAAAAAATGAAAGGATTACAAGAACCTAAGCACCCAAGACACGTTTACTATCTTAGGAAAGCCTTGTATGGTTTAAAGCAAGCAGCCCATGCTTGGTACGAGATGATTACTTGATATCTATTAGTTAATGCCTTCAAAAGAGGGCGAGTAGATAAGGGTGGTGTTATTTTGGTTGCCCAAGTCTATATGGACGACATAGTCTTTGGATCCACGTTCTCCCTCCATGCTCACACTTTGGAGGAGGAGATGAAGAGTGAGTTTGTGATGAGCATGGTAGGTGATCTTACATTCTTCCTAAGTCTCCAGGTTCGTCAGCTTGAGGATGAGATATTCATATCTTAATCCAAATATTCAAGAGACCTTGTGAAGAAATTCGGTCTAGACTCCTTTAAGCAAATTCACACCCCTATGTATTCATCGACAAAGCTTAACAAAGACTCTTTAGGAAACGACGTAGAGCAAACTTTATATTGCAGTATAATAGGTAGTCTTCTTTACCTTACTCTTAGTCGACTCGATACTGCCTTTAGTGTTAGAGTCTATGCGCGATACTAAGCCTCCCCGAAAGAGTCACACTGTAATAGTCTTAAACGTATTATCAAATGCGTGAGCGAGACTCTTTCATACAGTATTTGGCATTCCTTTGATACCGATAACTATCTGTTCACCTATTAAAATGTCGATTGGGCCGCAAATGTCGATATTTGTAGGAGCACTTCGGGTGGGTGTTTATACTTTAGGAGTGATCATGTCTCGTGGATGAGTAAGAAGAAAAACTGCATATATTTGTCCACGGAAGAGGCTGAGTATATAACCGTCGGGACATATTGCACGCAACTCTTATGAATGAAGAAAATGTTGGAGGATTACAGTATTGCACAGGTCATGATGACTATTTTTAGTGATAATATGAATGCCATTCAAAGTTCACCTAATCCAATCCAACATTCACGCACAAAACACATTACGATACGCAAGAACTTTATTCGAGACCTGGTTGAGGAGAAGGTCGTGCCCTTGATCTTTACGAGTACCAACAGTCAGTCAGCTGGCATTTTCATGAAACCTTTAGATGCGCTTCGATTCGAGGATCTTAGGAAATCTTTAGGTATTTGCATCGTTGACTGATATTTGATTTGATATGTTATATAGTATATGATGATTTTCATGCTTATTTTATTTTATTCCTATTGCTAGATTGTACTACCATTGTATTATCATTGTATTTATATTTTTTATTTTGATATATTTTTCGAAAAATCCAAAAAGATTTTTATTTTTCTTGATTTTTTTTTTGAAAAATACAGAAAGATTTTCGATTTCTTTTTAAGAAAAAATGAAAGAGACAAAAATATTTTATTTTTGATAATTTTTTTGTGAAAAATCCAAATAGGGTTTTGTATTTTTTTTACACCATATTTGGATGAATATTAAAGATGTCTGAGTCACCCATTCATTTCGTATCCACGTGACTATTTTGTACTGTTTTGAGACATGACATCATTTCATTTATGTGCTTTATAATGTGTAGAGTCATTAAGATGTGATGTGATGACAACTTGCTACATATTTGACTCCTAGTCACCTTTAATACCCACGAGCACAAACCTATTTGAGTATTGCACTTACATGTCACGTGTCGGTTGCAGTGTTTTCATCTCAATACTTCTTTAAAAATGAACCAAATGTGAAAAACGAGATAATAAAAGTAGTGCATGTAAGAACCAATGCCCGGATTGAAAAAAATAGAAAATCTTTTTTTCGATAAAATTGGTATATTTTATGCAATGGATTCAGACTGCAAAAGACGGTATGATTTTTTGTGAACCATTTGCAAATAAAAGAGCCAAAAATATTAAAAGCATATAAAAATAGAAGTGCCAAGCCAATTTATAAGAACACTGATGCTTCGCTACATATGAGCATTCATTTCTTCAAAAATAATTAAGAGTATAATTCAATATGTGAGATTTCGAGGGAGTTAAGTCGAAGATCATTGGGTTTGCACGTCCTAAAAAAAACTCGTAAAACATTTCATAGTTTTGGGCGTTATTGGTGTGAAAATTATTTACGGTCTTGATTAGTTGATTAGGTTAAGTCAATTTCACTTGATTTCACCATTCTTACACCTAAGATAGACTTTGAGATCTTTCGTTAGTGGTGTCCCATTCCTTCGTGCACATATGTTATATTTGTCTACGTTGAATAATCTATAGGATATGTTCACGCTTCTACATTCTGTTTCCATGATCCGAGTGTTTTTGTGTTTTTCCATGGTGTATTGTATTTGTAAAAAAAAAATCCTTGAAAAAAAAATAAAAAAAAATAATAGTTTATGGAGCCTTTGAGATTATCATTGCAGGTTAGTCATTCATATATTTTTGTGATGATATCTTATTATTATTTGTGATGCTTTTCATTTCATTATTAGTTTTTACTCGTTGTCTATTTCGGACAAAAAAAAAGGGGGAGAACAAATTACGGGGTGTTCGATATGGGGGAATATGCATTTTATTTTATATTTCAAACTCAATGGCATCACTAATATTTTCTTTTTGTCATGTGTGTACTTAATTTTGGAAGATTATATTCACATTACACTCAATGAAGGCAAAGTTCCGAAGAGAAGACACATCAGTGGAGATTTGAAGACATCATTTCGAAGACATCATTATTCTTGTACCTATCCATTTTAGGATTTGGGAGGTATTAGGATATTTTCATTCTCTTAGGGGATTTTTATGTAATTTGGATTTTGGTTTTATGTTTATACTAGAATATCCCAAAAGGGAGAGAACCGTAAGAGAAAAATTTCTATCATTTCCTCATAGCATAGGTTAACATAGTTTTTGGCATATCCCGTTACCATTTGACTCGAGCCGTCACGAAGAACCGAATCTCCAATATCTCCAAATTCAAGACCATATCCACATTATGAAAGTATAAAATAATTTAGTAGTATGAATTTATTTACGTTAATATTTTGAGTTTTTTTTATTTCATTTGATTCAAAAAAGAGGCAATTTTTTACTTAATTTTTTTTTCAATTTTCGCCAAAGTCGTCTAAACGATATGGGAATCTCGTTAGAACTAAAGGTCGTTCTCGTTCGAAGGGTGTTCAAACAATATAGGCTTGTCATTCGAACGAAACACGTTTTCGTTCTGACGAAGAGATGATCTCGTTCGAACGAGCATCAAACTCGTTTGAACGACTAGCGCCGCCTCGAATCTTGAGCCTTTCATTAATAAAATATAAAATTATAAACATAATTCTTCCATAAAGTACCCTATCAAATAAATGAGAACATTAAAGAGAAATATAGAAAACGGCTAAAAGAATTAAACGGTGTTTGAAAAAACTCAATAGGATCTAGGATTAAATATTTAAGAGAATTTTGAGCAAGAAAATCTAAAAATCAAGCAAAGTAGAATTATGGAAAAACAACACTTTAACTACTGACAAAGTTCGAAAAAATGTGGATACTCAAAAAACAAGAATATGTAAAAAAAAAAATTACAAAAAGAAAAGTTTAAATAAATATATATGTAAAAACATAAAAGAAAATAGTGCAAAAAATATTTGTTAAGAAGGAAAGATTTAAAAAAAACTACAAATGATTTAGCAGAAGACATGGTAATATGTTTTTTCATGATTAATGTCACTATAAAGGTCTTATGTTATCCTGGCTAAGGAAAGTATAGCCCAGAACAAGGTGATTCGTGCATGGAAACTTTGGGTTGTGGTGTGGTTCATCGACTTATGACACTTGATGTCCATTTCTACAACATTAAATTTATTTAGTAAGAGGCATTATAGGGAGGGGATCTTCTCAGGTAGAACTGACAAAAGTCCAAGGGTGCTCCATGACCTATGTATTTCTCGACGACACGTTGTTTATTTTGTCCATCTTTGTGTATCTGAAGAAGGTTGTGTAAAAAATATTGTCTTAAATAAATGGGAAAAATGAAAATACAAAATTGAATACTAGTATGAGTCTATGTCCCAAACTTCTAAGACATGTAAAAATATATGAAATCAATTAAATATAAAAATAAGAATACCAATATAGTTACTTGTTAGAGTAAAATTTAATATATGGGCTTATATATAAAATAAATATGAATTATAGGCTATCAAATAAAAGTAGGCCAATTAAAGTGATTAATTTAAGTTTTGGGGCCTTACTAATGTATTATTAAAGTGTGGGTTTTATTGTGTAGAGACAAGCGTAATTTTTATTTTTATGATGGGTTAAAATAGAAATATACGAAATATGAAAAGACACGATTGTGTTAAAAATAGGGGTCATGGTCCCCAGATCACACAACACCAATATTTTGATTCCCATTGTCAGAGAGAAATTTAGAGAGGAAATAAAAGTGTTGATCTGGAAGAGCATAAGACCTCAGACTCAGATACTTTAACTTTCTGTCATGGATTCAGGTACGCTTCCGCAAAAATCAATATTTATATTTCTTGATAATTCAATATGAATGTTCTTGTTTGTGTGATAGTTTTCACAAAATAGAAATTAATCCATCATGTGGTATCAGAGCTATTTCATGTTGAATTGTTGAGAATATATTAGGAAGGTATTGATATTAATTTTCAACTGCAAATATTTTTTCAAAAAGGTTTAATATTTCAGAAAAATTTTGGATTCAGAAATATTCTCGTTTCATTACGATTCCAACGATATAAGATTCATGAAATTTGGACTACGGTTGATTTTATATGATTTTAAAAAAAATTAAGCATAATGGTTGATTTCATGGTAGTGGAAGGTTAAAGGTTCGACTCTTGGTGTTTCATATTTAAGCCCCTTAAATGATGAAAATTATGAAGGATCTCAAGAGGTTTTGAACCCATGACCTTTCAAGTCTAGAGCCAAAGAAGTTTTGAACCCACGACCTTCAAGTTGAATATTACTTTCATGCTTGTAATACCATACAAATTTAAATTTAAATTTTGGTGTATTTATATATATATTTCGAGATAAATTAATTTAAACAATATGTCGTCAAAGTGACCTTTTTTGTTCAAAATTAATTTTATTTCAAAATATAAAAAGAATTATGTGCATGTAATTTATGTGAATATTAATCGGCCCAAAGGAAGACTATTTTTTAACAAAATTACATGTACCACTTTAATAATAAGCACGTGATAATTATTTAGTTTTACATTGAGAACGTATGTGCTCGCGTTCAAATGATAAACTTATATATTAAACACCTTTTAACCCAAACAAACCCTAAACATGCAACAATATGTGATTGAATAAGATGATAATCTAAGCAAGAACATTCAAACACATGCTTATGAGGAAAAATCCCCCAAAGGGGCAAAACCATTTATTTTCATTATTGTAGGTTGTACAATTTCGAATTACAATGAAAATACAAGTGACTAAGAATTACCCTCAAGTGTCGGATTCTGTAGTCGGTGGCTGGAACTATCCCTTTCCAGTAGGGCTGCAATGGAGAAGAAAAACGGTCTTCTCCACAAGGGTGTGAACTGCAAAAGTGTGTTCCTGGGTTGCAAAGTGATTCACAAAGGATTGGCAATTTGTGTGAATCAAATACCTAGAGTCTAGATGCTCAATAGGTGAAGACTTAGGGCTTTCTGTACTCTGAAAATCGTGTGTTTAAGTCTTAGAAAACCACTTCCCGTAGTGGGATTAAATAAGAAGTCTCGGGCCTTAAAAATCTGAACACGATCTGAACACGATCTGTTTAAGTTTATCCCAGGCGGACCGGTCCGGGTCTGATGCGGATCGGTCCGATTGACCGGATCGGTTCTTGTATTCTGAGGCGGATCAGCCCGTTGATGATCGGACCGGTTCGCGTCCAGGCTTCATCGGTTCGCTTGCGGTCCGGGGTATACTGGCCTTCAGCAGTCGGATCGGTCCCGGTCTTAGGCGGATCGGTCCGGTTGATCGGATCGGTTCTTTTATTCCTGGTGGACCGGTCCGGTTCTGTCAGACTTGATTCCTCTTCTTCTTTTGATATTTGGATCCGTTGATGAATGTATGAATCTTGAATTTCTTCAACGGTGTAACGGCGTGCGACATAATAAATTGATAATGGACAAAAATGTCCTTACAAATCTCCCTCTATGTCTATGCCGGTACATACATAAAAACAAACATCCGAATTATCAAAACAACTAAAAATGCCTATACAAATCTACCCTTCCATGAACCCAAAATTGGAAAGATACAATTGAATAAGACTACAACGTTTGCTCTTCAACTCTTTCAGGAATCTCAACACTTCTCTCATCAGGGTGTGCAATCCAATGATAATCCATGTAGTACCTACACACATGAGAAAAAGCAAAATACCAAGTGACATATTGAGTTTGAAATGAGATAAACATATATACCAATTTATGAGCAAATTCAAACTTTCAAATCTCCCCCATAATAAGATAATTCATTCTCCCTCTTTTTATGATGTCCCCAAATAGACAAATGAGAGAAATAAATCAAATAAGCAAGTGCGGGGTGTCACTAAGATAAAATTACACCATGAATGAACACAAACTAACCAAGTCGATGATAGCGTAAATGAGGTGGTGTGATTAAATTCGATAGGAAAATCAATGCATACAAACATGACATATGTGCACGATGAATATTCCTAGAGAATGAACTCAAATGCTTCCTTTGGTGTAAAATAATGACAATATAAGATATTAACTCAATCAAATCAACAAATCAAAGCTCAAAGTGATTTTCACACCAATAACGTTCAAAACGATTTTATGCTTTTTCAGGACTTTCAAGGAAGTGCAAACCCGTTTAAATATTCTCCAACCAAACTCCCTCAGATATAATTTGGAATAGAGGCATTCTAAATTCTCAAACTTTGGAGAATTGATGGTGAAACCTAAGTGGCCCATATTTGGCATGAAGTGCTTTTTATTGCCTTTAAATTTTTTTCGGCCTCTTTTAACCTCTTTGGACCTCGGATATTAAAATTCCTCCATTTTTTAGGTCCTTTTTAATGGTGGCTTTTGCGCAAAGGATAGATGATTACCTTTCGCAGCCCCTCCCCGTTATACAAAAACACACAGTCTCACCAAAATAGTTTTTACATGCATTCCAATCTTGTCAAGTTTTATCGCATATTGTCCATTGTATAGACAGAATTGAGATGGAAACACTCAAGCCAATATGAGATAGACAAGTGCAATAATCAAATATAGCCGTGCATGTGTGAAATAAAGGATATAGGATTCAAATATGTAGGAAGATATCACTAATTACATCTCAAAGACTCCAACCAATGTAAAGCACATAAATGAAATGATGTAGCCTCTCAAATCTCTATCAAACAGTCACATGGATATATGGAGTGAAGTTGTGACTTGGCTATCTTAAATGATCATCCATAAAAGAAGCAAAAATAGAAATCTTTTTGGCTTTTTCAAAAATTTTATCAAAATAAAATCTTTTTGTGCTTTTCTTAAAATTTTTCTTAAGGGAATTTTTTTTTGTATTTTTTCAAAAGCAATATAAACAGCAAAAAGAATAAATAAAAGCTGTACAACTAAGCAATGGTACATATAAAATAGACTAGCAATAGGAAGCATATGATATGAACATGAAGAAGCATCCTATTCTAGACATAGACCAACCCCTCAGTCAACTGTGAAAATCCCTAAGACTTCCTAAGACTCTCAAATCTAAGGGCATCTAAAGGTTTCGTGAAAATGTCTGCTAACTGATGGTCGGTGGGAACAAAACTCAGGGATACAGTGTTCTCCTCAACTAACTGACGAGTAAAGTGCTCACGTATCCTGATGTATTTTGTGCGCGAATGTTGGACGGTATTACGGGATATGTGTATCGCACTCGTGTTATCACAAGAAATGATCATGGTGTCTTGTGAAATCCCATAATCCTCCAACATTTGCTTCATCCATAAGAGCTGCGTGCAACAACTCCCGGAGGCTATGTACTCTGCCTCCGCAGTGGACAAAGAGATGGAATTTTACTTCTTGCTCAGCCAGGAGACAAGAGCAGAACCAAAATAGAAACACCCACCAGAAGTGCTCCTACAACCATCTACATCCCCAGCCCAGTCGGCATCCGAATAGGCGGATAAACGGTCATCGGTATCAAAGGAATACGAAATACCGTATGAGAGAGTCCCACTTACGTATTTAATAATACATTTTAGAGCAAGTAAGTGTGACTCTTTAGGGGACGCCTGATATCGTGCACAGACTCCAACACTAAAGGCGATGTCGGGACGACTGGCAGTCAAGTAGAGAAGACTACCTATCATACTCCGATATAAGGTTTGCTCTACGTCCTTGCCTGAAGTGTCCTTACTAAGCTTGGTAGTGGTACTCATAGGTGTACGTGCATTCTTAGAGGAGTCTAAACCAAATTTCTTCACTAGGTCTCTAGCATACTTGGATTGGGAGATGAACATCCCATCCTCTAGCTGACGAACCTGGAGACCAAGGAAGAATGTAAGCTCACCAACCATGCTCATCTCAAACTCACTTTTCATCTCCTCCTCAAAGTGGTGAGCATGCTGGGAGAAAGTGGATCCAAAGACTATGTCATCCACATAGACCTGGGCAACCAAAATTGCACCGTCATCTCTCCTGACAAACAACGTCATATCAACTCCCCCTCTCTTGAAGTCACGGGCTAAGAGATAGGAAGTAAGCCTCTCGTACCAAGCACGGGGTGCTTGCTTCAAACCATACAAGGCTTTCCTCAGATAGTAAACGTGCTCTGAGTGCTGAGGGTCTTCAAACCCTTTTGGTTGTTGCACATAAACCTCCTCCTGTAGAATGCCATTCAGAAAGGCACTCTTGGCATCCATCTGATATACCTTGAAGCGCAGATGACATGCGATGGCGAGCAGAAGACGGACGGACTCAAGCCTCGCAACAGGAGCAAATGTCTCCCCAAAGTCTACACCCTCTATCTGTGTGTAGACTTGAGCGACCAACCTAGCCTTATTTCTGATTATGGTACCATTTTCATCCATTTTGTTCTTGAAAATCCACCGGGTACCTATCACATTAGTCTCACTAGGACGGGGGACAAGTTCCCAAACATTATTCTTTTTAAACTGAAACAACTCATCCTGCATAGCAGATATCCAGTGTTCATCCTTGAGTGCTTCTTTATGATTCTTGGGCTCGACTTTGGACGTGTATCAAAGATGGCTAACAACGTTCTCTAGTTGAGTACGAGTCTTGATCCCTAGAGTGGGATCGCCAACAATGGCAGACGGGTCATGACTCTTGCGAACCCAAGCAGGTGTGTCCCCTAGCGCAGGAGTAGGGTCCACAAAGTGTGAGAGAGGAACAGGTAAATCATTGTCAGAACAATTCTCATCCTCATACTGAAAGTTAGGATCAATAACCGTCGGAGGTTCGTCATCTTGCACGGTGACGTTTATTGATTCCATAACCTTAGATCTCTTCAGGTTAAACACCTGGTACGCTTTGCTATTCGATGAATATCCAAGAAATATTCCCTTGTCGCTCCGTGAGTCGAACTTTCCTAATTACTCTCTATCCCGTAGGATGTAGCATTTACTCCCAAAAACACGGAAATATGCCAGGTTGGGCTTCTTGCCAGTCCACAACTCATAAGGAGTCTAAAGTGTGTGTGGACGCAAATAAACCCTATTCATCGTGTGGCATGCAGTAGACACTACCTCTGCCAAGAATCTCCTAGAAACTTTACGACCTAGAAGCATAGATCTATCCATCTCTTGGATCGTTCTATTCTTTCTCTCAACAATACCATTTTGCTGAGGAGTTCTCACACCAGAAAACTCATGTTTGATCCCGAGTCTATCACACTAAAGGTCTACCTTTGCTTCTGTGAATTCAGTTGTCACTACCCATCCTATTAATAGTGACACCGTGTTGATTTTGCAGGACACGGCACTTGGTCGTTAAAAATTCTACAGCATCGGATTTATCTCTCAGAAAACCTACAATGGAGTACTTGGAGAAATCATCTACCATCACGAGGATGTACCTCTTACCACCTAGACTCTCAGTATGAGTGGGACCCATAAGATCCATGTGAATCAACTCAAGAACACGAGAAGTGGTAATGGAATTCAACTTCCTATGAGGACTACGAATTTGTTTTCCCAACTGACAGGGTCCACAAACGGTCGAAGTTGACTTTCCAAGAGATGGTAAGCCACGTACTAAGTCCTTTTTAGCTAAGCGATTGAGATCTCTAACGTTCACGTGACCTAGACGTTGATGCCACAGATCCATAGGAGTGATCGTGGCACTGTTGCAGACAAGTGAGGACGTGGGCTCAGTCCCATAACAATTATCCTCGGTCCTCACCCATTGAATCAAAAGTTTACCGGCTTGATTATAGACTTTACAGGCGTCCCAGTCAAACTTTACTGCAAAGTCAGTGTCGCACAGCTGGCTAATGCTGAGAAGGTTTGCTTTCAAACCTTTGACGTACAAAACATTTTCTAGCTAAGGAAATCCAGGTAACTCGACAGTACCACGTCCTATAATGCTAGACTTGCTCCCATCTCCAAAGGTGACTCTGCCATCCTGATAGTCCTCAAGAGGCGTAAAAAATGAGGCATCACCTGTCATGTGTCTGGAGCACCCACTATCAAAATACCACTGTGAGGTATTATGTGCTTTGAGAGCAACATGAACAACAAAAGCCTTTTTATCTTTCTTAGGTACCCAAGTCGGGATGACCTTTTGTTTGCCTTTGTTGTTGTTGGTTTTAGCTGGAATGTGAGAAGCATTCATTAACGGCAAAGACATCCGTCGGAATTCTTCCATTAAACTCTGGGTCAGGGCATCTAAGAACTCAACTCGCTCTCTCAAACTAGAAAACTCATCAGTATGACGTGGTGGAACAATAGTACGTCGTGTCCGACCCATGCTATAGCAAAACTCCCTAAGGTGGCCTTTTCTTTTGTAATAAGTACAAAAGAGCACAGTCAAAGGCGGACCTTGGTTTGCTTTTCTTGGTCGAACTTTCCTTCGAGGTTTTTGACGGTGACCATAAGGAGTTGTAGTAAACTCAGGAATGGTCCAGGTGCAATTTGGGACGTGGAGGCACCATCATATCCAATTCCTTGCCGGTCACCAAAACCTAAAGCGGGGCCGAGGAGCATCTTTCCCATCTTCCCAGATCTGTCCTCGATTTGTACCTTGACTTCCCGTGCTTTCTCAAGATCATGAGTCAGCTGGGCAACAAAGGCTTCAAGTTTCTTCCGAGTCTCCACGGAGGAATGGAGCTGACACGTAAGACTAGCCACTTGTTTAGTCAAGTCCCATCTCTCTTTCTCTAAACCAATCTCTCTCTCTCTAAACAGAATCTCTTTCTCGACACAGGCAGATTCTCTCTCTCTCAGGGCGGTGACGGTGGAGGACTCTCTTTCTCTCGCCTTTCTTAAATCTTCCTCTAAGCCGGTGATCTTAAGAACTAGCGCTTTGTTACATTTTTTAGTTTTAAATGACTCAGAATATAACTCAGTGTAGGTGCGTTGAATATCACCCTCGCTCTCACTTGAGTCATCCTCCCCCTCACTCACATCGATCTCACTATCGATGTGTCCCTGTGAAGCATCATCTTCATCGTCGTGAAGAGAACTAGGAGTGCTCACTTGACTGGCCATGAATGCGGTGAAGTTACACTCATGCGGTGACTCATCTCCTGAATCCATTGTCTCGACCTCACAGTCGTCACTAAGGGTAGCATTAAGGACAACTTTCCCTTTCTCTCTATTCAGACGATTGGCACACTCAAATGCTCTATGACCCCTACCATCGCACTCAAAACATCTCTCACTTTCTTTCTTAGGAGGATTTTTGGAGTCTTTTTCATTTTTCTTTTCAAACTTATTTTTCTCAAATTTCTTTTTTTCTTTAAAATTGCCATTTTTCTTAAATTTGAGAATACTCTTGAATTTTTTTGCAAAAAGAGCCAAATCATCTAGGTCAAAATCACACTCAGAATCTGACGTGTCAGTCTCTTTCTTTCTAGACGACTCTACCCTTTTTCTAGCCGACCCCTCACTCCTTCTCTCTTGGGCTTTAAGTGCAATTCCCTTATCTTTAGATTTAGCAGTTTTAGGGAACATATCCATTTGATAAGTTTGCAAATCTCCTACAAGTTCTTCCAATTTTAGCGTATTTAAATTACCAATAGAATTTAGCACAGTGACTTTAGGGATAAATTTTTTAACAACTCTAGCATTAGGAATATGTTCACCAAGATTAAAGCTAGTATTCACAATGTTAGAAAGTCTAGCATAAAATTCATCAAAGCATTCAGATTCATGCATGGTGATGGTTTCAAATTGAGTTGTCAAATTTTGCAACTTAGATTCTTTCACAGCATTAGTTCCTTCATGGGTGAGTCGTAAAACATCCCATGCCTCTTTTGATGTGGTGCACGTCATTATGCGTTTGAACTCATCAGGTGTGATAGACCCAGAAATAGCACTTAGACCCTTAGAATTAAAAGATGACCATTTAAATTATTCATCAGTCCAACAAGTGTCAGGTTTCAAGTTGATCACATTATCAACAGTCACGGAGGGAGGAGTCCACCCTCTTTCAACTAAGATCCAGACACGTTCATCAATGGCTTTTAAAGCCGACCTCATTCGGGCTTTCCAATAAGCATAAGTTGTCCCATCAAAAATAGGTATTTTATTATATAACATCTCCATTTGAACACGCACTTTTTTCAAAAATCAATTTTTTCAGAAAATTGATATCTTAGAAAATTTTTGCAAAAAATAGGAATACGCGATAGATTAGCGTAACCTGCTCTGATACCAATTTGAGAACGTATGTGCTCGTGTTCAAATGATAAACTTATATATTAAACACCTTTTAACCCAAACAAACCATAAATATGCAACAATATGTGATTGAATAAGATGATAATTTAAGTAAGAACATTCAAACACATGCTTATGAGGAAAAATCCCCCAAAGGGGCAAAACCATTTATTTTCATTATAATATTGTAGGTTGTACAATTTCGGATTACAATGAAAATACAAGTGACTAAGAATTACCCTCAGGTGTCGAATTCTGTAGTCGGCGGCTGGAACTATCCCTTTCCAGTAGGGCTGCAATGGAGAAGAAAAATGGTCTTCTCCACAAGGGTGTGAACTGCAAAAGTGCGTTCCTGGGTTGCAAAGTGATTCACAAAGGATTGGCAATTTGTGTGAATCAAATACCTAGAGTCTAGATGCTCACTAGGTGAAGACTTAGGGCTTTTTGTACTCTGAAAATCGTGTGTTTAAGTCTTAGAAAACCACTTCCCGTAGTGGGATTAAATAAGAAGTCTCGGGCCTTAAAAATCTGAACACGATCTATTTAAGTTTATCCCAGGCGGACCGGTCCGGGTCTGAGGCGGATCGGTCTGATTGATCGGATCGGTTCTTTTATTCTGAGGCGGATCGGTCCGTTTATGATTGGATCGGTTCTCTTCCAGGCTTCATCGGTTCGCTTGCGGTCCGGGGTATACTGGCCTTCAGCAGTCGGATCTGTCCAGGTCTTAGGCGGACCGGTCCGATTGACCGGATCGGTTCTTTTATTCCAGGCGGACCGGTGCGGTTCTGTCAGACTTGATTCCTCTTCTTCTTTTGATATTCGGATCCGTTGATGAATATAAGAATCTTGAATTTCTTCAACGGTGTAACGGAATGCGACATAATAAATTAATAATGGACAAAAATGTCCTTACATACATAAATCAGCCCAAAGGAAGAATTATTATTCAGTATGTTCTTATTATCAGTGTTTGATTATTACGGAAAGATATCACTTACAAGTTAATATTTTTTCTAAAGATCAAATATTAATAGAGTGTCCAATATCTTAAAATGGGATTTGTCCTTCATTTGAATTTATTTTTGATTTAAGACTTATATGAGCTAGTTTTATTTGTTTATTGATCTCTTATTCAGCTATCAGTTCTGCTTCCAACATTACTGCCAATATTAATTCTATTCCCATGCTTAATGGCACAAACTTTAAGTCATGGCAAAAGAACCTTCATATATTTCTTGGTGTCATGGATCTGGACCTTTCATTAAGGGTTCCTTCTCCTGCACCTCTTACGGATAAAAGTTCCTCTCATGACAAAAAGGACTTTGAAAGGTGTGAGAAGTCAAATCGCATGTGTTTGATGATCATAAAGAAGGCAATTCCAGAAGCATTCAGGGGCACAATATCGGAAACGATAAAGACAACCAAAGAGTTCCTAGAAGAAATTAAGAACATATTTTCTAAAAATGAAAAGACTAAAACAAGTACACTTTTGGCAAGTCTCATCTCAATGAAATATAAAGATAATGGGAGCATTAAGGAGTACATTATAGAAATGTTTCATCTCTCTTCAAAGTTAAGAGCACTTAAGCTTGATCTCTCTAAGGATTTGCTTGTGCATTTGGTTCTGATATCTCTTCCCACATAATTCAGTCAATTTAAGGTGAGCTACAACTGCTAAAAGGAGACTTGGTCTCTTAATGAGCTCATCTCACATTGTGTGCAAGAAGAGGAAAGACTGAAGAAAGATAAGACATAAAGTGCTCATTTGGCTAGTACTTCCAAGGACAAGGGGAAGAAAAGAAAGAGGGATAAAGAAGCTGCAGTTGTTCCATATCCAAAGAAACAACATAAAGAAAAAACTTTTGATGGTTGTTTCTTCTGTGGAGCTTCGAGACATAGGAAGAAGCAATGTACCAACTATCATGCTTGGCGTGTCAAGAAAGGTACACTTCTTAACCTAGTTTGTTCTAAGGTTAATTTGACTTCGGTACCTAAACACACTTGGTGGATATATTCTGGTGCAACTACTCACATCAGTGTGTCTATGCAGGGTTGCCTGAGTTGCCGAAAGCCAAATGATGGTGAAAGATACATTTTTATGGGCGATGGCAAGAAGGTTGAAGTTGAAGCAATTGGGATATTTAGGTTATTATTGAAGTCTAGTACTTATTTGGATTTGAATGAGACATTTATCGTACCATCATTTAGATGGAATTTGGTTTCTATTTTTGTATTGGAGAAATTTGGTTATACTTGTTCCTTTGGAAATAATAAATTTAATCTTCTTCATAATTCAAATTTGGTTGGTACTGGTTCTTTATCTTATGTGGATAACCTTTATATACTTGATACTATTGCTTCATATCATGAAACCTTGCAATTAAGTACTCGAGGTATTAAAAGAAAATTAACCAATGAGAATTCTGCATCATTATGGCATAAGAGATTAGGTCACATCTCCCAAAGGAGAATTGAAAGACTTGTGTCAGATGGATATCTAGATTCCCTTTATCTTTCAGATTTTAAAATTTGTAAAAAATGCATAAAGGGAAAACAGACAAACATAAGGAGATCTGGTGCTAGTAGGGCTACAGGCGTCTTAGAACTGATACATACAGATATTTGGTGGCCATTCTCTACGATTTCATGGAACGGTCAACAATATTTTATCACATTCATAGACGATTTTTCACGTTATGGCTATCTTTATCTCATCCATGAAAAGTCCCAATCTCTGGACGTGTTCAAGTTATTTAAGGCTGAAGTTGAAAATCAACTCAACAAAAGGATTAAAAGCGTCAGATCTGATCGTGGTTCAGGTGAACAACGCCCAAGACCATTTGTTAAATTCCTAGAGGAGTGCGGTATCGTCCCGTAGTACACCATGCCAGGTTCTCCAAGCGTGAATGGTGTTGCTGCAAGGTGAAACAGAACGCTTAAAGACATGGTAAGGAGTATCATCAGTTACTCTAACTTACCAGATTTACTCTGGGGTGAAGCATTAAAGACTGCAGTGTATATCCTTAACAGAGTACCAACTAAAGCAATTGCTAAAACTCCTTTTGAACTTTAGGCAGGCAAGAAACCTAGTCTGAAGCACCTTCATATTTGGGGATGTCCAGCTGAAGCGAGGCCTTATAGGCCACATGAAAAGAAACTGGATTCCAGAACAGTTAGTTGCTATTTTATTGGATACTTTGAAAGATCTAGGGGTTACAAATTTTATGATCCTACTACCAAAATAATTTTTGAGACTGGAAATGCCCGGTTCTTTGAGGATGTTGAGTTTTCCGAGGGGGATAAGGTTAAAGATTTTGGTTTTGAAGAGGAATATGTTGATATTACCACTGTTGTTATTAACATTGATCAGGATCCAATTTTTGACATTGTTCAAGAAGAATGTCCTAATCAAAACAATATCCAAGAATCTCCCATTCTAGAAGAACAAACTCTACCACCTTCAGAACCTATGCCCTTAAGGAGATCCACTAGAGAAAGAAGAAATGTTGTGCCAGATGATTACATTGTATTTCTCCAAGAACATGAGTTTTACATTGGTGCGGTGGAAGATGATCCGATCACCTTCCGTCAAGCCATGGAAAGTTCTAAATCTCAAGAGTGGATTGATGCCATGAATGAGGAGATAAAGTCCATGAAGGACAATGACGTTTGGGATCTTGTCCCATTACCTGATGGTAAAAAAACTCATTGGTTACAAATGGATATTTAAAACCAAGAGGGATTCAAAAGGTGATGTGGAGAGATACAAAGCTTGTGTTATCGCTAAAGGCTTTACACAGAAAAAAGGCATCGATTATAAAGAGACTTTCTCTCCGATTTCATCGAAAGACTCTTTTAGGATAATAATGGCACTTGTGGCACACTTTGACCTTGAGCTTCATCAGATGGATGTTAAGACTGCGTTTATCAATGGTGACATTGATGAAACAATATATATAGTGCAACCAGAAAACTTTGTGTCGGGAGATGCAAAGAAAACAGTTTGCAAATTAAAGAAATCCATTTATGGGATTAAGCAAGCTTCTCGTCAATGGTATTACAAGTTTCATCAAGTTGTCATCTCGTTTGGTTTTGAGATGAATCTGGTTGATGATTGTATATACCACAAGTTCAGTGGGAGTAAGCATATTTACTTTGTTTTATACGTTGATGACATTTTGCTTTCCACCAATGATATAGGTATGTTGCACGAAACCAAGAGATTTCTTTCAAAGAAATTTGAGATGAAAGATCTTGGTAACGCTTCTTTTGTGTTGGGTATACAAATACACCGAGATTGCTCTCGGAGTACGCTTAGTTTATCACAAAAGAGCTATATCGAGAAAGTTCTTAAAAGCTTTGGCATGCATGATTGTAAACCAGGTGACACCCCTGTAGCTAAAGGAGACAAATTTAGTCTCAGTCAATATCCCAAGAATGATTTTGAGATTCGGGAGATGCAAAAGATTCCTTATGCGTCAGCAGTAGGAAGTCTTATGTATGCTCAAGTATGTACGCGTCCGGATATTGTTTACATTGTTGGCATGTTGGGAAGATACTTAAGTAATCCTGGAAAGGATCATTGGATAGCAGCCAAGCGAGTCATGAGGTACGTACAGAGAACAAAAGACTACATGCTCACCTATCGGAAGTCAGAACAGTTAGAGATCATCGGATATTCTGACTCTGATTTTGCTGGATGCCAAGATAGCATGAAATCTACTTCAGGTTATATATACTTACTTGCTGGAGGTGCTGTATCATTGAAGAGTGTTAAGCAGTCTGTTATGAGGCATCCAATCAAGGTATATGGTTGAAATTTTTTATCACGGGGCTGCGTATTGTGGATGACATTGAAAGACCACTTAAGTTATTTTATGACAATAAATCAGCAGTACTATATTCCAACAACAACAGGAGTTCTGCGAAGTCAAATTTTATTGACATTAAGTTCCTAGTTGTAAAAGAAAGAGTTCATAGTGGACTTATATCTATAGAGCACATTGGAACAAACTCCATGACTGCGGATCCGCTGACTAAGGGATTACCACCCAAGGTCTTTCATGAGCACACTGCTCATATGGGTGTCATTTCTTTTCATGATATGTCAGTTTAGTGGGAGTTTGTATTTTATATGCTTCCATAGACATATTTGATTTAATGGATATTGTATGGTTATTTACTGCAGTAAAGTATTAAGTTTATATTCACTCTGACTTTATATGGTTTGATCTCACTAAGGTTTAAGGAGGACCAGTTGGAAATAGGCATGTTAAGATCACATTGCATGAAATTTCCATGTTACATATCCACACTTGATCTTTGTCATTAGTTGCATTGATATATGTGATCATTGATGGGTCTACTTACGAAATATGAAATGACGATCACTTTGATTCTATATTGGTGCAATTAATGGACAAGATTGTTAAGATACATAAAGTTTTGATAGCTAAAACTCATGAGCTCATATAGTATAATTCAAATTTATAAAGTTACATATATATATAGCCCAAGTGGGAGATTGTTAGAGTAAAATTTAATATAGGGGATCTTCCTATGAAGTCCTGTTTGAAGGGGAAATTTCCTATTAGGTCCTATCACAATATTTTTTTCTTAAAAGGTCCCATTTGTACATACAGTGAATATTCACCATATGTTTACAAATAGGACCTATTGGAACAAAAATCTTATTTCATGGGACCTGATGGAGCAAAAAAATATGTTAGGACCTATTGAACTACATACTTAGTAAACGGGACTCATTGGTAAAAACCCTTTTAATATATGGGCTTATATATAAAATAAATATGAATTATAGGCTATCAAATAAAAGTAGGCCAATTAAAGTAATTAATTTAAGTTTTGGGGCCTTACTAATGTATTATTAAAGTGTGGGTTTTATTGTGTAGAGACAAACGTAATTTCTATTTTTATGATGGGTTAAAATATAAATATACGAAATATGAAAAGACATGATTGTGTTATAAATAGGGGTCTTGGTCCCCAGATCACACAACACCAATCTTCTGATTCCCATTGTCAAAGAGAAATTTAGAGAGAAAATAAAAGTGTTGATCTGGAAGAGCATAAGACCTCAGAGTCAGATATTTTAACTTTCTGTCATGGATTCAGGTTTGCTTCCGCAAAAATCAATATTTATATTTCTTGATAATTCAATATGGATGTTCCTATTTGTGTGATAGTTTTCACAAAATAGAAATTAATACATCATTACTATCTATTCATGAAGCTAAATAGATTTTGTAATAGTATAGTTCAAACCTAAACATAATAAAAGAACAATAATGTTTAACAGAGTAATTTAGAAGATAAAGAAAAATGAGAAGAAGCCTTAAATAATTTTCAATTAATGAATTATCACAAATTGATTTGTGGAATTTTAGTAAATGAAAAACTCCAAATGACCTCTAGGAAATGTAGAGAGATAATGGGTTGATTACCTAAAAAGTGTACCGATGATGGCTAAAAGTAGCGACTGGTGACTGAAACATGGCAAATAGACGAGACTTGGTCGAGAAGGTGGTCTTTGCTCTTTATTTTTGCATGTTGTGCGCGACTAAGAATGTGGATGGAAGATATTGTACACAAAACCCTACAATTATTAGTATATACAATGGCACTTTAGTAATAATACCCTTAAACATGTGGTGGTCGGGGGTTCTATACACAAACTTGCCCAGCCCTGAAGCTGATGGTATTTCTTTCTCTTTTAACGCCAATGTTGATCCCACCCCCACTTATTAGGCCTTAAATCCATCCCATTTGAGTTAGGACGGGGCGAGTACTTGTTAAAACCTCATCTTCGCCTTCCTTACTTAGGAGGTGAGAGTTTAGGGTGCCAACACATGATCAATGATGTCATCATTCAATGATTTTACTATCAGTCCATATTATCTATTCCTAGAGGAATAAACTTTCAAAAGATCACTTTATGAACATGAAAATATTTGTTTCGAGTCCTGACAGGTAAAGAACATTTAATTTTATTATAACTCTAGTTAATCTGTATTTTTGTGATTTCAAATAAAATTGGCTTGTGACTTTGAATCGCACACATTTATGAGTTCATTAAAATTTATGTATAGATATACCCAAGAACTAAACAATGCATGTGTACACAATGACTTGAATTTTAATTCAGGGTTGTCTGAGTATATATTTCACAGGACCAATCAAATATTTCATATACACTCGAATAATTTACACATCTCTTTATACATGTACATAATATATTACTCATTTGACTTTTAAACTATTACAAATATTTCAAAATTTCCCTTGGATTATTAAAAGTTTCGACTAAGCACTCAAACAATGTGAATATGTTTACCAAGGCGCTTCCGTTAGTGTCCACAGTCGACTATGATAAAAAATAGGTTTTAAAGGAAAAATAGTTCTTATGAATATATGCGGATAAAATTGTAATGAACTATAATTTAATTAAAAAATAGAAAAAAAAAACATTTGTTTACATAAATCACCATCGTCTTCATTTCATTCTCCGATAAAACTGCCTTCCCACTCACCCCTCCCTCTCCGGCAACCCCCACTCGTACACCTCGTCGACGACCCCGCTTTATGCACCTCCTCGTGAAAAACCATCCCCCCCTAACCCACACACCTCCTCCTAGGGGGAAACATCCACACACACATACCTCATTCTTAAGGATAAATGTTCCTCACCATCGTCATCCACACTCAGCCCACCCGACCTACAAATATCCACATACTCATGAAAATCTCCACACACAAAATAGATATTTGGAAAAATAAGAAAAACTATTTTGTTTGGTGGTTATTGATCGAGAGAATGTGACGATAAATTTTAGGCAAAAATTGAATACTAATACCGAATCAAACCATATACACAAAAGAGGGCCGAAGGTCATTTCTTTTTTTTTCGAAAGAAAACCGATAAACCTTTTTTTGGCAAAGGTCGTTTTTTATGGAGGTGTTATTTTTTTATGGGAGGTCGATTTATAATGAGAGGTAAAAAGGGAAAGTTATTTGGTTGGGTGGGGATTTTGATTGGATAAGGTTTGTTTAGTGTTGTTAAGTCCTTGTTAGGAGGTTAATGTACATTTTCGTTCTTAAAAAGGTTAGGTATATAACACACGGCTATTTTATCCCTTGAAACTAATAGAAGGGTCTTGTTAAATCCGTTCTTATTATTTGAGTCCTAAATTGAAACTCTTGATAGTTTAGTGGTCAAATGAGTAACTTACTTGTTACAACCTAAATACAATGGGCCATGTGGAGCCTACGTGGCATGACATGGACCCCCCATATGATGGGAAAGGGGGTCGGCCTCGTCCCTAATTGTGCTCGACTCAGGTGTACGTCTGCTCAGACTTATAACTTGAAAACCGTCTCGAGGAATCACTGGCCCACTTTGATGACCCAAGTCATTATCATTCCCGTTCTTGCCTATACACGTAAGGGAGCCTCATTAGTCACGTTGGATACACCTGATCACGTGATAAATGTGCATTCTTGCCCATTGAATTTTGGTTGTAACTAACTCATCATTATCTGGCATATTATGTGTAAATAGTGTAACTGTTTGACGTATAAAGCCATTCCACCTATCCCTCAATAAAGGAGGGAACTAACTATAAATAACACAGAATCACACAACAATAGGGAATCAGTTAATTATCACCCTAGATTAATCCCTAAAGTTGTATTTATTTTGAAAGAATAGTAAATTCATCACGGCACTCGTGGGCGCAGGTACCATTTATGGACTGAATCATGTACATTATGTATCCTCTCACTGTCTCTCATATCCATGATCTATTTCCCTTTATTATTTGGATACTTATTTTTTATTGTTAACTATTACACCCTTGATTAAGGCAAAAATTCCCCAAACCATTTTTAGACGATAAAAAATTGGCATCGTCTGTAGGAAAACGACAAGTCGTTGTTTCCTACCATCTCAAAATTCTATTTATGTTTTCTAATAACCTGTGACTTCGAAGAATGACTGATATCCCAAAAAGCAGTCGTGTGGAAGAGTTCATGAACCTCTCAACTCTTATGGATATGGGTGACATACAAGGAATACTGATGAGCCTCACGAAGGGTTAGGAGGCTATATAGGAAAGTGTGAAGCAGATTATGAAGACGCTGAAAGTTGAGTCAAATACACCCTCGGCAGACCCTGCCACACCCTTCGAGAAGGGGACATTAAAAGTAGTGGGATAAATTCTACCTACACTTCGCAGGCTCTCGAGAATCCCAGGAGATTGAACCTGGCATCACGTGATGAAAGAACTGTCTGTCACTACTCTGGATCTCACTATGATCGATCGTACTATCTTCGCGTCACTTCTTCCCTTCGATCAAATGGTTATGACAATGAACAATCCTTCTCTGAAGAAATACCCAACATATTTGTAAGGCTAAGTAGTGGGTAAACCTTTGATCGGTTGGGCCCAAATCGCGCAAAAAGAATGTCTCCTATGGAGCATAACACGCGTCTAGAAGAATTAACTCGATCATGATCGCACCAGTTAGCTAGATCCAGGGTCAACATTAGGGTGTCGACCGAGAGAAAATTTTTAGCAGTAAAGGCCGAGCCAGAGAACCAACTATGGAAGGGATCCATACATCACTTAGAAGATAGACTGGGGGAAATGGATAGATCTAAAAACCCTCTCCATATAGACTTTGTGAAGGGGTCTCCCTTCGTTCCCACTATCTTGACTTATTTGACTCTATCCAACTTTAAACCTCCTATGATCACACCGAAGTACGATGGGAAAATTGATCACGTCTTACACATGGAGCAATATCAAGCAACTATCGATATTTATTATGTCCCCGATGAAATGCATTGTAGGGATTTTTCTAGTACGATCATTGGATCTTCCCAAATCTGGTATAACAGTTTGACTCGGGGATAAATATCCAGTTTTTTGCACTTGCCCGACCTCTTTGTTAGTAACCTTTGCTTCGGAGAAAAACTAGGCAAAAGGGTTGCGCACCTCCTCAGCGTTTGATCGAAGACTGACGAGACCACGAGACACTTCATCACCCAGTTCAACACTGATACAATAAGAAAAAACCATAACCACATTAATCAGTGGGTTACATCCACGAAAATTATTACGGGCCCTTGCAAAGGAACCTCCTAGAACTATGATAGAGCTTTTGGCCGATGCTGGAAAAATCATGAATGCGGAGGAGGCCATGGAAGCCAAAGAGTCAGATTGACTAAAAGCTACGACCAACAAGGGTAGCGAAAACAAATACTAGAAGGACAAAAAGATTGACAAGCTAAAGAATTATGATGAGTACACCTTATAGTGGGTATCAATCACATCTTAGAGGAGATTAAAGTAAGTAAGGACCTCATATGGGTAGGCAAGCTCAAAGCACCTACTAACTAGCACGACAAAAGCAAATACTGTGAATTTCACAACGATCATGTCCATAACATAGATAGTTGTATCACCCTGAAGAATGAGATATAAATGCTGATAAGAAAGGGAAAGATGTCTCGGTAAGTGGACAGAAAAGACCAAATAGATGCAGATGATCGAAAGCTCCGAAGGAGATCAGAATCACCCTGTAAGAAAATAAAGGAGAAGAAAATAATATCGGATGGAGATTTAGATGACGATCCATACGTCCCAAAAAAGCCGAGAGATTCAATTCTCGAGGTCAAGATTATCTCCTTCGGATGTCATATCATCATGGGTGGAGATGATGGAGGAGGGGAAGATCTATCAGATATGAATGCTTATCTTAGCGAAGCCAAGGCCTGTGCTCATATTCGGTAGCTCAAAATGTAAGCACTATCCCCAAAAGGTGAACAAAGATCATCTCATAGTAGAGTTTTCAAAGGATGAATTATTCGGTTATATCCCCATGATGATCCTCTGGTCGTCACTAATGGCAATCCCCGGAAGTAAGGTTGCCCGAATTTTCGTGGATAATGGCAGTTTGATGGATGTCATGTTTTACAATCTTTCTAGAAGTGGAAACTCAGGGATAGGAAATTAATGCCCTCATCGATCATTAATCGGTTTCTCAGGCAAAAATGTGTATCCTTCGAGGACTGTGAAATTAGAAGTAATAATGTGTTCTTAGCTGACCTGCCAAAGAAAAGTGGTCCGTTTCTTTTCCTAGACAAAAATGTTCTTTCGGGTTATAATGCCATCTTGGGAAGAGTAGGTTTAAAAAATTTCGAGGTATTAACCTTAATGGTTCATCGGTTCTTAAAGTTCCTAACCCACTATGGGGTCGAAGTGGTCAAAGATAATTGGGTGGAGGCCCGCGAGTGTGACTACACCTCGGTCGAGAAGGAGGAGCATAAGATGTTGACCACCATGTATCAGATTGAGATGATTAACCCTCGAGATGAAAATAAGTTGGTCAAAGGATAGGCGATCGAGGAAAATCAAAATCATTGTCCTCGATGAGGAATGACCTGAGAAGACCATTCAGTTCGTATCGTCCTTAGACCCGATCTTAAAGAAGGAGTTATTAGACTTCCTAAGACAAAAGAAAAGTGTGTTCACCTGGAGTCACGAAGACATGCCTGGGATTGAACCAAAATTCATATGTCATGTGATGAACATCGTAGAAGGAGATAATCGGTCAAGCCAAAGATGTGAGTCTTCGATGCTGAAAAGAAGATGGTAGTGCAAGAGGAAGTCCAGAAGCTGGAGAAAGCCAACTTCATAGAGGACGTCAAGTATCCATAATGTATCTCCAACGTGGTTATGGTACACAAAATGAATAACAAATGGAGGATGTATGTGTATTTCACATAATTAAATAAGGCTTGACCCAAGGACTATTACCCCTACCTGGAATCGATCAACTAGTCGACACCACTTCAGATCACGAGTTCCTTAGCTTTATAGACGCTTACGAAGGATACAAACAGATCCGTATGAAACTAGCAGATAGAGAAAAAACATCTTTTATCACTAACATGGGGACCTAATGTTATAATGTGATGCCCTTCGGCCTCAAGAATGTTAGAGCTATATACCGAAGGAAAAACATCTTTTATCACCAACAGGGGGACCTACTGTTATAATGTGATGCCCTTTGTCCTCAAGAACGTAGGAGATATATACCGGAGATTGGTGAACAATGTTTTCAAAAACCAAATTAGCAGAAATATGGAAGTGTATGTGGACGACATGCTGAGCAAAATAAAGAATGCAGCCAATCATGTTAAGGATTTGCATAAAACTTTTGACTATATTGAGAAGCACTAGATGAAGCTCAATCAGATCAAATGTGTGTTCAGGGTCTGAGAAGGAATGTTCATAGGTTTCATCATCAATTATCGAGGTATTGAAGACAATCCAAAAAATATCCAAGCCTTGATGAATATTAAATACTAGCTAAAAATAAAAAGGTGCAAAGGTTAACAGAACGTCTTGCCGCTCTTAACTGGTTCATTTCCCAAACCACTGACAAATGCCTTTCATTTTTTAAATTTTTCAAGAAAACATTTGAGTGGAATGAAGAATGTGAAAATAAATTCCTAAAGTTGAAGAGATACCTAGGATCGACCCCTCTCTGGTCATGAAAGGTATTAAAAGAAAACCTTTACTTATACTTGGCAATATCAGTGTCGATTGTTAGTTATGCTTTTATAAGACAGGAGGATGGAATACAAATACAAATATACTCTATCAGCAAAGTCTATAGGGGTGTTGGAATCTTCTATCCCACGATGGAGAAAATTTCCCTCGCACTGATCAAAGAATCGAGAAGAAGGAAGCCTTACTTCCAGGCCCATACTATTGTCATATATATGTATTTGTCTTTACAATAGATCCTCCATAAGTTGGAAAAATTAGATCAAATAATGGCTTGGGGAGTGGAATTAGGAGAGTACGAAATCCAATACAAGCCCAAGACTAGTGGCAGACTTCATAGTCGAGTTCACACTTGCGGAGCAGACTCCTTGAGGAGATAGCTCAATACTTAAGGCAAAGTAGAGTTCTCCAGTGTAGAGTGGGGTTAAATAAAGTAACCCCACAGATTTGATCAAATATTCATCTATTATTTATCAAGTTTTACTATAAATCCAGTCCCTACATGGATTGAGATTATATTATGCGTGTATGATATATTACATATACTCCGCGTTTGACGGATTACACTTGACAACACTCTAGTAATTATTTAAATTGTTCATTTAAGATTCCACCACATATAACACAACAGGTGGCACCATAGCTAGTTGAACACTTGGTTCCACAGAAAACATGACATGTGTCAAAGCCCACTTGAGGCATTTTTTCTATAAAAAGAGGGTCCCCCCTCATTTGTAAGGAGGATGGTCTGGGGGAAAAGTAAGGAGAGAAAATCTAACTTTTCTCCCCCACGAACCTCTTGAGCTCCGTCACGGGTCCGATAGTGATGAGATAATTTTCAAAGTTTCGTTACGAGTTTTACATGTTTTATACAATATATCTGCATTTGGAGGCGGCTAAGCGTATATTGCACCCCCCCGCACACCAAAACCACCAAAAATTGAGTTTTTTGGCATATCGTACGGACCCACGAACTATGCCGACTTTGACTCAATGAAGAGATGGATACGTAGGCGCAACAACATTGCTCAATTCAAAAATACGCTAGATGCGGTGATTCCCAAAATCTAGACCAATCTCTTACATTTGGCGGCTCTACTGGGGAGGTATTCATAATTTCGATTGCGTAACACCTCGTGCCCATACAGAGAACTCGACGAAAGTGAAGAAGGTGTTACAGATATTCCATTTCAGATAAGATTTTTAACACATTTAATTATTTAATCTTCTATTATAGCATGAGATGGCATGATGCATATTACTAAATCTTAACTGAAAAATATTATATACTGATTATTTTAAGGCTTAGCCGAAATATGACTTCAACATCGATTTCTCATAAACTGATTGTAGTAAATACACCTCATATGATATAATGCCTATATTGGTTCATAAATATTACAGATCATTATTGACAGCTATAATGATTTCTCATTAATAGGCCCGAGATATATGAAACATGTATATACAAGAGATTGTGTCAACTTGTAGTTGTTGCCACATTGATTTGATAAACAAAAAAAATCTTTGGAGGTATTCCTTGATACATGACCATATTAAATAAATATACTTGTACACTTTTGTCAAACAAAGGACTAGGTGCTTGATTCTAAAGGACTAATTTTTAAACTTTACGTCACATTACACTGTGTACATTATTTTTAGGCTACACAAAAATCAATTTTACTGTTTACTATAGGTAGCTCAGGCATTGTATTCGCAAAACATTAAAAATTTCAAGATGGGACACACGTTTACATTAATGCGTAGAGAGCTGTCAAAACTTTAGAAAATATACATGCTACCATTATAGGTTCAAAATCCATTCATAAAGGTCTTGTATTTGTTTTAAAAGTAAATAATTCCGACGAAATAATCCATTCTCCAACGGCATAAATTCGGGGAAATATCACGTGCCTCATAACCTGCGCCAACCTTACACTGGTGGAGAGATTTTCCTCCATCCCTATATATCCTCAATAAACAGTATTTGTTCCTTGCTGAAACTGTTGTCGACAGCTATTATGAACTGTAGCTACCTACGGCATGAATTGAAATGGGATTCCTCATAAATACTACCATATGAATTGATTTTTTTTTACCCATTTATGTTAAGGTTTATCAAACAAACCACTGGGTTTCTTCAATATATGTAGATATTCACACAAAAATATTTGTGCACAAAATATACCTTCCAACCCACCTTGGGTGACCCATCTTAAAATTGGAGACAAAACATATCTTGTTATGAATAAACAAAGATCGAAGCAATCACCGAGAAACCAACTGACCAATGAAAAATATGTTACGTAGGCCGTTTAATACAAGATTAAACTATTGAAGTAACTTCGAACTGTTTTTTGAAGAAACTATTTTCTTTAAATCAAAACCAGATTAATCTCAATATGTGTTTAATAAAACATGCAGGAGATTTGTTCAAGATTTTGTAACAGCTTTCGAAAATCAGTTTAAATCAATTAAACTCAGTACAACCATAAGAATGAGATGAGGAGATGCATAAAGATTAAGGACAAGGCATTTTTAATGTGGTAAAGCCTCACCCAACTGAGGAAACATCCATGGTGACTTCTAAGTCACAAACCAAAAATCCACTAAAATAAAATATACATGTAAGGACACAAATTTCCAACTGAGTCCATATATAGTTTTGGCTCAATTCCGGACAAAAACATTTATTCATAGGATAGTATTTATTGTAATATTCTCAAGCCTATGAAGTGTATATTGAAGACGTAGCGGCAAAGAACTTAAAGCTTCATCAAAATGCCGGTCTGTGTGCCTCGTTTCTACGTCATCAACTAAGGTTCCATGCTCCCAAGGTATGAATGTAATTATATGTATATAGGAGCTTGGAACAATTTGTATTGGGTGTTAGGTGAAATAAAACTGCATTTTATTTTCAGAAAGAATCAATTAGAAACTTAAAAATAAGTATATAAAAGTTTCTGGGCCAAAATCAAATTTTTCAATCTTTCTGGTCGTTCGTTAGAAATGTCGTTCGAACGAGTTTTTTCGTTCGAACCAGATTTCGTTCGAACGAGTTTTGTCGTTCGAACCAGTTTCGTTCGAACGAGTTTTGCCAACGACCCTAACTGGACAGTCGTTCGATATATCGTTCGAACGAATTCTCGTTCTAACGAGGTATCTAACGAACCTCTAACGAGCCCATACTGGTCACTCGTTAGAAGTCTCATTCGAACGAGAATCACGTTCGTTCGAACGAACTTCCAGCGGGAACAGTTATTTGGCAGTTTTTTGCAGTTTTTCCCCACTCTTCCACTTGGTTTTCAACCAACCTTTTTCATACTTTATTATGTGCGGGAAACACATTTTCCAAGACAACTTTTCCAACTTAGTTTATCTCCTAGAGAGAATTTGAGAGCAAAAATATTTTTAGGAAAATGTTCATGTTTTGAGTGTAATTCTTCCAAGAAAAATTTCATACACACTCTTGTTTACACCCAATTGTTTATCCAAGCTTCTATATATATACATATCCTTACTTGGAGTTTTTGGCACCGGTTTTCTCTACCGAATTCAAGAGACGTTTCGGGTTTGCTTCTACACCCCATCACAAAGAAGACTTTTGTTGAGATTTTACCCAAAAGGAGAAAGGCTCCATGCTTGGGTGACGGTGACCATATAAAGTCCCATCGGTGTATTCCGAGACCACGGTGGAGCTCCGTTGGTTATCCGCTAATTGGAGGTTGATACAAGAAGGAGCATCACGGCTTGAGAGGGTTCGAGTTTAGGAAGTAAGTCTTTTGTCTTGTATTTTGTAATACCGTTTTTAGTGGATTTGAGGCTAGGTCCGTCCCGAGATTTTTTCCCGTTAATGGGTTTTTCCTCGTACATCGCGGTGTAGTGTGACATTGTTTATTTTATCTTGCACAATAATTTAGAATCCATGCTTAGGATAATTTCAAGATAAAATTCGGTTTAACTCTCACACTCATTTAATTTGGGACTTAAATTAAATATTGGGTAAAATTGGTTTATTCTAGTCACGTACTAAAAATGGTTTCGCCTAACTTTGGATATAATTTGGTAATTATGACTTAGGTAAATTCTAGGACTTGAATTATGTTTTAATGTGTTTTCGAAGAAATTAAAACTCGGCCTTGTTTAGTTGTTGAACCATCACTTATGTTTAACGCTTCCGCATTTATTTAAGAGGAAATTACTTTTTTAAATTGAGATCATATATGCACCGGGGATCCAACTGCGCCTTCAAATTGGTATCAGAGCCAAAAACGATAAATTATTTCGTTAAAGATCCTTTAATTTTTGGCTAAAATGGATTTTTCCCCATTTTCAAAATTTCCTATTTTTGATGGTTCAAACTACGCGTATTGGAAAGCGCGCATGAAATCGGCACTTAAATCTATCGATGAACGTGTTTGGATGTCTGTTGTTAACGGTTGGACTCCACCAACACATTTAATTGAAAATGAACAAGTTCCCAAACCCGTCGATAGATGGACCGAAAATGAGTTTAAGCTTGCAAATTTTAATTCCCGTGGTTTAAATGCCTTGTTTAGCGCTGTCACACCGGATGAATTCCGACGCATTATGACGTGTGAGACCGCTAAAGAAGCTTGGGATATTTTACAATTAACTCATGAAGGAACGAGTGTCGTTAAAACTTCTAAACTCCAAAACCTCATCACTCAATTTGAAACTATCAAAATGGATGAAAAAGAAACTTTTGACAAATTTTATGCTAGACTTTCCGATATTGTTAATTCATCCTTTAACTTGGGAGAGAAAATACCTGACGACCGTGTTGTAAAGAAAATTTTAAGGTCCCTACCCGATAGATTTATTCCAAAGGTGACCGTTTTAAATTCTTTACCCACTTTAGCCTCTACGAAATTAGAAGAGCTTGTAGGTGATTTACAAACCTATGAACTGGATATGTTTCCCTCTAAAAATGAAAAGAAAATTGAAAAGGGCATTGCTTTAAAAGCCCGCAAAGAGGTTAAACAAGTAGTAGAGAGCGATAGTGATAGTGACTCGGAAGATATGGCTTTATTTGCTCGAAAATTTAGAAAATTTCTTAAATTCAACAAAGATAAATATAAAAATGATTTTAAGAAATTTGAATCTTCTAAACATGATAAAAACGAGAAGACTTCTAAAGCCGATAAAATCCCTAAACCAAGTAATGAAAATGTTGATAGGGACGAGTCTAATAAATGTTTTGGTTGTGAAGGTTATGGCCATAGGGCGTATGAGTGCCCCACTAAACTAAGGAAAGAGGGTAAACGACCCATTTCATATAATGCAACCCTTAGTGATAGTGATAAGGAAGAAAATCCCGATTCCCCCACTAAGAAAAATTTTGTGGCTTTTATGGCAAGTCATGTGAGTGATAGTGAGAACTCATCGATTGATGATACGATAGCACATGCCACTTCCAAGGTCATTGTTCATGATTCCCTTATTTTTGATGATAGTGTGAGTGGAGAAGAAAGAGAGAGTGAAAATGAAGAAGAGGTTGATGAGAGTGAACTTCAAAATGCTTTTCATGAATTATATAAAGAATCTATCAAATTGAAGAAGGCTAATTTGAAGTTAGAAGCGAATTTAAGAGAGAGTGTCAAGGTTGTTAATGAAAGTGCCTTAATAGAAGACCTTAGGACACGTGAGAGGACTCTTCAAGAGAAGCTTAACTATGTAGAAGGCGAGAGAGATAGCCTTAGGGGTTTAATGGAATCCTTGAAAAAGGAGCTTCTTGCTTTTGAAGAGCGAAATTTTTTACTAGAATCTAACATTTTAGAATTGGAAAATAAATTAAAAGATTCTAGTAATGTCAAATTTGATTTGGAATGTCATTCAGAAAAACTTGGTAAAATGTTAGGAACGATCCAAGTTAAAAATGACACTTTTGGTTTAGGCTTCAATACTTGTAATGAATTTAACCCTAAAGTCAAAACCAACATTTTAGGAGAATCTACTAGGAATGCATTTCAAGATCACTCCTTAGGTAAATCTTTTCGACATGTTTTCACTTGTTCACATTGTGGTCGAAAAGGTCATCTTAAGAAATTTTGTTTTGATCTTAAACGAATTCCTAGAAAATCCCATAGTAAAGCAACCACGATAGCTAACGTTCCTACACCCCAAGATAGTCATGCTTCGTTAATTTGGGTTAGGAAATCCGACTTGGTTGCCTTACAAAATAGGGTTGTTGATTCTCATTTACTTTCACATCCTTCCTCCCTTGCTAAATCTAATGGATAAATGTGTTAGTGTTTGCATACTTTAGCGTTTGTACTTCATGCCATATTCATATGCTAAATGTATGCTTGTTTAGTCATTTTCTAGTCATTGCTTTATTTCATATCATATGCTAGAAATTATGACTTGTTTATCTTTTTGTATTGTTTTTTGTGTTTGATTTAACTGCAAAATATAAAAAGATTTTTGTTTATCATTTGTGTTTTATTTATTTTATTTATGCTTAATGAAAAATACAAATGATTTTTTGTTTGTCCTTTTGAGTAAATATTTATTTTTGATTAAAAATGTTAAAAACTCAGAAAGATTTTGTTTTGTGTGTATTTTTGTTTGACACACTTTATGTGGCATATATTTGTGTTTGAATCCTATCGTTTACGCTCTCATGTGGCTAGAACTTTTGGTTTAGATTTTCAATCCTTAAAATGTTCTTTACCATGTTTTATATGGAGTAGTTGGATTTTGTATTGTTTAAATGGATTCTATTTCTATATGCCTCTTTTCACACATGCACGAGCTCTTTTGAAATCTTAATGTCACATGTTATATTTGAGCTTTTTGAGGTGTTCTCCTATCAATCTAGTCATCTACATATCTATGACCTAGGAGGACTAGTGCATGTCAAATTCCGTTGCATGTGAGATTTGTGTGAAAAATGAAAACATGTTAAATTAATATATGCACGGGGAAGGGCTCCGAAAGGATGAATTAAATCCTTTGCGATAGTAAGCCACCGTTGATTGGATCTAAAAGAAATACGTGATCCAAAGGCCTAAAAACAAAATATTTGGCATTTAAAATAAAGCAATTGCCAAGGCCTATGTTTGTTTGATATATTCATTCACAAAACAAAAGAATATATATGCATATTGAGGGAGAATTGGATGGTATATCAACGGTTTGCACAATGTCCGTTTATCCTAGTTGTCTTTAATGACATGACTCTATTTGGTTTGTAGAATCATCATCATGCTAGGCTTGTATGCATTGTGTATGTTTGTTCATTGAGTTCAATCTTTATATTGTCACATGAGGTTATATTTAACTATGATGAAGTTTGCAATCAAATGAGAACTCAGTGAACGTTTCTTAAGTGTTTGGGTCTAAATTTAATTGTTGCTTGTTCACACCCCTACACTTCCGTTTCCATATGACACATTTTTGCCATACGAGTGTGCAAACTTATTGCATTTTGTGTCATGTGTGCGTTTATATCTATATATATACACACAAGTACTTCATTGATATATTTCTAGTAGATATATATATGATATTTGTTTGTCTTTGCCTTGCTTTTAATTGCCCATATGCTTTCATGTCTTATCACTTTAAGCTTTCACATGCTGTTTATTAGTTCTTTATCCTTTGCCTATTCCCGAACAAAAAGGGGGAGAATGATGATAGGGGGAGAAATGGTATCTAATCCTATTATTATCGTATCTTCGTTTGGGGGAGATTTATCTTAGGGGGAGACGTCTTTCTAAGTAGGTCATGTGTTTAAAGGGAGAATTAATTTAGGGGGAGTAATTAATTAATTGCATTTAATATGTTGATATTCCCTATGCATTTGATGAGTTTGCTTAAGTGTGCAGGAATTATTCTAAAGCGGCATCTTTCTATGGCAAAGGGTTTAATCCTTGGGTTGAGTCAAGATTGGGCGGGTTATGTTTTGAGTCTAGTAGAGCTTGACGGCCCTTTAGGATTTTTGTTTGGTTTTTCTCCCGGAATAGCCAAAGGGGGAGATTTGTAAGGACACAAATTTCCAATTGAGTCCATATAGAGTTTTGGCTCAATTCCGGACAAAAACATTTATTCATAGGATAGTATTTATTGTAATATTCTCAAGCCTATGAAGTGTATATTGAAGACGTAGCGGCAAAGAACTTAAAGCTTCATCAAAATGCCGGTTTGTGTGCCTCGTTTCTACGTAATCAACTAAGGTTCCATGCTCCCAAGGTATGAATGTAATTATATGTATATAGGAGCTTGGAACAATTTGTATTGGGTGTTAGGTGAAATAAAACTGCATTTTATTTTCAGAAAGAATCAATTAGAAACTTAAAAATAAGTACATAAAAGTTTCTGGGCCAAAATCAAATTTTTCAATCTTTCTGGTCGTTCGTTAGAAATGTCGTTCGAACGAGTTTTTTCGTTCGAACCAGATTTCGTTCGAACGAGTTTTGTCGTTCGAACCAGTTTCGTTCGAACGAGTTTTGTCGTTCGAACCAGGTTCGTTCGAACGAGTTTTGCCAACGACCCTAACTGGACAGTCGTTCGATATGTCGTTCGAACGAATTCTCGTTCTAACGAGGTATCTAACGAACCTCTAACGAGGTATCTAACGAACCTCTAACGAGCCCAGACTGGTCACTCGTTAGAAGTTTCGTTCGAACGAGAATCACGTTCGTTCGAACGAACTTCCAGCGGGAACAGTTATTTGGCAGTTTTTTGCAGTTTTTCCCCACTCTTCCACTTGGTTTTCAACCAACCTTTTTCATACTTTATTATGTGCGGGAAACACATTTTCCAAGACAACTTTTCCAACTTAGTTTATCTCCTAGAGAGAATTTGAGAGCAAAAATATTTTTAGGAAAATGTTCATGTTTTGAGTGTAATTCTTCCAAGAAAAATTTCATACACACCCTTGTTTACACCCAATTGTTTATCCAAGCTTCTATATATATACATATCCTTACTTGGAGTTTTTGGCACCGGTTTTCTCTACCGAATTCAAGAGACGTTTCGGGTTTTCTTCTACACCCCATCACAAAGAAGACTTTTGTTGAGATTTTACCCAAAAGGAGAAATGCTCCATGCTTGGGTGACGGTGACCATATAAAGTCCCATCGGTGTATTACGAGACCATGGTGGAGCTCCGTTGGTTATCCGCTAATTGGAGGTTGATACAAGAAGGAGCATCACGGCTTGAGAGGGTTCGAGTTTAGGAAGTAAGTCTTTTGTCTTGTATTTTGTAATACCGTTTTTAGTGGATTTGAGGCTAGGGCCGTCCCGAGGTTTTTTCCCGTTAGTGGGTTTTTCCTCGTACATCGCGGTGTAGTGTGACATTGTTTATTTTATCTTGCACAATAATTTAGAATCCATGCTTAGGATAATTTCAAGATAAAATTCGGTTTAACTCTCACACTCATTTAATTTGGGACTTAAATTAAATATTGGGTAAAATTGGTTTATTCTAGTCACGTACTAAAAATGGTTTCGCCTAACATTGGATATAATTTGGTAATTATGACTTAGGCAAATTCTAGGACTTGAATTATGTTTTAATGTGTTTTCGAAGAAATTAAAACTCGGCCTTGTTTAGTTGTTGAACCATCACTTATGTTTAACGCTTCCGCATTTGTTTAAGAGGAAATTACTTTTTTAATTTGATATCATATATGCACCGGGGATCCAACTGCGCCTTCAATACAAGTTATAAACTATTTAACACACGTGCAAACTAATCAGACCTATACAAGTTTAGAAATGTGCCCACTGGTTTGATTCTAACATTTCTGCAGTTCTGAAGTTGATGTGGCTTTCCAAGTTTGGTAACTTCTCCACTTTGTTCCAGTCTTTACGTCGACTCTTTTTAATTCAAGATCTTATAGCCAACACTTCTGTGTTGTAGTGTGTGAATGTTTGTGATGGTGATCTAACACATGCATGCACACAAGCACACTTATTTATACAAACAGTCCTATCAAATTACAAAATAGATCTATATGAAGTAAGGTTTTCAGTTTCTCTCTTAGGAAACAAAGGGCTTTATTTGACCTTTCAAATAATCCCGGAATACAAGGCTACCTTCCCCGAAAGATGATTTAAGGTCTTAATCAATTTCAGAGGGTTTTGAAAATATTTTTGAAATTAAAAATCGCCAATAGCGATTCCAACTAGGTCAAAAGTCTTGTTTCATAAGAACTAAAAATACAAAAAGAATAATTTATTGATTCTAACGTTTTGAAAAATATTTACAGAACAGTAATCAACAAATGAGATTTCTCAAGATGAGAAACTAAAATATGCAGATTTAAGTGTAATATGACATGCACTAATCAGATCTACTGTTTCTATGAAAGAGAAATAGATATCTAACATGAAATGTCTAAGTTGGAAATAAGATCTTGAACATAGAGGATAAAACTCTTTAAACAACCTTCAAACCCCCACCAACAACACTCTTAAACACATAGGTATAGTGTTTGGTAAAAAATGTTTTGGATAAATGAGTTTAAGGTATGAAAACAAAATAGGGTTTGGACGATTTAGGGTTTCTTTCTCTCTCTGGTTTCTCTCTTTCTTTTCTCTCTCTCTCTCTCTTATCTCTCTTCCCTTCTCTCTCTATTTAGACGAACTGCCAAAAGTCCCCAAATGCTGAGGGTAAGCCTACTTATATAGTAGGCTAAGAAGGATTGAGAATGTTTATACAAATCTAAAGACTGAGATTTGGTCTTGGACTTTTTTCTTTGATCCAACGGTTTATCATCAACGGTGATTTAAATAATTTTGATTGGTCCAGAGAGGTTCACAGGGCTTGAGTAAGGACCCATGCAGAACGTTGATAAAAGAGATCCAAGGGATGATAAGGGGTACGAGTTATGAGTCTACTAACAAACAAAAATCAGACCGTTGTGCAAGAGATAAGAGTAAGGCCCAAATGAACACTCACACGTGTGTTTTAAACATAATTATACACGCACCCCCAAGTCTCAAGCGCATTCGGATCCTACCCAACTCAACTTTCAGGTATGAAAACGTAAAATCAGTAATTACAAAATGACCCCAAAATTTTTATAAACCAAGTTTGAATTTAAAAAAAATCATTCAAAAAGTATTAAAAATTTCCAAATTTTTTTTAAAATGAATTTAAATGGGATTAAACACACAAAACTCACACACAATCAAATAATAAAATATATGAATAATGTATGCAACCCTAGTGTGTGTGAATGAGCATCATACCTTCAATTGAATCAAGTGTGGCATAAGAAGACGATTCTGAGGCTCTTTGGTGTCTAGGGAATGAGACTCTAATTTTGTCACAATTTCCAAACTAGATGAGAACTTATACAATGTAGACTCAAGTGAGTCAAGAGTATAAGGAGCTTCAATATCCCCCTTTGTAAATATGAGACAAAATCTCATTTGAGTCAACTAGGACTCGTAGGGCTATAAAGAAATAAGGAAAGACCTATTCCTATACAAAAATTCTATCTACCCATTTCCTAGAAAAAGAAAATTACACAACTCAAATAATTACAAACCAATACCCTAATAACATTTGTTGAATACAATTATAAAAATTCCTGCAAATAATTACTGAGATTAAGCTTATTAGAAATATTTACAAAAAAATGAACTCATAAGACTCAAATTACTCCCCCATTTTGTCTCAAATGGACAAAGGGAATAATAATCAAGTCATAAGAGTTTATTCAGCACACACCATTCCTATCGATTTTCGCAAAGCAAGAAATCTATTGTAATCCAAAGGTTTGATAAACATATCTGCGACTTGAAAATCAGTAGGAAGATAATTGATTTCTAATTCCTTAGTCTCAACTAATTCGCGTATAAAATGATGTCTAATTTTTATATGTTTAGTTCGCGAGTGTTGAACATGATTTTTTAGAGATATTGATCGCGCTTTGATTATCACAATAGAGATATAGTTAATCTTCTTGAATACCATAATCATTTAGCATTTTCTTAAGCCAAAGTAATTGAGCACATCAACTACCTCCGGCTATGTATTCAGATTCAGATGTAAATAAAGAAGTACAATTTTGTTTCTTACTACTCCATCCTACTAAATTGTTATCGATATAGTAACATGATCCTGATGTGCTCTTTATATCATCAGTGCACCCAGCCCAGTTGGCATCAGTGTATCCTATTATAGTACTAGGAGTATCATTGGTGTACCAAAGTCCTAAATTTGGAGTGCATTTAATGATTCGTTTTACACAAACTAAGTGGCTCTCTTTATAATTATTTTGATAACGAGCACACACGCAAACTGCGTACATAATATCAGGATGCGAGGCAGTAAGGTATAGTAAGGTTCATATCATACTATGATATAGAGTTGGATCTATGGATTTACCACTCTCATCTTTAGATAGTTTGACCATAGTAGTCATGGGAGTTTTAGCTTCTTTGGCACTTTCAAGACCAAACTTTTTGATAATCTCTAAAGCATATTTCGATTGAGACACAAATAAACCATCTGAATTCTGTTTGACTTGAAGACCCAAGAAAAATTATAACTCCCCCATAAGAGACATTTGAAATTCTTTATGCATAATTTCAGAAAAAGATTTAACTTCTGAAGGGGAAGTGGATCCAAAAATGATATCGTCGACATAGACTTGAGCTATAAGGATATATTTGTCAAAATGTTTGAAAAAAAGGGTTTGATCATTTCCACCTCTCTTAAAACCTTTGTCCAAGAGAAAATTATAAAGACGCTTATACCAGGCTCGTGGCGCTTGTTTTATACTGTACAAAGCCTTTTTAAGACGATAAACATGGTTTGGATACTGAGGGTCAATAAACCCTTTGGGTTGTTCAACATAGGTTTCTTCCGTCAAGATTCCATTAAGAAAGACTGATTTTACATCCATTTGGTAAAGCGTAAAATTCAAGTAATAGGCTATTACAAAGAGAAGACGAACAGATTCTAAGCGAGTAACAGGTGCAAAAGTCTCATTAAAATCTATTCCTTCAATTTGAGATTATCCCTGAGCCACTAATCTGGCTTTGTTTCTAATGATTATCCCACTTTCATCAGATTTATTTTTAAATATCCAACGTGTTCCAATAACCTTTTTATGAACAGGCCTAGGTACAAGATACCAAACATCATGAACGATAAATTAAAGAAGTTCTTCCTGCATGCCAGAAATCCAATGAGGGTCATTCAATGACTCATTTACATTCTTTAGTTCCACAAGGGAAACAAAACATGAATAATGAGCATAGTTTCTTAATTGAGATCTTGTACGTACAGGCTCACAAGGGTTACCAACAACGTTATCTATGGGATGATCTTTAGAAACCCAGTTAGGTACTTCAGGTGTCTTAATTGGTAAAGAATCATCTATTTCTGAAGAGTCATTTTCTAAAATATTTTCAGACTCTTCCATAATAGTTAGTTCTCCAGTCTTACTCTCAACAGTAGTGTCACTTACAATAACATTTATGGATTCCATTAAGGTCTTTGTGCAAAGATTATAGACACGATAAGCTCTACTATCAGGAGAATATCCTAGAAAGATAGCTTTATCTCCACGAGTGTCGAATTTGAATAAGTGTTCTTTGTCTTTGCAAACATAACACGTACTACCAAAGGTTCTAAGGTATTTAAGATTGGTATTTTTCCCATACCATAGTTCGTAAGGAGTTTGTTTAGAATTCTTCCTAAGATAGACCCTACTGATAATGTGACAAGCAATACAAATAGATTCTACCCAAAAATACTTAGGTAAACACTTGGCATGAATCTTAACACGTGCCATCTCTTGAAGAGCACAATTCTTTCTCTCAGCAATTCCATTTTGTTGAGGAGTCTTAGGAGCACTAAATTCATGTTTGTAACCATTATAGTCACAATACTCTATAATACCAGTATATATGAATTCATCACCTCTATCACTATGAATTCTATTTACTTGAACTTCCTTCTCATTTTTAATCCGAAGTAGAATTTTTAAAAAGGTATGGAAAGTGTCAGACTTTTGTTTTAAGAAGGCCATCCAAGTAAACTTGGTGAAGTCATCAACCATAACAATAATGTAACTGTGTCCACATAGACTCATAGTACGAGAAGGACCCATTAGGTCCATATGGATGAGCTCCAAGGATTTAGAGGTAAGGATATCTTTAACTTTCTTATGAGGTGCCTTAACAATTTTTCCTTCCTAACAAGGTCCACAGACAATGTTAGAAATAGGTTTGATCTTTGGAATTCCTCTAATTATTTCTTGTGAAGATAATCTACTAAGGTTATCGTAATTTATGTGACCCATCCTATTAAGCCATGTTTCATTGTCATCTATTCTGGCAACGTTACAGATTTATGTACTGTTCATGACAGTATAACAATTGTCAGGGGTTCTAAATCTTGTAATTATGCACTCACCTTTTTCATTTAAAAATTTGAAATTATTCTTTAAAAAGGTGACAGTGTGATTTGAGTTACAAAATTGCAAGATACTAAGTAGATGATCCTTAAAACCTTTTACTAGAAGAACATTTTCAAGTACAGGTAATCCTTCTTCTTGGAGTGTTCCTTCACCAATGATTTGAGATGATACACCATCATCGAAAATAACTTTTCCTCCAACAAAGATGGTTTTATTTAAAAGTTTTTTATTGTAACACCCCGTATTTTTTATCATTTAAATAATTATGTGATTAATTATTATTATGAGAATAAGTATTCGATTAATTATTGTTGTTGGATTAATTAAATTAAAATGTGAGAAATTAGTTTGTTATTAATCCGGATTTAAATAATTATTAACTAGCATGCCAAGGGTTAATACTTATTGATGTGAACTATTGAATATTACTGTGTGATATGTAATATGGAATTATGATATTTGATAAATTGTCGGAAGTGAGAAATACGGCAGTTTGGTAATTTAAGTTTATCACGCGTGTGAGTCGTGTCGGGACTAAGTAAATGTAATAAGAAGATAATTTATTTTTGGTAACTCATATGGTCATTTCAAGTGAGCCATTGAGTCTGGAAGGGTTGAGATAGTCAAAATAGTATACCCCGGTGTTTTGTTTGGGTCCCGGGGCGATTTTGGGCATAACCGGCACCCCGCAGGGGTAGTTTTGTAATTTGGATTTTGGGCTAAATTAATGGACGAAAATTGGGATTAATTATATCAGCTAAGGAAAGTCCATTAGGGTTAAGAAGTGACAGGAAGTTAGAACGGCCATGGAGGGTGTGAGGGAGAACCAAATTTGAAGAGAGAAGGCTCATTTGGCATCACCTTGCATAACCGTGACCACCAACGCGAAGATCGAGAAGAGAAGAACGCGTATGTACCAACATCACCAATGGATCAGACCGTCATATTTGAAGCAAGTGTTTATTACTTGCTTTCTTCAGCAATAATCATGCTCATGTTAGTATAGGTGAATTTAATCCATGATTTACATGTTAATTGGGTGAAAATTGGAGGATAAATGATGATTAAAGGTTGGGATAATTAGTTGTTAATATTCTATCATGAATGTAGAGGATGAACTACGGAATTTGAATTATAGATTGATGAACGAATCTGGGTTGATTAGGTTCTTTAATTGAAATTTTGGGAACTAGGGTTCATGTGAATTAATTCAGGGGGTTTTATATATTTATGATGATTTATGATGAATTAATGATCCTAGGAGATTATGAATGATTTATAACTTGTTAGGTGTTGATGGGTATTGATGATGAGTTGTTGGGAATTGAATCTTAGAGGTTTTTAGGTTAAAAAATGATGAAAAACGCAGAATTCTGGCGAAGAAGACGAACAGTGAAATCTCGCGCGATCTCTCACGAAGTCGTTCGAGCGAGAATGCATCTCGCGCGAAGTCGCTCGAACGACACGTGAAAGTCATTCAAACGACAACCTTTCTAGTTCGAGCGACAGATGAAATTTTTGGGGATTTTTCTCAAAGACTAGTGTTGAGTTTGTCGGTTTATTGGAGTGAGAGAAACAGCCAAATAGTAAATTTAAATAAGATGGAATTTCGAGAAAGTATGTGAAAATAAATACATTAATTATTTCGGTATAGAGAGAGAGTATACCTTGAAGATTATGAGAGAGATAGTAATCTAAATATTTATACTATACCTAGAGATGAGATTAAAATACGTATGAAGAATGTATATGTAGGTTGGAGAAATACCTATAAATTATAATAGGATGTGTGTATGCCTATTACGTGATATTATTGTTAAGAGCACTAATGGATGATAACCCGGCGGTGCAAGAACCTTATAGTTAAGAGCACTAATGAGTGATAACTCGGGGGTGTAGAAACTTTATTATTAAGTGTACTAATGGGTGATAACCCGGGGGTACAAAGATGATTATTGTTTGGCGCACTTGGGTGATAACCCGGGGGTGCTGGATTAATATTGATAGGTGCATTAATGGGTGCTAACCGGGGATGCAATATTCTATTGTTAGGTGCACTAATGGGTGATAACCCGGGGGTGCTGAATTATTATTGATAGGTGCATTAATGGGTGCTAACCCGGGGATGAATGATTTTCTGGAGATATTCACTAATGGGGCTTAGCCGGGGATGCCAGATTAGTATATATATATATATATATATATATATATATATATATATATATATATATATATATATATATATATATATATACGGACTTGTGAATATTGCTACTATGTGAAATTAGTAGACTTGGTAATAATAATAATTATTACATTGCACCAAGCGGTCTTAACCTAAGGGTGCAGGATTAGTGTATATATATAGGGATGATGGGACTATATATATGTATGAGTGTACTTTGGTAACTTTCTACTTTGTGAGACTAGTAGATAAAATAAAAATCAGAAGTAAAATAATCTTAGTGAATAAAAGTTAACCGTTCAAACGGTGAATAATGAAATTTAGTATATGATATAAACTATCTGAATAGCGTATTGTATGGGTGATACGGGAATACTACTAGTGAGTATAGTTAGTATTAGTATGGTTTCTGACTAGTTAGACTGGGAGGTATAACTAGGGGGAGATTAGATGTACGTTAGGCATGCACAATATACGAGAGGTGAGAAACTCGTGTGAGAGTTCGATAACTAACATGCGTATAAGACTTGTTTTAAGAACCAATTTTAAATACTTGCTAAATAATTTTTACACATCGGGCTCTGACCCGTTTCTTGTATCTCTTCTATCTTTTGCTATAAATATGTATTACATCAGGGGCTCAGCCAGAAGAGTATCAGATTTAGAGATTTGGATTGCTTGACGTGCTGCAGCTGTTGTGGAAGTTGTAGGTCTTTGCAGTAGACGCATCTATCCTATCCTTTCCATTCAGTTTCATCTAGACTTCTTGTTTAGGGCATATGTCGCCCACTTCTAGTTCTTTCATCACAGATATTGTATTCAGTTTATTTTATGTTTAAGAGTTTTGAGCTGGGAGGTTTTATCCAGCCTTATTTATTTCAGTACTTGATTCATGTTCAATATTTATTTACATTCCTATGTGTGGTGAATGGTTTATATTTTAAGACTGGATGAAAATGGATTTACTTGGCTTTAATAAATTGAAATGTTTTGACACCTAGCTTAATTTTATAATAGGTGATTAATATGTTAAAAAGTTTTTTGACAGTGATGCTGAGAATGAACCAACTGAATATCAAGTTTTAAATTGATAGAGGATTGATCACCTTATATTTAATTGGGCGGGGTGTCACAGGTGGTATCAGAGCATCAGGTTCTAGTGTCCTTAGGATCTGTGCGGCTTATTATGTTTCAGCGTATCGTTCTTTGATGTAGAGCCTTATGACAGGGTTGTTGTGTTCCCTTACGTATGCGACTTACGTTCTCCTGCTACGAATTATAATGGATGTGACTCATTATACGAAGTTCAGTGTGATTCGAACACCAAAATTTTTAGAAAGACCAGCGAGGGCCATAAGAAGAACTGCGGGAGGAGAAGCTCAACAGAAGACATAGAGCAATCGGGTAAGAGTGATTGGGATAAAAATCACCACGAGAATTACTTAAGTAAGAGATATTAAAATTGTCTCTCCGGAATTGTGGGTTTCCAGGACACAGTCATAGATAACGGTGGAGTGAATTTAGGGCCACTTAGCATAGTCGATAAAGGGGAAATCAGAGGGAATCCTTTGAAAACCCATCGGTGAAGATGCGGAAAAGAAAATGGGAAAGTGTAACGGACCAGCGGAGGTAGAAAAATTCAAAGGCAATGGTGTAGAGTGGGGTGTGACGACGCTCGGAATTAAATTTGGAGTTAAAAGCTATAGCTCTTAGGAGCATCGTGTAGTGATTAGAGGCAATCACCATATATGAAGAAGTGTGTTTAAAATTTAGAGAGAAATATGAGTACGATTTGACTGTGAAGTCTTCCATTCGGTTTGGTAAAAAAATGTGAGTGAAATTTTGATGTTTAGCACGATGGGTAAGATAGAAAATGATCGTGAGAGAGAGGTTGAATTGCATGATGAACTTCTTGCCTAGTAGAGGGGTATAAATTATCCAAAGGGTTTATAGTTGATAAAGGACCCATGAGTAGAATACAAGTATGGATGAGAAATCCAGCAAGGATGAATAATGTTGATGTCGTCAAAGTTATACGGTTGCTAGTGATTGCAGTCCTTCCAAGAGAAGGGAGTAAAGAGGGTTAACGAACCTACTGAAGAGCTGAAACTGAATTTAACGGTGTTAGTAAAACCCCACGTGAAAGTATACCCAATAGGGAACTCGGATGAATGATTTTAAGTGATTAACTTTAAGAGGATGATGAAGTCAATCAGGATGTAGAGGCAAACCATAGTTTCGAATAGCTAGCGTAGCCATATGGACAGTGGAAGAATAATTGTGAGGTGATATTGTCGGTCCGAGAGAAGGACATTACCACAATGGTCAGTGGGACCAGTGACGGGGAAATGGTTCGTGAAGTTTTCCTTATGTGATGGAAGTAGGACTACAATTGTTGAATGTGTCCACAATTGAGAAGTGAGACCAAAGAGATTAGAAATGGTAAACCATGCCAATTAGGCATAACGACTGGAGGAGCGAGACTTTCAGCGAAAGAATTTGTGGTCAAGAGAATTAGGCCCAGGAAATTTATAACTCGTGAATGGTGGGTTCGGGCTGGATCAGTAGAGTCCTCGTTAATAGTAGCATACAGTATGTCAGGGTCTACGAGACCCGGGATGTAAACGGGAGTTTTATAAAGCTATAATTGAGGCCTGGAGAGTTTGGGCCAATGTTTTAATAATCGGCGTGAAATCCAAAAGATGGAATATATTTTCCATGGTGAGAGGGGACAACTACAGGATGAAATCCTAGGATATATGACGATTGCAGATGTTTACGGGTCGTGATGGAAGCCACGTGCTGAGACCCTATGATTTGGCGAGACTGGTGAGGTTTTGCTTCTTCATTGTGAGTAAAGGATAGATTCTAGTGACATGGGTGTGCCACAACTTTTATGTAAATTGGACACCCAAAACTTTGAGTGCGGATCGAGTTTAGTGGGAACATTAGTTTTAACAGTCTTGTTACAAACGTATTTCTCGTTGTTAGCAGGGCATTTTGATGATTGCTCGTGAGGGAACCAGCGGGCCCTAAGAATATGTTTTGTTGTTATAATTTACTACTGCATTGAGTCAGCTTTAATAGATTTTATTATGGTAATGTGTAGTGATTGATTACCGTATGGTTAAACGATAGTAAATATGTAGGGTTATGAATATCGTGTCGGATACTCCGGGAGGAGTGATCTTAGTTTTGTGCGGCGCCACCTGAAATAGGGTTGGGCTGAGATATAAGTATATATATGAAACTTTTATGGTATTATATACCTTAGCGAGTATAGTGTCTAATTATATGCGGTTCTTGAGAATAGGGATTTATTTGTCTGTTAAAACTTAGAATACATTGTGTTCTTATCGAGCGGCGAAATATAGCTCGTTATATATTTATAGCACCAAGTACTTGGGATAGTGAGGGCGCCATGCTTCATGTTACATTTTTAGAGACATGAGAGTGGACGAGTAAACTTTTATGTCACAATACGTAAATTGTGTGAAAGTACATAGTATGTACTGAAGGCCTTACGGACCTCAACAACCGACTAGGTTAGATAGTAGTGTATTAGGGGGGTTTCTTGTTTGTATTTCGCTTTGCGAAACATCCTACGCATGAAACTAGCAAACGTCGGGAGTTGGAGTGAAGTTTGGTTGATAGTACATAATTTCTGTATGTGGAATTATTATGCCTATAAAGGAATATAATTGGGAGTTAATAATTTTTTTATAACTTAAGGCCAATAGAGTAGACTAGTCTTAGTATTATTGGAATAGATGAATGATGCCATTGAAGGATTGATTAAGTTTTGGTTAGTGGGGCGGTTGAGTGTACCCCTACCACATCAGCATAATGAGTGTTCAAGAATTGAGGTAAGAGAATTTTATGTTGTTGTATAATGATGCGCGAGGCATAGGGTTTATGGGCGCCCTGGGTGATTGAATTAGGTAGTGGATTATGATTAGCATGTGAATTCGATAACATGTAGTCGGGTAAGCCGAAGCTTATTAATGAAGTTTTGTCAGAGACTTACGTTTCAAGATAAATGGAAATTTATTCAAGAAAGACAAGATGTGTCAGAATACAAACAACGTTGGTGATGGGTTTAATGTAGAGTAACCTTCAAAGTTAGTCTGCAGTGGGTCAGCTAACTGTTAGAAAAATGGTAACGATTCAAAACCAATAGGGACTCCTTCCACTAGAGAATGGAAGAGTATCCCCAAGGACCTTATCATGTAGCTGAGATGGTGAGATTATACGTACTAAGATGTGGTTGAGTATGGCTTAATACCCACAGAGGGATGGGTAAGGACAAGCGGTCTAACCGGATGCGGGAGAGAAAATTTTAGGTGAACCCTGAGATCTTAAGTGAGGACGAGAGCATTACCTTCCACTAGTGGAGTTTGTGTCCAAATAACTCCTGTAAGTTCACGTTCGGGCAGAGTGCCAATAGAAGTATGGCATGGTAAACTTTGTTGTTGTCTTACCTAATAATTAAAGGAGAGGGACCACTTATGATTACAAATGTCGGAGGAGAATCGATAGTATCCTATATATTATGTGAAATAGATATTTTACAACAAATTTACTTGTAATCATGACATGAGACGAAGTCGTATGTATATGAAAAGAGGATATATCTACTAAGGTGTAAATAGTAGAAGACTAGATAGTGAATATCTAAAACATTGTTGAAGTAGTGAAACTTAAGCAGAAAGGCTTGGGAAAGAGACTGTATGACAGGGTAACCTGGAGTTTAAAGAAAACACATGTGTAGTGTTCATTATTAAGGGTATTCGATAGCGTACTATATGGGTGGTACGGAGTAGCTTATTTATGAGCGTCGGGATGCGATGCGCAATATTTTTACAGCGTTGCTTGTACCTGGAATACTTTTTCCAAATTTCGGGACGAAATTCCATTGTAAGGGGGGAAGTATGTAACACCCCATATTTTTGATGATTTAAATAATTATGTGATCAATTATTATTATGAGAATAAGTATGCGATTAATTATTGTTGTTGGATTAATTAAATTAAAATGTGAGAAATTAATTTGTTATTAATCCGAATTTAAATTATTATTAACTAGCATGCCAAGAGTTAATACTTATTGTTGTGAACTATTTAATATTACTGTGTGATATGTAATATGAAATTATGATATTTGATAAATTGTCGAAAGTGAGAAATACGACAGTTTGGTAATTTAAGTCTGTCACGCGTGTGAGTCGTGTCAGGACTAATTAAATGGAATAAAAAGAGAATTTATTTTTGGTAACTCGTATGGTCATTTCGAGTGCTCCATTGAGTCCGGAAGGGTCGAGATAGTCAAAATAGTATACCCGGGTATTTAGTTTGGGTCCCGAAGCGATTTTAGGCCTAACCGGCACCCCGTAGGGGTAGTTTTGTAATTTGGATTTTTGGGCTAAATTAATGGACGAAAATTGAGATTAATTATATCATCTAAGGAAAGTACATTAGGGTTAAGAAGTGATAGGAAGTTATAACGGCCATGGAGGGTGTGAGGGAGAACCAAATTTCAAGAGAGAAGGCTCATTTGGCATCACCTTGCATAACCGTGACCTCCAACGCGGAGATCGAGAAGAGAGGAACGCGTATGTACCAACATCACCAATGGATCAGACCGTCATATTCGAAGCAAGTGTTTAGTACTTGCTTTCTTTAGAAATAATCATGCTCATGTTAGTATAGGTGAATTTAATCCTTAATTTACATGTTAATTGGGTGAAAATTGGAGGATAAATGATGATTAGAGGTTGGGATAATTAGTTGTTAATATTCTGTCATGAATGTAGAGGATGAAATAAAAAATTTGAATTATATATTGATGAACGAATCTGGGTTGATTAGGTTCTTTAATTGAAATTTTGGGAACTAGGGTTCATGTGAATTAATTCGAGGGGTTTTATATATTTATGATGATTTATGACGAATTAATGATCCTAGGAGATTAGGAATGATTTATAACTTGTTAGGTGTTGATGGGTATTGATGATGAGTTGTTGAGAATTGAATCTTAGAGGTTTTTAGGTTCAAAAATGGTGAAAAATGCAAAATTCTGGGGAAGAAGACGAACAGTGAAATCTCGCGCGATCTCGCGCAAAGTCGTTCGAGCTAGAATGCATCTCGCGCGAAGTCGCTCAAACAACACGTGGAAGTCGTTCAAACGACAACCATTCTGGTTCGAGCGACAAAGGTAATTTTTGGAGATTTTTCTCAAAGTCTAGTTTTTAGTTTGTCGATTTATTAGAGTGAGAGAAACTGCCAAATAGTAAATTTAAATAAGATGGAATTTCGAGAAAGTATGTGGGAATAAATAATTTAATTATTTCGGTATATAGAGAGAGAGAGTATACCTTGGAGATTAAGAGAGAGATTGTAATCTAAATATTTATACTATACGTAGAGATGGGATTGAAATACGTATGAAGAATGTATATGTAGGTTGGAGAAATACCTATAAATTATAATAGGGTGTGTGTGTGCCTATTACGTGATATTATTGTTAAAAGCACTAATGGGTGATAACCCGGCGGTGCAAGAACCTTATAGTTAAGAGCACTAATGAGTGATAACTCGGAGGTGCAGAAACTCTATTATTAAGTGTACTAATGGGTGATAACCCGGGGGTACAAAGATGATTATTGTTTGGCGCACTAATGGGTGATAACCCGGGGGTGCTGGATTAATATTGATAGGTGCATTAATGGGTGCTAACCCGGGGATGCAATATTCTATTGTTAGGTACAGTAATGGGTGATAACCCGGTGGTGCTGAATTATTATTGATAGGTGCATTAATGGGTGCTAACCCAGGGATGCATGATTTTCTGGAGATATGCACTAATGGGGCTTAGCCGGGGGTGCCAGATTAGTATATATATACGAACTTGTGAATATTGCTACTATGTGAAATTTGTAGACTTGGTAATAATAATAATTATTACATTGCACCAAGCGGTCTTAACCTAAGGGTGCATGATTAGTGTATATATATAGGGATGATGAGACTATATATATGTATGAGTGTACTTGGGTAACTTTTTACTTTTTGAGACTAGTAGATAAAATGAAAATCACAAGTAAAATAATCTTAGTGAATAAAAGATTAACCATTCAAACGATGAATAATGAAATTTAGTATGTGATATAAACTATCTGAATAGCGTATTGTATGGTCGATACGAGAATACTACTTGTGAGTATAGTTAGTATTAGTATTGTTTCTGACTAGTTAGACTGGGAGGTAAAACTAGGGGGAGATTAGATGTACGTTAGGCGTGCACAATAGACGAGATGTGAGAAAGTCATGTGAAAGTTCGATAACTAACATGCGTATAAGACTTGTTTTAAGAACCAGTTTTAAGTACTTGCTAAATCATTTTTACACATCGGGCTCTGAACCATTTCTTGTATCTCTTCTCTCTTTTGCTATATATGTATTATATCAGGTGCTCAGACACATGAGTATCAGATTTAGAGATTTGGATTGCTTGACTTGCTGCAGCTGTTGTGGAAGTTGTAGGTCCTTGCAATAGACGCATCTATCCTTTCCATTCAGTTTCATCTAGACTTCTTGTTTAGGGCATATATCGCCCACTTCTAGTTCTTTCATCAGAGATATTGTATTCAGTTTATTTTGTGGTTCGGAGTTTTGAACTGGGAGGTTTTGTCCAGTCTTATTTATTTCAACACTTGATTCATGTTCAGTATTTATTTACATTCCTATGTGTGGTGAATGGTTTATATTTTAAGACTGAATGAAAATGGATTTACTTGGTTTTAATAAATTGGAAATGTTTTGAAACCTAGCTTAATTTTATAATAGGTGATTAATATGTTAAAAAGTTTTTCGACAGTGATGCTGAGAATGAACCAACTGAATATCCTGTTTTAAATTGGTAGAGGACTAATCACCATATATTTAATTGGGCGGGGTGTCACAGGTGGTATCAGAGCATCAGGTTCTAGTGTCCTTAGGATCTGTGCGGCTTATTACGTTTCAGCGTATCGTTCTTTGATGTAGAGCCGTATGACAGGGTTGTTGTGTTCCCTTACGTATGCGACTTACGTTCTCCTGCTATGAATTATAATGGATGTGACTCATTATATGGAATTCAGTGTGATTCAAACACCAAACATTTTAAAAAGACCAGCGATGACCATAAAAAGAACTGCGGGATGAGAATCTCAACAGAAGACATAGAGCAATCGGGTAAGAGTGATTGGGATAAAAATCACCACGAGAATTACTTAAGTAAGAGATAGTAAAATTGTCACTCGGGAATTGTGGGTTTCCAGGACACAGTCATAGATAACGGTGGAGTGAATTTAGGGCCACCTAACATAGTCGATAAAGGGGAAATCAGAGGGAATCCTTTGAAAACCCATCGGTGAAGATGCGGAAAAGAAAATGGGAAAGTGTAACGAACCAACGGAGGTAGAAAAATCCAAAGGCAGTGGTGTAGAGTGGGGTGTAACGATGCTCGGAATTAAATTTGGAGTTAAAAGCTAAAGCTCTTAGGAGCATCGTGTTGTGGTTAGAGGCAATCACCATATATGAATAAGTGTGTTTAAAATTTAGAGAGAAATATGAGTACGTTTGACTGTGAAGTCTTCCATTCGGTGTGGTAACAAAATGTGAGTGAAATTTTGATCTTTAGCACGATGGGTAAGATAGAAAATGATCATGAGAGAGAGGTTTAATTGCATGATGAACTTCATGCCTAGTAGAGGGGTATAAATTATCCAAAGGGTTTATAGTTGATAAAGAACCCGTGAGTGGAATACAAGTATGGATGAGAAATCCAGCAAGGATGACTAATGTTTATGTCGTCAAAGTTATACGGTTGCTGGTGTTTGCAGTCCTTCCAAGAGAAGGGAGTAAAGAGGGTTAACAAACCTTCTGAAGAGCAGAAACTGAATTTAACGGTGTTAGTAAAACCCCACGTGAAAGTATACCCAATAGGGAACTCGGTTAGATGATTTTAAGCGATTAACTTTAAGAGGATGATGAAGTCAATCAGGATGTAGAGGCCAACAATAGTTCCGAATAGCTAGCGTAGCCCAAAGGACAGTGGAAGAATAATTGTGAGTTGATATTGTCGATCCGAGAGAAGGACATTCCCAAAATGGTCAGTGGGACCAGTGATGGGGAAATAGTTTGTGAAGTTTTCCTTATGTGAAGGAAGTAGGACTATAAGTGTTGAATGTGTCCACAATTGAGAAGTGAGACCGAAAAGATTAGAAATGGTAAACCGTGCCAATTAGGCATAATAACTGGAGGAGCAAGACTTTTAGCGAAAGAATTTGGGGTCAAGATAATTAGGCCCAGGAAATTTATAACTCGAGAATGGTGGGTTTAGGCTGGACCAGTAGAGTCCTCATTAATAGTAGCATACAATATGTCAGGGTCTACGGGACCCGGGATGTAAACGAGAGTTTTATAAAGCTATAATTGAGGCCTGGAGAGTTTGGGCCAACGTTTTAATAATCGGCGTGAAATCCACAAGATGGAATAAATTGTCCATGGTGAGAGGGGACAACTATAGGATGAAATCCTAGGATATATGACGATTGCAGATGTTTATGGGTCGTGATGGCAGCCACGTGCTGAGACCCTGTGATTTGGCGAGACTGGTGAGGTTTTGCTTCTTCCTTGTGAGTAAAGGATAGATTCTAGTGACATGGGTGTGCCACAACTTTTATGTAAATTGGAAACCCTAAACTTCGAGTGCGGGTCGAATTTAGTGGGAACGTTAGTTTTAACAGTCTTGTTACAAACGTATTTCTCGTTGTTAGCAGGGCATTTTGATGATTGCTCATGAGGGAACCGGCGGGCCCTAAGAATATGTTTTGTTGTTATAATTTACTACTGCATTGAGTCAGCTTTAGTAGAGTTTATTATGGTAATGTGTAGTGATTGATTACCGTATGGTTAAATGATAGTAAATATGTAGTGTTATGACTGTCGTGCCGGATACTCCGGGATGAGTGATCTTTATTTTGTGCGGCGCCACCTGAAATAGGGTTGAGCCGAGATATGAGTATATATATGAAACTTTTATGGTATTATAGACCTCAGCGAGTATAGTGTCTAATTATATGCGATTCCCGAGCATAGGGATTTATTTATCTGCTAATACTTAGAATCCATTGTGTTCTTATCGAGCGGTGAAATATAGCTCGTTATATATTTATAGCGCCAAGTACTTGGGATAGTGAGGGCGCCATGCTTCATGTTAAATTTTTAGAGACATGAGAGTGGACGAGTAAACTTTTATGTCACAATACGTAAATTGTGGGAAAGTACATAGTATGTACTGAAGGCCTTACGGAACTCAACAACCGACTAGTTTAGATAGTAGTGTATCGGGGGGGGGGGGTTCCTTGTTTGGATTTCACTTTGCGAGACATCCTACGCATGAAACTAGCAAACGTCGGGAGTTGGAGAGATGTTTGGTCGATAGTACATAATTTTCGTATGTGGAATTATTATGCCGTTAAAGGAATATAATTGAGAGTAAATAATTTGTTTATGACTTAAGGCCAATAGAGTAGCCTAGCCTTAGTATTTTCGAAATAGAGGAATTATTCCATTGAAGGATTGATTAAGTTTTGGTTAGTGGGGCGGTTGAGTGTACCCCTACCAGATCAGCATAACGAGTGTGCAAGAATTGAGGTATGAGAATTTTATGTTGTTGTAGAATGATGCGCGAGGCATTGGGTGTATGGGCGCCCTGGGTGATTGAATCAGGTAGTGGATTATTATTAGCATGTGAAATCTAATAACATGTAGTCGGGTAGGCCGAAGCTTATTAATGAAGTTTTGTTAGAGACTTACGTTTCAAGATAAATTGAAATTTATTCATGAAAGACGAGATGTGTGAGAATACAAACAACAGTGGTGATGAGTTTAATGTAGAGTAACCTTCAAAGCTAGTCTGCAGTGGGTCAGCTAACTGTTAGAAAAATGTTGATGATTCGAAACCAGTAGGGACTCCTTCCACTAAAGAATGGAAGAGTATCCCCAAGGATCTTCTCATGTAGCTGAGATTGCGAGATTATAGGTACTAAGATGCGATTGAGTATGACCTAATACCCACAGAGGGATGGGTAAGGACAAGCAGTCTAACCGGATGCGGGAGAGCAAATTTTACTTGAACCCTGAGATCTTAGGTGAGGATGAGAGTAGTACCTTCCACTAGTGGAGTTTGTGTCCAAATAACTCTTGTAAGTTCACCTTCGGGCAGAGTGCCAGTAACTTTGTTGTTGTCTTACCTGATAATTAAAAGTGAGGGACCAGTTGTGATTACAAATGTCGGAGCAGAATCGATATTATCCAATACATTGTGTGAAATAGATATTTCACAGCGAATTTACATGTAAGCACGACACGAGACGAAGTCGTATGTATATGAAAAGAGGATATATCTACTAAGGTTTAAATAGTAGAAGACTAGATAGTGAATATCTAAAACATGGTTGAAGTAGTGAAACTTAAGCAGAAAGGCTTGGGCAAGAGCCTATATGAAAGGGTAACCTGGAGTTTAAAGAAAGCACATGTGTAGTGTTCATTATTAAGGGTATTCGATAGCGTACTATATGGGTGGTACGGAGTAGCTTATTTGTGAGCGCCGGGATGCGATGCGCAATATTTTTACCGCGTTGCCTATACCTGGTATACTTTTTTCGAATTTCGGGGCGAAATTCCATTGTAAGGGGGAAGTATGTAACACCCAGTATTTTTGATGATTTAAATAATTATGTGATTAATTATTATTATGAGAATAAGTATGCGATTAATTATTGTTGTTGGATTAATTAAATTAAAATTTGAGAAATTAATTTGTTATTAATCCGAATTTAAATAATTATTAACTAGCGTGCAAAGGGTTAATACTTATTGTTGTGAACAATTGAATATTACTGTGTGATATGTAATATGGAATTATGATATTTGATAAATTGTCGGAAGTAAGAAATACGGCAGTTTAGTAATTTAAGTGTGTCAAGCGTGTGAGTCGTGTCGGGACTAATTAAATGTAATAAGAAGATAATTTATTTTTGGTAACTCATATGGTCATTTCAAGTGAGCCATTGAGTCTGGAAGGGTTGAGATAGTCAAAATAGTATACCCCGGTGTTTTGTTTGGGTCCCGAGGCGATTTTAGGCCTAACTGGCACCCCGTAGGGGTAGTTTTGTAATTTGGATTTTTGGGCTAAATTAATGGACGAAAATTGGGATTAATTATATTAGCCAAGGAATGTCCATTAGGGTTAAAAAGTGACAGGAAGTTAGAACGGCCATGGAGGGTGTGAGGGAGAACCAAATTTCAAGAGAGAAGGCTCATTTGGCATCACCTTGCATAACCGTGACCACCAACGCGGAGATCGAGAAGACAGGAACGCGTATGTACAAACATCACCAACGGATCAGACCATCATATTCGAAGCAAGTGTTTATTACTTGCTTTCTTTAGCAATAATCATGCTCATGTTAGTATAGGTGAATTTAATCCTTGATTTACATGTTAATTGGGTGATAATTGGAGGATAAATGATGATTAGAGGTTGGGATAATTAGTTGTTAATATTCTGTCTTGAATGTAGAGGATGAACTGCGAAATTTGAATCATATATTGATGAACGAATCTGGATTGATTAGGTTCTTTAATTGAAATTTTTGAAACTAGGGTTCATGTGAATTAATTCGGGGGTTTTTATATATTTATGATGATTTATGACGAATTAATGATCCTAGGAGATTAGGAATGATTTATAACCTGTTAGGTGTTGATGGGTATTGATGATGAGTTGTTGGGAATTGAATCTTAGAGGTTTTTAGGTTCAAAAATGGTGAAAACGCAGAATTCTGAGGAAGAAGACGAACAGTGAAATTTCGTACGATCTCGCGCGAAGTCGTTTGAGAGAGAATGAATCTCGCGCGAAGTCGCTCGAACAACACGTGGAAGTCGTTCAAACGACACCCTTTCTGGTTCGAGCGACATTAGGAATTTTTGGAGATTTTTCTCAAAGACTAGTTTTGAGTTTGCCGGTTTATTGGAGTGAAAGAAACTGCCAAATTGTAAATTTAAATAAAATGGAATTTCGAGAAAGTATGTGAGAATAAATACTTTAATTATTTCGGTATAGAGAGAGAGTATACCTTGGAGATTACGAGAGAGATTGTAATCTAAATATTTATACTATACGTAGAGATGAGATTAAAATACGTATGAAGAATGTATATGAAGGTTGGAGAAATACCTATAAATTATAATAGGATGTGTGTATGCCTATTACGTTATATTATTGTTAAGAGCACTAATGGGTGATAACCCGGGGGTGCAAGAACCTTATAGTTAAGAGAACTAATGAGTGATAACTGGGGGTGCAGAAACTCTATTATTAAGTGTACTAATGAGTGATAGCCCGGGGGTACAAAGATGATTATTGTTTGGCGCACTAATGGGTGATAACCCGGGGGTGCTGGATTAATATTGATAGGTGCATTAATGGGTGCTAACCCGGGGATGCAATATTCTATTGTTAGGTGCACTAATGGGTGATAACCCGGGGGTGCTGAATTATTATTGAGAGGTGCATTAATTGGTGCTAACCCAGGGATGCATGATTTTCTGGAGATATGCACTAATGGGGCTTAGCCGGGGGTGCCAGATTAGTATATATATATATATATATATATATATATACGGACTTGTGAATATTGCTACTATGTGAAATTAGTAGATTTGGTAATAATAATAATTATTACATTGCACCAAGCGGTCTTAACCTAAGGTGCAGGATTAGTGTATATATATAGGGATGATGAGACTATATATATGTATGAGTGTACTTGGGTAACTTTCTACTTTTTGAGACTAGTAGATAAAATGAAAATCAGAAGTAAAATAATCTTAGTTAATAAAAGATTAACCATTCAAACGATGAATAATGAAATTTAGTATGTGATATAAACTATCGGAATAGCGTATTGTATGGGCGATACGGGAATACTACTAGTGAGTATAGTTATTAGTAGTATGGTTTCTGACTAGTTAGACTGGGAGGTATAACTAGGGGGAGATTAGATGTACGTTAGGCGTGCACAATAGACGAGATGTGAGAAAGTCATGTGAAAGTTCGATAACTAACATGCGTATAAGACTTGTTTTAAGAACCAGTTTTAAATACTTGCTAAATCATTTTTACACAACGGGCTCTGACCCATTTCTTGTATTTCTTCTCTCTTTTGCTATATATATGTTTTATATCAGGTGCTCAGACACAGGAGTATCAGATTTAGAGATTTGGATTGCTTGACGTGCTGCAGTTGTTGTGGAAGCTATAGGTCCTTGTAGTAGACGCGTCTATACTTTCCATTCAGTTTCATCTAGACTTCTTGTTTAGGGAATATGTCACCCACTTCTAGTTCTTTCATCAGAGATATTGTATTCAGTTTATTTTGTGGTTCGGAGTTTTGAACTGGGAGGTTTTATCCAGTCTTATTTATTTCAGTACTTGATTCATGTTCAGTATTTATTTAAATTCTTATGTGTGGTGAATGGTTTATATTTTAAGACTGAATGAAAATGGATTTACTTGGTTTTAATAAATTGGAAATGTTTTGACACCTGGCTTAATTTTATAATAGGTGATTAATATGTTAAAAAGTTTTTCGACAGTGATGCTAAGAATGAACCAAATGAATATCCTGTTTTAAATTGGTAGAGGACTGATCACCCTATATTTAATTGGGCGGGGTGTCACAGGTGGTATCAGAGCATCAGGTTTTAGTGTCTTTAGGATCTGTGCGGCTTATTACGTTTCAGTGTATCGTTCTTTGATGTAGAGCCTTATTAGAGGGTTGTTGTGTTCCCTTACGTATGCGACTTACGTTCTCCTACTACGAATTATAATGGATGTGACTCATTGTACGGAATTCAGTGTGATTCGAACACCAAACATTTTAGAAAGACCAGCGAGGGCTATAAGAAGAACTGCGGGAGGAGAAGCTCAACAGAAGAGATAGAGCAATCGGGTAAGAGTGATTGGGATAAAAATCACCACGAGAATTACTTAAGTAAGAGATAGTAAAATTGTCACTCGGGAAGTGTGGGTTCCCAGGACACAGTTATAGATAACGGTGGGGTGAATTTAGGGCCACCTAGCATAGTCGATAAAGGGGAAATCAGAGGGAATCCTTTGAAAACCCATCGGTGAAGATGCGGAAAAGAAAATGGGAAAGTGTAACGGACTAGCGGAGGTAGAAAAGTCCAAAGGAAATGGTGTAGAGTGGGGTGTGACGACACTCGGAATTAAATTTGGAGTTAAAAGCTATAGCTCTTAGGAGCATCGTGTAGTGATTAGAGGCAATCACCATATATGAAGAAGTGTGTTTAAAATTTAGAGAGAAATATGGGTATGATTTGACTGTGAAGTCTTCCATTCGGGGTGGTAACAAAATGTGAGTGAAATTTTGATGATTAGCACGATGGGTAAGATAAAAAATGATCGTGAGAGAGAGGTTTAATTGCATGATGAACTTCGTGCCTAGTAGAGGGGTATAAATTATCCAAAGGGTTTATAGTTGATAAAGGACCTTTGAGTAGAATACAAGTATGGATGAGAAATCCAACAAGTACCTCCTTAGGAAAGTCTCTAAACATAGGTTTCATTGGATTTTGATGTTGAGCCTTATTGCTAGGGAGTACAGTTTGAAAATTAGAAACACTCTTCCTAATCGGGGGGCAGATGTATATAGGCTTAGGCTGACTGTCACACTTATAGTAACTAGATTCCCCAATATCAAACTTTTGTTGTTTTTCATCAAACTCATCTTTTAAGGAATGAAAATCTGGGCAAGTTTCTATAGGTCTTTTGCCACCTGACATGAACTTGATTGATTCAAAGTTTTTAGTTTGTGTCTCTAGCTTTGGGCACAATCCTATTCCAGTTCGATCATCAGAATTGGTTTTTGAGTCAGCAATAAAATCATCAAAACGGTTGGAATTGATTTTAAACTTAGCATATTTTTTGAAAATAGTTGTTGTCTTTTCTTTAGCTTGTTCCAATTCTAATAATGTCCCTTTATATTTTTTTCACCAGAGTTTCATTTGTTTTAATCAAAATTTTCAATTTTTGATAAAAAATTATGACTTCATTTTCATAAGTTAGACATTGGGTAGTATACTCTTCAACGTTAAGTTTGACCATTAGACTAAGGTCTTCTAGTTTCTTAGTAAGTTCTTTCACTATCTTTTCTAGTTTAGAGATTTTCTTGAGAGTTTTGGCATAAAGTGTGTGAACATCAGGGAGGTCCTTAGTGTTCAAATCACTAAGGGTAGTGTGTGAAGTGACCCCTAAGGATTAAATTCTTGAACTCACACATACATTGACATCGTCATTATCGCTTTCCCTTTGACTCACACACCCCGCTGTAGAACTAACAATGTTCTTAGAAATTAAAGCATCTAAACTAGCAGCAGCATGATTCATAACAACAAAAGTAGAGTTATTATCATCATTCTCATACAAAGGCACATGCATATCATCATTATAGATTATCTTCTCAAACAAGGGCATGCAAGGATCAAAAACATCAGATGACTCAGGTTACTCATTATCATTCTCATGAGGTTTATGGTTAGATTGAGTTGGATAATTTGGCTTACCTTGTCTATTTGCCATTTTATTTCTAAATTTGACAATTTTCTTAAACTGTTTTGACATCAAGGAAATTTGATTATCCAAACTATATATATCACATTCCTCATCAGAGTTATTATTAGGAATAGTAAGCTCAGGTTTCATCAGCTTAGAAGAAAAACTCAAATTGGAACTAGTCTGTTTCCTATGGGACTGGGTCAATTGTTTCTCAAATTCTAATTCCATTTCCACAGTTCTCAGTAGTAAAGAGTGAGATTTTGGTCACTCATTTCCTCAATCGCATATCTTTTGTTATCAAATTTATGTGTTAATGATCTTTGAATTTTAGAGGCAATTTCATGTCTATCATAAGTTATCCCATTAGCATGCAATTTGGTCACAATGTCAGTCAATTTCAGGTAAAAGTCATCAAAAGATTCAGAGTCTGACATCATTAAAGAGTTATACTGCTGGACAAGCATCTTTGTTTTAGCAGCCTTAACTCTAGTGTCACCTTCATGTACAGTAATCATTGTATCCGAAGCTTCCTTAGAAGTGGCACAAGATGAGATCCTTTTGAACTCATGTTCATTTATAGACATAGAAATGGCATTCTTTCTTTTGTTATTATTTCATGAAACTTGCTTATCTTCTTGAGTGAATTCACTTAATACTTTCTTAATCCTCTCATTACTTCCTTCAGTGGATGGTTTTGTAGGATAAGTCTATCCATTTTCAACAATATCCCAGACATCATCTCCCAAGGTTCCTTGTATGAAAGCAACCATCCTTACTTTCTAGTAAGGAAAGTTGTTTCCATCAAAGAGAGGGGGTCTAGTCAAGTTACCAAATCTTTCATTTTTCTCGTCCATTGTTTGATTTTAAGAAAACAATTTCAGAAACACCAGATCTTTAAAGAAAAATTTCCAAAGCTCTGATACCAATTGAAAAAGCTGTTACTTAGGTCGTTTAATACAAGATTAAATTATTTAAGTAACTCCGAACTATTTTTTGAAGAAAGCTTTTTCTTTAAATCAAAACCAGATTAATCACAAGATGTGTTTAATAAAACATGCACAAAATTTGTTCAAGATTTTATAACAGGTTTCGAAAATCAGTTTAAATCAATTAAACTCAGCACAACCACAAGAATGAGATGAGGAGATGTAGAAAGATTAAGGACAAGACATTTTTAACGTGGTAAAACCTCACCCAACTGAGGAAACATCCACGGAGACTTCTAAGTCACGAAAAAAAAATCCACTAAAATAAAATATACAAGTTACAAACTATTTAACACACATGCAAACTAATCAGACCTATACAAGTTTAGAAATGTACCCACTGGTTTAATTTTAACTTTTCTACAGTTCTGAAGTTGATATGGCTTTTCCAGTTTGCTAACTTCTCCACTTTGTTCCAGTCTTTACATCGACTCTTGTTAATTCAAGATCTTATAGAGAACACTTCTATGTTGTAGTGTGTCAAGTGTTTGTGATGGTGATGGTGATCTAACACATGCATGCACATACGCACACTTATTTATACAACTAGTCCTATCAAATTATAGAATAGATCTATATGAAGTAAGGTTTTCAGTTTCTCAATTCTTAGGAAACAAAAGGCTTTATTTGAACTTTCAAATAATCCTAAAATCCAAGGTTACCTTTCTCGAAAGATGGTTCAAGGTAAAATCAATTTCAGAGGGTTTTGAAAATATTTTTGAAATTGAAAACCGCCAATTATGATTCTAACTAGGTCAAAAGTCTTGTTTAATAAGAACTAGAAATAGAAAAAGAGTAATTTGTTGATTCTAACGTTTTGAAAAACATTTACAGAACAGTAATCAACAAATGCGATTTGTCAAGATGAAAAACGAAAATATACAGATCTAGGTGTAATATGACATGCAATAATCAGATCTACTGTTTCCATGAAAAAGAAGTAGAGATCTAACATGAAATGTCTAAGTTGGAAACAAGATCTTGAACATAGAGGATAAAACTCTTTAAACAACCTTCAAACCCCCATCAAAAACACTCTCAAACACACAGGTATAGTGTTTGGTAAAAACTATTTTAGAGAAATGAGTTTAGGGTTTGAAAACAAAATAGGGTTTGGACGATTTAGGGTTTCTTTCTCTCTCTGGTTTCTCTCTTTCTTGACTCTCTCTCTCTCTCTCTCTATTTCTCTTCTCTCTTATCCCTTCTCTCTCTATTTAGATGAACTGTCAAAAGTCCCCAAATGCTGAGGGTAAGCCTTCTTATATAGTATGCTAAGAAGGATTGAGAATGTTGATACAAATCTAAAGGTTGAGATTTTGTCTTGGCCTTTTGACTTTGATCCAACGGTTTATCATCGGCGGTGATTTAAACAATTGTTGATTGGTCTAGAGAGGTTCACAGGGATTGAGTTAGGATGCATCCAGAACGTTGATTAAAGATTTCTAAGGGCTGATAAGGTGTACGAGTTATGAGTCTACTAACAAACACAAATCAGACTGTTGCGCAAGAGACACGTGTAAGGCCCAGATGAATACTCACACGCGTGTTTTAAACATAATTACACACGCACCCCCAAGTATCAAGCGCATTCGGATCCTACACAACTCAAATTTCAGGTATGAAAGCATAAAACCAGTAATTACAAAACGACCCCAAAAGGTTTATAAACCAAGTTTTAATTTTAAAAAAACTCATTTAAAAATTATTAAAAATTCCCCAAAAATTATTAAAATAACCTTAAATAGGATTAAACACACACAACTCACACACAATCAAATAATACAATATATGAACAATTTATGCAACCCTAGTGTGTGTGAATGATCATTATACCTTCAATTGAATCAAGTGTGGCATAAGAAGAAGATTCTGAGGCTCTTTGGTATCTAGGGAATGGGACTCTAATTTTGTCACAATTTCCAAACTAGATGAGCACTTATAAAATGTAGACTCAAGTGAGTCAAGAGTATAAGGAGATTCAACCAAAATAATTAACATACAATGCACCTCATGATGACTAATCGTCGGTTGGCCGACCGAAGGGTCTAACTCTGATCCACCTTCGAGAGAACAAACCACAAACGAATCAATTAATTCCGACCCATTGTCAAAACTTAAGAAACCTCATTAGACCTATGAACATTCTCGACCTCCTAACATCCTTCGAACATCCTTGAGCGATCTTGATCTCTAAGAAAGAAACCTTGATCTCTGATGAATCTTTGGTTTAAGTATCCCAACATCCTTCAGCTTGTCGCCTCCTTTGGTGGTTCAGTTTTAGATCCCTTTTTAGTTTCTGTTCAAACACTCTAATGTACAATGAACCTTTGGTTTCAGTAGTCATCTTCGGTAATATACAGACCATTTGGGACTCCAAGTTCCAAGATAGTTGGATTTTTTTTAAATTAATTGAAAAGCACATTGAGATATCAGATTACTCGAGGTACCTTCTTTAAAGCATGAGTACAGTATAGTGACAGTAAAGCACATTGAAAATATTTCAAAAATTATGCATAAATTATATGGTCATTCTAATAGTTTGACAATTAACACTTACTAAGATTATTGGCATTAAAAAATAGGCTAAATAAAACATATCGCCTATTTCATTAATTTCGGATGTTATGGTATTTAATTTGTGTGTGTTTTATTTACACACTCTGAAAAATACTCTCCAAGGATTCAGAGTATATGTAACCTCGCAAACATTCGAGTGGTTCGAGTAGAAAAACATCTATTTTTGAAAAACCGATCTACCCATTTTAAATCACATAAATATTTTTCTATGTTGTCAAAAATTAGACCATTTAAGTATTGAACTAAAATTAGTATGAGCATGTTCTAAAATAACCATGTCAAAATTGACATCATTGTAACGACCTTATCAAAATATTATTTTTGCAAAGTCTTATCACTTTGCTCAATCCTGGATACTCGAGCAACCTCAGTCATGGTAACTCTAGTTGCCTTAGTCATGGTCACTCGAGTTGCCTCTGTCATGGTCACTCAAACAACCTCAGTCATGGTCAATCGAGCAACCTCAGTCATGGTCACTTGAGCAGCCTTAGTCATGGTAGCTCGAGTTGCCTCAATCATGGTCACTTGAGCTGCCTCAGTCATGGTTGCTCGGAGTAACCTTCGAACCAACCTCATCCATGGTCCCTCAGAGCAACCTTTTGCGCTACCATGTATTCAATTTATGCAAAAGTATGATTTATTCACATTGTGATCTTAGTTACGTGAAAAGTCAAATTTTGGGTTTATTATTCACCTCAAGGCGACTCAATATGCTTACTCACTGAATTATTATATGTATGATTTAATAGACACAAAATCTTTTGAGTTTTCTCATCTTTGATAAAATAACGAGCGCATGAGATAAATAGCTTACCACATGATATATCTGCGCTCTATCATTTCACGCTATAAAAATGATATTAAAAAAGTGCGAACTGAATATTGTATCATATCAAACTAGCGTCATGAAATTGCACAATACAATATACTTTACGATTCCTCGTTTAAAGAACCAAAATTTTGAGTTTAATTTATTCTATTGACATAAAATAAAAAAAAGGGGGCAAGATACAAACATAATGCTTATGCTAGGAATTGTAATACATATGTCTCACCAAGTTACTAACGGTTTTATGCCAGAATTAGAGATGATTTCTTGATCTTTGCAGATAAATCAAATGTATATGATCAAATAGAGTTGAAGTAATTATGACAAGTTGTACATTTGTCAAAGCGAATGCTCATAGATATTCATTAGATCTGGGGACTAATACCCCATGAAATATATTTAAATTCTTTCAACTCTTAGATGGTGGTGTAACTAATAAGCTATAATTTATTTACTTTACTTTATCTTGAAACTAAGAGATAAAATAAAGTAAAGAGGAGGAAAAGTATTGTATGATGTAATATTTAGTTACATAGGAGACTGAGTGATAAGTGTGCTCAGATCTGGTCATAGAATAGGCATCCTTATCGAGGCATCACCAAAATAGACCCCAGACTTGTTCAGCATAGCCACCGATTGACTCACTTATAGAACGGACTGTATGGCATTTTTTTTAAGAAAAAGAGAAATTTATTAATAATTAGAGAGAAATTCTCTCTCTAGGTGGCTTACATAGAGATGAAATACTTTAGATCCAGAAATAATATGGAAATTACACACTTGAGAAATTAGAAACATCTAATCTAAAAGAAATCTTGACATTCCTTGGAAAATCTTCCTGAGTTGAATATGGACTAGGTCTTTAAAGTGAAACCCCTTGTTTGGATAAGAGAATAGACACTTGATTTCCTTCTTTAGAGTATACTGAGATAGAACATTGCATACTTTTAATCAGATCTTCAATCAACATTGCATACTTTTAATCAGATCTTCAATCAATGTAAATTTTTTCTAGCATTCCAAGGAATCGATGAAGTAGAAGAAGAAGAAGAGATAATATCAAACAGGTCTTTAAAATCAACCTCAATATCAATGTTAGACATGTTTTTTCCAGAACAAAATAGAAGAATAGATTTAATGACCTGAAATTGAACCTCTTTAGAAGAACCATTAGCAAGGAAATTAGATACTACCCATATAAGATTGCCTTTACACTCTCTTAAAATAGCACCTGCTCCCAAACTAGATTGATGATCTATATAGGCGACAATGTTGAGTTTAAAGATGATTAAAGAATAAAGATGAAGAGGGAGAGTCCATCTTGATGTTAAAACACTTCATAGCTTCCTAACTGATTGAAACATTTCCCAGATGAATTGATATGTCTTTAGAAAGATCTTATATTGTAGCTATATCTTTGTGAATAATTGAATTTGATTTAATATGAGTACCATCAAAAAGAGACTTATTCCTACTCAACCATAACTTTGATAAAATAAAGACTAGAATAATGGTATTCAACCATTTGGAGATCTTAGACACTGCTGATTGAAACCACCAATGTTTAATGGAGCCATGAATAGAGTCAGACCTACCGCTCATATTCACTAAGTTTCTGAAATGAATCCAAACTTTAAAGGCAAGAGGACTTGATATGAAGAGGTGATTATAGGTTTCAATGCATGAGAGACAACATTGATATCTAGAAGCCATCTTAATTCCAACTTTTTGAACCATAGCATCAATTGGAACACATTAAGACAGGGATATACAAAAAAAACTGGCATTTTAGGAGGAATCTTTGGGTGCCACATAGAATTAAAATCCATATAGGATAATTTATGTCTTTTATTTACCTCTTAAGTCCCATTAGTAGTAGGTTTCCATACTAGGGAACCTTCCATGCAATCTGAATTGCACTCCACTGAATCCCATATCGATTGTATTCTTCTAAATTCCATAGATCCAATTCTCTTAACCAAATTCCCATACTTAGAATTAATAAATCTAGCCCACACACTTTTACATTCTTTGAAATTCCAAGCCATTTTCACACTAGCATCTTTAGATACTATCTCTTAATTTCTAATATCTAAACCACCTTCCTTTTTAGGGTGACATAGGGAATCCCACTTAATTCAATGAAATTTGTTTCCATAATTCTTATTGACTCCCTAGAAAAAAGAACTTAAAATCTTCTCAATAGTCTTAAGGATCGACTTTGGAGGATTGAGGGCTAAAGGAGAATAGATAGCAATTGAATATAGAAGATATTAAATAAGAGTTATTCTTCCTCCCATTGATAGAATTTTGGACTTCCAACGATGAATTTTAGAGGTAATAAACTGAATAAGAGGCTCAAAATTCAAGAGAGGGAAACCAAGATATCTTTAAGGGCCTTTATCAAATTTGAAACAAGTCACTTTAGCTATTCTAGATCTTAAGGAAATAGGACTTTTGTTACTCATTGTTAATATGCTCGTAGCTTTACTAATCAGTTGACCATATTCACATTCAAACCTCTTTAAGAACTTCATTAAATTGGAGTGAATTCTTTTACATCCTCTAGAAAAAATAATAATGTCATTAGCATTGCTCAAATGACTGATCATATGTCAACCTCTAGAATGTGAGAAAGGACTTATAATTTCTTTGGACATAAGGCTATTTAATCTGGTACAAAAAGACTCAACCATAATAATGAAAAGGCTTGGGGATATAGGATGCCTTTTCCTTAAACCCCTAGAAGGTTTAAAATATCCTTTAAGTTGGCAATTGAAAATCACAAAAAACTAAGGGGAGGAAATGCATCTCCTAATAATATCTATGATTGATTCTGCAAAACCAAAATTTCTCAAAGTTTTGATCAAGAAAAAAATAAGAAGTCATATCATATGCCTTAGTCATATCCAACTTGATTATAGTATTTCCTCCGACAATTTTCCTATCAATTAAATGCATCATCTCTTGATCCAATAAAATATTATCTTGAATAATTCTACCTTGAACAAATCCAGATTGATTATTGGAGATTATAGAGGGGAGAAATGGACTGAGTCGGAATTTTAGAAGTTTAGTAACTACATTATATCTAAAGTTACAAAGACTGATTGATCTAAAATCCTTACAAAAGGAAGGTCTTGTTACTTTAGGAATATGACAAATATAAGTAGAACTCCAGGATTTAGGGATCTCAGTCCCTAAGAAGAAGTCTTGAATGTCATAAATGAACCCGATTTGATTATATCCCAATAATTGACATAGAAGTATCCATTAAAACCATTTGATCCCTTCGCATTGTTCTGATTCATAGCCTGATATAGACATCAAAATATCTTTTTCCTGAGGGATGATATCCAATTTGTTATTTGTCTCATTAGTGATTAACTTTAGAATAAATTGCAACATATCTCCCTCTTCTTGAATACATGTAGTGAATAATGTTGAAAAATAAGAGACAAACATGTTAGAAATAGCCTCATTTGATTCACAGTTGGTCCCATCTTCATTATTAATGTTTTGAATCCAAAGCTTCCTTCTATCTTGTTGGACTTTAGCATGATAGAATTTAGTGTTTCTATCTCCATCGTTCAACCATTCCATTTTAGATTTTTGAAACCAATATATTTCTATTTTAGCCAAAGTTGAATTCAGATCTTCCTTTGATTTTGAGGATTGTTATCTTCGAAAGTTAGTTGGATATAATTCCAGAGCTAATTCCTCTTGAAGAAGCTTGTCTTTCATCTGATTTATCTCTTCAAAAATTTCATTGAATTCCTCTTTACCCCGGGTCTTCAATTTGTAATTCAACCTCATCAATTTCTGAGCAAAAACATCCATTCTTCTACCTAGGGTTGGATGAAAAAATGACCGACCCGATTGACCCGATTGGACCAGACCGGACCGGACCCATTTATATAGGTTTTTTTATAAATTGATCTTAATTCGGTCCTAAATTAAGAGACCCAAAATATTCGGTTCGGTCCAATTTTTTCATTTTAAATTCGGTCTTAATATCGGACCGGACCGTTTAATTTAATATTATATAATATATTATATATATTAGTTTTATATAAATGTATCCTAAATAACTAATCATTAAAGGCTTAGAGCCTTAGACGCGCACCACACCCAACATAACAAATACTCGGCTAACCCTAGAAGACTTTCCTCTCTATCAATTTCATTCTCTCTCTCTAATCGGCAGCTCCTCCTCCTACCATTTCTCTCTAAAGATCCGGCACCGGCCATGGCTGCTACAACTACTACTCATCATCTACCATCCGTCTCTTCACGGGCCACGGCCATGACTGCTACTCATCATCTAAAATTTATCGCAACTACTCTGGCATGATGAATATAAGATCTGGTGCCATAAACACAAGTTATGGCAGCCCAACACTAGATCCGGCGAACCCCAACTCCACCGCAACTACTCCGGCACCAGCAATGATAGATCTAACAGTATTACTTTTCTTCAACTATTTTTTTTTCTAGTTTTTTCTTCCGATCTGCTAAAAATACACCAACTGTTGTATTTTTTTTAATGTCCGAAGACTTTTAGCCCAGGGTAACAAATATACAGTTTGTTATTTTTTTTCTAACAACACCAACTGTTCGAAGACTATGGGACCAACTATTCAAAGACTTTTAGGGGGTTTCACCAACTATTCTAAAATTTTACAAATGTCCTAAAAATTTACAAATATCCTACAAATGTCCGAAGACTTTTAGGGGGTTAGGTTACACCAACTGTTCTAAAAATGCACCAACTGTTGTATTTTTTCTTGTCATTTTCGTGTGACTTTCTTCTGATATGCTTCAAGGGCTGCCTCTTTTTCTAAAAATATATTAGGAATGTTTAATTCTAGTTTCATGTTGGTATATGTTAGTGGAAGAGACCAGGCTACCTGTTATACAAATGTTTGATGCTGATATTGCAAAATTTATCATTAATTTTTTTTTTTTTGGGGGGGGGGGGGGGGGGGAGTGATCACCCAAGTTGATTAACTATGTGGTATTTTTTGGGGGGTGCCAAATTTATCTTTTTGCTAATTGGCCTAAAAGATATTTAAGATAATGGAGTTTACAGTTTGTGGATTTTACAGTTTGTTATTTTTTTTTCATGTGTAGATGGATGGAGTGAGTGAAGATCCGGCTAATGCTACTTTACATGGTTTGCAAAGAACTCATCCCGAGAAACACAAACGGAAAAATGCATCTACGGTATGGGATCACTTCCATAGAAATAATGATGTCAAAAAGCCTAGAGCTATTTGTAATTATTGTGGAGTTTCTTATGCGCGCGACTCTAAAAAGAATGGGACTAAAAATATGAAACAACACACTCCTTCTTGTAGAGAGTTACCCGATAATAAGAGATTAGTAGAGGAAAATGGGCAAAAAAAGTTGTCATTTATGTTGAAAAAAGAACCAAACGAAAATGAGCCAAGTTCAAATTTATTGGCTATCTCTTTTAATGCGGGAGCTTGTTGTCATGGGCTGGCCGAAATGCTTATAATTGACGAGCTACCATATAAATTTGTGGAGAATGACGGGTTTAGGAGGTTTATGGCTCTCGCACAACCAAAATTGCATATTCTTAGTCGTCGAACAATTGCACGAGATTGCCTAAACATATATGTTATTGAATTCTTATTTGACATAATCTTTGTTTTCTATTTTTTTAGAAATATTGGGAGAGAGATTCAAGACCTCAATTTCAACTATTGTGGTGGATTGATGTGACTTTTGGAGGTGGAAGAGACTCAAGGACTTTGTTTTAGCTTACTTTTGAAGCTATTTTATGTTTATTCTAGACTATGGGACTTGTAATATGGTGGACATGTATTACTTTTGAAGCTATTTTAATGTTTGCATATTATTGGGCAAAATAACATTTTATTCTACTAAAATTAGGCAAAACAAGACAGTACATTTGAAGGAAAAAATAGCACCTTAAATGGTGCAAAACAACACCTTAAAAGGTGCAAAACAACACCTTTGAAGTAGCAAAATAACACCTTAAATGGTGCAAAACAGTACCTTTAAAGTAGCAAAACAACACCTTATATGGTGCAAAACAGCACCTAAAAGGTGCAAAACAACACTATTTCAATGGCAAAGCAGCACCTAAAAGGTGCAAAACAGCACCTAAAAAGTTCAAAACAACCTTTAATTACTACAAAAAACAAAAAATTAACAGTTTTTTATTGAAAAAAAAGGAAATAAATGTCAAAAGTGAACCGATTATTAACCGAACCGGACCGAAAATAGTTTAGATCGATAAAATAGGCTAGAATGAGTAAATCGGTCCGAATTCGGTCTTCTCAAATATAGGACCGAATAATTCTGTCCGCCACCTAAAATGACCACAAATCGGACCGGACCGGACCGCGCCCACCCCTACTTCTACCAGTAGCAGGCTTCTCCCAATACGATTTTACTACTTGTCTAAAGTCTTCATGAAGGCTATATGCCATTATTCCTAGAAAAATGACAATATGGTGGTAAGTCGTGTGGACACAGAGTTTGTATTCAAGCCTTACTAGTATGGTGGTAAGTCGTCCATAATGGTGCATTATAGTTCTCATAAACCTTACCAGTATTATGGTAAGTCTCCCACAACAGTGAAATATAATTCCCACCAACCTTACTAGTATTGTGGTTAGTCACCCACAGTGGTGCATTATAGTTCTCATAAACCTTCCCAGTATTACAGTGAGTCGCCCATAGTGGTGCATTACAGCTCTCATAAACCTTGCCAGTATTGTGGTAAGTTGCCCACAACGGTGCAATAAAGTTCTCACAAACCTTACCAATATTGTGGTAAGTCACTCACAGAGGTGCATTACAGTTCTCAAAAACCTTATTGTCATTGTGGTAACTCGCCCAAACTGGTGCGTCATAGTTATGAGAAACCTTGATCCAAGTGGTCACAAAAGTCCTCTATTACTAGTCACGCCTGACCTTCATTTATGGGAGATGAAATTCCTATATTACTAAGAAAGACCCTTCTAAGGGAGATTAAATTCCTGTATTACTAAGAACACTTGACCCTCATTTATGGGAGATTAAAGTCCTATATTACTAGGCATGACCCTTTTTAAGGGAGATTAAAATCTTATATTACTGGCGCTCCTGACCCTCTCTTATGGGAGATTACAGTCCTAGCTTACTAGGCTCACCTGACCCTTGCTTATGGGATATTAAAGTCCTAGTTTACTAGGCGCGCCGGACCCTACCATATTGGAGATTAAATTCCTAGCTTACTAGGAGCGCCTGACCCTTTCTTATGGGATATTAAATCCACAGTTTACGAGGTGCACCTGACCCTCACTTATGGGAAATTAAATTCCTAGTTTACTAGGCATGCCTGACCCTCGCTTATGGGAGATTAAAGTCCTATCTTACTAGACGCGCCTGACCCTAACTTATGGGAGATTAAAGTCCTAGCTTACAAGGCATGCCCGACCCTCATTTATGGGAGATTAAAGTCCTAGCTTACTAGGCGCGCCTGACCCGCTTATGGTAGATTAAAGTCCTACTTTACTATACTCGCCTGAACCTCACTTACGAAAGACTAAAGTCCTAGTTTACTAGGCACGCCTCGCCCTCACTTATGGGATATTAAAGTCCTATTATACTAGGCGCGCCTAACCCTCTCTTATGCGAGATTAAAGTCCTAGTTTACTGGGTGCGCCTGACCCTCGATTATGGGAGATTAAAGTCCTAGTTACTAGTCACAATTGACCATGATTTACGGGAGATTAAAAGCCCTGGCCTACTAGGCATGACCCTGATTTATTAGAGATCAAAATACCACTTTACTAGGAATGACCTTGATTTATGAAATATTAAAAGTCATAGTTTATTAAGCATGCTTGACCCTGATTTACGAGAGATTAAAGTCCTAATTTACTAGGCACGCTTAAAGACCCTCATTTTTTGGCACACTTAAAGTCCCAATTTACTTAAAAGGCCTCTATGATGACTCGACTAAGTAAATTGGGCACACTTGCAAACTATGTTGGTTTAAAAAACCAGTTCAGTTGAAACAAAAATAGTTACTCGATCGAGTACTCTCAGCAAGTTTTGACCTTATGATCACAAAGGATCCACTATACTCAGATGTTCCCAGAAGGGGTTGCTCGAATATGTATACTCGACCAGTTTGTTATCTATATTTTTCGACCAAACCACAACAAGATTGTGAAGACATGTTCACTCTTAGAGGACATGGGTCAATACCCAGTGAGGTGCATAAAATAAAGAAACTTGTCATTGGCTTGCGCATGAATTTGACAAAAAAATGCTCATATGTAGAGCTTGTGTTTTGTTCAAAAAGGTGTTCTCATTAACTCCGTCATGAAGCATTAATTTGACAAAATATATTTGCTCACATATAGAGCTCGAGTTTGCAACTATCTACGTGGTTACACGAATTTGACCAAACGAATTAGCTCAGATGTAGAGCTTAACTTTTCATCACAATATTCACATTAGTTTTGGAGTTACACAAATTTGATAAAAAAAAAACTATCTCAGATGTGGAGCCTAGTTTTTGTTAAAAAAAGACGAGGGCTAACAAAGATAACCCTCAAAATAGGTTATAAGAGAAATGATATAAGAATATACATGCATGATAACATACCAAACATGGCCATATGATGATTTGCAAGTTGAAACATGGTAAACGATTATTTCATACACTGTTGATATGTCTTAGTCAAAGCATCAACACACCAACTATGCGTACGAGGGGGAAATTTAGAGCGGGGTTAAAGAAATTAACCCCACAGATTTGATCAAATATTAATTTATTATTTATCAAGTTTTACAATAAATCTAGTCCCTATATGGATTGAGATATTATTATGCGCGTATGATATATCAATTATACTCCGCGTTTGATGGATTACACTCGACAACACTCTAGTAATTATTTAAATTGTTCATTTAAGATGCCACCATAGATATCGCAACAAGTCGCACCATAGCTAGTTGAACACTTGGTTCCACAGAAAACATGACATGTATCAAAGCCCACTTAAGGCAATGTTTTTATAAAAAAAAGGGTTCCCCCCTCATTTGTAAGGAGAATGGTATTGGGGATAAAGTAAGGGGATGAAATCTAACTCTTCTCCCCCATAAACATCTTGAGCGCCGTCACGGGTTCGATAGTGAAGAGTGGATTTTCATAGTTTCATTAAAAGTTTTACGTATTTTATACGTTATATCTGGATTTCGAGGCCGTTAGCCGGATTTGGCACCCTTGCGCACTAAAACCACCAAAAATTGAGTTTTCTGGCATATCGTACAGACCCATGAACTACGTAGACTTTGATTCCGTGAAGAGACAAAAATGTAGGGAAAAAATCATTGCTCAAGTAAAAAATATGCTAGATGCGGTGCTTCCCCAAATCTAGATGACTCTCTTACATCCGAAAGCGAGCTCTGTCGTAGCCGAAGCCCAACGAACTCCTTCAGGAGAGAGATCACACAACAATGATGAGGATCAATACACCCATGCTACAAAACCTTGAGTGATCTCTCCTCAGTCTATGGTAAATCAGGAAGATCCCACATGCGACCACGAGCAGTTAAAATTGCTGCTCAAATTTGGAGAATTTATTGGGGAATAATTTAACTAAGAGACCACTATCTGAAAGTTGTTCGTAAATGAATCATCCTGCATAACTGATAGTGGAGAAGGATTCATCCTCACTACTCCAGACGAGATATATGTGTAATACGCACTTCACTTTCAGTTCGAGGCCTCCAACAATGAGGCTGAGTGTGAGGCTCTAATAAGAGGATTTGGATTGGCATCGTCGTTAGGTGCCGAGAAGATTTTTGCACACATCGACTCTCATTTGGCGATTAATCTGCTCACTTTATAAAGTGAGGGAATAATCTATGATAAAGTATTTGGCTAAGAACAAGTGGTGGCTGACCAAATTTCTAGGGGTAAAAGTCCTAGGAATCCCTCAAAAATAGAACAATGGAGAAGATATGGTGGCGAGGTTAGCTTTAGCTCCCCGAACGGAGTTACGAAGGACAGTGCCAATAGAGATACTAGCTCACCGCATCACCGACGAGGACCTACCCAATGTCATGGAAGTAAGTTTAGGTCCCTCATGGATGGATCCGATAAGAGCTTACATCGAGGGGTGCAACTCCTTCTTATCCGAAAGAAGTAAGGAAATTTCATTATAAAGCCACCAACTATGTGTTAGAAGTAGGGGTGATGTAACAAAAGGGTACATTATATCTTTACTGTGATGCATTCATCCCACCGAGGTTAACAATCTGATCAAGGAAGTCCACGAAGGGTGTTGTGTTGTACATTCATCAAGAAGGTCACTGGTGAAGCAAATAGCCACGTATGGTTATACTGACTGACCATGAAGGTTTATTGTGCCAATTACGTTCGAAAATGTGATACATGTCAGAAGTATGCCAAAATTAACCACACGCCAGGTGCTCCTCTAAATCCGATAAAATAAGAAATAGTCTTCCAGTTCATTTGGAAGAACTTCATTTTCCATTATGGGATGCCCTATGCGTTCATCACTGACCACGACACCCAGTTTGATAATAAAGAATTTGAAGACTATTGCATTCGCTCCAAGCTCCAGAAGCTCTACTCCACCCCTGGACACGTGCAATGCAATGGACAAACTGAGGTCACCAATAAAACTATACTAGATGGCATCAAGAAGAGGATGGACGATGCAAAAGGCAACTGGATCAATAAACTGCAGAGTGTTCTCTGGGCTTATATAACCACTCCCAAGACTACAATTGGAGAAACCCCCTACATTCTAGATTTTGATACTAAGATTGTGGTCCCCACTGAAGTAGGCCTTTTCAGCCACTGAAGTAGTCCTCAATTTCAACTCCCCAAAGAGCTACTTAATGAGAAGGCTATACCAATACCATATGAAAGAGGTAAAACAAAATGCGGCATTGAGGGTGGCCGCTTGCCAGCACATGACTGCTCAATTCAATAATCTCCGAGTGAAGCCAAGAAGCATGAAGGAAGGTGATTAAGTTCTTAAAAAGGTTATCCAAAGGGGAAACAAGTTTCATCCCAATTAGCGTGACCCATATCGCATTTGAGTTTAGTAAGTCCATGAACTTATTGCATCGATACACTCAAAAGCGAACAATTTAAAATCCCTTAAATGCAAAACACTTGATAAAGTACTACCAGTAATGTAAAGGACTGTAGTCTACCATTCTTATTATGTACTTAGAGTTTTTCCATGAATAAAACTTATATTTCCTTCATTCTTGTTGTTTTATTTTTCGGGCATGAGATATGTGCATACACATATCAACATTTCAAAACAGTAATCGTGTATAATCTCAAGATACGAGATTGCAAACAAGAGTCAACAGGTAAACTTATTGTTTGACTTCATTGAACAAATAAGTCCCGAACATAAATCCTGTATGTAAACTTCTTTTATGATTGCATTGAACAAAAAAGTCACGAGAGAAATCATGTATGACTTTGTTTAACAAACAAGTCATAAATAGAAAACTAAATTTCATGTACGATATCGTCATAAATTAAACCGCGAACAAGAAGTGGACTTGCTAGAGTAAAATGGCACCCTTCTTTATGACAGAGTAAGTTTCACCGTATTCCATTGCAAGGACATTCACCTTTAGAATTTTAGCATTAGCTAAGGTAACCAGTGATTAACATATAATTTACTACATTATGAATCACTATTTGAACCTAAGTTAAAAACAAAAATAATTACCGAGTCATGATTAAGGAAATTAGTTGTGCCTTTCATAAAAAAAAAATTTATTACAAAAAGAAAACTTCCAAACATTGTGATTACAACCAGCCCATACTTTAAAAAACATAAAAACGATCAAAATATCAAGAGCTTCACAGCAAAATCAAGTAGCAGAGATGTTGTTATTGTTGCCAGGAGGAGCAGGAAGCTTAGAGGAAGTAGCCATATTAATATATTCCCATGCGTGCTTGTCAATAGACATCACTTTATCATTAGCCAGAGAAGTGGCCTCATTATCCTCGCCTTGCCAATAACTGACCACGTCGGTAATGTCAGGATAGTGGGCCGTCACCCTTTTCTTAAACTCCTCATAGCCATCGATAAAGAAGCCTAGGAAATCCACATTATAATCCCCCGATGACTTGTATTTGGCCACACCTACCTCATCGGCACTAACCAAAGCTTCCTGGGCCTTTTGAAGAGAAAGGGATATTTTAGTGTTGGCTTGATTGGCCTCATATAAAGCTTAAGTAGTTGCAGATAGTTACTCCTCGAAACTCTTTATCTTGGCATCATATGTAGAAGCTTTGTCTCGCAATTTGGTATTTTCTTCATCAACTGAACTTAGAGCCACTGTCATGGCAATCAACTACTCATCGTGCTCTCCATGCTCCCCACCTATCTTCTTATGGTCATCAGTCGCCTTGTCCAAATCATCTCTCAACTTTTTATTCACATTAAATAACTCCTCGTAGACCACATGATTGATCGCAACCTTCCCCCTTAAGATGACAGAAGCAACAAAAGTCTATCAATAAAAATATATACACTATAGCAAAAAAAGGTTTTTGTCACTTTTCATCCGCAAAGGGTTGCCACGATAAAAAAACTTGACAAAAAAACACGGAGTCGTTGTCAAGGTCTTTGACTGTGACACGACCATGATAACACCGTGTCATGGTCAAAAACCTTAACAAGGACCATGACAAAAAAAGAACTTAAACCTTACCCACTCCAGATTTGTTCGTTGTTTCCAATGAAACTCATCTCTCTCTATCTCTTAAACGAATTCACACCCCCAATCGATTTTTAAAACCAATTCGTTCCAAAGAAGTGTAAACGATTTCGCTCGTTTGGGTGAATTAGTGTGGCGATTTCACCATACTTACTTCGTGTGTATTTGTGTGGAGATTTCACCCCAATTAGGTATGTCTGATTTGAGTGATTAATCAATTAGGGTTTCATTTGTGTGTAGGTTTTTATTTATGTGTAGTAATTTCATATATATTTTGAATTTTCAGTCATATAGATATGAAACCCCAAAATATTTCATTATAAAAAATATGTTATACCCCCGCTAATTCATGGCATTTATGGTGATTTGGAATTTTTCATTAGGCGATTGTATTCCAAAGGATTCAGGATAAAGAGATTTGTTTGAAGGTTTCAAGGTTTTCTTCCAATCGATTTCAACCCTAATCAGGTATGATGAAAGGAAATGCTAGTGATTAATGCTACATTTTTTTTGCAATTTCCTTAGTTTTTGGTTGTGATTTTGACAAATATTACTGTTTGGGGTTCTTTCATTATTGTTGTCTGGTGAATTTGTACATTTAGGTGGCCATTGAGTTGGTTGGCCTTAGGCATTCGCAGCATTTAGGGTATGGATTCATGTTTTGCAATTTAATGACTCAATTTTATGATTAGTAATAATTATCTGATCCTCTTTGTCTGAATATGAATTCGATTTATTTGATTTGATGTGAATTTGATTTTTTCCATTTTGATAACTGATAATCGGATTAGTAAATGGGTTGGATATGAATTATAATAATTCGATCTTCTTAAAATATCACTTCATTTTGTCTAGTAAAATAAAAAGAGATTTTAGTGATATTAATTTGATACGTTTAATCTTTACTCCTATATGACTTATGAGGGAATTTTGATCTCATAATTACTCTTACACTGATAGCTAATTTTATTTGAATTAATATCAAAACTATTTTGATTCGGTTCAAATCCTAACATATTCATGTTTAGTTTATAGTATTAATGAACATGTAATCCGAATTCACTTCGATGGTTTCCTTTTACACGTAATTTTATCCAAATCCAACTGATTGACAACCTCAATGGTTTGTGTTCTTTCCTCTCGAGGTCAACTGATCAATTGAATAAATGGATGCAAAACAATAAATCATTGTGTAATCTTATACATGTTTTGTAGGTAGTAATTATTTTAGTATGAAAATATTTATGGAAAGTATTTTGCACAACCCAACTAAATTCATACATGATTGATAATGTAACTAAATTCAATTGTGGAATCCAAGCTTGGAGTAGCGGGGGAAGTTTTGTCCATAAAATCGTGGAGAGTGGGGTTATATTTTTAAGAAACAATGAAACTAGAAAGCCAATACAATGTCACATTTAATAAATGTGCTAGCACAAAATGAGGCCTAGAATTACTGAAAGGTGAAATGTGTTTCTTTGTATCATTATTGAAGTAAAACATTTACTGAAAAATAAAATTTAAGAAATAAATTGGGCGTCCACCTCAACCCAAGTAGATGAACTACATGAACCATTGGTCTAGAATTACTTAAAGATGAAATGTGTTTGTCACGGTCTTTGACCTTGACATGATCGTGACAACAAAAACAAAATATAACCCTATCGATTCACACAACCAAATCGATTTGTTTTCTCTCTCTAAAAGATGACCCTATCGATTCAGGCGACTAAATTGATTTGTTCTCTCTCTCTATATATATAATATTACCCTATCGATTCAGGAAACCAAATCAATTTGTTATCTCTCTCTAAAATATAATTCTTTCAATTCAAACTACCGAATTGATTTGTTCTCTCTCTATAAAATATATCCATATCGATTCAGGTGACCAAATCGATTTATTATCTATCTTTAAAATAAAAATATGTTATATTTGTTACACATAATATGGTTCTTAAATTTTTTAAACTTTTGTTTATACTAATCCATGAATATATGTTTCTTACCCATAATATGTGATTGTCTGTAGTAGTAGCGATGGGATATCCTATTTATAAAGAGTGGATGTGTGAGACAAATAGACTAGGGGTTGAGTTTTTAGAGATGATAATGAAATTGAGAAATTCATAAAGAAATGTCTTAATGATGAAGAGTTCCCGTGTCCATGTGTTAGGTGTAGGAATGGTAAGGTGTTTAAGTGGAAAATAATTAAACTACATCTGTTAAGATAGGGTAGGCAAGATATTTATTGGTTGTGGGTTTTTCATGGAGAATTTCATGTTCCCTTTGTCTCTGAGCAACCTTCACAACAATCATCAAGTAAGATTGATGTACAAGGCCAAGAGGATATTGCCGATCATAATATGCCAAAGGATGTAGTTGATGATGTGCATGAAGTTTCATGAAGTGGAAGAAAATGAGATCACTAACGATGTACAAGGTCATGTGCTCATGGAAATATTATGATAAACCTTAACGATGAATATTAAACTTTTGAATTTAAGGCGACCCAGCCGTTGTACCTTGGATGTGGAAAAGATCAAATAATTTTTTATGCCATGGTTGGTTTGCATAGTTTGAAGACCCAATATGGCTTGTCTGGTAATAGCGTAATAGAAATTATGATTTGGGTGAAGGGCTTTCTACCCAATAAGAATACGATTAAAAAAATTCTATCCTAGTATGAAGAATAATTTGATAGGTTTGGAAATAAAGTATAAATCAATTCATTATCAAAGGAGGTTTTTACCCCCGATCATAGTTTTAGATTTGAGAAAGGTTCCAATTTTTTACCGGTTGGGGTTGAACATAGGATACCTCCAAGAAAACTTTCAGGTTAAAAAATTGAGAGTAAATCTTCTAATTGTGGACCTAATATTCTAGGTCAAGCACAAGAAGATCCTAACTGAGGGTGAAACTGAGACAAGAAATGCATGGTCTAGGGGGTTGATTTTATTTAACTTGCCTTATTGGAAGAGTAATCGGGTCCGTCATGTATTGGATGTGATGCATGTGGAGAATAACATCATTAAACATATTATGGGTACATGACTTGGGGGGAGTCATTCGAAGGATGGAGAAAATGCACGAAAAGTTCTTAAATTATTTAAATTTAAGCCACAACTATGGTTGAAATAAGATAGTAGCAGAAGGAAATAATTCCCCCTGGTACGTTTACTTTGAGGAGTGAGAAAATAAAGGTTCTTTTAGAAATAATATATAATTTTAAAGTTCCCTCTAATTTTTCATCCAACCTGCAAAGGATTGTTAATTATACTACCCATGATTTATTTAAGTGGAAGTCTCACGATTGGCATGTGATCATGCAATTGGTTCCTTTGTTGTTTAAGCACTTTTTTTCTAAGAATAAGGATTTGCGAATGTCCATTATGCAAATTAGCATCTACTTCACACTTTTATGTGTGAAGGTAGTCAATCGAAAGCACGTAGTGGTCGCAAAAGTAGTTACAGTAGAAGCGATTTGTGTGTTGGAGAAGTACTTTCCCCCATCATTTTTTGACATAAGTATTCATTTGTTGTTACACTTATGGAATGAGGCACTTCTTTACGGCCTAGTTAGATATCAATGGATGTACCCATTTGAAAGTTTGATGAAATTTTTCAAAGATTATGTCCAGAATACACTATACATTAAAGGATCAATTGTAGAGGAATACATCACTTTGGAGTCATCAATCTATGCTCGGGAAGATATGCCTGAACCAAGCAGTGTAGATAATAGAGATAAGTTCGTCGATAAGGGTAGTTAAGTGAAGGGAACACGAGTGAAATTAACAAGTTTATCGCTTGAAGAAGTAGATCATTATCTATTTGAAACTCATGAAGATGTCAAAGACTGGAAAATGTAATTTTATATTATTTTAACTGTTATACTTGATAAATTTTTTAATATGTTCGTCATGGTTAATGAAGGAAATATGATTTCTGTGGGAACAGTAAAAGATGAAGAACGATGGCCCAATCAGACAGCGAATTTAGGCTATGGGTGTCAGACGAGGTAATTATAATGATAATGTCTCTTATTATATGACATATTACAAGAAAACTTTAAAACTAATGTAATTAATTTATCTATAATCTCAGATCTTAAAGATGGGTGATGTGACATCAAGGCTTGATCATCTAGACAATGGACCTCTGTTCATCGCACATGAGTACAAAAAGTATCGATTGAACGATTATGTATTCGGTGCAAGGTTGTACGAAGGCTCATACTTTTTTTAGATTCGCGTGAAAGATAAAAACCTAGTTGAAGTTAAAATGACTTACTATGGTGCCATTCGAAATATATTTTAATTGGACTATATAAGTTTTAAAGAGGTTATGTTTTACTGTGATTGGGTGAAACTTAAGTATAAAAATACTTGTAAAGTTAATCCTGGTACGAATTTGATCATGGTTGACTTGTTTAAGTTGAAGAGGAATGAGCATGTGAGCGATGAGCTGTTTGTTTGGTCTTTTTAAAAGGTCAAGCTAGTGTTTTACTCGGATTATATCAACAACGATTCGTGGTCAATCATCCTACATGCACCAAAGCGTCTAACTAGTAACGTACATGACTTGTCATCCCCTACAAAATATCAATCCATTTTATATGATAACCTGAATTTTAAATAATTTTTAGATTTGTAATAAGTATTCCAATTATTTAAAATAATTCTAGTTTTGTTTATGACATGGATTTGTATTCTTCTAATGTCGTTAATTGTATTCTTTAGTGCTTTGTTATTATCGAATGACAGTTTAATGCTTAAGTCATTTAGATTTGATCAGTCTCTGGGGATTTGAATCAATCTTGGTTGGTCAGTTAGTGAATATGTTAAGTTTGGATTTTAATCAGCTTAAGCATCACTTCAAAGTCCATGACATAACCCGAATATGAAATAATTCTTATATTATAACTATTCAATTTATTTGAAATAATTCTTAGTTTGGGTTATGAAATGGATTTGTATTCTTCTCGTAGGAGGGTAGTTGTACTAGGGGTCTATGAATAATTGGAACAAGTAAGGCGTGACCCATTTACACATATGTTGTTTTTAAGGTCTTCAAAGTCTCAAGAGCAATTGTGGGAGAAAACCTTCCACTTCTGGTAATAATGGAGTAATGGTTGTCACCTTATTCCAAGAAAGAGGGCAAAGAGTAGAAAATTTCACAAATAATAATGATATCTGATAGAGAGAGATCTCCTGAGAATATGGTTGTTAGAAGGGGAGTGAAGAGACAATCACTTAAACACTTAGAGAGACAGAGAGAGCAGGGAGACAATACTATTTCTGGTGCAATTTTGGTAGAGTAATGGTGCAAACTTGAGTTTTTTGTGCTGTTCTTGACCTTTCCAAAGGGTCCTATTTACAGGTATATACTAGGGCTGACTTGGCACTTTGGGTGCCAAAAATGAAAGGGATTAGAAGGACAAGGTGTGAAATGTACATTTTATCCTAATCTGTCTGTTATCCGCATGTCCCCTTTGACAGGCGACACCTGGTGCCTACCAAAGTCAAAAAGAAAATGTGTCTCCTAATGGTGACAAAATATATTTTTTGGTAAATATCATTTCAAACGGTAAATTATTGTACAAACTTTATGAAAACTTGAGAGTGACCTTGAGATCCACCCTCTCTAAAGGTCATTTTATAAAAGTTTTTTTTACTTATGAGCAACCTTGGGCAACTCACTTATTTATCTTGTGTGGGTTTTGTGAGTGCTTGAGTGGCTCTTGGCGTCCCTATACTAGTATTCTCTCTATCTTAAAGTGTCAAGTGGCTGAGCTTTCTCAATGAACCTTGTCTCCCAGCCACCAAACCAAAACTCCCAATAGATCCCAACTGGCCTACTTGAGCCTTTCTTGCTCAACTAAGGCTACATGTACAAGAAAATTTTATTAGTTTCTGAGAAACAATCTTGGGGGTGGGGCCATTCGTGGTGGACCCTCTCGCGTTAAGTAATTTCTGGGTGATAATCTCGTGAAGGGGCCACTCAATGTTGATCCCCTCATCTTGACTCATTTTCTGAGATATCAATCTTGGAAAACTAGAATTGTATATAATTGTTAGAAATGGATTTGGGTTGATATTGGGAAGCTACATGAAAATGAGGTTAAGTTTGAATCTGATTTGGGAGGTTGGAGTGACTTTAACGGAGGTTTGGGAGGTTAATTCTGTATGGAAGAATATGTTGTATATTTGGATGATCGATCGATCGACCTTATCAGGGTGGCCTTAGAATGGGCTAATGGGTTAATTGGGTTAGAATTCAGGTCATAAGGCATGGTTGGGTTATCCTTTGGGTGGCTTATGCTTGAGTAAGTGAGAGTACATTGTTATGTAAAGGTTATGGTTTGAGTGTTTAGATAGTTAGGTATTTTGACCTCGCTGCATTTGTAGGTGTTAAATTGATTAAGAAATACGATTTGTAAATCCAAGACTAGGATGAATTATTTTATGGATGTTGGAAGATTTCATAATTTGATTAGATGACTGGTACTGATAATGTTATTGTGGGATATGTTTTAGACGTTTATTCTTTGGGAATACTAGGATTAAATCAAAAACCCTACAAGTGGGGTAGTTAGTATATTCGATGTTCTTATATAAGTTAGGTGTATGATATTACTTAGATATGAATCCATGGGAAATTTGGATAAGATTATATAAGATGAGATATAATGATTGTGCGTGGTTCCAACATGTTAGGTATGGGACTATATGTAGACTCTGGGGCTTTGGGAGTTAAAGATGATGTTGTAAAGGACTGATTATTTTAGCACTTATATAAGGTAATATAATTGACCCGGTAGCGTGGGTCAATTGTATTTGTTTAATATAACCCATTAGTCAAAGGTTATATTTCTTATTTGTTTTATGTAAAAGGCATAGCATGTGTAAGTCCCATGATATTACATACTATAGGAGATATCCTTATGGATGCGGGTATGATATCACTTAGTCTTGGGTTAGACTCATGAGATATCTAGGGTTTTGGGTTGGAATAAACTTAAAAACAACAAAACTATGAGAGATAGACATGTAGTTATATTGTAGCCCAAATTCACTCATAATCTTTCTCTTCATAAACATGATATTTACGTTGTTGTTATATTTATTTTTACCGGTCTTAGGCCATTGAGTTTCCATTGACTTGGGTTGATAGTTGGAGGAATATCTCTAGCGACGTTCTATTTCTCACTCCTAGGATTTTGGATTCCAGTGTTATTGCCCATCTACTTCTTATATTTATTTTTATTTCAGTAAGAGATTGTACGTGTGGATTTGTAGTTAGAGATGGTTTCCATATGTGAGATACATTTCATCTTACAGAGTTGGTTTTATTTTGTATCGTTATTTAGATGGTATCTGTGACACCACGTCTAATTAAATACCTGGTGATCAGTCCTTTATTAAATTAAAACAAGTTTCTCATTTGGTTCATTCGTAGCATCACTATCGAAAACTTTTTAATTACTAACCACCTAAGTCAAATTAAGCCGATGTCAAATTTTATCTTTAAATTAACATGCAATAATTCAAACCGCTAAAACACAATCACCATTTTAGTAAACAAGAAATGAGTGCCAAACCAACTGAATGAATAAATATGACTGGAATAACATGTCAGTCTGAAATCTCAACACAATAGTCAATAAGAAAAACTAAGTCCAAACTGGAAAATAATAAATTAAATACAAAATCTCTTAAATGTCCACTATCTAAAGATGAGAAACATGCCCGACTGAGATAATTAAATGATCGTATGGAACTGATGATGATGGAAGGGTATACTACCGAGGCCCTTCAACTTCCATAGTAGATGTATCATGATCTCCTAAGTTGGGCGTCCCTATGGATGGGCACCTAAAAGGTTTTCACAAAAAATATATTTGAAAGGGGTGAGTACCTAAGAAAAACATTTTAAAAATATTTGTAAGAATTTAAATTGAAATAAGAGCAGATATTGTATACATGTTAATTCCACGTTCTCTCAATTAAGATACTCACCTCTCAACTATTGTGCACACCTAACGTATACTTTTAAACCGTCCTAGTCATGTTACTCCGACTAACTAGCTCGAACCAAATCTCTTCCTACATATAAACTCATAGCGTCCATCCGTATTTCCCATACCATATATTACCAAATTTATGTTATCTTTTATCCAATTATTAATTTCCCATTGCAAGGCCTATTTGGTTTGTAACTATAATTCTGTTTTATATGTTTAAATACAATTCTGATAAAAAACTACATTTGACAACCTGTTTTTAAACACTTAATTATAATATTTATGTGTTATAATCAAGTTTTTCAGAAAACAGGTTGATGGTGTTTTATAACTTTTGTTTTTTATTTTTCAACTCAGAATTATTCATTCTAAATATTTTAATGCATTTATTCCTTAATATATAATATACATACATAATACATTAATGTGTGTGTAATTCTTATACATAAAAAAATATAAATGTACAAGTACACAAATTTACGTATGGAATAATATAAAGTTAAATAATATTATCAATAGATACATGATACTTATATATAGTTTTATACAAGTGGGAAAATGTTTTGACACTAGCTTAATTAATTATTAGGTGGTTAATAAGATAGTTGTTTTTTGATAGTGATGGTAAGAATGAATCAACCGGATACTCTGTATTAAATTTTATAAAGGACTGGCAATCGAGTATTTAATTGGGAGGGGTGTCACAAGACTTAGGAACGGTTTCTATAGAGAGAAAGGAAAAGATTCAAGCACTTGAAGGTGTGAGAGATAGAGAAGGGTCACCCCCTTTTTATAAAAGGTTAAAGGGCCCGTCGATCGGAAGCCCCCAGCCCATATCGACCTGCAACTGCCTTTTCCTCTTTCCAAAGAAGCCCAGGAGTCTGTGCCATTTCTGATTCGCACCCTCTCAAGCCTACCTGTTGACAGTCCCTTTAAAAATTTGTACAAAGAATGCCAGAAATTTCTAAGAAAATCTAGAAATTTTTGGAAAATTCCCAAAAATCCCTGAAAATTATGGAACATTATTTACCTCAAGAAAATTATTTTCTGGAGCACTAAGCCCCTTATAAACTCTCAAAATCCCTAGTGGGATTAAACTTGCACTTTTATTCTCAACACACTCCACAATAGAATCAATTATGCACCCGCATCCAAGTCTATTACAATTCCTTAATCAGAACCTCAAAACTAAACATCCCCTTAGTAGAGTCTCAACACGCCACAATACCCATTGGGTTTAAACTTTCACTTTTATCCTCACCATACTCCACAATAGAATCAATGATGCACCCGCATCTACAATTCCCCAGCCAAAACGTCAAAACTAAACATCCCCCTAGTAGAGTCTCAACACGTCGTAATCCCCAACGGAACCAAAAATGCACCTATACTCCCAAGACAATTTAAATTTCCCCATGAGAGTAACTCCCCGCGCTATAACTTTAGGTCCTCATAATTGACCTCGACCCTTAAAATTGGTCATCACTACTTAAGGTACTCAGAATTGACCTCGGCCCTCAGAATTGGTCGTCATAGCTTATGGTCCTCTGAATCGACCTCGGCCCACAAAATTTGTCGTTATAACTTATGGTCCTCAGAATTAACCTCGGCCCTCAGAATTTGTCACCCCAACTCAAGGTCCTCATAATTAAACTCGACCCTCATTAAGTTCCTCATAATTGACCTCGCCCATAGAATTGGTCATTACAACTCAAGGTCCTCAGAATTGACCTCGATCGAAGAATTTGTCGCCCCAAATTATGGTCCTCCGAATTGACCTCGACTCGTTGTATTGGTCACCCAAAATCAAGGTCCTCATAATTGACCTCGTACCGTAGAATTGATCGCCCCAACTTTAGGTCCTCAAAATTGACCTCGACCCTCAGAATTAGTTGTCATAACTCGAGATCCTCATAATTGACCTCGGCCTCAAAATTTGTCATCACAACTTTAGGTCCTCGAAATTGACCACGACCCTTAGAATCGACCATCACAACTTTAGGTCCTTAGAATTGACCTCAGCATGCAGAATTGGTTTCCCCAACTTTAGGTTCTTAGAATTAACCTCGGCCCTTTGAATTGGTTGTCCCCATCACAACTTTGGAATTGACCTCGACCCTTTGAATTGGTCTCCCTATCCCCTTAAAACTAACCTTAACACATCTTCAACCCACTAAATTCTTCATCATCGTCTCCTTAGGTTCTCATAACTAACCTTGACCCATCGACTTGGTCAACCTCATACTCTAGGTCCACGAAATTGATCTAAATCCTCTTACCCAACATCAATGTGGTGTCTATCATTCAACGGCCATCGTTTGTTCCAAGATCACCCATTGAGGCTCTCTCTATAAATCAACCATCCTAAGACCCCCCCCCCCCCCAAGAATTTCTTTAGGTCCCTACCAATCGCTCGTTCACTACAAATCCTGGTCCATACTCTGAGTACGGATCTAGAGGTTATTGAGCACTACTAGGCCCTGTTTGATTGTGATCAACTTTATCGTCTGGGAGAAAGATCACTTAATATTTTAAGCGCTCTGAATCCAATTTCTAACAGTCCACCTCTTGCACAAATCATCCTTACAGTACAGAAGAACGACCCATTTTATTCCGAGCCCCGTTTGACCTCGTTCAACTCTCCGCACCAAATGAAGCTGAATGAAATCTCGAAGGAACTAAATACCCTTTCCAAAAGTCTATTTTAGGTGCGCGAATTGACCTCATGGTTCGGACGAATGACCCGTTTTCTTCCAAAAACTTCTTATCTAGTGACCAATGGGCGCTTTTGGGCCCCGTTTGACCTTGGTCAATTTCTGGACCCGGGAGAGGCTCAATGTATTCTTAAAGTCCTCTGAATACTCTTTTTAATGGTCTAACCCCGTGCATGATTTTGACTTACTTTTCGCATTGTACAATCATTTTTCCAAAAAAAAAACTGTCCCAAACTATCGAATGGAACCTTCAAGACCTTGCCTATCAATAGTGTGCCTGAGGGGCTATGATGATAGGCAGGTCCAGGACCCTACCGATTGGCACCTCTCTTATCCCTATAGATAGAGTCCATGAGCTCACTTTGAAAGTCATCCCTAAAAGTCCCTCTTAGCAATTCAGAGAACATTATATCGAATCTAGAGTTGTTCCCTTCCTAAAAAACCCATCTCTCATATTCCATTCCATCATTTTCATACTTAATTTAGTAAATTACCCCCCCCCCCCATCTTCAAACCACCTTCATCCCATTGCAAGATTAACGTATCTACACTCAATATCCACTTCAAGTATTCATAAGGAGGTCCAATTCTCCATCCTTTCCTCAAAATTCTCTTATTTTAGCATTAGTTTCTTTATTTCTACTTTATCAAATTATTTCATTGCATCACATACGTTAATCTCAAACCATTATTAGTATTATTTGTACATAATCTATTTTCAATTAAAAAAAAATAAGAAAAAGGGGGTTTATCTATAAATTCCAAAAGAGGGATCTCACTACACATTATCACTCTTAAAACACATTCCTCTCCACCCACACATAAGAGAAATCCCCCGTTTGGATTTACGGGTTAAACCCAGCCCTACATTACCTTCAAACTGCGTGGACTTTGATGCCCCTTGGGCTATGTAGGCATCTTGGGTAAATACCGATATTCGAGTCCTTCCTTATGCGTGTTTATAATATTGTTTTCATATTATATATATGAATTCATACTCTTGTATATTTGTGTTTCGTACGATATGTACATTCGTTTTTCCATAACGGATTGTGATTCAGAAAACACCCATACTGAATTTTGAATTATTATTTTTGAAAACATTCCTAAGGATGAGTTCACTCCGCCCTTTTCCATGACGCGAGTTGAACAATTCCATTATTCATCTATATAATGCATATAAGCGCACACTTCACAGAGTCTAACAGGAGAAGATTAACACATGCCCATGAGAGACCGAAAGGGAGGGGTGGGTACCTAACACCCTCCCATTTCGTAACTTAGTCCATAGAACTTTGAACTATTTGGTTTTGCAAGCATCCATATTGTCTTTGATGTCGTTCTCTCGAGGCAACGATATTTCGTTTTCCTATTTTGTGAAAAATAGGTTTGAGACTCTATCTCTACACATTACCTTACATTGATGATGGACGAGTTCCCCAAGAAAGGGTGCAATACCGTGTGCACGTATGGGAACCCTGGAAAAGGAAAAAGGGGAAGCTCTGGGATGTACACAAGAGATAAAATAAGAGAGGGAGGAAGAAGAAGTGACCAGTGGAAGTGGTTGTGAGAAATATTTTTTTTTGTTTTTCATTTATCTAGATTTAGATCACCAACCCTCGTGTTTGAAAACATATATACGTGATTTCCCTTTTAAATTGGATTGGACATGAATATCCTCAAGTGCAAAGCACATGGGAACTTTTCTACTATACTTTTAATTGGGGTAAATTAATGGGTTATAATAAGTTAAGGGTTATAATTTAAGTGTGGAAAATAAGATTAGGGTGGTGAAGTAAAAATAGAGGTAAAGTTATAGGGATAAAGGTGTAGATAAACTTAAATTATATTTACTTTTTATTGTTCAAGTAATAATGATCGATAATTTCAATGCATAATTTCACTAATAATTGAGTTATAAAGCATAATAGTAATCCTATAGAGTGTTGTATACACACACACACACACACACACACACACACAGATATATATATATATATATATATATATATATATATATATATCTATATCTGTGTGTGTGTGTGTGTGTGTGTGTATGCGTGTTATGAGTCTAATGTGTTCCCATTTTTAGTATAAACTTCAAATGGTGTGAGTCTCATGTTGTATAAATGTTACATGTTAGTTTTTTACAGGAAATAGTGTCTAACAACCACTTGGATTAATGTCTCCTCGATTGGTAAAAATTAAGAATAAGTAGAAAAACTTCATATGATAAAAATAAAATACAAGAACTCTCTTAGAATGGAAATTTCCATATAAATTCATGTATATCTTGGTAGGTTTACGACGTGGTGTGGGTCTTTTTTTATTTCTTAAGCGGAAAGTGTTTTAAGGATGACAAAAAAAAATTCTCTTTTTATTAAAAACCTTTTTCCAATTTTTAATTCGCACAAAGTTGTGAACAATTTTAACTTAACAAAATTTTATCTTGATTAATCCTAAATATCCATCTACTGATAAAAGAAAGTAAAATAAAGTAAAGAATACTCACAACATCGAATGTATGAGGAAACCACAACGGGAAAAAACCTCGGATGGCCCAATCCAGACAATCACTATGAATGTGGGATTACAACGAACAGACAAAAGTCTTACTCAACGACTCAATAGCCCAGGAGACTTGATGTTCTTCTGATCTTCAACAAATCCTCTCACAGTTCCCACATAGAAAGTCCTTCTTCCACGATGCTCGTCCATAACACGCGCATCCACGTATGGCTCAGTGTCCACCGATATGGCTTGTAACGTCTACAGAATTGGAACACGAACTCCTTCACTTCTTCTACGCAAAACCAACAATATTCAATGTAGAGCAAAACTTTCCTGGTGCTAACAAGATCACTATTGCATATAGTAATGAAAATTCGGATCTTATAAACTCAAAGGATGTGTTTAGACTTAAAAACATTAGAAAACAATGTGCAAAATTCTGGTTCGTAAATTGTTTTTTCCAGAATGCACATCTACGAAATCTGATTGGAAAATGTCATTTAATATATTTCCTAAGGTGGTGGCTCTCTCAAGCGAGATAGACATGTCGCTCGAATGAGATACAGATCTTGCTCGAACGACCTGTCTGGTCGTTTGAACGACATGCGCGTTAGAGTCCCACTTAAAATCAACTCTAATCCGTCCTTATCCGATTAAAACGAAATGTAAACCAATTCAAACACTATAAAAACATTTTAAAAATATTTTCTTAATAACAGCCTTAAACAATTTTAAAACAAATTCTGAGCGCCATTAAAATTACGCATTCATACCCAAGTGATCTCAAAATGCAATTAAACTTGAAGACGAATAAACTCGCACTAATTAAACATCCGACATAATAATTCCTTGAAGCTTTGCCGTAATGTCTTCAATAGACTTCAACACGTCATAGTCTATGTGGGATCGTGATAATAATGATCTCCCTATGACTCAAACGTGTTTTATTTCGGGAATAAGTCAAAACTATATACCAGACTCAATTGGAAATTTTTCCCTTACAAATCTCCCCCTTTGACTATTCTAGGACAAAACCAATAGTGAAATGTCTAAGTCGGTCCTTCAAGCCGTATGACGCCTAAATCCTATCCCATAAATCCAAAATAAAAAATAGAGGACCAGACTAATAAATGATGGTCCGACAAGCATGAACTGTCTCTGAATATCTGAATGTGATGTAGTCTTGAAATCTCGAATCTCTTTAAGGGAAACTACACACATGAAATAGAAAATACCCAGTGAAGTATGGAGGAACAAATGATATAAACCAATAAGTAAAAAATAAATCCAAATCATTTGTTATGTGAGTAAAACATGATATCAATATGTAAATAACACTTAAATCAAGATACCAAGTTCATCCCAAAAAAATCTCCCCCTACATCACATACATCTCTACCCCTTTTTATCTCGAATAAACAACCCGGCGAAAAGATAAACATATCTACAATCAGATAAATCAATGAAATATATCTAGATAAATAAGAAACAATAAGATAATGATGATCATCAATATCAAATATGTATCTAGCAAACAGTAATCACACAATGTGAATAAACAATATACGCATGTGTGAATAAAAGATCCAATGCGGCAAAATATCAAATCTATCATAGTAAACTGAATAATCAAAAATCGGGAGCAACCAGCGGTACCAAAGTATCTAACCATAAGTAGCAAGGTACTGAAACAACAAGGGAAAAAAGTCTAGGGGTCGCTCAAACGAGACTGCCTTATCGTTTGAACGACATGGGTGTTTGAGTCCCACTTAAACTCAACTCTAATCCACCCTTATCATATTAGAGAGGAAGTGCAAACAAATTCAAACACTATAAAAACTTTTTCTTAATAACATCCTTAAAAAAAATTAAAATAAATTCCGAGTCCCATTAAAAGTACGCATTCATACCTGAGTAATCTCGAAATGCAATTAAACTTGAAGACGAATAAACTTTCAACAATTAAACATTCTCCATAATAATTCCTTGAATCTTTTCTGCAACATCTTTAATAAACTTCAAGACGTCATAGTCTGTATGGGATCATGACAGTAAAAATCTCCCTATGACTCAAATGTGTTTTGTTCCTGGAATTAGTCAAAACTATATAATGAACTCAATTATAAATTTGTCCTTACACGTGGGAATTTCTAATGAAAATTTCTATGTGAATTATTTTTGTGTATTTACATGAGAACGATAAAAGTGATAATTCCATACATTGTCTATAAATGATCTATAATTAATACATGTGTCATAAATTATTAATAAACAACTTTATTGAAGATACTTTTTGTCCATTTTTCTATCAATTAATAAGAGTATCAAGCCACATAAAGAATTCAAAGATACACTAACATGTTAATAGACACATTTTGGAAAATTATAATTTTCCCACGAGGAAGGGAAAAAGTTGTATATTTTTCCTTTCATGGAAATATATGTGAACTGTCTATTAAAATTACATATTATATTAGTTTATCTCCCAATATTTTTCTTTTTATTAAGATAAACTGTAAAACATTTGGCACAAAATTCTCAACATAATATTTCCAAATTTTATTATTTACAAACCTATTTTTCTTTATTGAATTCCCTCAATGCAACCATTTTCTACAAATATTATTATTCGCTTTGAAAATAAATAAACTTTGCTGAAATATAAAAAATACAAGAAGGGCGAGTTGGTTGGAAAATAGGGATGATATGGACATGATTTATCTAAAAGGGGGTGGAGTGGGGGTGAGTGTGTTCGTGTGTGTGCGTGTGTGTGTGTGTGCGAGAGGGAGAGAGAGAGAGAGAGAGACTAGAGGTTGTAATTAAATATAAAAAATAAATAAATCTGAATGTCCAAAATCATTTTATCCGTTAGTACCGCCCTCGGATCTCACCATAATAAGAAAGAATTAACTCGATCCTCTCAACATGTACTAAAGTCTTAAAACCCCATTCTTCAGAAGTGTTCTCAGAGTGGTAAGTAAATTCTATATGCGTGGTCTTTAAATGAAATCATAAATTCACTGCCAAATGTATAACACTCTGGCAATCATTATGGAAGACATGTTACACCTCTTTGAATCGTAATTCTTCTAACAATCCTTAAATGATATCATCTATTTTCTATACTCTCTTACTTCCATATACTCTTCTTATTTATTACATATTACAAGTGCATTTTTACCCCAAAAAACCAGCAAATAAATTACTATGCTTAAGTAAATGATTTTTTATGATTTAGATCTAAAATGGATCTTGCGTGTGTTGTGTGATGTTTTATTTTGTTAGAGAGATATAAGAAGAGAGGGAAGAAGCAGAAGTGACCGATGGAGGTGGTTGTGAGAAGTATTTTATTTCTTTATTTCTCATTTTAGGTTAATTTACATCACTACCCCTCATTTTTGAAAACAAATATATTGGATTTCCCTTTTTAATAGTATTGGACATAAATATCCCCAAGTGCAAGGTATATGACAACTCTTTTGCTATGCTTTAATTGGGATAAAGTAATGTTTTATAATATGTTAATGGTATAATTTAATTCTAGAAAATAAAAGTAGGGTGGTGATGTAACTAAATTATTTTTACTTTCGGTTTTTTAAGTAATAATAATCGATAAATTCAATACATAATTTTAATAATTTTCCTGCCGAGTGTTATATATACGCCTGTGTGTAGATGTGTGTGTGCATGCGTGTTATGAGTCTAATGTGTTCCCACTTTTAGTATAAAATTCAAATGGCGTGGGTCCCATGTTGTATAAATGTTATATGTCAATTTTTATAGAAAACAATGTGAAACAACCACTTCGATTAATGTCTCGTCGATTGGTGAGAATTAAGATCAAGGTGAAAAAATTCTTGTGGTAAAAAGAAAATACAAGAAATATCTTAGAATGGGTATTTCCATATCAATTCTTATATAGCGTGGTAAGTTTAGGGCGTGGGAATTTCTAATAAAATTTTGTATATATGAATTATTTTTGTGTATTTACATGACAAGGATAAAAATGATAAGTTCTATGCATTATCTATAGATGCTCTATAAATAATACATATGTCATAATTAATTTATAAACAATGTTATTGAAGATACTTTCTTTGCATTTGTTTTCTATCAATGTATAAGGGTATCAAGTCACATAAAAAAATCTAAAAATACACTAACATGTTGATAGAAACGGTTTAGAAAATTATGATTTTCCTAAGAGGAGGGGAAGAAGTTGTATAGCTTTCCTTTCAAGGAAATGTATGTGAACTGTCTTTTAAAATTACATATTATATAAGTTTGTCTCCCAATATTTCTATTATTATTAGGATAAACTGTAAAACATTTGGCATAAAATTCTCAACATAATATTTTCAAATTTTAATATTTGCAAACCTATTTTTCTTCACAGAATTCACTCAATGCGACCATTTTCTATACATATTTTTATTCTCCATGAAAATGAATAAACTTTGTTAATATATATAAAAAAAATACAAATAGGGTGAGTTGGTTGGACAATGGAAATGATATGGTACGCGAGTTATCCAAAAGAGGGGTTGGGGGGGGGGGGGGGGGGGGGGGGGGGGAAGGTGAAAGAGTGTGTGTGTGTGTGTGTGTGTGAGAGAGAGAGAGAGAGAGAGAGAGAGAAATATATACTAAAGGTTTTAATTAAATGTCAAAAATAAATAAATCTAATTGTCCAAAATCATTGAATCTGTTGGTACCAACCTCAAATCTCGCCATAATATAAAGCCCTCGAACTTCTCAACATGTAACAAGGTCTTAAAGCGCTATCCTTCGGATATGATATCAAAGTGATAACTAAGACCTATATTCTTAGTCGTTCAACGAAATGCTAAATTCATTGTCAGATGTATGCACGACATTTTTCACCTTTTTGAACTCCAATTCTTCCAATAATCCTTAAATGATATCATCTATTTTATATCCTCTATTACTTTCATATACTCTTCTTATGTATTACATAATGCAACTATTATTTATAGTTGTTAAACCCAACTAAGAACAATAATAGCTATTGTAGAAATGTGACCGATATTTCTCTTCATATGATCTACCTTATTTTAAAAGCCAACATCTACATATTCTGGTAATATCGTATCACCTTGTCTGAAGCATAAGAATTTTCCCGTAGTACCTCGAAATATTAAAGTATCCACTTCACTTCTTCTCAATGTTTGTTTCTAGGATTTATGATAAACCTATTCATTTCTCCCAATGCATAATAAATATATGATCGAGTGAAGATTATATCACGCAATAAACTTTCAAGGTCAAAGGCGATGAAGTTATTTTCTTCCAATATATCGAAATGAGTTATCCTTGGTGTTGTTAGTTTAATAAATATTACAAGTGCATTGGCGATTAATAGAATATCATGCAAGTACGGGTCGATTCTACAAGGAAATGAGCAAGTTTATAAAGTAGATCTTCCAACTAGATAACTTTGATTTTTTTTAATAGTAATTAAGATGAAACAATTCAAAGTAACTAATACAAGTATAGAAGAAAATTATGTACACGTTGATGAGATATGATTACTAGGAGTTCACACCCTTTACCCATTTTAATTAGTTTTAATGTCAATAGAAATTTTGATTATCGATTTTTATAACTCAAACTTAGCAGTATCACTCGGATAAATTTTGAAAGATAAACAAATAAAGTTCAAATTTTAATTCAATTTTTATCTTATTCATGAATCTAAAATCCTTATTCCCTATGAAAATTATCAATTATACACATTTTAAGATGTAAACTAAGCATGGACTATCAAACGATTGGACAATAGCATAATCCATCAAAGTTAAACATACATGAAATTGTGGTATTAAATATAGTCAAGTTTAGAAGGATAAAATAGTTCCCTTGTAATATTTTATGTGAAGAACTAATCCTTAAAACATTTAAAATAATTATTCTGACTATGAAATTCATTTGAACATTAAATACTAAGAATGGAAAATTTCCCTACTCCTAAAAATTAAATTTAAGGCATCATAATGAATAATAAAATACTGCAAGATGAAGATAGAATTATAATTATAATAATAAACTTACTATACAGTGGTTCAAAATGGTATTAAAATCATGAACAAATCCCTCTCCATAAAGTTGCACACAATAATATATCATAAATACTCATATTATCTCTTAAGAAAAATTCGATGTTAAAATTTATCTCCACCAATTATTCTTCAAATCTCCCCTAGTCTTCAATTTATAGTAGTGGAGCGGTAGAGGTTGAGTTGACTTGGGTCTGTTTTTATTGGTCAATTAGCTTTTTGGAGTCACCCAAATAGTGACTTGAAAAATAAGCACTCTGCCTCCTTCCTTTTCAAATTGGGATTAGATACACGATTTCAACCAATTTAGATTTACACTATATTCAGTTGGAACATGCACCTCTGATTCCATGACATCCGGGAAAAAGTATTTAGGTTATGAGAAAAATGAAAATTTTATTTTCTTTATTTTCTCCAATTGGTCTTCAATTTGTGCTAAATTTCATGAGTACCTACAAAACCTAAAAATAAATATTATGAGTACTTTTAGGCCTATTAAATATATAAAATTAACAAAATACCCCTTTATACTCTAAAATTTACAAATCTACCCTCATTTAATCATAAACTTTTAAAATGACTCTAATGAATGAAAATGACTATATTAACATAAATATTGTTTGGATCTAGAAGATTGGGTGTTGGAATAGATTTACCCTTTGTTGTTACTCGAATAGTGATTTTTTCTTCTTCCTAAAAACTGTGAAATTCATGATATGCATGCTATTTTATTTTCAATCATACCCTATGAATATTTGGGGCAAACGGTACTAGGTACGATACCATCGTAAAATATTAAGGGAGCACCGAAAAAGTTGATAGGGTATGGGGCATAAAGGGGTATCTATGTATCGCGATGTGATAGTGCGATTGTTGTTAAAGGTTTGGCTTTGTACAAAGATTGAAAAGTTGTCATAATTTCATATTTCTAATATATAGTGGAGCGTTATTTTTTGGAATATTATACTATGCTAAAAAAAATTCTCTCAGTATTCACATATGATATTTGATATCGAACACATTTTGTGTTTTAAGTTTTAGCAAATGAGATCATTTAGAGATATAAACATGAATGTTTTCAATATTATATTTTTTTCTCGCGGCATTGAAATTAGATTTTCTTGACTAGTTTAAAAATATTAAAAATAAAACCGAGTTTGTTCCTATTGTTTTCAAATTAATATTTTTTACAGACAACTTCATTCTTTTCACTTTTTCAAAAAATATCGACTACTATCCCATATTTGGTGTTTTTATAAGCATATCTTACCGACTGTTTGTGTAATTTTTAGTGACAGTCTCTTTTGACTTTTCCATGTTCTGTATTTTATTCCGATATTATGTGTATCTTATACACATTAATAAGAAACTTTTTAATGTTCAGAAGTCTTGCCAGAAAACGATTTATAATTACCACTTAAAATTAAGCAATGCATAACTACGGAGACCCCAATTTGTAATCAAAGAGTGAGTCATGTGTCACCCTCATCCTTAATGGTAGATCATTTTATAACCCACTGACTTCCTAACATCACATTCGATTTCCTAAAAATCTCGACTTTTATGATTGGAAAACTATGAACCTCTCGTGATCATAGGGACACTATTGTAAACATGAAAATCTTGGCCCACCATGGACATAACTAACTTTACAAAGTACCCTATATATCCCAAACACATTTTATCCAATCCCGCTTACGCCCGATTATGCCTCACTTCAAAGGTCGAATCTAGAAGAAGTCTGAATTAAGATGACATACACTAACTATCACTTTATGGTCTTTTAGGAACTACAAGAGTTTATAATTTGGTAAAGGGGTACACAAATGTTGTAAATATTTGAAATATCTTTTCAACAATGTAGAACATGCACCAATAAGAGCTTACAGAAAAACCCTAGGGTTTCTGGAATAAAAAAATTCACACTATATACCACTTTAAGGGTATTTTTAACATAGCAAATTCCATGAATGGATATGTTAGGAATCATAAATAAGTAAATATTTGAATTATCTATACAACAGTGACGACCATGCATCAATCAAAGTTACGAGTCAAATGTTATGAAAATGATACAAAACTGAGAGGAACCAAAACCGAGTCCTTTAACCAATCAGTGAAAGGCCTTTTAAATGTTTGATTGATCGTCAAATGATTTTCTTAACTTTTCCCGCCCAAATCACCAAATTTGGCCCTTTCACCGATCATTTAAACCCTTTGACCGATAGGTTAACCATTTGACTGATTGGTTATCCAGTTTAAAACTTGCCCCTTAAATATTATCCAAAAGATGAAGATCTTTTACTAGCCATCCACGAGTCACACAACCCGGATCAACCATCCAAGGGTTATGATCGATCGATTAAATGTCTTGGGACACCCCCAATAAATAGATCTCGCCATCGATTATTAAAAGGGCACCAAAACCCATTTCCGAACCATTTTTTCACATTTCCCTCAAGAATACGAGATACTCAAGCTCATTCTGAAAAGTCCTTAGTGAATTTGAACTTCGAAAAAGTCGTTTTCCCCTGGGAAATTTCATACTTACACAGACTCGATTTATTCTCGAACGAGGTTCATACTTTTGAAAAGTCACATTCAAAAGAAATCGAGGCAAACCTTTGTGCGTATTACATGAATGTCTTCACTTCTAAAAGAAGATCTACCCAATTAAACGAAGTTGAACTCATCTCGGACACCTCAAGTGGGGACACTCCTAGAGATAATATTGGTTCACACTACAAGGGTAAAGATAATCTCCTGAATTTTGGCTCAAACACCCCTATATATAATGATATATAACATTTGCTCAAATTTCGTGTAAAATACCCTAAATATATTGTGAGAAATTCACCATATATGTTTACGTCTTTTATCCCAACCCCCATTTAGGAGACTGGGTATGCATTTTACAACATTTATATTTTAAAGAATGGTTTTTGAGCCAATACCTCTGTTAATGATATTGGCATAATCATATGTTAAAACAATGAAAATCAAATGTCATAAAGCCCATTACAAAACATGAAAACATACTTTTCAAAAATTTTCCGAGGAAAGTGATTGTGAGCGGAGTCAGTCTGAAACTTTAAACAAGCTAAAGTCTAAAATTCAAATAATCCCATTGCTTCTCCAAATAAACAAACCCATCCCCACATCGGCACCCCCCAAAAGTGTGTCCATACCAAATACTTGTCAAATGTCTACCTCTGATTATACGTGATTTTATCATATAAATATATAAATCCAACTCGGAGAAAATTCTATGTTAAGGACCGGGCTCCATAAATAACATAAGGTTGTATAATGAATGCCTAGTATCCCGTTATCTATACCAATAAATATGCCCCGTTTGTTGGAATTGCGTCGGTTTTGATCCCAAGTTTCCTTGGGTATGTAGGCCCTATACTGAACTAAACTCATGAAGGCCAAGCCTCATAATATGTCTCTCGATATATTATTTATTAGGGATGCTTAAATCCATAGTCCAAACTACCTTGACTTCTATCTATACCCTCATACCTAAGGATGTTAAAACATTACATCCTTAGCATTACCCACTCCCACCCCCCAACCCCCAAAAAACACTAGTCTGAGGGATAGTACCTTTCGGCTAGTGATCACTGAACTATCATAATATGATGTACATCTTCGGTTCCACGCCCATTCTAACCCTCCACCGAAGCCAACCTCTGGCCAATAGATAGCTTATCTGCCTCCCAATCTAAGTCATACACTTGCACACAAATCACGTTGGAGAATGTGAACGCCCGAACTACGTAATCTTTGAACTCGTGGATACACGATTATGTAGACACAATACGGATCCCCTATCATGAGCGTCGATAATATATCTCGTGATATGTTGTCGCATAGAAATGAAATTACCTCTCAACACTCTTACACCCTCATTCATACATAATAAAAGTGAGATAACAAACTATCTCAAGGTCATGATCTCTCGCGCACCCCAAACAAACATATAAACATGTATACATACTATACATACGGTAATATGAACAATGGATTATCCATCCACCCACTTAAAAATAGTATTATCCATTGGGATGTTTGAAAAAAAGGTATATTCATAGTTGTTAACAATCTCGTGATTAAGGTGCCCACTATTTATGTAAGGTTCATACCTTGCGTGATTATGACTTATCTAAAGTTCGAGTGTAACTGATTAGGCATAAGTTCTTTCGAATTTATCCCCTTAATTTAGTACCTTTTAGCACCTCGGACTATATAAAATGCATTGATATATCTCATATATTTTCTACTGACAATTCCTACATATTGCCTCGAGTTTTATGTATTTTTCATGCTTTTTACAAGTATTTAATGCTAGTAAGGGGAAGAGGAATCCAGGACCGAGAAATAAGAATTAGAATGAAATTCAGAGGGAAAATGGTCAATTCACATCTAGAGTTCGAATGAGGGACCAACATGGAAAGTGAAGACCTCTCGTCTACCAGTACTTAGGAAGAAACGACATCTAAAACTGACCCCTGAGTGAGAAGTTGTTGAGTTTCAAAGATGAGAGAGAATAAAAAAAAGAAGAAAGGAAGAAAAAGAAGAATTTCAAATTCGAACCGAACCGATAAATACAAGAAGCGAACCGATCCAAAAGTAATCCAGTCTCTGAATAAATTTTACCACTAAACCGGACTGAATATAGCCAAAAATTAATCGATCCGGGAAGCATGAAGGCTCTGAATAAAATTGGCTTCCGGATCGATCCGGATATAGAAAAAAACAAACCGGTCCGATGTCTTGAAGATTCCTAAATAAAATTGACCTCCGAATCGATCCAATTTTAGAAGAAAATGAATGGGTCCGGATGCCACCAGACGGAACCGAAAAATTCTCGTAAGACCGGTTCGGTTGAGATTTTCCCAGGTTTTTCATTTCTAAATTAGAGTTTTACTTTGCTCCAACTTTTGTAAAATTTCATTGTGTATTTAACTTAACTTTGTGCCAGAAATTAAGGGGTTCGATTAGTCTTAGTATTAGAGGGATCTTGCATAGAAGAAACCTAGTTTTGAAAATTTGTTGCAATTAATTCAAGATTCAAAGGTTATTTCAAGATTTCCTCATTGCAAGTAACATTTAATTTTTGCTTTAAATTTCTTTCGTAGTTAGTTAGATTAATTCTTAATTCCTAGTTTTCAATTCTTAATTAAAAAATTTATTCTCAATTTTTCATAAAGCTGTGATTTCATGCACAATTGTATTTTCATTTAGTTTAATCATGTATAGATAAGTTTTTAAGAGTTGGGATGCATAAACCCAACCCAATGTAATTTACCTATGTAGAAAATAGGGTTTGAATTGAAATTTGAAGGAATCGTGTTGTCTAGTACACACAACCATCGTACACCTTTTAACCTCATTTGCCCTATGTAACCGGGGTGTTTAAGGATGCGATACGCGTGTTAACTATTCGACACCACTTTGTTCATACCCTTGATCACGTATGATGTGGGCTAGTACCCTCATATATGTAATGCTTAGGATAAATAAAAACTGGTGTTGATGTAAAAAATTAGATCACTCTAATTATTCAATCACAGATAAATCAATAAGACAAAGAGTTTTTAAAGTGGTTCATACTTATAAGAATGGCCTATGTCCACTGTTTGGGTATTGCTGTTTGTATGGGAATTCTCGATTACAAGTTATCTCAAGAAATTCCGGTCTGGCTTCCTTTTACAATGAGGATTGTTAAATGTATTTATAGCCCTGAGGCTGTAAAGTGAAAGGGTACTACATTAAATGATATACATATGAAAGGGTAATACATTAAATGCCCTTTAAGCGTATGCGTCTGAATGATAAGCATTTAATGAACAATCAAACTGTTGGTTATCGCGCTATTAATGCTTTGTTCGAGGTGCAGCTCGGACCGCCTAGGCTTCTCGGTGCACAAGAGTTCCTTGGAGAGTTCTCGTTCCTCGGGGAAGCAGTGTTCCTCGGGGAAATAGTCTTCCTCGTTGTAATCTTGTACCTCGGAGCTTGTGGGTTCCTCGGAAGTGTTGTTGTTGCCATGTAGATCACCACGTAACTTCATTTAATTGGGCCATGTCAGCAGACTAAATTTGGTATCAACAGAAGGCCCCAATGTTTCATAGTTCGAATTTTGAGGAGTAGGGAACATTCTTTCTCGGAATATGGTAGCTTTAAATGGTCTTCCTGATTTTTAGGAGTGTTTCCTTCATATTTATTTCTCCTTCCAAATTCGTAGAATCATACTTTTTTTTGAACTTTTCTGCTCGCTCCGATTCCCACGCCACTTTTCGTCTTTTTAGCCGCTGTTGCCCGCTTTGATTCCCGCGTCCCTTTTCGTCTTTTTAACCGTTGTTGCCCACTTTGATTCTCGTGGCCCTTTTCATCTTTTTAGCCGTCGGTAACGTAATCATACTTTTTTGTAATCATTACTTCACTATTTCCCAAGGCAAGGTATTTAAACTTCACAGACGCTCCCTTCGTCTTCTACCTTTTCAAATATGTATTCTCGAGTTTTCCATCGTCTCTTTCTCTCCTGTGTATTCGTCTCTTCCATCGTCCGTTGTTATCAGATCCACTCTTTTTCTGTAAGATTTTCATCCTTCTTCTTCATTTCGTTTATTCATCATGGTTTACCCTGTTGAATCTTTTGATAAATTTCGTTCTGATTTTTCCATCCCCTCCTGGGTTGTTTTAGAAGAGCTTTCTGAGCCTTCTGATTACTTTCGTTTGGCTGAGGGACATTGGTTCCCCAGTCTCTTTATTGCTGGGTGTGGATTTTCTTTTCTAGTAAATCCCTTGTGTCTGGAATTCTATCATTACTTTGATGTTGTTCCTGCAAGAATAGCCCCCAACACATGGAGAATAGTTAATGGGGTGCATAGATTAAATCGAATCCATGGAACTCGCATAGGAATTCCTGAGATTATGTTTTGTTATAGATGGGCAGTTAATGATAACATTTTTTATTTAAAAACTAGAATTTTGAATAGAGCCTTAGTAGTCAATCTCCCTGATGCTAATAGGGATTATTTTGAGCATGGGGTTGTCATAAAAAATTGGCAACACCTTCCATTAACTGGAGATGAGGTTTACCAGGGTCCCAGATGCCCTCCTTATGGCAATGGGATAGGTTATTTTTATTTTATTTTGAAATTATGCTTCCTTTATGTTTGATAAAGTGTGTCACTGATGGCAATGTTTATTTATTTGCAGTTGATAACAAAAGAAAGTGCCCAAAAGAAGCAGATGTCAATATAAGGCATTTGAAACTTATCTAAAGCCTGCATCAATCTGTTGTTGACGAGCATATTAGGTCGGCATCATATTTGCTGAAATACAAGATCTACACCACCTCTTTTACTGCTCGTCCAGTAATAAGTGAATCAGAGCCAGTACTAGCTTCCACCAGCTCCTCGCCTGAATCTCACGTCCCTTTAAGTGAAAGGATGAAGAGAAGAATACATCCCACTTTGTTCGAGAAACCCGCCTCTGGTTCCGGTGAGGTAAAAAGAAGTAAATTTGATGTCCCAGGGGAGGGGACAAAGAAGAATGATGCGCCTTCCTCGGCTGCTGCCGTGAAGGTTGTAGAGAAGCCCGTAGTGGCTCCGAGCAAGTCTGCTTATCCTGGCGAGGTGATTGTAATATCACCGTCCAAGGGTTCTTCCTTTGTTAAATCTGTTCCTGCTCCCCCGAGGAGACTGAAGAAGAGCTCCTCGGTCAATTTGGATGACACCATTACTCAGCCCACAACTGCTGGGACAGGGGTTCCCACCTTTGTTCCTCCGAGCTCTGCCATGAGCTCGGTAAAATCCTGGATCATTCCCAAGGTCCAAGGTACTGAAGAAAACCTTACTCGAGACATGGTCACCTCGTTAGCTGCTCGTCACCTTGCTTCTGTAAGTCTTCTTATTTTGAGCTTTTCATATTTTCTTTGTTATTTCTGTTTCTGACTTGCTTTCTTTTTACTTTCACAGTTGACGAGTTGCTTTAATATACTCCTGAAGAAGGATCAAGTGATTAAAGCTTCATGCTCCTCGTCTAGTGTGGAGGGATCTCTGGCAGAAGCTATCAAGTATTTGGACGATTCTTGCCAGACATACGCTACAGATAAGGTTGTCTGGGAGAAAAAGCTTGCCTCCACTGAGCAAGATAAAGATCGAGCTGTTGATGCCTCCAAGGAGTTAGAGAAGAGAATAAATGCCCTGGAGAAGGCAAATAAGGAGCTCGAAGAGAAGCTCACAACTGCTGGGGAGCTTGAAGATAAGCTCAAGGCTGCTGAGGAGGAGCTGGCTCAACTTAGGGAAGTAGGTCGGCAATGAAAACAAATTGAAAGTTGCTGATATCCTGCTGTCCGAGAAGCTCTCCTTGGAGAAATTGAAGAGGAAGATGACTATGAAGAAGTCCTTCAACGCTGGCTGGGACAAGGGGTGGAACAAGGGGTTGGCTGCTATGGTGTCGCAAGTGGACTATAGCAGTCTAAAATAGTTTAGGGATGGATGGGTTGCTGCTCTCCAGGAAATGAAAGTTGATGAATCTTCTGAGCTTTTCCACCAACACATTCCTGGTCCCCTCCAACCCCAGAAGATCTTGAAGAGGACGAAGCTGCCTCAGAAGAGTCTTCTATGGTGATGGGAGATAATCCCCCAGCCATTCAGACTGCTGTCGAGGAACTTCAGCAGATTGTTACTTCCTCCGAGCAGCAGCCTGTGCTCCCCGAGCAACTATCCATTCCCTCCGAGCAACCTACTTCCTCGTCCCAGCCTCCCGAGAAGGTTTTGGGACATAAGGAAAAGGTGTAGAGTTGTTCGGGTTTCTCTTTATCTTTTTCTTTTTTAAATGTAACCCACATATGTAACTCTGAACTTTATGATCTAATAAAACTTGGACTCTTTTGCATACTGTTGTTTATCTTCTATTCATACTCTGCTTATATTTCTTATTGATGATTGCTCTTTCTTTCTCTGCTAGTTTCTGGCCAGGATGGAATTACTATCTGCCCATGATACTAAGTTGTTGCGACAATGTAATGAATATTTTAAAGCTGGTCGCACAGACCTGAGTGCAGCACAAGTTGTAGACATCCTCGGCCAAGATGCTTCAGAACAGGCAGTGGAAGCATATCAATATTTGAAGTGTCTACTTGATCGAGCGGTGGGCAATAATGTGGCCTATTATGACATGATTGAGGATCTCCAAGGCACCCTCGAAGACCTTCAGCTTCAATACAAAGAATCCACTACCCTGTTGCATGAGGGGTATGAGAAGAAGTACAAGCTGATCATTACCGACAAGGGCTACAAGAAGCTATATGTTGGGTATGATGTGAGGGAGAGAACCCTGAAAGGTGAGGTCGAGGAATGCAGATAGATTACCGAGTTGCTGGAGCGAGAGAACAACCACTTGCAGAAAGAGCTATCACAGTTGAAGTCTGCAGCCTCTTCTTCAAAAGCCTTAATCCCAGTGACCGATGAGGGATTTTCGTTCCTAGAGGTTGAGAACGCCAACTTGAGGGACGAGTTGGAAACCTTAAAGAGAGATGGCCCCTCTACATCAACTCGTGGATGAGAAAGAGCTCCTCGAGGACGAGCAAGAGCAGCTCGGATTCCTATTGAGGAACAGAGGACTCAGTTTGCCTTGGAGAACCAGACCTTCCAGCTAGTGGCAAAGAACCAGGCTTTGGCTGAAATGTCAAAGAAAATCAAAGACTTGGAATAGCAGCTCTCCACGCATAAATCTACCTTGGAGAACAAAGAGCTCTTCGTCAAAAATCTCCACGAGCAGCTAGACAGACTAACATATCAGTTCCACAAACAGCCCAGGGAGTTCTGGATGGCTGGATACAATGAAGCTCTCTTTCACTTGGACGATCGTATCCAGAATGCCAATAATGAGGGCTATAAGCAAGGCTGGTTGAATGCCTTAGGTGTTTTGCAGCTCGAACAGGGTCATTACCTGTGGGACTACCATGATCCCAGGCTTCTCGACTTACCCGTGCCACCATTCAAACTGGATATGAGTTGGATCCCTGCTCGGTCCATTCCTCGGAGCTTGATTTCTAAGTATCTCGGCGACTACAATCTTCATTCAATTGTTAAAGTATCTCATCCCGAGCATCTTCTAGATTGACCATCCGTAATGAATGTCAGGATGTTAAAGGATCTCAACTTCATAAATTCTTCTCTGGCTTCAAATGATCCGCCTGCTGGCGAGGAACCTGTGTCAAAAGCAGAGGGGAAAAGACCATTAGAATAGGAATTTGGATGTAATTGTTAGTATACATATCAATGTAACTTTCATTTCATTATCAATGTAATTTATTTTGAATTCAATGAAAGACTTTCATTTTTATTCGCTATTGTCTTATAACACTTTATATTTGTGCATGCATATCTGATAAAAAGATAACAATATTGTGTAGTTTGAACTTGTGATAGTCATTTGGCAAAAACAACATTTTGTTTCTCGACCAACTAAAAATGTTTAAATTCTTCATTTGGCAAAAACAACAATACCAACCAACCAAGGTTGTTAAATTCTTCATGTTGGCCAATTACAGTTAGTGGGTTTTTATCCCCGACCAACTATAGTTAGTCTTTTTGAAATAATTTTGCCCATAAAATGTATCCGACCAACCAAGGTCGGTAAATTTTCCTTGTCGACCAACTATAGTTGGTGGGTTTTTATCCCCGACCAGCCATAGTTAGTAGACTTTGGTGCTTTCTAGAATAATTTTACCTCCCGACCAACATAAGTTGGTATTTTCGAGAATTTATTTACCTCCCGACCAACATAAGTTGGCATTTTTCGAGAATATATTTGTTTCCTAGCCAAACAGGTTGGCATTTTTGGGAATATTTTTGTTTCCTAGCCAAACAGGTTGGCATTTTTAGGAATATTTTTGTTTCCTAGCCAAACAGGTTGGCATTTTTAGGAATATTTTGTTTCCTAGCCAAACAGGTTGGCATTTTTAGGAATATTTTGTTTCCTTGCCAAAAAGGTTGTTTCCTAGCCAAACAGGTTGGGACTTTTAGGAATATTTTGTTTCCTAGCCAAACAGGTTGGTATTTTTAGGAATATTTTGTTTCCTAGCCAAACAGGTTGGCAGTTTTAGGAATATTTTTGTTTCCTAGTCAAACAGGTTGGCATTTTAGGAATACTTTATTTCCTAGCCAAATAGGTTGGTATTTTTAGGAATATTTTGTTTCCTAACCAACCGAGGTTGGCATTTTTAGGAATATTTTGTTTCCTAGCCAAACAGGTTGGCATTTTTAGGAATATTTTGTTGAGTAGTCTGATCTTTGCCGAGTTTTGCCGAGTAGTGTGTAGCACTAGTATTCCCCGAAAAATTCTCAATAAAAGGAAGAACTTTGGCATAATATCTTCATTTTATTCATATTGATGGAATTGCATTACATGGGAATATACATCACTGATAATACTTGCGTAGGTGCTTTGCGTTCCATGCATTCTTAAACTCCTCCCCCTCTAGAGTTGCTATTCGGTAAGTTCCTGGTCGAACAACTTCTGTAACTCGGTATGGTCCATGCCAATTTGCCTCTAGTTTATTGTGCTTTTGAATTACTTTCTTCAGCACGTAGTCTCCTTCTTTCAGGTCGCATTTCTTCACCCTCTTGTTGTAAAACAAAGCTGTTCGCTGCTGGTATGCAGCATTTCTGATGGCTGCTTCTTCTCTAACTTCCTCGAGCATGTCTAAATCCAGTCTTCCCATTAAGTCGCTGACAGGGGAATTGAAATTCAGTACCCTGTGTGTTGGGAGGCCCAACTCGGCAGGTATAACAGCTTCACTTCCAAACGCCAGCATATATGGTGATTCTACTGTTGCTACTCGGGGAGTAGTTCGGTAAGCCCAAAGTACTGATTGTAGCTCGTTGATCCAATTTTCTTTTGCATCATCCAGTCTTTTCTTCAAACCATTTAGCAGCGTTTTTTTTGTTACTTCAGTTTGTCCATTGCTTTGAGGATGGCCTGGTGCTGAGTGGACCTTCAAAATGTTTGACTGATGGTAATAGGCAGCGGACTCCTCATTATCAAATTGTGTTCCATGGTCTGTGATGAAAGCATGAGGAAGACCATATCGACAAATGATGCTCTTCCAAACAAATTGGTACATCTTCTCGTACGTCATATCAATGAGTGGCTCAGCTTCTACCCACTTAGTAAAATAATCTACTACGACGACGAGGTATTTGAATCTTCCTCGGGTCGTTGGCATTGGCCCAACCAAATCAATTCCTCATAAGGCAAATGGCCAAGGGGAAGTTATGGGTTCCAACAATGCTTGTGGAGTTCTTCGGATGGAGGAAAAGAGCTGGCACTTGTCACATTTCTTAGCATAGGCTATACAATCAGCCCTCATCGTCGGCCAGTAGTGTCCCTGCATCATCACCCTTTGTAAAAGCGTCCGACCTACTACATGTGCTCCACAGGACCCTTCATGGATCTCTTCAATCAATTCGTTCACCTCGTAGGGATGTACACATCTTTGCAAACCTGCCATAATTCCTCGTCTATATAAAACACCATTAGTTAATATATACCGAGCAGCTTTAAACTTCAATTTCTTGGCTGCGAGCTTGTCAATTGGTAATTCTTCCTCTTCAATATATGCCCTGATGGGATCCATCCAAGATGGTCCTAAATCAAGGGTAATAATGTTCATCGTCAGATCTTTATCTATACTCCGACCAGATAGCACTTCAATTGGGATTGTTCATCATAGCTCGGTGCGAGTAGCTGATGCTAGTCGAGCTAGGGCGTCTGCTCTCGCATTTTCCATTCTTGGTATTCTGACCAGCTGAATAGCGATAAATTCTGACACCAGCTCCTTTGCCTTTGCATGATATCTGATCATTAATTCTCCTCTAACTGCATATACTCCCAACATTTGATTTACGATCAATTGAGAATCACTAAAGACAATAATCTGTTGTGCCTCCATAATTTTTGCCAAACTAAGTCCTGCAATCATGGCCTCTACTCAGCCTCATTGTTGGAAGCTTTGAATTGGAAACGTAGGGCGTATTCCATGTCGACCTCGTCCGGAGTGCTCAAAACTGTCCCCGCGCCACATCCTGTAGTGCAAGATGAGCCATCTACATATTGCCTCCATATAGGTAACTCGTCTTCAAATTTATGATCAGTTAGAGTTCCTCGGTGAAATATTTGTTGCTTCCTTTCATCCTCCCCGGATATTTATCGCTCTTCATCGATCATTTTTTCTTGCCCTTTTACCAACCGGAGTTGGTCTGAGCTCGAATTTAATGATTCTATAACATCCACTTGCCCTTTTACCAACCGGAGTTGGTCTGAGCTAGTGTTTGTTGATCCTGTAACATCCACAGGTTTATCAGCGAGAAACTTTTGCTCCTCGTCCGGAGTGCTCACAACTATCCCGGCGCCACATCCTGTAACATCCACACGCCCTTTTACCAATCGAAATTGGTCTGAGCTTGTGTTTGTTGATCCTGTAACATCCACAGGTTGATCGGCGAGCAACTTTGGCTCGTCGGGGACATCAGGTTAGGTGAACTCTGCTATAAAATCTGCCACAGCTTGCCCTTTTAGCGATGATCTGGGTTCGTAGACTATATCATATTCACCGAGCTCTATTACCCAATACATCAATCTCCCTGATTTTTTTGGCTTGTGAAGGGCTTGCCTCAACGGCATATCGGTATATACTACTATGGTATAAGCCTGGAAGTATGGCCTCATTCTCCTACTTGCCTCAATAAGCGCCAGTGCTAAGTTTTCCAGCCTTGGATATCTTATCTTTGCTCCTCGAAAGGCCTTACTTGTGTAGTAAATTGGTTTTTTTACTCCATTCTCCACTTTGATCAATGCTGAGCTAACTGCATTCTCGGACACTGCGAGATACAAGTACATTTTTTCTCCCATTACTGGCTTGGACAATAGTGGAGGTGCTCCCAAGTATTTCTTGAAGTCTTGAAAAGCCTTCTCGCATTCATCATTCCACTCAAAAGTCTTTCTGAGCGTCTTGAAGAATGGGAGACATCTATCAGTTGCTCGTGACACAAATCTGTTGAGTGCTGCTCCTCGTTCTGTGAGACTCTGTACTTCCTTCTTCGTCGTTGGAGATCGCAGCCCTAATAGAGCTTTGATCTTTTCAGGATTTGCCTCAATGCGTCGCTGATTGACAATGTATCCGAGAAACATGCCTTCTCGTACTCCAAATATGCACTTCGTCGGGTTCAGCTTCATTTGATATTTATCCAGTTGATCAAAAGTCTGACTTAAATCAACTAGATAATCGGCAGCTTTCTTGCTTTTCGTCAGCATATCGTCAACATAGACTTCCATATTGCAACTGATTTGCTCAGCAAAGATTTTGTTCATTAGCCGCTGATATGTCGCACCTGCATTTTTCAAACCAAAAGGCATAACATTATAACAATAAGTTTCCCTAGGGGTAATGAAAGAAGTACTCTCCTTGTCTTCAAGTTTCATTTTAATCTGATTGTAGCCAGAATAAGCATCCATGAAGCTCAGCAACTCGTGTCCCGAGGTAGCATCCACCAGTTGATCAATTCGGGACAGTGGAAAGTGATCCTTTGGCATGCTTTGTTGAGGTCGGTGAAGTCTACACACATCCTCTACTTGTTGTTTTTCTTTTTTACCATCACTACATTGGCTAACCAGTCTGGATATTTAACATCTTCTATGAAACAAGCCTTGTGGAGCTTCTCGACTTCCTCCTGTATAGCTTGATTCTTCTCGGGACTAAATACTCTTCTTCTCTGCTTCACAGTCTTGATCTCCTTATTCACATTGAGTTCGTGACATAAGAAGTTTGGGTTTATCCCTCGCATATCTTCATGACTCCATGCAAAAGTTTGTTTTCTGCTTTTCAGGAAAGTTATTAATTCTTATTTTAATGAGGTTTCCAACGACGAACCTATTTGAGTAGTTCGCTCAGGGTGCCCGTCGTCCAGAATGATGTTTTCAGTAGCTGCCACCACTTGACCCTTCACGAGTTGCGACTCATCTCGGGGATCCAATGTTTCAATCTCTACACCTTCATCGACTTGATAGGTAGTAGTCTTTTTCTTTGATTCCTCCAATTCTTCTTGCTCGGCAGATGAATAATAGCATTCCCGAGATACTTTCTTATCACCTTTCATAACTCCTACTCCAAAGTTTGTTGGTAATTTTAGGCATTGATGCACTGTAAATGGTACAACCTCGAACTTCTTCAATCCTACTCTTCCCATGATGATATTGTACGATGATTGGACATTCTTATACATCACGAAGAAACGTATTCTTTCTGTCCGACAAGCAGGCCACGTACCAATGAATATATCCAACTTGATCGTCTCAAGTGGAAATACTTTCTCACCAGCAAAAACCGATGAGGGGTCTGTGGTAAGGCTCCAATTGATATAGCTTTAGATTTAGACTATCGAAGCACGAGTAGAACATGATGTCTGTCGAGCTACCATTGTCGACCAGTACTCTTGAAATCATAACCTCCTTCATCCTCATTTTGATCACCAGTGGATCATCGTGAGGATATAGAACACCTGCGAGGTCATTTTTTGAGAACCCAATGACCAACTTATCTTTGTTCACGTTTCTCGGGCGATCCTCCTCAGCTAGATTTATTCGCTGAATGTATGAGAAAGCTTGAGCCTCACCGAGGTAAGCTTTTCTATCTGCAGTAAGGTCTCCTCCTCCTGCATCTCCACCTGTTATAACATTAAAGTCAAATGACCCAAAGCGTATTGAAAATACCTCTCGTTCTGGCTGGCTTGGTTTCTTGGGAAGATCGGGGTCATTCTCGGGATCAACTTCATGATTTCTTTTCTTGTTCTCCTCTCCTCGACGAGGAGATCTAGAACTTTCTCTTGCTCGTTCTTTGTTTCTTCTTTCATTTCCCCGATTAACATACTTTGACAACTTTCCTCGTCTGATGAGTGTTTCAATCTCATTTTGAAGAGCTATACAATTCTTGGTCATATGTCCATGATCTTTGTGAAATTCGCAATATTTTTCCCTATTCCTCGTGTCAGGGTCTGCCTTCATTTTTTTTGGCCAGTTTAACTCCTCGTTGTTCTTAATTTCTTCCAGGACGTGGTTGATATCTACCTTCAAAGGAGTGTAATTATCAAATTTCTTCAATACCTCCCATGACGACCTATTTTTGGATTGTTTGTCAGCACCATTGTTCTTATGTTCTTTCTTCTTAGTTTTATCGACATCCGCCTTGGTTTCTTTATCCATATTCTTCTTCGCAGCCATAGCCTCCTCGGCATTCATGATTTTGGCCTCTTTTGCCATCAGTTCTGACATAGTTGTGGGTAGATCTTTGGCCAAAGTGTAATACAACTTGTTAGGAGATAGCCCACTCATCAAGGCAATGATCGCTGTCTTTTCCTCATAATCAATGACTTCAAGTTTCTCGTTATTAAAACGAGTTATATAATCTCTGGTACTTTCACCAGCTTTTTGTCTAACACTTAACAGATGTGCTACTTGTTTAACTGGCTTTGCTCCAAAGCAGAAATTTCTAATGAATAACTCGGCCAGTTGAAAGAAAGTTGAGATCTTACCCCGAGGAAGATTATTATACCATATTTGAGCAGATCCGGTAAGAGTTACCGAGAATGCCCTGCATCTCATCTCGTCTGGGACAGCATAGATGTCGGCAGCAGCTTGATATTGTTCTATATGAAGAACAGGATCAGTTTTTCCATCATATTTGGGGGACACAACAGGTGCTTTGAACTTTGATGGTGTTGGAAAATCTACAATGACCTGGACAAAAGGTGTTCCTCGAACAAAGGTTCGTTGTAAAGGGTTCTTGGTTTTAACCATTTCCCCTAATCTATCCTCCATCCTTTGAATAGAACCTTTCCATGCATCATTTCTTTCCTCAGTCATGTTGGTTCGAGCAGCTAATCGCGTTGAGGTGGCTTCCTGGGATCTCTCTTGATGAGCAGCTGGTCGCGACTGGGCAGATCCTTCCCTTAAGGTTGTTGATCGTCGAAAGCTCCTCGACTCTGCATTAAGAGGACTTTTGTTCCTCCTAGGGCCTAATCGGTCGAAAGGAGAAACCCTACTTAATATTTCCAATGCGCTGGTCCTTTCTGGAGAGAGAGTGACACGTTGTTCAGTATCTGTGGCTCGCACCGACGAAGTTCGCCCAGGTTGATAAGAGAAATCATCAGATTCCTCATTTCGATGTGAATTGGTATGCCTAGTATGTGAGGATGGTGCGCGGGTGTTTCTTTGAATACTCCGTGGTCCTGAATGGGCTGACGCACCGCTATGGAGAGTTTGGATGAGTTGTCGCATTGTTTCTTGCATGACGGTCTGGCCCTGAACCAGATTTGTCATTATTCCAGCCAGATCTGGAATATTTGGCGGAGCAGATGGATTTGGAGGGGTTCCAACGTTGCGATTGCTGGATTCAGGAATATCAGCCATTTGTGATGGATTGTTTTTGGTGAGAAAACGATATTACCAGTCGTATTCCCACAGACGGCGCCAATCTGTTGATGTAAAAAATTAGATCACTCTAATTATTCAATCACAGATAAATAAATAAGACAAAGAGTTTTTAAAGTGGTTCAGCCTTATAAGAATGGCCCACGTCCACTGTTTTGGTATTGCTATTTGTATGGGAATTCTCGATTACAAGTTATCTCAAGAAATTTCGGTCTGGGGTCCTTTTACAATGAGGATTGTTCAATGTATTTATAGCCCTAAGGCTGTAAAGTGAAAGGGTACTACATTAAATGATATACATATGAAAGGGTAATACATTCAATGCCCTTTAAGTGTATGCGTCTGAATGATAAGCATTTAATGAACAGTCAAATTATTGGTTATCCCGCTATTAATGCTTTGTTTGAGGTGCAGCTCGGACCGCCTGAGTTGCTCGGACCGCCTAGGATTCTCGGTGCACAAGATTTCCTCGGAGAGTTCTCGTTCCTCGGAGCGTATGAGTTCCTCGGGGAAGCACTGTTCCTTGGGGAAATAGTCTTCCTCGTTGTAATATTGTACCTCGGAGCTTGTGGGTTCCTCGGAAGTGTTGTTGTTGCCATGTAGATCACCACGTTTCTTCATTTAATTGGGCTATGTCAGCAGAATAAATTTGGTATCAACAACTGGGTTCAGTCAAATTTATAATTCAAACGCTAGCATTCTATCCGGTAAATGTACTAGGATTTTGGGGATTGTATCCTGACCTATCTCTCCCTTATTCATATGTACTTCACTGTAATAGTTTATTTCTGTTCACTTAGTTAGTTACTAGTGTAAATTTCCTTCATATTTAGTAGTAGTCATTCAATTCACAATTAATCATCTTTTCATTTCTTTGTGAGAATCATTTTAGGGTTAGTCTTCTATTCCTATGTCGATACGAGCTTTCGTCCTAGTTCCCGGGGGAGACGATCCCGACTTATCGGACTATTACTAATGCGAGCGACTTGCACTGGAGCCTATATAGCACGCACACTAGATACATTTGTGGTCGCATCAAGTTTTTGGAGCCGTTGCCAGGGATTTAGGTAGACTTTAGGTTAGTAGATTCGATCCCAAAATAAAAAACTAACAAAATTTAAAAAAAAATCAAAAAAAAAAATTCAGAAACTCAAAAAGAATTCATCTCTCAAAAGCCCTTTCATGAAAAATCAAGAACAAACTCCTCAAAATACTCCAATAAGAATTCATGAAAATCCCATCATTGAGTATAATTCCAAAAGTCCCCATACCCCTCGCGTTCCACAATTCTGGGATCCACCTCCTACCCCTCCAAACTTCATCATGAGTCACACGTTGAGTCACACGTCTGGAACACTGAGTGAGGATTTTGAGTCCATCGGAGAGAGATCCATGTCGGATATCGCTACTTCCGGTACGGGTGAGGGCAACCTGCCGTATTGTCCCATGAAAGAACTCCTATTTCCTGAGTTAACTGTCAACCCTAGTTGCATTTTACTCTTGTATAATGCCGGTCAATTAAACTTTCGTAATGGGATGATACAAATTCTTCCAACATTTCACGGCATGGTTTCGAAGAAACTATATCTCCATATTAGAGAGTTCTAATAGGCGTGCGAAACCTTTAGTGATCAAGCTTTCACGCAAGATGTCATTCGCCTAAAGATTTTTGCTTTTTTCCTTTAAGGATAAAGATAAGACCTAGATTTGGTCTTTACCACCTAACTCGATCATATTATGGAAGGATATGTAATCCAAGTTTCTTTCAAAGTTCTTTCCACCACATAAAACCAACTCTGTTAAGGCTCAAATTCAAGCCTTTCTACAACGAGATATTGAGCCATTTGAAAAGTGTTAGGAATGATTCCAAGAGTTGGTTAATGCTTGCCCCCATCATGGATTGGAGAAACATTACATTATCTCTTTCTTCCGTCACGGGATTACAATAGCTTCTAAACAACTTGTTCAGACAATGTGTGAAAGACCGTTTTTGGAATTACATGCGAGTGACGCTGAGGCTCATCTTCAGTATGTCGCCGAGACTACTCAAGCATGGGACACATCCGATCCTAATGCCCAAAATCGACCTCGAAAAGTGTCTACTACTCCTGCTGTGTCTAGTATTTATCAATTTAATCATGATACCGTGGTAGACCGACAACTCGATCAATTTGAGAAAAGTATGAGGGATCTACTTGAGGTATGACTGAGAGAAGCTATCGGATCCACCAGTGATGTGAAAGAAAAAGTGTGCACTATTTGTGAGGCATGCCATTCAAGAAAGGAATGTCCCACGATACCAACATATAAAGCTATGCATACCGAGAAAGTGGAAGCTATAGGAGGGTTTAAGGGAAATTTTAACACCCCTCATGGGAACTCGTATAACCCTTCATGGATAAACCATCCTAGTTTTAGCTACGGGCAATAACAAGTTGCGTTGAATCCACATTCACATGTTGCCCTACCTCCACTCCCTCCTCAATTTCAGCAAACATCACCTATGCAAGTGCACATGCAAGCTCCACCTCCCAACCCGTACATTACCCCACCGTGGAGGACTCTTGATTACAACTTAACCCGGTTTATCGAGTCTAAAAATGCAACCAATGTCAGGTTTTTGAGCGTATGTTCATTGAGAAGCATAAGAGCTTATCTAAGTTGCAATCTTCATTGAGTGTCCAAGAGAAGGGAAATTTTTTGGCTCAAGGACAAAGACCTCCTCAAAGTCAAGCTAAGGTTAGATCTACATCTTCCAATCAGTAAGAGAAATGTCAAGCCATCACCACTCTATTTAGTGGGCGAGTCTTTGATTTATCACCTCCCCCGCACGAGCAGCCAAAATACAAGAAGATTTCGACCGGCACGATAGAGGCTGACGATGCCCCCTTGAATGAGAGTGATAAGGAATACATTAGCGAGCTTAAAGTTGTTGTGAAACTGCCCTCCGCTTCTCCGTTCCCTCAAAGGTTGACCCCACCTCAAAAGGGAGCCTCCCGTGCGGATGTGCTAGATGTTCTTAAGAAAGTGAAGCTGAATTTGCCATTCCTTGATGTCATCCAGCAAATTTCCGCCTATGCCAAGGTCATTAAAGATCTTTTGACCATGAAAAGACGGCTAAAGTTGAAGAAGAATGTCTTCCTAGCATAGAATATGAACTCCATTCTACTTGATGACCTTCCACCCAAGTTTAAATCTTAAAGGAGGATGATCGTAGTCCCTTCCACTCGTGGAGTTTGTGTACAATAACTCATATAACTTCACTTTTGGGCATGTCGCCAGTTGAGGTATGTAACGATAAGCCTTGTTGTCCTCCTTCTTGTTAGTGAAAGATGGGGGACCGCGTATTATTATGAAGATTAGATATGAGTTGTTACTTAGCATATCATGTACGTAAAATATATACTACGCAAATAACCTATTTATGTGCGATCGTCACGAAACGAGATTGTATGTATCTTAAAAATGATTAATCTAAAAAGGCTCAAATAGTAGAAGGCTAGATAATGAATATCCAATATTAAGTTTAAGTAGTGAAACTTAAACGATACGGCTTGGGCAAGAACCTATGTGACAGGGATGAACATACGTGAGGAGTTTATTATTAAGGGTATTTGATAGCGTACTGTATGGGCGGTACAGAGTCGTTAACTTGTAAGCGTGAGGATGCAGTGTGCAACATATATCCAAAGTTGTTCTTATCTGTTATACTTTTTCTGAATTTTGGGACGAAATTCCGTTGTAAAGGGGGAAGTATGTAATACCTCGTAATTTTAATGACTTTTAAAATAGGATTCATTAAAAGTAAAATGAGGATTAATTGAAATTATTTATGAATAATATTTGGAATTAATCCGGATTGAATATTACTAGAGAATAAAGTAATATGTGATTGATATTGAATATTACTTAGTGATTAAAAGTAATATATGATTATATGGTCGCGAGTGAATAATACACGAATTATTGAAATTAAGTCGGGACGCCCGTGTGAGTCATATCGGGACTAAATTAAAAGGGAAAAAATGGAAGTTATTTTAAGTCATCCATGTGGTCGTTTTGACTGCGCCAATGAGTTCGTAAGGGTATAAATAGGCAGAAAAGTCTACCTAGGGGTTTGATTTGGGTCTAGGGTCAATTGGGAACCAAAGGACACCCAGGAGGGGTATTTTGGTCATTTTTCGGGGGAGGTGAATAGTACCTGCGGGATTGGAGTTTTATTAACCAAGAGATCATTTATCAAAAGACTAAGGAGAGGAAAGGAGAGAATTCTAGGGAGAGGAGGAGTTTTGAGAGCAAACCAAGGGTTGCACCATCACCCGAAAAGTGATTGGAAAAGAGGAGGAGGAAGTATCCTACATACATCTTCACCAAAGGATAAGACCTACACCTTAAGGCAGTTGTAGTTCTTGTTCCAATTAGTGAGTATAATATCCATGTTAAATTAGAAGGGATAAACATCCATGAAAACTATAAATCAAAGATGAAAATTTGATGATTTTGATGTAATTCTTGAAATGGAAATTATTTAGGATTATTCCTTTGATGAAATTAGAATTAACATCATGAAATTTTGGGTTTAATTGATGAGAGAATTTGGGGTTTGTATGTGTTCTTGAGAAAGAATTCTATCATGTAGATTTTCTTGAATTTAAACTAAGATTAGTATGATTCACCATAATTTCCATGATGATTTTGATATGATTTGATGTTATAAATCACGTGCATACTTGGGTATATCATTTGGGATGAATTATAAGGAGTTTGGGATCATTTGGTGGAGATTTTGGCGATGAATTATGTTACAACCTGTAGGTAGAAATATGAATTTAGGTGAATACTTAGAATCCCAAAAATTTACAAACTCAAATATTACTTTTGGCTTTCGTAGCACATGTAAGTGCACAGTAGTTGTTTTTTGTCTCGCCGCGACTATCCAAACAAACCAAAGTTACTACTACACTTGCGAGGCAAGCACAATGGTAAGTCGGGTATCGAAAATCGACAGGGACGAGTTGCTAGAATTTATAGGATCTAATACTCTGAAATAAAAGGGTAAAAGGTGATTACAAACTAAAAAGAAAAAGATGCATAGAAGGGAAATGTTTATCCAGGCAAGGGAAATGAAACTAGATTAACAAAGCGAGTAAACTATAGGTTGCGTCGAATATCCCTCACCCGAGTTAATTCGTATAGAATGGTTACATGGGTCGATGAGTTATTAAGAACGCGTCTCGTTTCGACAGTTAATTGAACCAAGGGTTTTTACGCCCCTAAATCCGAATAAAAGCCTAATAAGATTTTGGAGTCAACAAATATCCCAAAAATTGCACACGAAAGGTTGTAAGCACGGGACATACATGATATGCACCGTCAAATCTCCTAGGCGCAATAACTAAGACAATGCACATGAATTAGACCGGTAAACACCATCACCAAAGCAAAGCAACACGTCAACTCGAGTGAGTTCAATTCAAACACAAACTAATTTAAATTAGCTAGAAAGAATCGTAAAAATGCGGTAAATAAACGTGATAAATCTACCTAGAAATAAAGTAAATCAAAGCATGTAAACTAATTAAGAAAGCATGTAAATCTAATTATCAAAGCAAAAAATAAGTAAATACAAACTTTATTAATGGAGAGGATGATGAATAGTGCAACATTCAACCCAAATGGGGTGTCAATCCAAGAACAATTGAAGAAGAACTTTCCAAATCACCCAAACCGTAAGTTATCACTCTCTACAATCTATTATATCTAAGTATATCTGACATTTACAACAAAAAAGGGTATTTATAGTAAGTGGGAAAAAGTAAAGGAAAAAGGGAAGAGAAAGGAAAGAACACAAAATATCTGGCATTACCGGTCGACCGTATCCAGGGGACCGGTCGACCGGTCCCTGAGGAAAAAGTTCATTGTCTCCTTCCCATGACAAAACATGAAACCGCGGTCGACCGGTCCCAGGGACACGATTGACCGGTACTCTATTTTATGGCCTCCTTTAGTCATCACATGGAAGAAAAGGTTGATTACGGAAACGACTATAACTTCACCGTCCGGACTCAGAATTGCACACCGTTAGCGGCCACACGAAGGTTTCTCAATGAACTACGCATATGTGGAAATTCCATAATCTGAAGATGAAATGTCAATTGACTAAAATTCCCTTGAAGTAGAATCCGACGATGAAACTTCTTCGAAATGCAACGGATCCTCACTTTTAGTGTTCCAATACCTACAAAAGGATAATTAACCCCTGCAAAACATGTATACATCCAAATCCAAGATTGTCTAGTTAATGAGCATAAATATAGGCATTAAGGATCGTAAAAGCGCTAGAATGCATAAGGATAACGGGAGGAAATTTGCAATATTCGATACGAATCACGGCCCTTAAATATCTCCTTACTAAGAAGGATGTTAAGCCTCACCTCATAGGGTGGATCCTACTCCTAAAAGAGTTCAACCTCTCTATAAAAGATAATAAAGGGGTATAAAATGTCATTGTCGGCCATTGGTCACGGCTCTCGTCCAACGTGCCTAGTGATTCGATACCCATAGACGAGTATTTTCCAGATGAGCATCTCTTTGCTACTTCTTCTCTACCTTAGTTTGCGAACATCGTTAATTATCTCATCATGGGAGTCGTTCTTCCCGGAGGAACACCGCAAGAGAAGAAGAAATTCATCACTTGGTCCCGTATGTTCTTCTATGATGACCCATTCTTATTTAAATATTGTGCGAACCAGCTCATCCAAAGATGTATACCGGATGAGGAAATTCAAGATGTGATCCAATTTTGTCATACGAAGGCTTGTGGAGGCCACTTCTTCAAAAATAAGACGGCCGTTAATATTTTGCAAAGTGGCCTCTATTGGCCTACAATATTCTGGGATGTTAACATTGATTGCAAATCTTATGATAAATGCCAAAGGATTTGAGCTATTACTCGTCGCGATATGATGCCTCTAACCCCTATACTCGTTATTGAGTTATTTGATTATTGGGGTATTGACTTTATGGGACCATTCCCTCCATCCTTCGGCTTCTTATACATCCTCGTCGCGGTAGACTATGTCACCAAATGGGTGGAGGTAATAACTACCCAGATGAATCACAACAAGGTGGTGATTAAGTTCCCATAAGAACACATACTTTCTCGCTTCGGTGCTCCAAAGGTGATCATAAGTGATCACATAAAACATTTTTGCAATAATCCGTTTGAAAATTTAATGAGAAAGTATGGGATCATCCACAAGGTTGGGATGACTTATCACCCTCAAACAAGTGGGCAAGACTAGCTAGAAAATCGTGAGATCAAAACCATCCTTGAAAAGACCGTCGATCCTACCCGAAAAGATTGGTCACTTTAATTAAACGATGTGCTATGGGATTATCGTACTGCCTACAAGAACCCCCTCGGGATGTCCCCATTTCATTTTATCTATGGCAAGACTTGCCATCTTCCCGTGGAACTAGAGCAAAAAGCCTATTGGGCCATCAAAAGGTTGAACTACAATCTCGATAAAGCTGGTGAAGCTCGCAAGCTTCAATTGAACGAGTTGGAAGAGATGCGCAATGACTCATATGAGAATACTAAAATTTCAAAAAAATAAATGAAACTCGAGCATGACAAGATAATTCTCCTAAAAGAGTTTTGTCTGGGCTAAAAAGTGCTTCTCTATAACTCTTGATTACACTTATTTCCCAATAAGTTGCGTTCAAGGTGGACAGGTCCATTTGTGGTTCGAGCACTATTCCCCCTTGGAGCTATAGAGATGAACCATTCAAAAGGGGAAATACCTTCAAGGTGAATGGATAATGTCTCAAACCGTACTTTGAGGCATGCGTCGAAGAAGCCGACACCATTTGGTTGACGAACCCCATCTATGGGGACTGGTTGAGAAGTACGAGAAGGTCGTCGCACCCCCGATGCGTATGGGGTAATTATTGTGTACAGTAGACGTGAGTCGGTTTGGTTAGTTGGAGTCGGTAACTGTAGGACACATAGGATAAGTTTGGGAGAATAGACGTCGAGAGAGAGCCTAGGGTTTCAGATCATGCATTGAGCGAAGTTAGGTCGATTACGTGTTAGTATAGTGGTGAGAGCATCCAGAGATGTTGAGAGATGAGTGAATTCAACCATTTGGAGACTCTGTTGAATTTTGGACCCCAAATAGGTTCGCCCCTGAGGTTCGGATCAATCTATTTTTGTGGAAAACATAAATAAATAGGGACCGATCCGATCTGGTCCTAGACACCCGGATCGATTCGGCTTCTATTTTTTTTTTCAATCTTTCTCAAGGTGCAGTGCCCATATCCCAATCCATTTCCTTCCCTCCCAATAAGTTTTCCCTCCACCATTTTCCTCCCAAATTTACTCCAAAAACCTTCCCTCCATAACAAACTTTTCCCTCCACGATACCCACCTATAAATACACCCTCACCCCTCCTCCTTTCCACCACCATTCCCCTTAACTCTCATACTCTCTCTCTTTCTTACAGATTTTTATTGTACAACCACTACTGTTACACATGGCTAACCAACCTCATCCTCAAAAATACAACTACGTCGAGATGGTTAACTAAGGTAACGACTCATACCTCTCCAATAGTGAACAAATATGGTGTGAGCAACTTTTTGGTCAGTCTCATAAGTTACAAATAGAGCCCCAAGTGCGTTGAAACGAGTTGCCGAATTCCGTCACCAACCTCTTCCTTCCACGAAATTGGTGTCGGTTCCTTAACAAACCCCATGATGTAGTGTGTACAATCGAGGTGTGAGCCTTTTGTGGAACCCTTGTCCGCACCGGTGATTTTGTTTTTGAGGCATTTGTTGACGACCTACGTATTCCATTCTCCTTAGAGATTCTCAACTGAAAACTTGCGGAGAAAGATGTCCTGAACCCAGCCGAGTTCACGCACACCAATGCTTTGGCCCCCGTCAACAAAGCTATTAGCATTTCTCGTATATCACCCGACGCGATTTGGGCCACCGAAACATTATTGGTGTGCCGTATGAGCGAGAAGACGTGCATCACCTTCCAAATCGTGTGCACAAACATCCTACAAACATCTAATGATTTCGTAATGCGACCCCAACAAGTGACCCTTCTATATCATCTCTTTGACCCCAACACCATGATCCACCTAGCCCATATCATTTATAAAGACATTTTCTACGCGGCCTTAGACAAAACGGGCGCTACCCCTCCCCCGTATGCCCGGATCATCACTTCCATACTAGCTGAAGCCGGAATTAAACCTCCAGTCGAGTTTTCTCGCCTTCCTAACCCTCTTTGGCAGGGCACTCGTACCAAGAGAGAGCCCCAATGGGAGATTATCCACGCCCGTCAAGCAGAGGAGGCAGAGGACGATGATGATAATGACACGGAGATAGATGATTCGGAGGATGATGAGTCCGAGGAGGAAGCTGCAGGGGATGACGACGTAAGTATGGGCAAAGGCAATGCGGGTGAATATAACGAGGACGACGATTCTGATTTTGAGCCCTTAGGAACCAACTTTGATATGCCAATCACAGCACTGGAATCCCGATTCGATGGGTTTATCAATCAAGATAATGCTCACTGAAAGGAGGACTAACGCGCATATCAACGGGATATGAGCATGCTACATTGACTACAAGATGAAATGTACTGGATGACCATGGCTGCTCCTCCCCCGGCGTATTTTTATGACCCGTACGACCCAAATGCTCCCGAATCTCCTCACCCCCATCAATAGTTGCTCCTCCTAGGCTGTTTATGTAATTTTTGTTCTTTCCTTATTTCCTCAGCTTTGTATGCTTTTTATATATATAATGGAAATTGGATTCCCTATCAATGTCTGTCTTATGCTTGCTTTGGTATATTGAATTTTGTACTTTGTTCCATTTTTGTTGCTTTTCTCCTTAATTTAGTGTTAATCCTTTTTGCACCAGGACTATGAAAAAATCTAAGTTGGGGGGGGGGGGGGGGGGGGGGGGTACGCATGCGCTTTCAAATTTCACGAAGTTAAAAATTCTCAAAAACAAAAAAAATCAGAAAATTTTTAAATAATTTCCCAAAAAATTGAAAATTTCTGAAAAAGTCAAAATTATTTTCTTTAAAGTAAATAAAAATTAGAATTTAAAATTTTCAAAAATATCACCAATAATTAGTTTAAAGTCTCAAATTCGTAATTTTCATAATTGCACAAAGCCAAAACTAATCAAAGATGGAAATTGAGCGAAAATTGATGACTTAACGAATAAATGTGGAGATTAATCAACTCGGTGAGATTTCGAGCCTATCGATTTTTATGAGTTGTTAAATCAATCCGAGTTAATGATTAACTCAAAGTTAAATTCAGTGTTTTAATAAGTCGTTGTGATCTCAAAATTATTATTTTGATCGGTTAGGGAATAGTGTGTGATGTTGCCTCAACAAGCACATTAAAATATCTCAAAACTAAATTAATCTCGAGATGCATATGGTAAATTGATTAGTAATTCGGATAAATGAAGTTAGGCCCTCCTGTGTTACCCAAAATATTAGCCATAAAAAGTTGTGAACAATTACCCTTTTGCTAGCCATGTTGAGCCAAAGAAATTTTTTCTTTCATTTGGTAACCCGAAAACTCCAAAGAGCCCAAAATTGTGAAAATGGAAAATCAAGAAGCTAAGTCCAAACAGGGCAATAAAAAGGAACAAAAAATAGAGTAATGCTCAATAAAAATAGCAAGAAACGAAAAAAATGGAAAAAAAACAGAAAAAGGAAAGAAAATGAGCAATAGCCTGAAAAAGCACTAACGGACATTATAAGGAAATTTTCCAATTCCAAACTTTTCGATTAATCCCAATGTACCCAATACACCTTATAGCCCGAAAAAGTCCTAATTGATCCCGGATTGCGAAATTAATTACCACATGGAGAGTTAATACACGAAAATATAATATAAGAGATTAACTAATGTGTATAAGAGGCAATGTTCCCGTTTCCTAACAACCGTAACCCGATGAAGAGATCTTTTCACCCATAAATTTTTGTCTTTCAATTTTGTATGCGTGAATTCATGTCTAGTGCATTTTCTCCTTATATCACGCATACCGAGAAAAATAGCCAAATTTCCAGTGATTCGTTTGTGAGAGTATCACGTGAGTATTTGAATCAAAACGAATTTTTAGAAAGTAATGTAATAATCAATCGGTGGAGATTGAGGTTAAAATTTTTGGCTTTCCGCACACACACAACAAATTGAGATTTGAGCATAAAAGTATATGGTGATTATTTTCTGAAAAGTTTGAATTATACAATTTTTAGGTATTTTGAATTTTGTTTGAGTCAAAAATTGAATTTTGTGGGTATATTCACTGCAAACCCTCATGAGAGAAAACTCGTCCTACTAAGGTGACCTAGGAGTTTAAAGACTTGTTGCATACTCTAAATGAAATTTCTCACCCACGAAAGAGGTATTCTATCTTAAAAAAATGATTTTCAATAGTTGAGCATTGGTTAAGTTCTTTTACATTGCTCGGGACGTGCAAAGTTCTAAGTTAGGGGGGTTTGATTAGGCATAAATTCATCTGAATTTATCCCCATAATTTAGTAGCTTTTAACACCTTGGACTATATTAAATGTATTAATTTATCTCATATATGTGCTACTGACAATTCCTATATAGTGCCTCGAGTTTTATGGATTTTTCATGCTTTTTACATGTATTTAATGCTAGTAAAGGGAAGAGGAATCCAAGATTGAGAAATAGGAACTGGAATGAAAGCCAGAGGGAAAAATGGTCAGTTCACATATAGAGTTTTGACGAGGGACCAGCATGTAAAGTGAAGACCTCGCATTTACCAATACGTAGGAAGAAATGACATCCCAAATCGAGCCCTGAGTGAGAAGTTGTTGAGTTTAAAAGATGATAGAAAATGAAAAGAAAAGAAAGAAAAGAAGAATTAAAAATCCAGACCGGACTGGTCAATACAAGTAGCGAACCGGTACGAAAGGAATCCAGTCTCTGAATAAATTTCACAACGAGACCGGATCAGATGTAGCCAAAAATGAAATAATTCGGGAAGCATGAAGACTCTGAATAAAATTGACTTCCAGATCGATCCAGATACAGAGGAAAACGAACTTGTCTGATGTCTTAAAGATTACTGAATAAAATTGAGCTCCGAACCGATCCGATTTCAGAAGAAAATGAACCGGTCCGGATGCCACGGGATGGAACCAAAGAATTCCCGTCGGACTGGTTCGGCTGAGATTTTTCCAGATTTTTCTTTTCTAAATTAGAGTTTTACTTTTCTCCAACTCTTGTAAAGTTTCATTGTGTATTTGACTTAACTTAGTGCCATACATTAAGGGGTTCGATTAGTCTTAGTTTTGGAGGGCTCTTGCATAGAAGAACCCTAATTTTGAAGATTTATGGCAATTAATTCAAGATTCAAAGTTTATTTCCAAATTTGCTCATTACAAGTAACATTTAATTTTTGCTTTCAATTTCTTTCGTAGTTAGTTAGATTAATTAGTTATTCCTAGTTTTCAATTCTTAATTCAAACATTTCTTCTCAATTTTTCACAAAGCTATGATTTCCTGCACTTCTGAAATTGTGTTTTCATTTAGTTTAATCATGTCTAGCTAAGTTTTTAATGGTTGGGATGCATGAACCCAAACCGATGTAATTTACCTATGTAGAAAATAGGGTTTGAATTGAAATTTGAATGAATCGTGTTGTGTAGTACACACAACCATCGTAGACCTTTTAAACTCGTTTACCCTAGGTAATCGGGGTGTTTAAGGATGCGATGCGCGTGTTAGATATTTGGTATCGTTTTGTTCTTACCTTAGATTACATATGAAGCGGTCTAGTACCCTCATATATGTAATGCTTCGGATTAATAAAGATAAGCTTCAATTAATTTTCTAATTTAAACGCTAGTATTATATCTGGTAAATGTACCAGGATTTGGGGGATTATATCCTAACCCATGTCTCCCTTATTCATATTTACTTCACTACAATAGTTTATTTCTTTTAAATTAGTTAGTTCGTAGTTTAAAATTCCTTCACATTTAGTAGTAGTCATTCAGTTCACAATTAATCATCTTTTCATTTCTTTGCGAGAATTAGTTTAGGGTTAGTCTTCTATTCCTACATCGTTACGAGATTTTGCCCTAGTTTCCTGTGGAGACGATCCCGACTTATTGGATTATTACTAACGCGACAGGCTTGAACTTAAGCCTATATCGCACACACACTAGATACACATTTGTGGTCACGTCAGTAACTATTAAAATAAATGTCATCTTCTGAAACTCAAGAGTACATAATTAAAAGGTTGGAAAAACAACATCGCTCACCCGCCATCTCCTTTTTACAAAACAAATAAGATATCAGCTTATCTCAAGTTGCAACTTCCCGTGCAAACCTTCACAAATGCTCAAATGCATATAAACAACCAAAATAAGTAGGCTTTAATCCTGAGTATTCTTTTTTATGTAGGAACAATATCAAATTATTCTCTGAGCACGAGCCTAGACAACGTATCTCTTGATATTATTTCATAACAGAGATGCGCCCATCTCTCATATTCCCTTTCTATCTCTCCTCAAACCTCGAAAAAGATATCAAACTATCTGAAAGTTAATCCCTCTTATGCACTCACATACATACTAACGGTCATTCGTTACACAGGCACAGAGTCATACACAAGTGTTCTCATGTAAAATGACATTCCTAAACCTCTCACTGATACCATTTTCCCACCTCACCTACCTACGTTTAAGGGATTTTCAACCTAAGCTGTCTAAACCAGTTCTAAAAATAACTAAACAGTAATCAATTAATGTTAAGCGACCTAATGAGCATATAATTAAGGAATAGTGAACAAGTGGGGGTCTAATACCTTCCCCACTCATAACCCAATTCTCGAACCTACAAAATAAGAATATCTAGACCAACCGTAGACTTCAACCTTCCTTAGGATTAACTCGAAAGGTCTAATGATAAGCACCCAAAAGTGTTAAAATAAAACCCCAAATAGACGATTTTTAATTCCTAAATCTCGATAAAATTCATCTTATGTGCGTTCATGTCTATTTTGTAGGTCAAAATGTCATTTGCGAGTTCAAAAGCTTCAAATCAAGGCAAATACGAAATTGATGCGGTTAAAAGAGGGTTAACCCAAGTCCCGTATCCTAAACTTGTCCTGAACCAAACCCAGTCCATCCTCAGCTTGTCCTATAAATGTCAAGTGTGCATGTGTGTGGTATTATTATTTTTATTATTATTATTATTTAACTTGTGTCATTTTTATATCTTTTTATTTTATATTATTTTAGGGTATTTATTTCAGTGTATTATTGTTTATGTATATAATATACAAAACGCGCGGATCTTCATGTTAGTGTCTGTATATATTTAGACGTGTATCTAATATTTTCTTTATTATATTTTTAGTGTTCTTTATTTTATATTTATATTTTAAATGTTATTTTTATTTTATTTTATTAGGAGTCTTTTTTATATTATGTGTGTGTGTTTGAATTTTTATATATATTGCGTGCGTATTGTAAATTTATATATATACATATTTTCTATTTTTTTTCTAATAAAATACCTACACACACCTCATTACTCCCCTACAGCTGCACACTACCTAACCTTCACTCACCCAACCCTAACATCACACACATATTCATTTTCCCCACCAAACCTTTCTTTCTCTCTCTACCTCCATTAGCATCCCCCACGGCTAAACCTCTAAAGCTTCCACCATCTCTAATCTCCAAACTCTCATACCCACTTGCCTGATTTCAAAAACCCCAATAACCCGAGCTGCTACAACTCCCATCTCCGACCCTACACCCGTTTACCTCCTACAACCCGTCGGAATCCCAATTCCAAAGATCCCATAATCCAAACATCTGAATCTAAACCCATCTAGCTTAAACCCATTCAACCTGAATCCAAACTGGGCAAAATTTCATACCCGGATACCATCGACACTACTACCAGACCCAACCTGTTGAATCAGTACCTAGATACCCCTTTAACCCTACTCCGAACCAAACCGAGGAGACCTTCGACTGTGACCCAATAGTTACTCATCTCCCATCCAAACCCCTTGAACCCACCTTCCTAAACCCGATGAAAAACAAAAGAAAAGAAAACCCACAACCTATACCCGCCAAACCTGCCGGACCTAGACCCAATCTCCACCTTTGCTGCTCCAGACCCAGAATCGGCGTCAATACACATATCCAACCACAACCCATTAACCCACTTACAAAAACCCATCACCTAACCTTGTCCTCCCTTACCCGATTCTTCCTGCATAAAACTAAAGACGAAAGCTAAAAGCTCACATGTTTCAAATGTCCTTTTCACCCTTTTACCCTTACCATCTCTTCCACATGCACACTTATGTGTCACTCCCTAAATTACCCCCTCACATGTGTTAAGTGACATTTACCTCATTTCTCATAATACTTGTCTCACACCTCTTCCCATATTCTCTCGTGTGCATTACCAAATCTACCCCTAGCGTTCTTCACCTATATATTGAAGACTTGGTGTCATTTAAAAAGAATCTCGATTTTAATTTTTAAACTTGGGATAATTCTTATCTATTCCTCTATAGGGAGTATTTGTAATTTTTAGCAAATATCTCAATATAGAGTGATGTAACAGAATATATCTCTTGGGATGAATTCTTCCCCATCCCTCTATAGAGAATATTTGTATTTTTTAGCAAATATCTCAATATAGAGTGATGTGGTTGAATTCATATCTTTTGGAAGTAAATTCTTTTTCATCTCTTTATGGAGAGTATTTGTATTTTTAGCAAATGTCTCAATATTTCTTTGGATGAATTCTAATGTATAATTTTATAACGAGTGGATTTGTAATTTTTAGCAAATCTATCTCATTATTTAAGAGTCCATTATGAATTCACCCATTGTATATATGGTAAATAGTTTTTCTTTTACTTTTTATTTTGTAGTTTTTATTTTTTTTTAAACTATGTTAGTGAGTGATAGTAGTTGAGAAAATTTTGGTTTGTAATTGAAGAGTTCATTACAATTCAAGAATAAAATGAGTTTGATCTATTTCTATTTAATTACTCTTGTTTTAATCCTTGCATGCTTTCATTTGTTTATTTTATGTCTTGGATGATGATTATGGAGGGCTAATCTCCCATTGAAGGGATAAATTAAAGCTCCCACGAGTCAAATTTAGTAGTTTACTTGTTAGAACAATTTTGTGAATTTTATTTATCTCATTTTTCTCTAATTAACTTTTACATCTTAGTTAGTACTTTAAAAACTATAATAGTTAAATAATTAATAATCCCTTGAAAGGTGGATTGTTCTTCACACATGAAAGGTGGATTGTTACCCTTACTTACCCTTTATATATTTTTAGTGCATTTGAAGGTTCAAGATAATTTCGATTCGAAAGGATTTCGAACGATTACATTTGGAATACATTTTTTTCCATCAGATGGCGTCGTTGTCACTTTCTTGAAGTTGAAGGCTAGTATGAAAATTTGTATATTTCATTTTCATTTTTGTAGTTATATTTTTTACTTTTTCTATTCTTATATTGGTTGTATTAGGTATTATTATGGCGTGTATTCATTTGGGTATATTTTTTACACCATTTTCTTGTAATAACTAATCACAAAAAAAGGGGAAATGGGACAAATAGAGAGAGAGCACCTTTGAAGTGGAATTTTAAAGCATCTCTACTTTGGGTCCGTAGGACTCCCTGGGATGACTGAAGCTAGGCAAACTCCCCCCGGTCGACTCTACTCCGTCTTCACCGCACGTGTGAAAAATCCATGGGAGGTACATTCTTTATCATTCACAAATCTCCCACAAGAGAGTTCATTTTTGTGTGATTATTTGATCCTATGGGCTTTTCATTATCGCATTGCACTTAATTTGAATGGTTTGATGAATTAATGAACCTAATACCTGGACATGTTCATTGAAATGTGTTGGGATTTCATCACCCACTCGATCACCATCAAATGCATAGGGAATATAACAATATAAATTGCATGATTAAATTCTACCCCTTTGTCTAACAATATCTACCTAAGAAAGACGTCTCCCCCTAAGTTAGATCTCACCTAATGAAAAGATTTAGACATATTTCTCCACCTTTTTGTTCGGAATAGACAAAGATTAAGGTGCATAAAATAACCCATTTCTCCCTGATTAATTCAATTCTCTCCCTAAATGAAACAAGGGATAAGCATAGTGGAAAAACAAGTATATCATGTAATGATGTATAGTGATACAAGAGATACCAAAAAAATCATGGAAACAGAAAACAAGTAATTCATATAAGGAATAATAGATACCAACTAAGATGCCATATCAAAATGATACCAACAAGAATGCACTAATGTAAGCATGGGATATTAATGAAAAGTCATAACAAGATAGATACCGATATCAATAAAAACCATACATGGACTAGATGTGAAACTAAAGACTCAAAAACAAATGATACCATATATATAAATATGACAAAGATATGAATGAAACAGAAGAACATATATGTAGGTATAAAGACCACACAAAACACTAAAGACAATAAGCTTTCCACACTCATATGGCATAAATGTGTCAAAATAAACATGTGGTAAACGGAGTGAAGGGAGGTGAACTGAGACAAAAGAATTATGACCCAATCACTTAAACATGTTCAAAGAGTTCTATTTTTTTGCAAAACTTTATCAAACTTAGTATTAGCCTCATGTGACAAGATAAAGAGAACTCAAAGGATAAACAAGCACAATGCACACAAGCCTATAATTTAATGGTCATAACTAGCCAAGAATAAATAAGCATAATAGCGCCATGACAAAATAAGCATAACTAGGATTCATTCTGCAAGCCCGTTGATCTTCAACAAAACACCCTTAAAAGATAAACATATTATATATTTTCTTTTCTTTTCTTTTCTCAGTTCTTTTGAAGTTCTTCCTTTTGAAAGATTAAACAAACATGGATACTTTTTTCAATGCCGCACTTTTTAGGCTCTTTCTTAATAGCGGTTTTTCACGCAAAGTCAACTTGACTCTCACAGAACGATTTCATTGCTAAACAAAACTTTACCAGATAAATGTTAATCTATTTTCCCGATTTGGGCAATGGTTCTTGCATGAACAAATACCCCATAGTCACAAAACAAGAAAATGACAAAATTGATGAGAGAACATCTCACTTAGTTAATATAACATACAATGTCAAGTTCAAAAGAGCTCATGCATGTGTGTGGGGAGGCATATATAAAGAGAATCCATTAAGGAAATCAAAGTCAAACTACTCCATGCAAGCATGATAAAGAACAATTTAATAATTGAAATTGATAACAAAAAGTTCAACCCACATGGAAGAGGGGAATGATATAGGATTCAAACACAATGATATGCCACACAAAATGTGTAAAACTAAAATACACAAAAAAATCTTTCTGAGTTTTCAAATTTTTAAACAAATTTTAAAACAATGGTAACTCAAAGGACAAATAAAATCTTTTTGTAATTTTCAATAAGACCGAATAAAAATAAAATACAAAAGATGCACATGTCATGATTCTAGCAAAACCTATATGATGAAGCATACACTAGAATATGACTAAAAACATACAACTAGCAAGAATATATCATGAAGCACAACTAGTATATGTAAAACTTGCAAGCAATCACCCATAGGGTATAGCAAGTGAAGAGTCATGTGCAAGCATACGGAAACCAACAAAAATAGGGAATTTTAAAAATGATATATTTTCCATATTAAAGCCTAACATTCCCAAATAATAAGGATCACGCGATATCTTAATGTAACCCACTCTGATACCACTTATAAGGAGGTAAAAAAAAAACCATTTCAAAAGGGATGGTTCTCCGAATATTAAATTTTTCAAATTAATTTATACTTCTCGTATACAAGGCTTTAATTCAAGTTCTAAATTATGAAAATCAAACCAAATATGAATTTCGCCAAATTAATGATTCTGACATGAATGTAAGTATAATAAAATTACCAATTTGATTAAGCACCAGGTTTACAACTTTTTGTGGTTAAACCAAAATGTATCTTGTTAAACCTAAGCATGCATCCAAATGAATTTGCAAGATAAACTAAACACAACCACAATGCTGCGATGTACGAGAAAAACCCAAAACGAAAAAAAGCTTTGACAACCCAACCACAAGTCCACTAAGTACGGAATTACAAAGGACACGCCAAAATACCTACACAATGACTCGATGCCCTCATAAGCCTTGACGCTCTTCATTCCTTCCACCTCTACCTAGTGACAATGTAGGAGTCCACCTACGTCATGGAGTCCATTGATGGGGCAATACTACTGTCAAACACACGGAGTCCACCGTATGTACACCACGAACATGTAATCCACCGTAAGAAACAATATCAGTAGTGTAGAGAATAAACCCCGGTGCCAAAACTGATCTCAAATATATATCATGTAGAAACTTGGATCATAAAACGAATTTGGTGTAAACTTGGTTTTTGTTTTGAAAGATAAATCATTAAAAATTAAAAAAAAAACTCAAAGGACTTTTTAGAAGAGTGTTTGCTCCCAAAGTTTGGAAAAATTCCTCTGAAAAAGTTAACACGCACACTGCATAAATGGGTGGCAAAAGTAGTAAGAGGTTACGGAGAAAAAACTGCTTGAAAACTGACATTTTTTGCAAAAACTGCTGCAGTTTTCGAACGACATACAAAGTTATTCTAACAACAAATCGAACGAAATTACAGTGATTCCAAAAGAAATATCGTTTGAACACAACCACAATGCCGCGATGTACAAGAAAAACCCACAACGGGAAAAGCCTCGAATGACCCAGCCATAAGTCCACTAAGTACAATATTACAAAATTACAAAAGGACACGATAGAATAATTACACAACGACTTGATGCCCTCATAAGCCTTGATTCTCTTCATTCCTTCAACCTCTGCCTAGTGATAGCATAGGAGTCTGCCTACATTTAGGAGCCCACCGATGGGGCAAAACTATCGTCACGCACATGGAGTCCACAGTATGAAAAATCCACAAACATGGAATCCTCCGCTAGAAACAATATACATGATGTAGAGAATAAAACCCAGTGATAAAAATTATATCAAACAAATATCATGTTGAAACTTGGATCATATAAACATTTGGGTGTAATTAATTCATTAAGGATCAACAAAAACTAAAGGAATTTTGGAAAAGTGTTTTTGCTCTCAAAGGATGGTAAACATCTCTGCTAAAAATTAACCCCCGCACTACTAAAAAGGTTGGGAAAACATATTAGGAGTATTGGGAAAAAATTGCCAAAAAAAACCCATTTTCATAGAAAACTGCAAGGTTGTTCGAACGAGAAAACAAAGGCGTTTTAACAACACAATGAACAAGAATTCAGAGAACTAAAAAAGTATCTTGTTAGATAGCTCATTTGAATGACTTGGGAATATCGTTTGAACAAGAAGCCAAAGTCGTTCTAACAACCTTTGGGAATACACAATAAATTAGTGTAACCTGATTTGATACCAATTTGAGAAAGCCGTGTGATATCGATTTAAATAACTTTGCAAATTCCAACTACAACCTTATTTAATTGGAGTCAATTTTAAAGTAAATTAAATCATCCCCTAAAATATGCAACTACGTGTGTGTGTGTGTGTGTGTGTCAAACCATCACAAACTAAATTACTAACTCGCAGATTTCAGGAAAAAAACTTTATTTCAATAAAATACTTACAATTAAAATGAAATTCGCAATGAGTTAACCGCAGAAAACCCACATAGACCGCAACCTAGAGTCAGCCAAAACCGCAGCTCTAATTCAGTCCAAGAATGCCCACGAGCACTCCTTATTGACTCACAGTTGTCTTTAACCCAATACTCCCCTCAAGAGCACCTAGATTAGTAGTATAGATCCTCTCTACAAGAGAAAATTGACACAAGATTTGTTCTTGGGTTCCAAAAACAATTCACACAAACTATTGGGATCTCGTGAATTGAAAACAAAAAGGTTTAAAACCCTAAAAGTAAGAATACAAAGTATTTTACCAAACCAGTTTCGTCTCTTGAAAATTCTCAGGCCTTCTGATAAAAGATGAAGTTTGGAAAACCAATTTATAGCAAATCTAAGGCGGCACGTCGCTTAAACGAAACAGGGTTGTCGCTGGAACGATGCCATCGGTCACTCGAATGACTTCGCGCGAGATACCGCTATCACTCAAATGACATGGAAATCTCGCTAAGGGACTAAAACAACCGTTAAGGGACTAAAACACAACGTGACCAAAATCTATCTTGCGGAGGCTTTTCTTAGTGAGGAACTTGATATTCGGAATCGTCCTTAATGCATATGTGATCTTGAACATTCTTTCATGTTTGTAGAGGTATACGACATACTCAATTGTTAATGTACAATAAAAATAATGTCCTTATGGCCTCCTTATCAATATACTTGTTATCATGTTTTACTTTATTTTAGAATATATTGAGTTACCTTAATGTGAGAATCCCTTAAAAAGTGGATAGTTGCTTAGGTATAAAAATAGTGTTTGCGAGGGGTGTAAGAACCACAATGAACCAATGTGGTTACACAAGATTCCTTTTGTGTAAATGTATATTCAAATAATGGGATGCAAATTTAGTATTTATTTATATGGGTTGAAGAAGACTCGACTTGTGAGATAGGAAGTTGTCAATGTATATGTATACTTATTTGGGTGTCTGTGTTATGTAGATATGTTTGAGGAGTTATGGCTTGAGATAATTTGACATATCATTTTAGGTGTTAAAGAAGGACAAGAGATGGAAGCATCTCTACGGAGAAAATATTTCAAGAGATATATAATATCGAGGCTTGTGCTCACAATATAGACTCGATATTGGGCCTAAGTAATCATGTAGCCATGATATCAAATCCTAAGTAGTTCGATTATTGTGGTAATCCATAGTGAAAGTATCTAATGTGATATATGTGAAAGTGAGAGGAATTGGATTGAGTAGGGGATAAGTTATTTGTGATCGAGGAGGCTGACTTTAGCAGGGTTTCGAATGGGAATGGACCCGAAGTAGCCAGAAAGGATATACATATATGTTGGTTGATCACTAACTCGAAGGTGTTGTTGAACCTTCATGTTAGTTTACAAATATAAAGGTTTAGATGTTTTTACACTCTAATACATACAGGTGCAGGTCTGAATGGGTGGGGTATGTGCTAAGGATGTCATGTTTTAGTTCCAAACGGCTAGCTTGAACATGAAACTTTTAGAATAGAGTGGAGAAAAAGTCATCGATAAAAATCTATGTATCTCTTACCAACATATATAAAATCTCGGTGCTTTCGTAGGATCTTAGGTTGATCCAAAGTGATAGAGATGATCATTTCTTTTGATAAAGGGAGTTTGGAATAGAGATGGAGACATCCCTATTAGATAAAGCACCAAGAAACACATTATAAGTCTTAGGTTCACCAAGAAACATAGTTCCAAGTAATAGGGAATATTTATAGGTGTAGGAAACGGTACACTAGTGTGACCATCCCCAATCCTCGCGGTGAGAGAGAAGGAATGGTGAGAGGATCTTAGTCCCGCACATCCCTCTTAGGAGCGCTTCGGGCGTCCTCGGTGATGTGGGAGGTGAAAAATGTAGAGAGATGGAGTTGTCGGTCTATTTTACTCAAAAGAGAAAAATGAAGGTGGAGCCATCCCGAAGGATATCATCAAAGACAATACTGATACATATGAAACCAAAAATGATTATAGTAGGGTTCAGAGGCTAAGTTACGGAATGGGAAGGTGTTAGGCACCCATTCTGCCCTTGCGGTCTCTCATGGATTTATTGTTATTTTTCTCTATTTCTCCTTGATATGTGTGCATGTGTATATGTAATGGAGATAGGAATCATCGACTTGTAGCATGGAAGAGATAAAGCGAGTCAGCCGTAGGATCCATAGGAATGTTCCTAAAAGTAATATTAGAAAATAGGATTTACGCGATTATCCTTGCATTGATCGTTATACTGGAACGCTAACGCATATGGAATAATATGCCACTAAGAACAAATATATGTATATGTAAATATGTATAATCTAAGAGAATTAAGTTAAAGAATTAGGAAAATAAAAAAATTGAAAATTAAAAAAAAAATAGAACTCCAGTCTCGAGTTTTACCCCGAGACGCCTGCCTAGCCTATAGAGGCATCAAAGTCCACGTATTTCGCATGCAAAACTAGGGGTGGGGTTTATCCCATAAATCCAACCGAGGACTTGTCTTATGTGTGTGTATGTGTGAAAAGGTGTTTTAGTGCGAGAAAATTATGAGAAAAGTGTTAGAAAAGCGTGAGAAAAGTGTGAGAATTCCCGTTTGGAATTTGTGAGCAAACCCTTTTTTTCTTGTTTTTAGCTTTTTTATATGAAAAATAAGAGGTGTGCAATAATACTAAATAAAAAGTATATTAGGATATGTGAGATGGGGAGAAAAAGTTTTAAGTAATAAACCAAGTTAATGCAAATTTAGGATTATTTAAAGAGAGAATTGAGAAAATTGGACGTTCTTGGAGATCTTGAGCTTGATTTTGAATTTTGGAGAGCATCCCCTGCACTTGGATGATGATGATGGGTAGTTAATTCAGAAAGTTTGGTTAAAAAGATGATGAAAAGTGAGGGTTGGAAAGTGATTTGGATGTAAAAATCACGCTGACTTCTAGAGGGGTTTTCTGAGTTTGTTAAGAGTGATGGATCTCAGATTTTTTGGGTTCTTTTCAATGAGGTCAGGGCCTCCTTTTTATAGGCCCAGGGCATTGCCGATCGGCATAGGTCTGGTCCTGCTAATCAATAGGTGCCTTTAGGTAGGATTTTGAACCTGCCGTTTGGCAGTCTCGTTCAGGTTCCTTCAGAAAAATGATCGTAAAACACAATCCATTGATCTGAATCATGCATGGGGCATACTGTTGGAAAGGTACTTCAGAGACCTTATAAAGAACTTTGGACTGATCACAGGTTCGGGATTTGACTTTGGGATAAATGTGTCTCGGAAGGGCTCATCAGTCCTTTGGACGGGGGATTGTCGGACGCAAATGGATCGTTAGTCCGCATGGTAAGTCAGTAACGCGCACGGGTGGACCGTTGGAAAGGTTATGAGATCTATTTCAACATTAAAAATATTTTGACTTGGTTTGGGGAGTCAACTTTGGTCAACCAGGGCCTGCAAGCTAAAGAGTGCGCATTTGTTCAAACTAAGAAATTATTTAATTAAACTCAGTTTTTCAATTAAATCCTAAAACATGCATATAGACGTCATTGAAGATAATATGATCATGCAAGAACATTCAATCACAAAAAAACACACAAATGAGGAAAAATCCCCCAAAGGGGTAAAACCATTTATTTTCACTATAATTTGTAAAGAACGATTACACGGATTACAATGAAAATAAGAGTGACATACGATATACCCTCAGGTGTCAGTTCCAATGTCGTCGACTAGAATCTCCTGCAAGAACTCCAGATGGGCAGCAATGAAGAAGAGACGGCTTCTCCACAAGTTACTCTAGATGAGTAAAAATGATCCTTTTGAAGGATTAAAGATTCATATATATAGATAGGAGTGATTATGTGAATAAACAAGCCATAAAACCTTAAAACGTGAAGTCTATTTTTTGGGCTATTAATCGTAGAAATCGGGTACGAAAAAGACTTGGAAAACGTGTAGAATGAAACCAGATATTTATACAAAAATTAAGGTGGCGGCGACGTTCAAACGAGATAGGCATGTCGCTCGAGAGAAGGACATGTGTCGCTCGAGAGAAGGACATATGTCGCTCGAACGAGATCGCGCGACATGCCTATGTCGCTCGAATGACAGTGCGATGTCATTTGAACTATCTCGTCGACCGAGGTAAATCCACTTCAACACTTAGAAAAAAATTCTTCTTTTGAGTTAAAAATAAATCAAACTTTGAAAAATATTTTCTAAAAAATTCCCAAATATTTATGCAAATATAAACAACTCCAATAAATCATTTTACCAACAATGCGTCATCGAGTAGTGGGAACGGTTGAGCAGCACGTCGCATGTAGCATGATGCACGTGTGAAGATGGTGGATGCATGGATTCGGATCAAGGCCGTCATGGATGATCGTGTTGACGTGCCGAATGTAGCGGTATCAGACATACAAACTGTGATCTAGGACAAATAGAAAATTCCTAGATTTTACCCGGACATTTATAAAATTATGTCCTTAAAAATATCCCCATATGTCTATGCCGGCACATACATTAAAAAATCCAAATTATGAAATCAAATAACATACAAGATAATATCCCCATTATACCCTCAAACTGAGAATACTAAACGACATGTCGCCAATCAAACTTCAACATCTTCAAATCTGCGTCTTTTCAAAAACTCTCAAAGTTTTTTTCATCAGGGTGTGCAATCCAATAATTATCAACTTTGTACCTACAAACATGAGATCAACCAGATACCCGTGGCACACAACACTTTGAAATATAATGATATGCAAAAATCAAAGATCAATTAAGCTTAAGCAAATCAATGACAAATCAACCAAAAAAAATATGCTCCCCCATAATTTATTCTCCTTCTTTTTATGATGACCCCAAATAAACATATATAAGAAGCATAAATATGAAAAATGTCACAAGGTGATAAACTTTCTATTTTTGAATTTTTAAAAAACTTTCACACAAAATATACAACAACGAATCACACCATGAAATAACACAAAAACAACCAAGTCGATGATAGCGTAAATGTAGGAGTGTGATCAAATTCGATAGGAAAATCAATGCATACAAACATGACATGTGCACAATGAATATCGGATACTCCTAACGAATGAACTCAACATCTTTCTTACGTGTAAAAAGATGGAAATATGAGACATTGACTTAATCAAATCAGAAAATCAAAGCTCAAAGTGATTTCTATACCAATAACATACAAAACGATTTAATGCTTTTTCAAGACTTTCAAGGAAGTGCAAACCTGTTTAAATTCTCCAACCAAAATCCCTGAGATTTATATATTTTTAATAGAGGTGATCTAAATTCTCAAACTTTGGAGAATTGATGGTGAAACCTAATGGCCCATATTTGGCATGAATTAATTTGTATTGCCTTTAAATTTTTTTGGGCTCTTTGGACCCTGGATAATAAAATTCCTCAATTTTTTAGGTCCATTTAAGTGGTGGCTTAATCGCAAAGGATAGATAATTACCTTTCGTAGAAATTCACCATTTTAAAATACCACACAATCTCACCAAATGGTTTTTTACATGCATTCCAATATTGTCAGGTTTTATCGCATATGGTTCGTTGTATAGACAAAATTAAAATGGAAACACTTAAGCCAATATGTGACAGACAAGTACAATAATCAAATAAATACGTGCATGTGTGCAATAAAGTAGATAAGGAGACAACCTTGTAGAAAGATATCACTAATCACATCTTAAAGACTCCAAACAATGTAAGTCACATGGATGCCATGATGTAGCGTCTGAAATCACTATCAAACTGTCACATGGATAAATGGAATGAAAGTTGTGACTCCTCTATCTTAAATGCTCATCAATAAAAGGTGTAAAAAAAATACAAAAAACTTTTTGAGATTTTCTAAAATTTTTATAAAAAGAAAATCTTTTTGGATTTTTTTCAAAAAAAATAACCAATGATACATGCTAGCAATAGGCAAAAAAGACATCATGTAAATCACCCTATGCTAGAAAACATGTCAAAACCTCAACCGAGAAGAGCGGTGGAGTTTTCCCATGATGGTGACATCTTTTGAAGCAACTCCATAAGATCATTTGTGGTCTTGACCAAAAACTTTACTTGCTCATGAATATGTGAAAACTCTCTATCATTATGTGCAAGAAAAGTATCATGAATGGGTGCATGTGCGGGGACGTGTGAAGTTGCATGATATGGCACAAAACCCAATTTAGAACAAAACTTCCTAAGGTGTCCTTTCTTCTTGCAGTAGGAGCAAACACAAATCGGTCTAGGAGTCAATTTATCAAGAATTTTGGGATGAGCATTCCTAGAAGGAAACCCATGAGACTCACTCACCAAAGTGGAGATAGGCTTGGGCACATTAAAAGTAGTGAATGAACCGTCATTACCTTTTCCAACATACCCACCATCATTCAAACCGGGATAGCGAACCATCTTATCAATCTTCTCAGATGCGTTCTCTAATGAGACTTGGACCTCCCGTGCTTATTTTAGATCATCATCGAGATGGGATACACGTGTCATCAGACTAGACACCGTGTTGGCCAAGTCACATTTTTCCCTTTTTAGATCATTATTCTCTTCCTTCAACTCATAAATTCGAAAACCTAGGATCCTATTCGACCTTTTTGCTTCCATGGTCTCGATAAACAACTTTTTAAAAGATTTTTGGATCACACTTTCATCTCCATTCTCATCCTCACTATTACTTAGGGCATCGGGCATGGCAACCTTATTTCCCTCTCTCCTAAGTCTAGTGAGATGCTTAAATTTCTTATACCCTACCATCGCACTCAAAACATCTTATTTTCTCAAGTTTTTCTTCTCTATCTTTTTCATTCTCATAACAACTCTCTCTTTCTCTAAACTGACTTTTTCTCTCAACACAGGCAAACTCTCTCTGTCTCTCTCAAGGTAGTGCAGGTGGAGGACTCTCTCTCTCTCTCGCTCGTCCAAAATCTTTCTATAAAGCGGCGATTCTAAGAACTAACGCTTTGTTATGCTTTTTGGTTTTAAATGACTCAGAATATAACTCAACGTAGGCACATTGGAGATCACACTCGTCCTCACTTGCATCATCCTCCCCCTCACTCACTTCGTTCTCACTGTTGAGGTGTCCCTGTGAATTAGCATCCTCATCGTCGTGAGGAGTACTAGAAGTACTCACAAAAGCTCTAAGACCCTTACCATTGAACTTATAGCATCTCTCACCGTCTTTCTTAGGAGGGTCTTTAAAATTTTTTTCATTTTTCTTTTCAAACTTATTTTTCTCAAACTTCTTTGTATCATTGAAATTTCCATTTTTCTTGAATTTGATAATTTTCTTGAAATTTTTAGCAAACAGTGCCAAATCATCTAAATCGAGGTCACACTCAGAATCAGACATTTCTATCTCCCTTTTTCTAGATGACTCAACTCTCTTTCTTGTCGACCCCTCACTCTTTCTATCCTGGGGATTAAGTGCAATTCCATTATCTTTAAGCTTGACAGATTTAGGAAACATATCAATTTCATACGATTGTAAGCCTACTACAAGTTCCTCTAATTTAAGCGTGTTTAAATTACCCATAGAATTTAGCACAGTTACTTTAGGGATAAAATGCTTCGGCATCCATCTTAGAATCTTTTAAAAAACTCTAACATTAGGATTGTGTTCACCAAGATTAAAGCTAGTGTTTACAATATCCAATAACCTAGTATACAATTCATCAAAACATTCAGTCTCAAGCATGGTGATAGTTTCAAAATGAGTTGTTAAGTTTTGCAGTTTTGCTTCTTTCATAGCATTAGTTCCTTCATGGGTAAGTAGTAAAACATCCCATGCCTCTTTTGAAGTGGTTCACTGTAATACCCCGTATTTTTATGGCTTTTAAATAATGGGATTTATTAAATTTAAATTGAGATATTAAATTAATATTAACCCGAAAATTTATTTAAATACTTACTAGCGTGATGAGAGTTAGTAACTATTGGGAATTTGTTGAAAATTACTAAAAGAGTAAAGTAATATATAAGACTGATTTTATAAAAAAATTCACAAGTGAATAGAATGGCAAATATGGAAATTTAAGTCGGGACGCGCCTGTGTCGTGTCAGGACTAAATTATTATTAAAAGTGAATACATTATAAGTCACCCGTATGGGCATTTCGAGTGCGCCAATGTGTCCGGAAGGGTTGAGTTAGTCAAAATAATGTACCTGGGGATTTAATTTGGGTCTCGGGGTGTTTTTAGGCCTAATTGGCATCCCGGGAGGGTATTGTAGACATTTGACATTTTTGGGTAATTAAACCCACGAATTTACTAACGATATATTAGCCTTTAGGAGTTGTCTTCTAGGGTTAAGAAACATAAAATCAAAGAACGTCCATCAGAGAAGGAGTTGGAGAGCTTTCCAAGCAACGCAAGGCCAAAGACTCACCCGTTTGCACCGCCACCACCACCAGAACGTAGATCGCGCGACAAGGAACGCAACCATACCTCTTTCTTCCACAAATCAGAAACTCAAATTCCAGGAAAGTCTCTATCTTTCTTCTCTTGTAGTTAAATGTCACACCATGTTTGATTACGATGATTAAACCTATGTTTCATGCAAGAATTCAAGGATTTAGAGAACCCAATCACATGATGTATAGAAAATAAACAAACTCTGGATCTCCCAATCACATTTAGAAGATTACCCACGAAATTTGATTAATTTAGAAGTGAGAAATCCGAAAAAAGAAACAGAATAATGTAAGTTTAGTGGAAATTTAGGGTTCTTGATAATTAAAATAAATTGACCCCTTAATTAAATTCCGTTATTGAATTTTCATATGTTTCACGTAGAAAATCTTGCATATATGTATACAGAATTTGTAGTAATGTTACTTGAGAGTTTGGGGTTTGTTAATGACATTTTCGAGAGGATTGGAACCCGTAGGTTTTAATGGCAGTTTCTGGGCAAGAACTGCTTGATCGATCGATCGACCCCCTTTCCTCCATCAATCGACCCTCCTGGAAAACTGCATATTTTTCGTCTGTTAGTTTAATCCGATTAAAATGCATAGGAACCCTTGATTGTTATTGTTGGAATATAGGTTAACGGGGAGTTATTTGCACATACGAAATCCTGCGTACGTTTAATAAAAAGATTGAGACTTGTAAGGGAGTTAGACCAGAAGGTAAGTGAGTGTGTGCCTACTGAAATTATACTTAGGGATACAGAATACTTCGAGAGAGGAGAAGTGAGTATGAAGCGAATAATGAATGAGAATAAATATGACGAGCCCGTTATGCGAAATAATTGAGAAAAAATGTACTAAGAACAGATAATGATAATTATGGGTCGTGGGCGCACCTAATTTAGAAATGCCAATATTTATATATATATATATATATGATTATGTCATTATGCATATATTATATATCTATATAAAAATAATACCCGAGCTACTTTCTATCACGGGGGTTTCCGCGCCGGGACAGTCTTATCTCGATTGGGCCTTTATGGGGGATAACGACTTGTACCCTAGAAGATAGTATCCTTGATACAGGCTATTTGAGTGATAGTCAGATGGTCGTAAGAGACATGAGGGTATGTGCTGACCTCTTAGTGACTTGGAACTATACTTTGCCTCCTATTGTATGTGTTTTGTGTTAATACTGTTCGAGAGTGATTCCGAACTAGTATTTCCCTTAGTACGAGTGATACGGGAATTTGATTGCAGAGTATGCCATCACCATAGATTTTATGTGGGGTGCCGATAGTATATATATTATATGAGTGACTATTATATATATACTTCAGTATGAGAACTTTCTACTATGCATAAAAGTAGTTAAGTAATGCATAAATACTCCAACGTTATTATATAAGTGTTTAGGAATTTTGTGACATCACTAGGTTGTTCTAAATAATATAAGATATATGAGAGAGCTTAATTTTTAGAAATTAATTAACTTACCCCTATTATTTATCGGAATGAAATCTAATGGAATCCTTAAGTTAAAATAAACGTTTGAGATTAGTAGTACGGTAGGCGTGGACACTAGATGAGAAGTGAGAATTTCTCAAGAGAGTGTCGCATACTAACATGGTTGTTTCATTAGCCAATTAGCATTTTAAATACTTTCTAAACTATTTTTAAATTCTTTTACACTCGGGCTCTGACCCGTTTCCTGTTATTTCTTTCCTCTTGTATATATATGTATATATTACAGGTGCCCAACCATAGAATTATGATTAGATCCCTTGGAACGTACACGTTGCAGCTTATGTGGGAGTTGTAGGCCATTGCTTAGACGACCTCTTTGTTAACTCTACTCTTATTTTAGTTATGATTAGTTAGGGCATGTGTCGCCCATTTCCCTATTCAGTTGGATTTGTCAGAGTTTTATGTTCATTTATATTTCTAGTATTCGATACTATTTGGGATTTAATTATTGTCAGGATGGTTTCATTTATAATTTTAAATTGGTGTGGATTATCTAAATGATTTAAATTCTTGTGTGCAATTATCCATCCTTAGTAGTTATGAATTCTTAAACTGTTGGTTATTAAAAAGGTTTTCATATTTGGATTTAATAAAAAAGAAACGAGGTTCTAAATTGTTTAAACACTTAGCTTAATTATGTAGGGTGTTTAAATTGGAAATTTTATTTTGCGACAGTGATGCTAAGAATGAACCAACCGTTCACCTTGGTTTTTAATTTAATAAAGGACTGATCACCCAGTATTTAATTAGGCGGGGTGTTACAGGTGGTATCAGAGCATCACGTTCTAGTGTCCTTTGGGACCTATACGGCTTATTTCGCTTCCAGCTTAGCGTTCTTGATATAGAGCCCTATTTTTAGGACTGTTATAATATTATATATACGCTTACGTCTTCAGCTATTTGAGATTTGTTAATAAATGTATACTAAGAAACTTCCTTCTCATTTCAGATGCATCCGAGACGCGTACCCCGAGACAGGAACGCCCAGCCCGAGCAGCCATTAGCTCCGGCACAGGGGATGATGAACGCAACTGAGGTAGCTGCTATTGTTGCTTAGGTGATGAATGCCGCATTAGCGGTAGTGCAGTAGGCCCCACCCCTGATTCAGGCATGGGAGCGGGTCAGGGATGCCTTTCAGTAGGCGCAGCCCCCAGAGTTCTCGGGTAGTTCGGACATAGTAGTTGCCAACCAATGGAAGAAAGATATCCAGAGGCATCTGCGCATGTATGAGTGCATTGACGTGCAAAGACAACTTTTGTCTTCCTTTAAGCTAGTTAGGGCCACTTTGCAGTGGTGGGAGTCCACCACCACCTTGGAGGAGAGGGACAACATCACGATTCAATCATTCTGGGTGCGGTTTGATGGCAAGTACATCCCATTTGCCATGCAGACTGAGATGAGGCAGAAGTTATTGAATCTGAAGCAGGAGAATATGAATGTTGCTGAGTACGAGGAGGATTTCACTATAGTTCCAGATAAGTCACCCACAGAGGGGAAGAAGATACTGATGTTTATAGATGGATTGACCTGGAGGATCCGTCAGCACCTCATAGGTAATCTGTCATTGAGTACCTACACTGATGTACTCAACGCTGCTTTATTATACTGCCAGGATCACCGCTTCCATCTGTAAGGGAGAAAATGAGCAGGGGAGTCCAGCCAGCAGGGAAGGATAGGGGGTAGTAGTACTAACGGGGCACCCGCAGCCCAGGGGCAGACCCGTCATAGTGAGAAAAGTTCTCATCAGGGGGACCCTGCCAAGCGGTTTCGATCAGGTGACTCCAGACAGGGATTTGGGGTATTTAGGTAGGGCCAGCAGGGCCTTTCTAATCAGCATGGCCAATAGGGCCAACACCGTCAGCAGCAGGGCCATCAGGGTCAACAAAATTTCTAGTAGGGCCATTGGCGGGGTGCTAACGTCCAACAGGGTCGTGGTCAGCAGGGGCCGAGGGGAGGTAACTTCAGGGGAAAATGTTTTGGATGTGGCAAGAATGGTCATAGGTGCCAGGATTTCCCAGAGGGAGATAGGGCCCCACAATAGCAGGGTTCCCATAATGAGCCACAAAGGCCACTCTTTCCAGTCACCCTCCCAGCACCAGCTCAGATGCCAGCCCTACCATCCATCCCAGCAACTCTAGTTCAGTAGGGGTAGTTGCAGTACGGACCAGGCAGAAGCACCTCAGGCACCATCGATGATTGAGGGTAATTTTCCTATCCATGTCACTATGGGTCGAGTTTTATTTGATACTGGGGCATCGCACAGTTTTATAGATACTCATTTTGTAAAGGCCTTAGGATTATTAGACATAGCAGAGAGCATTGTGACATGCGTAGACTCACCACTGGGGAATGGGTCTTTGATTTTCTTTATATGTCGGGTTATGGGAGTAGAGATTGGTAGCTTGATTTTACCAGTAGAAATGCTAGTCTTAGAGATGCGTGAGCACGACATTATTTTTGGCATGGACTGGCTCGCTGCGTACAGAGCCATGATAGATTATTTCGGTGGGAGTATCATCTTTGCCATTTCGGGGCAGAAGATGTTTTGGGTGACGATACCTCGCCCAGAAGGAGGCTCTTCCACCCATTTGTACTACATAGAGGAGGATACCTCTAAGGAGGTCGTGATTCCCTTAAATTCGAACCAAGTTGTTCGTGAGTATTTCAATGTATAACAAGAGATACCGGGCCTACCCCCCAGTCGAGGGATATATTTCATCATAGACTTGATGTCGGGCACTCGACCGATAGCATGTGCACCATACCTTATGGCTCTAGCAGAAATAATGGAGTTACGGGACCAGATAGAGCAGCTATTAGGTCAGGGCTTCATTCGTAGGAGAACCTCACCTTAGGGCGCTCCAGTGTTTTTTGTGAATAAGAGAGATGGTTCACTGAGGTTATGCGTGGATTACCAGGTGCTGAACAAGGTCACGATACGTAACAAATATCCATTGCCTCGAATCGATGACCTATTCGACCAGATGAGGGGAGCAACCTTCTTTTCAAAGATAGATTTGAGATCGGTATACCATCAGCCACGGATTACGGAGCAGGATGTGTTGAAGACTGCTTTCTTGACGAGATATGGGTCCTATGAGTTCAGAGTCATGCTGTTTGGGCTGATAAATGCTCCAACCGTATTCATGGACTTGATGAACCGAGTGTTCAGGGAGTTCTTGGATCAGTTTGTCATAGTTTTCATTGATGACATCGTGACATATTCACACACTGAGGAGGAGAATATTGAGCACTTGAGGCAGGTTCTTCAGACTCTATGAGAGGATCAACAGTATGCTAAGTATGAGAAGTGAGGATTCTAGTTATGGGAGGTACAGTTTTTGGGGCATGTTGTGTCGAAATTGGGAATATCGATTAACCCGAGAAAAGTGTCGGCGGTGAGGGAGTGGGGACAGCCCACGAATGATACGAAAGTGCGTAGTTTCTTTGGGTTAGTAGGGTACTATTGGAGATTCATCCTAGGATTTTCAAAGATAGCGGGTCTGTTGATGAATCTGACTCGTAAGGGAATTCCGTATGTTTGGTATGATGCTTGTCAATTATCTTTTGATGAGCTGAAAGATAATTTGACTTCGACATCAGTTCTTGCTTTGCCCAAGCCAGGAGTAGAGTATATGGTGTACACTGATGCTTCTTTACATGGACTTAGGGGAGTACTTTAGCAGGAGGAGAAGGCTATATCTTTTTCCTCCCGTAAGATAAAGCCCAATGAAAGGAATTACCCCACCCACGACCTAGATCTAGCTCTGGTCATTTTCTCATTGAGGATTTGGAGACATTACTTGTTGGGGGAGAAGTTTCACTTATTCACAGACCACAAGTCACTGAAGTACTTGTTCACTCAGCGAGAAATGAACATGCGTCAGCACAGATGGTTGGAGTTTGTTAAAGATTACCAGTTCGAGATACAATACCATCCGAGAAAGGCTAATGTGGTTGTTGATGCGTTAAGACGTAGACCGGTAGGTGATGTAGCGGACGTCTGGAAAGTTAAGTGGAAAGAGTTGGGTCACCAGGACACGGTATCCCGTTCCTTTGTATCTGTTATGACAGTCACACTAGAGATTGTTACGATGGTGATACAAGCACAGTTAACGAATTCGTTTTGTCAGGAATAAATTGTACATCTTTTAACTGAGGGTGCTGAGTCCTACTCAGTAAGTTCTGATGGAGGTTTGAGGTTTAATGGGAGACTGGTGGTCCCAGAAGAATAATACTTACGTTATACATTGATGACCCAGTCTCACGGGTCCATATTTATGGTACATCCCAGAGGAGATAAGATGTACCAAGATATGAGGCGGCAGTACTGGTGGATTGGGATGAAGAAGGATATTACTGAGCTCGTGTCCAAGTGTTCTACTTGCCAGATGGTAAAGGTAAACAACCAGAGATTGTCGGGGTTACTTTAGCCATTGGAGATACCAACATGGAATTTGGAGAGTATTTCCATGGACTTCATTACTGGGCTGCTTACATCACAACGAGGTCACGACTCCATATGGGTTATAGTGGATCGTTTGACCAAGGTGGCTCATTTTCTCCCAGTACAGACTATACCATGGGCCAGTATGCACAGTTGTTCAATGCCGAGGTTGTTAGGCTACATGGGGTGCCCTTGGATATTGTGTCTGATAGAGACAAGATTTTTGTGTCGTGCTTCTGGGAGAGCTTTCAGGAGGCCATGGGTACAAAGTTGAGATTGAGTTAAGCTTATCACCCACAGACGGATGGACAAACATAGCGTACCAATCAGATGTTGGAGGATATGCTACGCATGTGTGTCCTTGATTTTGGAGGAGGATAGGATCCGTATCTTCCACTGGTGGAGTTTTCTTACAATAACTCCTATCAGTTCACGATCGACATGGATCCATTTGAGGCAATGTATGGCAGGCCTTGACTTTCTCCTGCTTGTTGTCTAGAGGTGGCGGACAATAAATTGCTCGAACCTGAGGTGATTCAGGAAACTTCAGCTAGGATTGAGCTCATCATGAGTCGCATTCAGGTAGCACAAGACAGACAGAAGAGCTACGCTGATGCAAAGCGATTCTTCCGAGAGTTTAGCATCGGGGACCAAGTATTACTATGTGTATCTCCTATAAGAGGAGTAATGAGGTTTGGAAAGAAGGGGAAGTTGGATTCGAGGTACGTGGGACCATTTCCCATTATCGAGAGGATTGGGCCGATGGCATACAGATTGGGGTTGCCCGAGCATTTGCACTGCATTCACGATGTGTTTCACATCTTGTTGTTGAGACGATATCTCCGGGATGACATAGCCCATAATCACATCGCGATAGAGGAGATTGATTGACATCCCGATAGCTCTCACGAAGAGAGACCAATGGATATCCTAGATCATAGCGACAGGAAACTGAGGTCGAAGGTAGTCCCACTTGTACGGGTCCAGTCGGAGCACCATAACATGGAGGAATCCACTTGGGAGCACGAGGCAGATATGCGCGAGAGATACCCAGATATATTCTTACCAGGTATGCCTTATTTTCCAAATTTTGGGACGAAATTTCGTTATTAGGGGCGAAGTATGTAATATCCCATATTTTTAGTGCTTTTAAATAATGGGATTTATTAAATTTAAATTGAGATATTAAATTAATATTAACCCAGTTTTTATTTAAATACTTACTAGCGTGACGAGAGTTAGTAACTATAGGGAATTTGTTGAATATTACTAAAAGAGTAGAGTAATATATAAGACTGATTTTATAAAAATTGTCACAAGTGAATAGAATGTCAATTGTAGAAATTTAAGTCGGGACGCGCCTGTGTCATGTCAAGACTAAATTATTATTATTAAAAGTGGGTAAATTATAAGTCACCCGTATGGTCATTTCGAGTGAGCCAATGTGTCCGGAAGGGTCGAGTTAGTCCAAATAATGTACTCGGGGGTTTAGTTTGGGTCTCAGGGCATTTTTAGGCCTAATTGGCATCCCGGGAGGGTATTATAGACATTTGACATTTTTGGGTAATTAAACCCATGAATTTCCTAATGATATATCAACCTTTAGGAGTTGTCTTCTACGGTTAAGAAACACAAAATCAAATAATGGCCATTAGAGAAGGAGTTGGAGGGCTTTCCAAGCAACTCAAGGCCAAAGACTCACCCGTTTGCACCGCCTCTACCACCAAAGCGTAGATCGCGCGACGAGGAACGCAATCATACCTCTTTCTTCAAAAAATTAGAAACTCAAATTTTAGGAAAGTATCTATCTTGCTTCTCTTGTAGTGAAATGTCACACCATGTTAGATTAGGATGATTGAACCTATCATGCAAGAATTCAAGGATTTAGAGAACCCAATCACATGTTGTAGAGAAAATAAACAAAATCTGGACATCGCAATCATATGTAGAAGATTTCCCACAAAATTTGATTAATTTAGAAGTGAGAAATCTGGAAAAAGAAACAAAATAATGGAAGTTTAGTGGAAAGTTGGGGTTCTTGATAATTAAAATTAATTATCCCTTTAATTCAATTATGTTGTTGAATTTGCATGTGTTTCACGTAGGAACTCTTGCATATATGTACACAGAACTTGTAGTAATGTTATTTGAGAGTTTGGGGGTTGTTAATGACGTTTTGGAGAAGATTGGAAGATGAAACCCGTTGGTTTTAATGGCAGTTTCTGGGCAAGAACTGCTTGATTGATCGATTGACCAAGAACATCGATCGATCGATCGACCCCCTTTGGAAAACTGCATATTTTTCGTTCGTTAGTTTAATATGATTAAAATGCATAGGAACCCTTGACTGTTATTGTTGGAATATAATGGGATGTAAAGAGGACCAGTAGGGCCTAGGTAGACCCCGTTGAGTGAAATTTAATGTGGTATGAAATTATAGGTTAATGGGGAGTTATTCACACATACGAAATCCTGCGTACGTTTAATAAAAAGACCGAGACTCGTAAGGGAGTTAGACCAGAAGGTAAGTGAGTGTATGCCTAATGAAATTACACTTAGGGATACAGAATACTTCGAGAGTGGAGAAGTGAGTATGAAGCGAATTATGAATGAGAATATATATGACGAGTCCGTTATGCGTTATAATTGAGAAATATGTACTAAGAACGGATAATGATAATTATGTGTCGTGGGCACACCTAATTTAGAAATGCCAATATTTATATATATATGATTGTGTGATTATGCATATATTATATATCTGTATAAATATAATACCCGAGCTACTTGCTATCACGGAGGTTTTTACGCCGGGACAGTCTTATCTTGATTGGGCCTTTATGGGGGATAACGACTTGTACCCTAGAAGATATTATCCTTGATACAGGCTATTTGAGTGGTAGTCAGATGGTCCTAAGATACGTGAGGGTATGTGCTGACCTCGTAGTGACTTGGAACTATACTTCACCTCCCATTGTATGTGTTTTGTGTTAATGCAGTTCGAGAGTGATTCCGAACTAGTATTTCTCTTAGTACAAGTGATACGGGAATTTAATAGCAGAGTATGCCAGCACCATAGAGTTTATGTGGGGTGCCGATAGTATATATATTATATTAGTGACTATTATATATATACTTAAGTATGGTAACTTTCTACTGTGCATAAAAGTAGTTAAGTAATGAATAAATACTCCAACGTTATTATATAAGTGTTTAGGAATTTTGTGACATCACTAGGTTATTCTAAATAACATAAGATATATGAGAGAGCTTCATTTTCATAAATTAATTATCTTAGCCATAGTATTTATCAGAATGAAATCTTATGGGATCGTTAAGTTAAAATAAACCTTTGAGAGTAATAGTACGGTAGGCGTGCACACTAGATGAGAGGTGAGAATTTCTCAAGAGAGTGTCGCATACTAACACGGTTGTTTTATTAGCCAATAAGCATTTTAAATACTTGATAAACTATTTTTAAACTATTTTACAAGGGCTCTGACTCGTTTCCTGTTATTTATTTCCTCTTTTATATATTACAGGTGCCCATCCATAAGGGCGTCTTGCCTGGATACCTTAGAACGGATGCGCTGGAGCTTATATTAGAGTTGCAGGCCATTGCTTAGACGACCTCATTGTTGACTCTACTCTTATTTTAGTTCTGATTAGTTAGGGCATGTGTCACTCGTTTACCTATTCAATTTGATTTGTCAGAGTTTTATGTTCATTTATATTTCTAGTATTTGGTAATATTTGGGATTTAATTATTGTCACGATGGTTTCATTTATAGTTTTAAATTGTTGTGGTTTATCTAAATGACTTAAATTCTTGTGTAACATTATCCATCCTTCGTAGTTATGAATTCTTAAACTGTTTGTTATTAAAAAGGTTTTCATATTTGGATTTAATAAAAAGGAAATAAGGTTCTAAATTTTTTTGACACTTAGCTTAATTATTTAGGGTGTTTAAATTGGAAATTTTATTCTGTGACAGTGATGCTAAGAATGAAACAACCGTTCACCTTGGTTTTTAATTTAACAAAGTACTAAACACAAGGTATTTAATTAGGCGGGGTGTTACATACACGTCATTATCCGTCGGAACTCATCAGGTGTGACGGATCCAGAAATATCATTTAAACCCTTAGAGTTAAAAGATTACCATTTAAATTCTTCTTTAGTCCATGCATTCACAGATTTTAAATTAGTCACGTTATGAACAGTGATGGAGGGAGGTGTCGAACATCTTTCAACCAAAATCCAAACTCTTTCATCAATTGCTTTTAAAGAAGATTTCATGCGGGCTTTCCAGTAAGCATAATTTGTCTGGTAAAAAATTGGCATTTTATTATATAATTTCTCCATTTTGAACATGCTCTTTTTCAAAAAATAATTTTTCAGAAAATTGATATCTTAGAAAACTTTTGCGAAAAATTACACGGTATAATTACTCGGTAAAATTACACGGCTCTGATACCAATTTGAAGAGTGGGCGTTTGTTCAAACAAAGAAATTATTTAATTAAACTCATTTTTTTAATTAAATCCTAAAACATGCATCTAGGCGTGATTGAAGATAATATGATCATGCAAGAACATTCAATCACAAACAAACACACAAATGAGGAAAAATCCCCCAAAGGGGCAAAATCATTTATTTTCACTATAATTTGTAAAGAATGGTTACACGGATTACAATGAAAATAAGATTGACATACGAAATACCCTCATGTGTCGGTTTCGATGTCGTCGACTGGAATCTCCCGAAAGAACTCCATATGGGTAGAAATGAAGAAAAGACGGCTTCTCCACAAGTTACTCCACATGAGTAAAAACTATCCTCTTGAAGGTTTAAAGATTCACATACATAAATGGGAATGGTTATGTGAATAAACAAGGCATAAAACCTTAAAAGATGAAGTTTATTTTCTGGGTTGTTAATCTCAGAAATCATGTGCGAAAAAGACATGGAAAATGTGTAGAATGAAACCGGAGATTTATAGGAAAATCGAGGCGGCGACGTCGTTCGAATGAGATATGCATTCCGCTCAAATCAAGGACACATGTCGCTCGAACGAGATCACGCGACATGCCTATATCGCTCTAACGATAGTGCGATGTCATTTGAACGAGATCGTGGACCGAGGTAAGTGCACTTCTACACTTCAAAAAAATTTTGGTTTTGTGTTAAAAATTAATCAGACTTCAAAAAATATTTTCTAAAACATTCCCAAATATTTATGCAAATATAAACATCTCCAATAAATCATTTTACCAACAATGCGTCACGGAGTAGTGGGAACGGTTGAGCAGCATGTCACATATAGCCTGATGCACTTGTCAAGATGGTGGTTGTATGGATTCGGATCAAGGCCGTCGTGGATGATCATGTTCACGTGTCGAATGTAGCGGTATCAGAAATACAAACTGTTATCTAGGACAAACATAAAATTCCTAGATTTTACCCCGAACATTTATAAAATTATGTCCGTACAGAAGCATTCAACGACTTTTCGAAGTAAAACGAATCGTTTGTCTGTACTGTAAGTCAGAATAGGGCCCGAAGTAGACTGTTGGAAAGGGGTTTTAGCTCCCTTTGAGGATTCATTAAGTGTTGGTCGAGCTGAGGAGTTAACTTTAGTCAAATGGAGCTCGGGAGCATCCTGTGACCTCCTGATCAAGTTTCGAGGGAAAAAGGGTCGTTCGTCCGCATCGTAAGTCAAAATCGCACACGGGGAGGACAGTTGAAAGGGGTTTTAGTACCCTTTGAAGATTCATTCAGTCTCGGTCGAGCTGAAGAGTTTGACTTTTGGTCAAACGGAGCTTGGGAGCGCCTGGTGGCTTATAGATTAGTATTCGGGGTATGAACTAGGTTTGTAGTGATGCAAGGGGTGATAGAATGGGGTGTTTATAGAGCCCCTAGGCGGGTGAGTTTTAAACAAACTATAGCTATCGAATAGACACCGCATTATGCCTTTGAAAGAGGTCGATTCTGCAGACCTAAGGAAATGAGGATGACCAATTCAGAGGGTTGAAGCTTATTCTAAGGACCTAAGGAACGAGGATGACCAAATCAGAGGGACGAGTTCAATTTTGAGGACTTAATGATGAGCATGGCCGATTCAGAGGGTTGAGGCCGATTTTGAGGTCCTAAGGGGCATACTGGGGATGGTCAAAAGGAAGTGACGACCAACGATTGAGGTCAATTCCAATGACCTATAGCAATGCTGGGGATGATCGATTATGTGGGTCAAAGCCAATTCTATCAGATTTAAGGAACAAGGATGAGCAATTCTACGGGTTGAAGTCAATTCTGAGGGCTTAGGTTGTGATGACCAATTCTAAGGGTCAAAGCCAATTCTGAGGGCTTAGGTTGAGATGACCAATTCTGTGGGTCAAAGCCAATTTTGACCTCTTAAATTGAGATGACCAATTATGTGGGTCAAAGCCAATTCTAAGGGCTTAAATTGAGATGACCAACTCTACGGTTCGAAGCCAATTCTGAGGGCTTATGTTGTGATGACCAATTCTGTGAGTCGAAGCTAATTCTGACGGCTTAAATTGTGATGACCAATTCTGCGGGTTGAAGCCAATTCTGAGGGCTAAATTGAGATGATCAATTCTTTGGGTCAAACCAATTCAGAAGGCTTAGGTTGAGATGACCAATTCCGCGAGTCGAAGCCAATTCCGAGGGCTTAGGTTGAGATGACCAATTCTGCGGGTCGAATCCAATTCTGAGGACTTAAATTGTGATAAAAAATTCTGCAGGTCGAAGCCAATGCCGAGGGCTTAGGTTGAGATGACCAATTCTGAAGGTCGAAGCCAATTATTAGGGCTTAGGTTTAGATGACCAATTCTGAGGGTCGAAGGCAATTCTGAGGGTTTAAATTGAGATGACCAATTCTGCTGGTTAAAGACAATGCTGAGGGCATAGGTTGAGATGACCAATTATGTGGGTCGAAGACAATTCTAAGGGCTTAGGTTGAGATGACCAATTCTGCGGGTCGAAGTCAATTATAAGGGCTTAAGTTGTGATGCTCTTGGGGAACTCAGCCAGGGAAATTACCTCGCTATTTTGATTTGAGCTGGGGAGATGATTGTTGGGGAAACTTTTGTATCTTATAGAGACTTTACGGGAAATAACTAATTTGTTGTTGTGAATTCCACTAGGGGAGCGATTAGGTGAACCAGGGTTTTGAGTATTTTGCTCGGGGAAAGTTGAGACTTTTTTTATAATGGTTTTTGAGGATTCCACTGGGGAATAGGAGGTAACCTGAAGTTTGGGATACTTTAGGGGTCCTCTGGGGATTTTGCCGGGGAGAGATCCACTTGGCTTTTGAGGGTTCCACTGGGGTAGTAGGGGTTCATCCTGAGGGAGTGTGAGAGAAAAATAAATTTTCTTGCTGAAAATATTCTACATCTTCCCCGGGATTTTTAGGAATTTTCTGGGAATTTTTCAGGGTTTTTTGGTATTTCCTGGGAGCTTTTTGTATGAAAATTTGAGGGGGATGCCGGTCGGCATTATGTGTAGGGTGACATTTGGCAGTGGTATGGTCTTTTAGACTACAACGAGAAGGTGGAAGGTCAGTACCGATCGATAGGTGGGGGTGCAGTGCCGATCGCATGACCCTTGGCTTCCTATAAAAAGGGGTGGGTTCCTCTCATTTTTCACAGCTTCTTGGCTTCTCTCTTTTTGCAATTTTCTTCTGCGGATCGTCTTAACATTTTGAAACGTAAAAAATGGCTGCTTTTGTGACCACTACGACACACAGAGAATGGTTAGCTGTTGATGATTGGGTGAATGTGGAGTGGAGGGCCAGGGCGCCTCTTGCATTGGGGAGTGAGAACTCTTTTGATGCGTTTGAGCCGGTTGAGGGGATGAGAAAACTTTACTGCGGGAGACATCGCGTCATCACTCTTCTAGGGTTGTGAACCCTGGTGGTTATGTAAGTACAAAATGACTTTTGGCATTCTTTTTTGGTGATTTCCTTTTCACTTGGATTTTAATAAGGTTTTTCTTTGACAGTCCGATGTTTCTTTATCGACTATGCGTGCTCGCTGGACGACGGGGCTTAAGGATGTTTGGGAGAACCTTCCACATGTGGTGCATTAGGTAGTATCGTCAGCTGGCTTTGGGAGGTTGGCGTCTTTACTGTATGAGACGCCTCGTTGGACGACGATCTTATGTTCTTTGGGGGAGAGGTGGTGGAACACTAGCCATACCTTCCATTTTGGCTTTGGGGAGATGAATGTGACTCCCATAGATATGCAGCTGCTGCTGGGGCTGGATTGTGATGGAGAGCAGATTGAGGTGGATCGCTCTTTGCCGGTGAGGCCGAAGGTGGTGCAGGCGGAGCTAGGTGATGTGGGGAGGATAGTATCTGGGGACTCTATCCGCTTGTCCCTACTGAGGGATGTTTTGCTGAGTAGGGTGATTGATGTGTAGGATGGGCTGCTAGTGAGGTAGATGGCTTAGCTATTTTTTTTTCTAGTGTTGGGAGGATTTATGGTAGCGTCGAGCGGCAACTTTGTCCACTTGTGGTTTTTTCCACACTTCAGGATGTTTTCGAACATCCCTATCTATGATTAGGGGAGCCTGACTTTGGAGACCCTTTATTTTTATCTGGATTCATTTAGCCTGTGCTTTCGGTATACTTTTACTATATCCAAGTATCTTCTTGAGGTATTCTTTAACTTGTGCATTTTCCTTTCATGCATTTGCATTTTCCCGGTGCATCTTTTTTTTATCGCGAATTCTTGTCTTTGGCAGTCATGGTTCTATGAGGTGATTGGGTGTAAAACCCAGGTAATTTCTTTGAAGGACAAGACTATTGGGGACTTTTACCGGTTGTATCGGTGGTGAAAGGTCAATCGGCAGTCGAGGAAGTCTCTTTCTCTGCAGGCGATGCGTCAGGTCTTTAATATATTGACCATATTGACAATTCTACTAGTAATACCTCTTCCTTCTTCAGTCTTGGTCATTGTGTGCTCTGATTCCATATTGACTCATACCTGCTGGGGATTTTCCAGGTGTCCTTTTACCCTTAGGGGACGACTATTCTGGAAATGGGGTTGACTAGGGTGAATGTGTAGATGAGGCATTTACTGGCGCATGAATTAGGCCACTCTCGGTATCTCGGGGAGAGGGTGGTTCGACAGATTATTGAGGACGAGGTGGTGGTGCCACCTGCGAGGCCCCCTATGTTTATGAGGCGAGAATGTTCCGAGAGGATGTGAGGATTGCAGAGATGATTGATGAGTCCTATTTGTTGTACACTAACACGACTGTGTCGTATGATTATATGGACTTCGTGATGAGTTGGCTGGTGGTGCCCAACATATATGATGTACTACGTCTCCCTCATGAGGATTCAAGTCATCCAGTGGGGTCTTCCCACACTAGTGGTGGTCCATCGACATCTGCGGTGGTGGGGACTTTGGAGGTTCCCTTTGTGCGGTTGCATACCCCTTCCTACAACATTTGGCGGGCTGATGGAGGGATAGTGCATATGTTGCATCGTCCTCATGCGATGTACCCGGAGGAGTTGGACTTGACATAGGAGGTCCTTCGTCCTATGGTATACCTTTATGTTCTTCTTCTTTTGGCTTCTTCTAGTCTTCTTTATTTGATAATGATTCTGCCTTTCTTCCAACAAGTTCGGGTGTCCACCACTTAGCTGGGGGACATTAGGGACTGGATATCTTTGGCGACTTCCCATATTCGGGACGCGGTTCCTATTCCTTCTTGCTTAGTGCCGCCTGCCTCATCTGGGGAGGAGTCTAGTTTAGGTAACGGTGGTGCGTCATCTAGTCGTAAGGGAAAGAGAGCACGTCGCAAGGGATGTAAGATCTTAGAGATGTAAGGTAGGTGAGAGAGAGAGAGAGAGAGAGAGAGAGAGAGAATGTGGATTCGCGATGAGTCCCGTTATTTTTTCTGCTTTTCTTTGATTCTTGCAAAACTGATGTAACAGAAAATATATATGCAATGCAATGGAATTTTTTATTATCTTCTGTTAGTAATGAATGAATGAATGCATATGCGCTTTTACTTTGCTGTTGAGACTGTAAAGAGGGATTTTTTTAGAAGTGAAGGAAAATTTATTTGAGAAATAACTTATAGATGAAAAGGGGTTTGAAATTCCGTAGAGACTATCAATTTATTTCACTGTTTTATTTTATTTTGGCAAAAGAGGAAAAAGGTAAGTTTCCAAAAATACGGGTTGCCGATCGGCAAGCCCCTTGTCATGCCTATCGACAGGTCAGTCCAGTCTAATCAATTAAGGCTTTGATTGGTACTGTCTTCAGCTTTTGGTACCTTGTGGGGCAGGATTCCCTCCAATTTCTATAAGGGTTGTGTCTTTTGTGAGGGGTTTCAGGTATAAAAAGGGGTAAGGGTGGAGTATTTTTCACCACACCTTCACATTATTGCTTTCTTATTCTAGGAGATGGATGTCCTTAGTAGTGTTGAATTTTCCAACTACCTCAAGACTTTAGAGTCGATGTGCTCCTACAACGTTGACTACTATGCTTTCAACATGCGTCGAGTATCTTTATGGCGTAATCAGTCCATAGAGTGGAACATGCTGATGGTGGCTATACAATTTTGGTACCCTGAGGACCATGTATTCCGCTTTGGCTTGGAAGAAGTCTGTCTAACTTATAAGGAATTTTCTTCCATAGTGGGGGTGAATCCTAGTGTGGCGGCTTCTATGCCAGAGTTTTCTCAGACTCCTTGAGAGTTATTGGCTGGACTTCTTCATGTCTCGCCCTCGGCGGGTAGACCTTTGGTTATTGGAGGAATGATTTCCCTTCTGGTTGTGCTGCGGTCTGTGCGTTTATAGGAGGTTGTTGATGCTAGCTATGCGGGAGATGTTGTTCTAGGCTCGGTTTCGAAATTACTTCTGGTGACTGGGAAACTGCTGGTGGGCCCACAACTTACAGCCATCACTTTATAGATGTCAGACCATCGCAATCCTGCGGTGGTGATACTGGCGGAGAGTTTGAATGTCCTGGATGCCTGGAGAGAAAGTCATTTTGAATTTCTAAGGGGTAGCCCTATGTTGTTGTTCATGTAGTTATCGAAAAGATTTCGCTTGGTGACTCCTTCGGAATATCCTCTATCGGCTGTGTCCAACTTTTTCTCGTGCCATTTTATCAGTGTGGGCCCAGATATCGAGAGTTAGGAAAACTGGTTTGTGGAGCATGGGGCTTTAAGTCTGCACTAGTCAGTGCCTTGGTGGGGACAGTTGTTTCCTATTCTGGAGCTGGGGGAATACCCATATGTTCAGCTGGCTGGTCTCAGACAGACTTCTTTATATTTCCCTTGGCGGCTTCTCCGCCAATTTGGCTGGGAGCATATCGTGCCACCTCGGGCATTAGATTTCTTTCATGTAGCGAATTTGACAGAGCGTCTGTGCATCCGGCTCAACTCTTTGTGGGAGAGTCGGCATCCGTCGACCCGTCCTTCTCTGTCTGTTGGGAGAGTCTGGCACATCCTCGAGGATTATATGAAGTGGTTGTGGAGAAGAGTAGTTAGTAAGATGTTGGAAGTGGATAGTGGACAAAGGTGGTTTGTCTTATCCGATTCCATGGAAGGGGGTGTTATGGTTTTTTCGAGGCTAGTTCTAGTTTATCGGTCTATGGAGCGTCTGTGGCACTCTATTCGGGCAGGGGAAGCTTGGGGACCCCTGGATGTAGATGCTGATGGAGCGGTCTCCTCTGGTAGCTGTGGGTAGGACTCTTGGGGAGTTTGTTTTGTAATGGGGAATAAATTTAGAAGTTTATTTAGGTTTTTAGAAAGGTTGGGGAGTTATCCGTCCCTTTTCTAATGTACTTGCATTATAATTTCTTATTAGTGAAATAAATAAGTTTTTGATCATCCAGTTGTGCCTTTGATGAACTTTTTATTTTGAATTATCTACACCGATCGCTAAGGCATGCATAATCCTTTTGTTCACGTATATGTTAGAGTGAAGTTTCGTTCTCGGAGATAAGAAAAGAATAGTTTTTTTGTGAAAAAGAAAGGGTCGTGATCATGTAAGATGTATGAGTTGCCTATGTACCTCTAGGGGTTTTTGAAAAGTCTTAATTTTTCTGAAGCAAAATGTTTCTTTTGTAGAGGATCAGGCCCAAGTAGTTCTGGGTAGAGGAAAATGATTTTTTTGTAAAAATAGAATGGCTATGGGAAGAGTTGTAGTGCGCCGAGGTTTAGGACTAGGTGTAGAATTTATTGAGATGGTCCAGATTGACTGGACGAGCCATCTCTTCTCCATCAAGGGCTGTGAGCATAGGGGCACCTCCTGACAAGATCTTCTTTACAATGTAGGGGCCACTCCAATTGGGCTTGAACTTCCCTCTAGGGTCCCAAATGGGTTCTATGATTTTCTTAAGGGCTAAGTCCCCTTCTCGGACACTGCGGTCCTTGAATATCTTGTTAAATGAACGTGATATTCGGCGATGGTACCCTTGTATGTGATACAACGCTTTCAGTCTCCTTTCGTCCAAGAGTGACAACTCGTCGAGACGTCTTTGATGCCAGTCCTCCTCACTGACTTGGCTTTCGAGCATAACACGAGGCAAAGAGATTTCTAGCTCAACGGGTAGGACTACTTCCATGTCGTAGACCAGAGAGTAAGAGGTAGCCCCAGTAAAAATTAGGATTGAGGTTCGGTAGCCCTAGAGGGCATAAGGGATTTGGTCGGCCCAATCTCGATAGCTTTCGGTCATCTTACTGATATAGCTTTCAGGTTTTTATTGGCAGCTTCGATTGTACCATTGGTCTAAGTCGGTAGGGAGAAGATTTGTGTCTCTGAATCCCATACTCGTCGACCACTTATGTAACTTCTGCCTCTAAGTACAACCCAATATCTAACACTAACTTGTATGGGACCCCATATCGACTGATGATGTTCTTACTGATGAATTTGGCTAATTTCTTAGCGTTCAAAACTGTTTATGACTCGGCTTTGACCCATTTGGTGAAGTAATCAATGGAAACTAGGATAAATTCGTGCCCGTTGGAAGCCTTTGGTGTAACCTTCCCTATGATGTCGATGCCCTAGGTGGAGAACATCCCGGGGGAAGTCATGTTGTATAATTCTTGCGGAGGCAGGTGTTGAAGGTTGGAAAACTGTTAGCATTTGAGGCATCTCCAGACATAGGCGGTGGAATCCTCGACAATGGTGTTCCAGTAGTACCCTTGTCGGATGCTATTCTTTTCAAGCATGTGACCGTTCATGTGGGGGCCGCATTCCCCACTATGGATTTTTTACATTATCTCTTCAATGTCTTCCCCTGCAATGTAGTGTAGGTGGGTTCCATCGAAGTTTCTTTTGAACAGTGTTTTGTGACAGATGATGTACTGAGCAACCAGTCTTCATAGGGTTGCTTGGTCTTTCTTGTTGGAACCTTCGGGATACCTACCATGCTTAAGGAGGTGCCAAATATCATAGTACTCGCAATTGGCTAGCTCGGGATCTTCTTTGTTGATAAACTCAATGTGGTATCATTGGGTTGGTTTATCTTTCTTTTGGACTAGGAAGGTGGCCATTGTTATTCGTTTGGGCATGTCGACCATAGAGCCTAAGGTAGCATGGGCATCGTCTAGGTTATTCTTGGCTCGAGGTAGGTAGTGGAAGGTGATATCTTAGAAAAGTGGAGGCTAGTTCTTCTAAGTGGTCATGGAAGGGTTTGGGTTTCTCGTCCTTAACTTTCCATTTTCTGAGCACTTGATCCATGGTGAGGGCAGAATTCCCATAGACATCTAGGCATTGAATACCTTTCTTGAGAGCAACTTTGAGGCCTACCATACACCTCTCATATTCAGTCATGTTGGTGGTGCTGAGGAAATCCAATTTGATAGCGATGGGAGTGTACGAGTCATCCGGAGCGATCAAAAGTATCTCAATGCCATATCCCTTTTTGTTGGTAGCACCGTCCAAGAACACCTTCCATCGAAGGTCATCTTGAGAGGCATAAAGGATGTTTTCATCTGGGAATTCGGAGATCCAGACATCTTCTTCTTCCATGGGGTAGTCAATGAGGTAGTCAGAAATGGCTCTTCCTTCCATGGCTTTTTGCGTGATGTACACGATATCAAACTCAGATTAGAGCATAAACCATCGGCCATTCGGATGGATAAGGCGGGTTTCTCAAGAAGGTTCTTGACGGGGTTCATTCGGGATACAAGTTTGATGGAGAAGGCGAGCATGTAGTGTCACAACTTTTGGGTGACCCAAATAAGAGCAACACATGCCTTTTCCAAAGTAGTGTAGTTGACTTCGTATGTGGTCAATTTGCGACTAGCGTAATAGATGACTCTTTCTTTGCGGGATTCTTCAAGGTATTGGGCTAGAAAATTCCCAGTTGCAGTGTCGATTATGGTTAGGTATAGGAGCAAGGGGAGACAAGACTATGGTGGCATGAGTACCGGGGGTTGGGTCAGATATCCACTACTAGAAAAATGACAATTAAGGACAAAGGTATTAAGGACAGCTTAAAAGCTGACCTTTAAAAAAATGTATAAGGGACAAGAAGATTTGGTTGTCCTTTATAATAGTCTAAAAGGACATCACTATTTTATGCGTCCTTAATAACAAATTGAAAATAGTTTTTAGGACGGCAAAAAATTATTGTCCTTTAAAATAACTCTAAAAGGACATCACTTAATGTCCCTTAAAATAATTCATTTACCTTTCTTATTTTTTTCGTTCCCTCTCTTTTCAAAAAGGACAACATTTTTTATTATTGTTCCTTATGAGATAGAAAAAAGGACAGCAATTTACCATCCATTAAAATAATTTGTTTCCCTCTTTTTATTAATCACAGCAAAAAGGACAACATTTTATTATCGTCCCTTATAGCGCGTCAAATAGGACAACAATTTGAGGGTGCCATTTAAATATCCACTTACCTTCTTTTAATTAGGTGAAATAAACAAATAACCTTAAAAGTAGAAACCCAAATACACAAATAAACAATATCAATTCGTTTCCTCATAGTGGTTCCGCTCTGTCCATCGCCGCTCTTAGTCACTCGTTCCTATCTCCCTCACCTGGCGCTCCTCACATCACTCTGTCTTCCTCATAGCGTCTCCCAGCCGCTCTATCCAGCACCGCTCCTCACCATATACCAATCTGACGCCACTCTCCTCCAGGTTGAAGGTTTGTTTTCATTTTTTCATTTTGTTTTCATTTATGTTGTTATAACCAGGGCCACTCTTATTTCGTTGACATACCTTTCATTTATGTTCGACGCCGCTCTTATTTTGTTTTCATTGTTTCCTTTTGTTTTCATTTTAATAAAATACAGTCAGTTGGTGTTATTGTTTATTTGTTATTTGGGAAAACATGTGATGGGAAGACGTTTTGTTATTGTTATTGTTTATAATCTCTTATCCTGCAGGTTGTAACTTCATTATTATTATATTGTTTCAATATACAAGTAAATGAGAATAAGAAAAAGAACAAAAGATTACAAAACAAAAGCTTCATTATTTTCAACACCCCTGTTTGGAATTTTTTGTTTACTTTCGAATTTTTTTCATTGTTTCTAATCTTTTGTTTAGTTTGGAATTTTTTTAATATCTTCCAATACACTAAAGCAGTGCAGGAAATACACAAAAGTAGAAATTATTCAAGCTTTGACACCCAGCTCTGTTGTTGATATCTTAGGCACAATTTCCTGTAACACTTATTATTCAAGCCTTATGAAATAGTACAACCATGAAAAACTTATTATTCAAGCCTTATGAAAGAACAATTACAGTCACTCATTTCATTATCTGCTAGGTAAGTGTTTCCATAAATAGTGGCTTGACTTTCATTTTTTGAACACGAATTTTGGAGTAGGGGCAAGTTGATGGAACACCGTGTTTGCACTCGATATTGTGCTGTGTCCTCTGAGACAATGTTTATTTAAGTTTTCAGAGTGATAATATTAAAAATTCGAAGTGATAATGAAAGGAATTTACCTTCCAGTAAGAGATTGATTGAGGAGCTAAAAGAGTGATGGAGTGATTACTTACGATATATCTAGTAAGCAATTTTTTCAGTTGCATGCAATGTTGTTGTGGACAATTGTTGATTTCCCGGCATATGCAATGCTATATGTATGGAGTACGAAAGGTGAATTAGCTTGTCCTTGTTGTAACAAAGATCATCAAGCAACCCGATTAAAGAATGGTCAAAAGAATTGTTATTGGGGTCATCGTCGATTCTTACCATTACGCCATAAGTTTCGGAAAGAGAAAACAACATTTAATGGAAATTGTAAATTAATACATCTATGCCTGATGGTGATGATTGTGAGGATGATATGGACGAAGAATGAGGGTTGCTAAATTGTAAATTAATATGAATATATGTAAGCACTATGACATATGACATATGTTCCTCTTATTTTTATCATATTCTTTTGTTAATATAATAACTAATCATATATATTGTTTTGTTGTAACATAGTTATTATCGTTAAATCCTCGTCTGCTAGCAGAGCAGCACATGCATCACCCCCATCTCAAATTCAGGTATATGAATTTTTATTTCTCTAGGAGTTCAAATATTGCACTAAACACAATATACTCATTTGTGCAACTTCTTATGTGCTTGTTTCAATAGGTAGTATCGATGGTTCACCCTCAGGTGCAGTGTAAAGTGAGTCGCAGTTCATCTCACATGAGGGTATACCCTAAAAGATATATATACAATAGGATTTTGTAAATAGATTGCTTTTGTACAGGTGATTCTAGTGGTACATCCTCTCTTAAGAGTAAAGTGAGAGGAATTTCCAAATAATGGAATGAATGGTGTAACAGTGAGAAAATGATAATTGGTTGGGATGAAGATTGCCAACCAATTGGAGCATATGCGAAGAAGTTGGCGAGTCAACTCGGCTATTATGCACGCCAAGGGGATTTATTTCCTTTGACTTGGACTTCTTGGACTAAATGGACCAACAAAAAATCGACTTTGTTTGGGAACAAGTGCAAGTAATATTAAATTAATCTTGCTTTTAGTAAAATTGATTATTTAGAATCATCTAATGCATTTTTTGTTCTTAGATTAACACAAATGCACTGAAAAATTACCAAAACCAATGTTTGCGTAAGATTGAGATTCAATGTAGATCATTTAAGTACGAGACCAAGAGGAATTACTATACGAAATTGAACACGGATGCGGAGCGTTTGGCAACTACACCCCCTCAAGTCGACCCGAATCAATGGAAATTCATAGTGAAACTTTGCGGTCAAGAACTATCAAAGGTATCACATTTTTTTCTTGGTTAGAAACTTTTTGGATCACATTTCTTTATTGGTTAGAAGCATCAAAGGTATTACAGTTCGGGTGAGATGCGTGGGGGGAGGGTGGGAGCTGTTCTGAATTGGTGGAAGGGATTTTACATGTTTTTTTAATTATTGATGTTAGTGTTGATGATTAAGCAGGTTGGATTACATGTAAAAATAATGGAAACTATGTCAAAAATTTTAAAAATAATACATTGTATCGGTGGATCGGCTGGGGGGTTGTTTTTGGTTTGGGGTGTGGTTCGGGGATGTTTTGGGTTCGGGTGAGGGTGTGTGGGTTTGGGTGGGGTTGTTTTAGGTCCGGGTAGGGGTGGGGGTTGTTTTGGGTTCACTGGGATGTGGGGGCTAGTTTGGGTAAGGGTGGGGTGTGAGGGATGTTTTGAGTTCAAGCGGGATGCGTGGGGAAGGGTGGGGCCTGTTTTGAATTGGTGGAAGGGATTTTACATGTTTCTTTAATTATTGATGTTAGTGTTGATAATTAAACAGGTTGGATTACATGTAAAAACAAAGGAAACTTGTCGAACATTTTAAAATCAATACATTGTATCGGTGGGTCGGGTGGGGGTTGTTTTTGGTTCGGGTGTGGTTCGAGGATGTTTTGCGTTCAGGGGCGAGTGTGTGGGGAGGGTGGGTGCTGTTCTGAATTGGTGGAAGGGATTTTCAATGTTTTTTTTTATAATGTTTGATGTTAATGTTGGTGATTAAATAGTTACATGTAACTTGAAATCTCATTAACATGATTTATTTTCTCTTGTAGCGAGTGGCAAATAGGAATATAATTAACCGAACATATTTGTGTTCACACCCTTGAATTGGAAGAACTTCAATTGTCATAATAAAGCAACAAGTTAGTATTTATGTTCTTACTTTAATATGATTATATTTTAGTTCTTTTTGGATTTTTTTAACTTGTTTTCTATTTTTATATAAATTATATGAAGTCAAAACAGGAGCCTGTCGACAAATTGAGTGTTTGGATATGGACACATAAGAAAAAGGATCTCACATACGATGTCCATGATGGAGCGGCTGGTAGAGAGTTATACATATGTGTGTGATTGCAATGTAAACGACTTAGTTAGATTACGAATTTTATTTTGGTGGATGTTTACAAATTTCAATTATGAAAAGCGGTTGATTTTGCTATATGTTTTTTTCTCAATTTGTAGGAAATGATTAAAAGACAATTGGATGTGCTACCACTGTATCAGCAAACTAGGGTTGAAGTGCGGGATTTTATATTTGAGGGCGTGATAGGACGTGATGAACATGGATGATAATTGTGTATGGGAGTATGCATTAAACCAACTTCTTTGCGTTCAACTGCATCATCTCATTATTATCATAATGAGATTGCTCGACTAGAGAAGGAGGCCAATGAGCGAGATACTCGTTATCGGGAAGAGGTTGAGGTGTGAGTGAATCGTCATCAAGAAGAAATTGATATGGTGCCTGAAAATTTAGAAAATAAGATACAAGAAAGGGTCATGAGGGCCAAGAGAGAAACTCTAGCAGAAGCTAGGATTCAAATCGCTCATATGCTGTGAGAGGCGGGCATCCCGCTACCACCACTACCAATAACAACAACAATTGATACTTCAGATAACCACGCTTGACTGTTTATCTATGTAACTAACTTTGAAGTGGAAATTATGAATTGAAAGCATGTGGTGGTGTTTGTTTTGTGAAGTGCAATGAGATATTATTTGTTTTTGTTATTATTTTAAAGGTTAGATTTTGGTATAATATGACTTTGCATTTTTTTTTGTTAATTTACTTTTATTATATTAGAAATTGAATTTAGGGTGACTAGAATACAGATTCTAAAAAAAATGTATATATTCATCGTTTAGGACAGCTACAACTGTCTTTTAAAATATTAATTTGGCGCCACATTTATGCGCCAAAATTTATTTGGGACAGCAAATTTTGTACCTAATACTACGTTTTAAAGGACAACAACATCTGTCCTGATAAATATATAATAGTATTTGGATTTAAAAGGATGCAGCAAAAAGGACGGCTTTCGACTGTCCTAAAAGATTAAAAAAGGACAACATTTTTTGTCCTATTAGCCTTTTATGACACCCACTTGATAGGACAAATCTTCCTGTCCTTATGGATGTCCTAAATACTATTGGGGACAGCAAATGGCTTTTGGGACAGCAAATTAGTTGTCCTTAGCTGTTATTTTTCTAGAAATGATCGTTTGATTGGGTTAAAGGATTCTTGACAGGCCTCGTTCCAAACCTTGGTTGAAACCTTTCGAAGGAGTTTAAAAATAGGTTCGAAGATGGAGGTTAGTTGGCTGTTGAATCAACTGATGTATTGTAATTTCTTAAGGAATCCACGGACTTCTTTCTCTATTCAGGGAGGTGGCATCTCAAGTATGTCTTTCAACTTGGTAGGATCTGCTTCTATCCCCTTCTCATTGACCAAGAATCCCAAGAGTTTTCCCTTTGTAATCCCGAAGACACATTTTTGAGGATTGAGTCTCATCAGATATCATCGTAGTCGTTCGAAGAACTTTCGGAGGTCGAAAACATGACCTTCTCTAGTTTTGGATTTGATAATCATATAATCCACATGGACCTCGACTTCTTTGTGAATTAGATCGTGCATGATGGTTGTGGCATCCCTCTGGTAGGTAGCCCCATCATTCTTGAGACTAAATGGCATAACAGTGTAGCAAAAGGTTCCCCAATGTGTGATGAACGCAATTTTTTCTTAGTGATTTGGATGCATTTTGATTTGGTTGTATCCGGAAAACCCGTCAACGAATGACTTGAGAGCATGACTGGCTGTGTTTTCCACGATCATGTCGATATTGGGTAGTGGGTAATCATCCTTTGGAGAGGCTTTGTTCAAGTCCCGGTAGTCTACACACATCCAAACTTTCCCTTCTGATTTCGGCACAGGCACTATGTTGGCTAACCATGTGGGATATTCGATCACACGAATGAAGCCCACGTTCAGCTATTTGACCACTTCTTCTTTGACTTTGAGTGACCATTCGGTGTGGAGCCTTCACAACTTTTGTTTAATCGACTTGTAATCTGGAAGAGTGGGGATCTCATGTTGAGCCATTTCAGGATCAATGTCGAGTATATCGTCATAGGAACATGCGAAGACATCCACAAATTCCTTTAGTAATTCTTCGAGTTGTGTGCGCTCATGTTTGTCAAGGGTAGCCCCAATCCTAATCTCGCGCAGTTGTATATTAAAATTGAGGTTAACAACAACAGTTTCTTCTTCATTAAATTGAATGCAGTTATGTTGTTTGTTATTAACCTTATTTTGATCAGTTAAGATTTGCAAAATCATCATCATCAAAAATTTGATTAGAATCTAAAAAATTAATGTAAGGCAGAGCAAGATACTCAAAATCTTCATTTATTTCATTGATAGGAAAAACAACATTGAGAATCTCATCAAAGGAGGTCTCGATTACATTAGAGCAAGGATAGACGAAAGAAGAAGAGATGGGGGTAAACATTGGGATTAGGTGGGATTTCAATAGGTAAAACTAGCGCAGCATGCCAGTTGAGGAGAAGTCTATCAACAACTTTAATCACGTGGGATGGATCCAGTGATGTAGTGCTTGAATGAATCATATAGAGTGTCATACCCAGTGTTTGTAAGTTAAGAGAATCCTCGGAGTCACTTCCCTCAAAATATTTGATATCTTTGATGAGCGGTTGTGCATGGTGTTGGGAACTTTTAGCCCATGGGTAGCTGTCTTGGAAAAATATCTCCATTCTAGGCTTCATCTTCTTATTTGTATAGTAATACCCCGGTTCTGAAAAGCCGCAAAATGGGAAGCCTTCGCCTTCTTTAATAAATCATCCATTCAAGGAGTCATCTGGGACAGTCTGGATGCAGTTTAGCCTTCTCTTCGGTCGAGACTAGCGGATCATTCTGAGCTCTTGTTTTTATGGTTGATACCCCAAACCATAAGGTGGGAAAGCTTTTTTCAGCATGATGGGTTCAAGTATCCCTTGTTGTCTTCGTCCTACCCCAGTCTGGGCATAAAGTGCATGTTTTTTAACATTTGAATCACATTGACGTTGCCATGAGGGTCGTATTCTGGTCAAACCCTTTCTCTGAAATTATCCCCCACTGAGAGTAGAAGTGGCTCAACTTGGAATCCTAATAGGAGCATATCATTTGACTCATGTTGTATCTCAAGGATTGGATTGCTGGTACTTGCACCCTCGGCATTGTCATCGTCGCCGAAAATGGTGATGACTCATCCGTCGGCGAAGAACTTCAATTTCTGATGGAACGAGGAACACACACCCTCGATACTCTGGAGCCAAGGTCGTCCAAGCAATAGGTTGAAATAAGCTGGGATATCAATAACTTGGAATTCAACGTTAGGGTTTATAGGGTCTGCCCCTGTTATAAGTTTTATGGATCCCATCACTTTCGGATGGGTATTATTGTAGGCACGCATAACGGCGGAAGTTGGAGTGGGGTCACATTATTTCAGTCCTAAGCATTTAAAGGTTCTTAATGGGAAAACATTCAAGGTGGATCCATTATCGATAAGAGAGAGTGGTATGATCTTCCCCATAACTTCGATGGAGATATTGAGTGATTGTGGTTTGCTATAATTCTGGGGATTTCTTCTTCGAAAAAGGATAGCATGCGGGTACAGTTTAGGGATCCGATTAAATTTATTGCTTCTTCTGGTGCGGTAGAAGGAGGAACTGTGGATCCGATGAGCAACTTGATTAAAGCATTTATTTGCAGATGGGAAGACATGAAAAACCCCCATAGGGTGATGTTATCTTGAGTTTTCTTCAATTGGTCGAGGATCTTGCTCTCCTCGAGGGCCATCTCTGGCATAGGAAGGTTTTCAACACCCTTCCCTTTGCCATTGGTTGGTAGTAATCTTGGGATCTGGTAATGCCTCCCTGATCTGGTTATATGATTTACTGAAGAAGGGAAGAATATGAACACTGATTCCTCATCAATCTCGAGTTATTCTGCCACCTTATTTATTTCTTAAAGGAGTTATTTAAATGATATCATCCCATATATGTCGGCTACCGAGCCAGCCTTCTTTGAAGCTTGCTCTTCATTTGAATCTTTGAATCCTTCCCCCCATCCGGTGGAAACAATTATATATTTCCATGTAAAATCAATGCATGTTATGACTTCAATGGCTTCTTCGTACAAGTCCTCCCATTCTGCGAGGAGATCTAAGAGTGAAGGGGTCAGGCACCCTTGTAGCTTCAGAGTATCAAATAACTCAGTCATACTATAAATATTGTTGGTTTTCTTGAATAATTCTTCCATGATCTGGACAACGTCATCTAAGCTGACTTCATCGGTTGGTACCACCCAACTGTCTGAATATTGGGCCCATTTTCGTGCTTCCAAGAATAACGTACTGAACCTCTAGTAATCAATGATCATCTGTGAGGGCAGTTTCAGCCTGAACTCTTGGAGTTGGATTAATACTTCTGATAACTCCATACTTTAATTTTTAGAATGGGTACGGACAACGATGCATGCTCAGGAGTGACAGTGCTTGATCAGCGAGGCTAGTAGGGTACAGGAGGAAATATGGGCAAGTTTGGGAGAGTACATGGGTGTGATTTGAGTTGAGGGACCAAATTTTGGGTTCTCTTCTAGGAAGATGGCATTGGCATGATCTGGGAGTGGGTTGTGAGTAGTGTTTGGTTTAGAATTGGCTGGTGGGGCAATAGCACCCCGGTCAATTAGACCTTGGATTAAATTTCTAAGGTGAAAGCATTGGTCGGTGGCATGGCCAGTAGTTCGGTGAAAGTCACAATGGGCATCTTCCTTGAAGCTTTTTAGAAGTGGATTTGGCAACGGACGGGGGTCCAAGGGTTTGATAAGGTTTTGGCTTAACAGGGCCTGATAAACTTTGGAGAGGAGAGCATGGAGATCAGTGTATTCCTTTCGAGCTAGTACAGGGTGACTTTGTGGTGCCCACGAGGTGGTTGGTTGAGAGATATTGTTAATGGTTGAGACTGCAACACTGACAGGCTTATCATATTTTCTGGGAGTGAACTTTTCGAACACTTTATTTGGTTCAACTTCTATTTTAGCAAGACCCTCCTCGATTTCTACTCCTACTTCTCTGAGAGATCGAAAGTGAGGATAGTATTATCCTTCCATTATTGCTTCGGTATGGGGTAAGAAGTTCTTCACTATGTTGACTTGTTTTTCCTCGGATGGTCGATTAGTCATGGTGGCTGCTTTTTCCCTCCATCGGGCTATGAAGTTACTGACTAATTCCCCAGAGTTCTATTTGAGGAACTCTAAACCAAGCGGGTGACCTCAAGCTCTTCGTTGTATTTGTACTGAGACTTGAATTCCTAGGCCACATCCTCCCAGCTATGGATTCTGGACTCTTCGACAGACAAAACCCATCGAAGGGCGCTATCTTTCAAAGTTTGCTGAAATAATTGGGCCATCACTTCTTTAGAAGCCCCTAGGAGAGTTATAGAATGGTGATAACTACGAAGATGAACAATCGGGGGTCCACTCCCTCTGAATTTCTCGATATTTGGCATCTTGAATTTCTCGAGTAACCTCGTTTTAGGATAAGGAGACATGTGGGTGTAGTCCATGTAATTACCACAGATTCTGACTTGGTCGAACTTCTTAGTTAGCATCTTGAGATCTTCTTTGACCTTGTTCAACTCTTCCTCTTTTGGATCCATGATCATAGGCAAGTTAGCCCTAGGCTGGGTAAGGTTTGGCATAGGAAGTTGGGCTGGCGGCGGACCATTAGAAGGAGGGGAATGTAGGGAGTGTTGATACTTTTTACGAACCCAAATAGGCTCGGGTGGATCCATAGTGCGAGGGAATAGGGCCTCGGGCTCTTTAGGAGCAGGATCCTAGTTTCATTGCATCTCATGGACTTTAGTCTGAAGGTTGTCAATCTTGGATACGAGCTGAGCTAATACTGCCATCATATCTGGCTGCACAGCTGGTACTTGATATTTTTTCTCCATAGAAAGTGGATGGATTTTGGACTCGAAAGAAGTATCAGGGGAACGGACGTAACTCCGGGGTCATTCGACTAAAGATCGAAGCCAATAAGGAGCCAGGCCAAGGTCATGCAATCGATATGAGAAGGCGTAAAATGGGATTTTTTTTAAGAAGGGATGAAAATGTTTTTTACATTATATTTTTATCTTTTTTGAGACTAGAAGATAAAATGTTTTTGGCTTTTTGATAAAGAGAGGAGGAATGTTTTTATATTTTTGATAAAGAAAGGAGAAAAAAATTGATAAAAGATGGAGAGAATGAATGGGAGACAGGTCTCAGCACGATTATTGTAATTATTATGTACTCTCTTGTATTAAGTCTACCTAAATGTAAAAAGGAAATATCGGACGGGACCCGAGCTTGGAAAAATTGGAGTTTTAATTAAGATATGAAAAGGTTGGACTTCTTACCAAGCTCATGGAAAGGATTCCGTTTTAAAAGTGCACGAAACTTTGGGCAGAAGGTCGACCCGAAATTTTGGCAGAGTTTTGGGTCGAAACCGACAATCTAACATCCTAAGCTTAACACATATATGTGGGTATGCAGTTTGGTTGGGTGATTTGGTAAGGGTTACCTCTTTGGCGTGACTTCCACGATATACGTATTGCTTTTAAGGGCAATCGATACGTGTGGAAAATCCATTTGATATACCTGAGTATACATAAATTGTCTCACTATATACCTCATGAGGATGGTACGTGTGAGAGAGAATTCGATATACCGGATGTACGTGAATGAATTCCCTATGATATACCTCCCATCATGACTTCGGTAAAGAGGTACGATGCGGGGGAACCGTTTGATATACGTCAAAGGTACTTGTCCAACGGAAGGTGAGAGTCATATCACTTAGGCTAACTGCGCCCTGCCGAACCAGCGCCCATCACGAAGTGACCCTCCAGTTATGGGACAAAATTTGGTCAATAGCAATGCTCTTCGCTGGAGTAGTGTGAATCATGCATGATTCTCTTATTAGTATCTTATGGAGAGATGTATATTTCATTGTGAACATCATGCCAAATGGGGGCAAGTATGACCCCGAGAAGTAAATCTACACCAAGCATGGATATATACAAGCATGAAGGTGTGTGATAGTGAGTAGAAGAGAGAGGAATATATAGATAAACAAATACTCATGTAAACAGATTCTAGACCTCGAAATAATTCCCCAGCAGAGTCGCCACTGTGTACATTACCGATCCTCGCGGTGAGAGGAACTTGGTCCCGCACATCCCTCTCGGGAGTGCTTAGGCCGTCGTCGGTGATGTGGGAGGTGAAAAATGTAAAGAGATGGAGTCTTCGGTCTAATTTACTCAAAACAAACAAAAGAAGATGGAGCCATCCCGAAGGACAGCATCAAAGACAATATTGATACCAACAAAACCAAAAATGATTTGAGTAGGGTTCAGAGGCTAAGTTACGGAATGGGAAGGTGTTAGGCACCCATTCCTCCCTTGCGATCTATAATGGATTTGTTATTATTTTCCCCTATTTCTCCGTGATATGTGTGCATGTGTATATGTAATTGATATAGAAATCATCGACTTGTATCATGGAAGAGATAGAGCGAGTCATCCATAGGAATGTTCCTAAATGTAATATTAGAAAATAGGATTTACGAGATTATCCTTGCGTTGATCGTTATAATCGAACGATAACGCATATGGAATAATACACCACTAAGAAAAAATATATGTATATGTAAATATATAGAATCTAAGAGAATTAAGTTAAAGAATTAGGAAAATAGAAAAATTGAAAATTAAAAAAAATAGGACTCGAGTCTCAAGTTTTACCCCGAGACGCCTAAGAAGCCTATAGAGGCATCAAAGTCCACCTAGATCACATGAAAAAAGAGGGGGTGGGGTTTATACCATAAATCCAATAGGGGGCTTCTCTTATGTGTGTGTATGTGTGAAAAGGTGTTTTAGTGTGAGAAAATTATGAGAAAAGTGTGACAAAAGTGTGAGAAAAGCCATTTGGAATTTATGGGCAAACCCTTTTTTTCTTGTTTTTAGGGTTTTTTTATATGAAAAATAAGAGGTGTGCAATAATACTAAATAAAAAGTATATTAGGATATGTGATATGGGGAGAAAAAGTGTTAAGTAATAAAACAAGTTAATGCAAATTTAGGAGAATTTAAAGAGAGAGTTAAGAAAGTTGGACCTTCTTGGAGATCTTGAGCCTAATCTTGAATGTTGGAGAGAAACCCTTGCACTTGGATGATGATGATGGGTAGTTAATTCACTAAGTTTGGTGAAAAAGATTATGAAAGTGAGGGTTGGAAAAGGGTTTGGATGTAGAAATCACACTGACTTCTAGAGAGGTTTTTTGAGTTTGCTAAGAGTGATGGATCTCGGTTTTTTGGGTTCTTTGCAATGAGGTCAGGCCCTTCTTTTTATAGGACCAAGGCATTACCGATTGGCATTGTTCTGGTCCTGCCAATCAGCATGTGCCTTTAGGCACACTGTCGATAGGCAGGATTTTGAACCTGCCGTTTGGCAGTCTCGTTCAAGATTCTTCAGAAAAATGGTCATAAAACAGAATCTATTGATCCGAATCATGCACAAGGCATACTGTTGGAAAGGTACTTCATATACCTTTAAAAGTCCTTTGGACTGCTCCCGTGTTTAAGAGTTGACTTTGGGACAAATGTGGCTCAGAAGCACTCCTCGGTCCTTTGGATGGGGGATCATCGGACACAAACGGATCATTTGTCTGCATGGTAAGTCAGAATCGTGCAGGGGGTGGACCGTTGGAAAGGTTATGAGATGTATTTAGACATTCCAAAGATTTTGACTCAGTTTGGGGAGTTAACTTTGATCAATCGAGGCCTGAAACTGTTCGATGACTTTTCGGAGTAAAACTGATCGTTCGTCCGTAACGTAAGTCAGAATTGGGCCCGGAGTGGACCGTTGGAAAGGGGTTTCAGCGCCCTTGGAAGATTCATTCTGTCTTAATCGAGATGAAGAGTTAACTTTGGTCAAATGGATCCCAGGAATGTCCTGTGGCCTCCTAATCAAGTTTCGAGGGAAAACGGGTCGTTCGTCCGCACCGTAAGTTAGAATCGCGCACAGGGAGGACTGTTGAAAAAGGGTTTTAGTGACCTTTGAAGATTCATTCAGTCTCGTTCGAGTTGAAGAGTTTGACTTTCGGTCAAACGGATCGTGGGAGCACCCAATGGATTTTAGGTTAGTATTCGGGGTATGACCTAGGTTCGTAGTGATGCAGGGGGAGCTTGAATGGGGTGTCTACAACTAGGTATACAATATATAATGTTATGGTATTTATGGAGCCTATTCCTTTATATAGAATTACGTTATGAGTTGAAGTGCATATTCGTATGCTAAAAATAGGTAATCAAATATTTTTTTTGGATAAGTATTTTAAAAAAATTAAAGATTCGTTGGTGCCATTATTAAGATGGGAATATTCTCTCGGAGAAGCGATGAAAGATTATTTCAATTTTAGACTTTGGTTTTAGCAAATTTTTGGGGTAACTTATTTCATAGACACTTTCTTAAGAAAGGTTTTGAAAATTATGTTTTTGTTTCGTACTTAATTGTACCGATATTGATTATGATTATTTAACATATGATTATGTTAACTAGGTCAACAAACAAAGTTGATGGGTAGACCAGGCTTTAAAATATAAAAATTGCTGTTGATACCAAATTTAACCTGCTGACATGGATCAATCATAGAAAGACACGTGTCCATTCACATGGTAAATACAAAGACTTTTGACGAATAAGGTCTGAGGAACTCCACAAGTCCGAGTAACTTAAAGAGATCCAAGCAGCTAAATTAATCCGAGCAACTCAAAGTTTTCCGAACAACTTAAGGCGGTCCGAGTAACTCAAATACTTGTTGCGTGCGCGTTAAGTATGACAGAAGACAACTACGCATTAAATGTGCATTTAATGTTATACAGAAATATTCGGCTGCCAAAATACAGCGCATCATTTTTTCACATGTACAGCCTCAAGGCTATAAATACATTGTACCATCCTCATAAAAAGGGGACCCAAAATTTCTTGGTAAAACTCATTATCGAGAATCCCAAATAAACAGTCAGCAATAACAAAAATAGTGGATGTAGGCCATTCTTTCAAGGCTGAACCACTTTAAAAATCTTTGTCTTATTTACTTATTCATTTTTTATCTGTGATTAAAATAATTAGATCAAATCTAGTTTTTTACATCAACAGAACCACTTTAAAAATCTTTTTCTTATTTACTTATTCATTCTTATCTGTGATTAAAATTATTAGATCAAATCTAGTTTTTTACATCAACAGATTGGCGCCGTCTGTGGGAATCGACTGTAATTATCGTTTTTCACCAAAACCATTTATCATCAATGGCTAATCATCCAGAATCCAATAATCGAAACGATGGGATTCCTTCAAATCCATCTACTCCTCCAAATGTCCAAGATCTGGCTGGAATAATGGCTAATTTGGCCCAGGGCCAGATGGCCATGCAAGAGACTATACGACAACTCATGCAAACTATCCAAAGAGGAGCGTCGACCCAATCAGGACAACGAAGCATTCAGAGAAATACCAGGTTACCTTCTAGGAGAACGTTATTCTCAGAGGAATCTCGATCTAGACGCACTGATTCATAGCGTACTGAGAGATCTCATGATCCTCCTTATTAGCCTAGGCGGACTTCCTCGGTACGGGCTATAGACACTCAACAAAACATCATTCTATCTCCAGAAAGAACAAGTGCTCTTGAAAGGTTGAGTAGAGTCTCACATTTTGATCGTTTGGGTCCTAGGAGGAATAGAAGTCCCCCTAGGATTATGCCGAGGAACTCTCAACGACCATCTGATTTAAAGGAAGGTTCTGCCCAATCAAGACCAGCTGCTCGTCATGAAAGATCCCAAGAGGCAAATTCAACGCGATCAGTTGCTCGAACCAATAGGATCGAGGAAGGAAATGATGCATGGACGGGCTCAATTCAAAGGTTGGAGGATAGATTAGGGGAGATGGCCAAAACTAAGAATCCTCTATAAAGGACTTTTGTCCGAGGAACACCATTCATACAAGAGATTGTGGACTTTCCCACACCATCAAAATTCAAAGCTCCTATGGTGCCCCTAAATATGATGGAAAAACTGATCATTTTCTCCACATAGAGTAATACCAAGCTTCTGTTGATATCTATGCAGTTCCAGATGAGATGAGATGCAGGGCATTTTTCGGAACTCTTATCGAATCTGCTGAAATATGGTACAATAATCTTCCTCGGGGGAAGATTGCGACTTTCTTTCAACTGGCCGAGCTCTTTGTTGGAAATTTTTGTTTTGGAGCAAAACTTGTTAAACGAGTAGCACACTTGTTAAGTGAGATAAAAGGCAGGTGAAAGCACCAGGGATTACATTACTCGTTTCAATAACGAGAAACTGGAAGTAATTGACTATGAGGAGAAAACTGGGATTACTGCTTTGATGAGTGGACTGTTGCCTAATAAATTGTACTACACTTTGGCCAAAGGTCCACCCAGGACCATGTCAAAATTAATGGCAAAAGCAGCCAAAATCATGAATACCGAGGAAGCTATGGTTGCGAAGAAGAACACGGACACTAAGGAGACCAAAGTTGAGACCTATAAGGTTAAGAAGAAGGAGCAGAAGAACGATGGTGGCAACAAGCAATCAAAAGCAAAGCATGCATTGGAATAATTGAAGAAAATTGGAAATTATACTCCTTTGAAAGTAGATATAAACCACATTCTGGAAGAGATCAAGAACGGCGAGGAGCTAAACTGGCCTGAAAAAATGAAGACAAAACCTGATAAGAGGAATAAGTCCAAATATTGCGAGTTCCATAAGGATCATGGTCACACGACCAAAAACTGCATAGATCTCCAGAACGAAATTGAAGCACTCATTAGATGAGGAAAATTGACTAAATATGATGATCGTCAAAACGGTGGTCCAACCAGAGAACGAGGAAGGCAGAGGTCTAAATCTCCTCCTCAAACAAAAAAGGACAAGAAAAGAGATCATGAAGATGACCCAGAAGACGACCCCGATCTCCCCAAAAGACCAAGACAGCCAGAACGTGAGGTATTTTCAATTAGTTTTGGATCATTTGATTGTAATGTTATTACATGTGTAGATACAGGAGGTGGAGACCTTATTACAGAGAGGAAAGCTTACCTAAATGAGGCTCAAGCTTGTTCATACATCCAACGTATAAATCTAGCTGAAGATGATCGCTCGAGGAAGGTGAACAAAGATAAACTGGTCATCAGTTTCTTTAAGAACGACCTCGCAGGTGTGCTATATGCTCATGATGACCCATTGGTGATCAAAATGAGGATGAAGGAAGTAGTGATTTCATGAGTACTGGTGGATAATGGCAGCTCGGCGGACATCATGTTCTACTCATGCTTTGATAACTTAAATCTGAAATTATCTCAATTGGAGCCTTATCACAGGCCCCTCCTCGATTTTACTGGCGAGAAAGTTTTTCCACTTGGGACGATCAAGTTGGATATGTTCATCGGTACATGACCTGCTTGTCGAACAGAAAGAGTGCACTTTTTCATAATGGATAAGAATATTCAATCAGCTTACAATATCATCATGGGAAGGGTAGGTTTGAAGAAGTTCGAAGCAGTACCATCTACTGTACATCAATGCCTAAAATTTCCAACCAATTTTGGAGTAGGAATTGTGAAGGGTGACCAAAAAGTATCTCGGGAGTGCTACTATTCATCTGCTGAGCAGGAAGAACAGGAAGAATCTAGGAAAAAGACTACTACCTATCAAGTGGATGAAGGTGCAGAAATTAAGACAATGGATCCTAGAGATGAATCGTAGCTCGTAAAAGGCCAAGTGGTGGAAGCAACTGAAAATGTCATTCTGGACGATGAACACCCAGAACGAACAACTCAAATCGGTTCGTCGTTGGATGCCTCATTAAAACAGGAATTGATAGCCTTCTTAAAAAGTAGAAAATAAACTTTTGCATGGAGCCACGAAGACATGCCAGGGATAGACCCAGCCTTCCTATGTCACGAGCTTAATGTGAATAAGGAGATCAAGCTAGTAAAGCAAAAAAGAAGAGTGTTCAACCTTGAAAAGAGGTTGAGAAGCTTCAGAAAGCCTACTTTATTGAAGATGTCAAATATCCTGAAATGTTAGCTAATGTGGTGATGGTGAAGAAGAAGAATAACAAATGGAGGATGTGTGTTGATTTCACTGACCTTAACAAAGCATGCCCAAAGGATCATTTTCCTTTGCCCCGAATTGATCAATTAGTGGATGCTACCTCAAGACACGAGCTCTTGAGCTTCATGGATGCTTATTCTTGTTACAACCAGATTAAAATAAAACCTGAAGACAGGGAGAGTACCTCTTTTATCAACCCTAAGGGAACTTATTGTTATAATGTTATGCCTTTTGGATTGAAAAATGCAGGTGCAACATATCAGCGGTTGATGAACAAGGTGTTTGCAGAGCAAATCAGTCACAATATGGAAGTTTATGTTGACGATATGCTGACGAAAAGCAAGAGAGCTGTTGATCATCTAATTGACTTAAGCCATACCTTTGATCAATTAGATAAATATCAAATGAAGTTGAACCCTACCAAATGCACATTCGGAGTATAAGAAGGCATGTTTCTCGGGTATATTGTCAATCAACGAGGTATTGAAGCGAACCCAAAAAAGATCAAGGCTCTATTGGGGCTATGATCTCCAATGACGAAGAAGGAGGTACAAAGTCTCACAGGGCGAGTTACAGAACTTAATAGATTTGTATCACGAGCAGCTGATAGATGTATCTCATTCTTCAAAACACTTCGAAAAATGTTTGAATGGAATGATGAATGCGATAATGCTTTTCAGGAATTGAAGAAATGCCTGGGAGCACCTCCACTATTGTCCAGACCAGTGATGGGAGAAAGATTGTACTTGTATCTGGCAGTTTCGGAGAATGCAGTTAGCTCGACATTGATAATAATGGAGGATGGAGTGCAAAACCCAATTTATTACACTAGGAAGGCCTTTCGAGGAGCAGAGATCAGATATCCAAGACTGGAAAAGTTAGCACTTGCGTTGATCGAAGTGAGTAGAAGAATGAGGCCGTACTTATAAGCTCATACCATAGTCGTGTATACCGATATGCCGTTGAGGCAAGATCTTCATAAACTAGAAAAATCAGGAAGATTGATGTACTGGGCAGTAGAACCTGGTGAATATGACATAGTTTATGAGCCTAGATCGTCGCTTAAAGGGAAGGTAGTGGAAGATTTATCGCAGAGTTCACCTATCCTGATACCTCCGAAGAGCAAAAGTTGAATACCGACCAGCCTGTGGATCTTACAGGATCATCAAATTTAAACCCCGACCAAGTTAGGTCGGCTGAAGAGCAAAAGGATATGGTCGACGAGCAGCAAGAAGTGCTAGAGGAAGATATAAAAAGCAATAAACATTCCACCAAGTAACTTTATTCGATCAAAAATTTGAGGATGAAGTACCTATATGGAATCTATATGTGGATGGCTCATCTTGCACTACAGGCTGTGGGGCAGGGATTATTTTAAAAAGCCCGGATGATATCGATATGGAGTATGCTCTACGCTTTCAATTCAAGGCTTCTAATAATGAGGCTGAATATGAATCTATGATTGCAGGTCTTAGTTTAGCAAAAATCATGGGGGCGAAGCAGGTCATTGTATTCAGTGACTCACAGTTGACTGTAAATCAAATGCTGGGGGTGTACGCAACAAAAGGAAAATTGATGATCAAGTATCATGCGAAAGCAATGGAGATTGTATCAAGATTTAACGCAGTGCAGTTAATTATAACACCAAGTTTGGAGAATGCAAGAGAAGATGCCTTAGCGCGGTTAGCCTCAGCCACACGCACCGAGCTATGAAGAACAATCCCAATAGAAATTTTGGCTAGCAGGAGCATAGATGAAGATCTGGTCATGAACTTCATTGCTCTTGATTTAGGACTGTCTTGGATGGATCCCATTAGGGCCTATATTGAGGAGGGGGCATTACCAACTGATAAACTCGCAGCCAAGAAACTAAAGTTTAAAGTTGCTCATTATGTATTGACTAATGGCATTTTATACAGACGAGGAATTATAGAAGGTTTGCAAAGATGTGTCCACCCCTCCGAGGTGAAATTTTTTATTGAAGAAGTCCATGAAGGGTCTGGTGGAGCCCATGTAGTAGGTCGGACACTATTATAAAGAATGAGAACGCAAGGGTATTACTCGCCGACGATGAGAGCTGATTGTGTAGCTTATGCCAAGAAATGTGATAAATGTGAACGTTTATCTTCCATCCGAAGAACTCCCCAAGAATTTCTAACACCCATCACGTCTCCTTGGCCATTCACCATTTGGGGAATAGACTTGGTCGGGCCACTTCCAACGACTCGAGGAAGATTTAAATACCTTGTAGTCTCTGTGGATTATTTTACTAAATGGGTAGAAGTTGAGCCTCTCATTGATATGACGTATCACAAGGTGTATCAATTTATTTGGAAGAATATCATTTATAGATATGGTCTTCCTCATACATTCATCACAGACCATGGAACTCAATTCGACAACGAGGAGTTCGCTGCATATTGTCATCGGTCAAACATATTGAAGACCCACTCTACACCAGGCCATCCCCAGAGCAATGGAAAAATGGAGGTGATGAACAAAACTCTACTGAATGATTTAAAGAAAAGACCGGATGATGCGAGGGCAAATTGGATCAACGAGCTACATTCTGTGTTGTGGGCTTATCGTACTACATCGCGAGCAGCAACAGGATAATCTCCATACATGCTGGCATTTGGAAGTGAAGATGTTATACCTGCCGAGTTGGGTCTCCCCACACACAAGGTATTAAATTTCAATTCTACTATCAGTGACTTGATGAGGCGATTAGATCTAGACATGGCTAGAAGAAGTTAAAGAAGAAGTAGAGATCTGGAATGCCGCATATCAACAACGAACGGCTCTATTTTACAACAAGAGGGTACAGAAGTGCGATCTGAAGGAAGGAGACTATGTGCTAAAGAAATTAATTCAAAAGCACAACAAACTGGAAGCTAACTGGCATTGACCCTACAGAGTAACAGAGGTTGTTCGACCAGGAACATACAGGATTCAAACCTTGGAGGGAGAAGAATTTAAGAATGCATGGAATGTAGAGCATCTACGCAAATATTATCAGTATTTGGGGATTCCTATGTGAATGAAGTTTTCTTCAGTATGAATAAAGTGTTGAATGTTTTACCCAGTTCTCCCTTTTTGTTAAAAAATTTTCGGAGTATTAGTGCTACACACTATGCATCAAGTTAAGAAACAATCTCCTTCAACTACGGTTAGTCAGGAACAAATCTCCACCAACTCTGGTTGGTCGGCAAATCAATCTCCTCCAACTACGGTTGGTCGAAAAATTAATCTCCTCCAACTACGGTTGGTTGGAAAATAAATTTCTTCCAACTCCGGTTGGTCGGGAAACAAATATCTTCCAACTCCGGTTGGTCGGGAACAAAATCCAACTCCAGTTGGTAGATAAAATCCAACTCCGGTTGGTCAATAAATCTCTTCCAACTACGGATGGTCGGTAAATAAAAATCCACCAACCACGGTTGGTCGGTAAATAAGAATCCATCAACTACGGTTGGTCGGTAAATAAAAATCCACCAATTCTCTCCAACTCCGTTTGGTCAGTAAAATAAATTTTCTCCAATTCCGATTGATCGGGAACAAAAACCTCCAATTCCGGTTAGTCGACAAATCAATTTACAATCAACTCAGTTTGGTTAAACTAAACAGGATCATGGGATGTAAGTCGTATTATTGTTGAAAATCAAAGAGTGATAAGTCACTATGGTCAAAAAATAAAACAGAATGGACATATCAAAATATGCATATATTCACAAACAAAGATATTCTGCAGAATGTTTAGAAGATTATGGAATAGCAGAAGATTAATTTTTTTCATTTAAAACAAAAAGAACTACATATGCTGTGAAAAGTACAAGTTATTACATAAAAATCCTACTCTATGGGTTTCTTTCCCTCTGCCTTTGAAACAGGTTCTACTCCAGCAGGAGGATCATCTAAGGCATAAGGAGAGTTTATAAAATTTACATCTCGAAGCATCCAGACATTCATTATAGATGGCCGATCAAGCAAATGTTTTGGACGAGATATCTTGAAGTTTGAATGAAGATTGTAGTTGCCAAGATACTTGGAGATTAAGCACTGAGGAATGGATCGAGCAGGAATCCAACTCATGTCAAGCTTAAAAGGAGGCACGGGCAACTCGAGCAACCCAGGGTCATAATAATCCCATAGATAGTGGCCCTGCTCCAATTGTAGCACGCCCAGTGCATTTAGCCATCCTTGCTTGTACCGCTCGTTATTTGACTGCTGGATCCGGTCATCTAGATGGTAGAGGGTTTCATTGTAACTAGCCATCCAAAACTCTCTGGGTTGTTTATGGAACTGGTAGGTCAACCTCCCTAGCTTCTTGTGAAGATGCTTCACCAGATTTGTTTTATTTTCCAAGGCAGAGCTTTGTGTAGAAAGTTGCTCGTCGAGGTTCAGAATCTTCTTAGACATCTCTGCTAATGCTTGATTATTCGCCATCAACTGGAATGCCTGATTCTCCAAGGATAATTGAGTTCTTTGCTCTTCAATTGAAACCCGATCAGCTCTTGCTCATCCCCGAGAAGAAGATCTTCCTAGTCCCCGAGAAGACGAGGAGGGTCCAGCCCTTTTTAATGTTTCCAACTCATCTCTTAAGTTGGCATTCTCCACCTCCAAGAAGGAGAAACCTTCGTCATTAACAGGGATCAAGGTTCCCGAGGAAGATGCTGCATATTTTAGTTGGGATATCTCTTCCTGCAAAAAATTATTTTCCTGCTCCAACAGTTTAGCAATTTGCTTATGCTCCTCGACCTCAATCTTCAGAATGCTCTCTTTCCTCTCATAAGTAGTAATAAATTTGTCATATCCCTTGTCATCATTTAGTTATCGATATTTTTCTCATACCCCTGATACAAAAGGGTACAAGAATCCTTATATTGTTGTTGAAGTTCCTTGACGGTACCCTGGAGATCTTCAATCATCTCATAATATGCCACATTATTGGCAATTGTACGGTCGAGCAAGCACTTCAGATATTTGTAGGCTTCGATTGCTCGTTAAGAAGTGTCTGGACCAAGAATATCAATGATTTGAGCTTCATTCAGATATGCATGACCAGCTTTGAAGTAGTCATTGCATTTTTTCATCAATTATGTGTCATGAGCTGATAATAGCTCCATCCTGTCCATAAACTAGCAAAGAGAAGCCATAAACAGGATCAATAATGATAAAGACAGAGTAAAAAGAAGAAAGTAAGACAGAGCAAGAAGAAGAAAGTGGATTAATAATAAGGACAGATCAATAAGAAGAGAGTTAATATGAACAACCAAAACTTCAAATTTTATTACATAACAAAAAGAAGTACATAGCCCAAAATTACATTTAACAAAAAAGCAAAGACAAAGGTCCGAACAACTCTACACCTTCTCCTTGCTTCCTAAGACTTCCTCGGGAGGCTTGGACGAAGAGGTAGGTTGCTCGGAGGGCAGAGAAAGCTTCTCGGTAGACATTTTGGCTAGCTGGGGCTGTTCGGAGCGAAGTTCAACAATAGGGGCCTGATCCCCAATTATCATTGAAGCTTCTTCTGAGGCAGCCTAGTCCTCTTCTTCCTCTCCAGAAGAGGGAGGAGGACCATGAACATGGCGCTGAAAGAGTTCAGAATTCTCAGTGACATTTAGCTCCTGTAGAGCTGCAACCCATCCATCTCTGAAGTATTTAAGGCTAGCAAATTCCATCTGATAGGACATGGCAGCTAGGCCTTTGTTCTAACCTTTGTCCCAGCCAGCGTTAAAGGACTTTTTAACCGCAATTTTTCTCTTTGTCTTTTCCGAGGAAATCCTCTCAGTAAGAAGTTCCTCGGCAGCTTTCATTTTCCCCTCTATCTCCTGCTTCAGATGATCAACATCGCGAAGTCTAATAATTTCCTCTTCAATCTTCATAAGATTATTCTCAAGCTCTGCAACATTCTTAAGCTTCTCCTCATACTCTTTATTTTTATTCTCAAATTCCTTCAATTTTTTCTCCAAATTCTTGGAGGCATCTACAGCCCTATCTCTCTCTTGCTCAACAGCTTTAATCTGCTCTTCCCAAGCGACCTTATTCTCCTCGTACTTTTGATGAGAATATCTTAAAGACTGGGTTAACCCACTAAAATCCTTTTCTACTCCATCCGAGGAACTGGAGGCTCGGATAGCTTCATCTCTCTTCACGATGCTGTTGAAACACGTCACCAACTGAAAAGAGAAATAATTCTAAGTCAATGTATGAACATAATATTAAGGATAGAAGGTCAAATCAATAATACTTACAGAGGCAATGTGTTGAGCAGCCAAAGTAGTAACTCTCTCACGACTGGGAGTGTTTTCAATGTCTTGGACTTCTGGGATAGTCCAAGATTGTAACAAGCCCACAGCGGAGCTCGAAGTAATGAAGGATGGAACACTACCTTCAACATTTGAAGGTTGAAGGATAGTTTCAGTTGGTTTCTCTGACAAACTCTTTTTTAATCTCCTCATTGGAGCAGGAGCATCTTCATCCAGTGATGTTGTTTTTGTTGGACAGATGACAACAACATCACTTGCAGGTAGGATAGTGACAGTCTCGTTCATACCTACAGGGGGCTTTTCAGCAACTTGCTCGGACCCACTAGGGGCTTCTCACTAACTTTATTGGCAATATCAGAAGGAGGTATCTCTGCAGTTTTCACCCCCTCTTCTAGGATATCTTTCTTGCTTTTCTTTCCCTCCAGAGCGGGAAAGGAAGACTTGTCAAAATAAGCAGGAGCTTTCCTCTTCTTCTTTATATCACCAATTGGAATATTTGACTCTGAAGAAGAACCCTCCACACTAGTATCAGTAGGTGGTATTGGGTCAAGGTCAACTACCATGGGACGAGTAATGAAAGACGAGCTCGAAGTTTTCTACTGCAGCAAATAAGATGCCGACCTAGTATGCTCCCCAGCTATAGATTGATGCAAACTCCAGATAAGTTTTAAACTTTTTATATTAACATCAATCTCTTTTGGGGGTTTCCTTTTACTGTCGACTGTGATAAATAACATTGAATGTCAGTGAAATATTTTATCAAACACAAAAAGAACATAATTTCGAAAATAAAGTAAAAATAAAAACAACCTATCCCATTGCCATAAGGAGGACACTTGGGACCTTGGTACACATCATTTCCATCAAGAGGAGGATGCTGCCAATTTTTCATCACTACTTCATGATCAAAATAGTCCTTGTTGGTATCAGGGAGATTGACGACTAAAGCTATATTTAAAAATCTAGTTTTTAAATAAAAAGTGCTATCACTAGTAACCCATTTATAACAATACATGATTTCTGGGATTCCTAAGAGAGTCCCATGGATTTGATTCAATCTATATACGCCATTAACTACCCTCCATGTATTTGGAGCCACTTTTGCAGGTACAATATTGAAATATTGGCAAAACTCCAAACACAGTGGATTAGGCAGGAAAGAAAAGCCACATTCGGCTACAAAAATATTGGGGAACCAGTGGTCCTCAGCTAAAGAAAACAAATCAGAAGGACCAGAGAGTTCTCCCAAAATGACCCATGGAGGGATTGAAAACTCGGTTCGAAACTTGTCTAGAGATTCAACAGGGTAAACCATAACGAATAAAGAAATTAAAAAAGAAGGAAGAAAATCTTATAGAAGAAACAGAGATCAGTTGTCAAGAAACGATGGAAGAAATGAAGGTACAAGACAGAGAGAAGGTGAAGAGTCCAAAGATATAAATTTCAAAAAGTAAAGGACGATAGAGTTTTCAACAGCGCTTATATACTTTGCCTCAAGAATGAAGACAAGTAATGATTATAGAAAAAGACGTTTGCGTTACCAGCGGCTAAAAGGAGAAAAAGGGGCTTGAAAACCAATGTAGGTGGAAAAATTCAAAATATCCATGAAGTCCGATTCTATGAACTCAAAAAAGAATTAAATACAAGGAAAACATTCCTAAAATTCAGGATGACTACTTAAAAGCATATTATTTCGAGAAGAATGTTCCACACTCCTCCTCAACCTCGAACTGTGAAACATTAGGGGCTTCTGTTGATACCAAATTTAACCTGTTGACCTGGATCAATCATATAAAGACACGTGTCCATTCACATGGTAAATACAAAGACTTTTGACGAATAAGGTCCGAGGAACTCCACAGGTCCGAGTAACTTAAAGAGATCCAAGCAGCTAAATTAATTCGAGCAACTCAAAGCTTTCCGAACAACTTAAGGTGGGCCGAGCAACTCAAATACTTATTGTGTGCACGTCAAGTATAACAGAAGACAACTATGCATTAAATTTCCATTTAATGCTATAAAAAAATATTCGGCTGCCAAAATACAGCGCATCATTCTTTCACATGTACATCCTCAAGGCTATAAATACATTGTACCATCCTCATGAAAAGGGGACCCGAAATTTCTTGGTAAAACCCATTATCGAGAATCCCAAATAAACAGATAGCAATAACAAAAATAGTGGACGTAGGCCATTCTTTCAAGGCTGAACCACTTTAAAAATCTTTGTCTTATTTACTTATTCATTTTTTATCTGTGATTAAAATAATTAGATCAAATCTAGTTTTTTACATCAACAGAACCACTTTAAAAATCTTTGTCTTATTTACTTATTCATTTTTTATCTGTGATTAAAATAATTAGATCAAATCTAGTTTTTTACATCAATAATTGTAAAATGCATGATCAGTCCCCTAACGAGGGACAAGATAAGTGGTTCAAGTATATATGTATCGCAATTGGTATTTTTAATATAGACCCTAACTTTTGGAAGAGTTTTTACCCTTGTATAGTGAGCCAATTTTTTCCCCAAGGGTAGTGTCCCATTTGAGGTGGCATCCTAAGATAGATCTTTGTTAGAAATAGCTCATCCTCACAAGATGTGTGCATAGGTTTCACTATATTTGTTAGATAATGTGACGTTTTGAAAAGTCGAGACTTCTCTCGAGATTTTGGATAAAAATCATGATTCATAGATGCTCAGGGTAAAAAGAAGTTAAAAAATTAAATCTTTGTTGGGTTTTGGGATGCACTTATCAATGTGGCAGGGCCTGTATTTATATTTACCATGTCAACTCCATCAACTGTGAAGTTGACGGAAAAGGACATATGTATAAATGATATCTTTTGGGTGTATAAATTTCCTTATACGATCAATCGTGAAGAAAATGTCATGATCCTTTAATGATTACTATGATATTTTGAATCATGCATTTCATTGGGATCAATTGTAAGGTTGATGAAGTGACTTTCACTATTCGAGCATTGTCTTGGTATTTTGTGGAATTTCTATCATCCTAATCCTTTTATTTATAAGGATATGCTTAGTGCATTGGACTGTGATCCTTTATTTAATGATATTTATTTCCACACATTTTGGATTTTTTAGCTGCTATTCATCATAAATATAAGTCTCGAACAAAAATCATAGTGTCGATAGAGGCTGTCGACTAATACTATGAGCTTGCATATATTCTTCATCAAAATTTGGACGAAATGGTATCACCCATTTATATGATATTATGTTTTTGGTGAGGGTAATATGGATAGATATCAGATGGAGAAATTGATATTTCTATAAACCCATGACATAAATTGTGCAATTGTTACCTTTTGACCATGCGGTTCTTCATTAGAAATAAAGGTTCAATTCTTGAAAGGTTCAACCATGAAGTTGGTCACTTCGAATTCCAAACATTTAAGAATTCATCCCTAGAGGTTTTCTTCCATCTTCTTTCTTCCTCCTTCTTCTATTTTTCTTTCTTGTTTTCTTTTTGCACAGCTTGGTTTCTTCACTCATTCGTCGAGAGTTTTCTCTGTGTTTTTTGACGTTCAGGATCATCGGGATTAAATTTTTAATGAAGATGATGTGGTTAAGGTTATTGAATTGAAACTGGATGTAGGGGTTGGTGATTGATATGGCAAATACATGCCCATGTCACGGAAGGATTATGATGGGCATGCGTCGAAGCTTTACTGACGCAGCCTTTCACATCAAAGATGCAATCTTATACTTGCCTATCGCGGCCTTACATACTATAGGGTGTGGCCCCAATCTATCCTCTTAGATGGATGCATCCCTCTCCATTCACCAACAATATAGCACATACATCTTGCGACACCCCGCCTAATTAAATATCGGGTGATCAGTCCTTTATTAATTAAATCCAGAATATCCAATTGGTTTAGATAATGCATCACTGTCGAAAATCATCAATTTTGTTTAATTAAAACTAACCACCTAATATTTAAAAAGGTTGATGTCGAAATTTTGTCTTGTTATTGACCATCATCAAGTAAGGAAATAATTAACTAATACTATTCATTCCAAAAACATAAGGAAAGAACTAGCTGAATTAAAATAAAGAACTAGAGTAAAGACATCCAGTCAAAATCCCCTACAATAATCCAAATCCATGAAATAAAAGTCCGCTAACATAGTAAAACATCTAAATCTATGAATATAAAATAGGAAGGGACGACATGTCCAACTGAAGTAAATAACTGATAGAAAAAAAGAATAGACTATGAAGCGTCTACTAGCAATGTCATGTCGCTTCCACAGCAGCTACGTCCCAGCAAATGAATGGAATCTCCTAAGCTTAGTGTCCCTGTGATTGAGAACCTAAAATAAAGGAAAAAGAAAAGAGTTTTGCTGAAAAACATGTCATAGCCCGAGTAGAAAATAGTTTAAATATAACATGTGCTTTAATTGGTTAATTAGCACAAATATTATGCATGTTAACATAGAGTACTCCCTTGAGATGCTCACCTCTCATCTAATGTGCACGCCTAACGAATCAAATTACCCATACTAGTCATGATACTCTGCCTGACTATACATAGTATAACCACTACGCCGAATAAAATATCTAAATAACCCGAAGACAATATATTGATATTATTTAGGAATAGGTTTAAAGATGCTTCAACTCATTCTCATAACATTATTAATTCTCAACTGGTGACCCAATAATATATACTATAATAAAGCGGCCACTAAGAAACACAGAATAGGAACTCAGCATACATATATAAAATCTCATTATGTACACATATAAATAAATATGAATACTGCACCCATGGTTAAGAAACCCCTGGTGCTAGTCATACTCGGATATCTAGTCCCATTGCAATGTTCACGGATGAAGAACAATAGGTTCAATCTCTCAGTAACTAATCAAACATATACACATATTGGAGGCTAACACAGTACAAAGACGATGGGCTACGCACATACCTACGCACCCATACGATCTTCACCACTATTGTTCTCATAGAAAGCCCGTACCTAGGTTCCATGCTCAAGTGGTATGACTTAAAATTCCCTGAAGGCACACAAGATATGGTCGTCCACAACGCGCTAACCTCCGTTCGATAGCCAGTAGCTAGGTATGTCATACACCTAATATTCCAAGTAATAAGCTTGCACACAACTTATATAACTTAATAGGCGTTCCCATAATACGTAGGTAATATTATCATCTCTACTCTCACCATTATTCATTCATACTTTACCTCACTTGAACCTACCTTCCAGCCTAGGTCCTATAAACTTTCTATATCCTGAGAAAAATGTCACTCCCAACTAAATACTAACTCGGAACTTACATTGCCCAATACTCACATAGGTTATGTCTCTCACTTGAATAAACCTAGGATGATTTTTATCTCGACCGGACCCTAAAAAGCCATTTTCAAATCTCGTTAGAAGTCAAGGGAATCTCGTTTGAACAAGGTCGTTCAAACGAATTTCTCACTTTGAACTAAGTTCTCACTTTGAATGTACTCCATCATTTCGTTAGAAGGGTCATTGGAATTCTCGTTGGAAGTCTCGTTCGAGCGAGGTCGTTCGAACGACCTGGGCAGACTTCAAACGAGAAATCTCGAAAGACGCCTGATCTTCTCCAAATTTGATTTTCCAACTTTCAATCTTCAATATCTATCAAAAACTCAACCCAACTCTAATTTAATGTTCTTAAACTATTCCAAATTACCCTAAGATACTTTCTAATACAAATTAAAGGTCAAATCCTTATATACTTAGATGGAATTCAACAATTTCTTCAATTCCTAATAAATCTCTAAAATGTGAACCTAGAATTTTTAAACCTTCAAAACTCCCAATTAATTTTGTGATTTCAACATATAATTACCAAATTTAACAGGTCTAAGACGGGAAGATCCTCTAAATGCAAACCCATCTCCAATTCATATGGTTTCTTTGCAAATCAGTCTAATTAAACTTAAGTTTTCATTGCAATAAGTTTATATCATCTAATTTAAATCAATAGGAACAATATTTGCTAAAAGAGGAACAAGATAAACACTTGACTTGGGATGGATTTCTGATTTTCTGATCGAATTTGGTATGTGGTTGATCCTCTCGTCGTGATCTACACTTTGGTGTAACTATTTGTGAGAAATATCCAACGTTTGGCTTTGTTCTCCAATGGGTCTCCTTCCTCCTTGGTTCCCCCTCTCTTTCTCTCGTAGGTTACAACTGACAGACCACTATCCCTCTATGTTCCTATTTTCGTCCATTTAATTACTCAAAAATCCCAAAAGACTAAAATATCCCTCTGGGGTGTCATTTTGGGCTTAAATGCCCCGAACTCCAAATATAACACTAGAATAGTGTTTTCTGACTATTTTGACCCTTCCGGACATGCTGCCACACTCAAAATAGTCATTCGAGTTATATAAAAATAATCTACCTTTTTAGCCCACCAATATATAATAGTGATGCGACTCATACGCGCGTCCCAAATAATTATATTTTAACTGTCGTGTATCTTGTCCCCGACCATATTCTTATTTTCGAAATAATATTACGTTACACACTACGTAATGTTCAACATGATTATAATTTGACATAATTATTTTCCATAACTACTAACTCTCGTCCCACTAGTAATTATTACCCTTAGAATCGGATTAAATATAAATTAAATTTTCTCCCTTTAAATTAATTAATCCAAATTTCCATAATTTCATAATAAAATAAATATGCGTAAAGATACGGGGTATTACACATCTCCTATAAATAGAGGTCCACACCTCGAGATTGGGGGACTGCATCCGAGTTCATTTCTTATATTGATACCCAGTCCAGAGATCACTACACTTGTGGAGGCATTGCCAAACACTCTACACCCCTCGGTACAGCTTGGGGGCTACTCATCAGCATCACGATCATCTCTTTGGCACTCTCGGAACCCTCTTAAGCATGTATTCTCTTCTCTCATCTACATTATACGCCTATTATGGCATTGTAAACATGTACTACAATACATATAATGAGAGTGTGGCACCAAAGTGGACGTAGGCTCATTTTAATAGCCGGACTACTCTATATCTTGTCTTTTATCTCTCTGTACTATATCTATATGCTTTATATTTACTCTATACTTGACTTGCTGGTACGAGAACGACAAGTGGATGATTTCTTGTATCATGAATATGGCGTCGTCTGTGGAAAATAAGGTATTTCAATCTTGTTTCTTTATATTTTGAATCCTTAAACACCTTATTTTTTTCATGGGGATCCTTTGGATAATTATCTCATGGGTGAATTTTGGTTATTGAACTCGTATTTTGTACACACACACTTAAATGGGTATAGCGTATATTTAGATTTGTCCATGGGTCTCCTTTTTATGACCTTAGATCTATTTTTACATACCCCGATGATGTTACCTCACCTAGATAATGCTGAAAAATGTAAAAGGCAATAGCCTCACAAAGGTGGGTAGCTAGGGATGAGTTCTATTTGTTCGTTTGCTAATTTCTCAGCCTATGATCCAGGATTTTCTACCGTGGATGTGCCATTTTTTTAGCACTAGAGGCTTTATCCTCTCCTAGTATACCCCTGGTAGGCTTGTTTTTCATGATATCCAGATAGTTTGGGACCAGCTTGGAGGGTCATTAGAACTACATCACACAACAGAAAGCAGGGTGCGGCCTCCCAAGAAATGGCCTAAGTGCTGCGGCCCTTATGAAGAATGCTGCATAGCTACATATCAGGATAACTATCCTTAGATTCAATTCTGGTGCCCAGCATGCATTGGCAACAGTAGCACAAATTGGCAAATAGCCATGGCCAACTCCCTTGTTGGATTGCTCAACTGTACAACCACCTCAATCATCCGTATCACAATCATGCCTCACTCCAGACTCAGGTAAACTTTTTGACCCAAAGGATTCTTATGCTAGAGGTCGTGACACCCAATGTCCCTGTCCAGACCGTAGTGGCTGCAGCCACATAAGCTACTGTCCCAGGGGCTACAATCCTGGACCAAAAGAGGAAGAGGGTGAAGAAGACAGAAGAAGACTTTGAGGACTACACCCCTTTGATTTATAGAATTGAATACATCTTAGAGCTCATTAAGGGAGACAAATTGCTGAAGTGGCCGGAGAAGCTAAAGACTCCTCCACACACAAGGTATCGAACCAAGTGGTGTAAATTCCATATAGACCATGGCCACGACACTGATGCCTGCTACTCCCCGAAGAACAAGATTGAAAGGATTGTGAGGCAGGGGATGTTGTAGTAAATCTTGAAAAATTCTTAGAGGATGTAGCCTTTACCAAACAGGCCACATGCTTAACCCCACCTTAGCCTATATTTTCTGTTAAATATGAAGTGTTGTCTTTACAACACAAGCGTTGTATTTCCTTACAAAATTAACATACATACATACATACATACATACATACATACATACATATATATATATATATATATATATGAAATTAGGCTTACTTTGTATTGTCCTAACAAAATCATATATATTCGTGAAGAACAAATTTAGTCATGTTTTATTTCTTGATTTCCCATTTATAGAAATCTTATGAATGATCTTTGTCTTAAACAAATTTCAAGGGAAAGATGGTCAGTTATCTCGAAAGACTATTTATTTTCGGAATGATCCAAAAATGACAATTTAATTGGCTTACAGTGATACTCGTGGTGCAAGGACATATTATTATATTCATAAGGCCAACCATCCTTTGGTATATGCCACTATCAACTTCTAGGGCTTAAATTGCACCAACTCAGCTTTTGGGATGCTTCAATTAGCCTAGGGAGGCTTGAAAATGTCCCGTACATTATCTTGGGGAAACTTTATAATACCTAGCCCGAGGAGGCCTGATAATAACCCACAGGGGCCGAAGACTTAATTACCTATGGATAATCCTATATTTGAAGTGGCCGAAGACTTAATTGTGAGTGAATAATCCAATTATAGCCTGGAAAGGCTTTATATATATCCAAACATAGCTTGGTGAAGCTTTATAATACCTGGCCCAGGGAGGCTTGATAATAACCCAATCAAAGCGACTAAGAGAAGCTACGAAAGAGGTTTCATGATAATGAGACTAAAGGTGATGTGTTATTAGAATCTTAAAAGCATAATAAAGCTACAGAAAAAAGTTATCCTCAGCCCAACATGTTGTCATTAAGTTCTTCACAAGGTCCTGGGCCTGGGAGGTGTCGCAACCTTATCAATATGGTTGCAGCCATTATGGAGTCCATTCATTGATTTGGAAGATGAAGAGAAAATGATGACATTATAATTTGAATTTCTCAAATGTTGTGGCAAGACAGCAAACCAACCGCAGCCTCTGAATTCCAACCAAGACTTGGAAAATTGACAGAAAAGTTAACTAAGGCAAAGGAAGTTAAGCCGCAGCCCCAAAGCCATTTTTCTTTAGCATCGCGGCTTGGGGGATGATAGCCATAAATACACAATGGAAAATTTTGAAAAATCTAAGTCAAAATACAAAGTCGCAACTTATTTGGAGGAACCATTTTCAAGGTTTTGTCGTGGTGTTATTCTACATTTTAGTTTTAGTTATTGAAAAAGCATATTTGCAAGTTGTTCATTCAAGCAATCAAATATATGGAGACAACATTCATTAAAATATCAAAGCAGATAACAGAGGAATAAACAATGGAGAAATTACGAGCAGTTAGATTAATGGTCGTAGCCTTGGCTAAAGATTGAAATATGTTAAGTTACAAGTACAAACAAATGTCCATAGCCTAAATAAATTTCAAATATTTAGAGGTCGCAACCCAGTGTACAGTAAAAAAAGGAGACAAGTTACTAAGTCTAAGACTCATCATTGTCCTCAACATTTTCGTATTCATCGTTCGTGGTCGCCTGAGTCTCATCATCTGTCGCAACCTCCTCCAACAGCTTTCTTGTTCTTTCCTCTGTCACGGCCCTCATCTCAGTTAGGTAGGGATTGTGTTCTCCATCACCAACACTCTAGGAAATAACTAGTCCTTGGCATCTGGGAAGTTTTTGGCCACCCTGTAATGTATGCCTTGTTGTTGGTGAGGAAGAAATCTTTAGACTTTTTGTAGTCCGCTACAGTAACTTCTGCGGTTTGCTTGAGGGCTAGGAAATGAGAATCCTTCATTTGTTTAAGGGCTGCGGCATGATTTCTCTTCCGCTAACTATATTTTCCTTAAAGCTCCTTCAGCTGGGACTCAAGACTCGAGGCGTGAAGGGAGGCCTCAGCAACTTTATTTTGTTCAACCTAGAGAGATTCCGCGACCATTGTTAGCTTTACCTCAGCATCATTTTTGGCCTTGACAGCAGCATCGAGGTCCATTTGTGCTGCTTGAAGTGCCATAGTAGTAGACTCTTTGCCAGCCTCAAAGGAAGACTTTTTGGCATTCTCCAAGTCAGTTAAATGTACTCTCTTTGTGGCCTCCTTTAATTTATAAAATCCCTCACACTTCAGCTTCTGGGACACCACAACGTCTGTGGCCTGAAAAGAAATTGAAATTTAGAAACAAAATAAGTTATAAGAAGAAAGTATTAAAAATTCAAATTTGCACTTACCCTCAGCAGGTTATTGAGAGAACACTCTTCAAGCTGCTCATGGTCCTCCTCCACCAGGTGGTCCAGGTCCATGTTGTCAGGAACCCTCCGCATCCTGTGGACTACCCTGATAGTTGTATCCCCGGATAATTGAGGATCTAATCTCCATAATTGAGGTCGTGAATGGCCATCAGGGCCAACACTGGCACGGCTTTGAAGAGGTTACAGGTTGGCATTAATAGCCATTATTCTTGGAAGAGGGGGCGAATTTTAAGTGTTAGTTGGTGAGGTGTTGCGGCCATGCTGCGAATCAGATCGAGAGGGAATTAAGCCTACTACAGCTAGATGACTGCCAATGCCATCATCAAATTAGCCTTCAGGCCTTTCTCAAGGAGAAAACTACTAAACCTGAATTGTAGGCGCGGTAGGAGATTTTTGGTCGCCCATAGTGGGTGCGATAGGATGCTTGGACTTGGTCATTTTCCTCTTCTTCTATCTAGCTGCATTATTGACGGCAGATGCGTCCTCATTCGTTTTAGTTAGTTGAGCTGTTAAGAGCTCCCTATCTATCTCCTCACCTGAAGAAGAAATGAAGCAAATGAAAAAATTAAAGGTTTAAAAATAAGTGTTGTGGAGTTAATAAAGTAAGGGGTTAATACCTTCTGCATCCATCACATTTGGCAGAGATTTGTTTGGGAAGTAACCTCCATTAAAAATTGAAGCTGAAGTCACAAAGGTGCTAAATTTCTTATCTTCAGTACTTACAACTGCATCTCTTCTTATTATGCTCTCATGCCGCTCACTTAGGGTCAAGTTGTCAAGAGTTTCATAAAAGTTCAATGTTAGTACAAAACAATAGAAGGAGTATGGAAAACTATGGAAATAGGATGCGATATGCACTCAAAGGTCTGCAACCTTTTTTTACCTAGTTTGGATGGCCTTCCCCACTGCCACGGCATCCTAAACGATTTCTCTCTCTCAAACTCATCTGGGAGGATCTCCCACCATTCTCTAATAATAAAGAAATACTTGCCCTTCCAATTTTTTACACTGGTGATTCTTCCACTATAAAGGGTTTCCTCATTGTTGTGGAGGGTGAAGTAGTAATACCATGTAAATTTTACAGAGTTCTCATTTGGTCTGTAATAGTGGAAGAACTCTGCGGGAGTTATGTCCCTCTTGAATCTATTCTTCCACAGCACTACGGATGCATAAACTACCCTCCATCCATTGGGGTATAAATTATATGAGCTAACTTCATTGCATGAAAGATTATCCTAACTAGGACTGGTACAAGTAATCATATCCCATATATGAAGGCATGGAGGGGAAAGAAAACCATGTCATCGGTAATTATAAAGCATGGCCTCTCCTCTACAGAAGGTGCTGAGAAAATTACATTCTCTGGGAACTCAAATGCCTTAGCAACTTGGTCAACCAATTTCTAAGTAGTGATGCTGCGAATGTTTAAGTCTATGAGGGGTCTCTCTATTCTGTTTGATGGGTCAACAGGTGCATCCCTTGAGTGGGTCACTACTTGAGTCGGTTTCCTCTTCCATTACCTTAGTATCTTTCCTACAAGTGGAATCCATGGAGTCATAATCTAAAATGATGCAATTTGGGCAATCTTTGAGCAGGCAAGGCCCAAATGTCCTTAAAGTAAGCACGAAAGGGAGTTTGGGATGAGAAAATCCAAAAATTTTGTTCTAAAAATCCTTCAGAAATTCGTTAGGATTCCAGCTCATATGGCTGCAATAAGACCTGAAAAGAAGAAAGTCCGATGTTAGGTGTCGCAACCAGTATGGTCAAATAAGCCTCTTAGAGGTGGCGGTAGGAACAACATAATAACAAGTTTGAAAACTAAAATAGAAGTTTAAACAATTTCAGCTAACTACACTAAGTGTTGGGCTTTGGAATCCTAGAGGTTACAATAACTACTGTCGCCGCACATTATTTTGGGGGGAGATACTAGGTATGTCCTAATATGTCGCAGTCCTTTAGTTTACTGGAACAAATATGCGGCTACTAGCCTAAAGCTAAACCCTAATGGAAAAAAAGGTATTTATCACACAAGTATTGACATGAGGCCGCAACCAATTAACACAAGAATATGCTACCTGCCACGACCAAACTCCTAAACAGTTTGATAATAAAGGTTGCCTAATCTAAATATCGAAGACATAGATTTTGAAAGGTTTTCTCAAGAACATCAAGAACATAATGGTATGTTTTTATTACTTGTACTACTCTAAAGCTAGAAAATTTGATCCTACGTAAGTATAGGGAGTTCAAAATCCATAAAAACCTAGGCCTAAGTCAAAAAGTTTCATTTACTGATGGATATTAATAGTTTATTTCATCGATCGAAGAATTAATTCAAATCCAAACCAATTATCTATTATGACCAAATGAGTTCATGACTCAAATCAATGGGCTCAAATGAGTTCATTTCAGTATGTATTTTGCAGTATCGATTCAACTCTGGATTAGTTGTTTAATATGATTCAGCAAAAAAGTGGATTAGATTCGGGATTAGTTGTTCACTTATAAACAGCAAGAATCAAGAGTAGAATACTCAAGAATCAAGAGTAAAACAGTCAAATAGTAAGAATCGGGATTAGTTATTTAATATGAGGAAGTTTTGATTTATTACCTATAAACCAATGAGAAAGGAAAACCAGTTGCTCAGCCTTGAACCACTAGTTTCTCAGCCTTGAACCACTTGAACCAACCCGAACAATCTCCTGAAGATCACCGGAAAGCTCGAAGGAGGAAATAGCAAAACTTTGCTCATGATTTTCTCTCAAGCATCTGGAAACGTAATGAAGGCCATGGCCAGTCGCCATTTATATAAGAGGCCACAAGAAGATGAAGCGTCGCAACTGAATTATCGCGAAAACTTAAGAAGAGAAGACATGACTACTCAATCACAGCCCCAATCATTATCTCTTGGCTCTACGACTTGGGGCCTTATTGATATGGAAAATATAGTCCCCTACCGCGGAAGGATTATGGCATGCACCGAAGCTTTACTGACACAACCTTGCACATAGAAGCTACAATCTTATACTTGCTTGCTGTGGACTTACATATTGTAGGGTACGGTCCCAGTCTATCCTCTTAGTTGGTCGCATCCATCTCTATTCACCAATAATACAACACATACATCTCCTATAAATAGAGGTCCACACCTCGACATTGGGGGACCGCATCCGAGTTCATTTCTTATACTGATACCCAGTCCAGAGACCACTACACTTGTGGAGGCATTGCCTAACACTCTACACACCTCGGTACAGCTTGGGGGCTACTCATCGGCATCACGGTCATCTCTCTGGCACTCCTGGAACCCTCATAGACATGTATTATCTTCTCTCATCTACATTGTATGCCTATTATGGCATTGTAAACATGTACTACAATACATATAATGAGAGTGTGGAACCAAAGTGGATGTAGGCTCATTTTAATAGCCGAACCACTCTATATCTTGTCTTTTATATCTCTTTACTAGCTCTATCTGCTTTACGTTTACTCTATACTTAACTTGTTAGTACGAGAATGACAAGTGGACGATTTCTCATCTCATCAGTTATGAGGGTGCATTGGGCTAGCAGGATCGACAAAATAGGTGGGGGAAGCACAATTTCTCTTAGTTTTTCATGGGACCTATGAGGTATTAGGGTGTGTTATGACACACTAATGTCTGGGAGGGTGTGGTTTGCCAGGGCAAGCCTTTGGTGCCTAGTGCACGGGTGACATACATTCCTCCTTTGCCGGCAAACGAGGCAGGTAACGATATTTTTCTACAAAAGTATGAAGACCATCGCATGTTAGGGGGATGCCCTGATCGTATCCCACATATGTGTACATATTTTATCTTTTGAATTTTTATATATTACATTTCTTGCATGTTTTACTTTGAATGTCATTTTTTTTGGTTGAATTGTTAATATGCCGACTTCATATTATTCTTTGTGGAAAAAGTGGATATAATATAGTGATAGGGATGAATGTGATGGTTATACTTAATTACAAAAACAAGGATAAATATTATTATAATAATAATAATAATAATAATAATAATAATAATAATAATAATAATAATAATAATAATATAATAATAATAATAATAATGAAAAATCAAATTAAACGAGAGTAAAAAAAAATAAGAAGAAAACAAATAGTAATAATGATTTAATGACGATGAATTAATCGAGGAGCTTGTATTTCATATTCATACCTTTAGACAACCGCACATAGTAATAGTGAAATATGTTAGCAATCAATGTGGTGAAAGATCATGGTGCCCTCATGACTATTTTTATTTCATATGTTTAAATAAAAAATCTTTAGACATTTTTCTCAACACGTTTTCTCATGGTCATGGTTAGCCCCTTTTTGAAAAGAACAACAAAGTGGTCGTTAATATGCAAATGTGAAGCATGACTTAAAATATATTTAAAGAAGAGTTACCGGGGGGGTTAGGATTATCTCATGACTTATTATCCTTTTTGTTAGATCTAACTAAAGTAAGATGGCTAGTGTTCGTGTACAATAATTAAAATACTGAAAGTGAGAAAGCTAAGAGAATTTTAGTATTAGCTCATGAATGATTAACCTTTTTAGTTAGCGATAACTAAATAAAGATAAATAAAGTGTGAATGTCTGAAAATAAAAAACTGATGGGGAGAAAGCTCTTTTTCATGTTGATTTGTATATATGTTTGCATCATCTATCGAAAGTTGAGCATACCCGAATAACAGGTTATGTTAGCTTGGTGGGGAGTGCCTTGATGAAGGCACTGTCATTTATGCATTCTTTTGTTTATGTTGTGGGGCTTGGCCTACTATTGTATTGCATGCTTGCACTGATATTTAAGAGGTTTATAATGAACATGGACACACTAAGGGAGCGTAGATGCCAAACCACTAACACTTTACACATTTCAGTGGGGGAGATAACCATGAATCCATTCGACTTCTTACCCTTCCCTTCGCTCCCTTTTCCAGGGTAACTCTGAGGGTGGATCAAACTTTTACTATTATGTGGGAGGTATGTACTAGTATGTTTTACGTATTTCACTTATCTTACATAGATATTGTCTCTTTATTACTTATGTTTTATTTTGTTTTTATTATGTAGATGTTTTTTTCGCTTAAGTTACATCGGTCGCCATGATACCTTGGATCTCAAAGCCAATGGACAGGATTTCCCCTCTCTTCACTAGATATATAGGGTGATTAGGTTACATGTTCATTTTTGTCATGATAAATAATGAGGTAGTATTTGAGTGATATGGAGGAAGATAGGATAACTTGTACTATATATATCTTACTCTCATCATTTCTTTCCCTATTATAGTATTTATGTATTTTTAATGTTTGATTTTTTGTGTTCCCCATTTAAGGTGCTTTGGCAGTTGACCCATCATGTGTTATAGGTGAGTAATGTCGCGTGGTCATTTTTTGGTCATAGGTTTCTCTTGGAGGAGTCCTATGGGGATCTTTTTTATTTTGAAGAGCACGTCACCCGATAGTATACGTGGGATTTACATGCATGTGTGGCACTTCCTCCTCCATACCATACGAGGCATGCCGAGGGGCTAATCGCGGACGAGCATCACACGTTATAGAATGTAATTTTTCTCTCAACTTCCTCATAAAAGGGTTCATATTATTGGGTATTTATAGAGAGTAAGGCGATGAAAATTCCCAACCCCATGCCTTTTGTATATTTACTAGAGCGAGTAGGTGCATTTCTAGAGGTAGAAGAGCAATCGTCGATGGGTGGAGATCAGGTGGACCCATAGGGAGCGAAGGAGGCGATGGCAGGATTGCCACGACTCGATTGGGAGGGGACTTCCAGGTTTGTACCCGGGACATCGGTTGGGGAGGTGACGTTATGCCTACAATCATTTTGGAGTATAATGAGGCAGAGGATGAGCTTGTAGGGATTTTGATGGTTAGGTGTAGAGGTTTCTTTTGGATGTGTATGTATGTTTACTTAGGAGGATGTAATTATGCTACAGGCATGATGGGGCAAGACCTTCAAGGACTGATTTTCCATTTTTCTGGATGTGGGTGATAGTTATCACCTCGGGGAGACTTAAAACAGTTGGACCCTCTAGAGGAATTTGTATTTAGATGTATCTCGGACGATGGATTCTAAAAATGGTATGGATAACTTTTCCCTTCCTATAATGGGCTGTATGACTTCCAAAGCCTAGCTCACACAGGAGGATATAGATGCTATTATGGCACGGGTACACACCGAGGGATCGAATTAGGTGAGGATCCAGGAGGAGAGAGATGGTGAGATCCTTATCGTGGATAAAAAAATCCCACATGAGGATCATTGAGGTGGTAATTCAGGAAGTTGAGGAGGGTGAGGGATAGAGGAGGCACGGGGCAAGACTAGGAGGGGGTGTTTCTCAGGGGGATGCTTGTCTTAATAGGGTTGCCATCCCTTTTTTACCTATTAATATAGACACCTTTTAAGAGGGCCTATCGATTATTTTTCACGTTCCCCTGTCCACAGATATTTTAGAACAATATGTCATTGGTTACATGTATATTTTGGGGAGGGGATGTATTTTCCACTTTTATTTCTTTTTAACTATTTTGTCTTTCTTTCTTTGCAGTTTTACACTGATTGTTCTTCTTATTTTGTGTATTTTTTATCCAGGAGGTGGTTGTCTCGACGTATAACCTTCTGAGGGTTCTAAACTTTCAGTCTTCTTTATATCATGGGTTGGACTATTCAATTGAAGTATTTAGTACCATGGATGTCTTCAATCAGTGGACTTGGACTTAGGTGTCCAGGTAAAGCTCTACTGTATCTACACATCCTAAGTGAGTTTTGGACCATTAGGAGTGTCAGTGAATCATCTTATAACCACTGTTATCTCCCACCAACTCAACAAAATCCTAGGCCACAGGAGGATGCAGAGGTAGGTGATAATCATGGAAGTGATGAGGCGGAGTGGGATAAGAAGGCTCACCATGATGAGTAGTCAGTTTCACTTTTTGTTAGGCGGGGGGGCTATCCTCACGAATTAATACATTTGAATATCTTTCTTTATTCTTTTATGGATGCACTATTGCTATTCTTTATTCTATTTAGGGGTTAGATACTAGGATTTAATATTTGGATTTGTTATTTTTTTTTTCGGGGGGGGGGGGGGGGGGGGGGTGGTGTTATGTTATTGTTATGTTTGTATTCATGCATATGATCTTTGTACTTTACATGGGGAAAGACTATTGTTGATGATGAATTGAAACAACGGGTTTAATGCTAATTAATTAACAAGATAATAACATAAATTATGCATATAAACAGAGTGAGAGTAAGCTCTTTTATTTAAAATGGTGCAGAAATACATTTTAATACAAAAATAAAAGGAATATATATACACATGATAATAAAAGTGGCCCTTCTTTATGGGAATTTTCTTTTGGAGATAGGTGCTTTCATCATTTGTCGGAGTGTTGTTTGTTCTGTTGGCATTCAAATAAGGAGTGAAAGATTTATTTCTTTGTTTCTAAAATTATGGGATCTTATTTGACATTTCTTTTGAATCCGATGTTATCGTTTATCCAGGATAAGGTACCATTTACGGGGAGCCTTTTTACATATCTGTTTGTTGATGAATTTTTTCCTGGAATGAGGGGTATTTTTTTAATGGGTATTTTTGGTGACTATATTTGTAAAGAGATATGGGATGTGGTTTCCTTCTTGTTGGTCATCTTTTAATAGCTTATTTCATAGCATTAGCCTTTGTGTATTGTTTCATAAATAAGGACAACTATGTGGAGCTACAAAATGCCTTACTTAACTTTCAATTTATTTAAATTGCGCTGACTCTTTTAGGAGTGAGGGAACAATGACCATAAACATGCTTCTCCTGGTTCCTTTAGGAGTGAGTGAATAATTACCATAAACATGATTCTCCTACAAGAGGGTTTTTAATTTTATTAGACTGGGACCGAAGTGATATCTCTGATTGCCTACATATATTCGATTTAATGATAATGTTGTGTCTATATTTGAATGTTTATGATAATAATATAGAAGAGAATCAGTGGACGTAGTGCTATTAAATGAAAAATTTAAGCGACCAAAGTTTTTAGCTGACTTCAATTGAGTTCTTGGTAGTTCAGATGGGAATATTGATGTAGGCCCAGGGATGTATTTAGTTTTAGATGCTTTTCCCTTCCTATTACGACTGATTATTTTCATATTGAATCGATTTTTTCCATTTTCCATAATCAAGTTAAAGGAAATTATTTCTTTAATCAGTTGATGTTGAAAGGTTGGTAAAATATGATTCCGTTGAGAACAACTAAGGTATCTTCCTCTTCGGACTTATTTTGGCGATGAGGTAAGGTCCCCTCTAATTGGGTGAAAATTTTCCTTCGGGAGTTTGAGAAGGTTTAAGGTTCTCCGTTGGGACTTTGTTCCATTATTTTATGCTTCACTTCTTAACTCTCTTATTAAATGCATGGGAGATCCATTATTGGTAACCATTATTGTGATAAGCAACCTTTAGTTTCCTCTCGCCAAGAAAAGATAGTTCATCGTAATGGTATTGGACCCAATTGGTTTCAACTACTTGGATTTTGATAATGACCCTTGATGAGGGTATCTCGAGCTCAATGGGTAGGACTGCCTCGATGCCATAAACTAGTGAGTATGGGATGGCCCATATTGAATTTCTCCTTATAGTGCGGTAACCCCAAATGGCGTATAAGAGTTTATTTGAGTGGTCTTATAGGTCTCTGTTATCTCAGTGATGATTTTTTCAATGTTCTCATTAGCATATTTTATTACTACTTATTTCAAGTAATCCCTTACTCATGTAACATGTTAAAAACCTCTCTCTCAGTGTGAGAACCATTATCTAATACTATCTTATGGGGTATGACAAAGTGCAAGATTGTGTTTTAACATGTAAACTTGGTTACCTTCTTGTTTTCTTGGGAATGCATATTGGTCAGTGCCTAAATCTTATCCGGATTAGCCTCAATACTTCTCTAATTTACTATAAAGTCGAGGAATATTCCTTCTTACACACCAAACACACATTTTGTGGGGTTGAGCTTCATCTTATTTTTCTTCAATTGGTCGAATATCAGCCTTAGGTCTTTAATATGATTGGTGGCTCTCTTGCACTTAGTGAGCACATCGTCTACGTATACTTCCATGTTCCTACCAATCTATTCCTTAAAGACATTATTCAACAACCTTTTGTATGTTGCTCAATTTTCAAGCCCAAAAAGTCTAACGTTATAGCAGTAGGTATCTCGACTGGTGATGAATGAAGTTTTGTCCATGTCTTATGGCTTCATTTTAAATTTATTTTAGCAAGAATACACAATTATTAAGATGATTAGTTCAAGCCCAATAGTAGGACCGACCAATTGATCAACTCTTGGTAGAGGGTAATGGTCCCAGGCTGGCATTATTCAAGTCTGTGAAATTAATACACATACTCCATTTATTATTATTCTTTCTAATCATAACGACATTGGACAGCCATTTAGGGTACTTGACGTCCTCAATGAAGTTTTCCTTTTATAATTATGTACTTCCTCCTCTTTAGCCATGTTATTCTCTAGACTCAAGACGTGTCGCTTCTGTTTGATCAACTTTGTATCCTTATCAAGGTTGAGTTTGTGACTCATAAACCTCGGATCAATCTTTTGCATATCTTTATGACTCCAACCGATACATTCTTACTCTATCTAAGGAAATCCACCAATTCCTTCCTAATAGTAGGGTCTAGTGATGATCCAATTTGTGTTATCTTCTTCGGATGTTCATCATCTAGGATAATGGATTCTACTACTTCCACAACCTGTCCCTTGACTAATTTTGCTTCCTCGTGAGGGTCTACGGTCTCTATCTAGTAGGTAGTGATGAGTTTCTTTTGTTCCTCCTAGTCAACTAAAGCATAATAACACTCCTCGGCTTCAATTTGATTCCCTTCAACTTTATCAACCCCATAATGCATGGGGAACTTCTGATGCTGATGCATGATAGAAGGTACAATTTCAAATTTCTTTAATCCTACCCTTTTGAGGATAATATTGTACGTTGAGTTGAATTTCTTTTGAAGGATAAAGAAATATATCTTCTTAGTTTGGCAGATTGTCCAGGTACCAATTACGACTTCTAGGTTGAGAATTCCTAGGGGATATACCTTATATCCTGAGAAAACAATGAGGGGCTTGTGATAGGTATCAATCTTCCTATCTCGTATCCCTAACCCTTTGAAGAAGTTATAAAATAAGTCATCAGAAAAACTACCATTATCGATCTACGCTCTACCCACCCTTCCCTCGTGAACCTACATCGTGACAACAAGAGGGTCATCACGAAGATAAAGCAGCCCTAATAGTGGGTCCTTGGAGAATACTACCACACATACTCGAAAGATTATCCATGTCACTGTATAGGGTTATCTGCCGAATATAGGCCTTGGGTATTCTTGATAATTTTGGATCTGCCTCGACATGAGCGTCCTTGCCTATTTTCTTGTCCTCTCCCCTTCTACAAGGGAATTTCAATCGTCTCCTAGTTTCCCGTTCATCTGAGGGATCTGCTATCACATCCGTACTTTCGAATCAAGTAAATTAAAAATCCTAATCCCCTATAATTATTATTTTAGCCCCTAAAGAATATACAAATTCAAAAATATCCTATATAAGAATAAAATTACTTTACAAACCCTACAATTTTACTAAATTTTCTAAGTGCTCCTTAAAGTTTTATCATTTCCAAAATGACCCCTAAACTTTTGAAACAAGTATAACTTGACCTATACTTAATCCCTAAACCCAAACTTTATATCAAATTAAATCTCTAGACTTCAAATAATGACAAATTATAAATTAAGTCCTTATATTTTCTTGATATCAAAGAATTGCCACTAAAACTTACAAAAATACCATATTTTTAATCAAATAAATATATACACTTCCAAACATGGACTAAAAACTAAACAACCAATATTTTCACATTACCCCCTCACTACATCAGGCTCCACATAGGCAAAATAGTCCAAAAACACAAGAAACCACCATGCTTACATGTGAAATTCAAGTAACCATTTTCTTATTTTCTAAAAACTTGGGAAGAATCCACCTCATAATTGATCCAATACCTTCTCCTCTTCATACCCTATAAATTCCCTATAATTAGAAGCTCTAAATTCCACCTCTTAAGATTATTTAAAATTTAAAAATTTCCCTCTAAATATGTATTCTATCATTTTATGCATTATACTTCATTCTTTCAATCCCAAATGTTTTATGTGTTTGTATTATACACATATCAATCAAAATAGTAGAGCCTTTACGTCCAAAATGGCCTCTATGAAAAAAAAAACAGAAAAAATGCCATTAAAACTTGAGCTTCAATTATGGAATTTAATTCCTTGACTTCGAACTGTTGGAAAGGTTGTACGAGGTAGTTCGATGCTCCAAATAGTTTTGCTCGATTCGGAGTGACTTTGTCCAAACAAGGATCAAAACTGCCCGGTGACCTTTCAGAGTAAAATGGATCGTTCGTCCGTATTGTAAGTCTGATTCGTGGAAGAGGTGGACCCTTAAAAATGATATTCAGTGCCCTTTGAAGATTCATTCAGTCTTATTCGAGTTGAAGGGCTGACTTTGGTCAAACGAAGCCCTAGAGCGCCTGATGGCCTCCAGATTAGCTTTCAAGGGAAAATGGATCGTTCGTCTGAATAGTCTAGCCATTTTATGCGTGGGGTGGACCGTTGGAAAGGGTTTTCACAACCCTTAGAAGATTCATTGAGACTTTTCTCTGATGGTGAAGTTCATTCAGGTCAAATCAGGGTTCGGGAGTGCCCGGTGGCCTCCAGATTGGTTTTTGATCGTAAAATGGTTCGTTCGTCGAAATCGTTATGATGATTCGTACTCGAGGAATACCATTGGAAAGGGTATTAAAATACCTATAAAGATTCATTAAACTTTTGCTCTAATGATGAAGTTAGTCGGAGCGGGGCTCGATAGCCCCCGATGGCCTCTTAATCAGTACTCGAATTATAACCTATTGTTTATTGTGAATTAGGAAGGTGCTAGGGGACTAAGGAGAGAATTAAGGGGTACTAGAATGTGGTTTCTATAGTCGATCATATGTAAAGGTGTTGAGTGATACATAGTGAAATTGTCTCTAAATGCACCACTCGTAGATGAGGAAAGGTTGGTCCGAGTGATCAACCAACATTTTATAATAGATTGATGATTTCAGTGACGGGATGGATATGCAAAATGATAAACTTAGTAATTACGTTATCAAAATTGCGGAGAGGTCAGCATTTCCTTCAGGTTTGTGTAATGAATTGATAGAATCGGAATAATTATTATTCATTTGAGGTGAGTTATATGATCGGGCAATATGCCTAACATTTATTTCATTAGAGAGAGAAAATGAATTAGCATAAGGCACCACCCAGTATTGTTGTTAATAAGGATAAGGCCCTTGAGTCCCACCTATGATAGGAAGTGTTAGAAGGTGATGGGGATGGAGTTTTATTTTGATTTAGACGTGTCACTCGTAGGCCGACGGGTAGACGGGAGAGGTGACTAAGATGTGTTAGAATGCCAAAAATACATATTTTCGATGTTTGCGTAATTGGGTGTATTAATTACCACTAGTAAATCTACATGTGATGACTTGTAGCTTGACATTATTCACAAGGCACCTTCTGAGGCTTCATATGAAGATATTTTCATCCACCCTCTGGTTGGTAAGAGTGGGTAACGATAAGCTTCTCAGACCAGAATTGATTCATGGTTTTTCAATAGTGATTGAGTCAATCTATGCAATTTTTGTACAGTTCAAGAACGTAATGAGAGCTATGTCACCGCGAATCAAAATTTTCACGTCTGACATCAGTGGTCAGGAATTGTTGCGGGTGTCTACTATGAATGGGGTTACGTGTTTGGCAATAAGGGAAATTGACACCTATAAAGGTGAGGCCTTTTTTAACATATAAATAATTGAGCCAATGGAGTATAAGCTCATCTTTTGAGGCATTATTAGTGGAATCATGATAGCTTTGCATAGCATCGTATGGCATGATAGAGTTTGAATGGACTTGTCGCTAACCTTGGGATGGAGTAGGCCTTCAGTTAATGGTACCACAAGCGTGTGTATATTGGAAACACCAAAATATTATTGCAACTTAATTTTAATATATTCTGATGCATTGAGTGTAAGGATCCAATGTTTTTAGTACCGGACATATCCTAATTTCGAGGACGGAATTCCTTTGTAAGGGGGGAAGTATGTAACACCCCCTATATCTGAGTATTTAGAATTAATTAATTCGACTATTTTTAAATTACAGGTGTGTTGTAATTTATTTGAATTAATTATTATGTGTTTATTTAAAATATTAATCGAGAAAGATAATAATTAATATTTATGGAATAAAGTTACTAAGTCAGTAGTAAATAACTTATGATAATTGATATACATCATTGCAAGTGATGTCGACGTGACGGTGTTATATCTCAACCGTGAGTCACGTTTAGACTATATTGAGGTCGTGATATAAATTCATGTAAAGTGACACGGATGACGATTTCGAGGTCATGGCTGATTCCAAAATGGGTCGAAATAGTGAGAATAGTGTACCCGAATGTGCTAATTGGGTCCCGATGCAATTTCAGACCAACTCGGCTCCAAATAAGGGCGTTTCAATCATTTAGGAGTCTAGGGTAGAGGGAACTCCAAAAATTAGAGTGTTTTATCATCCCATTTGAGTGTGAGTCTAGGGTTATAGCACTTTGGAGAGAATGGATGCCATATGAGAGGAAGAGGAGAAGAAACCTAAGCTATTCCACACCATTTCTCACCCCGAACGTTGCTGGAATCGTTATTGGAGCAAGGAAAGGACATCCTCACCACATCATAACGTAAATCAAACCTGTAAATTTAATGCAAGTGTTTATCTTGCATTATTTTAAGCATGTTATAATACCATGTAATGTAGTGTTTTCAGTTCATTATTTAAATGATAATTTTTGGGATGTAGGTGGGTAGAACTCATGACTTGTAGATGAAATTCATGTAGTAAAAATCCTTGTATGTAGATAACACAAAATCATTTAGTATGGATGGCTAATATGAAAGAAATCTGGGTAAAATGATGAATATGCATGAAGAAGACATAAACTAGGGTTTTGATGAAATCTGGGTTTTGATATGTTCTTGGTTAAATTTCTTGTTGTTTTAATGTGTTATTTACGTATAAATTGTCTGTACATGATTATTTAATGTTTGGGTATGGTGTATAGGAGTTTTGGGAGGAGTGATGTAGGTTTGAGATAGTATAAGGGGTGAAAAGTCATAACAGCAAGAACGAGATCCATCAGATAGGGCAAACCGGTTCGCACCCTATACTGAACCGGTTTGGTTTTACAGTTTTGTCAACATTTGATTTGTGTGTTATACTTCCGCATGGAAATAATTACGGGGGACTTTGGTGATATTTTAATAACAATATAAAGATTTAAATGAAATCGATAGACATACTCAAGGATTGTTTTAATCTTAATGAGTGTAGAATTGGGATTAGGAGCGACAATAGTTAACCGATTGTCTTGCGTATTGGGAATTTACAAAATCTGCATTACGGGAAGTGTAAATGATAACCTAAGATCAATACCAGTTGGATATAGGTTTTTTACTACTGAAATTTAATTCAGGAATAATTGAGACCCTTTGGTTAGTGAGTGATACTCGAAAAATATGAAGAAAAAAAATAATATGTGTGAATCATTAGTATGTCGAGTATTCGAGAGATATAAGTACTGCGTACGAGATAAATTATTGGTTTTTTGTATACCTATAATGATGATATATATATAGGTTGTGTGAATACCAATTATGTGATTTGTTATGTGTGGGAACATACCTACGTTGCCTGTTATCACGGGAGGTTCAACACAGAGGGAAATCTCACCTTGTCGATTCCCGCGAGGTCTAGATGTGTGGTCCAGAACATCAAAATTAGGACGACTCATTACTTGTTGTGTATTTGTTGGACCGGCGTGTCATTTGGGTACGTTAGGTATGTGCGTAGCCCAAAGGCTTAGAACTATGTTCGCCTCCATTATGTGTTGTGTGGTTTATGGTTCGAGTAGACATTCCGAACAGATGGTCCCTGATTTGGTACGAGAGGTACTTGGACTTGATAACAGAGTATGCCTGCATCGCGGTGGCCATTCTGAGAGATGTTGTAGTTGTATATATTATAGTGTGATGAATATATACATATGTGATTATTCTACTTATGTGTGATGGTAGAAAAGATAAATAGTGTATACATAAAAGCGATTTAAGTATGAGAAACATTAAAGATGGTGCAATAATAATGTACGGGTAAAATATATTGTTGGTTTGATGGTAGAATATTATATGGGAGATATGGGGGAGCTCAACCTGGTGTGGTTAGTCAGATACTTCGGCCTAGTTAGGCTGGGTAGCATATCTAGGTGGGTAAAATGGGAGACGTTAGGTTAGCACTATAAATGAAAGGAGAGGAACTCAAGGGAGTGTGTGCTGGACTAATATGTGTATCTAATAACTTCTTTTATAACTGAAATTTAAATACTTGCTAAATATTTTTCAAATGGTTTTGGGTTATGACCAGTGTCAAATATTTTCCAAAACATTTTTTAGGTGTCCAGCCACAGGGACGCCAATCTTGATGACTTATTCCAGGTTTGCATCACTGCAGCATTGGGGTGGCTAGCAGGACTTTATGTAGGCACTTCAGTTATTCATTACTAGACAAGGTTTTTCATTAAGTAGTTAAATTGGGAATGTTGTCGCTTTCAGTTGATACAGTTCACTTATTTATCAGACAATTTAGTTGGATCCGATTTTATGGTTTGGATATTACTTTGGAACCGATGGTTTATTCGGTATTTATTTCAAATCGGACAGTGGCACAAATCACTTTTTTTTTCATCATATCAGCGTTGGAGAAACCCACTGCCATCACCGAAAAAACCAACTCATTCGTTTGGGGACTGTTTTTTTCAAACAAGTAATGTTTGGGGACTATTTATTTAGTTTCTGTAAACTGATTCGTTTAAGTGTCAGATGTAATGGTACGTGGATTTAAGTTTGGTTTTTCTCATTTGATGTTACCTTGATGGATTTAATTTTGTTGATGTAATTTGGTTCGATTTTTTCCTAAGATGTCAGATTCAATAAATTAACGAATGTTTTCTAGGTGTAAAATGTTTTTTTTTGCGGATTGAAAACCTTTTGAATTTTTTGGCCCGTGGAAAATGCTTTTTGGGTTTTAAAATGTTTTGAATTTACTGATGATGGTTGGTGGAAAACATTTTGAATTTTTTGGGCCTTTTCAGGTCTCTTTTTTATTCTTGTTGTTTATTCAGTTTTTTTGTTTTTTGTTTTTTTATTTTTGTATCATTTTTAACTTCAACTATAATTACATTTTATTTTTAAAATTTGTTTGTATCATTTTTAGTAGGATCTATGGATTTTGTTGTGTTTAAACGCTATCTTGATTGGATTTTGCATCGCCTGAATTTATTCTCATTGTAACAGGCACTAATGAGTTGGCATTAGAGAAGTAGTTCATATTCCAAATATTGATGTGGTTTATTGTATATATGATGAGCTCTGCTTGGAATCAAATTTAAGTTATTTAGTTCACAAGTTGGTATGTCACTTGATTAGTTGATAAGGTAACACAGGTACTAATATTGCATTTATGTCCATCAAGCTTAAATTTACTTTTGAGAACCACACTAAATAGTACAGTCTCCACTCTTTATAATATACTTTCTTAAGATGACTAAAAACCCCTATACATACCAAGAGCAGTTGTTGCTGAGAATAGTGGAACAATATTCGTTTGATGAATAAAGTCATGTATAGAGATAAATAAAGTCATGTACAGAGATAAATATTATTTAGTAGCTATCTTAGTTTGTGAATAAAGTCATGTATAAAGATAAATACTATTTAGTAGCTATCTGAGTTTGTGACTAAAGTCCTGTACAGATATATGTACTATTTAGTAGTTATCTTACAACAAAGATTATTGAGAATATTATTTGGTTTGTGAATAAAGTCGAGTCCAAAGATAAATAATATTTAGTAGCTATCTTAGTTTGATGTTTGTACAGTTTATGATAGTTATTTATCTTTGTACAGTTTGTGAATAAAGTCATGTCTATACATTTCAGTGGGAAACTAAGATATCAACTGGTAATGTATCTCAGTTGGTTGTTTCAATGTTCATTTGAAATTTACCTTATTTGAATAATTGGAACATAATAGGCATTACAACGGGTATATCGATACAAACCTGCACATTTTTATTGTGAAGTAAGACTCTTATTTCCAAGGGGCAATTTGTGAAGTGAGTTCTAAATTGACTTTAAAGTTGGAATTAACAGTTTCCTTCTTTCTTATTTTTTTCGTTCACTATTTAACTAATTTTAAGGATATTTACTTAAATATTTTACTGATAAGTATGAACAACTTTAATGATAAGTATTGACTTAAATATTTACTTGCACTAATTTATTCCATCTATTAAGTCTTATTTAATCTAACTTGAACTAATATTTGTTCCATTTTTCTCTAATCACTATTCTGGTGATTGAACAAGTATGTGATTTGTGCCACTGTCGTGTTTGAACAGGTATGTAATGATTTATGCATCGATTTATAGGATTTATGTCTTTTATTTTCTCGGTTGTAATCTTTTGCAGATATGTGATTCATTGTGTGTTTGGATAAGTGGAAAGTTTTAAAAGGGTTTCATAAATCATTACCCTCTTTAACCGCGTCTCAGTTTACTTCAAAGCTTCACAGGTATAAGCAGAGGTGGAGGCTAGTGACGTAGACGGTGGCAATAATCAAGGCGGTGAAGAAGGCCGGCGTTGAATATGGGAAGATGGATAAATAATGAAATCTAACAGATATCTTCATCCAACAGGCATGTTCAATTAGATTTCATTCTTTAGCTAATATTGTTCAATCTTTATCTTGATTATGGTTTATTTGTAAAGTCTTATTCCAATTAGATTTTCTTTGTTTAATTTGTGGGTTGGTTTTATAACAATATATTTGTGTTCATTCTGAATTTGGATTGGAATATTGACAGTTTAGGTGGAAAAGTCAGATTGCTACACATAAATTTTGTCCAATTTTTATAAAATATTTGTATTATCAATGGAACTTGAAAAAAGTTTAATTATACACTTTAGAAAATACCAATCACAAACACTACCATTTTTTTTAAATTACATTTTTGTTTGTCAGGTAACGAAATTTTTTCCATTTTGCAATTACGTACTTTGAAAACTTTCACCGTTTTTCGATTACGTGCTTTGAAAATTTTTGTAATGCCTTCAGGCAAGGGAATAACACGTTCATGAGAGAAAATACATATATAGGTCAAAATTTTGGAACTAACATAACACGTTAGTAAGAGAAAATACATATATACGTCTTCAAAAATGTCAATTCCAAATCAATGTATTGATTTTCTTTTCATGTGTAAAATTCTCAAGTACTCTATAATGATTAAAACTAATAAATTTGAGGAATAATAAATTACTAAAATAATTTCATTGTGTCATTACGACATATTATACGAGGTCCAGGATGGACTATTATTATTTTTGCGAACTAAATACGACGTATGGTTCAATCAACGACGTACACTTTTGAAAATTATCAGCGTGCCTTCAGGCACGGGCATATCCTAGTATATATATATCTATATAATAGAGTAGGAAACTTATGTATGTCATAAGATGATCGATGACGTGAACAATAAGAATTTTTCTAGCATTACCTCTTTTGCCGTTGAAATTTTGAATTCCCCCTCTTTTTATTATTACTAATTAATTCCCCCTTCCACTTTAATTCAAACATAAAGGGTACTTTGGTAAACTACTTCTCTTTGTACTCTCTCACCACACCCTCATTCACGACACTATACCTATTTCCTCTTAACCCCCATTTTTTCTATCAAAACTCGGAGCCCCATACCTCTGAAACTTGAAACCCTCTACCTCTCAAATTCTCATCCCTCTATTTGGAGTCGATTTTACAGGTTTTATCTATGTCTCTCAGCTGTTGGGGTTATACCTATTTGTATATATGGATTTTGCCTTTTTGGAGTCGATTTTTACATGAATATATGAGTCAATTTTATAGATACATAACTGATGGAAGAACCCTCATTTTTAGTCGATTTACAGGTATATACATTTGTTGAGTTGTTTCCCTCCTCCTTACCCATCAATCTAGGTCGGGTGATATTGTAGAAGTTGCGTGTTTTGCTTTCTTTATATTTAATTTCTCTTTCTAAATTCATGTGATGTCCTCGTTTGTTCTCCAAACAGGGGAAAAACAACACAGCACGCATTGAACACGAAGCCAGCACCTCAAAAATTGGCGAAGATCAGCTATTCTACTTCCAGCAGAGAGGAATTGACTACGAGAAAGCCATGGCAGCCATGATTTCTGTGTTCCATAGAGATATTTTTAACGAGCTTCCTGACGAGTTTGGTGCTAAGGTGAACTAGATTTCAATTCCTAAAAATAATTGTGTATCCATGGATGTTTAAAGATTCACTATGTACAATCCTAATGTAATATCACTTGAACATAGTTTTTATATAGGCTAACATTGCTTCCCTCCCACACTCCCATCCCTCCCACGTTGATCTTCAACAGGTAATATTTCCATCTATCTCTCTCAAAAACGCACACAAGCCCCCTAATTTGGGAGTTTGATTGATCAATTTTACGCGCTTGAGCTCCAACAGGATAATAAACGCTTTAGCTCCAACAGGTATATACATGTTCGGTGTTCTTAATTTTTTTTCACACTCCATCATTTCATAGAAATTAGGACATTTTTATTTTTATTTGTTTGGAGTTTCAAAATGGGATTTCGGGTTCAACTTCTGACTTTCAGTTTCGATTTGTTTTTATCCAATTATTTTTTCTTTTCTTTTCTTTTGGGAGGCAAGGATTAGGTTTTAGGTGGAGGCAAGGATTTGGTTTTATTACAAATTTTTTGTTTAGTATCCGAATTTTAATTGTTTTTTGTTCTTTGTAGTTCTATCATTTAGAATATTGTTGTAATCTCCTATAACAATATTTTATTCTCTGTAGTTCTACAGTTCTATCGTGTAGAATTTTGTTGTACTCTCTGTAGTTTTATTGATAGAAGTTGCATATTTTTCCCCTGTAACTTCCCCATCATACCCATATCATACACTTATGTTAAATTGTATTTTATAAACTGCATCTTAAATTGGGTCAATGTAACTCAAGGCCAAGATTTTTATCCAATGATCCAATTATATACAGACTTGATTTGAGTGGTATGTGTAAGTGGATTAGTGGTACATTTAAGGTAATGTAGTATTTAAATATCATTGTGGCAACAATTGGGATGAGGGTAGAGGTTTGTAGGAAGGTAATGGTGTGAGCCTATGATGGTAGTCGGTGATTCATTTTTTTTTAAATACCTCTACACCGCATGCGAGGGTGGTTTTACTGTAAATACATTGTTTTCTTTATAACTTGGATTAGTTGTTTCAAGTAAGCTGAAGAGTCTTCATGTTTTCTACGCTTTTGTATGATTTTGCGTTATTTTTCCCCAAATAAATACGAAATGTTATTTATTTTATTTTTACAACTTTAATTTGGGTTTAATCATCTCACATATTTCTGCATTTTTCTCTCTACAAATTTATAAAGTGTATAAATCTGAGTGTCCTTCTTTAATTTGAGTGTTCTACTGATGGCTACATATAGTATTCTGGAAATTCCTTTAACATTCCAAAAGAAACCTCCATGACTGCTTCAAATGGCTTACTTTAGGTTTTCGTCTTTCGGGGGTCGATTTTTTATACCTGTTTGGTCGATTTTTCCCACTATTCTAATGAAACATTTATTAATACCCCCATTGAATTAGTGTGCATATTGTAACACCCCGCCTAATAAGATATCGGGCGATCACTCCAATATTAAATTAAAACAGGAGTCTCATATGGATCATTCTTAGCATCACTGTCGAAAATCCATTTAATTACTAATAACCTATTAGGCCGGTTTTAAAATTTTAACTTTACTACTCTTTTTAACAACAATAAATAAAACATCCACACAGTTTTGCGGAAATGAAACTGAAATGAAATAAATTAACCGAAAACTCGGTCAAAATATACAACCATATCGAATGATGTACTAAAATAATAAATAAATGCAATTGGACCATTGGCCCGAATATTTATACAGTACCTCCTATCTAGAGTACAAGAATGGAAGCGGCTATCAAAAACCTGCACGCATCCACAGCTGCTGCAGCTGACGTCTGACTCGAAAGAATTTCCATCCAGGCATCCCTGTGTCTGGACACCTATATATATAATATATATAATATATAGAAAGAAAGGAGAGTAGATAAACGGGTCAGAGCCCGAGTTTTGAAAATATTTTGCAAGTGCATAAATGCTTTATTTTTAGAAAAATAGTTTTATCTCATATTTAAATTGGTATCGCGCTCCCATGAGATACCCCTCACCTCTCCTCTAACAGTGCACTCCTAACGCATCCCTCTAAACATCCTAGTCAAGCTACCCTGTTAAACTAGTCTATCACCCAACCACTATCTACCCTAGATAGTCCAATAGATGTACTAAGGGATAAACTTCACTCTAATCTCGACGCTATGCCATGTTCGTGCATGGGGTGTCTCGCGAAGCAAAATCCAAACAAGGAACCCCCCACCGATACACTACTATGCGGCAAGGTCGATCGTCGAGATCCGTCAGTCCCTCAGTACAGAAAGATATATACAAATATATGTATACCATAAACATTTATAATATTAGAGCACTAAGGATTAAACTTCTCCCCAGTCTCAACACATTGCCATATTCGTGCGTGGGGTGTCTCGCAAAGCGAAATCCAAAGAAGGAACCCCCCCCCCCGATACACTACTATGCGGCAAGGTCAATCATTGGGATCCATTAGACCCTTGGTACTCAATTCATCCATATATACATATACGTATTTTACCATAACCATCCGGATCTATCTCCCGGACTGAGGATTCATATATCAAGTATTTATCAATACTATCATTTTTATCTCAAAACCTTCCATTTCCCTTCTCATATCCAGGAAATGTATTTAAAAGCCAATTCATTATCATGAATTGCTTTAACAAATCATATCTTTTTTTAAAGCCAGTTTTATTATCATAAAAATGCTTTACCTTTTTAAATCATCACATTTCCCTTTTTATACTCAAGAAATGTATTCAAAGCCATTTTCATTATCATAAAAATGCTTTGATCATATCATATGCTTCCACATCCCTTCTTCCATCAGGGAAGTGTTACCGAAGCCAAACCTTTATCCCATTTCCCTTCCTATATCCAGGAAATGTAATTAAAGCCAATCCATTATCATGAATTGCTTTAATATAAATGCGATCTAAGACCGCCCATCCGGATTTCTCCACTGTGCGCACCCCTAAATTGCTATCATCTTCCAGGGCCTATCATAATACAACCTGGGATCCTACATCGCAAGACGTCGGGAAGCGGCCATGTGCCTGCAGGGTCGTCAAGACCACACCCAGGATCTCCTACCCATCGCAGAAAAATATATATCAACAAGCGCTCACATGGCCTATAGGACTATATCCACCCTGCGTTAATTTGCCAGGGGGCTTCACCATACGCACGCAACTTCCCTTATGATAGCGATTTAGAGAGGTGTGTATCCTCATTTTTATTATTTATGAAAATCATTTGTCTTTCCATTTTGAAAACATTCATATTTTATTTTCAAAATCATTTACATCATATCATATATACTTTAATTACATAGTATATACATATACCATATATTCATCCTCGAATGTACATAAATGGCCATATTTGCCAACTATATATAGCTATGACCATTAATCCCAAAGATTCCCTCGAGGAATCATAACCATGCTTTCATATAAGCATGATACTAAACCCAAAGTATTTCCTTACTTTGTTCAATACTAATTACCTCAATCATCTCTTAAAGGTTTATTTATCCTCAAAACCCTTATTTAGGAATCCCCATAAAAATCCCAAATGGTAATTCAACTCCCCATACTCTTAAAGGGAGAAAACTAGAAATTCTGACCTAAGTGAATCGATTCGGTTCCCAATCCGAATCGATTCAGAAAGTATTCTGCAAACAGGTATGTAAATGGCGAATCGATTCGGTCTGTACCCGAATCAATTTGGCCCATTACAGAAACCCAATTTCATTTAGGCGAATCGATTCAGCCTGTACCCGAATCGATTCGGCCAGTTCGAGGGCTACAGTTTGGGCGATTTTTCAATCTCCAAAATACCCAAAATTCAATCCAATATCCATTTAAATCCTAACTTTGTTTTATAACTACAAACCCAAAGTTTTTATATCACCTCAAATTCTTTAGAGGTCCTAACAATTCTTTTGAGAACTCCTAATATCTATCTCCAATAGGTTCTAACTAATGATTTCAATCCGGGACAGCTTTCCGTAGAAAATCACTATAAATCCAAAAAAATCAGAAAAATACGCAGTCGGCGCCCACACGACCGCGTCGAAAAGATCTACAATTTTTATTTTTTGACCAAGAGCCGAATCGATTCGTCTCTAGGCCGAATCGATTCGGGAAGCACGCTGGCTACTGTTCATCGTCTTCTCCGAGACGGTTTCTGCAATTAAAGCTTCTCCCAAGCTTATGCCGCCTCACCCAACGTCCTACAACCTCAACCAACTACAAACACACATATATAAAGGGTTATAAACATCATAGAGCCCTAAACCACCCATTAATTTCGATTAAAACCTAAGTTCCACCAATTGAAATATTATCGGGGTTTAGTTGTTTTAACTCCCAAAAACCCGTTTTATCCACGAATACCCAACCCAAAATCATTAGGGTTTGTTATACCAACAATGATATGAGATATTTATGCTTAAAAACAAATAAAGCAAGTAAACACTTGCCTCGTGGATATAATCCGACGACCTCGAGCCGAATCCCGCGGAGTTTGGCCGAAATCTCCCCGTTCTCCTCTTTTTCTCTCCTCCTCTCTCTCTTCTCTCTCTTTTCTTTCTTTTCTTTCTATTCTCTTCCCCTCTCCCTCTTTAAATAGGAAGAAAAGGGTTTTAACCCTTAAAACCCAAAAACGACTCGTTTACCCAATTACGAGTTACTTTTACCTCTAAAATTATTCGAAACTCATTTTCGACAATCGGACACTCTTTTCCGACTATCTCGAACATTCCGAGACTCACGGCGCAGTCGAAATTCCCATCCGAGGTACTTGACCGCAAATCACTATTCTAACCCAAAATAATTAAATGCGGGTTTTCCAATTAAAAATCTTACCTCGTGTCGCTATACTCCACGGCGACATATAATTAAATTACTTCGACCTATATAGTCCCAAAATAATTTATAACACCCTTCGAAAATCATTAAATCCTCGAAAATCCCAAAAATCACTATTTCGGGAAATTCCTCAAATATCCAATTTATATTTAATTATGGAATTTAATTGTTTCCAAAAAGTCGGGTTGTTACATACTCCCCCCCTATAATGGAATTTCATCCTCGAAACTCGGATGCAACTTACACCACAAATCCTAGAATCGTTCCAAAACTTAATACCTTAAGGGGAACGATAATAACCCAATGGTTCCTAACCATAAGCTACACGACTACCACGATCGTAAAGTGACTCTAATACATCACATAGCATTCATCATTAATAGTGCCTCACGGCATAATTTTCAACTTTATATACTACGCCCCTTCTATTTCAGGCGGTATATGAACAAACTTACTAAAGTGCCCATACACCTTTCTAACCTGTGCACATCTGCACATCCGTAGTGAACGTCTGACACGTAACACTCTCTCCTAATAAGGATCTCCTTTCCTCGGTGTAATACTCATCTATGGGTCCTCCCGACCCGCGAAAATTCAATCCTCCTAACGTCGGCGCCACTAACTCTAGCGAACCTACATCCTACTAATGCTACGGTCTAAGCATTACCCTACTTAAGCGAAACAAGTATCCTAAATATGTCCCTAGTGCCCAAGGCCTCTATCAACTCCCGACAATTGCTTGGTTTCATGCGTGGGACGTCTCGCCAAGGCGAAATCCAAACAAAGAACCCTCCTATTACACTAATCCCTCGCGTAATCGGTCATTGAGATATAGCGACCTAAGTCACACCAGCGGGATGTCCTAAATACTGCCTACGCTAAACTACGAATGCATTTCTACTATCATATCCTTCCGCCCATACGGAAGGAAACCTAACCAATCGAAGTGCCCACTTTCTAAAGAAAGTGTCACGAACATAATACCCAAAATTTATCTCATCAAAATTTGCCTTTTCATTAAGGCCTAACTATTGACCTCAAATCAATTTCTCTAAGTCCAACCTCACCCACCCACTTGTGGCGAGGGGACCACTTTAGTGCTTTTCCATAGCACAATCTTTCCATAGTATATCAACATCATGTGGCTCATAGTCTATAGTGGTTCATCCACACTATAAGACCTTTCCACAAAATCAACATCCTTGCATCCCATAATAGCTCCCCACTCCCGACGCCGTTAAGAGTCATGTGTGGAGTGTCTCGCAAAGCGAAATCCAAACAAGGAACCCCTCCACACATTAACCCTTGACTTCGTTGGTTATGGAGTTCTGTCATTTCAACATGCAACCGAGATATCCCTATTCCCTAATCCAATAAAAAGGTGATCTGAACTCCTATCTCTAACTAAGAGTCGTACCACCCTGCGCTCGCACTCATTTTTAAGTCCTTGCGCAAACAATAATGAGCTTTATCTTCAGCTCAACACTCATCCTGCGACCTTAAATCCTATATATAAGGTCGCCATATACACAAGTCACAACAATGAATCCTCTACTCATCAAAGTTTCATATGCCCACAATAAATAAGGTGAACTCAACCTATATCTAGGCGAGACACCGCAACGACAACCCGTTCCCTCCAGGAACCATGGACACGATAGTCTTGCCATTCTTAGCCTGCTATCGCTCCAATCAACCAAATACATTATATACTCACCATAATACTCGTATAGACATATAAAACGAGTATCACAACCCAGATATATATATATATATATACACAATATATCAACACCCACCTCTATGGCGAATGAAGGAAAATAAAATTCCGCTATTGCGGAAAAACACATAAACATACATGATATTATGTTATCGAGACCGCCACAAAACTCAAAATACACACACGAGTCTAGGGCTAACAAACATCGCGACTTTATCTAGCCACGCCAAATATACCTCCTCGATTAAGGTAAAACTCATAACAACATCCTTCTCATTCCGACTAAATCGTGGGGACTCACGGTTAAGACTATCCGTAAGGTCCCTTTCGAACCCTTAACTCCACGGGGTAATTCAATCTTAAGTACCACTTTCTACCACAGTAGTACTTGGTTGCTCATAACTACTATACTTTAGTAGTCGTTGCAACAATCCTTAATAGTTGCCATAAGGAGAGTGGCCTATACTAAGGTCCTCGTCCCTATCTTCTACCAGCTTCCCCAGCTAAGCTCCAACTCCTGCTGCCCTCCGAGCTCCGCACACGATTCTCAATGAGTGCGTAAAAGATTTCAATAATCTTGTAACATGGCAGGAGAACGAAATCTCACAAGAGAAATCAACAATCCTAATCCTGGGGCTCTATAACAAATCGAGAGCAACGCTGAAAGCGTAGTACGTCCGCACAGATTCCTAAGGACACTAGAACCTGATGCTCTTATACCATCTGTAACACCACGCCTAATAAGATACCAGGAGATCACTCCAATATTAAATTAAAACAGGAGTCTCATATGGATCATTCTTAGCATCACTGTCGAAAATCCATTTAATTACTAATAACCTATTAGGCCGGTGTTAAAATTTTAACTTTACTACTCTTTTTAACAACAATAAATAAAACATCCACACAGTTTTGCGGAAATGAAACTGAAATGAAATAAAGTAACCGAACACTCGGTCAAAATATACAACCATATCGAATGATGTACTAAAATAATAAATAAATGCAATTGGACCATTGCCCCGAATATTTATACAGTACCTCCTATCTAGAGTACAAGAATGGAAGCGGCTATCAAAAACCTGCACGCATCCACAGCTACTGCAGCTGACGTCTGACTCGAAAGAATTTCCATCCAGGCGTCCCTGTGTCTGGACACCTATATATCTATAATATATAATATATAGAAAGAAAGGAGAGTAGATAAACGGATCAGAGCCCGAGTTTTGAAAATATTTTGCAAGTGCATAAATGCTTTATTTTTAGAAAAATAGTTTTATCTCATATTTAAATTGGTATCGCGCTCCCATGAGATACCCCTCACCTCTCCTCTAACAGTGCACTCCTAACGCATCCCTCTAAACATCCTAGTCAAGCTACCCTGCTAAACTAGTCTATCACCCAACCACTATCTACCCTAGATAGTCCAACAGATGTACTAAGGGCTAAACTTCACTCTAACCTTGACGCTATGCCATGTTCGTGCGTGGGGTGTCTCGCGAAGCGAAATCCAAAAAAGGAACCCCCCCCCCCCGATACACTACTATGCGGCAAGGTCGATCGTCGAGATCCGCCAGTCCCTCAGTACAGAAAGATATATATAAATATATGTATACCATAAACATTTATAATATTAGAGCACTAAGGATTAAACTTCTCCCCAGTCTCAACACATTGCCATATTCGTGCGTGGGGTGTCTCGCAAAGCGAAATCCAAACAAGGAACCCCCCCGATACACTACTATGCGGCAAGGTCGATCGTCGGGATCCATTAGACCCTCGATACTCAATTCATCCATATATACATATATGTATTTTACCATAACCATCCGGATCTATCTCCCGGACTGAGGATTCATATATCAAGTATTTATCAATACTATCATTTTTATCTCAAAACCTTCCATTTCCCTTCTCATATCCAGGAAATGTATTTAAAAGCCAATTCATTATCATGAATTGCTTTAACAAATCATATCTCTTTTTAAAGCCAGTTTTATTATCATAAAAATGCTTTACCTTTTTAAATCATCACATTTCCCTTTTTATACTCAGGAAATGTATTCAAAGCCATTATCATTATCATAAAAATGCTTTGATCATATCATATGCTTCCACATCCCTTCTTCCATCCGGGAAGTGTTACCGAAGCCAAACCTTTATCCCATTTCCATTCCTATATCCAGGAAATGTAATTAAAGCCAATCCATTATCATGAATTGCTTTAATATAAACGCGTTCTAAGACCGCCCGTCCGGATTTCTCCACTGTGCGCGCCCCTAAATGGCTATCATCTTCCAGGGCCTATCATAAGACAACCTGGGATCCTACATCGCAAGACGTCGGGAAGCGGCCATGTGCCTGCGGGGTAGTCAAGACCACACCCGGAATCTCCTACCCATCGTATAAAAATATATATCAACAAGCGCTCACATGGCCTATAGGACTATATCCACCCTGCGTTAATTTGCCAGGGGGCTTCACCATACGCACGCAACTTCCCTTATGATAGCGATTTAGAGAGGTGTGTATCCTCATTTTTATTATTTATGAAAATCATTTGTCTTTCCATTTTGAAAACATTCATATTTTATTTTCAAAATCATTTACATCATATCATATATACTTTAATCACATAGTATATACATATACCATATATTCATCCTCGAATGTACATAAATGGCCATATTTGCCAACTATATATAGCGATGACCATTAATCCCAAAGATTCCCTCGAGGAATCATAACCATGCTTTCATATAAGCATGATACTAAACCCAAAGTATTTCCTTACTTTGTTCAATACTAATTACCTCAGTCATCTCTTAAAGGTTTATTTATCCTCAGAACCCTTATTTAGGAATCCCCATATAAATCCCAAATGGTAATTCAACTCCCCATACTCTTAAAGGGAGAAAACTAGAAATTTTGACCTAAGCGAATCGATTCGGTTCCCAATCCGAATCGATTCGGAAAGTATTCTGCAAACAGGTCTGTAAATGGCGAATCGATTCGGTCTGTACCCGAATCGATTCGGCCCATTGCAGAAACCCAATTTCATTTAGGCGAATCGATTCGGCCAGTTCGAGGGCTACAGTTTGGGCGATTTTTCAATCTCCAAAATACCCAAAATTCAATCCAATTTCCATTTAAATCCTAACTTGGTTTTATAACTACAAACCCAAAGTTTTTATATCTCCTCAAATTCTTTAGAGGTTCTAACAATTCTTTTGAGAACCCCTAATATCTATCTCCAATAGGTTCTAACTAATGATTTCAATCTCGGACATCTTTCCGTAGAAAAATCACTATAAATCCAAAAAAAATTAGAAAAATACGCGGTCAGCGCCCACGCGACCGCGTCGAAAAGATATACAATTTTTATTTTTTGACCAAGAGCTGAATCGATTCGTCTCTAGGCCGAATCGATTCGGGAAGAACGCTGGCTACTGTTCATCGTCTTCTCCGAGACGGTTTCGGCCATTAAAGCTTCTCCCAAGCTTATGCCGCCTCACCCAATGTCCTACAACCTCAACCAACTACATACACACATACATAAAGGGTTATAAACATCCTAGAACCCTAAACCACCCATTAATTTCGATTAAAACCTAAGTTCCACCAATTGAAATATTATCGGGGTTTAGTTGTTTTAACTCCCAAAAACCCGTTTTATCCACGAATACCCAACCCAAAATCATTAGGGTTTGTTATAACAACAATGATATGAGATATTTATGCTTAAAAACAAATAAAGCAAGTAAACACTTGCCTCGTGGATATAATCCGACGACCTCGAGCCGAATCCCGCGGAGTTTGGCCGGAATCTCCCCGTTCTCCTCTTTTTCTCTCCTCCTCTCTCTCTTCTCTCTCTTTTCTTTATTTTCTTTCTATTCTCTTCCCCTCTCCCTCTTTAAATAGGGAGAAAAGGGTTTTAACCCTTAAAACCCACAAACTACTCGTTTACCCAATTACGAGTTACTTTTACCTCTAAAATTACCCGAAACTCATTTTCGACAATCGGACACTCTTTTCCGACTATCTCGGACATTCCGAGGCTCACGGCGCAGTCGAAATTCCCACCCAAGGTACTTGACCGCAAATCACTATTCTAACCCAAAATAATTAGATGCGGGTTTTCCTATTAAAAATCTTACCTCGTGTCGCTATACTCAACGGCGACATATAATTCAATTACTTCGACCTATATAGTCCCAAAATAATTTATAACACCCTTCGAAAATCATTAAATCCTCGAAAATCCCAAAAATCACTATTTCGGAAAATTCCTCAAATATCCAATTTATATTTAATTATGGAATTTAATTGTTTCCAAAAAGGCGGGTTGTTACACATATATAATATTATATTTTTTGATTTGCTCTTTTTTTTTTACAGATGTGATGTTGAATGACATCCTCCCTAAACATGCCACCACGTGATCGGTAATTCTTTGCGCTTGATATGGTGTTGCGTACAATTAGTGCTTTTGAGTGTAAAAAACAAAAGGGATATATGATACTTTGATTCAAAGTGTCTCGAGGGATAATGTGTGAATTGGCATATTCAGTGTAAAAAGACAACACACTCCTTCCTCTTTCGATTTAGATGTGCCTTTATTGGCTCAAATTTTTGGTTTCAATGTAGTGTGCTGGGCTTCAAAATAGGATTTATGATTTAGTGTGTTTGCCTTTGTATAAAAGATTACTCTTATTTAGTCTTAGTTTTGTTCTTGCATATTGTAATAGTCTTTAATTTTTGTGTGTCGATTATGCACATTTAGCGTTGGAAGGCATGAATGCAGTTAAACAAAGTGTTAACATATTTGTTGTTAGAGTCTTTTCTTAATTTCTTAAACAGGGTGGAGAGTCCTATAAATAAAGAAAATTTTTCCCAATTTTTTAAAATTGTTTACATGATGAATAGTTATATGAACATATTTGTCCAATTTTTTAAAATTATTTACAATTATGTGTTGTAAAAAAACTTTTTGACTTGATAGTTTGTATCACGTATCTATGTATATAAACACGGCATATGTATGTATGGAGAAAAACTTTCAAAAAATTTCCAATTTTTTTAAACAAATATATTCAAACAATAGGTTATTCAAAAAGATGTTTATCTGTTGCGAACTATATATGACGTATGGTCCTATAAAAAATGTACCCTTTCAAAAATTAGCGTCGTGCCTTCAGGCACAGGCATACCCTAGAAGAATGATGTCATGAAATGTATTTTTTTTACAATACCCATTTTACCCTTGAAATTTTTAATTTCCCCCTCTTTTGACACACTCTAATTTGTTCCCCCTTTTCTTCAAAATTTAAAAATAAGGGTATAATAGTATTTACACCCATTCTCACACTTTACACCCCCATTTCCCCTACCCGTCTTCTTATTTTTCTCCCTCACTTTACTCTCCCCGTCCCTCTCTATCTTTGTGCTGTACGATTAACTCTGGCAGCACAAACCCTTCCTCACCCGACACCCCTCACTTACCCGATGTCCCCTCCCTTATTCTTTCCCTTTCTCATTTTTGTTCCTCTTGGTATTCCTCTCTCTAACACTGAGACTCAAAAATGTAATCTCCCTCACACATTCACACACACACACTTTTTTTGTCATTTATTTTATTGGTCTGAAAACTTAGGCGATTTCGATTAAGATTTACTGATATTTAGGGATTTTTTATTTTTATTTTGCTTAAGATTTATTGATTTACATGTATTTTTATCTTTATGATTATGTTTTTGGATCTACTTATTCTTTGTGTTTTTTTTAGGGGACCTGATTCTAATTGAACACCCTAAATAGGTATGCTCCTTTTATTTCTTAGTGTGTGTTTATTTATAGATTTTAGGTTTTTTTCTGTACATTTTTATTTTTGTTAAGATCTATTTCGAGATTATTTACATGTACGTTTATGTTTATGCTTTGAAAACAGATCTGAACCCATGTTAAGCATTTATGTCTAAACATAAACATACATGTAAGCATGTGTAATGTTAAGCATTTATTTCTATTCCATTTTATTTTATTTTTAAATTTAGTTATGGAAAATAGTTTTTTTGACTTCCCAAATACTCCATTTCCTACAAAAATCAATTAAAGCATTCCTGTCAATGGTGTTAAAATTCATTCGTGTAAGACATGTCTTAAAATTCACATCCCTCGCTTTTGGAGGGATTTGTTAGAATGAATTGTAGATTGTGTTTAATATTGTTTTGATATATAGTTAATGTGTTTTTTTGATGATTTTTTTGCAGATTGAATCCTAAAACACATGTATGCTTATTCTTCTAATTTGATGTTTTGGGTTTTTTGACGATTTGGGTTTTAAATTCTCTCGAACATTTTGCGTTTGATTCATTTTTTTAATTTCAATTTCGATTTGATTCATTTTGCGTCTGTGCTTAGTGGAACTATGGGTAAATATCAATTTCAATTTATTTAAATGTTTTCTTGGGATTTACAAAGTTGAATTTATTTTTCTATTCATAAACATGGGATTCCCGGTTTGGTTGCATTTTGTACCTGGACTGGAATTAAGTTACAAACTGATAATAAACCATTCAAGCTTTTCACCCCTGCTCTGTTCTTATTATTAATTTTAATTTGTTGGCTCAATACATGTATATAATAGTTTGAAAACATTATATGACTACTTACTGGAAAGTATGAAGAGAGCAAATGGGGATTTCCAAAGCTCTTCAAAGTAATGACAACACTGGGGTGCTTTGTCGACCTTTAGATTTTTTTAATTGGTGTCATATATAGTCCTAATGCATGATGTTTTTATAGTGTTTATAATTCGTATTAAATAAGTTTATAAGATCATTTAGCTACGGGATTTTATGTATAAAAGTTTATATTTGGGGTGAATTTATTTTTTTGTTATCAATATGTTCACATGTGCTATTGTCACGTTATAATGTCGATGAAGAGAATTTGAAAATTTATAACCAATTTAAAAGTATAATCTTCATCCAAGACGAATGTCAAACTGATGAAAGAATAAAATTCTAGTACCCCATTGTTTTCTACCATCAGCATATCTCGTGACTTCAGTTTAGTAGGTATAATAATAGAAGCAACTTTTAAACATCTTACTGAACTTTCCTTTTCAACTTTGGCTTCACTTGCGTTTCACTTTATAATCATCAAATAACAACAATATTTCATTACCTAGAATGGAACGCTAAAAGAAATTAAGTCTCCCAGAATTAAGATCCGATGCACCATTTAATATGTCAGTACCTATCAGATCACGGCCTCCAAGTATGTTGTCCTTGGCTATGATGTCTGCACAAGTCTCACATTTTTGAACAGGTCTCACATTGAGTTTGCACAGGTCTCACATTATTGCACAGGTCTCACATACAGTCTTCACAGGTCTCATATTGTTGCACGTGCCTCACATCGAGTCTACATAGGTCTTACATTGTTGTATATGCCTCCCATCGAGTCTGCACAGGTATCACATTGTTGCACAGGTCTCACATCGAGTGAGAGAGTACATAATTAAAAATCCTATTTTGTCAACTCTATGTGTCCAGTGGTTGTATAGGATGTCTAAAGCAAACATGAAAGTTGTCATGAAAAAAAGACCATTAATTAAATTGCAAAATGACCAATTTTGTCGATGAAAAAGACCGTGAACCAGTAACCTATCAGAGTGCCGCAGAGTGCAATTAGAGTTTGGGCTCTTGAAATTTTGTAAGTCTCTTCCATTATGTGGAGATGACCATTATGTGGTTATGTGTTTATTACTCATTTCCCCCGTATATAGACATAACAATTACATGATTTAAGTTATTAATTGTTGGCTTGTTACTCATTTCCCCCCAATTTAGTTTCAAATTCATTCGTTTAATAATTATTGCATACACAATCATGTAATATTAACTGAACTGTTAATTCCAAACTGTTTGTGAAATTTTCATTTATTTATTATAATATTAGTTGGGACATGAATTGTTTTGCAATTCAATTAATGGGTGTTTTCTTCATGATAGTTTCCATGTTTTCCTTAGCCATCCAATACAATCACTGGACACATAGAGATAACATAACTGGATTTGCGATTATGTACTCTCACTGGAAACATCCTATACAATCACTAGACATCTTACACAATCACTGAACACATTTGTTTAATAGTTATTGCATACAAAATCATGTAATAGTAACTAATCTAAGTTGTTTGATTAAAAATTTCATTTATTATAATATCAGTTGGGACATGAACTGTTTACTCCAAACTCTTTGTGAAATGAAAATTTATTTTTGTACATCTTGATTTACATTTTATGTGTAAATTATTTTCAGAAGTGACTTATCGATACAAAAATAGAGCAGGCCGATACACGAGAATGCTCCAAACTCGAATATGAGTTGTTGATGTTGCACCAATGGCTTATATTGAGTTTATAGATAGAGAGAATGATCTTATGAAATCAAAATCCCCAACTCCCCAGCCACCACAGAAATCACCTTTGGATCCCAGGATAAGATCTCGACTTACGAGGCAGTTCGCACCCCCTAAAGATGATGACGATGACAAAAGATGTTTGAGAATTGAGGTATTTTAGAATTGGCATGTCTCAATAGATTTACCTTTGTACCATGCTTGATAACAGGGTTTTTTCTTGCCCCTTAAACTAAAACGGTTTTATTTTTATCGAGCGAAAAATATTTTTTCTCAAAATAATTTTATTAAGAGAATTTTTTTTTTCTGAAATAATTTTTTTAACTTGAATGAGTTTTATTTTTATTTTTATGCTCAAATTTAGTTTTTTCTCTTGAAATTTTTTTTTTAGTTTAAAATTAGTTTATATATTTTTGTAAATGTATAAACAGTTTTAAAAATCAGTTTATATATCTTTTAAAGGTATGAACAGTTTAAATATAAAATAAGCTTATATATATAAATAAGCAGTTTATATATAAAAATAAGTTTTGTAAGTGCATTTTAATAAGTTTATATATTTTTTACGTTTATTTTTTAAATGATTAAACATTTTTAAAAATTTATATATACAAAAATTTGAAAAAACATTTAAACATTTTTGTAATATTCTTATATATATATATATATATATATATATATATATTAATGTATTCAGGGGTAAAGTAGTCATTTTAGTTAAAAAAAATTGGTTAACTAACGGTTAAGTGAATCAACTAACGGTTTTCATTAATTTTGGATCCAACCAACTAATACGAAAATTAACGTACCTCAAGTCACAATTAGTATAAACAAGTGTACCTAAAATAGTAAATGACCCTAAAAACTACACCAAATGACTAAAATACAAAATTTTAATATGAACCAAGATACAAATATATAAAATTCAATTATTAATATATTTACATTAAATGTCAATCAGCTTTGTGATACATGCATCAAAATGTAAGATATTTTATAAAAACCGCATTGGAATTTTAATAAGAATTGAGAATCCCATTCTATTTTTTGAATTAATTAAATTGTTGAAAAAAATTAAACCAATAATTCTAGATTCTTTAAGGAGAAAAACTTTGACCAATTCCTCCATTCTATTTTTTTGGACTCATGAGGACTAGGATGTCAATTAGGGTAATCTTATCTTTTTGACTCTGTTTATTCTCCAGGCCATTTTGGTGGCAAATGTCTATTTGGTGAATAATTATGTAGTCAATGGTGGATTTGGGCCGAACTTGTCCTACGAAATGATATATTAAAAGTTAGCCAGACCCTAGAAACTCTTACCTATAAACTCTTTTTATTTGGACCAGTCTTTTTTTTTTTTTTTTGATCAATTGGACCAGTCTCACCCTCGAAAAAATCAGATTAGTTCCGGCTCAAACCAACTAGACCACTCCTTTTACCAAACATATTTTTCATAGCTCCAGCTGACCCAAACTATGCATCCTATTAATCTGAATCATTAATTAAGTGTATCACTCATCTCTAAAAAAAATATGCCTTTATAACAAAACATGTTATAGTTAGCACTTAACACTATACTTCATTCTTTAACAAAAAAAAGAAAAAGAAAAAGAAAACAATATACTTCTGTAATTTCAAAAGCAGCAAAAATTGTATTAGAGCTACAATGACAAAAGCTATGTACATTATTTAGGAGTGGTTATCGGTCCGTTTTGGTATGTATTTGTCGTATAGCAATACCATACAAAATATATTTAATACGTTCGGTTTCGATAGTTTTGGTTTTCGCTTTTTCAACAACCCGTACCAATATCAAATCATTTGTTTTTTTTAATAGTTTCGCTTTTTATTAGTATTTTTTGTTTGGGGCTGCTTAGTATTTTGCTCATTTTTTATTGATTATTTTTTAGGTATTTTCAATTTTCAAATGCAATATATATAAACTAGATATATGTTATAATATGTACACATCAAATATCGAATAACTTAGGAGTATAATCGGATTCCTCACATCAGAACTGGAAATAATTCATCTCGGAGACAAAACAAATGAATAAACAGTGTTATAAACTTGAAAAACTTACATACTTTCTCAAAATAAAAATACCACCCACTTTTATTACTTAACTTATGTGATAAATGAATTCAACTAATGATATAAATTTAAAATGTACTATAAAATTTGTATTTTGGTCATATTAAAACGGTATTGTCGATGGTAGTTTCGATATCTAATTTTGCTATGGTGATTTTGATAAATTAATTTTTTTAATGTGTAAACCAAAACAAACCACCATGTTCTCGGTATTTTCAATTTCGATATTTTCAATTTGCTATAGTAAAAAGTAATAAATCAAAACCATAATATTTTAAGAAAAATGGTACGGTACGATAACTAGGCGTACCATAATCATCCATAATATTTTCAAAGCTATATACATCTAAAAGAAATGAGACTTTTATATGCATATATTATTAGGGTAGGTCGAAATGGTCGAACCAAAAAGGCAAAACTCAGTTCAATTTGTTTGGTCCTTTTTTTTCCTTCTTTCCTTTTTTTTTCTTTTTGTTTAACCTGGTTTTAGAGGCTTATATCATGAATCCAAGCTCTATAATTTTCAAGATGAACTAAGGGTGCTAGGCAAGCCACCCAACCTATGGACTATATTTATATGGAAAATGATAACATGTGCCCTTAGGACATATGTTTTGAGCCTCAAAATAGTAAGTATTATAGCTCCATATGAATAATTGTTCTCTATTAAATGTATGTCAAAACTCTGTCCCTACTATTTTTTGGTTCTTAATGTGTGCCCTTAGAGAACATGTTATCGAGACCCTATTTATATAGCCATGGACTTAAGGACTATATTTGTATGGATGTGACATTTTGCGAAATGTTCAGTCAAGAGAGAAACATTATATCTTATACATCATAATCTTCGATCAAGAACTTGGACATGTTTTTTGGTTGTATTTGGTCCTAATACAACCTAACATGACGCAAACTCATTTAAAATACAATATAACAGAATTAACATGTGTAATTTTTCACGACCAACTGAGCATATCATATGATCTATATGAAGTGACACGATGCAAACAATTCGAGTCATAATTTTGATATAGACATAACAAGACTTCGTGTTGATAATTCTCAACATGCACATAATGTGAACGTCACACAACTAAAAAAATACTTCAGTATTCATATAGTAAAAGGGGGATCATGTTATATTTAAGATTTTAAAGTAAAATCCTTTAGTTATGTGGATGCGATATTGCGTATGTTTGCTTGGAACCAAATTAATGGTACTTTTGGTCATAACTTAAAAAAGTAATGGTTTATAAGTTGTTTATGATAATAGTTTTATAACATAATAAGGTTTTTACATATAATGTATATATACACAGTATTTCTCTTGTGCGGACTGGACATATGTCACCTGATGGTGAGTCAAAGAAAGAGAGAGAGTGTGTCAATAATTTATAGGTTCACTGCCATGTAATATATGTCCAATCCGCATTGTTAATATACGGGACAATCCGCACAAGATATATATATATATATATATATATATATATATATATATATATATATATAGAGAGAGAGAGAGAGAGAGAGAGAGATGCTTTTATACATAATAAGTTTACATACTTACCGGCACAAATCATTTTAATAAAATATTAAAAAAAATGTAAGGACATTATCCGTCACAATTAATTATGTCATATACCGCTACAAGTCATCAAAGAATTGAGGAAGCTAACATCTACAAAAGACGAATCCGAATTTCAATTGGATTTCAAAATTCATGCCCAACAAGATGGTTTTGGTAAAATTATGATTAAGTTCCATTTACATTTCATATTAAAAGTATTGGGATATTTTTCTAAAAAATGGTTTTTGAAATTTTTATAAATGATTTTTAGCATTTTCGAAAATATTTTTTATATAAAAGATTTCTGATCCCGTAACAAATTTTTTGCTTTTTGAGGTTTCCAACTTGTTTCAAAGTCTGAAGTTTTTTTGGGATCACCACCTTAGTCGTTCAAACGACAACGTATCTCATTTGAACGAGAAATAATCTCGCTCAAACTACGACATATGTCGCTCGAACGATGTGTATTTAGGTTTGACACATCACCACCTTAATTGTTATTATATATTAGGCGTCAGACTATTTATTTTAGGCGTGGAGAAGTACTGTTTTTGACATAATACCTTTTTTTAGTGTTTGTATTCTTCTTCAACCATTTAAGGGGACAAAGCTTTTGTTTTTCAATTCACAATCCTAGTTACTTTATGTGAGTTATTTTTGTGGAACCGGAGACATATTTTACTAGGATTCTATGTTGCTAAACTAGGTGTCGTTGAAGGTACTTGGATAACAATATGTACTGCTTGAGGGAGGTATTTGAATGATCAACTACGTGTCATAGGGAGCGTTGCGGTACTCCTGGGCTGATTCGAACTGCGGTTCTTGTGGTATAGCTGTGTGTGAACCAGTGCATATTTCATGGTAATCCGTGTAAGGTACTTACAAATTATAGTGAAATAAAGGTTTTTACCCGAAAGGTTTTTTTTTCCTGAAATCTGTGTTTGTCAGCTTAATCATCGCATGATTTAATTTATCAATTTGATTTGACATGTAGATACATGTTTAGGGTCTGAATAAAATTGGAATTTGGTTTGAGCAAATTTAGACATCTAATTAAATTGGTTTGATTTGGAAATTTGGGAATCCATTTGAATCAGTATCGCACACTGTATTTTACAAATTGGTATCAGAGCCGGTTGCGTTAATTTATCGTGTATTCGTATTTTTCACATAAATTGTGTGATATTGATTTTTTTTTTAAATCGTAATTTTTTTAGGATCACTTATATAATCGAATGTCTATTTTTGACGGGTCCAATTATGCCTATTGAAAAGCCCGTATGAAATCATAATTAAAATCAATTGACGAACGTGTTTGGTTGCTTTGTGAAAAAGGGTGGACTCCTCCCACTGTCACTGCTAATAATATCACCTCTTTGAAGCCTGTGTCAGATTGGACTGAAAATGATTTTAAAATGTCTAATTTTAATCTCCGTGGTTTGAGTGCTATTTCTGGAGCTGTCACTCACGAAGGGTTCCGCCGAATTATGATGTGCACCATGTCTAAAGAGGCATGGGATGTCCTCCCATTGACACATGAGGGTACGAATGCGGTTAAAGAATCAAAGTTACAAAATTTGGCCACCCAGTTTGAGACTATCACCATGTCTGAATTTGAATATTTTGATGAGTTTTATGCACGTTTATCAGACATTGTTAGCACAAGTTTTAATTTAGGTGAGCCAATTAATAACACGCGTGTCGTTATAAAGATTTGAGATCTCTCCCAAAACTTTTTATTCCTAAAGTCCCTGTTATGAATTCGTTGGGAAAGTTAAATTCACTTAAGTTAGAAGAGCTTGTAGGAGACCTACAAACTTATGATATTGACATGTTTCCCCAAAATATTAAGGCTAAGGATAAAGGCGTTGCTTTAAAAACTCAAGTTAGGAAGAAAAATAAAGTGAGAGTTTATGTGTCTGATTTTGAGAGAGAGTTTAGCATTGACGATGTAGACATATTTGTGAAAATTTTTAAAAAGTTTCTCAATGTGAATAAGAATAATTTTTTCAATAAAAATTCTTTTGAGAAAAATAAAAAGAAAGAAAAGGCTAAAAAAGAAGAGGGGGATAAAGAGGAAGAGAGTGTGGAAGATTTAGATGATGTGACTTGTTTTGAGTGTAAAGTCAAAGGACATAGAGCATTTGAGTGTTCTACTAGGCTAAGGAGAAAAGGGAAGAAAGTAGCCATGCCTGCTACTCTTAGTGATAGTGAGGGATATGAGTCCAGTAAAGGTTTAGCACATGGGATGTGTGTAGATTTTTCGAGTCGTGTGAGCACACCCACTTTGTCCCGTGATGATTGTGTTCATGAGAGCGGCGATGATGAGTCGAGTGTTTCTAGTGGAGGTGAGAGCGAGTTTGAGAGTGGAGATGAAAGTTAGCTCCAAAAAGACTTTAGGGATTTGTACACCGAAACCTTGAGAACAAAGAAGTATAATAGGGATTTAGGTCATCGGATTTTAGATTTGGAGAGAGAGAAAGAAGTTTTCAGGAGGGAAAAGTGTGACTTAATCGACACGTTATCTAGTCTGTTGACACGTGTATCCCAACTTGAGAGTGATCTCGAACGTGCCCAGGAGATCAAAGTCCCTTTAGAGAATGCATCTAAGAAGGTTGAAAAGACAGTTCTTAATCCCATTTGGGTAGTGGTGAGAGTATAGGAATAAGTTATGACGGTGCATCCACTTCTTTTGTTGCAGCCAAGTCGGTTCCTACTTTAGTGAGGGATTCACGTGGCTCTCGACCCGACCCACCTAGGCATTCAGTACCTGTTAAGAGAGCGTGTAGGAGAAATTTTGATAGAGGTGTACCTAAACCTATTTATGTTTTCTCCCATTGCAAGAAGAGATGACACCTTAGGGAGTTTTATTTTAAATTGGGTAATGTGTCACGTTTTGATACTACACGTGTTCACTCACACGCACCTACACCTGACGCTCCGAATGATTACATAAGAGAATTTGCACATATTGGGGAGCAGGTAAAGTTTTTGGTCAAGACTTCACATGACTTAATGGAGTTGTTTCAAAAGATGTCACCATCTTTGGAAAACTCCATCGCACCTACCGGTTGAGGTCTAGACATGTTTGCTGGCATAAGTTGATTTTCATGATGTTATCTTATACCTATTGCTAGTATATACAATTTGTTTTGTACTTTGTTAGAATATAACTCTTTAAAGTTTTCTTCATTGCTTTTCATAATTTTGCTACAAATTTAGCATTGTTTTGGATCTGTCAGCACCTTCCAGGTACTTATTTGTTTGGAAAATTTTCAAGTGGGTAATACTGTTTAATATTCTGGGAAGAGTGGGGAATTTATGTTTTCTCGTTCAAGTGATATCTCCTATCGCACGAAGCTATTGTTCTAACGACAAGCACTTTCGTTCAAGCGACATTGATTTTTATTTGAATGACCTGGTTGGTATTTATGAACTTATCTGTTTGCAGTCCCCCTATTCATATTATTATATTATTTAGTACTGCTGGGTAGATTCTGAACAGTGTTCGAAAAATACAAAAATATTTTTATTTTTGATAAATTTTTTATAAAAGCCAAAAAGAGTTTTGTATTTGGTTTACACCATATATGAATGCACTTTTAGGATGACCGAGTCACAACATCATTCCATATCCATGTGACTATTTGATAGTATTTTAAGACAATTGTAACACCCCGTATTTTTGATGATTTAAATAATTATGTGATAAATTATTATTGTGGGAATAATTATGTGATTAATTACCATTGTTGGATTAATTAAATTAAAATGCGAGAAATAAATTATTTATTAATCCGGATTAAAATAATTATTAACTAGCGTGCCAAGGGTTAATACTTATTGTTGAGAATTATTGAATATTACTGTGTGATATGTAATATGGAATTATGAAATTTGATAAATTGTCGAGAGTGAAATATACGGCAGTTTGGTATATTAAGTCGGGACACGCGTATGAATCGTGTCAGGACTAATTAAATGGAATATAAAGGTAAATTATTTTTAAGTAACTCATATGGTAATTTTGAGTGCGCCGTTGAGTCCGGGAGGGTCGAGATAATCAGAAAACTCTACCCGGGTATTTTATTTGGACTTTGGGATATTTTAGGCCAAACCGACACCCCGTAGGGGTAGTTTTGTAGTTTTAATTTTTGGAGAAATTAAATGGACGAAAATTGGGAGTTTATTTTATCAGTTACGTAGGAGAAATAAGGGCTCCAATTCACATAACTCAAGAGAGAGTCACAGAGAGTGAGGGAGAGCATATCCCAAAGAGCCAAAGCTTTTAGGCATCATCTTCCACCACCGTGATCGTATAGATCGAAAGACGAGGAACGTATCTATACCAACATCGCCAACGGATCAAACCTTCAATTTAAGACAAGTGTTTATTACTTGCGTGATTTAGTAATAATTGTGTTCATGTTAGAGTATGTGATAACCCATTAATTATGAAAGTTCATTTTGAGGAAATTTTGATGTTATGATTCGTCTATTGGGACTGAGATTTCAAGAGATTAAATCCCTTCATGTAAATAGGATTTCATTCACCGATTTATGATAGTTTTCCATGAACAAATTTGGGTTAAAATGGTCCTTGAATTGAAATTGGAAGAACCAGGGTTTTAATGGCTTAATTTGGGGATTTCGAAATTTATTGATGTATGATGAGGATTAAATGATTCTAGGTTGTTAGAAATCATCTAAATAGGTTGGAACATCGATTGGGTTTGTTGTTTGGGTGTTTGGGAATGAACAGTAGAGGTTTTAGGGTTAAAAATGGTGGGAAAACGCTGAAATTTTGGGGAAGAAGAGGAGACAGAGGGTCTCGCGTGAAGTCGCGCGTAGGTCGTTCGCACGAGATAAGGATCTCGCATGAAGTCGTTCGAATGACACGTGGTAGTCGTTCGAGCGACAACCCATTCTTGTTCGAAGGACGGGTTCAAATTTCTGGGAATTCCCATTTTTCCCCAAATCAAGTTACGCAATAAATTTGGGTGAGAAAACTGCTATTCAATGGACTTAGCCTAGTGCTTAGGAAGTATTTGGGAAAAATTAATTTAAATAATTGGAATGGTATGTTGGCCTTGGAGATTACATGAGCGATAGTAATCGAATTAAATATATTATACGTAGTGATGAGATGAAAATATGTATGAGTAGTATATAATTAGGTGGGGTGAATGCCTGTGAATTTTAATCGGATGTTTGTATGCCTATTATATGATATTATTGTTAACTATACTAATAGGTGATAACCCAGGGGTACAAGAATATAATTGTTAAGTGTACTAATGTGTGATAACCCGGGGGTACAAGAATAAAATTGTTAAGTGTACTAATGGGTGATAACCCGGGGGTACAAGAATATTATTGTTAAGTGTACTAATGGGTGATAACTCGAGGGTACAAGAATAAATTTTTTAAGTATACTAATAGGTGATAACCCGGGGGTACAAGAATATTATTATTAAGTGTACAAATGGGAGATAACCCGGGGGTACAAGAATATTGTTATTAATTGAACTAATAGGTGTTAACCCGGTGGTGCAGGATTATTATGGTTAGGGGCGCTAATGGGTCTTAGCACGGGGGTGCATAAATAGTATATATATGTATAAGGATGATGTGACTATATGTATATATATCCATGAACTTATGAATATTTCTACTTCGTGAAACTGGTAGATATAGTGATAATAATAATAAAATGCTTTGTGCCAAGTTGTGTTAACCTAAGGATGCAGGATTAGTATATATATATATATATATATATATATATATATATATAGGGGTGATGTGACTATATATATATATATATATGAAAATACTTGGGAACATTCTACTTTCTGAAAATTAGTAGATATTGTATAAATGAGAAATAAAATAATCTTAGTGGGTAAAAGATTAACCATTCGAACCGTGAATAATGGAACTTACTTATATGAGATAAACTATTTCTTTAACGTATTGTATGGGCGATACGGGTATACTACTGGAGAATGCAGATGGTGATATTATGACTTCGGACTAGTTAGGTTGGGTAGCATAGATAGTGTTGCTTAGATGTCTGTTAGGCGTGCACAATAGAAGAGAGGTGAGAATCTCATGTGAGAGTGTGATATCAAACATGCACATAATACTTGTTCATTGCAGTTTTAGATACTTGCTAAATATTTTTAAAACATTGGGCTCTAACCCATTTTTTGCAAATCTTTTCTCTTTTGCTATATGTATGTATTATATCAGGTGCTCAGCCACAGGGATACCAGAACTAGAGATTTGGATTGATTTACGTGCTACAGCTGTTGTGGAAGCTGTGGGTTCTTGCATTATATGCATCCATCATTTCCCCTCAGTTTTCTCAACATCTCAGTTGGGGTATGTGTCGCCCATTCCTAGTTTTTATCAGAGTTATTATTCAGTCACTTTACAGTTCCTAGTTTTTATCAGAGTTATTATTCAGTCACTTTACAGTTCTTTTAGTTGGATGGAGTTTTACTATAAGTACGTGAATTTGAGTTTTGTACTGGGAGGTTTTACTCAGTCTTATTTCTTCTAGTGTTTGATTCATGTTTAGTATTTAGTATATTCTTGCGTATGATGAATGGCTTATATTTTAATAATTAAATTGAGAAATGGTTTTATTTGGTTATATGTGAAAAGGAAAATATTTTGACGCCTAGCTTAATTATATATTAGGTGATTAATATGGTTATAAGTTTTTCGACAGTGATGCTAAGTATGAACCAACTGAAGATTCTGTTTTAAATTTGGTGAAGGACTAATCACCCTATATTTAATTGGATGGGGTGTCACATGTGGTATCAGAGCATCAGGTTCTAGAGTCTTTTAGGATCTGTGCAGCTTATTACGTTTCAGCAAAGCGTTCTTTGACGTAGAGCCTTATGATAGGATTGTTGTGTTCCCTCATGTATGCGACTTACGTTCTCCTGCTGCGAATTATAATGGATATGACTCATTATACGAGATTTTGTGTGATTCGAATACCGAACTTTTTAGCAAGACCAACGAGGGCAGTAAGAAAGCAGTGCCAGAGAAGAAGCCCGACAGAAGACATAAAGTAATTTGAGAATGGTGATCGTGACAAATGTCGCCATAAGTATTACTTAAACAAGTGATAATGAGATCGTTACTCAGGAACAGTAGATTCCCAGGGCATAGTCATAGATAACGGTGGAGTGATTTTAAGACCACCTAGTATAGTCGACAAGGGAGAAATCAGAGGACTCTTTTTGAAAACCATCAGCGAAGATGTAGAGAAGAAAGAGAGATAGTATAAAAGGCCAACGGAGGTAGAAAATCCGAAGGCAATTGTGCAGAGTGGAGTGTGACAACACTCAAAATAAAATTTTTCATTAAAGTTATAGCTCTTAGGAGCGACATAAAGTGATTAGAGTTAATCACCACATGTAGAAAGGTGTTTGAAATTTAAAGCGAAATTTGGGTACGAGTTGACCGTGCGGTCTTCCATTCGATGTTGAAATAGAGATGTAAGTGAAAATTTAAAACTTAGAATAGTGTGTAAGCTAGAGATCGATTATGAGAGAAAGGTTGAATTATATAGTGAACTTTGTACTTGGCAGAAGGGAATAAATTATCCAAAGGGTCTATAGTTGATAAAGGACCTGTGAGTAGAATACAAGCATGGATGAGAAATCCAGCTAGGATGACTAATGTTGATGTCGTCAAGGTTATACAATTACTAGTTATTACAGTCTTTCTAGAAGAAGTGAGACAGGAGGGTTAGAGAATCTGTCCGAAAGGTAAAACTGAACTTAACGGTGTTATTAAAACACCACATGAGAGTTTACCCAATAGGGAACTCATTTAGATAATTTTGATTATTTAACTTCCAACAAAGTGACGATGAAGTCAATCACGACTGTGGAGGCCAACCAGAGTTCCGAAAGGCCAGCGTAGCCAAAGGGACAACGGAAGAACAATTGTGAGTTAAGACTTTCGGTCTGAGGGAAGGACATTCCAAAATGTTCAGTGGGATCAGTAACGGGAAAATAGCTCGTGAAGTTTCCCTTTGTGAAGAAATTATAACTTCAATTGTTAAACGTGTCCACAGTTGAGAAGTGAGATCGAAAAGATTAGAAATGGTAAATCATGCCAGTTTGGCATAACAACTGGAGGAGTGAGAATTCGAACAAAGGAATTTGGGTCAAGAGAATTAGGCCCAGCAAATTTACAAACCGAGAGTGATGGATTCAGTCTGGACTCGTGGAGTCCTTGTTAAGAGTAACATATAGTATGTCAGGGTCGACGGGGCCCGAAATGTAAATGGGAGTTCAGGAAAAGCCATAATTGAGGCCTAGAGATTTTGGGCCAATGTTTAAATAATGGGCGTGAAATCCACACGATGGAATAAATTGTCTGCAATGAGAGAGTACAACTATTGGATGAAATCCTAGATGTATAACGATTGCAGATGTTCATGGGCCGTGTTGTCATCCACATGCTGAGACCCCGTGATTTGGCGAGACTGATGAGGTTTTGCTTTTTCCCTTGTGAATAAAGGATAAATTCAAGTGACATGGGTGTGTCACAACTTATATGTAAATTGGAAACCCTAAAACTCGTGTGCGGGTCGAGTTGAGTGGGAACGTTAGTTATAACAATTTTTTAATGAATGTATTTTTCGTTGATAGCGGAGCTTTTTTATGTCGCCCATGAGTGAACCGGGTGGGCCCTAAGGGTATATTTTGTTGTTAAAATTTACTACCGCAGTGAGTTAGCATTAGTAGAGTATATTATCGTAATGTCTAGTGATTAATTATCATATGTTTTAACGATAGTAAATTTAGTGTTATGACTAACGTGCCGGGTACTCCGAGGGTGAGTAATTTTTGTTTTGTGCGGCACCACCTGAAATAGGGTTGGGCCTAGATATGTGTATATATGAAACTTTCATGGTATTGTAGACCTCAACGATTAGGTTGTCTAGTTATATGTGATTCTGGTGCATAGGAATTTATTCTACTAATGAGACTCAGGATACATTGTGTTCTTTATCGAGCAGCGAAATATAGCTCGTTATATTTTTATATGGGATAGTAAGAGCGCCATGATTCATGTGACATTTTTAGGGTCATGAGAGTGGACGAGTATACTTTTATGTCAAAATACGGAGATCATGGGAAAGTATATAGTATGGACTGAAGGCCTTACGGACCTCGACAACCGACTAGGTTAGATAGTAGTGTATCGGGGGGTTCCTTGTTTGGATTTTGCTTTGCGAGACATCCCACGCATGAAACTAGCGAACGTCGGGAGTTGGAGAGAAGTTTGGATGATAGTACATGAGTTCGTACATGGGTTATTGTACCTATACAAGAATATATTTGCGAGTTGAAAATTCCATTATGACTTAAGGCCAACAGAGTCGCCTAGTCTTAGTATCATTCTTAACAAAACAATGATGCCATTGAAGGATTGTACAAGTTATGACTAGTGGGGTGGTTGAGTGCACCCCTACTACATCAGCATACCAGGTATACGAGAATTGAAGTAAGAAAATTACATGTCATTTGTACTTGTATGGCGCCCTAGGTGATTGAATCAAACAGTAAATTAGTAAGATGAATCTTATTTCGTAAGATTTGTCACAGACTTACGTTTCAAGATTTATGTCATGCGGTGCGGCAAAGTCACATGCATCAAGGTTAGAAGTACATTTGAGAGAGTATAAAATGTATCTGGTTCCAAATAACAGTGGTGAAGGGTTATGATGTAGAGTAATTTTTGAAGGTTAGTCTTGCAGTGGGTCACCTGACTGTTGAAAAAAGGGTGGAAAATTCGAAACCAGTAGGGACTTCTTCCACTAGTGAATGGGAGAGTATCCCCAAGGATCTTTCATGTAGCTAAGATGGTGAGACTATAGGTATTGAGATGCGATTGAGTACGGCCTACCATCCACATAGGGATGGGCAGGACAATCGATTTAATCGGATGCTGGAGAGCAAATCTTATCACTACACCAAAATGGCCAAATTGTCACCTTTCAGCCGGCCACCCTTGTCAAGGTCATTGACCGTGACACAAAACGCGAGATTTGTGTCACAGTCAATGACCTTGACACGACCGTGACAACTTTTGCAGCAAAAAAAGCCCTAGGCTTCTTTTTTTTTCCCACCTCTTTTGGTTTTCCCTCTCTCTCTCTCATCCGCGATTTCTGCTCTCTCTCTCTCTCTCTAAGGTATATTTTTTTTCCTCTCTTTCTCTTTCATTTCTATGTGTATGTGTATGTGTATGTGTATGTGTATGTGTATGTGTATGTGTATGTGTATGTGTGTATATATATGTGTGTATATGTATATGTGTATGTGTATGTGTGTATATATATGTGTAAATGTTAGTGATAGTTAGAATGGTGTAAATGTTAGTGATAGTTAAAATTGTGTAAATGTTAGAAAAGTTCTAGAATTCATATGTTAAATTTAATTATATAAATATTTAAATTGATAATAATTTTATTCATGAAATTAATTCAATTAGGTAAAACCCTAGATAATTTTTTAACAGAATTTGATAATATTATATAAAGTTTAGTAAATTCACAAAATGTTGCCAATTGTATGTTTTTAGGAATATCATTAGTTACTTTCGTTAGAATCCATACACTGGTAATATCATTAGAATCCATACACATGCATGTTGTTAGAAAGTCTTAAATTTAATTCTCACTTTAATTTGTAGAATCTCTGTACTTGGTTGGATTTATTATATTATGATAATGAAATTTATGCTCCAATTATAATTATCTCATGCCATAATTTTATTGATAAACAATAACTGTAGTTGTCACGGTCGTGGTGGGGGTAGGGGGTAGGGTGGTGGGGGTGGGGTTTGTGTGTGTGTGCGTAGGTGTGTGTATGGTGGTGTGTGGTGGGGGAGGGGGGTAGTGGGGGTGTGGTGTGGTGGGGGAGGGGGGTAGTGGGGGTGGGGTGTGGTGGGGGGAGGGGGTGGGGGTGGGGGAGGGGGTCGTGGTGGGGTGTGTGTGTGTGTGTGTGTGTGTGTGTGTGTGCGCGTAGGTGTGTGCGTGGCGGGGGGAGGGGGCAAGGGGTGTGGAGGGGCAATTTTAACAATTGTATATCTTTAATTAAGAAATTGTATAGCTTTAATTGTATAGTTTTAGATGAAAGTAAATTAATAATTAGTGCCAATTTCATATGAAAGTAGGTTTGTACCTCATTGTAAATTAGTAAATTAGTAAATTAATAATTGTATACTTTAATTGTTAGTTTAATTGATGAAATGTTGGGTTGGTTAGTTTTAAAAGTGGCATGACGTGTGCGTGTTTGTGGTGGGGGTGGGGTAGGGGTAGGGGTGTGTGTATGTGTACTATTAACATTTTTTTTTATCAGTACTAATAACATTTTTTTTACAGCAAAAATGTCTCCTTCAGATATTAAGGCGAAGATAATGATGATGTTTATGATGATGTCGTCTGGGCTCGGTGGTAGGGGAGGCGACGAGGGCTCCTCCGCCCCTAGGCTCCCCAAATATGGAAAATTTGGGATTACCGTCGAGAACAAGTCGGAGCTATTAGCGAGATCCCTCGAGAGGCTAAAGACGGTCATCGGCCTGGGGTTTATGAGTTGGAAGGAGGTGCCATATGAGCTCAAGTTAGCTGTTTGGGCGGCACTACATGTAATATATTTATATGAATATGAATATTTCAATTTCAATTTCATATTTATATTTATATTTATATTTATATTTATATTTATATTTATATTTATATTTATATTTATATTTATATTTATATTTATTCGCAACTTACATTGTATTTATTGGACAGGAACAATTCAACTTGGATCCAAAGCTACGCGATCCCGTCTTGGAGCAGATTAGGGAGCAACTCAAGTCGTGGAAAAAAAATATGCGGGCACGGTACTTTGGGAAAACAAGAGAGTCGATTATCCAATGGCGTGAATCCGTCACGCCCAAGGAGCCGATCTCATTGGCACAATGGCAGAAGTTCATTGACAATGAGATCGAGGATAGACAATTGGTTGCTCGCCAATCGGGGAGGGAAAATCGGGCAAAAAAGACGGACGTGCACTACTCCGGTCGGACCTCTTACGCCGAGGTGGAGCATAGGATGCAGGTAAGATTTAATTTTTCTATAACTACAGAAATATATTATTCTTCATTATTTTACTTTGCGGGGCCGATACTAATTTTACTTTTCTTTATGTTATTTCAGGGGGTAGGGAGTGGGCCAGGGGGTAAGCCACATAGGCTTGATACTTATGTGGCTCTTCGGACGAAGAAGGGGAAGGACAAGGAGGTGTCCCCGAGCGTCGCGACCACGATTGTAAGTAATCCGACAGTTTAATTTTTGTTAATTACGTTATAATTTTTTAGTTTACTTATTTTACTAATCATGTGTTTTTTGTCATTTCAGGCAAAGCTTAAGGAAGTGCATGAGTCGCAGTCTGATGCCGACAAGGCATCTTTGTCCACAGACACACTCAGCCAAGTGCTTGGCTCTGATCGCAAGGGGAGGACAAGGGGAGTGAGCTCGCGGGTGGCCAAATCTAGGATCATTGGATTGGAGACGAGCGACACCGGGTTGGCTCGAACGGTGGATTCACACGATGCGAAGCTATCCCGTTTGGAGGCGACGGTCCAAGATATGTACGCATTCATGAAGCGTACGTTGGGCGGAGACCGTAAAGGGAAAGGGAAAGGGAAAGGGAAGGAGAAGGCGGTGGAGGAGGAGGTGCGGGAGGACGAGTATGTGGACCTCGCTTCTTCATCACCGACACGTTCGTACTTCGATGATCCACTTCCCTATTTGGCGCCCTTCAACAGACAATTATCGATACTTGGTTGGCCGAGCGTGTTCATATTGGACATATTTGATGGTCAGCGGATAGAGCAAGGGTTAAGGGACCCGAATATCGTCGAGGGTGGAATAGTTCATGGACGTGTGCTTCAACAGATGGAGTCCAGGGTGCTCGTCACGCATGTCATACCCGGAAAGGAGAACTCCCTATTGTGGTTGCGCAAATAATGCGGCACGACATATATTAGTGGGTGCGTAAATTCGTATGTCGTGTGGCCTACTCACCTCCTCACATTTACCCAAGACATGTAGTAACATTATTTTTAAGTTTGTCCATTTTAATTATATTTGGATTATATCGTCATGTATATTATTTCTATTTTGAATATTTGGATTATATCGTCATGAATATATATTTGCATTATCTTTAGTTTGTTTGGATATATGATGTTTGGAACAGGTACGATGTTGTTATAACAGGTACAAATATACTGCTGGGCAGTGGCAGTGGCCATACTGCCCAGCAGATTTTTTTTAAATTCTGCCCAGAATTGTCACGGTCATTGACTGTGATAAGTCCTTGACAAAAGGTTGTCACGGACGTGTCACGGTCAATGGCCGTGAGAATTTTTTTTAAAAAGGGTCACGGCTTTGTCACGGTTTATAACCGTGACAAACGTGTCACGGTCATTGACCGCGACACGACCGTGACACAAAACGCGAGTTTTGTGTCAAGGTCAATGACTGTGACACGACCGTGACAAAAAAAGTTATCTCACCTCGAAATGTCACAGTCATTGACCTTGACAAGGGTGATTTGTCATGGTCAATGACCTTGACAATAGTGCAGATTTGGTGTAGTGTATGTGCACCCATAAATCTTCGGGGAGGAAGAGAGCAGTACCTTCCACTAGTGGAGTTGTGTTCAATAACTCCTATGAATTCACATTTGGACAGAGTGCCAGTAGAGGTATGGCACGGTGCACTTGGTTGTTGTCCTACTTGATAGTTAGAGGTGGGAACCAGCTATAATTGCAAATATTAGAGAAAAGTTGTGATTATCATGTATATTGTGTGTGAAATATATATGGCACAATTAATTTACTCATACGAACGACACGAGATGAGGTCGTATGTATCTGAAAGGAGGATAAAACTACTAAGGTGCAATAGTATAAGGCTATATAGGGAATATCTAAAATAAATTTTAAGCAGTGGAACTTAAGCGATAAGGCTTGGGTAAGAGCCTATATGATAGGGTAAGCTAGAGTTTAAAACAAACACATGCGAAGTGTCCATTATTAAGGGTATTCGATAGTGTACCATATGGGTGGTACGGAGTAGCTTACTTGGGAGTGCACGGATGCGATGCGCAATATTTTTACATCGTTGTCTTTACCTGGTATACTTTTTCCGAATTTTGGGATGAAATTCCATTGTAAGAGGGGAAGTATGTAGCACTACGTATTTTTCATGATTTAAATAATTATGAGATTAATTATTATTGTGGGAATAATTATGTGATTAATTACTATTGTTGGATTAATTAAATTAAAATGCGAGAAATAAATTGTTTATTAATCCAGATTAAAATAATTATTAACTAGCGTGCCAAGGGTTAATACTTATTATTGAGAATTATTGAATATTACTTTGTTATATGTAATATGAAATTATGAGATTTGATAAATTGCAGAGAGTGAAATATACGGCAGTTTGGTATATTTAATCGGGACACGCGTGTGAGTCGTGTCGGGACTAATTGAATGGAATATAAAGGTAAATTATTTTTAAGTAACTCGTATGGTAATTTCGAGTGCTCCGTTGAGTCCGGGAGGGTCGAGATGGTCAGAAAACTCTACCCGGGTATTTTATTTGGACTCCGGGATATTTTAGGCCAAACCGACAACCGTAGGGGTAATTTTGTAATTTTAATTTTTAAAGAAATAAAATGGACGAAAATTGGGAGTTTATTTTATCAGTTAGGTGGGAGAAATTAGGGCTCACATTCACATAACTCAAGAGAGAGTCACAGAGAGTGAGGGAGAGAAAATCCCAAAGAGCCAAAGCTTTTAGGCATCATCTTCCACCATCGTGATCGTATAGATCGAAAGACGAGGAACGCATCTATACCAACATCACCAACGGATCAGACCTTCAATTTAAGACAAGTGTTTATTACTTGCGTGCTTTAGTAATAATTGTGTTCATGTTAGAGTTGGTGATAACCCATTAATTATGAAAGTTCATTTTGAGGAAATTTTGATGTTATGATTCGTATATTGGGACTGAGATTTCAAGAGATTAAATCCCTTCATGTAAATAGGATTTCATTCATGGATTTATGATAATTTTCCATGAACAAATCTGGGTTAAAATGGTTCTTGAATTGAAATTGGGAGAACTGGGGTTTTAATGGTTTAATTTGGGGATTTCGAAATTTATTGATGTATGATGAGGATTAAATGATTCTAGGTTGTTAGAAATCATCTAAATTGGTTGGAACATCGATTGGGTTTGTTGTTTGTGTGTTTGGGAATGAACAATTATGAGGTTTTAGGGTTAAAAATGGTGAAAAAACGCTGAAATTTTGGGGAAGAAGACGAGACAGAGGGTCTCGCGCGTAGGTCGTTCGTACGAGATAAGTATCTCGCGCGAAGTCTTTCGAATGACACGTGGCAGTCGTTAGAGCGACAGTCCATTCTGGTTCGAGCGACAGGTTAAAATTTTTGGGAATTTTTATTTTTACCCCCAAATTAAGTTACGCAATAAATTTGGGTGAGCAAATTGTTATTCGATGGACTTAGCCTAATGCTGAATTTTTAGGAAGTATTTGGGAAAAATTAATTTAAATAATTGGAACGGTATGTTGGCCTTGGAGATTACGTGAGCGATAGTAATCGAATTAAATATATTATACGTAGTGATGAGATGAAAATACGTATGAGTAGTATATAATTAGATGGGGTGAATAATGGGTGATAACCCGGGGGTACAAGAATATAATTGTTAAGTGTACTAACGGGTGATAACCCGGGGGTACAAGAATATTATTGTTAAGTGTACTAATGGGTGATAACCCGGGGGTACAAGAATAAAATTGTTAAGTGTACTAGTGGGTGATAACCCGGGGGTACAAGAATATTATTGTTAAGTGTACTAATGGGTGATAACCCGGGGGTACAAGAATATTGTTGTTAAGTGCACTAATGGTTGTTAACCCGAGGGTGCAGGATTATTATGGTTAGGGGCGCTAATGGGTCTTAGCCCGGGGTGCAGAAATAGTATATATATGTATAGGGATGATGCGACTATATGTATATATATCCATGAACTTATGAATATTTCTACTGCATGAAACTGGTAGATATAGTGATAATAATAAAATGCTTTGTGCCAAGTGGTGTTAACCTAAGGGTGCAGGATTAGTGTATATTTATATATATATATACAGATATGAAAATACTTGGGAATATTCTACTTTGTGAAAATTAGTAGATATTGTATAAATGAGAAAAAAAATAATCTTATTGGGTAAAAGATTGACCATTTGAACGGTGAATAATGGAACTTAGTTATGTGAGATAAACTATTTCTTTAACTTATTGACTGGGAGATATGAGTATACTACTGGAGAATGTAGATGGTGATATTATGACTTCGAACTAGTTAGTCCGGGTATCATAGATAGTGTGGCTTAGATGTCCGTTAGGCGTGCACAATAGAAGAGAGGTGAGAGTCTCATGTGATAGTGCGATATCTAACATGCACATAATACTTGCTTCATTGCAGTTTTAAATACTTGCCAAATATTTTTAAAACATCGGGCTCTGACCCGTTTCTTGCAACTCTTCTCTCTTTTGTTATATGTATGTATTATATTAGGTGCTCAGCCATAGGGATACCAGAACTAGAGATTTGGATTGCTTTACGTGTTGCAGCTGTTGTGGAAGCTGTAGGTCCTTGCATTAGACGCATCCATCATTTCCCCTAAGTTTTCTCGACATCTCACTTGGGGTATGTGTCGCCCATTCATTCAGTCTCTTTACAGTTATTTTAGTTGGATGGAGTTTTACTATGAGTACGTGAATTGGAGTTTTGTGTTGGGAGGTTTTACTCAGTCTTATTTCTTCTAGTGTTTGATTCATGTTTAGTATTTTGTATATTCTTGCGTATGATGAACGGCTTATATTTTAATAATTAAATTGAGAAATGGTTTTATTTGGTTATATGTAAAAAGGAAAATGTTTTGACGCCTAGCTTAATTCTATATTAGGTGATTAATATGGTTATATGCTTTTCGACAGTGATGCTAAGAATGAACCAACTGAATATTCTGTTTTAAATTTGGTAAATGACTGATCACCCTATATTTAATTGGGCGGGGTGTCGCAACAATGTGTTGTGTCATTCACGTGCTTTACAAAGTTTGGAGTCTATGAGGTGTTGCTACCTACATGTTTGACTCATTTGTCCTTTACTGCACATATGCACGGATTTGTTTGCCTTTTGTGCTTGTCTATCACATGTTGGTTGAGTGTTTATATCTCAATTCTATCTATACAACGAACCAAATGCGATAAAACATGATAAGAAAGCAGTGCATGTTATAAACCGTTTGTGAGTTTGTGTGATTTATTTTAAAAAACGAAAAAGGGTTGTGGTGAGTGCATTATTTTGCGTCATTTACACCCAAATGTAGGACTTGTTAGTCCCCTTACATTATAAATAAAGAACTTTTAGAATTATTTTTATTATTTAAAAGAAAAATACAAATTTCATAATAAATTGGGTTAATAATGCAATTTTTGAATACTTCACACTCACATATTATATTGTTAATCTCTTGTTCAAGTTTGTTTTCGAGTATTGACAGATTTAAAAAGAAAGCGGTAAAGTTCGGATGCAAATTGAGCATGAAAAGGTCACTTCCACACCATCAGGGCAAAACTGTAAATTTAAATGACTGATTTCAAACTCGGACTAAACACGAAAATTGAAGGCCTCGAATCAAGGGACGCCTAGGTTCAAATGGCGTATCAATCCAAGTTAAAACGAAGAAGCTATGGCCGTGCAAAGTTTGGATTCGAAAGAAAGTCAAAGTCAAAGCCCCGGATCAACGCCCGAAGTCAACCCCGAGACCCAGACACTATTGAAATATTTTTGGTCCCGAATTTAGGGTCATGTCGGTTTATATGGTGTATCTATCGGAGGTCGTAGATGAAAGTTATAGCCCCATTTGGGTTATTGTGCAAATTTGGGTTTTAATATGTTGTTATATATAATTGGGTGTATAATTATTTCAAACCATGCTGTTAGATGAGCTAGTTGACTGAGGGATAGATATGCATAAGTCCAGGAGTTCGACTCCTGCCCCAGCCTATTTAAGTTTTGGATGAAATACTTCTACCAACTTCTGCAGATTCCCTTTTCCCACTTTCCAGCCCTAAAGTTTTTCCTTTTTCACTTTCCACCCTATATTCTTATTTCTTTAATAACTTTTTTATTTTAAATCCTTTTCTCCCCATTCTTTTTTCTATATTCTTCTAAAAATAAATACTACTATATTTAGCAGCTCATGCCAACTTTCATCAGCCCCTCACTCCTTATTAAACAAATCAAGCCCATATTATTCTTTATTTTAAAAAAATAAAATATATAAAATATCAAAAATACCCCAAATTGATCTTCATTTTAGGAAGTGAATTTTGAGAGATCACTTAGGGAGTAGAAAGATTTTTGTACATATAGATAGGAATTTTTAGTGTATGAAATTTTTGTGTGCAAGTTTGGAGCAGAATTTTTTATTGAATTGGCATTCAAATATTGGGACTTCAATCTTGTAAGTTGATTATTATTATGGTCATTAGTATTTCATCTTGCAATTTTTTTGTTTTAATTAAGATGTCATTTTAATTTAAATTGCTAGGATGAGGTGAAATTTATCATGATTATTTAGTACATGTTTAATTGGTTTAATTCGCTAAATTCCCTACTTGTTCCAAAAATGTTTTAAAAATTCAGTATTCATTTAAAATAGTCACAAGAGTGATATTTTAAACCTTCAAAATTAATTGTGCTATTCACATCCTTTGATTTTATGTGCTAACGTTTGATGGATTATGCTTATGTTAAATCATTTGATAGTTCATGTTTATATTTGACATTTAATGCTCAGGAGTGATATTTTTAAGGGAATAGGGATTTTGGGTATCTAAAAAGAGATGTAAAAGTATTTATTTAAACTTTCATGTTTTCATCATCCGAAATTTACGCGTCGAGAGTCGGTACAATTTTGCGCTGTAAAAGGGAATAGCGAGTTAGACTAATTAATCATAAACTAATAAAAATGGTAAATGGGTCCGAAATCCTAGTAATATCTCCATACTTGTTGCATAATTTATGTTCACTCATTTATTTATTTTTTATTTTGTTTTTTCTCTAAACCATATTTATTTGTCTAGTTGGAAAATCGGTACCTTATAAATTGACGAAATCTCTATGGGTTCGATTCGTACTTACACCCGCTATATTTCAATAGCTCGTGCACTTGCGATAGTTTTATAACAAATAAGACTTGACAACAAGTTTTGGGCGTCGTTGCCGAGGATTTCGATCGCTTTTAAGAATATTGATTTTCGGACTAGTTTTATAAAAAAACACAAAAAAATATACATATATAAATTAATATTCCAGTTTTGTCATAAACTATCTAAAAATAAATATATATATATATATATATATATATATATATATATATATATATATATATATATATATATATTTATATATGTAAATTAATATTCTAGTTTAGGTCCTTTTGTGAATAAATAGTTGTTTTTTACACTAGTTTTGTCATAAACTATCTAAAAAAAATTTAAAAATCGATATTATTTTTTTTTTTTGGAAAATATTCAGAATTCAACGATGCTATAATTTATAAAAAAAACAGAAAAAAAATCTGATTTAAGTTTTTTTAAATAAATAGCACTGTTAACGCAAAAATTCTCCATCTACGAGGACCAATCAGAAAAGGACACGTGTCATCCTACGTGGCAATATTCGACACCCGAGGAGTGTTAGTCGGCACCCGAGGAGAGTTGGTCGGTACCCGAGAAGAGTTAGTCGACACCCGAGGAGAGTTGGTTGGCACCCGAGGAGTATTAGTCGGCACCCGAGGAGTGTTGGTCGGCATACCAACCAGGAATATCAAAGGATAACTACGCATTTAATGATCATTAATGTACATTTATATTGTAGATGACAACACATAGCATACCAAGCAATTAGATTCGTTGAATGTAGACATAATGTATAAATGTCTACATATAATGAATCTATTTATCTCCCATCACTATAAATACATGTATTCCCTTAGCCAAAGGGGGAGAGAGATCCAAGAGATCCAAGAACCGAGAGACACCATACACAAGATCCATACCTTTTTCTCTCTCTACACCACATTGTGCTATTGTAAACCCCTGGGAATAAAATAACAGTGGACGTAGGCTTTTCCTTATAGCCGAACCACTTTAAAAATCTTTGTCTCTCATATGCTTGATTGGATTGCTTTTATCTATTTATCTGTGATCATAAAAATGGGATTTGGTCCAGTTTTTTGCATCAACAGATTGGCGCCGTCTGTGGGAACGTGTTACAAGCATTGTTCTCCATCAAAAGCTAAGTTTTTATTTTCTCTACGTATAATCAATTATACATACATCTTCTGATTCAATCATGATTTTTATGTTTATATACATAAATTAATTGTCCAATTTTTATCTGCAAAATGTTGCATATCATGATTTTTAAATCATAACTATTAGATTAATTCTTATTTAGAAATCTGAAAAATAATGGATTTCATAAATCATAAATTTTTTATTCTACCTTGACTGATCGGCGAGGCACTTTATTATTTTTAATTATTCTTTATAACTATTTGAATGCATATTCTATTCTCATTTCAGCATGGAGCTCGACAAATATTTATAATCATATATTCAGCTCCAAGGATATCTCCAACATTTATATTATCTTATTCCCAACAATCTGTTGAGGAGGTCTCCAGCATTTATTATATCTTATTCAGCTCCAAGGATGTCTCCAGCATTTATTATATCTTATTCAACTCCAAGGATGTCTCCAGCATTTATTATATCTTATTCCCAACAATCTGTTGGTCATCGCCGAGGAGGTATCCTGCATTTATATTATCTTATTCCCAACAAATCTGTTGGTCAGCGCCGAGGAGGTCTCTAGCATTTATATTATCTTATTCCCAACAAATCTGTTGGTCAGCGCCGAGGAGGTCTCCAGCATTTATATTATCTTATTCCCAACAATCCGTTGGTCAGCTCCGAGGAAGTCTTCATCATTTATTATCAATTACCACCAACTCCGATTGGTAGATAAAATCCAACTCCGGTTGGTAGACAAAATCCAACTCCGGTTGGTAGATAAAATCCAACTCCGGTTGGTATTGGTCGATAAATCTCATTCAAAGTTCACATTCCACAGTTGGGGGCTTCTATTACAGATATATTTGTTCATTTGGTGGCACATTCTTATATCATCATGCAGTCGATCATCAAATTCAACTCCACAAACTCAAACGATCGGGGCCCCGACCAATCATCATTCAGGAGTTGTTTTTCTTGCTCAGGAATTACTTTTGATATTGAAGTTCAGGAGGTATATTGAAATTCAAGAGGTGTATTCAGAAGTATCAGGACATGATGAAAGAAAGTGACAAGTATTCCACCGAGGAACTCTGTCAGACCAGAAATTAGAAGACAAGTTGCCTATATGGATGCTATATGTAGATGGCTCATCTTGCACTACAGGCTGTGGGGCAGGGATCGTTTTGAACAGCCCAGACGAGGTCGACATGGAATACGCCCTACGTTTCTAATTCAAAGCTTCTAATAATGAGCCAAAAGAGAATTGATGATCAAGTATCAAGCAAAGGTGATGGAGTTAGTATCAGAGTTTGTTGCTGTTCAACTGGTAAGAATATCAAGAATGGAGAATGTGAGAGCATACGCCTTGGCCCGATTAGCATCAGCTACTCGTACCGAGCTGCGAAGAACGATACCAATTGAATTATAGAAAGTCGGAGCATAGATGAAGACCTGACGATTAATATTATTACCCTTGATTTAGGACCATCTTGGATGGATCCCATCGGAGCATATATTGAGGAGGAACAATTACCGGAGGATAAGCTCGCTGCCAAGAAATGGAAGTTTAAAGCTGCTCGGTATGTACTAATTAATGGTATTTTGTATAGACAAGGAATTATGGCAGGTTTGCAAAGATGTGTACATCCCTCCGAGGTGAAAGAATTGATTAAAGAGATACATGAAGGGTCCTGTGGAGCCCATGTAGCAGGTCGGACACTTTTGCAAAAGGTGATGACGCAGGGATACTACTGGTCGACGATGAAAGCTAACTATATAAGCCTATGCCAAGAAATGTGACAAGTGCCAACGCTTTTCCTCCATCCGAAGAACTCCATAAGCATTGTTGACACCCATAACTTCCCCTTGGCCATTTGCCATATGGGGGATTGATTTGGTTGGACCATTGCCGACGACTCGAGGAAGATTCAAATACCTCGTCATCGCAGTAAATTATTTTACTAAGTGGATAGAAGCTGAGCCACTTATTGACATGACATACGAGAAGGAAGGTGTACCAGTTTGTTTGGAAGAACATCATCTGCCGATATGGTCTCCCTCATGCCTTCATCACAGATTATGGAACACAATTTGATAACGAGGAGTTTGCTGCCTATTATCATCAGTCAAACATTTTGAAGGTTCATTCAGCGCCAGGATATCCTCAGAGCTAATGGACCAGATAGTTCGAAAGAACCAAAAAATATAATCCTTTGGTTAGGAGGTGACAATAGTGTGACCAACTACGGTTGGTAAGATATCTAGTGGACAGTTCGAAAGAACCAAAAAATACTCCTTTGGTTAGGAGGTGACACTAGTGTGATCAACTACGGTTGGTAAGATATCTAGTGGACAGTTCGAAAGAACCAAAAAAATACTCCTTTGGTTAGGAGGTGACACTAGTGTGACCAACTACGGTTGGTAAGATATCTAGTGGACAGTTCGAAAGAACCAAAAAACTACTCCTTTGGTTAGGAGACGTACACTAGTGTGACCAACTACGGTTGGTAAGATATCTAGTGGACATATAGTTCGAAAGAACCAAAAAAATACTCCTTTGGTTAGGAGGCGTACACTAGTGTGACCAACTACGGTTGGTAAGATATCTAGTGGACATATAGTTCGAAAGAACCACTACTACTCCTTTGATTAAGAGGTGTACACCAGCATGATCAATTACGGTTGGTTCCTCGCCAGCAGGAGGATCATCCAAAGCATAAGGGGAGTTTTATGAAGTTAAGATCTTTCAGCATTCTTATGTTCATCACAGATGGTCTGTCCGAGCAGCTCTTGCTCGTCCCCGAGAACCTCTTGCTCGTCCCCGAGCAGAGGTAGAAGTCAAAATCAGCATCTACAGCACTGAGATCTTTGCTAATACTGTCTCGACCAATAATGAAGAAGAATTTATGTGAAAATGTTTCGAAGTCCACCACTAGCTTGGTACTAATCAGATTGAAGAGTTGGGTTCAAAAGCTAATATGTTACTCGACAAAGTATTCAGAGGAGCATAAATCAGAAAAATCAAGCACGTGAAGTTAGCACTCAGTTGCTCGACACAGGAAGCAGTTGGTCGGCTGGCAAACCAATCAACATACTTAAAGATTATGACAAGCTACTAGTTTCATACTATGGCATGGCTGCATCCAAATTCCCAGGGGTGATACATAGCACACGGAGTTCCTCAAAAGAAAGATTAGTAACCATCGATCAGCCTGCATCATATGTCGTCCAGGAGATAATGCACTTTGTGTTGAACAAATCAAGAAGGTAGATCAAGAATTTCACGAGCACCGAGCAACACTGCAGAATAAATACTCCATCCTTTCAAGTAAACCATCAAGCATGGAGCATTGGGGGCTTCTGTTAACGCAAAAATTCTCCATCTACGAGGACCAATCAGAAAAGGACACGTGTCATCCTACGTGGCAATATTCGACACCCGAGGAGTGTTAGTCGGCACCCGAGGAGAGTTGGTCGGTACCCGAGAAGAGTTAGTCGACACCCGAGGAGAGTTGGTCGGCACCCGAGGAGTATTAGTCGGCACCCGAGGAGAGTTGGTCGGCACCCGAGGAGTGTTGGTCGGCATACCAACCAGGAATATCAAAGGATAACTACGCATTTAATGATCATTAATGTACATTTATATTGTAGATGACAACACATAGCATACCAAGCAATTAGATTCGTTGAATGTAGACATAATGTATAAATGTCTACATACAATGAATCTCTTTATCTCCCATCACTATAAATACATGTATTCCCTTAGCCAAAGGGGGAGAGAGATCCAAGAACCGAGAGACACCATACACAAGATCCATACATTTTTCTCTCTCTACACCACATTGTGCTATTGTAAACCCCTGGGAATAAAATAACAGTGGACGTAGGCTTTTCCTTATAGCCGAACCACTTTAAAAATCTTTGTCTCTCATATGCTTGATTGGATTGCTTTTATCTATTTATCTGTGATCATAAAAATGGGATTCGGTCCAGTTTTTTGCATCAACAAGCACTTTTATTACTAGTTTATTGCAAAAATACATAAAAATTGAAACTTCAAAAAAAAAAAAAATTATGATAATTTACAGATTCATTTTTTTTTAATTAGTGGAAAAAATAATCCGAAAATTTTAAAAAAAAAACGAAAATTTCAAAAAAATTTCAGTAGTAATTTCGAGAATAAAAGAAATAAAAAAAAATTGTTTCTTAAGTGTGCTTGGTCATTTTTGTTTGTGTATTGAATACACCATTAGTGCGCATGTCGTGTTAATTTTCGTTTTCTTTCCTTTTCCTTATTATTTTTTTGTGTGTCGCACTTTACAATTTGTGTATTTATTTTTGTGTTATTTCTTTGTAGCACACTAAATAAATTTTTTAAAAAAGGAGAGATTGACGTAATAAATTACAATGGGTGATGCCAATATTGTTATCCCGTCATATTTTTCGGATTCCTATATAGATCCTTCGGATGTGTGGCTAGAAAATATTAAAAGTTCAGACGACTACATATTTCGATTTGAGTCCGATGGGTCGGTAATAATTTTTAAAGAAATTAAAGATGTCATGGACGAGAGTCCAACTCCGTTGATTAGTATTTGTCCACCAAAGTGTATCAATTGGAAAGAGGTACATAAACGGTATAATGATGCTATTTCTAAAAATAATCATGAATTAAATGAGGATAATCAAATTTATGAGGAGAAAAAAATTGACAATCTTGACACATATAATAGTTGTGATGATTTGGATGTTAATTTCTGTCTAAATTTTTCTCCTAATTTAATTGAGAAAAATGTTAATTCTTCTTATACGCGGGAAACTTTATTTGAGGATTCGTTATCCGATTTTAGTGATACTTCAAGTATTTATGACGGTCCTCCTATTTTTTATGAAGAAAGTGTATCGCCTCGTGATACCTTTTATTCCCACGCTTTTTATAAAATCTCATATTTAGGAGTGGAGTATGCATCCTCAATTTTACGTGACTACTTTCAGAAAAGAGACAGTAAATATTTGGATCCTTATTGTAATTTTCTATCCTCATGTGATACATCGACATATGATTTATTTGATTTTAAATTCTTTATTCTTGAGGATGTCGGTGATCACCATTATGACCGTTATTTTAATTTTTGAATTTATGTTATGCGGTCATATTATTTAGTTTATGGTACTTTTTTACTGAGTACTGTAAAGATAATTAATTGGCATGACCCATAACTATTTCGACTATTAATTTATGGTCATGGTGATAATTGTCACAACTTTGTACATAATTAGTTTTTTTTCCTTCCTTTTTAGATTTTTTTTTTAGGTTGTTTAGCTTTATTTTATGGCTAACATACACTTATATAGTTTGTAAGTAGGTGTCACAAGTGGAAATTCACAGGTAATATCCTCCTTTTACTTCTCTACTTTATTTTATTTGTCCATATTTCTATTTGTGTAAACATTGAGGACAATGTAAAATTTAGGTGTGAGGGTAAGGGTGGTATTTTAAAAAAATGAAAAATAAAAAAAAATGAAAAATAAAAAAAATCCAAAAAAATATTTTCAATATAAGTGAGTTTTGGAACAATTTCTTAATATAGAATTAATTCACAAATCTCTCAACTTATAATTTTTTTTACACTTAGCCAAATAATATAATCGAAAAAGGATATTGAGGCGAAAGTTAATATACTTAACGAATAAATGTGGAGATTGTAACCCGGTGAGATTTTGTGCCATTCATCATTTTTGAGAAATTTAAATCAATCCGAGTTAAAATAACTCAAACTTTCCTTCGGCGCTTAAAATCGTCGATGATCTCAAATTCTTTATTTTGTTTGATTACTAAAAACTCAAAGTTAATATGAGAATCTTACACACTAAATGCCTTAGTAAGTTGACTTGAGACACAAAATTGACTAAATGGAGCTTGAGAAATGATATTAGGCCATCGTTTGAAAGCCAAAAAAATAAGCTTAAAGCGACCTTTATACACTATTTCGTTGCAAGCCCAATTGTGCCAAAAAAACGAGCCTTTCATTAAAAACCCAAAAAATCCATACCCACATTCTGAGAATATCAGGGTAAAGGGCCAAAAGAAGATTGTTTGCAAGAATGATGTGTGAAAAAAAATAATAAAAATGAAAAACAATGTGTGAGTTTGAAAAGAAAAAGGAAATGGAGGTTGCAAGAAAAAGTGTCAAAAAGTCAAAATACCAAAAAATCTCTATATTCTCAGAAATATTTGAAACTCCAAAACCCTTTCTCTCTAGCCCAAACCGAGCCTATAATACAACCGAAAGAAAGTCATAATTGATCTCAAGTGAAGTTAATTATAGTATGGAGAGAAGATTAATATGATATTTTAGAGTGATTCAAGTTTTCAAAATAGTAATCGATTTTCCATTCACGAGATCATGATCATCCATTATAAAATGTTCGTCATGATGTATATGTGACGTTTGTTCATTGAATTTACTATTTTATTCACATATACCGAGAGAAAATACCAAATTTCGAGTGTTCGTTTGTGAGCGCATCTCGTGAGATCTTGAATCAAGACGAACTTTCGTGTAAGAAACTTAACGACCAAATCTTTTGAATTGGACGGTTATATTGGCTATAAACACACACATAATAAATTTAGAGTGAAAAGTGAGTGTTTACTATATTCATGAAATTTTCTTTTAAGACTTAGTTATATCACCTTTGTGTCTTTTGTAAATAGAGTCAAGTCTTTGAATTTATGGGTATATTCACTTCAAATCCCCACGAGACAAAACTCGTCCACTAGGGTAACATAAGGGTTTAACGACTTGTTGCACATACTAAGTGCAACCGTGATTCCTACGAAAGTGAGTTAGATTTAAATTTTCGCTCGAGGACTAGCAAAGTTTAGGTTTGGGAGTATTTGATGAGTGCATTATTTTGTATTATTTACACCCAAATCTAGGACTTGTTAGTCCCCTTACATCATAAATAAAGAACTTTTAGAGTTATTTTTATTATTTAAAAGAAAATTACAAAGTTCATAATAAATGGGGTTAATAATGCAATTTTTTAGTACTTCACGCTCACATATTATATTGCTAATCTCTTGTGCAAGTTTATTTTTTAGTATTGACAGATTTAAAAAGAACGCGGTAAAGTTCGGACGCAAATTGAGCATGAAAATATAACTTCCGCACCATCAGGGGCAAAATTGTAAATCCAAATAACTGATTTCGAACTCGGACCAAATACGAAAATTTAAGGCCTCGAATCAAGGGATGCCAGGGTTCAAACGGTGTATCAATCCGAGTTGAAACGAAGAAGTTACGGGCGTACGAAGTTCGAATTCGGAAGAAAGTCAAAGTCAAAGCCCGGATCAACGCCCGGAGTCAACCCTGAGACCCAGTCACTATTGAAATATTTTTGATCCCGAATTGAGGGTCATGCCGATTTTTACAGTGTGTCTATCAGAGGTCGTAGAAATTTATAGTCCCATTTGGGTTATTGTGCAAATTTGGGTTTTAATATGTTGTTAAATATAATTGGGTGTATAATTATTTCAAACTATGTTGTTTGATGAGCTGGTTGAGTGAGGGATGGATAGTCATAAGGTCAGGTGTTTGACTCCTGCCCCAGCCTATTTAAGTTTTGGACGAAATACTTCTACCAGCTTCTGCAGATTCCCTTTTTCCACTTTCCAGCCCTAAAGTTTTTTCTTTTTCACTTTCCACCCGATATTCTTATTTCTTTAATAACTTTTTCATTTTAAATCCTTTTCTCCCCATTCTTTTTTCTATATTCTTCTAAAAATAAATAATACTATATTTAGCATACCATGCCAACTTTCATCATCCCCTCACTCCTTATTAAACAAATCAAACCCATATTATTCTTTATTTAAAAAAAATAAAATATATAAAATACCAAAAATACCCCAAACCCCTAATTTTGCAACTATAAAAGGGGCATTTGATCTTCATTTTGGGAAGTGAATTTTGAGAGATCACTTAGGGAGTAGAAAGATTTTTGTACATATAGATAGGAATTTTTAGAGTGTGAAATTTTTGTGTGCTAGTTTGGAGCAAAAATTTTTATTGTATTGGCATTAAAATATTGGGACTTCAATCTTATAAGTTGATTATTATTATGGCCATTAGTATTTCATCTCGAAATTTTTGTGTTTTAATTAAGATGTCATTTTAATTTAAATTGCTAGGATGAGGTGAAATTTACCATGATTATTTAGTACATGTTTAATTCGCTAAATTCCCTACTTGTTCCAAAAACGTTTTAAAATTCGGTATTCATTTAAAATAGTCACGAGAGTGATATTTTAAACCTTCAAAATTAATTGTGCTATTCACACCCTTTGATTTTATGTGCTTACGTTTGATGGATTATGCTTATGTTAAATCATTTGATAGTCCATGCTTATATTTGACATTTAATGCTTAGGAGTTATATTTTTAAGAGAATAGGGATTTTTGGTATCTAAAAAGAGATGTAAAAATATTTATTTAAACTTTCACGTTTTCATCATCTAAAATTTACGCGACGAGAGTCAGTACAATTTTGAGTTGTAAAAGGGAATATCGAGTTAGACTAATTAATCATAAACTAATAAAAATGGTAAACGGATCCGAAATCCTAGTAATATCTCCATACTTGTTACATAATTTTTGTTCACTCATTTATTTTTATTTTATTTTGTTTTATCTCTAAACCATATTTATTTGTCTAGTTGGAAAATCGGTACCTTATAAATTGACGAAATCTCTGTGGGTTCGATCCGTACTTACACCCACTATATTTCAATAGCTCGTGCACGTGAAGTATTTTTATAACAAATAAAACTTGACAATAAGCGCTTTCTGTTTTCTCGTTCGAGCGATATCTCCTGTCGCACGAAGCTGTCGTTCTAACAACAAGCGCTTTCGTTCTAGTGACATTGATTTTCGTTTGAATGACCTGGTTGGTTTTATGCACTTATATGTTTGTTGTCCTCGGGTTCACATTATTATATTATTTAGTACTGCTGAGTTGATTCCGACCAGTGTTCGAAAAATACAAAAAGATTTTTATTTTTGATAAATTTTTTGTAAAAGCCAAAAAGAGTTTTGTATTTGGTTTACACCATATATGAATGCACATTTAGGATGACCGAGTCACAACATCATTCCATATCCATGTGACTATTTGATAATGTTTTAAGACAACATGTTGTGTCATTCACATGCTTTACAAAGTTTGGAGTCTATGAGGTGTTGGTGCCTATATGTTTGACTCATTTGTCCTTTAATGCACATATGCACGAATTTGTTTGCCTTTTGTGATTGTCTATCACATGTTGGGTGAGTGTTTCCATCTCAATTCTATCTATACAACGAACTAAATGAGATAAAACTTGACAAGAAAGTAGTGCATGTTATACACCGTTTGTGAGTTTGTGAGATTTATTTTAAAAAATGAAGAATGGCTGCGAAAGGTATTTCATTTTTTCCTTTGCAATAAAGACACCGTTTAAATGGACCTAAAAAAAAGCGAGGAATTGAAAATTATTTGGGGTCCGATGAGATTTAAAAGAGCCTGAAAAAATTGAAAGGCAATAAGAAGAAATATATGCCAAAAGGGGCCAATAGGTTTTAGTTTCATCACCTTATAAGAAAAATAAAAAGCATTATCGTTTAATGAGGGAGTTTGGATGGAATTCAAAACGGTTTGCACGTCCTTGAAAGTCATGAAAAAGAATTACATAGTTTTGGACGTTATTGGTGTGAAAATCATTTATACTTTGATTTTTTGATATAATTAAGACGATGTCATCTAAATTCAACAAATTTACACCAAATGACTATTTTGATGTTCATTCGTTAGGAGTACACTTATGCATCGCGCACACATGTCATGATTGAGTCGATTCTTCTATCTAATTTGTTCACACCCATTCTTTTCATTTGGTTGTCTTACTGAAAATTCACGGTGTGTGATTTTTATAACATCATTTTTTGCATTTTTGTGTGAAAAATCAGGAAAATAAAAAATAATTTGTTTGTCTTGTTTACCGTGACACCCTGATATGATTTATGATTCTTTTCCTTATCTATTTCGAACAAATAAAAATGGGGAGAACGAATTATGTCCTTATGGAGGAGTTTAAGTATGGGGGAGAATTGATTATGCTTTCATGTTTATGCTTATATCATTTCAAACTCAATACGCCACGAGGTTTTTTCTTTGTCCCATTTGTGTAGGTATAATTGAAGATTTTTGGATTGCACACCCTGATGAGAAAAGTTTGAAGTTTTGAAGAATTGATTGTTGAAGCAAAGTTTGAAGCCTTGACAGTTTATCTTTCCACTTTTGTTTTTGGGAGGGTAGTTTTGTATAGGTCATTTTAAGTTGATAATTCGAATATTTTTTATTTTGTACCACGGATATTTTTTATTTTGTATCACAAATATTTTTTATTTTGTACCGGTATAAACATAGGGGGAGATTTTTCAGGACATTGTCCGTCACAATTAATTATGTCGTATACCGCTACAAATCGTCAAATAATTTAGGAAGCTAACAACTATAAAAGACGGATTCGAATTTCAAGTGGACTTCAACATTCCTGCACAACAAGATGATTTTGGTAAAATTATGTTTAAGTTCCATTTACATTTAATATTAAAAGTGTTGGGATATTTTTCTAAAAAATGGTTTTTGAAATTTTTATAAATGGTTTTTAGTATTTTCTAAAATATTTTTTATATAATAGTTTTCTGATCTCGTAATAAGTTTTCCTTTTTGAGGTTTCCAACTTATTTTAAAGTGTGAAGTTTTTTTGGGATCACCGCCTTAGTCGTTTAAACGACAACGTATCTCGTTGGAACGAGATACAGTCTTGCTCAAACAACAACGTGCGTCTCTCGAGCAATGTGTATTTTAGTTTGGCACGTCACGGCCTTAATTGCTGCTATATATATATATATATATATATATATATATATATATATATATATATGTGCGTGTGTGTGTGTGTGTGTATAATAAAATTCAGTACTTTATTTTGTTTCTTCATATGATAAATCTCTTATATTTTTTCTCATATCCAGTTCAGACCGGTGGTCTTTTTAGGGTTATTTATCCTCGTATATTATAATGGGTACTATTTTTACTTTTTATGACACATTTTTATATATTTTTGTAACGTTTTGTGACCCTTTTTTCGCAAAATGTCATATAAAGTGAAAATGATGTCCAAATTTATATTACGTTAATTTTTGCGACACATTATTTTCTGCAAAAATGTCGTATAAAGTGAAAATGATATCCAAAGTTATACAACATTAATTTTTTGTACTCGAAGTGATATACGATATAATTAATGGACTTCGAATGACAAATGAGATTTTCTTAGTGAGTATAGGTGGGGTTATCTCTAAAAAATTGGATAAATTTACATGGATGTTGAATTCAGTAGGTCGTGAAAATTAAAATTGGGGGTAATAGAGTGGACTGAGTAGTTTAGTAAAGATTGTGCCAAATGTATATTGCTAAAGTGGAAACTAAGGGGATCATTAAAACCTATATTTTGGCATATAGTTAGGTTTTAGTTTGGTTGCGTTGGAAATAAAATAGGGCTGCTGGGTTGGCTAAGAGTATGGTTACCCTACTTGTCATTAGGTTGGGCACAAGTTTGTTGAGTGCAATTTCTTTTAGAACTATATTTCTTTTAACATTTACGCTTCTATCTTCGTAAAATACAAAATTGTTAATTATAATTTTACACTAAGTTTTCAAATAACATCAATTTTTTTGTGTTGTTATTATCTACAATAGTTATTTATTTATTTATAGCACTTTTTAAAACAAACATTTATATTATTTTATAGATCTTTATATTGGTTAGTCAGACGGGATAACACAATTGAATTTTAAAAACATTTCTTTCATGGTTAACGAGTCGAGACTTGTCTAACAAGCGAGCTAGTGAAGTGACCACAATATTGACTATAAATGGTCACTGTAAGGAAATAATTTCCAATTCAATCCATTTGTAAGTATTTGACTTATATTGGAACAAAACTCATTTTGAGTCATCAATATATTTTTATATTGTTACGATCTCCACATAGTCTATGACGTGTTTGATTAGAAGACGTAGCAGCAAAGCTTCAAAGATTATATCATGCTGAGTTTTATTGGTGCATATTTTACGTCTTCAGTCAATTGTATTCCGAGATACTCTCAAGTATGAACGCATAATGTTTCTGGGACTCAGCAAATGTTTTAAAGGATGAAAATTTGTTTATAAATGTTCTAAAATGTTTAAAATGATTTTAAAATATTTTATATTCGTTTACTCTGAGATAACTACTGTTTAGAGTCATATGAACTATCTCCTTATGTTTAGAGACTTCAAATGACATGAACAGTCGTTCAAATGACATCTCACTGTCGTTAAAACGACATGGACAAGTCGTTCAAACGACATGCCTATATCGTTCGAACGACATGGAGATTTCATTCGAACGACCTGTCGACTTAAGTTTTTTATTTAAGGAATTTTTCCCTCGAAATTTTATAAGTTTGAAGAACCATATTTCAAAAAAGAACTCAAACATTTTCTGCATAAGTTTTCTAAGGTTTTCAAAATTAAAAACCATCCTTAGAGTTTAAAATATAGAGCTTTTATATAGTATTGCTATAGAGATCATGTTTGCACCATCTGGGATTGTTCATCCATATTGAACAAGTTGGTCATTGGGTTTTTCGGTGAAGAAATGGATGAGTCTATGTTCCGAATCGTAGAAGGTTTTCAAAGATACATCGATGGACACCGAGGCTTTTATGGACGCGTGTGATGTGGACATATATCGTACAAGGATTTCTGCGTGGGCACTGTGGAGGAGCAGTTAAAGTGAAGAAGTGCGTCGAGGCTTTTGGGGATCGAATCCTTGTGTAAGTCTGTATGTCTTTGCAAACTCTGCATCATAGTGATTGTCTGGATTGGGCCGTCCAAAGTTTTTTCCCTTTGTGGTTTCCTCGTACATTAGGTGTTGTGAACTTTACTTTATTTTACTTTCTTTACTCACGTAGATGCATGTTTGCGATTAAACAAGATAAAATTGGACTTAATTGAAATTGATTCACAAACTTGGTACGTGTAATACTTGTAAAAAGAATTTTTGAAAGAAAAATTGTTTTGACATCCTTAAAGCACTTTGAAATAAAAAGGGGAGTACAAATAAATTGGCATCGGAGCTAGAAACATTTTTTTGTGTATGTTGTTCCCTTGTGCTTTTAAGGATCAATTTCGAAGGATGTGATTGTTTTAGAACTCCTTTTTTTATGGCAATGAAAATCTATTGATGAGCATGTTTATTAGCGGTTGAAAAAAGTTGGAAACCACCAATCACATAAGGGGATCTGTAAGGCTATCTCAGGCCAAATCGATTCGTATTGAGACCGAATTGATTTGCCTTTGGGAACCTGCTTGCAAAGAACTTTCTGAATCAATTCGTATGGAGTCCGAATCGATTCTCTACCGTAAATCGATTTGCATTTGGGGCAAATCGATTCGCTTTTGCTGAATTTGGCAGTTTTCTTCCCTTAAGTGTATGGGGAGTTAAATCACAAATTGGAGATTTTTGTATGGGATTCTAGATGTGATATTAGGGATCCTAGATAACGGAATTAGGGGTGGGTAGACCTTGGATTAAAAGAGAGAACCTTGGATTAGTTAAGGTTACAATTCGGGGTATGGACCTAATGAATGTTTAGGGCGAGAGACAATCGAGAAAATTATTCGGTAAGCGTATGCAGATATATTTATGATGTTAGGATAAATATGGGCCGATTATAATTGAGTAAACCCAAGGACACAATTAGGCTGGAATTTAGGATACGGGATAAAGATAATTAAGCGGTTATCCTATACATCTATTGACGACTATTAGTATAGGTGATGCGAAACCTATGGAATTAAGATAAGTTGATAGTATACTTATTTAATTGTTACGAATTGGTATATTCGGGTTTATGTAAAATCCTTAAAATTAACTAAGTTGTAAGTTAAACTTTAAGTAATAGAATGCTTATAAGTTTAATATGTTAAGTGTATGAATACTTATACTATTATGAATGGGAATATTCGGGATATTGGCTATCGCTATAAGAGTTCGACAATTATAGCCAGAGCATATGGAGGAATGATATATATTATACATACGGGAGTTGTTATAGTATGTATATATATGATATGAATATAAATATATATGTGTGTGATTGGTATATATGTATTTTAGAGGCTCGTTTCATGGGCATAGGGATGAACAACCAAATTCTATATATCTCTAGTGTTATCCAAGGAGGTTGCGCGATGTGGGTGAATCCCTTGGCTTGAGGAGCAGGGAGAGTATATCCCGAGGTCATGTCATCCAGCATATGGGTACGATGATGATTCCACTTTCAAGAGGGAATATGATCGCCTCCACCGTCTAGTTTTTCTGACATGATCATGAGTGAGTCTGACTTGGTACCTAGGTTAAGTTGAGCATGCCTAGATGGTGATAGCACTTTGAGACTGCATCCTAGAGTAATAGATTGATGGGATGGTTACTATACTTATGATTTTAAAATAGGTATAAATCTACTTATTTTTATAGTATATTGCTTGTATATGAAGATGAGACATTATATAACTTTGAATGGTGTAAAGTGTAAGATGAATAAAATGTTATTCTTCTTCCAGTAATTTTATATCCGAAGTAATACAAATGTGAATCGTAGGTTCAGGTGAGAACAATATAACACGAGATATTATATGTTAACGTGAAAATGGTATTTTAAACTAGTGAAAGTTACGGAATATGAACAATATAGTTATATGTAGAAATGAGTACTATATATACATATATCTAATCGAGAATTATATGCATTAAAGCTTATGTATTAGCTTACGGTATAACATAGTATATCACGCCAGGTAGGTGATAGTAATGAGTATCTAGAAGTCGAGTGAAAGAGAATAGTTAGGCGGGGTACCTTAACTAGGTTGTTTAAAATTAATATGATAGGTGTACACTATTAGAAGAGGGGTGAGGTGTATCTCTTGGGCGTGCTATACCAGTTTTAAATAAGAAATATTTCATATTTTAAAATATGTCATTTGAAGCACTTGATGCATATTTTCAAAATTCGGGCCCTGACCCATTTTTGTATTTTTTTTCCTCTCTTGCTATATATGTATATATATTAGGTGTCCAGACATAGGGACGCCTGGATGACGATTCTTTAGAGTCAGACGTTTGTTGCAGCAGCTATGGATGCATTCAGGTTTTTAGTAGATGCTTATCCTCAAGATCTAGATAGGAAGCATTGTAGAACACTCGTGCTAATAGCCCAACTATATGCTTTTATTCTTTTACCGTATTTCAGTTTATGGCATTCGATTTGATTGTATTCTTGTACCGAGAGTTCAGTTATTTATTTCATTTCAGTTGTTGTATATAAACTCTTGTGATTGTTTACTTAGTTGGTTTGGTTAAAAAGATTAGTAAATAAAATTTTGACGCCAGCCTAATATGTTATTAGTAATTAATTTGATTTTCTACAGTGATGCTCAGAATGAACCATATGAGATTCCTGTTTTAATCTGGTAAAGGATTGATCATCCGATATTTTATTAGGCGGGGTGTCACAGTTATATGGTAACTCATACAATGGGGCACATGTATTTGATGGGACCAATTATGAATATTGTAAAGATCAAATAACTTAGGTACCAAAATCGATTGATGAGTGTGTCTGGCTTGTTTGTGAAAGAGGGTGGGCACTACCCAATGTGAATAATAATGATGTCATAAGTCTTAAACATGTCATTTCTTGGATATAAGACTATTTTGAATGGAGAAATTTTAACTCCTGAGGCTTAGGTGCCCTTTTTCGTGCAATCGCACATAACGAGTTTTGTCGTATTATGACATGTTCTATGTCTAAGGAAGTGTGGAATATCCTCCAACTCACTCACGAGGGTAACGAAGATATGAAAGATTTTAAGCTTCAAAATATCATCACATAATTTGACACCATTAGCATTTTAGAGATTGACATATTTGATGAATTCTATACACAATTATCTTATATTGTTAACTCTAATTTTAATTTGGGTGACAGAATTCCTGAGATGACAGTAGTTAAAAATGTTTTGAGATCTTTTCATTTTCGTTTTAATACGAAAGTCACGGTCCTTAATTCGTTGGGAATTTTAGATAATCTTAGGTTAAAAGAACTCATAGGAGACCTTCAAACTTATGAAATTTATAGGTTTCCCAAAATTCAAATGAAAAAAGGAAAAGGGATCTCTTTGAAAGATCAATCTAAAAAAAAGAGGAGGGTTCTCACTTCGAATTTGATTTTTATGTAGATGGGCTTTCCCTATTTGCTAAAAAGTTCAAAAAAATTCTCAAGATAAGAAATCAAAATGCTTCCAAGTAAAATAAAAGTTTTGAGAAAGACAAAAAATTTAAGTCGGGCAAGAAAATTTTTGAGAAAGCAAAAGGAGAGTACCCTAAGAAAATGGCATGAAAAGATGCTATGAGTGCGAGGGTAAGGATCACAAAGTCCACGAGTTTTCTATGAGGATTAAGAAATAGGGAAAAGGCAAAGTTGCCTATAATACTACTATAAGCAATAGAGATATCGAGAAGGTGGATTTCAGGGATGAATCACCATATGAACGTAACTTCATCGCGTTCATGGCTAGTCATATTAGCGCATCAAGTATGTCTCACACCGATGAGGACGTTTCTAAACATAATGACCTAGAAAATAAATCAAGCCATTTTGGAAAGAGTGTGGGAAATGCTGTTTTGAGTTAGGGAGAATGTGGCCTCCAATATATCTACGTCGAGCTTTAAGCCGAGTCATTTAAATCTAAAAGGCAAAATAAGAATTTAACGCTTAGGGTGTTATCTCTAGAGGAGGAGTTGAATGAGTCGAGAGAGAGTGAGACCTTAGTGAGGACTTCCTTGAGTGAGAAAGTTATTTCGGTGGAGAGCGAAAAGAGTGACTTGACCAATAAAGTGGCTAGTCTTACGAGAGATCTTCAAGCTTCATTGGAGACTCGTAAAAAACTTGATTCCCTTGTATCCTAACTTGAGAAAGATCTCAAACATGACCGGGAGTTCAAGGTTACTTTAAAGGACATATCGAATAAGGTTAGAAAGATGTTTCTCGGTTTAGCATTAGGATTTAGGGAGAAACAAGGGATAGGTTACGATGTTGCATCCACTTATAATGCCGCACCCAAATAGATTCCCAAGTTTGTTTGGATCCGTATGGGTCTCGGCCTAACCCACTAATGAGAGCTCAATTTAAACATGTTAATTGTGGTAGACATAAACAAGTCTATGTTTATACTCATTATAAATAAAGAGGTCACCTTTGAAAAAAATTCTACATGTTAGGAAGAACTCCTCGTACACATACTCCCGCTTATCAGTATAGTGACTTTGCTAGTATGAGAGAGCAAGTTGAATTCTTAGTCGTGAATTATAAAGCATAATGAAAGAATTTCAAAGGATGTCTATGCCTTTTGAGAACTCTTCCAATGCTACGACTAGAGCCAAAAATGATAAGGATAAACAAAAAGTTACCTCCACTTGGGTACATAATAATTATGACAAAGCCCTTGTTATTCACATTTCTCTCAAGATTCAAGATACATCCCAATGGTACTTTGATAGTGGGTGCTTTATACACATGACTGGTGACAGGTCATATTTTACCAACCTTGTGGATCACAAGGAAGGTAAAGTCACCTTTAGAGATGTGAGTAGGTCTAGAATTTTAGGACGTGGATGTGTTGAGATACCTGAATTTCTTAAGCTAGACAATGCATTGTACGTTGAAGGGTTAAAAGAGAATTTAATTAGCATAAGCCAACTGTATGATGTTAACTTCTTGGTAAAGTTTGACCAGTCAGAGCCTAACGTTTATGATCAATCCGATGAAGTTTTTCTACAATGTGTGAGGATCGATAATAATTTCTACGTGATTATTCCCAAGTCCTCTTTAGTATGCAACAATGATAAGGTCTCCTCTATGGACCTTTGGCATAAACGACTAGGTCATGTCAGTTTTAGAGATGTTGAGAGATTAGTTAAGAAATAATTATTTTGTGGCTTACCATCTCTTAGGAAACCAACTTCCTCAGTTTGCGGTCCTTGACAACAAGGAAAATAAATTAAGAGTCCCCAATGGAAGTTGAATACCATTATCATCTCTCGTTTATTGGAATTGATACACATGGATCTTTTGCGTCCTACACATAAGGAGAGTATTGGTGGTAAGAAGTATATCCTAGTGATGGTCAATGACTTTTCAAGATGCTCTATCATGGTATTTCTCAGAGAAAAGTCTTATATGGTTGAGTTCCTAAAAACCAAGTGTCGTGTCCTATAAAACCCACACGGTGTCACTATTAATCTCATACGTAGTGACAATGACATTAAATTTAAAGAAGCCAAAATGGTTAGATTTTGTGATGAATTCATCCTAAAACATTAGTTTTCGATCGTTCACACACCTCAACAAAATAGGTTTGTTGAGAGGAAGAACCGAATCATTCAAGAGATACCAAGATCCATGCTTCTTAAAATAAAGGTTCCTAGACATTTTTGGGCAGAGGCAATTAACACCGCATGCCACATAGTGAATAAGGTATATCTTTGACCACACATGCTACATACTCTATATGAGTTGTGGATAGGGAAGAAACCCAACCTATCATATTTTTGAGTTTTTGAGAGTCCTTGATACATCCTTAGAGATAAAGAGCATTTCAAAAAGTTCGACTCTCAAAGTGATGATGAAATATTTTTAGGGTATTCATCACCGAGTAGATCTTATAAGGTGAATAACCTTGAAATCTCTAAGGTTATGGAATCAATAAATGTTATGATTAGAGATGATGAGGCGATTGCATTGTTTTATCGTATCTTGAAGTGTGAGGATGATTGCCCCCCCTCCCCAGTGACGATCTCATTACTCCTTACATTACCTAGGTAGACCTCGCTCTTAATTTAGAGGATTCACCCTCTTGGGTTCAAAAGAATCATAACCCTTCTGACATACTTGGTGATTCCACACTAGATGTCAAGACTCGCAGTCAACTTGAGAATGTGGTTAGATACTTTTGTTATACCTCCATAGTATAGTACAAGAATATGAAAGAAACACTCTAGGACAAGCATTGATTATGTGTTATGCAAGCTAAGTTGCTTTAGTTTTGGAAGAACGATGTCTGGGAGTTATTCACCTGATGTAGCGATATTAATATGAATGGTGCCAAGTGGGAGTACACGAATAATATGGATAATAATAGTACCATAGTTCTCAATAAGGCTAGGTTGGTCGCTCAAGGCTACACACAAATTAACGGTGTAGAGTTTGACGAGACATTCTCTCTTGTTTCTAGTCTTATGTCGTTCGCTTGCTACTCGCCATAGCATGCCATCTACAATTGAAGTTATAATAAATGGATGTCAAGAGTGACTTCCTTAATGGTATTCAATAGGAGGTAGTTTATCTGAAATAACCAAAGGAGTTTAAATACCTAAAGCATCCGAGACACATATTTTATCTTAAGAAGGCCTTATAAGCAAGCACCCCGTACTTAGTATAAAAGGCTCACTTCTTAGCTCTTAGCTCATGACTTCAAGAGTGGGGGAGTGGATAAGACGTTATTTGTTAGGAGAGAGGTAGGTGATATCTTGGTTACCCAAGTCTATGTGGATGACATAGTATTTAGATCCACATGTTCCCAACGTGCTCACACTTTCAAAGAGGATATGAAGAGTGAATTTCAGATGAGCATGGTTGGTTAAATCACGTTCTTCTTAGGTTTCCAAGTTCATCAACTTGAGGATGGGATATTCATGTCTCAATCTAAATATGTTAGGGACATAGTTAAGAAATTTGGTTTAGACTCGCTAAGAACTCACGCACACCCCTGAGTTCCTCGACTAACATTAGTAAATACACTTTAGGCAAGAACATAGAGCAAACCATTTATAGGATCACGATAGGTAGTCTTCTCTATTTAATCGCTAGTAGTCCTGACATTTCCTTTAGCATTAAAGTTTGTGCGCGTTATCAAGAATCGCTAAAAGAGTTGAACTTACTCTATCTTAAATGTGTCATCAAATACGCGAGTGGCACTCTTTTTTACGGTATTTAATATTCCTTTGATACCAATGACCATTTTTTAGCTTATTCGGATGTCTATTGGGCCGTGGATATTAACAATTGTAGCAGCACCTCAGCTGAATGCTTTTACTTTGGGAGTGCCCTTGTCTATTGGTTATGCAAGAAGAAAAATTTATTTGTCTATCCATAACGGAGGCTGAGTATGTCGCGATCTGGAGTTGTTAAATGAAACTCTTATGGATGAAACAAATGTTGGAAGATTATGGGATTACCCAAGGCAAAATGGCTATTTCTTGAGATAATACAAATGCAATTCATATATTCTATAATCGGGTCCAACATTCTCGTACAAAGCATATTAGGATTCATGAGAGTTTTATTCTTGATCTTGTTGAGAAGATCATTTTCTTGATCTTCGTGAGCACCGAATATCAATTAGACGATATTTTCATGAAACCTTTAGATGCACTTAGATTTTAGGATCTTAAGAAGCCTTTAGGTATTTGTTCTGTTGATTGAGTTTGGGCATTTTATCTAGTATATGGTGATTATATTGTTGCTATATTTTGTCCCTACTGTTAGATTGTATTTCTATGTTTATATTTATTGAAAAATCCAAAAATATTTTCCTTTCTTTTAGAAAATGTTTTAAAAATTTGCAAAAAGATTTTATTTTTGATAAAAAATTTGAAAAATTCAAAAATATTTTTTGTATTTTTTTACACCTTATATGGATGTGCATTTAAGATGTTTTGAATCAAAACTACATTTCATCCATTCATGTGACTTTTTCATGGTGTTTTGATACTTGTCTTGGTTTTTTTTTTGTGCTTAATAATGCTTGGCTAGCATTTCGTTGTTCATTGATGATCACTTTCTTCATGCTTAACTTTTTATCACCCTTATTGAACACAAGAAGAGACTTTTAAACATTGTACTTACTTGTCATTTGTTAAATACGATATTCTCATATCAATAGTGTTTAATAACAAACCAAATGTACTCGAAGTAAATTGTGCTTGTAAGAACCATTGCCCGAATTTCTTTTCCCCAAAAGCTATTTTATCTTAAGCAGTGGAAAAGGGCTACGAAAGAGGAAATCCTCTTCGCGTTAAAAGACACCATTGTCAAGAGCCTAAAATATTAACTACACATAAAAACACACTACACCAAATCCTGCGAATGGTAACGCCCAGTGGGTCACGGCCCAAGTCCGCGACTAGCTCGTCGCGGACTTGGGCCGTGACCCACTCCATATTTGGCGTGACCATATTTATTACCACACTAAATTATCTATGCTCTAGAAGTGGTCACGGACTTGGGCCGTGACTAGGTCGTGACCATCTTGGCGCCAGACTCGTGCCAAAATTCCCTCCAAGATTGGTCGCGGATGGGTCACGGCCCAAGTGCGTGACCCATGGAATGAGGAAGAAGTGAGTACACACATTGAGCATCACGGCTTAGGGCCGTGACCATTTCTGGGTGTGGGTCACGGCTATGGGATGTGACCATACCTCATTCAAGCACTATAGGTTGGATGAGAATGGTCGCGCATCACAGATCGAGGGTCATGGCTTTGGGTCGTGACCATGTCTTGGTATGGGTCACGACTATGGGTCGTAACCATACCTCATTTGATAGCTGCTGTAGGTCGCGCAAGGGGGTCACGGCTATAGGCCGTGACCATTCTTCGTCAATCAGGTCGCAGGTAGAGCTCCAAGGGTGCGGTGGGTTGCGATGGTGGGTCACGGCTTTAGGCCGTGACCAGGTCATTCCTAAAAAATAAAGAGGCGCGCTAATTTCTTTTTTCATTTGCCCGCTTCTCTCTCTCTCTCTCGTCAGATGTTGATAACCTAGCGCTAAAACATGGCAATTCTCTCTCGTCAATCAGTTGGAGTTCTAATGAGGTTAGTCAAACATGTATTCCTCAGCTTCAACCTACTAGCAGCAGCCGCCCCAGCTCTGCCCTATCTCCAGCCCCAGCCCCAGCCCCAGCCCCAGCTCTCTCCCAGGTAAATTTTATTCTTTTTCTCCATTAATTTATGTAGATTCCATTAATATATGTATATATAGTTTACATGTCTTTACAATTTATACACAGTATATATAGTATATATAGATAATTTAATGTAAAAGTAAAAATAGTGTGAGATAATGTTTTTGAAACTTTAGTCTTACAACCTACTAGGTTGTTAATATTAGTAAAAAAAACTTTGGGTAAGCCAATTTATATCACATATTTAGATTTTAGGATGTTAATATTCATATTAATCGATTTTAGTATATTTGGTATTTTAGTCTTAATTTTTATTTTTATCATTTTTTTCCTTTTTGTATTATATGGTCAATGGAAAACCTCGTAGAAAGTACATTATAGGAAATGGTTGCAGAGTTGATTACTCAAGTTCCTGAATCTACTAGGTCTCTTTTGAGGCAGATTGAAACTATGCAGGTTCATAAGTAAATTATATTTACATTTGTTTCTTGAATATTATGATCTACTATACTAACTTTACAGTCATTTTCTTCGTTTCATGTTCCTGACTTGAGTCCTTTCTCTACTGGATTAACCAGACCCTCATAGTGCCCCTGTAATTAACCTAACCAGACCCTCATAGTTCCCCTGGAATTAATGGTTCAGGGGGAATATGTCGTCATAGTGACCCTCATATTTTAACGGCATATTGTCCCTGAAATTAACGGAGTGTTTAAATTAACCAATTATTTTAACAGTGTAAATATTTTTTCAGATTTGATATTTCACAGTGAGTGAGCATTCGGATAGAGGTGCAACGCTACTACCTACACATATCATGGTAAACTTTATGATATTTTTTATTTGTTCATCCAATTTTATAGAAATTGAATGCTCACATACATTATTACATACCAATTAGATACCACTTCTTCATTACATACCAGTTCTTCATTACACACCAGGTACTCTTTACTTTAACTAAAGTAGTTATATAATTGATATGCATTATTTATTAAATCTTTTAGATGATAGAAGGAGTACGGGATAATTATTGGTTGTTGGCTTGTTGTTGGATAGTATGTTTGAAGGAATATGTGATAATTAGAAGGAGTACGGGATAATTATTGGTTTGATTGATGGATAATATGTTGAAAATATTTTAGACTCCCGGTTTCAGAATACACCGATAAGCATAAAAACATGCCATCGAATGATGAAAATGTAAAATATCCACAAAACGGTCCCGTAAGAGTCACGAACACATCGCAAGGGATCAATGTAAATCGTAGGAACAGACCGTGTAGTCACGGGGCTCCCGGTTTGAGTGTATGACGTAAATTTGCAAAAAGTTAGACTTAAGCATAAAAATATGCCATCGAAGGATGAAAACCTAAAACAAACACCAAATGGTCCCGTAAGAGTCACGAACACCTCGCACGGGATCAATGCGACTCATAGGAACAGACTGCGTCGTCACGGGACTCGCGATTTGAGTGTACGACGTAAATTTGCAAAAAAATAGACTTAAGCATAAAAACATGCCATCGAAGGGTGAAAACGTAAAACAACCACAAAATGGTCTGGTAAGAGTCACGAACACCTCGCACGGGACCAATGTGACTAGTAGGAACCGACCGCGTAGTCACGGGGCTCCCGGGTGAGTGTACGGCGTAAATTTGCAAAAAACTAAACTTAAGCATAAAAACATGCCATCGAAGGGTGAAAATGTAAAACAACCTTAAAATGGTCCGGTAAGAGTCACAAACACCTCGCACGGGACCAATGTAACTCGTAGGAACCGACCGCATAGTCACGAGGCTCCCGGTTGGAGTGTACGACGTAAATTTGAAAAAAAATTAGACTTAAAGCATAAAAACATGCCATCAAAGGGTGAAAACATAAAACAAACACAAAACGGTCCCGTAAGAGTCACGAACACCTCGCACGGGACCAATGTGACTCGTAGAAATCAACCACGTAGTCACGGGGCTCCCGGTTTGAGTGTATGACGGAAATTTGATAAAAAATAGACTTGAGCATAAAAACATGCCATCAAAGGGTGAAAACATAAAATAGCCTTTAAACGGTCCCGTAAGAGTCACGAACCTCTCGTACGGGACCAATGTGACTCGTAGGAACCGACCGCGTAGTCACGGGGCTCCCGGTTTGAGTGTACGACGTAAATTTGTAAAAAATTAGACTTAAGCATAAAAAACATGCCATCGAAGGGTGAAAATGTAAAACAGCCTTAAAACGGTCCCGTAAGAGTCACGAACACCTCGCACGGGACCAATATAACTCGTAGGACCGATCGCGTAGTCGCGGGGCTCCCGGCTGGAGTGTACGACGTAAATTTGCAAAAAGTTAGACTTAAGCATAAAAACATGCCATCGAAGGGTGAAAACATAAAACAGCCATAAAACAGTCCGATAAGAGTCACGAACACCTCGCACGGGACTAATGTAACTCATAGGAACCGACCGCGTAGTCATGGGGCTCCCGGTTAGAGTGTACAACATAAATTTGTAAAAAAAATAAACTTGAGCATAAAAACATGCCATCGAAGGGTGAAAACGTACAACAAGCACAAAACGGTCCCGTAAGAGTCACGAACACCTCGCACGGGACCAATGTGACTCGTAGGAACCGACCGCATAGTAACGGGGCTTCCGAGTTGAGTGTACGATGCAAATTTGTAAAAAAATATACTAGAGCATAAAAACATGCCATCGAAGGGTGAAAATGTAAAATAGACACTAAACGGTCCGGTAAGAGTCACGAACACCTCGCACGGGACCAATGTAACTCGTAGGACCGACCGCGTAGTCGCGGGGCTCCCGGCTGGAGTGTACGACGTAAATTTGTAAAAAATTAGACTTAAGCATAAAAACATGCCATCGAAGGGTGAAAACGTAAAACAACCACAAAATGATCCCGTAAGAGTCACGAACACCTCGCACGGGACCAATGTGAATCGTAGGAACCGACCGCGTAGTCACGGGACTCGCGATTTGAGTGTACGACGTAAATTTGTAAAAAATTAGACTTAAGCATAAAAACATGCCATCGAAGGGTGAAAACGTAAAACAACCACAAAATGATCTCGTAAGAGTCACGAACACCTCGCATGGAACCAATCCGACTCGTAGGAACCGACCGCGTAGTCACGGGGCTCCCAGTTTGAGTGTACAACGTAAATTTGCAAAAAGTTAGACTGAAGCATAAAAACATGCCATCGAAGGGTGAAAACGCAAAATGAACACAAAACGGTCCCGTAAAAGTCACGAACATCTCGCACGGGACCAATGTGAGTCATAGGAACCAGTCGCGTATATATATGCAGTATATATATATACATATGCAGTGTACTGCAGAGTATATATATACAACATATATATACACTGCAGTATATAATCTGCATATATGTATGTATATATATACTATATAATATATACTGCAGAGTATATATATACTGCATATATATACACTGCAGTATATAATCTGCATATATATATATATATATATATATATATATATATATATATATATATATATATATATATATATAGTTATAAACATGCATATATAGTTATATATATACATATATATATACATGCATATTAGTCCAGCTTTTAAAGTTGAGATTGCTAACCACACTAAGAGTCTCCTCTTCATCTAAGCTAGTAATGAACATATTACTTTTAGAACGATTAGGCCTAAGCCCTGATAAACTACTAAATATATCCAAAGCTTCCTTGGTAACCAAACTTTAGTTCACATCCCCAACACAAAGCAAAATTGAATACTTTTTCTTGGTAACCAATGTGATAAGACTAGAAGAGTTGAATGAAGAGAAAAATGTCTGCTCATGATGATGGATACTTTTTCTTCAAATATCACAGCCCCACTTACAGAGATGAGGTGGTGGAAAATGGCCCTTGGAACTTCGTGGGGAACCCCAACATTTTGAATAAATGGAAACATGGCTTCAAGTTCTTTAACGAGGATACTATTAGAGTTCCAGTTTGGGTTCTCTTCCCTAACATCCCTATGCAATATTGGACTGTTAAAGGCCTCAATCACATTGCTAGTGCCATAGGAATCCCCATCTATGTTGATTTAGTCACTAGAAATATGAATAGAATTAGCTTTACTAGGATTTGCATTGAAATAGTGCCAAACGTTAGCTACCCAAACTCCATTAACCTCATTTTGGAGGATGGTTCTTCCACTTGTGTTAAGGTTAAATAGCAAGCTATGACCAACTCATGTCTCCACTATGTTGCCTTTGGCCAAAATATATCCAAATGCCCCAAAATTAAAAGAGTGTGGATGATAAATCCTGACACTAAAGCTACCACCACTAATGTAACTGGAGAAGAAGAATGGACTCAAGCGAATAGAAAAGGCCCCAAAGCTCCTCATATTGAGAAATCAACTTTACAACCTGATAAGACTCTTCCCACCAGTCCCAGTTCTATCCTTCAATCCTGTCTGTTGGAGAATAAAGAAATCTTATTGATATGACTCTCACTACCTCTATTCGTGTAATTACTTTGCCACAACCCCCAATTATGGAAATTTACAACCTCCAGTTAGACTTAGGCTTAAAAACACGGTGTTAGAGGTTAAAGGGAAAACCCAGTGCACGAGGCTCCCACGGGGCCAATGTAACTCGTAGGAACTGACCCCGCAACCGCGGGACTCCCGGTTTGAGAATACGATGGTAATTTTCATATTTCTAGACTTAGGCTTAAAAACATGGTGTTAGAGGGTGAGAACTCGAAAAAGCCCTCTAACGGAACTATGGGTGGCACCAACACCTCCCACGGGACCAATGTAACTCATAGGAACTGACCCCGTAGCCGCGGGACTCCCGGTTTGAGAATACGACGGTAATTTGCATATTTCTAGACTTAGGCTTAAAAACATGACGCTAGAGGGTGAAAACTCGAAACAGCCCCCGAACGTCCCCGTGGGTGGCACCAACACTTCCCACGGGACCAATGTAACTCGTAGGAACTAACCACGCAGCCGCGGATCTCCCGGTATGAGAGTACGACGGTAATTTGCATATTTCTAGACTTAGACTTAAAAATATGACGTTAGAGGGTGAAAACTCGAAACAACCCACGAACGGCCCCGTGGGTGGCACCAACACCTCCCACGGGGCCAATGTAACTTGTAGGAACTGACCTCGCAGCCGCAGGACTCCTGGTTTGAGAGTACGACGGTAATTTGCATATTTCTACACTTAGGCTTAAAAACATGGCGTTAAAGGGTGAAAACTGAAAACAACCCCCGAATGACTTCGTGGGTGGCACCAACACCTCCCACGGGACTAATGTAACTCGTAGGAACTGACCCCGCAGCCGCGGGAGTTCCGGTTTGAGAATACGATGGTAATTTGCATATTTCTAGACTTAAGCAAAACATGGTGTTAGAGGGTGAAAATCCAAAACAGTCCCCGAACGGCCCCGTGGGTGGCACCAATACCTCCCACGGGACCAATGTAACTCATAGGAACTGACCCCAGAGCCGCGGGACTCCCAGTTTGAGAATTCGACGATAATTTGCATATTTGTAGACTTAGGCTTAAAAACATGGCGTTAGAGGGTGAAAACTCGAAACAACCCTCTAACGGCCCCATGGGTGGCACCAACACCTCCCACGGGACCAATGTAACTCGTAGGAACTGACCCCGCAGCCGCGAGACTCCCGGTTTGAGATTACGACGATAATTTACATATTTCTAGACTTAGGCTTAAAAACATGGCGTTAGAGGGTGAGAACTAGAAACAGCCCCCAAACGTCCCCGTGGGTGGCACTAACACCTCCCACGGGACATTTGTAACTCGTAGGAACTGACCCCGCAGCCGTGGGAGTCCCGGTTTGAGAATACAACGGTAATTTTCATATTTATAGACTTAGGCTTAAAAATATTGCGTTAGAGGGTGAGAACTTGAAACAGCCCCTGAACGTCCCCGTGGGTGGCACCAACACCTCCCATGGGACGAATGTAACTCATAGGAACTGACCCCGCAGCCACGGGACTCCCGGTTTGAGAATACGACGGTAATTTGCATATTTCTAGACTTAGGCTTAAAAATATGGCGTTAGAGGGTGAGAACTCGAAACATCCCCCGAACGGCCACGTGGGTGGGACCAATACCTCCCACGGGGCCAATGTAACTCATAGAAACTGACCCCGCAACCGCGGGAGTTCCAGTTTGAGAATACAACGGTAATTTGCATATTTCTAGACTTAGGCAAAACATGGCGTTAGAGGGTGAAAACTCGAAACAGCCCCCGAACGGTCCCGTGGGTGGTACCAACACCTCCCACGGGGCCAATGTAACTCATAGGAATTGACCGCGCAGCCGCGGGACTCCCGGTTCGAGAATACGACGGTAATTTGCATATTTCTAGACTTAGACATAAAAAGAGGGTGTTAGTGGGGGAAAACCCAAAACAGCCTCCGAACGGCCACGTGGGTGGCACCAACACCTCCCACGGGATCAATGTAACTCGTAGGAACTGATCGCGCAGCCGCGGGAGTCCCGGTTTGAGAATACGACGATAATTTTCATATTTCTAGAATTAGGCATAAAAAGAGGGCGTTAATGGGGGAAAATCCGAAACAGCTTTCGACCCTCCCCGTGGGTGGCACCAACACCTCCCACGGGACCAATGTAACTCGTAGGACCTGACCCTGTAGCCGCGGGTCTCTCGGTTTGATAATACGACGGTAATTTCTATATTTCTAGACTTGGGCTTAAAAACATGGCGTTAGAGGGTGAAAACTCGAAACATCCCCCGAATGGCCCCATGGGTGGCACCAACACCTCCCACGGGGCCAATGTAACTCGTAGAAACTGACCACGCAGCCGCGGGTCTCCCGGTATGAGAGTACGACGGTGTTTTGCATATTTCTAGACTTAGGCTTAAAAACATGGCGTGAGAGGGTGAGAACTCGAAACAGCCCTCTAACGGAACCGTGGGTGGTACCAACACCTCCCACGGGACCAATGTAACTCATAGGAACTGACCCCGCAGTCGCGGGTCTCCCGGTTTGAGAATACGACGGTAATTTGCATATTTCTAGACTTAGGCTTAAAAACATGACGTTAGAGGGTGAAAGCTCGAAACAGCCCCCGAACGGCCCCGTGGGTAGCACCAACACCTCCCACGGGACCAATGTAACTCATAGGAACAAACCCCACAGCCGCGGGTCTCCCGATTTGAGGATACGACGGTAATTTGAATATTTCTAAACTTACGCTTAAAAACCTGACGTTAGAGGGTGAAAACTCGAAACGGCCCCCAAACGGCCCTGTGGGTGGCACCAACACCTCCCACGGGACCAATATAACTCGTAGGAACTGCCCTGCAGCCGCGGGCCTCTCGGTAATTTGTATATTTCTAGACTTAGGCTTAAAAACATGGCGTTAGAGGGTGAAAACTCGAAACAACCCCCAAACGTCCCCGTGGGTGGCACCAACACCTCCCACGGGACCAATGTAACTCGTAGGAACTGACCACGCAGTCGCGGGTCTCCCGGTATGAGAGGACGACGGTAATTTGCATATTTCTAGACTTAGGCTTATAAACATGACGTTAGAGAGTGAAAACTCGAAACAGCCCCCGAACGGCCCCGTGGGTGGTACCAACACCTCCCACGGGGCCAATGTAACTCGTAGGAACTGACCCCGCAGCCGCGGGACTCCCGATTTGAGAGTACGACGGTAATTTGCATATTTCTACACTTAGGCTTAAAAACATGGTGTTAAAGGGTGAAAACTGAAAACAACCCCCGAATGGCCCCGTGGGTGGCACCAACACCTCCCACGGGACCAATGTAACTCGTAGGAACTGACCCCGCAGCCGCGAGACTCCTGATTTGAAAATACGATGATAATTTGCATATTTCTAGACTTAAGAAAAACATGGCGTTAGAGGGTGAAAACTCGAAACAGTCCCCGAACGTCCCCGTGGGTGGCACCAACACCTCCCACGGGACCAATGTAACTCGTAGGAACTGACCCCAAAGCCGCGGGACTCCCGGTTTGAGAATTCGACGATAATTTGTATATTTCTAGACTTAGGCTTAAAAACATGGCGTTAGAGGGTGAAAACTCGAAACAACCCTCTAACGGCCCCGTGGGTGGCACCAACACCTCCCACGGGACCAATGTAACTCGTAGGAACTGACCCCGCAGCCGCGAGACTCCCGATTTGAGAATATGATGATAATTTGCATATTTCTAGACTTAGGCTTAAAAACATGGCGTTAGAGGGTGAGAACTCGAAACAGCCCCCGAACGTCCCCGTGGGAGGCACCAACACCTCCCATGGGACCAATGTAACTCGTAGGAACTGACCCCGCAACCGCGGGTCTCCCGGTTTGAGAATACGACGATAATTTTCATATTTCTAAACTTACGCTTAAAAATATGGCGTTAGAGGGTGAAAACTCGAAACAACCCCCGAACGGCCCTGTGGGTGGCACCATCAGCTCCCACGAGACCAATGTAACTCGTAGGAACTGACCATGCAGTCGCGAAACTCCCGGATTGAGAATACGACGATAATTTGCATATTTCTAGGCTTAGGCTTAATAACATGACGTTAGAGGGTGAAAATCCAAAACAGCCCCCGAACGGCGTCGTGGGTGGTGCCGACACCTCCCACGGGACCAATGTAACTCGTAGGAACTGACCCCACAGCCGCGGGACTCCCGGTTTGAGAATACGGCGATAATTTGTATATTTCTACTTGGTTACTAATAATTTTAACTCATATATGCAATTTTTCAGCTTGATTAAATTTTTTGTAAAACTACTTGGTTACTGATATTTTTTTTTATGTATCCTATCATTTGTAGGATTTTTGCACTCGGATCAAACGAAGGAGGCAATGGTCTATAGCATGAAGATTGTTTATATGCTGTGGACAATCAGGATTTTGTCAGCCATGCGGGCTTTTATTGTTTAGTTTTATGGCCGTGCAGGCTTTATAATAAGTATGTTTTACATTTACAGGTTTTGGAATGTCAAGAAAATAGAGGAAACTCTGCCCAATTTTTTTTTGGGTCAATTATTTAATAGTCCCTACTATAAATATATATTTTTTAAAAAGGACACATATTTTTAGTTTAACCCATTTAGTCCCTCAAGCACTCAATATTCTCTTATTTTTAGAGATCCGCGCCAGCGGCACTCCCTTTCCAAAATATGTGGCAAAGGACTTTTTGAGGCAAAATAAAAAGGCTTGGACTAAATGAGTATTAAAAAATGTTTGAGGGACTATTTGGTATATGTCCCTTTTTTTTTGTCTGTGAAATATTAAGACGTGTAATATTTATAAGTTTGTATATATATTTGTTTATTAATAACGTTCTCGATTCGCAATTTGTGATTTTTTTTATTGTTTTGCCAATAATAAATATTTGTAACACCTCGTACGCGCCAAACGTTACACGTAGCAACTGATGGTGCACTCGCAGGACCCCCAGTTTTAGGATTGGACCAAAAAAATACATTTTTTTAAATTATAGTTAAATATGGTCATGGACTTTGTCCATGACCATTTTTATTTTTTTGTCACGCATAAATATGGTCGCGGCCAAAGTCCGCGACCATTTTTTTTATTTTTTTTGTCACGGTTGTGGGTCACGGACTTTGGCCGCGACCAATTTGTTACGGTTGTGGGTCACGGATTAGGACCGCGACCAATTTTTTTTAAATATTTTTTTGTCACGGTAATGAGTCGCGGACTTTGGCCGCGACTAATTTGTCACGGTTGTGGGTCACGGATCAGGGCCGCGACCAATTTTTTTTTTTTTTTTTTTTTTGTGGGTCGCGGACTTTGGCCGCGACAAATTTGTCACGGTTATGGGTCACAGATAAGGGCCGCGACCCGTCACGACATGGGTCACGGCCTAAGTCCGTGACCATCTGTCGTGACCCCTATCAGTCGTGACCATTTTTTGGTCACGAACTTGGGCCGCGACCCACGAAAATGGTCACGCCCGAAATGGTCACGGCCCAAGTCCGCGACCCACAACTTTGGTCAGGGATTTTGGCCGTGACCAATCGCGAGTTTTGGTGTAGTGACAGAAGTCCCAAAGCCATTTTTTTTCATTGATGCTTCAAAAATTTGAGAGTCTATGCTTAAGAATATGAGATATCGAGGGAGTTATAAGTAAAAGATCAATGGGTTTACATAATAAACTTTCTTAAAAACATCAAATAGTTTGGCATTATTAATTTGAGAAGTATTAAAATTACTTCCATTTTGCGTAAGTCAAGTCAAATTTACTTTGTTCAAAACTTTTACACCTAAGGTTGAAATTGAGTTCTTTCTTTATAAATATCTCATTGACTTCGTGCGTAAGTCGAGTTCATTTTGCGTAAGTCAAGTCAATTTTACTTCGCTATGTTGATTTTTTCATGTTTTAAGTTCACACAATTTCATTCCTTTTTTATGATTATGATATTTTAGTGTTATTCCATGGTGTACTTATTTATATTCACATACATTGTACATACTAAAAAAATTGAAAATGTGAAAAAATAGTTGGGTGCTTCATTGGAATCTCATTAGATAGTCCTCCATCCACCATTACAATGCCTCTCCCCAAACAAGTCAATGTAGAGCACAAGCGACCATAAATTGTAATCTTTGTAAAATAACTTGGGTACCCTTTGCAAAGAAGCCTCCATGATCCATTAAAGCTTAAAGCATCAAATGTTTTTCTGGGATACATAATTATGATCATCAAATACGTGAGGCCCATAAAATATTCAAGACATCTACATGGCCACACGGAACCAACACATGAAACATTCAAATTTATAATCGAATATACCTAAGCAGTCAGCTTATCAAATAAAATAAACACTAAAAAAAGAGTCATATTGTAACTAAGATATTAAATATACGCCTAATAATTGTGTCACTCCACATTAGGTTGGGCATGGAAAATTCATTGTATCGAACATTTGTAAAATTGCACTATCTCTCACTCTCACATACACGCGCATGCACATGAGAAAACGAGTTTTTTCTCCCTAATGGACATATGCATGTTATTAAACCACGTACATTCGTTAATCTTGCGTAGGTGATATTTTATATCATATTTGTATTTACTATCTTAACTTGTGGAATTTTAGTATTTGGTACAAGTGATTTTTATCACAAACAAGTTGTATTATTTTCTTAATTGTAATACCTAGGTCGTGTTTTGAAATTTGTGCGTATTAGTAAGCCATTTAAATAAAAAAAAATCTCTAATAGTGGCAATAGTTTAATGAGCTTACTCAATATATATATATATATATATATATATATATATATATATATATATATATATATATTTGGTTCTACGCATGTATGGGTAACAAGGCATTTATTGGTATGACTTGTATTAGTGTAGGTATTTTGTTTAGACTTGTGCAGCATTTATAGCTATCAAATGCATATGGTTATCTTTGTGCCTTTTGTTGATTGTATGGGGTCAAGGTATATCACCCCTTACCATTTATTTTTTTTATGCAATAATACTTCACAAGGGTCCACTAGTAATTTCCTTCCCCAAAAAGAAAAGGGTGCTTTCGGTCCACACATCTCTCACATTAGTGTTTTTCTTCAATCACAAAGAGAAGTCTTAATCTATGGTTTTGGTAGTTTAATTTGGTATACCATAACAAACTTGATAATAAATATCAGTTAATAATTATGAATTGAATAAAACAATAAAATTTAAGTGGTAATTATTTTTAATCTTTCAGAAAGTATAAATGAGTTCACTATAATTTTTTTTGCAAATTTCTATTTCTTTTGAAATTATACGAACATTGACAATGTTTGTTACACATTGACTTCACTTTGTATTAAGCAATGCGATTCAATTTAGGTTATTTTTCCTTTGGCACTCATTAATTATGACATATATCAGTTTGGCTTCCAAAATTTAACATCATGTCATTATGGGTACCATTTTGTATAAAAGTCATCCAATCAACATTTCGAAAGTTCTTACATTATATTCAGAAAAAAGCCCCAAAATTCACATACAATATTTTAGTCAAATGGCATTTCCCCCCTAATTGGATACTTTTTTTCCCCATAAACTATCAAAATGCAATAATTAAAAATAAAATAAATACTATATTTTACATAAATAAAAATGATTCGGTTTCAAAATTTAAAATTTTCACTAGTTTATAGATAAAACTTAACTTTTGTTGTGATTTAAAAAAAGTGACGTTAACAAAAAATTAATTAGGCAAAATCCTACAAATACAATGCGTTAATGAATTAAATAATCCTTTACTTATCAAACATTTTTACGTTTTCACATTATTTTACTATATTAATCATCGAGTTCAAATCTCCCAATAGCTAAAAGGGAGAAGATGAAATTTAAATATATAACCTAAGAAAATCATTAATCTTAAAAGAATAAAATTAAAAGTTTCATAAACATAGTGAGGGACGACCATAATAATATTGTTAAAATAAGACAACTATTGCACAAATTTAGTGTTATACATTTCTTGACACAAATATACTAAAGGAGAAATTGGAAAGTATAATAAAAAAAATTGGGGTTCTACAGAAATTATTGCCAACAACTTTTTATAAAATATGTCAATAACTTCCAAAGTATTGCTTTAAAATAATCAAAATTCTTGAAAATTTAAATTTAAATAAAAATCAATTTCTTTGCGAAAGGGTGTTTCACTCCAAATTCTTAATTAAGCATCAATACAATAGGAATCTAGCAACATTGATATCATGAGAATAGGGATTAAATTGTCTGAAACATTACACAATAGTAATTGAAGAGATTATGAGTCAGATAGTCCATGTGGAACTTAAAGAATCCAACATCACTACGACTCCTAGTCGTCCGATGATGACGGACCAGATAAGGATGTCCACGGTTATAATAATGATAATATGACCGAATGCAGTCCAACTGTAAGTCAATGACTGAAAAGATAAAGGTTGAGATAGAGGCCAATTCCACTAGGAAAACACAAGACAGTAG